>CM034147.1:645097781-646454609 GCA_019776745.2 Taxus chinensis | reverse complement strand
GGTGTGGAGATGAAGATGAGGAGAGGATGTAATGGATGAGGATGTGGATGAAGATGAAGGAAGCAAAGATGAAGGAATGAGACATAGTAAGAAATGGTATGAAGTGGTTAAGTTAGATTTCCAAATGAAGGATGATGGGGACAATATTTTAGAAAGTCTAAGATATTTTGTACGAGGAAAAAAGAGGAGGGAAGAGGATGTGTTTATGGGGAATGAAGATAAAATGTGGTGGTGGGAATGTGGAAAAAAGGGGAAAGGCAAGGAGACAGATCATTCCTAAGAGAGACTTTTAAGTAAGATCACCATGCTATAGGAATGGTTAAGTAGGATCACCAAGGTAAAGAAGAAGAAGAATGATGAAAAGACTGAGTGGTGTATACCAAAATTGAACAAGAGATGAAAGGAGGTGATAACAATGAAATAAAGGAGAGTGACATGAGTGGATGGAGGAATGTATGTGGTGTAGGATGGAGAGTGTAAGGGGAATTCTTAATTAGGATTCCCATGTTGTGTGAGTGATGACGCTAGAGCATTAAGCAGAAGTTATGGAACAGGAAGACTTTTCTAGTGTTCAATGGAATATAAAATGAGGGAGGAGTTTATACAGCGGCAAGATCTTAAGAAAGAGATGTATAGCAATTAAGAAGCCTAATGGGTGGTTAAGTAATATTGTCAAGTTGAAAGAAGAATGAAAGGGAAAAAAATGATAAAATAGATGCCAGTAAAAGGATATACAAAAATAATTATCCAAGTGAAGGATCAAAGAAACAACGAAGAAGGACGAAGTGGGTGAGAAGAGCAGGGGAGAATGAGATGGGGTGAATTTTAGGAGAAAATTGGTTTGACAAAGGAGACTAGGAGGAAGAAATGGTCAACAAACACGATTATGAATGAGACCTTATCCAGAATGACATGTCTACTTTGAGAAAGATTTCCATGATGTGTGGGGAGTCACGTAGATGTGCCAAGATAGGGATGAAAATCCTAGAATGGTGAAGAAGAATATGTCTATGTTGGGTGATAGATAGGAATAAGAGCGATGAGAAAGGTAATGGGAGGATAATTGGGGAGAAGAGAAGGATGATACAAGAATACGGATGGAGAAATGTCACATTGGTCATGGTGGGGGATGAGGAGCTACTGGATAATGAATGTTTCTTGAGAGATATTCTCAAGTAGAATTCACAAACTGCAATGGAGATCAATTATAATTCCCAAACCAAATAGTGTATCAAAGAGAGTGTGTAGAAATAGTAACAGATTTCATGATTTTATGGATGGCGTTAATAGGGGACATCCTTTGGAGTAAATATATGGATGCAAATTTATGATTTGAAATTTGATTTCGAAGAATGTGATTATGATAAGAGATGACTTTGAGGAGATGAGTATCACAAAACCGTAATAAGGGGCATGCAAGAAAACCATGCTTCAAACCAAATAGGAGGTAAAAAAATAAGGTACCACACAAGGAATTACACTTGTAGCCAATACCAGGTGTTAACACATAACCAATGATTTTTAGTTATACTAAAAGACCGTGAGGGAAATGTGGATGAAATATTCTTAGAAACCTAATATTGACATGACTAGGGATTTGAGATGTAACTTGTATGCGGGAAGAAGGTTCTCTAAAGGTGGTGTTCCTTAAGTCTATGCCCCAGCTCTGTGAAAGGGAAAGAACAATAATAGAAGAAATTTGATCAATGCAGGAAGCTTTCTGAGCATGCTAATAAAGGAAGGTTGATCAATGCGGGAAACCTTCCCGAATACAATAATAAAGGAGTATTCATCCTTCAAGGGTATGGTCTACTTTATAAATAATAAGGATGGTGTTGGTTCTCAATTTGATCTCACCCTGTTTGTCCTTGAAATTCTTAAATTTGTGGGCTCTGTTGTATTTTCTATCTCCCTGTATTGATGCATGGAAACTCAATCCTCTATTTGGTTTCCATGATCAGTCCCTTCCTTTGGTCAAGGATAAAATTTAGAAATCTATAGTTTGTTTTTTGTTCCACTGTCCATGTGAAATAATTTGTAACTTGGGCATAAAATCAGGTTTTTTACCTTCCTTCTATTCTTCCATAGGCACGTTTTGTTTTCCCTACTCAAAACTTGTCCCAGTATTTATGGAAACATGATTAGAGGTAGATTGGAGGATCATATTTGGGCCTTATATAATTTCCAAATTCTTTGTCTTGAAAGAAAGATTCATTTCCAGGCACAAATTTTGATTTCACTACATTTTACGGCTTGACAGGTGTGTGTTTTCGCTATCAAATTTATATCTCAGCATCTGTGGAAACTTGACTCTTTCTGGTTGGATGCGGCTCAGATGGGGCACTTTGAAAACTCTAAGGCCTGTTTTCAACTCAAAACTTGTCCACATGTCGAGGGCTGGAATCTCTTCTAAAAATTATGCCTTTTGGTTTGACCTTGGAGTTGCGTCGGGGATACACTTGGAGGTTTCCTCGCTGCCTTTCCCAGACTTAGATAGTATTTCTCATGCATCTGGCCGGTGCATCCTTGGTGGCATACCGTGGGACACATGGAAGGTACAAGTGCTCATTTGAGGATCCACCTTAGGTCCCACCACCTTAAAATTTTTTACCAAGGGGACATGTGGTGAGCCTGCATGTTTTCATATTCTTCGGGGACATGTGGAGGCTTCCGCCGGCTCCGCTCTATACTTAACCTTTTTAAATAATTTTTCTAAAGGCTTAGGAAATGTGGAAGCAATGTTCACTGTTTGGGGACCAGCCCCTAAATTTAATTTTGAAGAAGCACCAAGTGGACACTTGGAGGCTTCCACACAGTCTTCCCCTTGCTTATACTTTTCAATGGCTAAGGAAAATTGTCTCAAACCCTAGACACATGGCACCGCATCTGCTTATCCTTCAACTTTGTTAAAACAACTCTGTTGAATTGAGACACATGGTGATCCATGCTTGTTTTAGGGTTATCCACTTTTGAGGACCTTACAAAAGGCCGTGCCAAGGCGACCACGTGGAGACTTAAGCTAGCTCCTTTTTATACCTTGAGACTTTTCAACAGGCCAAAAGGCATGATTTTCTTGGGCCTAGGGCACGTGGAAGGCCCAGTGCTTGTTTGAAAACTTACCACTCGTAACCTCACCTTTGTGGTTTTGACCAATGAAACATGTGGAAAAACTCTAATCTAGAGTTGAGAAGGGGAATAATCAACGGTTGGTGTGCATTTCACCTATTTTTTCTGACCATTTTTGCTCCAAGACTCCTTAGAGATGCCGAATATGCACTATTTTTCATCATTTTTGATGAAATTCCTTTTCATTTTTGTCTGCAAAGTTCCATTGAATGGATTTAGAACTTAATTTGTGAGTCCAAGAATTGTTAAGGTTGATATTTTGAAATTATAATTGCTCAGGCACTTGTAAAAATGTGAATTACTAGAGAAGATGGATGCGAGGTAGAGTTGCAGAGGAAAGAGAGGGAAAAGGATGAAATGATGGAGGTTACAGGTGTAAAATATGAAAAAGGTGTTGCCTCGAGAGTGAAAAGGATTACCTGTCAGATCCATTCTATACAGAGCCTCCAGAAGAATGATTAAAATAGGGATTTCTCACATGATATAATCATAATGATTAAAAATATTTTCAAAAATATTGTGGCATGACATCCTAGTCATTAGTCGAGGGTCTAAGAAATGTGATCAGTTCATAATTGGTCCACCTGAAGCTTTCAGATGTGAATTTGTTAAACGTCACTTTCTGGGGAAAATTGGTAACAAGTAAAGGTCCCTCGAATATTCTTCTTTTTTGGGGGAAAATTTGGGATGAGTGAGCAATTGAAATGTATAAATGCAATTAGAATACTCTTTCAAAGGGTTCGGGGGTTGACTTCTTAAGAGAAAATTTGAGAGATCCCATCTTCCTGAGAGACCAATCTAAGAAACCTATTAATTTCCTATGTGTTTTAGATTTCAATCACGTCAAGTTGGTTGTGAGTGTAGAGCCATTGACAAGCTCTGAGACTGTTCAAAGAAACTTTCCTCTACTTGATGAATCTAATCAATTTCGACGTTAATTTGTGTTAATCTTTGAGCAATTTGTGTCTACTTTGTTTCAGAATGTCTACAAGTAGTTTTTTTCTTATTCCTATTCCAATCTTGTGTTAAAGTCCCTCCGAATCACACAAGATCTTGTTCCTGTGAAAGTTTAGTGGCATTTGCAATTTCATTTCAAGAAGAGGTTTCATCCTGTGATGAGATAAATAATTTAAAATCACTTCACTGTCATTTGTTGATAAAAGATTGTCTGTAAGCCTTCGAGTGTATCTTAGGCATGAGGAACTTGGGGTCTTTGATGTTTTATTGATTCTTTAGCTCGAGCCTTCATGTTAAATTCTTGGAGATTGTGTGAAACCATGTGTAAATATGGGCCTCCATTGATGCACACCTTCTGGTTGAAGGAATATCTTAGCTATTGCGAAGCTTTTTGTCATTTATCTTTCCAATTGTTGTGAAGTCTCTCAAAGATCTGGTATAATCAATTTTATCCTGCTTAATCTCCCACCACAATTATTCAAAAACATGAATCCATCCTGAACTACCCATATTTTTCCCTCTATATCCATCAAAGGAACAAATTCTAGTACTAAAATATGCAATAAGCAATCAGGATTCCATAATGTCTTTAGTAACCTTAGCTTTGTCTAGGAAATATCACCATTCTTTAGAAGTGACAACTCTGTGAGAGTTAAATTGTGGTGCATTGATCATATTTTCTCAGGGTTTCCTTTTAAATTTGTGCAAAGAAGGATATATTCATTCTCCTTCATCGATAGAGGTTACAAAATGGGTCCTCTCACCCTGGTCGAAAGGCACATGACCTAAAGTAGTGAGGATAGATCAAATCCTCTAATGAAGGTGTTATCCATCTCTCTATAATCTGAGTGACAAAGGGCCAGTTAGATCTCATCCCCAGCTACAAAACTGACATAATTATGATCTAAGATTTCTCTAAGATCCATGTCAAATATGTGATGTCTGCTCAGTTGAAAAGGAGAACAAATTTTGATACCAACACTCGTGATGCATCATTTCGGGGATCTGATTTGCATTGCCGGAGATTATTTGATTCCTGAGATTTATTTGTGTCAGTCAACAACACTAGAATGGTGTCATTTCTGGGGATGATTTGAACTTTTATTTGATTGTGCAGTTCATACCCATTTGGACCATCAACAACACTAGAATGGCAAGGATCTTATTGTTTCCAATGACGATTTTTTGATTTGTTTCCAGTTCATATCCATTTGGCCCATCAACAACACCAGAATGGTGCCATTTTTGGGGACTGAAGTTTGAATTGTACAAATGTAGTACATATAGACCCTGGTAATACTTCTTACACATGTTCTAAGTGCAAATACATTGTCTAAAACATCATTATCTATTCAGATCTGTAAGAATTGTTCAAAAGTTGTAAGTTCTGAGTGTAATATTTCTAGCTTATACAATTATTGCACTAAAGTTTGTATCATCATTAACAAATTTGGGTAGAAGAAGAGTAGATCTTGTAAGATTTGCATGAATCTAGTATTGACAGACATTTGATAGGTCTTTCATAGTGCATTTGCACAAACTAAGCTGAAAATCCTTAGTGGTGACTCCATGTTGTTTAAATTCTTAATAAATACCAGTGTCTTAACATATATCAAGTAAGATTTTTCATTAATCTCTACAAATCTTCGAAGGAAGAAGATATTTTCTTCACCAAGGACCCTAGTAGAAGGTTGTTTCCAGAGTTAGGAAAGTCTAATTTAGAAGGAAGAAGAATTTGGAAGGTTGTTGGAGATCAAACATCAAGAAAAGAGATCTCCATTGGTGAAACTAATCAGCCTGTGATTAAAGATTGCAATACTTCCTCAAGTGCTTCTGAATCAGGTAGTCTCTTTGTAAATCCAAATTCTCCAATTGGAGAGGGTCCTTCTTTTGTATTTGAAATATTTTCATCTCATTCTATCCCTATATTCTCCAAAGATGATAGGATCTTCCAAGAAACAAAGTTTTTAGAGAACATCCATTCTGAGAATTGTATTCCTGTGCCCCACAGACCCCTCACTCCTCATCATTTTGTTTCTCCTGTAAGATCACCTCCCCAAAACAATATGGCCCAACCCCCACCTAGACCTCCATTTGTTGTGAACACTTTTGGTCCTATAGATTTCAGAGGTATGGCTGGATATCCAAATGTTGTGCCCCAAGATGTTAGAAATAGATTGCCTAAATTTTAAGGAAATAATTCCATTACTGGGGATCAACACTTAAATATTTTTGTCAATATGATGGAGGACTTTGAAATAGAATTTGAGGATGTGTACATTAAATTGTTTATCCATACTCTAGAAGAAGATGTAAGGGACTGGTATAAATATTTGCTAGATAATTCCATTGATTCTTGGACAGAAATGAAGAATGCTTTTAGATTACAGTATGGAGATAAAATAGACCCTAGGTTTCTTTTATTATAATTTGAAAATATAAAAAAGAATCCTAATGAGTCTGTTCATGACTTCAATACAAGGTTCAATAAGACCCTAAATAGGCTACTGCATGTGATCCTAAGGCCAAATGATGTTTCTTGTTTGATAAAATACTCTGATGCTTTTGATAAGAAAGATTGCCTATTATTTAAGAGACAAGAACCCAACAACATTGAGGCAGGCCTTCACCATGGCTTTGCAAATTGAAAATAATATCAAAGTAGTTGGTAAGCCTCCTAAGAGGGAAGGTATCAAGCTAGTCAATCCAGAGAAGCCTCAGTCAAGTAAGGTTGTGGATCTTGAGGAAGTTGTAAAGACTTTGGTCAAAGTTGTCAAAGAAATCTCTTACAAGCTAGCCAAGGTAGAGAAAGGAATTGGACAAGGTTCTCAAGGTCAGCATAGGTAAATAAGGACAAGACATATTTTCAAATCATCCTAGAAATGATCAGAGATCTGATGACAGAGGTAAAGGACCCATGGGAGCTAGAAAACCCCAAGCTAGGGAAAATAGAGTAGTGCCTGATCCTCTAAATGCCAGAGTTATTGTTGTTGAAGAGACAAATGAAATTGATTGGTGTGAAAAATGTTTCTTACCCCACCCACCATGTGAAGTAGAGAAGCAAGTTGAAGAAGATGATGATGATGATACAGTAATGATGATGTATGCATGGTGGATTTCTCTACAAGCTCAATAGTAAGGAGTCAACTTCAACTGAAGTAATAAGTACCAGAACTGTCTGCAAGTTTTTGGGATTGCATTCATCGGGTACCTCTTCTTCCTCCCTCTCATACTTTAGAAATGGATATGGTACAAGCTTTTGAACTTCCTAATAATGATTTTGAGTACCTAAGTTAGCATCTAATGATTAAGAAGTATGATGGAGGAATCCCATCAGAAGAGGATAGACAGTTGTTAATGAATGTTGTTATTGCCCAAGAAAAAGAGTATAACACCAGAAGTAAAGTTGTCAAAGGGGCAGGCCTCAAGCCAAACCAAAAACCCCAGTTCTCACCAATATCCCAAAATGAAACTCCAAAGAAAGATGCATCTTGAAAAGGCTTGTTTGTCTCATGTAGAACTGGTGTTCCCACCCATGCTCAAAATGTGAAAAATATTGTGCCATTCGATGAGTTTGTCAATCTTTCTCCAAATGTTGCTTTTCCCAAATACCATTCCTTGTGACATTGCCCAAATCTTGAGTCAGATCAAGATTTTTGTTCCAATTGTTGAATTTATAGATTCCTGAGCACAAGAACAGGGCCTTTGAGTATTTGGGATTGAAAGAAGAAAATATTACCCAAGGTAGAAATGTAAATAATGTAATTGAGACTCCTCCTAACCATTTTAGAGTTAGAAAAACCACCAACATTAAGGAGATAGGTGAACCACTGAATTTTACTTGGGAACATCTTTGGTTGAGTCAAATTAAATGTTTTCCATTTTTTACAACGTTGATTATTAAGGATAAATACTGTTGCACAATTATATGTTTGATTCCAGAGCATCATGAAATTTTATGCCTCTAGAGGTCATGAATGAATTGAACATTAAAGTGACAGCAGCTTATGGACAAGTGTACTGTAATGGATTCTAGAGAGGTTCCAGTTGTAGGATGTGTAAAAGGTTTGGTGGTATAACTTGCATATTATTTGGGTAAGAACTTGAAACTTGATGTTGTTATTGTTGATTGCCCTGCCAAATGGGGCATGTCTGTTATGAAGAAAGTGGGTTGCAAGTGTTGGTGGAAGTGTTCAGATGGATATGTCTTTTTCCACCATTCTAATTGAAGGCAAGCCTTATACATCTTTATGGAGAGAAGAAGATGTTGCACCTCATTGAAGATCCCAATAATGCTTATTACGAAGTGTTGTATGCTAATGTAGACACTAATAAATTTGTTGGATACGCTGATGGACAAAGAGCACAAGATTAATCAATGTAATTGTCTTGAACAAGTAGGTTTTTATTGGACCTTATTATTCGATGGGAGCTTGTTCCAAGTTTTGAAATGGTGCTGGTATTGTTCTGATTTCTCCAGGCCAGGAAGAGTTTGTTTTTTCTTTCAAACTCAACTTTGAATGCACTAACAACATTGTTGAATATGAAGCATTGTTATTGGGTTTGAGAATTGCATGGAAATATGGTGTAAAGGATATCATTGTCAAAGGAAATTTAGAACTGATTGTCAAGCAGATTAGAAAATTGTATGCTACTAAAAATCAGAGAATAAAACAATACAATCATGCAGTCTAGGATTTGATTGAAATGTTTGACTCATTTAATATTGTGCACCATGATAGAAAGTTTAATGTTGTTATAGACAAGTTAGTAGTGTTAGGATCCATATTTGGAAATTGTACAGTATCTCCATTTTGTGAGTATGATGTTGAAATACTAACAAGGCCATCTGTCCCTGACAACATTAAAAATTGGAAAGTGTTCGATGATGATGCCCAGGTGAAATGGTTTCTACAGAACCAAGGAAAGTTTTATGACCAAAATATAGATTGG
Organism: Taxus chinensis; assembly: GCA_019776745.2. Lineage (NCBI taxonomy): Eukaryota > Viridiplantae > Streptophyta > Pinopsida > Cupressales > Taxaceae > Taxus > Taxus chinensis. The sequence continues at coordinate 646,445,573 of CM034147.1, read as the reverse complement.
GAACCAATGGTGTGTGTTGCTGAAGGAAAAGAAACTTTATTTGGCAAAGACATCATCCAGCTGAAGACAAACATGATTCCCAGAGGTTTGGTGGCACTTGAATCAAACTTTGATAATGTTGATTGCATTATTAACAAAATTATGTCAGTTTTCAAGAGATGTGGAAGAGTACGACCTGGGCACAAAGGAAAAACCACGTAAAATCTAGTTAGGAAGAAATCTGAGCAAGGAAGAGAAGCAAATCCTATGTTTAATTGTTGAAGAAATATCAAGACTTTCCTAGCTTGGTCTTACTCTGAGTTGAAGGCATACAGGGAAGATTTGTTCCAACATGAAATTCCTCTTGAATCTAATGCCAAGCCTTTTAGGAAAAACATAGAGGCTGATCAATCCTCTCCTTTCTTTGAAGATGCAAGAAGAATTGAAGAAGTTGAGGGATGGAGGGATCATTCATCCCACAAGGTACTCATCTTGGGTTACAAATTTAGTACCTGTCAGAAAAAATAATGGTGATATAATGTTATGCGTAGACTTTAGGAACTTGAATAAAGCATCATTGAAAGATAATTACCCTCTGCCAAACATGGCAGAATATGCTACAATTGGTAACTAGTTTTGAATTGTTATCCACTTTGGATGGTTTCTCTAGACTATAATCAAGTTGTTGTGAAGGAGTCAGAAAGAATAAAGACTACCTTTACCACTCCTTGGGGAACTTATGTCTATGTCAGGATTCCTTTTAGCTTAATGAATGTTGGAGAAACTTTCCAAAGAGCAATGGATGTAGCGTTTGTTGGTTATATTAATGATTTCATTGTTTTTTATCAAGATGATGTAACTGTGTTTTCCAGAAAAATAAATGATCACTTACAACACTTGGATAGAATGTTGTTAAGGTGTAGAGAGTATGAAATATCATTGAATCCCAAGAAGTTTTCATTTTGGAGTGCAAAAGGAAAAGTTTCTTGGTCACATTATATCAAAGGAAGGGGTCATGATTGATCCTGAGAGAGTGGAAGCCATCATCAAGGTTCCAATTCCAAGAACTAAGAAGGGAGTTCAATCCTTCTTTGGACAAATAAAATTTATCAAAGATTTTGTGTCTAACTTTGTTGAGCTGACCATCCCCATTACTAGCATGTTAAAGAAGGACCAAGTTATCAAATGGGAAGAAGATTCCATTCAAGCTTTCAATGGGATCAAAGAAGCATTAAAGCATGCCCCTGTTTTAGCAAGCTCCAAATTACAAGAATAATTTTCAAATGTTTTCTTTTGCTTTAGAAAACACCATTGCATCTGATCTTGTTGTAGAAGGATGATGAAGGGGATGAGAGACCAATTTCCTTTTTTAGTAAGGCATTGCAAGGAGCTGAGTTGAAGTACACCATCATGGAGAAGCAAAATTTTCCTTGGTGAAAGCAAACAAAGGTTTTCAGACCTTACATCTTGAGCTCTAAAGTTGTTGCTTATGTTCCCCACACCATGGTGAAAGATATCTTATCAGAAATGGAGGTCTCAAGAAAAATATGTAGATGGGTAAACAAGTTGCAGAAATATGACATGGATATCCAAACCATGAAATTGATAAGAGTTTTGGGCCTAGCTAAGCTTATGGCTGAGAGCAACTTGCGAACTATTGAGGTGAATGAAGTAGAAGGAGAAAGGGTGGATTTCCTTGAAAAGTTGGTAAGCTCTGAATGGTACAAAGATATAATCTTTTATCTCAGACATCTATGCTTCCCTGAACATTTGACTAAAAATCAGAAAAGAGCTCTTAAGTTAGCCTCCCAAAAATATGTCATTACTGATTTTGGGTTAGCTTGGAAGAACCCCAAGGGAGTTCTCTTGAGATGCATCACTGAAGATGATGCCCCTAAAATAATTACTGATCTCCATGGAGGATTTTGTGGGGGACATTTTGCTGGAAGAGTTACAACACATAAAATCTTGAGGGCTGGTTATTGGTGGCCAAATCTTTTCAAGGATACAACTCTATTGGTTAGGAAATGTGAAAGTTTCCAGCATTTTTCTGGAATACTGAAAGCTTCAGGTTCCCTTCCTTTGCAGCCTGTGTCAATTGAAGCCCCATTTAAGCAATGGGGAATGGATTTCATTGGTGAGATTTTAGATCCTTCCAGTGCTGGTCATAAATGGATTCTTGTAGCCACTGATTATTTCACTAAGTGGGTGAAAGCAATCCCCACCAAGAAATCAACACACCAAGTCATCATGGACTTCATGTTGAATCAAATCATATGTAGATTTAGAGTGCCAGCTAAGATTGTTGCTGATAATGCCATGAGTTTTCAGAGCCAAACCTTTGGTGGCAATGTGCAAAGGGTATGGGATCAATTTGACATATGCTTCTAACTACAATCCCCAAGGAAATGGACAAGCTGAGTCCAACAATAAAAATTTGTTGAAGATCATTAGAAGGAACCATTGGAGCTGAACAAAAAGAAGTGGGGTGAGTAACTGAAGTTTGTTGTTTGGGCTGACAGAATCACTGTCAAAAGAGCTACTGGTAAAAGCCCATTTGAGTTGGTATATGGAACTCAAGCTTTTCCTGCCCCTTCATTTGCAATTGTCTTCATTTCAGTTTGTTCAACAAAATTGAAGATCAAGAAGTTAGTCCATATGATGCTTGAATCAATCTAGATTATTGAGTTAGATGAAGAAAGAAGGGCATCCCATCAGAGGCATGTGAAGTTCAGAGAAAAGTTGAAGAAGTTATTTGATAAAAAAGGTGACTCCAAGAGCTTTCAGTGTGGGAGATCTTGTGTTATTATGGGACAGCAGGCATGAGGATAAGGGAAAACATGGAAAGTTTGATGCATTGTGGATGGGCCCTTATTCAATTGACATTCGAATTGGTGAACATACTTTCTTCTTAAAAGACTTAGATGGGGAATTGCTTGAATTACCTGTTAATGGCATGGACATTTGAAACATTTCCTTGATTGATTTCTCAGAATCAAGGTATACTCCATTGTACAGTGTATAGTATTTTGGTTTCTTTTTGCTTTCATGTGTTTTTCTGTTTTTGTTTTTTCCTGGTCCTTGGAAGGACCATTTTGTTGGTTTCTCAGTTCGTCCTTGGGGGAGTTGGTTATTATTGTTCTGCTCTGCAAGCTTATTCTTTGACTCTGTTTCCCAATGGTTTGTTTTTGGCACTTGGTCTACTATTTTGTTCTTGTGGCACTCATAGGGAGTGCCCATCCCCGAGTCGGAGCCAATGTTGGTGCTCAATTTGATCTCACCCCATTTGTCCTTGAAATTATTCAATTTGCGGGCTCTTTCATCTTTTCTATCTCCCCGTATTGATGCATGAAAACTTTGTCCTCCATTTGGTTTCCATGATCAGTCCCTTCCTTTGGTCAAGGATCACTTTAAAACTAGAGTTTATTTTCCATTCCTCTGTCCATGTGAAATAATTTGTAACTTGGGCATAAAATTCAGGTTTTTTCCCTTCCTTCCATTTTTCCATAGTCACGTTTTGTTTTCCCTGTCAATTTTTGTCCCAGTATCTGTGGAAATGGTGATTGGATGTGGCTCCAGAGGATCACATTTGGGCCTTATATCATTTCCAAATTCTTTGTCTTAAAGAAAGATTCATTTCCGGGCTGCAAATGGTGATTTCCCTACATTTTACAGTTTGACAAGTGTGTTTTCCCCATCAAATTTATATCTCAGCATCTGTGGAAACATGGCCCTTTCTTGTTGGATGTAGCTCGGTAGGGCACTTTGAAAAATCTAAGGCCCGATTCAACTCAAAACTTTTCCACGTGGAGGGCCGACGCTCATCTAAAAATTCACCTTTTTGTTTGACCTTGGAGTTGTGCCAAGGAGACACATGGACATGTGGAGGACATTTCATGCAGCTAGTGTAGCTTTGACCTCATGTGGAGGGCCGATACTCTATTTGACTTAAAATTTTCAAGTGGAACCTTCTAATTTAGGCCTAGGACACGTGGAGGGACTTCTGGCGCTCTGTTTTGGGACACTGGAGGGACTGCTCCTATTTGGGGACCGAGCCCCTAAATTTTATTTTGAAGAAGCACTAGGAGGACACTTGGAGGCTTCTACTCACTCTACCCTTGCTTGGACTTTTCAACGACCAAAGAAAAACTATCTCGGACCCTAGACACATGGCGCCTTCCACTGGTCCTTCAACTTTTTCAAAAAACTCTGTCCAGGACTGAGACATGTGGTGAGCTCGCTTGTTTGGGGTCTCCACTTTTGAGGACCATCTCAAAGTGCCCATTGAGACACGTGGAGGCTTCCACTGGCTCCTTTTTATACTGAGACTTTTTCAAAGGCCAAAAGATGATTTTCTTGGGCCCAGGGCACGTGGAAGGCCCACTTGTTTGGAAACTTGCCTCTGTACCTCACCTTTGTAGTTGCACCAAGAAAACATGTGGATGACTCTAATATAAAGTTGAGAAGGGGAAGAATCAATGGTTGATGTGCATTTCACCTATTTTTTCCACCATTTTTTCTCCAAGACTCCTGGAGATGCGAATACGCACTATTTTTCATCATTTTTGATGAAATTCCTTGTCATTTTTATCTGCAAAGTGCCATTGAATGGATTTAGAACTTAATTTGTGAGTCCAAGAATTGTTAAGGTTATATTTTGAAATTGGAATTGTCTCAGGCACTTGCAAAAACATGTGAATTACCAGAGAAGATGGATGCGGGGCAGAGTTGCAGAGGAAAGAGAGGGAAAAGGATGAAATGATGGAGGTTGCAGGTGCAAAAGATGAAAAAGGTGTTGCCTCGAGAGTAAAAGGATTACCTGTCAAATCCAGTTGTACAGAGCCTCTGGAAAATGATTAAAATGGGGATTTCTCGCATGACTAGAATCAGAATGATTAGAAGGACTGCCAAAAAGTTGTGGCATGGCATCCTAGTCATTAGTCGAGGGTCTGAGAAATGTGATCAGTTCATGATTGGTCCACCTGGTAACTTTTTGATATGAATTTTGTTAAACGTCACTTTCTGAGAAAATTGGTAACAAGAAAAGGTCCCTCGAATATTCTTCTTTTTGGGGGGAAATTTGGGATGAGTGAGTGAGTGAAATGTATAAATGCAATGAGAATACTCTTGCAAAAAAATTGGTTCTTCTTGGGGTTGAATTCTTAAGTTGGAAAATTTTGAGAGAGCCCATCTTCCTGAGAGACCAATCTGAGAAACCTATTAATTTCCTGTGTTTTAGATTTTAATCAATGTCAAGTTGGTTGTGAGTGTACATTCCATTGACAAGCTCTGAGATTATTCAAAGAAACTTTCCCCTACTGATGAATCTAATCAATTTTGAGTTAATCTGTGTCAATCTTGGAGCAATTTGTGTCTTACTTTATTTCAGAATGTCTGCAAGTAGTTTTTCTTATTCCTATTGCAATCTTGTGTTAAAGTCCCTCTGAATCACACAGGATCTCATCCCTATGATAGTTTAGTGGCATTTGCAATTTCATTTCAAGAAGAGCCTTCATCCTATGATGAGATAAACAATTTAAAATCACTTCACTATCATTTGTTGATAAATATTGTCTGTAAGCCTTCGAGTGTATCTTAGGCATGAGGAACCAGGGGTCTTTGATGTTTTATTGAGTCTTTAGCTCAATCCTTCATGTTAAATTCTTGGAGATTGTGTGAAACAGTGTAAATTTGGGCCTCCATTGATGCACACCTTCTAGTTGAAGGAATATTTTAGCTATTCCAAATCTTTTTGTCATTTAGCTTTCCAATTGTTTGTGAAGTCTCTCAAAGATCTGGTATAATCAATTTTATCCTGCTTAATATCCCACCAAAATTATTCAAAAACCATGAATCCATCTTGAACTACCCCTATTTTCCCTGTGTGTCCACAAATGTATAAATTCTACTGCTAAAATATGTAGAAGCAATCAAGATTCCATAATGTCTTTAGTAACCTTAGCCCTATGTCTAGGAAATATCACCATTCTTTAGAAGTGAAAACTCGTGAGAGTTAAATTGTGGTGCATTGATCATATTTTCTCAGGGTCTCCTTTTATATTTGTGCAAAAGAAGGATATATTTCCATCTCCTTCATCGACAGAGGTTAGAAAAGTGGGTCCTCTCACCCTGGTCGAAAGGCATGGCCTAAAGCAGTGAGGATATGTTAAATCCTCTTGAAGGTGCTATCCATATCTCCACAATCTTAGCGACAAAGGGCCAATTACATCTCATCCCCGGCTATAAAATGACATACATTATGATCTTTTTATCTCTAAGATCCATGTCAAATCTGTGATACTTCTAAGCTTGAAAATGAGAACAAATTTGGATACCAACAGATGGCAAGAATAAAATACATGATAGTCATTCTCCAAGGGATCGATCTATTTTTTATGATGTTTCTTTTGACTATGATTTGCATGCTTTTCTTATTTTTTCCTTTTTTTGTAAGAACATTTGTCCTTCAAGGGATCAGTATTTTGTTGGATAAATTTGATTTCTTTTTGCATGCATGAATTTTAGCTTTATATGGGGGGAGAGATGGAAATAACTAAGTATACCACTTAGGAGGGGATGATGACTATACAAGAGACACCATGCACTCTTTACATGACTGTTATAGAAAAATGAGAGGGTGATGGATGTAATTATTATGGGGTTCTTACCACATGGGAGAACTTATCCATAATGAATATGTTATGAGTAGAGCCATGGTACTCGTATTCAAGGTCATATCAAAGCAGTGACGGTAGAACACATAATTCATATCATTAGCATGATAGATGGAAGGGGATAAAGGTGGGACATGGTCTAAAGATAGGATTATGCTCATAAGTACATGTACTAACAATAGAATGGCCGTAAGTGTAATGTATTAAGGGGTTTGATCTTTGGTTTACCGTTAATGCAAGCCAAACGATAAGCCCTGGACCCATACTTATGCGTGATAATATATAGTTTGATCCAGTTGGGAGCAAATTTTTTCTACCGACTCCTTAATTAACGCTACGTTCGAGATAAGATAAGAATTTTGGGAGGATGAGTGAAGGCAAAACTAGGCGCTACCCTTTCAGGAAGTGAAAATATGCGTCCCTAACGAGACAAACAGATGGTCAAAAGGGTGGGCTTAAGAGGCACACAATCATGGCCACAAAGGTGGAATTCAATGAAAAATATACAAATATGGTCTCTTAACAAAGAGACAAACATGGCCACCACAGTGGGTTTAAGATGAAAATAAATGGTCCCCTAAGGGATAGATGCATATGGCCACAAAACTAGGATTCAAATGAGATGAAGATTTAGAAGGGGTTAGTTTAGCTTGGATGTATTAGGATGAGATTAAAAATATATAATTGCAAGGATTAAAGTCTCCCAACATGAAAGGATAGTTTTTTAGATATGAAATTTGTTAATCGGATGATATGCTTAAGGATGAGGGGAGGCTACTTCCTCAGTGAAAGAGATTATATCACTGTAGGAAAATTAGATGTGGATAAGTGAAAGAGATTGTATGATGATAACCTTAGATTTGGATTAAGTAGATGCATTTGGGATCCTAGGAAAACAGTGTTGATGAATAAGGGAGGAACTTCTGTATGAGTAATAACATGCGAAGGAGAGATGTTAATGGAGGATGGAGGAGAAGACTTAGAGACTTTGATAGATGTGGAATTAGTCATGGATAAAATGGTAGAGGGAAAATCCTCAAAAAGGTCATCTCTTTCGATGAGATCATGGATGACAGTCTGAAGGGCCTTATGACACTCATTGTTATGACCCAGGGTACTATGGTAGGCACAACTGAGGTGGGGATCAAACCACGATGGCTTCTTACTACTTGGGTTAAATGCCTTGACAGGTGGAAGCGTAATGGCGGAAATTTGTAATAAGTGTTGAAAGGTTTCCACATATGATTCAATTGATACATTAGTATATGTATTTTCTTAGGAATCCTTTGACTTAGATATTGATGAAATTGCTTGGGATGTGGTTGTATGAGCTATCTTGGAGGATTGTATCATGTCATTCCACAATTTTGATTCTGCTTTAGTGACACTTGAATATTTTAGAGGAAGATTCGAATCTCTACGGAATTCTATATGTTTTTTATTTTGGTTGGTGGAGTGATTGTGATGCCTTAGATGAATATTGATGTTTCCCAAAACAGATGATGCATATTTGGTATTCGTTGGTGAAATGTCTATCTTCTTTTGGGGACACATAAAAGATCATTGTGGAAGTTTACCAAGGATCTTGGGTTTGGATGGTGAAGGAGCATTCTTGGAAGGAATGATATTTATTTTAGTCAAAATGTCTAAAGGTTGTGTCATAGTTGATACAGGTGTAAAGATTAGTGTTTTCAAGGTGATGACCGACGAAGGTTGGTTTTTTGTGGAAGCTTTTGTAGATGAGATGAGAGGGTTATTTAAAGTTTTTGTAAGTTGAGGTTTTTTCCAAGATTCTTCAAATGATGTGGAAGAAGAGGATGATGTGTTTGGCATGATTAGAAGTGTGGAAAGATGAACTAAGAGAGAATTAATAGATGGTATGATAGGTAAAGGCGGAATAGATGTGGATGGGGGAGTGTTAGGAAACTTGATGGATAAGGATGTAGAAAGATGAGTTGTATTTTTTGTGGATTGGGAAGGATGTTCCCCCTGAGTGAAGAAATCATCTTCCTTAATGAGGTCATGGACGATGGTCTGCAAGGCCCTACACTGCTCAATTTCGTGGCCTGGAACATGGAGATAGGCACAAATGAAATTAGGATTGACCGTGGAGGTTTCCTACTATAAGGATCCAAATGTCTAAGGGGAGGAAGCATGATCGCAGAATTTTGAATTAGATGTTGAAGGATGTTTGTGTAGGACCCAATTGAGGTGTCAAAAATAGGTAACTCTTATGAGTTTTAAGATGATGTTTTGGCTTGGATTTTGATGTGAAAGTCTAGTATGTTGATGTATGAACTAGTATAGATGTTGAGGATGGGGATGGATTGCACTGTTGTTTCGTTGTTTTGGTTTTATTTTTAATGTTAGTTGATGATTCAGGGTTGCGTGAACCAGACTGAGGAGGTACTTGAATAACTTTGGTGAAGAATGAAGGATCCTCTTACAATGGATTCGTGTGATGAAATCTATGATGGATTCATCTTCGAATTGGCAGATGGTATACAGATAATTTATGGTTACCTTGTGCACAATATTAATTCAAAAATGCTTGAGAAATAATTTCACAAGCTAAGAGAAAGAAAATATGGAGTATTGAGGAATATTATTATAACAATATAAGGAAGGGACATCCAAAGACACGAGGAATGTATGGAGCATCAAATCTTGGTCGTGTGTGATGAGATAACATGCATGTTTAAATGCTCGGAGATGTTTTTGAGGGTCCTCTTTGCTGTTAAATTTGGTGAACTTTGGTAATTCCCAGTGTGGAGGATATGGCTTCATTGACACAGATGGATGAATGGGTTCATTACATATTTGTTCGTAAGACGATGTAACTTCTGACCCTAATGTAGCGGCCTCTAGGTTGGCTAACCAACTTATTAAGATTTGCATGGGTTCATTAGGAATCACCTATTGAGAAATGAGAGGTAGTGGTTAAACTTATGGATGTGTGGGTATCAGAGGAACTTGATATGGGTGAGTGTAAAATATGGATTGTGGTTGAGGCAAAGGTTAATAGAATGTGTGTTGGTGAGAAATAGGAGCATGGTATAATTTTTGGGATTGTGCGGGTTGTTGTGGTAATTGTTAAGTGGGGATATGGGCATAAATAGATTGATAGATTGGAGGGGACACTATTTATATTGTAAAGGGAATGTCAAATGAGGTTGAGAAGTAATGGCATATACTTGTGATTTGAAAGGAATTTTTTGTTCAGATAAAGGATAGGATACATGGGGGGGTTAGATATGAGTACTGGTGATAGTTACGGTTACAGTGGTGATGGGGATGGTAGTTGCAAAGGTTGTGCTGATTTGGGGAAGATTAGGTGGAATGGGTGTGACTATATAAGTAGTCTGGTGGGAGGGGGGATTGATAGAGGATGAAGTGAAATCACGTATGGTTGTGGACGGAATGATTTTAAAACTAGTACTGTAAGGGTAAACTTTTTGAAGTGGAGGGCCATTTAGAGGAATATGTATGTATCTTTTCAAAAGATAGTATTGAAGAGCCATAGGATTGGTGTCAAGAATTTTTTAGAATTCTGGAGATCACCGAGAGGGAAGATAAGAGTACCAACAGGCTTTGATCTGACAGAAGGTGGAGTGGTTGGCCTAGGTGGGATGGAATGATGGTCCAATACCGAAGTATGACCGAAATATATTGGATGAGGCATATTGGTGAGAGAATGGGTGCTTGTGAGGGAGGTAGGGAGAGGCATAGAGGATGAAGTTGTTGCGGTGGTAAGCGGTCGAGGTGAAGCACTATGTGAGGTGAGGTTTTATTCCATTTTTCTAGTGGTGAATCACGTAATCACGGGAATAAAAAAGAAATTATTGTTATATTAACAAACAAGTGAGGCAAACAATTTTTTATTTTTTTTACTTTTTGATTAAAAACAATGTGTGTGAAAAAAAAAAGCTAGAAGAAAACCTAGAAGAAGGTAAACTATGTTTGGTTTTAGGTAAGTTATGGCTGGGAAATGTCTTAAACGGTTGCCTTCTGGGTGTTCAAGTCCGAATCAGTTAACCAGGTGAGAGGATTATTTCGATGTGTTGATTTTTTTCGTGAAGTTTTAGGAAGAGTGTGATAAGTGAAATGCAGAAGGTTAGACCCCTTATTTAGGCTATGTGAGCAAGCAGGATGCACAAGGTTCATTTTAGACCAAATTCGAAATGTGATGTTCGATGCAGACAATTTCTCATAAAGGGGAAATTATAATGCAAAAAAGGGAAAATGGGAAAAACCGAGTAAAACCTGGAGAACGATTTTTTCCCATTATTTGATTGCTCTTGATGATGACGTATTTGGAAGTGAAGACCAGTGGCCAGGAACATCCGCGTACCCTAAAGTTGCACCATGCACAATTGTGGAAGGGGTCGGTGAAAAGGATTCACCAGTGTGTTTATGTTTCGATGGTTGTCTTTGACAACGTAATGTTGTTTGCAAGTTTGTGGGGTGTACCTCGTGGATTTCGTAGACTACACATGTAAAAGAAAATAAATGTAATTAGTTGATGTGATTAAATTGATATAACTGTAGTAAATAAAAAGTATTTTTATAAAAAATAAAAATAATAGAAATTAATCTAATGGATTAATAAAAGTTGGAATTCAACTTTTGTATTTAATTAGGGTAAAGAAAAACTTAACTATGAAATAAATCATTAAATAGAAATGAAATAGATTGTGAGATAAAATTATGATAAAATGTCATCTAACTACGATATGAGATAACCTATCAACGACAAGACATTAACGTGTGTGTTTTGTGTTTATTTCATTTCTTTACGTGGACTATAAACATATAATATGACTGAATGTGGACTTTAAGAGGTAACGACAAAAATTAGATGGGGGAAGTGGATTTTTATATTAATAATGAGGACTTTGGAGAGGATGAAAGCAATTTGATTTGAAATTTGTAATGGAGATGGGAGAAAATAATGGACCTAAGTTTTGGACTTAGTTGAATAAAGGAAGGTAGAGATAGGTAGGTGATCTAAAAGTGAATGTGAAAGTCAACGATTCCAAATCCAACGTGACAAGTGAATAACGTATATGGACCTGGATTTTCACATAGACGATGACATACTGAGAATCACAGAGAATTTAAGCGAGAAACACATACTTGGCTATGCTAAATCGAGCGTTATTTATAAATGCATACTAAATATTTGGAAACCACTCATTGTTCAAAGAGACTATACAGTGACGACCCAAAAGGCCTGCAGGGATTTATAATTGAGTTGGAAACAATTAAAGTCGATTGTTGCTCTAATGTGTTCTAAAGAATTGTAATCCAATCGATATAAAGAGACTATACAGTAGCTACCCACAGAGCTTGCGTGAATTCGAAATTGAGCTGGAAACGGTTGGAAGGATCATGGATCAGAATCTTGGGAGCCTGGGTGGATATATGCGTGCTTTGTTTTTTGCTAAACAAATGCAATACGTGTACATATTATAAAGATGTGACTAGATTGAATGGCTTATAGATTTATTTGATATGTGAACAACGTCATGATATATGTTTATCAAATTATTGATATATCTGCAACTCAAAATATTGCAATTTACAATCACCGGAAAGAGCTAAGTCGTCCATGAATTGCGATGGGCACAGGAAAAGATAACGTGGAATTCTAGGTCTAGATCGCATGGTCAACAATGTTCATAAATGTGTTGTAGAGGATTATAAGCCAAGTGTTATAAAGATACGTTGTTACCTAGAAAGATTACCTGGATTTGAAACTGCGCTGGAAATAGTTGGAAGCATCCAACAGTGGAATTTTGTGAATCGGATACAATGGAGCAAGGTATATCAATAACAGATGTATTATAAATAATTGCAAACCGATTGCGATAAAGAGACTTTTCAGTCATTGTCCACAAGGCTGTGAATTTGATACTGAGACGAACACAATTGGGAGACTCAAGTGTCGAGATCTTGTAAGGATGCATAGGTATTTATGATCTTAATATGGAGAGTGGTAATGGAGATCATGAGCTGAACTCTGTGTATTTGATGGAGTTATTGAGATGGATTTGTGGTGAGAGGAGAGATAGATGTTAGAGATAAGATTTGGAGAAAAGCAAGGGATGTTGGAGTTAGGAATGGTGACAGGGAATGGCGAGGGGAGGTAGAAATGGGTCGGTTGTGCAGCCTGGGTCAGGGAAACCTGTGTATGGAGGGGATCCACACGAGTAGTGCATTACAAATTATTTCCGATATACTCCAATTAAGACACGAACTTAGGAACTATGATAGGAGTGAGGCAGAGTTAGGTCATGGGGTGGATACGGAATGAAAAAATGAGTTGTGGGAGGATAATGCAATCTTGGCAAGGAGAAAAGGTTCCCAGAAAGGGTCAAGCTCGGGGGATCTCCAGGAAAGCACAATCAAGGAGGAAACGAGTTTGACAGGGTCGCGATGAGCTTGGAAAAACCAAAATGTGTTCGGTAAGGAGTGTTACATGAGTACCGCAGGAAAGCAACAAACAAGGCCAGCTGGTAGGAGTGATCATAATGATATGCAGAGGAGAGGTTGGCTTGATAAATCCAATCTTGGTGATTAAGAGGAGCTTGGGGCGAGCTAAGGAGAAGCAAGGCCAAGCCCTAGGTGGCTTCGACCAAGTTGGGGTATCTCAGTTGGGAGATGGAAGTGAGTCGAGTCGGATGGGAAGGATAGGGATAGTCGAGTAGGAGATGGGTCGAGCTGGTAGGGAGTTGTTGATGAGGGAGTGGTCGAGTGAGAATGGGGAAGGTGAGTTGCATCGGTAGACGGTTGAGGTGAGGAGAAAAAATCTGAGTTAAAAGGTGAGGATGGGTTGAGAGGACACAGTATGTTGTGTCGAGTTAGTGAGGAAGTTCGGTGAAGAAAGGGAGATAATGTATTGAGTTGTATGGGTAGATAGGTAAGGTCGAGTGGAGGGTGTGAAGTAGAGAGCACAGTGATAGCTAGGGGATAAGCAGTTAGGATAATTGTTTAATAATAATTATATATATTTATATAAATACTTTTTTTTTTTTTTTTTTTTTTTAAATTAATTTTTAAATTTTTAATTAATATTATTTATTTAATGATAAAAACAAATTTAATATTAATTATAAACAACCAAACGACATATTTGTGAAAACAATAATATGTACCTCGAAGTGATGACAAAAATGACTAAATGTATGTACCGCACCGCACAAATGGCGATAGCATTAAAACCTGCAAACAAGTAAGTCTCCAAATGAAATATTCACAAAATATAAGTCAAGTGACGACAACTAAAAAATAAGATAATCGTCATCTTTACGACACCTGCACACAACAAGTAAAGCAATAAAAATGCCCAGATTTAGGGTCTGGTCCCATTCGGCGTGCCAAATGTTGATCAGAGTTTCTTGCTTCATGTCCAGATTAGTGTATGAGAAATCAATAAACACAAAACAATGTCGAATATGCAAAGGCTTAGTACCTTGGAGATGGTGATGAACCATATGGGTGCCAAGTCAATGATGAACTCCTCGTTGTGATCTCAACAAACCTGCAACTCAAAGACACTAGAAAAATATTATTTAGAGATTTTATGTGGGGGCTATCTGACAAAGCAGATCCGAGAATCGTTAACTTCCTCAGTGGTTGTCAACCCCCGTGTGATAAAGAATAATGATAAAATATAAGATAAACAGATAACATGCAAGCTGAGGAAAAAAGGAACCTGACACTACTGGTATGTAGATGGTACTATTGATCTGATCCAAACACAACGTGCAACAAGAACCATGTTACGTGAACTAACAAATCATGAGCTGATTATTGTGGGGAATATATCGTCTTTACAAGGACATCATGAGGGTATTATGATAAAAAAGAAGCTTGTAATTCAAAACAACATTTTCTTAAATTTTCCAACTTCACTTTCTAAGGGGGAAGCCCATATTTATAGCCTAAGGGTGAGGTTAGACTACGGGTTAAAAGGTAATTAGGGTTGGATAAAGTAACCCTGGTTAAAAGAGGTGATGTGATTTAGCGGGGTTCACGATTTTACTTATTAGGTGAAGTGGGCAGCACAGCATGATTTGAATGGGTAGGTGAGATAATAGATTCAATTTTTGAAATTAAGAATGGAGTGTTGGATGGATGTATTATTGGCCATGAATTGAATAATTTTGAGAGATGCCAAAATTCAATTATTAGATGGGTGTATATGGAGCCCACTTGATAATTAATTAAATTTGGGTGAGTAAATGGAAGGGATTTATTTAAATTTAAGAAAAATAAAAGTGAGAGTGAAAGTTGAATGAACATGATATGATGGAGGGGTGTTATACCAAAAATTGGTGTCTACGGGTAAGGCATTGTTTCCAGATATCGTTTCTCTCATCAAGTATGTTCTTGCAAAATTTTCAGAAGTGAAGAAAGTGAAGGGTGAGTTTGCAAAAGAGGTGATTCATTCATATGATATATTTCCACTGGTATCCGAGATGAATTATTTTGACCCTCACATCTTCGTGAGTGAGAACGTGTTTGCATCCATTGCAGAGAACTTGTCTAAAGTTTGGTTCCGCATCATGGACATGAAATATGTAATTCTCAAGAATTTCATATTTGAGTTGGACTCTTGTGGACAACATGATTTCAAGATCTTAAACGGTGTCTATAATTGTGTTCAGAGAATTTAGTTCCCTCCACTCATTGAGGATTCATCATCATAATAACTCATTTCTTCCTTCCAAGAACAAGTCAAGAAAGTGGTAGGTGACTCTCTCTCCTTCAATGAAGATAACTTAGAGTCCTTAGACTGTATCAGAAGCTACATTTTTGTAATTGTAATGGATCATTAAGAATGGATTTATTAATGTATTAAGATCAGTGACTTCCCTAGGACATGGACCAAGGTGTTGGGTTTCATTTGTATCCTAGACGCAGACAAGTTGACATCTATTATAATTGAATTTAGTAAGGAATTCAAGCGACACGAGCCCGCTCTAGAGAATCGTTATCGGGAGACATGAATCAAAAAAATTCTTCATCGTAGGGAGTTTCTTCATCACATTTGAAAAATTATTCCCTCTTCTCTCTTTCTCCCTCTTGCTTCTCTCCCCTTTCTAATTCATCATTGAGCATAATCATGTATTTTGTCTTATTCACTTAAGTGACTTTCTAAGGTTATATTGTAAAATTCCCTTTAATTTATAAAAAGGGGACTTATTTCTCATGTCATAGGAAGATGAAAAGTCACAATTGAATAAGATCATGAAGATTCATGTGGGGGGTAGGTGAAGGGTCAATTCACATTGTAATAAATTGGGATGTCTTCTCCTTTCTAAGGGATCCCAAAATTCTTAATTTTTGGTAGCAATTGTGGATTATTATTGTTGAAATTTGTATCATTAATCCACAAGAAATAAAAGCTACATTTCTTCCATTTCCCTTTTCCTATGTATTCCTCTATATTCTCTCTTATATGCACTTTGTAAGTATAGTGATCAAAAAGAGCTTTATATCTTCGATGAATGGGCCTCACAGAATGGTGTGTTTGTGTGGGTTTTGTTTGTCTCACTAATAGCTTAATTGTTTCTTTCTTATAATTTAAAGTTGAACTACTTCGGTTACTGGGTGTAAATTCCACATGTGCATACTCACAACTATAACCTTCCTTTGTCTAATTTCTCTCCTTCATCCCTCGCCATTGTAATTACCTCCCTTGTACCCCTTACAAGCACTTTGTCATGGGTTCAGTGAAGTGTCCATGTATGATCCCCAGCCTATTTGGCCACCCACAACAATAGATAGGATTATACTAGTTTAAATTCAATAATGGAAGTCTCCCCATACACAAGAATGAGGGGTGTAGCCCCGTAAGCATTAGTGGAAACACCTAATTTTCCATACGACAAATTATTTCACCAACAATTTTTGGCGACTCTGCTGGGGAAAGATTTTCTCAAGTGCACCTACAAATATCTCTGCAAAAAAAAAAAAGCATATATTACAAAAACAAAAACAAAAAATTAATTTTTAATGGTGACTCCATCAAGGAATGGATCCATGTCACATTCTTTTCCCGCAACACAATGAAGAAAATTCCAGATTGGATTGAAGTACCAATGAGTGATAGTGAAGAAGAATAATATGACTTCCAGGAAATGCAAACGTCTGATCTAACCATCATTTTAGACTAGTTCTTGCAAGGATGAGAATTTAAGAACAACAAAAGGTTCTCTTACTAAAAACAAAAATATGTAACTAGACAAGGGAAATAAGGCTAGTGGCATGTCTTCAAAAATCAAGGAAAGACTGTGTAGAATGAAGAAAATGGTTTTTTTAAGAACCTGTCATCAAATCCTAGTGGCTTTTAAGTAAAATAATACCAAAATAAAGAAAATGGGACTTGCTGAGGATAAAGAAGGTAAGAACCTAATGAAAAAGATGAAAATAAGGTATAAGATAATTTATGAAGTCAATGAAGACAAAGAACCTCCTCAAGGTAACATTTTCAACCTCAAACAGCTGAACAAGAAACTTGAAACCATCTCTTTTATCTCTCTTCCTTGGGATGATTTCCTTACATACAGAAATGAAGAAATGGCAGCCTTTAAAATTGAGTATGTCCAAAGAGTTGTGAGCATTGCACAAGGAAATTCAGATCCCCGAATCTACCTCAAAATTATAAACTATTCTGAAACCATGCAAGAAAAATATGAACAACGTGAAGCACTTCATAGTAAGGAGGAAGAAGAGGAGATTTTTCCTATGGAGGAAGATCTTGATGATTGTCCACACTACAAGGTTTTCATCGCTGGAATATTCTTGGGCACTTCTAATGAATGTCATGTCCTTGAACCTTCTGATGAGAATCAAATCAATATTATGGAGGATGATGAAGAAAACATGTTT
This sequence comes from Taxus chinensis, assembly GCA_019776745.2. Classification (NCBI taxonomy): domain Eukaryota; kingdom Viridiplantae; phylum Streptophyta; class Pinopsida; order Cupressales; family Taxaceae; genus Taxus; species Taxus chinensis. The sequence goes on along the minus strand of CM034147.1, from coordinate 646,428,021 downwards.
AAAACCTCCTTTCATCAACTCATTATAGCTTGAGACATAACTTGTTGAAGAAATGATGAATTCAAGTGAGGAGGATTCTTTTTGTACAAAAAAATACCCAATGGTTGTTGAAGACTACATCAACCATGAAGATGTGTCAAAAATCAATCCAGAAACCTAGACTGAAGATGATGAATTTTAGGTACCATGGATAATCTCCTTTCAAATTTTGATTTTTCAATTAATGATGAAATGGAGATAGTTGAAGAATCAAGTTCCCTTCTCAATACAACCATGAATGAACAAATGTAAGAGGCCAATTTATTTTTCAAAGCTAAGGAGAATGAGAAATTTAAGCCTAATCTCTCTGAGGAGTTAACTCCACCATTCTCACACAGGGAACATAATGTTGATCATTACAATGAGTATAAATCTTTCATTTTCCATATGAGCAAGAAGATTCAATAATGAATGACCAAGATAGGGTTGAAAATTCTTCCCATATTGATGCCCCAACATGGTTCTCTACTTCTCATCATGAGGATAATGAAATGGATCTTAAGCTCAAAGGAGTGCCTTTCCCACATGATGAGAAGTAGATAACCATGTTGGGGAAGAAATATGGGAAGAATTTTCAACTTTATCTTGATCATTGAGTATTGAATACTCTTTCTCATTTTCCATATGAGCAAGAAGATTCAATAATGAATGATCAAGATAGAGTTGAAAATTCTTCCCATATTACTGCCCTGACATGGTTTTCTACTTCTTATCATGAGAACAATGAAATGGATCTTGAGCTCAAAGGATTGCCTTTCCTACATAGCTTGGATCTTTTCTCCTTGTCTTATAATTTTAAAAATCAAGTATGCCCATTCTTGCAATAAGGTTAACCTTTGGTGATAAGAAGCATAGAGGAGGTGAATGAGGATGTTTCAAATGAATCATGAACATGTGTGGATAATATTTTCAGTCATCTCCTTCAAGCTCAATGTGATTACCTTTCAATTAAAGGTGAGAATGAGTATATGTAAAACTCGGAAGAGTTATCTATGCAAGACATCTTGATGGTTGCAGAAGCAATTGAATACCCCCAACTCAGTCTTGAGATCCTTACTCGGGCCCAGAAATGCAAGATAGGTATGAGGCATTTTGTTTTTCTCCTTCCCATGCACCAATGTTGGATGATAATAGACCAAATGGATGAGCTTGATATCTTCCTCGATGCTTGGATGGATGAGAGTAAATTTGAAGGTAAGTCTTCCTCTTTCTTGTTTTGTGAAGAAGATCATAAATGCAAAGGAAATTAGATTCTTGAATATCCTATGAATATTATCAATCTCGAAGACATCACCTTCACCATGAAGGATGGTAACAAGAAAAATGTTGAACTAGTTTGTGTTGAAGATCATTATTAAAAACAAAGTGAGAATGTGCATGACTAATGTGAATGTACTAAAACTCAGATTTCACTCACCATTTGCCAAGTCCCTAATGGTCTTGAACATGCTTCCATGTTATAATTTTTGCTCGAGGATGATGAATACCTCCATGTCAATGATGGGGACTCTATTATTTAAAGTACTTGCTCAGATCAACAAAGGGAAACGTTCAAAGAAGTTGTTGATTGGGACGTGAATCAGCTTATTATCAGTTCCTCTAAGTGCCTTACTAATTTATGAGATGATTTCATGATTAAATTCAAGGAGGATGAATGTTCTCGTGAAAAAAATGATGTTTCCACTTTTGAGAACATGAAGAAATGGTATCTCGTGATCACAGAACATCAAGTGGAGGCCACAAGATGTAAGAATTCCAATAAGGTAAAAAAAAAAAATCATTGGATGAAAGAACATTTTCATTGCATTATGAGTATGAAGATGGAATCTTAGTGTGTCTCCTTCTTCTCAAACCATGCAAAGCCATCATAGGAGCATGGTACGATCAAATAGTGATTTTCATGCTTCAAAGATCATATTTCAGCTTGTTGTTCCACAATGGTATGTACTTTTCCCAACCCATTGCCAGGTATGTGTACATTATTTCCCCTCTACTTTAAATATCCCCCCTATAATATAATTTCCATTTTACGTTGTCTTGTTTTCCACTTTTTGTGTGTTTCCCTTATGGGTTTTTGTTCATTCATGTATTTAGAAGAAATGACTTCATAATCTCAATGGATAACGCACTGGTCCAAAAAGTGTCTTAAGATTATTGTGTTCTTGCTTTATCTATCCTCATTGTACTTGATCCATAATATGTGCCCAAGCTAGAGCCATTTGTTTTCATGTGTTTTTGCAAGGGAAAAATTCAGTTATGAAACATGAAAACTATACCCTAGTGTCAAAAAACATTCTTATAAACCCTTCCGAGCACTCCTCCAGATCAGTTCACCCTCTGTGTCAGGCTTATCCCCACCCTCCAAATTCTAATGTGTTTGTTAATACCCTTTCCAAAGTGTTTAAAATGTGAAAAAAAGTTCATGAAGTTCTTTCGATGTAGTGCTTTTCAAGACATATTCTTTAGTAGACTTAGAAATGGTTATTTTTAGCCTTCCTATGGTAGGTTTGCATCCTCCAAAGAATATTTGAAGGACCATATTCATCAAGAAGTGGTATTTATGATCCAATAACATACTTCAAGTGATTTAGGAAAGAATATTTGAAGGTTTAGGGACAAGCTCAGTGAAAGCAAGTTTGTGGAGATAAAGGAGTTTGTGGTTCAAAACAATCTCAAACCTTTAGAAGATGATTCTTGGAGCTCCGTAAAGAGTTACAGGTAAAAAAATATACCATTGGAAATATTATTCAATTCTCTAAAAAAAATTCACAAGACCAAAGCACTTCTTTCCACATTCCATTTTTGGCAGGCACACCCTGTAGTCCTGAGAAAAAAGTATATTTTTTAGGGGTTTCCAGGAATAATTTGATCATGCGAGCCATCCCATTCTTCTCAAAAGTATTTTTGGAGTCACAATCATGATGGAAGTTCCCAAAAAGTCCTCTGAGAGCTCCAGAAACTTCGTCTTCAAGGTTCTCCTCAAGGTAAGCTTTTGTACTTAGTCATTTCAAAAGGTGGACACATGTCAGCATGAGGTTGAGGAACACTTTTGTGTCCCAATTATCTCATCCCTTATGGAAATTTGGGATAAAAATGTCCACTCCATGCTTATTATTCCCTCAAACCTTCACATGACCCTAGGAAGCTTTCACAGACCCTTTTTCCTAGTTTCTAGCCACCCGCCTCATGCAACCACATCTCACCACTTATCATCATAGGGATAAGGTGCATTATTTTGCACCAACTATCCCATCCCATGGGGAAATTTGGGACAAAAATATCCACCACACCCTAGCCCTTTCTCAAGTCCCCCATGTGACCCAGTCTCAGCCCCCAAGAGCTTTTGCATGTTTTTTCTCTCTCCTTCATTGGGCAATCACCATGTGATAATTGTCATGTTATGGGGAGGGTGAATTTTTTTACAAAAATTATCTCATCCCTTTGGGACATTTGGGAAAAAAATTACACTCCCCACATGAAGTTTTAAAAACCAAATTTTGTAAAAAAAATTGATTGTCATGTTGTTTCCCTCCTTGTGCATGCGTGAGAGGTGTTGCCGAATGTTTTCTAGAAACCATTGTTGTTGACCTATCCAACATTTTTCATCCATTACTCCATGATCATAGATGATAAATAAACAAGAAATTTTATTTTTTTTCTAGACACCATGTCAAAATAAATTTAGAGTGACTTTGTTCCCTATAACGAGAAAAATTCATATCTCCCAAACCGCAAGACAAAATCTAATGAAATTTTCACAACCTCCCTATTTCCTAGGTGCCTTTAAAAATCAAGTGGGATAAAACTCAAAAATTTCATAGATTTTTAATGGCATAAAACCCTAATCTTTTCCCTAGTTTACATTTTTTCATTTTCCCATAATTCAAGCTGAGGGATCGAGCTAAAATTTTGAACATGGAATCCAAAAGAAAAACCTATTTCGATGAAACTTGTTTCATATCAATCCAAGGTGTGGAAGGGAATTTTCTATAAATATTAATTATCTAGAGCCCTCACTTACTATAAATACAAACTTTACCAAAATATCAAATTTCATTTCAAGACAATGAATTGAGAAAACATCAAAAATGGCAAACTAGGCAATCTAATCCAAAAAAGCATGAAAAATCAAATTTCAAAAAAGCTACTTAATATAAATAGAAAGTTTCAAAAAATAGAAAATAAAAAATATGTGAAAGTGTTCATAGCATGTTAGGGGTTCCATAGAATTGATTTCAAGTCCAAAAATCAATACTTCCCAAAATAGCAGCTCCCAAGCCTTAACTGCAAAAAATAGTAAGTTCTCGTTTTGAGTGTAAAAAGTTGTAGTTGGCCCTGTTTTAATCCATATCACTTGTTTTAAAAATATTTGGATTGTTATATGATGGTGGCATATCTCAAACAAATAATCCGCCCTTCACGAGGATTTTGAGGCATCATTCTAGTCATAGTTGTGTACGACAGTAGAGTAGAACATCACAGAGCGTAACAGGTAAGATCTAGAGGCATTATGCAAGACAGAGGATATTTAAAAATATTCAATATTTTAGTTTAATTTCAAGCTAAGGGGGTCATCATAATTCATCAATTGGGTTAGATCCATCCACACCTCCCCGGTGAGCTCGGTGAGTCGGGAAAGTTGGCTAAAGTAAGTTGAGCTATCTGAGTGAGCTTAGTGGGTTACTCAAGGAAAGTTGGTCAAGGTAAGCCTTACAATAAGGATCTATTAAGAAACAGTGTCTAGGTCCCCAATCATACCTTCCCTAAGTTCATATCTTCCCTGTGGTGATTAAGAGTTGATTCCACAGCAATCTCTTAAAAAGGCTGTAGTGACAGACATCATGTCAACACCTGAAGAAACATTCTCATGGATCTATGAAATGATCAACAGTGAGACAAGGAAAAAACATCTTCACATTGTGCCCAATATCAAAGAAATATTTGGAACTATGAGTTCCAAGTGAAGAAAAAATGCCCAGACAACATCCCACTTCTTCAATGACACCTCAAGTAATCAATATGTTGAATTTGTTAGGCCTAAGATTGAACATTCTATCGAGGAATTGACTCTGTCAAATTATAAGTTGACCTGCATCTCATTAGGAGAAGCTTCACATGAGGTTTACTCTCATCTATCTAGAGAATTTTCTTCCTGCCTCCTCACTCGGAATGAATAATACAGAAAAATAATTATGAAATTGTAAGAATAGGTAAGGGTTCTCATTTCTCACAGTCAACCCTTCTTGGAACCTGACTCGACAGCTTCTCTTCCTATAGAATACATTCCTCTTATCATAATTTTTTATCCTAAGGAGGTAAAGAAATCACAAGGATATATGGTGTGGGGGAAGGATAGCAAGAATTGGATTGAGAAAATCATTTATCAAGGTAAGGCATTGTTTTCAAATATCGTTTCTATCATCAAGTTTATTCTTAAAACATTGTCAGAAGTGTACAAAGAAAAGGGGGAGTTTTAAAAAGAGGTGATTCATTCATATGAGATGTTTTCATTGGTATCTGAGATGAGTTCCTTTTACCCTCACACCCTCTTGAGTAAGAACGTGTCTACATCTGCTGCAAAGAACTTGTCTCAGGTTTGGGTCTACATCATGGACATGAAATATGCAATGTTCAAGAATGCCATATCTGAGTTGGAATCTTGTGGACAACATGCTTTCAAGATCTTAAATTATGTCTATAATTGTTTTCAAATACTCATTTCCCTCTGTTCACTAAGGATTCATCATTAGAAGAACTCGTTGTTTCCTTCCATGAGCTAGTCAAGAAAGAGTCATGTGACTCTCTCTCCTCCAATGAATATAACTTAGAGTCCATAGCCAATAGCATAAGTTGTATTGCTATGATTGAAATGGATCATGAAGAATGGATTGGTCAATGTAATAATATTAGTGTCATCCCCGAGACATGGACCAAGGTGTTGGGCTGCATTTGTAGCCTAGAGGCAGACAATTTTGGTAGCTGCAATAGCTCAATTTAGCAAGGAATTCAAGGAATACAAGTCCGCTCTAGAGACTCATTATCAAGAGGCATGAATTAGTAAATTTATTCATTGCAGTGAGTTTCTTCATCAGATTTGGAAGCTTCTTCCCTCTTCTCTCTTTCTCCATAGTCATTCTCTCCCCTTTCTAATTCTTCATTGAGCATAATCATTGTATTTTGTCTTATTCACTTAAGTGACTTTCTAATATTATATTGTAAAATTTCCTTTAATTTAGAAAAATGGAACTTATTTCTCATGTCCTAGGAAGATGAAAAGTCACAAGTGAATAATATCATGAAGATTCAAGTGGGGGTAGGTGAAAGGTCAATTCACATTACTATAAATTAAGATGGATTCTCCATTCCAAAAGATCTTGGAATTCTAACTCTTTGGTAGCAATTGTAAAATTTTATTGTTGAACTTTATATCATCAATGCACAAGAAATAAAATCTATATTTCTTCCATTTCCCTTTTCCTATGTATTCCTCTATATTCTCTCTTATATGCACTTTGTAAGTATAATGATCAAAAAGAGATTTGTATCTTTGATGAATGGGCCTCAAAGAACTGTGTGTCTATGTGGGTTTTTTTGTCTCACTAATGGATTCATTGTCACTTTCTTCTAATTGAATTTTTTAACTAACTTAGTTATTGGGTGGGAATTTTTCTTGTTCCTACTCACAACGATAACCTTCCTTTGTCTAATTTCTTTCCTTCATCCCTCGCCATTGTAATTGCCTCCCTTGTACCACATACAAGCTCTTTTCCATAGGTTCAGTGAATTTTTCTTGTGTGATCCCCAACCTATTTCGCCACCCCACAAGAAATAGATATGATTAGACTAGTTTACATTTAATAATGGCATACTCCCCATACATAAGAAGGAGGGGCGTAGCCCCGTGAGCATTGGTGGAAACACCTAATTTTCCATACGACAAATTATTTCACCAACACTCTCCAAATAGTTGAATATTGGATCCATGTGTTTCTCATCACATGAAAAAATCACATAATCTTCTTACTTATCCTACTACTAACATTATTTTATAGACTACAATTGAAAATTATTCACATATAGATGTTCTAGGTTCAAGAATAGTTGATTTGCAATATGGACTCCTAAAAAATGTTCTTCTTATTCCTAATATTTTTTATAATCATCCTTCAATACATCATATTTTTCAGTCTATAAATATTGTGGAGTTTTTTCCTCGTGATGTTGTGATCATAGAGTTAGAACATCCCGAGATAGTGATTTCTTCGGGAGTTATAGATCATGGTTCATGTTTTTATATTTTTATGGTTTTGAGTCTTATTCAGGTCCATCCCTTATTTCTAATGTTGATTATCTGAGAAAAATATATAATGAACATTATAGGAACTTAAAATATAGATATTTGTAATAATTGAGTTCAAAAAACTTGGTACTTTGTCTTTCTAGGGTATCTTGCAATGATGGTGTTTATCAAGGTTGTGTACTTGGTAAGCAATGTCAAGGCCCTTTTACCAAAGGAAAGGCCAAATGAGCTAAGGCTCCCCTTGAGTTAGTACATTGTTACCTCATGTCATTTCTAAATATTTCATTTTTAAGGGCCAGATTTGTACTAGCTTTTATAAATGATTTCTCACATGCACATTGATTTAATTTCTAAAGTATAAGAGTGAAGTCTTTTCTCATTTTATAGACTTCCAGTAATTTTTTGAGAAACCAATCTTAACTTTATATCAAACCAATATGCATAGATAATAGGGGGTAATATGTCAATAAGGAATTTTAGCACTTTAGAACACACCATGGTATTCAACATCAGTACATAGTCCCTTACACTCCTCAAAAAAATGGTGTTATTGAAAGGAAGAATATGAATTTGAGAGAGATGGAAAATTATGTGATTCAATAAAGAACATGTCACCTAGTTATTGGGATGAGGCAATAAACTATGTCAATTATATACAATATTACATGCCCCACAAGGTAGTGCAAAACATGACGCCTAATGAGGCTTTAGTCTCGTGATAAGCTATATTTTTCTTATTCAAGGTCTTTGGTAGTGAGGCTTTTGCATTTATTCCTAATGAAAAACGTAAATCCATGGAGAATAAAATTTAACTACTCATTTTTGTTGGATATTATGAGGATGTGAAACCCAATTGCTTATTTGATCTAGTTTCTCTTGATGCTTTATTTCGTCAGGGTGTCCAGTTTGATGAACATATTACATTGATAGAGACTTCGCCTCCATCTTCTTCATCTAATCTTACCTCTTTGATGATGATGATATTGCTAATCTTGCACCACTAAACCCTACACCACCAATTCCTATTACACAGGTCATGCCTAAGTCAGTCCACAATACTCGACAAGAGGTCAGTTCTTTTGTATGGGATCCTACTAAGACATGTTGCCCTCGTTCATAGACATATTGGGTTTATCTTGTGGTATATCCTATTTTATATGATCCAAATATTTGTTAGATGTGGAATACATACCAAAGTGGGGTACAACTATGACAAAAGAGTATTCTTCACTAATGAAGAATCTTTTATATGATCAAAATATTTTTTAGATGTGGAATACATACCAAAGTGGGGTACAACTATGACAAAAGAGTATTCTTCACTAATGAAGAATCATAACTTGGCATTGTGTTCCTTTTCTTAAGGGAAGAAAGTTGGTTCATTGTAGGTGGGTATGCAAGACCAAATATGTAGTTGATGATTATGTTTACAAGTACAAGACTCATTTTGTGGTAAATGGTTTCTCACATATTTATGGGATTGACTACTCCAAAATATTTTCCCTTATTGCTAAGATGGATTTTGTGTGCCTTGTGCTTTTTCTAGCTACATCACAAGGATGGTTAGTGCATCAGATGGATATGAAGAGTGATTTTATTCATGTTGATCTTCATGATGATATTTTAATGGATCATACACATATATTTGTATGGTATTTTCCACTTATAAACATAATTCAACATTCAATCTATGTCTCAAAAAAGACCCTAGATCTTGATATGAAAAAATGGACAGTTTTTTACTTGATTTTGCTTTCACTCATTATTATTTTAATAATTTATTATACATTCACAGGGATGGGGAAATTTTTTTGATTCTTTTCTATATTTTGATGACTTGATCCTCATAGGCAGTTCCCCTCCTATGATACAAGATATAAAACACAATTTTATGGAGAATTTTAATATGAAAAACTTGGGATTTTTGCACTTTCTTCGGTTGCACATCATTCAGTATTTAGAGGGGATATCCATTTATAAGAATAATTATTTCCGTGGCTTACTTCATTGATTTGGAATATTTGATTGCAAACATTCCCCCATACATTTTCAATCAAGATTCACATTGTTTGAGACATGTAGTTCATTTAAATTTGATGTCACTTTATATATGAAAATGGTGGGTATTATTTTATACCTAACATGCATTCATCCTTATTTTTCCTTTACATTTAACCTTGTGATCTGAAAACGCGTGTTGTATTTTTTTCACTTTTAAAAGTTTCCAAAGATTGTGATTTTCTTAATCAATTTTAAGTATTCTAAGTTCCACAAATTGATTAAATTATGATTATTATGCATCCATAGAAGTGCAGAAAACTTGGGTAACAAATAAATAATCAGAACTAAAAACACTCAGATAACAAACAAGATTGTTTACGAGGTTCAGAAATTCCTACGTCCCTGGGTTCGAATTGAACCGATCCATTAATAATATTGAAATGTAAGTACAAGAACTCTTACAAACAACCAATAATGAATAAAAACCTGAAAATGAGCTTATCAATGTCCCAAGAACTCTGAAAAATAGTAGAAATTGTCCCAAGAACGATCCGTGGCTCCTACAGTGTTTTCACAATGTGATCTCCCTACAACTATGTTAGAAAAACACCTACAAATGGAGATTTAAAACATTCTATGAAAAAAAATCATATATATGATATCATCTTTGAATTATGAAAACTTTTCATGTTTACACCAAGTCACTTTTCGGACCAGAAGTGCATTGAAATTCGTGTTTTCCAACTAGCTATCTTGCAGATCCCTGTTAAAAACTACATTCAAGTCTTCCAAAAATAGGTTAAAACTCAACAAAAAATATAAAATCTTACATTTTTATAACTTTCTCATAATTTCCTTCATTTCATATTTTTACTCCAAGTTCTCATTCTGAGTGCAAGGCCTTCAAAAATGGTGTTTTCTGAGATCTAGTCCTTATCCTCCTTGACCCCCTACAACACAAAGATAAGAGCTCTTTATATGCCCACAAACTCATTTATATCCCATCTAAGATTGGCGGAAAGTTGGTTGGTGGGATGTGTTTGGGAAGTAGAGGTCTTGGGTTCAAAATCAAGTGGCATCATTTTTGGCGGAGGCAGTTTGTGTGGACCGTTTTGTGCATTGTAGGTTTGGTTGGCCAATGTTGTTTGACCGTATGTAATACCGAGGATAATGTTTGAATAAAATGCATGGCACTTATCATATAAGGCGTGGAAAATAGATGAAATGTGTGGGAGATATTGGTTTGTTTGTATATATATATATTCATACCCCGAGTTGATAGGACATGAGATATCCTTGGTTGTTGATAAGGTAATCCCTGAACTTAGTGTTATATCTTTGAGCTCTCCAAGTTGGATAATAATAAGCCCGAACATAACAAATAATGTGGCTTGGTAAATAAAATGGAAGTTAATATCAAATAATTACAAAGGTAATAAAAATGGAATTCGACCCAAGTAGTATAATGACATTCCAAATGAAATATGGCAATAAATACCACTTGACCCTCGATAGGCAAATCAAACTTGTGGTGGCAAGCCACGTGGTAGTTTACGATCGTTGAAAACCGGAGGTTGAAAACAGCACAAACAACCTTCATTTTTCCCTTTTTCTCATTTTTCCACGTGTCACCTTGTCATTGGTCAACTTGTTGACCTGTTGACCAAAGTTGACTTCCCTGTTGACTAAACTTTGACCGGACATAACTTGAGCTCAGAGTGTCCGTTTTTCACGTTCTTACAGTTGTCGGAAAGCTATCTAAAGGATCTACTACATTGGCATGGTTTAGGGAAGTTTAGGAAACTTATGAAACTAAAAATTTTCCCCTGATCACTCCTCCCTACTGAGAAGGATTTTTGTCCACAAAAAGTTGTGTATCAACACACAAAAACATGCTATCACTTCCTGCATTGCACAAACACATACAAGAACCCAAAATAACATTATAGGTTAAATAAATAAAAATATTTTATTATCTAGTCACATAACCGATCAGATAATAACACCCAATTAAGCTAGTGTTCAACTGAAACGCTGCAACCCTGTCAACTTTGCGCACAATTGTGAACTATCATACCCCATTGTAATGTCATCACAAATAATTGACTAGATAATAACACCCATTCTATTACGGAAAGCTAGTGTTCAACTGTCACTTTGTGATATGGCCGATTACCAAAAATTACAATTCCATAACACAGATCAGTATACAAGACATCTAAACTGCCCACAATTAGGCTAGTGCCCATTGTCCATCTGAAACTGTAACAACTGCAAGTATTCACTATCAGAATATAATAGACTATTAACGCCCAAAAATAGCTATAGTCAACAATTGAATCCACGTGAAGCTACCAAAACATTGTGTCGCCATCACAAATAATAACTCAAATAATAGCACCCATCTATAACGGAAGCTAGTGTTCAACTGACACTATGTGATTATGCTGATTACAAATGCAAATATTGACTATCCAGAATAATTAAACCGTCAACGCCCAAAATGGCTATAGTCAAAATCTGAATCAATGTGAATATGCAAATATTCTATCCATACGTTGAATTGTAAAGGGATAGACTATAAACTATATGCTTACCCAAATTGGTGAACTGCCATAATCTGCAAAATGATCACCTAGTACCTTTGCAAACCAACTTGTTAGTGTAATAAATTTACACCCTAATTGCAACCACATCTGATAGTTACAAAAATCAAATTTTCCCAAAATAAGGGTCTTATAAATTAGTGCAAATAACACGTGTGGATACAACAAGTTTGTCTATTTATTACAGTATCAAACAGGTGCCCGAATGGGTCTTATAAGCATCCATAATATTTACACAAATGACAACACTATAAAACTGCAAGTTTCAAATTTAGACATGCTACTGATGCCTATCCCTACATATTGTTTTCAATAATGGAACTACTAACCAATATGAGAAAACAAAACATGAGTATGATGAACCTATCACTCAAATCTTCTCTTCAGTTGTTTCCATTCATTTTCAAAGCTTAAATATCAACTTAGGAACAAATCCTTATCAATCAACAGGAATCCCTAAAATATAGCTCTGAAAAAAATTTGCTTTCCTACTATCAACAATTTACCGTAGTGCAAATATAAAGTTGAGGAGTGTTTTTCCCAACCAATCACTTGGGTTTTTCTATTTTGGTTGTTTTACCTTCTCAGTACCAAAATGAGTTGTAGTTAGGTTTAGCACTGTTGGTTTTACAATATTGTTCTTTTTAACAACTTTCCAATTTTGTTGTTTAGGAACAAACCAACAAACCTTAACATCATGACCATTCCTATTACAATGGGAACAAAATTTAACTTCCCTATTTTTAGGAGTCTTACCCATTTTACCATTCTCAGAACTCTTTCTACAAGAATGATTCCCCTGTTTAGGAGAGGTAACATTCTTGCCATTGCTTGCCTTTCCTTGGTGAGATTGGTCTTTAGCACCTGCCTTATCATTCACAAAAGGCATTAACTTCTTAATCAAAATTTTCCTCTTCCAACAATATGCAACAGAATGATTAGTACCTTCACAAAATGTGCAAGGGAAAGCATATTTCTACCTACCAAAGCTATATTGTTCCAACTGAAAGAGTGTATTAGAAGCTTTAGGATTTGATTTTCCTTTAGTGTAAGTGGGAGGAGGTGGAATCTGATTACCTCCTTTACCTGTTTTCTTACACCTTTCATTGTTCCTCCTGATAGCAGAATCCTACAATTCTAGTGGCATAGATCCTTGGTTGTTGGAAGCTTGTCTTCCTTCAGCTGCTTTGGAACTTTCTCCAATTTCCATTTTCCCACTAGAATAACCCAAACCTACAAACCAAGGCTGATCCTCTACCTATATTGGGTTAGCATCGCCTTGTCCATTTTTACCAAGGCCCTTTCCATTAAATCCCATCTTAACCATTAGCTTAGACCCAATTTCCTTAGTGTGTTTTTCAAACTAACTCAAAGGAATATCTGAAACTGAATGAGAGGAAGAATTAAAATGTGAACAACTTACAGTGCATTCTTCTGCCATAGTACCTGCATCTGCTTTGGAAGGAATTTCCTTCTTGTGTTCACCTTGTTGCATCTTTTCCAAGAGGTCATCCTTGGTCCGTATTTCTTCTTGTAACTCTTTAACAAAGCCCATCAACTTCTTGCTCTCTTCAAGCATCTTTTTGACATACTCCTCTTTCTTGGCTATAGAGGATTGTGGCTTAGATTTTAACCACACTATTTCCTCTTCCAAGGAATAAAAATTATCTCTCAAGAAAGAGTTTTCTTCTTAGAGTTAGCAGTTTATGGCTTCAAGCTCATCTAGTTGCTCTTGTTTGGATGAATTGCCCATGATTCCTTGTTCCTGCAAACACAACCTGTACTTCCAAACTGCACACTACAAAAGAAGATTAACAAGCCCCAAAATGTCTGCACACTGAAAAGTGAAATCAATACTGAAACTGAAGCCAAATTTCCAAACACAATTAGAAGATAATCTGGCAATCTAACTGCTCTGATACCAAACTTGATCTGAAAATGTGTGTTGTATTTTTTTCACTTTTAAAAGTTTCTAAGATGGATTGTGTGCCTTGTGCATTTTCTAGCTACTTCACAAGGATGGTTAGTGCATCAGATGGATATGAAGAGTGATTTTATTCATGTTGATCTTCATGATGAGATTTTAATGGATCACACACATATATTTGTATGGTATTTTCCACTTATAAACATAATTCAACATTCAATCTATGTCTCAAAAAAGACCCTAGATCTTGATATGAAAAAATGGACAGTTTTTTACTTGATTTTGCTTTCACTCATTGTTATTTTAATAATTTATTATACATTCATAGGGATGGGGAAATTTTTTTTATTCTTTTCTATATTTTGATGACTTGATCCTCATAGGTAGTTCCCCTCCTATGATACAAGATATACAACACAATTTTATGGAGAAGTTTAATATGAAAAACTTGGGACTTTTGCACTTTCTTGGGTTGCACATCATTCAGTATTTAGAGGGGATATCCATTTATAAGAATAATTATTCCCGTGACTTACTTCATTGATTTGGAATATATTATTGCAAACATCCCCCCATACATTTTCAATCAAGATTCACATTGTTTGAGACCTGTAATTCATTTAAATTTTATGTCACTTTATATATAAAAATGGCGAGTAGTCTTTTATACCTAACATGCATTCATCCTTATTTTTCCTTTACATTTAACCTTGTCTCATGATATTCAAAGCATCCACATGAGAGTCACTAAAAATAAGTCTAACATATCTTGAGGTATATTCGGGGCCCTTCACACTTTGGTGTTTAGTACACATTAGGGTCTTCTTCACAGATTATGGGATACATTAGTTTATATTAGGATGATGATGTTGATTCTCAAAAGTCCACTTTTATCTTTGTTTATCACATTATTTTTGGTCTCATTTCTTGTTCTTATAATAAGTAAACCACAATTGCAAAATCATCTACGGAGGCTGAGTATCGAGGTACAATTCTATATATCCATGAGATTTTATGCTTTCGGCAGTCGTTGATGGAGTTTCAATTTTTGTAGACCAAGCCCACTATCCTTTGGTGTGAAAAATAAAGTTTCATTTGCATTACATGCAACCCCATGGAGTAGTAGTGCACTAAACACATTGATAACCAAATGCATTTAATTTGATAGCTCATAGAGGATGGTGTTCTTAGCTTGGACTTTTCACTCATAGAGGAGTAAGTTGTCGAAATCTTCGCTAAACCTTTGGCATCACCTAATTATCTTCAGTTACCATAAATTATTTGGGTGAAGGAAATTATATTTGGGGGCATTTCTTGAGTTCTTCCTTCCTTCATTATTCAAATTTGTATCTCTCATTTAGAGAGGAGTTTTTTCCAATGGGTTTTCTCCTTTTCTCTAATTTATGAGGGATATTTTTTTATATGGGTACCTTATTAGACCTATTTATTGGGACCCATTTATTTTTTATTGTTTCCTAAGTACAACTTAAGGGAGGGTGTTGGTGAAATATTTATATATACACACCTTTTACTTTAAGTTTAATTAGTTTATTGAGTTTTATCTAAGATCTATTGACTTAGTCTACTTTGCACACTTCCTAGGCTTATATTAAGATAAGTGGCACTCATATCTTGAACACTTATCTCATGTATGTTTATTCATGTGGAGGTTATTGCATACATGTCTATCGTATAGTCAAAAATAGAGTCAGACTACAACTCTCTTTTTTGTTATATATAGACCACTTTTATATGTAGATTTTAATCTTGATGATATCAAATTCATTTGGTTGATTTATCGGCCATTCTATTTTTCTATTATTTCTTATTATTTGCAGCATCTTCTAGCATTTCTGGAGTGAGTCCAAATTGAGGATATTTTTGGGTTTCCCCTATTTTTTCATAGATAAATTTCTTCTTAACACATTTAGTCCTTTACTCCATTTAATATCACAATTAAAACATAGCCTTTTTTATATTTTCTCTTCAATTTGTTTAGGATTCAATTAGGTGAGTTAAGGTAATGATTATGTTGGAAACATGCGCTTATTTTTAATAGTGAGATCCATACATTTGAATAAATCTATTTCCTCCACCCAAAGAGAAATTGTCATGGAAGCTAATACAAAACCTGGATTAAGCAAGTGAACACCAAGTTATATGTTATCAGGTTGAGATCATCCAAGAGTATTTCATTAAGTTAACCCTATGAGATGTCATCCACCCATAATGACAAGTTTTGGAATTACTCAATATAATCCTTGATTATCCCTATTTGGCATAGCTTTTCTGACTGGCTAAATATTTCCATGAGAGATTGTTGTAGTTCATCTGGAGCTCATCTATGAACTTTGACCAAGTAATAGGAATTCCTTTATTTTTATTTTTCCAGCACATCCATTTATAGAAAATTATTTTTTCTAGTTCCATATACAAGGATGTCATTACCATCTTTTATACACTTAGAACTTGATACAGATAAAAAAATATCCATTTGGTTAATCCATGTGACTGGATTGTTCCCATTAAAATTACACATTTCTAATTTTTGAATCATGTTCCACCACTAGCTAGAAGATATTTTGGGTTGTGCAGAAGATCCACCCTAGTTGATCTAATTTAAATTTGAGTTACATTGCTTAAAGAATGTGACATGGGAATTCATGAAATTTTTCATGAATTAATTTTCACCAACTAGAATTATACCTTAGATTCCCCCTTCAGAAGTTATTGTCAAAATTTTCCTTCATAGTGATGTCATTTGAGAGTAGATGATTGTCTCTAATATGAAAAAAGTTAAAGAAGACTCGTGATCCTCCACCCTAAGAGAAATTGTCAACTAATTTAAACCACACTATTTTAAATTTGAGTGTACATTGCTTAAAGATCCCATGTGATTAAGCAATGTGAATTCATGAAGTTATATGTTCATCAGGTTGAGATAATTTTCATCCAACTCCTTCGTTGATTTCAATTATACCTTAGATTCCCTATGAGATGGTATTTTCCACTTATAAACATTAATTAACATTCAATCATCCACCCATAAGTGACAAGTTATTGTCAATTAATCAATATAATCCTTCATTATCCCTAGTGATGTCATAGCTTTTCTGACTGGCTAAATCTTTCCATGAGAGATAGATTGTAGTTCATCTCTAATATGAAAAAAGTTAAAGAAGACTCGCATCCACATGATCTCATATCTTCCTTGAACTTTGGAATCATCATTGTAGATAGGAAATTCCCCTTATTTTTATTTTTCCAGGGCACATCTAATTTATAGACAAATTCATGTCATGATGTAGTTCTTGGATATACAAGGTATAAGTCATTACCATCTTTTATACACTTAAAACTTTGAACTTGATACAGATTAGGGTAGAAATATCCATTTGGTTAATGGGTTTTTGTGATTGGATTGTTCGGTAAAATACATTAAAAACACAAAGAACACAGCCCTTGCTAATATTTTGTATCATGCTTTTTGACCACTAGCTAGAAGATATTTTGGGTTGTTAACTTAGACCACTTTAAAATTTGCTTAGAAGATTACAACCTAGTTGTACTAGATTTATGGAATTTGAGTGTACATTGCTTAATAGATCCCATTGTGACTCGAATGGGAATTGCATGACAATTTTTCATGAATGAGCTTATAATTTTGGAGAAAAGCTTATCCTTCGTTGAATTTCAAAACTTCATTGAATTATTAATAGGAAGAGAAATTCCCCCTTCAGTTAAGTGCAAGATATTGTCATGAATTTTCCTTCAAAATTAGGGTTTTGACTTGTCATATTTCACCATAAATCAAAACTTTGAGTAGATGACTTGTAAGGAATATGACTTAAATAAGATCAAAATAAGTTAGAATCGTGATAAATATCTTCCAAATTTGGAAACATCAAAATATAGTAGATAATATCCCCTATTATTGGGCTCTAATTGACATTCATGTCATGATGTAGGCTTGGATATGGGGTATAAGGGTTAGGGTCCAAATATAAGGTTTTGGGTTTTTTATTGATTTCGGTAAAATACAAAAAAAACTCAAAGAACAAGCCCTTGCTAATATTTTGTAAGCTTTTTGAAAATGAAGAGACAGTGTGCCGAGATATATAATAACTTAGAAAATTTCTTAAAATTACAACCTATGTAGTAGAAATTATGGAAAACACTAATATAGAAAAAAAAATCTACTATTTACCAACTCGTATATATACCCTATTATGTTATGTAAACCACCTAGGATGACGCATAAAGCTTAAATTTTGGAGAAAAGCTTATTTATTGAATTTCAAAAACTTCATTAAACAGAAGTGTGAATTGGAAGAGATGATTCTCGACAGTAAGTGCAAGATATATATGAATACTCACAAATTAGCCATACATATTGTGATATATGACATAGGATTAAGGACGTGGAATTGACACTTCATTAACATATAGTGGGCCATAATAATCTTGTTCATTTTCACACTCATACAACTGTTTTGAATATTTTATCCATTGACGTGTCAAATGCCTTTTTGAAGTTTTACAAAGCAACTTGAATATTCATCCTTTTTTTATTCAAAACCTTTTCAACTAGGTGTTTAAGTGTGACATTGTGATCGATGGTTATGGAATACTTAAATAGATCAAAATAATAGAATCAATAAAACAAGATATATATGTACCAAAGGAAACCAAAATATAGAGATAATATCATAATATTCAATGTAGAAATGAATTATCCACTTAGAGGGAGTAACCTCTACACCTTACAATAAGACTCAAATTCTCAATACGATCCATCTACTATTTACCAACTCGTATATATACCCTATTATGTTATGTAAACCACATAGGATGACCTACTAAGCATATTAAATCATAAACAAATATGATATGATATGTTAAGTGATTATGTTTGCCACAAATTGGCCCATACATATTGTGATATATGACATAGGATTAAGGACGTGGAATTGACACCGTGTCCAAATGCCTTTTTGAAGTCTACAAAGCAACAATATTCATCCTTTTTTTATTCAAAACCTTTTCAACTAGGTGTTTAAGTGTGACATTGTGATCGATGGTTATGTGTTTGGGTTTTAAAACCTACTCTCTCCTTTGTTACGTTTCCTCTTTCCTCCACCCAATTGGCCAATATTGCGCTCTATCATTCTCTCAAAATAATTTACAAAAATAGGATTGACCACGATAATTTGATAATTGGAGGGATTATTTACATCTTCACTTTTCAATAAAGGTATGTTTAATCTAGTTGTTCATTTTTTTAGGAAGCCCTTTTCGATGACCTCATTAAAACTTTCTTTGATTTAAGGTGTAAGGATATTTTCTCCGCACTTTAGATACTCTACTTGAATTTTGTATATATCATGGGATTTACTTGATGTTAGCTTTATAAACCCTTGGATTAAATTCTCAGTTGTGAAAATTTCTTCATTAACAAATATAGTGGGAATAATATCTTGTTCATTTTCACACTCATACAATTGTTTTGAATATTTAATCCATTGACTTGTTATTTTATTTTTCTATATTTATGTTTTCTTCGTTTGAAGCTCCCTCCATAACCTTTTTGGTTCATGCTTCCCTAAGTAAATCAAATCTTTATTTCTAGTTCTAGTATACTAATTTTTTTTCCTTCAACCATTTACTCATACAAAATGTTCCTTCCTTTTATAATTTTGGAACTTCTACTATGGATCTTGAACAATAGATCCACCATTTTTTCAATTCATGCCCCCCTCAAACAAGGTGGTTTGGCCATCAACTTCTAAATTATCTTTTTTATTAATTATGATATAATTTCATGATATGGTGTCATTCTATCTCCACCACCCCTTCACTACAAAATTTGAATATTTAATTTTCTCAAATTCACATTCACAAAATATTTGGTGAAACTCTTACTATATGCATATGACTTAGTTCTAATGGTAGAGACATTCCAAGATTTAAGAGATCACCTTCATTCCTTAAATATCTGTTATATATAAGAGGGGATGGAGGTAAACATTGACAAAACCAAAATTATGATTTTATTAGTGAGAAGGAAGAAGCAACATATTTACACCCTTTTTAACCTTAGTGAGGCTAGTGTTATGAAAATACAAAAAAAAATGAAAAAACTAATGCCAGGTTAGGATATTGTGAACTATTTTGATTAATTAACTTCCAACACTAACTGTAAAATATCATATTAGTGTATTCGTTATTGTTAAGAAATCATTATTAGTACTCACATTAATAAGTGAGCTCATACGTGTAGAAAATAATAATAATATATAATTATTTGTATGTAGTATAACAACTCACATATATAATAGGAAGAGTGAGTTATGAGTTGTTAAAACAACTCATTTATGCTAAGAAGAGTGGTTGTAGGAGAGATAATAGGTTTCTCTATTATCTAGGGGTTTCCTATTATCTAGGGCTTAAACTCCCTATATATATTTGTAAGGATTTTATTGGAAGATTATTGAAGAAACAAATGATTAAATTATGTTTTGAGCTAATTTCCTTGCTCCTATTTCAAATTAGTGAAATGGTAACAAAGAAAACAATCAACTCTCATAATGAGAGGGTTTAAAGCTACCTCTAGATGAGATGATGATGGATACAAGCCCAAAATGATCATCCTCGTAGAGAGCTTGATTACATGCACAACAAAGAGAAGTTCTCAACACACAAAATGGATTAGCTTAGATAGGATGGAGTGGTTTGGCAACAATGCCGGTCTCCGAGAAGTGAAAACTTCCTAGGATGGATGTTAACCCACTTTGATAGAAAATAAGGATAAAACGATAATGGATAAATGATATGATGCAACAGATAACTGAACTGAAACATAGAGAAGCTATAGATGAGCTAGATAAGATAGAATGCATATATTTATAAAAATAAATGATATTAAACTAAACTTGACCAGGGTCGACGGTGACCCGAAGACTGATGGACATAGTTGATGGGGATTGTACTAAATCAAATCTAAAAGGTGATATCTGAGATGATTCTGAAGCTAATATAAGAATGATAAGATGTTGAGATGATGTTAGGATGGTGCAAAGCTGATGGATATGATTTGAATAGAAAGGATGCAAGAAAATTATGCTAGACTGATGATGAAGATGATAATTACTGATCCGGTTTAACGGAGACCGCAGTTAAATTGATGATGACTGAAGTGTGATACAGGGAATGATATTGGACTCTGAACAAGTATGAATATTGATAAATTGGTAGGTATGTGACTTAGGAAACAATGAAGGATGCAGATGGAACAAGGTAGTTGAGAATAATGGATAGATTGAAGTGGAACATCTATGGTGATCAGGTTTCGACGGAGATGAGGATGATGATGAAATGAAATTTGAAGCAACAGGTGTGTAGAATGGAAATATTGGTAGATCTAAAGGTATCTGGAGGGATAAGAAAAGATGGTTGGAAAGATGGTCAATAGATAACTAGACAATATGGATATGGGTCGATAGTGATTAGGCCAAGTTCGAAGGCGACCAGGAAGGAATCTAAGGTTTGATAGGCTCAAAAATAGAGTGGAAAGCCAAGATGAAGCAATAGATTAATGATGGATGATGCAAAGGGTAGGAGCTCCGAGATAGATTGATGAAACCTGTAAGGATGAATGCACAATGGTGATGGGATGGAAAAGGGGATAATCCAAGAAAATAAAGTTATGATACTAAGCCACAAAATAACTTCAAATATTCAAGAGATGATACACCAAGATCTCCAAGGTGGTGATAGAAGTTGTAAAAATAATAATAAACAAAGCCAAGGTCGCAAGAAATCCCGAAGTCTCAAAAATTGCCTTCTGACAAGAGGAGGGGTATGGTCGTATGTATAGGGTCAATGGTGACCTAGATGGGTCACCAGCGACTGCAGAATTCCATTGATTTGGGTAGTGGAGGATTGATCAACTCGAGACAATGAGCCCTTGTGATGGCGGGATTAGGGTTTCAGTGGTAAATACAGGTTAGGGGTGCTTAGGAGGATAAAAGGGTAGATGGGGATAAGAATATTAAATAAAGGTAGATGGGAACCTAGGGATTGTAAATAGGGTGCTTAGGGAGGATAAAAGGGTTAATTAATAGGTTTAGGGATAACTAATGGTGATTAGGGACATCTAGGGAAGATAAATTTATGATATGATTAATGGTATCAAGTGGTAAATTAGGGGAAATAAAATAAATGATGGGGTAATATAGGAAAGTGGGAAATTTGAATAAATGGGATTTAGGAGGGAAAGGGGAAATTTGAATGGGAAGAGAGATATGTATGTGAGGAATGATGACAAAGGGGAGCATATGTGAGATGAGGGATGGGGATACCAAAAATTGGTGTCTACATTTGCCCCTTTTTGGTCGAGTGGTTTGCGTTAGGAAAGCCATGAGACAAAAATGAGAAGTGATAGAAGATGATAATGGTTGAGGTGATCCCCCTCAAACTAGGGATCGATGACATGAAGAGGAATTTATCACTAGGTTGAAAGAGATATATGAAAGGGTAAAGAGTGGAGAAGGATGAGAAAAAGAAGATGAAGGTGGATAGAAGAGTGGATAAGGATAAAATAAAAACAAAATATGGTGGTGATTTTGGGATCACTTTGGTAGGGAACAAAGCACGGCCTCAATGGAGATGACAATAATGTCCTATAGAACTTGTGAGTTGGAAAAAATCAATGTAAAATGGAGGGAGTCTAATAGGAATCCACTCAGATGGATGTGACAAGTCATGGGACCATTGGGTCGAAGGAAGACATTAAAACATGCGCAAATAAATGTGAGGATGTTCAAGACAATGGTATTGACAAAAAATTGGGGGTAAAAGTGGATGTGATATACCTGTATACATGAGGAATCGATCAAATATGTGTCCTGGTGGAACAGGAAATGAAAATATGGCCACAACGGTGGGCTTAAGATGAGGTATGGTACCCCGAGAGGGAACACAAAGATGGCCACGAAGTGGGCTTAATGATGAGATATGGTGTCCTAAGAGGGAACACAAAGATGTTCACAAATGGTGGGCTTGAGGTGTGATCAAGAATACACTACTAGATAAGATGATAGGAAAGGATAGCAAGATGAGCCACGTAAGGAAAAGATCAATGTAGTTATGGGTGACACACAAGTGTAAAGTGGAAGAGATAAAAGGATTGGACGAGAATGAGATGAGATAAAACATTGGATGAGATGAGATAAGAGATTAATGAGATAATAAATTAGATGAGATAAGATAAGATGGTGTGATTAGATTAGATCAGATGTGATAGATAAAGCGTAACCCTATGAGGATGACCAAAATATACGAAGTAAAATACATCATAGGAAGGAGGGCACATAGGATATATGCTTTTAGACTGGATTAGAGGTAAAGTGTGAAAGGGAACAAGACAAAGTGATTGTACTTGCGACCATTAACAGGTGTTAACACATAACTAATGATAGTTACTCATACTTAAGATCATGAGTGAAAGATGGAATGTGTGCTTATAGACCCGTTGTATACAACCAAAGGGATTTAAGATGGAGCTTGTACAGGAGAAATAGGTTCTACTTGGGTGGTAGTCCTAGATCTATGCCCCAACTCTGAGAAATATGGTGACAAACTGATCAATGCGGGAAGTTTTTACAGATGGGAAAACTAATCAATGCGAGGAAGATTTCCAGGATGCTTACTTTTGATATTGTGTTTTTACTTTTAGATATTTTAGAAGGTTGATCAATGTGAGAAGCTTTTTACTTCCATGATATAAGAAAGTAGACATCCTTCGAGGGAGTGGTCTACGTTTAGATTTTTGCTTTTGAATTTTGATTTTTGACTTTTTAAATGGCAAGATAATATATGCATGATAGTTGGCCTTTGAGGGATCAATCTATACTTTTGACAATTTTTACTTTACATGAACATTTTTCCTTCAAGGGAGCAGTGTGCTTTTTGGATAACATATATTTTGATGAGCATCCATGATTTTGATTTTAGGATAGATCTAGGGATAGCCAATTAGACCACTAGGGGAGGGGAAGATAAGATGTACAAGCGACACCTATGGACCCTTATCATGGTTTTAATAGGTAGATAAGAGGGTAATGATGTAATGATTGCAGGGGTTCCCACCAAAAAGGAGGAAATGGTCCATAAGGAATATGCTATGAGCAAAGTTGTGGTGCCCATATTCAAGGTCCTAGGATACGAAAGTGGTAGTAGACCACATAATTCCAAATCATTATAAGGAGAGATGGAAAGGTGAATGAGGGAGATACAATATTTGACATGTGACTAGGAATATGTTGGTAGGTATGTTAATAGTAGAAGGTCGCAAGTGCAAGGCGTTGAGAGGTTCTTCTTCTATGGTTTACCATCAAGAGACATTAAACGATACGTGTCCAGACCCATATTTATGTGTGATAATATATGGTCCAATCTAGTTGGGAGAAAAATTTCCACGTTGAGCCCCTTTCTAGAGTAGTGACATTTTGATTAAAATAAGTTAGGGGGAAGGGACACGGTGTTATCCATGTCCATGGGATTGTTCGATGGAGAAGAATATGGATTAATGTGCATGGGAGATGTAGACGCAATGTGTGGGAGAGAATTAAGAGTGAGGAGTTGATACTCCCCCAGTAAGAGATGTTGCATCACTGATGGTGAGACTCAACTTCATTAGGTATTTGGATGTGGATATGGATGCTGAGGGAAGATGAGGTAAGATTGTTAGAAGGAGCAACAATGATGACTCTAGGTTTATGATTGGATATATGGTTGAGGATCATGAGGGTGAGAACGATTGGTAATACGAACAACATTGATTAAAATAGGGGGACCTCTTTAGAAGAGGTAGTGTTTGGTGGAGGGATGGTGATCAATGATTTGGGTGAAGAACTAGACTTAGATGCCTTAGAAGGTGTGGATTTTATTTGGGGGATTGTGTTTGGATTATGGATGAACTAAGTATATGGGAGAGGGTGATCTTCCTCAATGAGTAGGTCATCCTCTTCTATGATACTATCTATGAGGGTTTAGAGGGACCTATAATGTTTAGTGCCATGTCCATGGGTACGATGATAAGTACAAATGAAATTAGAATTAACCCAGGAGGGTCTTGGCCCATTTGAATCGAAAGATTTGATAGGAGGAAGAGTGATTGCAATATGCTTGAAGGATTCATTGAAATGATTTTATCTATAAGAATCCAATGGGGTTTTTTAGGAAGGGGTTATGTGGATTATGGATTTATTGGGTTTGGGAGAGGAGGATGAAGGTAAGAGAAGTGTCTTTCTTTTGTGAAGGTTTAATAGGGGTGTTAGATTCCAGATGTGGACTTAGAAGAGGCAGATGGTTTGAATTTAGGAGGAGGCATAGGTAATTTGGATGATTTTTATTTAGACTTGGGAGGAGGAAGAGATGATTTGCATTCAAATTTGTTGATGGGGGATTTAGATGAAGGGCCTGGTCCTAAAATAGATGGAAAGGTCCTAAGATAGATGATGAGGCATTAGATTTATTAGATGGTTTAGATTATTGGGGCTTCAAAGGAGGGAGTTCCAATTTATTATGTGGATGCATAAGATATTTTGTATGTACTGGAATGCCAAGGTTTTTAGATTTTTGTCTGTGAAGATTTACCCTTGGTGGGAATTATAATGATTTCAGCTAGGGGATCTAGCTAGAATTAGATGACATAGTATTATATGTGGGGATTGAAGATGTAAGTGGTTTTTGGATAATATATTTGATGAGATCAAAAGGAGGAGTTAGATACTATAGGGGATGTTGTGTATAGAGAGCAATGGTAGTTTTTGGAGATGAATATGGGATTGGGACATATTTTGTAATGGGATCAAAGGAGGATGTTTGGTTGGTAAGAGTTTTGAGGAATGATATGGATGTGAGACACATAATTTATATGTTGATGTGGGTATGGTCATAGTTGTCAAAGGTATGTATGAGATGAGATAGAGACTCATGATTGTGTCAAGAGGGGATGTTTACTTGGTGGATTTGGATGTTGATGTAGGAATGGTTACAATTGTGGTTGTGGGTAAGGATATAATTACAGAGATGTGTGATGAGGATTTAAAGATAAGGATGTGGGTGGAGAACTAGATGGTGTAGATGTAGTGTAGAGATGGATGGAGAAGTGGATGTAATTGAGGTAGGTGGGGGTACAATAGTCATGGATATAGTAGATGTAGATGGAATGGATGTAGAGGTTGGTAAGTGTAGGTGTAGATGAGACTGTAGATGAAGGGGTAGAGGACCCAAGTAGACATGGGTTCAGTGGATGAAGGGATGATAGGTGTAGGTGGTGATGTTGATTCATGGATTAGAGTGTTGATGGTATGGGTTTTGGGTGCTTGAGATGTAGGGGGAGTAGTTTGATTATTTGGTGCATGGTTAGGAAATGGCTTGTTTGAATACATCTAGGGTTGATTGGGAGGTGCATTAGGATTATCCAATTGAATGTCACCACGGTTTATGAGTCGTTGGACTAGATCTTTGAATGTACAAGATTTTCAATGTCATGGTCGTGGACTTGGTGATACTTAAAATAGTTCTCCTCATGATACATTTGGGTTTGGGTTATGAGTCATTGACAGGTTAGATAGGGGGAAGTTGGATGAGATGCAAAACCATTAATTTTTGAAAATAAAATATGATTCTCCTGAGGGGGTATAATTGGGAGTTGGTCTAGGAGCCTTTGCGGAGGCTCATTATGGATGTAGATGTGGAATAAGATTTGACTATGATGGCATTAGTTGCATTTTTTGATTTGTCACCATGGGTAGATGACTTGGTGAATTCAGGTTTTGGTTTTTTGGATTAGAGTTTGACATGGCCTTGCTCAAGGGCATGGAGTTCAAGTTTATGAGCCATGGTGAATGCCTCTTTAAAGGTTTGAAAGGATTGGATCTGAAAGAGTAGAGGAGATATGCTTCACACAAGACCATGAAAAGAGTTCCATTAGTTCGGTCTGTGGAAGGGAAAAACATAATTGATTGATTATGGTATGCCATCTAGTCGATGAAATGTGTGATAGATTTTTCATCAAATTTTCTAATGGAATAGAGATTTGTAATGGTGATTTTACGTGCAATGTTGATATAAAAGTGATCTAGGAATAGTTGTGTGAGTTGGGTGAAGGACGAATAGGGAATGTTGGGGAATACTTCTTATACTAGTCCAAAGCAGGGCCGACCAATGACATAGGGAAGGTAGGCAGCATAAGATCTTGGTCATGAGTAATAAGATAACATGTATGTGCCTAAAGGCATGGAAGGTTGTTGTTGGGATCTTCCTTACTACAAAATTGGAGAATTTTGAAGTTCCTAGTGTGGAGGATATGGATTAATAGAGACTGATTCGGTTGATGGGATCATTACAAATATGTTCATAGGAGAAAGTGGTTTTAGACCCAAAGTAGCAGCTTCGAGACTGGTCATTCTACTTAGCAAAGCATGGATAAGGTCACTAAATGTTTGACGATGAGGTTGATGGATGGGATTTCAATACATAAGAGATAGATGGGTGAGGTTACAGATGAGATTGATATGATTGAGGATGAGTAGGTATTTGTGGATGTGGTTGGTAAAGGGGGAGATAGTTGAATGGTTGAGATAAAATTGGTTAGGATTGTTGTTGGGAGATAAGGGATGTAATAATAAGGATGTGATTATGTTGGTTGTTGAGAGATGGGATCTTGGATTCATTTTGTGTGGGATAAGTAGGGATGTAATTTTGGGTGGTTGAGATGTTTGAGTAAATTGATTAGGGAAATATGTGATGAAAGACACTTCAAAGAGGAGGTTGATGAGTTTGAGTTGATTCAAAAGGATGGGGTTATGAGGTGATGATGTTTGTGTGGACTTGGGATGTAGATAGAGGGAGTGAAGTTCAGGTCATACTGTTCGTTGGAGAGGAAGAAGTAAATGAGACTCTTATGAAGTTTGGATAGGGGCACTGATAACAACCGTGGATGGAGAAATAGATAAAAGATGGGGATAGTGTTGATATGAGGTAAGTTGGGTGGAACGGGCACCACTAATTGAGTGGATTTGATGGGCTTGGGGGATTCATGGTGGATTTATAGATAAGATAGTTTTAAAGGGTGATAGGATTATGTCAAGGAGTTCCTAAAACTCTAGAGCATCCATGAGGTATAATAGGAGGTCCAAGGGTCTCTAAAGAAGTATAAGATGAGGGAATAGACTAATGAGAGAAAAAATAATTGGTTTAATTATGGGAATAATTTTGGATGAAATTTGGCTTGTGAAGAGATACATAGAAAGAAAGGCTTGTGAGACCGAAAGCATGGTGATCATAGTGTAGAAGAATTAGTGGAAAGTTCATAAATTTTTTGGGAAATATTTTTGGAAGTGGGGATGTTCTTGGATGACATATATTATTACATTTTCCTGACCTTTAGAAATGGGTGATAATGAGCATGAAATAGAAACACAAAAAACCTTATACATTTTATTAATAAAAAAATGAAGAAACAAAATTTTGATCATCTTGATTATTTAGAATGATGTGAAAAAGAATAAAATGGGCTCAAAGGGAACCTAGAGAAGTAGAAAAACTATGAATGGTTTTAGGTAGGTTTGGATGGCATCATCGATATACCTGAAGGTACGTGAGGATCAAATCTATGATAAGTATTTCTACAGGGCCTAATATTGGGGTCTACCCTTGCACTTCAGACACTCCAGTGATAAGGGTGTTAGGTGCTTAGCCAATATACTGATAGTTAGAAAATGTATAACATGGAAATAACATTGTGGTGATCTTTCCTATTGGGTGATGAAATCCCAATAGTTCCACCTAGTAGGATATGTTTAAGATGTGTAAATCTGATGTGTGCATTTTGGATGTGTGTGAAAGAATTGAATGCAAAGAATTGTCCTCTTAATGTATTTCAACCAATTATGAAGAGGTTATTTGTAAGTTCCAAAATTAAATGTGAAATTTGATGAAAATAAAGTAGATGAAAAATGAAGGATGATGCAAACAGAGAAAATAGGGACAAATGAAGGATACTTAGATAACTCTATTTCCTTTTTATTATTTTATTTTAGCTTAAACACACATGCGTTGTTGATCCAAGAAAGCAATCCACCATGCACACAAGCACATAGAGCGTCCCACTCTGTTAGGTTAGTAGGAGAGACAAATAAGGTGAATAGAGAATGCAAATGAAATAATGAAAGAACTCACAAAAGAAAAGGTTGGGTCTCACTGGGCATGTCTAGAATATCGATCTAATTTTTCTCATTCATGTTCCAAATTATTGAAATAACAATAAATAAACCCATAAAATTCAATAATGATATGGTTTAAGGATACCTCTAGATGAGATGATGATGGATAAATGCGCGAAAATATCCTCCTCATAGCGAGCTTGATTACCGGTACACAACAAAGAGAAGCTCATACATGAAAATGGATTAGTAGATAGGATGGTGGGTTTCCCAATAATGTCATTCCCAAGAACTAAAAACTTCCTAGGATGGATTTCAACCCACTTTGATATAAAATAAGGATAAAACGATAATGGATAAATGATAATTTGCAGTAGAATATGAACTTGAAATATAAAAGTTGAGATAAGATAGATAAGATAAAATGCATATCTAATAAAAATAAATGATATTAAACAAAACCTAGTCAGGTCAATGGTGACCTAGGACTATGAGACATAGTTAACGGTGACTGGGGTAGTTTGATCCAAAAACAAATGTAGAAAAGATAGATTTGAAGGACTTGTCTGTAATTGATATGAAATTGGGGACAATTTTTAGATGGTTTTAGGATAGTACAGAGGATCTGGATCTCAGAGGATTGGATCTGGATAGGAAATATGCTATAAAATTGGTAGATCTAGTGAAAAAAAACATGATGACTGCAAAGTGGGTCGATGATGACTAAGTGGAATTGATAAAAACTAGGTGTGATGAAAATGAAGTTTAAAGAAAAAAGTGTGTATAATGGCAATATTGGGATATTAGAAGGACTATGAGATTAGAAAACAAATGTTTGGTAGGATGGTCAACAAATAAAAAGACAGATGTAGATTAGTTGGATGGTAATTAGGTCGAGTCAACAGTGACCAGGAAGGGATATAGGGTTTGAGGATGAAAAGTGATGAAATACTGAGACAAATTGATGATGGGTGACGCAAGGGTAGAGCTCCAAGATAATAGATGAACCAACAAATCTTGAACAAAATAGTGCTAGGATGACAATGGGGATTCAAAGAAGGAAAAAGTGTGATACCAAGCAAAGAAATAACTTCACATCTCCAAAGGTGGTGTAAAATATCTCTAAAGTAGCTCCAATTTGGTGATATCAGCTGCAAAGAAGAGAAAGAAACATAGCCAAGGTCACCAAAAATCCTGAAGTCTCAAAATTTTCATCCTTGTGAGAGGAGAGGTATGGTTGTATTTATAGGGTCACCAAAAACTACAGAAGTCTATTGAATTTTGTGGTGGAGGATTGATCAACACGAGACAATGAGCCCTTGTGCAGAAAGATTAGAGTTTTATGTGGTAAATACAAGTTAGGGATTCCTTGGGATGATAAAAGGGTAGTTGGGGTTAAGAATGTATTAAATGAACGTAGATATGAACCTAATGATTATAAATAGGGTACTTAGGGAGGATAAAAAGATATAATGAATAGGTTTATGGATAATTAAGGATGATTAAGGATTGATAAAATGGGATTAAGGTTGAATTTAGGAGAAATAAAATAAATGATGGGGTAAGATAGGAAAGTGGGAAGCTCAAATAAATGGGATTTAGTAAGGAAAGGGGAAATTTGAATGGGAAGAGAGATATGCATGAAAGTAATGATGATAAAGGGGAGTGGATGCGGAATGAGGGACAAGGAATACCAAAAATTGGTGTCTACATTGTGTGTTTAATCTATATTACATCTAAACCAAACCTATCATTTGGTATCAGAGTAGGTAATATGTGATTTTTTGTGACTATTTGTTTTATGGAGGATTAAAATTGTTGATGGGGAAAATCCACAGTCTTTATGGTTGCCTCATATTTATGATTTGACTTCATTGATATACCATTCATAATTAGTCTAGTTTATTTATTTATTTATTTATTTATTGTGAAGAAAGGATTCGGGTGCAAATCAAAGTGTGAAAATACTTTGGAGGCACTTCTAAGTGCAAGAGAGGTGTTGCATATCATTCCACCACTCTCTTTTTGTCTATTATGTTGTCACAAGATTGGAATGAGCATTTCTAGAGGCGTATATTTATCTCTATACACTTCATCATATTACAAATGCTTTAAGGATTTATGAGAAATTAATTTCTTTGTTCCATAACATGATTATTGGCATTTTATTCTAATCTTTTTTATGTTATATGTCTTCCATGCATACAAGAAATTGATGGCCTATTTTATGTAATTCTAATCAATATATATTAAGCTCGATGGTCTAAACAATATAGAGCTATTAGCTCTATGTATATATTAGTTTGTAGATTTAATCTTTGTTCATATCAAATTTGTTGGGCATCAATATGATCTCTCAAATTTATTAGAGGATCATATCGACATTTGTAAAGCCCATGGTCTTGTATAAGATCTATACCAAAACTACAGTCTTAAATATTAATTAATTATTATTGCATAAGTGGTATCTCTAATATATAGAGTCATTTGAGTATTATTTATTGGCCATTTTAGTAAGCATCTATGTTTGTTAGTTTAATTACATTAAGTCAAATCTCAAACTCAATAGTTGAAAAGCGTCTTTATTTAATATTTGAGTTTAGGTTATTTTTAATGTGGTTAATTCAATGTTTATTTGTGTCTTATAGTGGTGTGTAGAGCATTATAAAGTTTTTATTAATGTAAGCCTTGGCAAAATGCATAAATTGTTTATTAATAGTTTTGTATTGTGCAAGTAGTTTTAGTATCATTTATAACGACTTAGTTATTAAAATCCAATATTTAATTGGATTTCACCATTTGAGTTAAGTTGTTATTATAAGTCAAAAAATTTATTGATTTCAATAAGTGTATGTAATCATCAAAAGTTTCAAAATAAAAATTGTCTCGTAGACATATTTTTTGGTGTAACCCAACGTCATATAAAATAAAGTGTTTCACATTGTGGGGAGGATATAAAAATAAAAGACAATTTGGAAAACCATGATATTTAAGTTGTAATATGTTGACGGGGTCACATAGCAGCATTCGTGGCATTTTGTTTCAGCTGTGAGTTTTTTTTCCGTTGTGATGTACTTCATTTTTAGAGTTCATATTTTGTGTGGTAATCAATAAGAAAATAATCAATATTCCTATTCACATTTATAATAAGTGAACTTTATTTTCTAATGTAAAATATGTAGTGAAAAACAAAAGCACTATTTTAATGCAGATCATGGATCTTGAAAAGGTTCATGGTAATCTAGAAAACTATATGAGGTGAACATTTGATGGGTTCATGTTCATGTCTGATTTAACGAAATCTAACGATTTACTTTCTTTTGTTAAATTGAAATATGTACTGGTATAAATGATAAAAAAAATGCTATAACACAAGTATATGATCTAATACAATCAAAAACTTAAGTGCAATAGAGAGGAAGAATGACTTAGTTGATAATCACTAAAATCCCAAAGTGTTTAATGCTAGAATATTGATGAACAGAACTAGAAATTTATCATAGCAATGCATAGAAAATTATAGAAGTGTTAGATGTCCCTGGACTAGGGCATTTGAGATGGTACTGTGGCGCTAGAATCCCTTCCTGGGCACCATGGTCTGCACAAAATCTTAACATCTAGATTTTGGAGGGTAGTGAGGTTTTCTCTAATATTTGCTTTTAGTCATTAGAATATCGCACAACCCTCGCAAATTTCACTGATAACTCAAAATATAGAATCCACCTCTCCTATCCAGTGTATGTAGATGTAAGAAGCCCAAAAAATACATTCCTTTTGTATGTAGATATCCCAATAGTTGTCAACCCCTAATAATGGTATGTATGATGTGTTTATATAGGGATCTCTTGTTTAATTTTAACACAAGTAACGCGACATGCCAACTAGGTACCTCATGATAGAGGGAAAGGACAACCAAAAAGACCAACCACAAATGTCAAGATAGGAAAAAGAAATAAAGGGGACAAGAGCACCCAGTACTAGATAGAAGCGCCTGGGCACTAAAGTCCATTATAGGGTGCTAGTGTCCTAAAGTAACTGATGAAACATGTGAAAACACATACAAAAAAGGATCCATGTGACCTGACAGAAAATTAGTGTGGGAGTGAGAGAATTAGAAGGTATGACAAGTATAAAAGAGTAATAAAATAATACAATAAAAACCAAAAGGGGAGTGACAAGGGAATGTGTTACTATTCAATACTTTTTTTTGCTCAAGATCCATACATAAAAACATCATACTTGTTGACATAGCAATATAGTACTAAGTGCATGATTGTGTGTCTACATTTTCCCCCCCTTTATGTTATTTGAATGAAATTCAAGTAGTGCAAAGGAAGTAAGGAACATACCTGTGTGAAAGACAGAGAATCCCTTGTTGCAGAAGTACAAGGAGAATAATATGAAGCTTGGAAAACCATGGATCATTGTGTCTATCCATATGGCATAAGTAGATAAATAAAAGTCGTGATAAGGAACATTATTAGAGATAATTGATTATTTTGATTTTGGAGAATATGGAAGTTTTGATTGCATTGCAAAGCATAGATTTGAATGGGAAGGGAAGTGATCAGCTCCCAACCCAATTTTGTATATTGTTCGAATAACTAAAGGATTTGGGTATTATTTTTGCCAGGAGGAAGAGGATAGGGAGAAAGGTGTGTTATTCTCCAACTTTAACTACATCCTCAAAGGGTCCAACAGCCTGCAGACAATATAAAGACAAAATTTTCTCAATTTTGATCCAAGGTTGAATAACCCATATAAGAGAAACACATGAAAGGCAATGATGTCTCATTCCCCCCACTGCAATGGTGTCACAAATGTTATATGGCTTCCATGTTAGGTCATTTGGA
The DNA here is from genome assembly GCA_019776745.2 of Taxus chinensis. Lineage (NCBI taxonomy): Eukaryota > Viridiplantae > Streptophyta > Pinopsida > Cupressales > Taxaceae > Taxus > Taxus chinensis. The sequence continues at coordinate 646,394,062 of CM034147.1, read as the reverse complement.
AGCGATAAAAATATAACTCCCAAGTTAGGTAATCTGGGAGAGATCATGATTTTCCAGAATGATGTAACTCCCATGTTAGGTCATCTGGGAGGGATGATGAAATGTGTGATAGAAGATTTTCTGATTAATTGATTTGATTGAATTAGAATAGAGATATTTGTCAATTTACTACCCCAAGTTAGGTCATTAGGGGGAATTAAAAAATTTTGAATTGATTGAGAGAATATTAAAAAAATAAATTGTTTGAATCCCCCATGTTAGGTCATTAGGGGGACTACATTATTCATGAGTGATAGAATGTCTGGATAAAATTGCTCTTGTTTCCCCTAGGTTAGGACATTAGAGGGAGTGAATTTACATTTGACTGATGAATAGATTGAATTGTTTGTCTATTTGAATGAAATCGAGGTAAGAATTTTCATGGTGGCATGTGAAGATTGTTGATCAATTATGTGAAACTTGAAAGGGATCATAGAATGATCCAATTATATGCTCCCCCTTTCGATGAAATAGTTAAGGGGCTTGATGACAAGCACCGAGTTGAAAGTATAGAGGCAATGATGAAAAACCATCTGAAGAATATATAGAAGATTCTTGTAATATTATGTGAAATTCAGTGAAACATACGTGAGAGTATAATAGAATGTTGTGAAATGTATTTGTTACAATATAAGGAGGAATTCTAAAATGACTTCCTCAAATGGGGATGAAAACAGAGTAACAAAGCTCAAGATACGAGTGAAACCATGTGTCGTGTATTAGTGTGAAAGTGATCGCAAATGACAACTATAACATAGAAAAATAAATAAATTTACTATATATAGTGGGTTAAAAAGTGAATAATAACTTCATTTGAATCATGAGTAAGCTAAAAATTGAGCTCTAGAATTGCGACAATGTCACAGATTAGACCAACGAGGAGGACTAGATTCGAGCTAATGGCGGAGGCCATGACAACACAGACAATTGAATAGTTGGTATGTATAATTTTTTTGGAGATTGCGATGAAAATGTGCTTCTTCTTTTTTTTGTGCACTTTTAGGATTTTTAAATTTCTGGGCATTTCAGACCTAGATGGTAATGGCCAGGGCACAAGCATTCCTCAAGACACTAGTGCCTGGTTCTAGGTGTTAGGGTCTTGGCCCTAGGCACAAGAGTCCTGCTCCTGGGTGTTGTAGTCCCAAGAGAGTGGATGGCCTGTTTCGTGCAAAATTTTGAATTTTTGATGGAGGAATGTGGTGTTAATGTTGTTATTTTGTTCTTGTTTTTGTTTTACAGTGAGATATCCACTCAAGGGATTTTCATGGCGGTCATCATTTGAGTACATTGTTGATGTTAGGATTGTTGGATGAGGAGTGGGATGTTCTAGACCATGTTGGGTTGTGGCACATAACGAGATAGGGCGAGGTGCCCCATAATATGCCTATGATCATAGTGTTATGTGAGATATGGTGTGCAAATACATGCATATTTTAGTTGCCTACAAGCGAGATGGATGTGACTCTGTAGGATGTATATCATTTACTGCGATTGCTAGTAGTAGGAGAGAGAGTAAAGGTTATGGCTATAGATGATGTTACTAGGATGATGAAAGAAGCTAGGATATATTTTACAGGGACATGGGTCAATACAGAGACCCATATAGGTTTGGATTTTATTTTGAGATCAACTATTCCATGATTATGGAAGTTTATTTCAATGGTGATAGTGTTGTCAGTGGAAGTGAAGGGTGGTGGTGTGGGTATCTTGTATAATATGCATGATATATACTAGAGGATTGAGGGACCTGGTATGAGGTTTGCTTGGGTAAGATGTGTATTAGTCCACTTGTACATGGACGTATGTAGGTTTGCACATGATGAGCATGGGGGTGGCCTTGGAGCCACCACATTATTACATGTATGGGTGTATGAACATATTTCTATATTGAGACCACTTAGTGGGCCACGCATAGAGTGGGAAAGGCTAGAGATCTTTGTTGTGATATGGGTAGGCATACGAAGTAGGAGGATAGATATTATAACCTATAGATCTATGCTAGATCATATAGGGTCAGGGGCTATTATATGGAGGCCATACAAGTAGTATGGTAGATGGGCTGAGGATGCAGTAGATTTGCGGTGTATTTGTCACAATATGTGGTTAGAGAAACACTTTCCTAGGATAGCAAAGTTATTTCAAGGCGACCGAGTATAGTGACAGTTTGGCATGGCCTGGGATGTGCCTCCAGAGCCATATGTGTGGGTGATATCCATTAGAGCACCAAGGAGGCTAGGTGTGATACTAAGCCCCACATGAGCACATCTTGAGCATCCATGTCTATATGAGGAAGATGTGGTTCTTAGGAATTCTAGGCACTGAGAGGGTGGGTAGATTTATTCTCTTTCAAACTTATTAATCAATCTACATTTCTTCAATTTGTTACAATTAAATATCTTAACTTTGATGAAGTATAACCATTCAACCATGAGATATAGAGAGAGAAATAAAAACAAATGAACATATAAGGAGACAATATTTAATGTGGGAAACCCATCTCAGGACAAAAAACCACTGAAACCAGAGAACTAGCTTAGACAACTGTCCTATAAAGTTACAATGATTTCACATTGAGCATCGACTCAACTTGGAGCTGCAACTCCAAAATTTAATTATTCTGTCACACAGTATTTGACAAGCTTCAACTTATTTGGAAGCTTCAACTCCCAAATTTGGTTCAGCAACAACTGACCTTTAGTAAGAATCAACTTACAGGGAAGCAACAACTCCCCACATGCTAAGCTACCACTTAGACTTTTTACAAAAATTCTGATCACTTTACTATGTTGTCTTCCACAACTAATTATGAACACTTCTTTAGCTCACTTTTATTCTCTTATCCTTTCTTAATTTTTCATGGCTTCAATACGTTCACACCCTCCTCACTTACTCAAAACTAGCACTCATCTCTCCTCCTTTCAACAACATTTACATGCTTGATTGAGCTTAAATAAATAAGCATGACTCCTAAACATGACTCTTAACTTTTCATGTTTAATGACTCTTCACATGACTCATTCTTCCCACGTACAAGTGCATACAAAAGGAATTTACAAAATTGCCTCATAAATTTGTCTTCTTATATATGATATCTTCAGTTACACTTTCTGGTACCTTCTAGCATTCTTCCATGACTTTTGAGCTTCTTCACTTCAAACCAGACCTTACAAATTCACATGAGGATAAAACATAGCTTGTAATCTCAACTGACATCACATTGTTTTCAACAAAATTAGATTGTGTCTCAAGACTAATTGTTGTCATCCCATAATATAACTAACATCTTTGTTTGTCTTTTAGCACAATGAACTTACAGTTGACTCAAGAACTTTTTACACTTCTCTAACCTTCTAAAGGCTCCTCAATCACACTATGAATAATGCTAGCTAAGATACTTATATGATTCAGGTAGTAATTGATGGTCTATAGCTCTACTAGACTTGTAAATCATTTCAAATATTCCAAAGCCTACTTAGGGATTATTTCCACACCTTATAAGCCTCCCTATGCAAAATATTTTAGACCCTCCTTTTGATGCAAATTGAGTTATACTTGTCTTTGAACTATTCCTCACATACTTTCCCGATAGAGACAAAATTTTGTCATGAATTTATCCTTTGTTTTGATATGAATTAACCTAATTACTTTTGTAACACCTTCCAGACCTCCTTACAGACATTACTATAATTTTTGGAATTTTTAATCGGTTAAAATTTAAGTTTCATTGATTTTCTAATTCTAAACACGCTGACTTGTTTCAACCTTCTTAGTACTTTGGTCTCATTCACCAGACATGTGTCATTGTTCTAGAAAACCTAAAAGTGATTGACTTAGGAAAACTCCAACCCATGAAATAAACCACATTTGATAGAGTTTCAGGTCCACTAGCCCTTCTTGCAGTCAACGGGTCTATCCTTGCAACCAATCAAATGTTGACATGGATTTAATCTTTTATCAAGTGTGTACCATTTAAGAATTTCTATCCAATAAGAAAGATCCATGCACATTGCACTTGTCAGACTATTCTTAACCTCCACTGGCCACCGTGAGAAGCAAGCCAATAATGAAGCTCCACGTACTTTTTACTGTCATACTTTTGATAACCTGTATCTGACCAATGCAACACATGATCTACTAAGGAAGCTCCATGTTCCTTCGCAATGTCATGATTTTGATAAACCTGTATCTAACTAATGTAACACATGATCTAATAGGGAAGATCCAAATTCCTTCATAGATTTTGCAATGTCATTCTTTACATTTTCTATCTCTATGCCAGAGTGTAAAAAATGAGCCAATCATAAGGCTTTGTACATCTACACATTTCACGATGTCAAACTGGCTTTCTTTTCGCAAAACTTTCTTCTTTTCTTCGCAACTACTAGGCGGACCCAAAATGTTATCTAATCCTATCTCACCAGGTGTCTCTCAGGTTTTAGGAGTGGGGATACATGAAGCATGTTGACTTATGTTGACCTGTCATTTTATCTACCTCGCCACGTGGACCCAAAATATAATTAAATCATATTCATTTTCGACCTGCAAAACTTCGAATGGTCATAACTTCCTTCAAAGAGCTCCAAATTGTGCAAATTTGTTCTTGTTGGAATGTCTCCTTGAGTTCTAAAAAACACATACCTTCACCATCTACAAAATTTCTTGCACATTTTGGAACAATAATTTTAAACATGCAGAGAAATTGAGCCGGGTATACTACCCTTATCCATACCTTCAATGGACATCAACCTCACACACCAAGCTTGTAACATCTTGAACCTATCTTGGAATCAACCTGAAACCACTATGTGAGCTCTAACCATCATTAATAGGGCACTTCAAATAAACCTTCATGTCCCTTATAAAGCCTCACTTCACTATGCACTCCTTTTCCATCAATGACAACACCAATGACCAAGGTTCAACAATCTCCGCATTTTTCATTGATCGCAACATATTTAGAAACTTTGATGGAAAACACTTTCATACTTAGTTTTTGATAGGAATCTCTCTCCCTTTAACATCTATGACAAAGTATCACACATTAAATAGGGTAAGAAACATCCAAATAATCACTTAGAAAGCACAAACTTACCTCAAAAACTCCCTTGGGATTAGCATCATTATCTTGTCACTTGGTTCTTGACTAAATGCATGAATGTCTTCCAATTAGCTTCAATGACCCCCCTAAGTCCAATCTCTCCATATTCAGGTACCTCACTTCACCATACCCAAAAAAATCTCATATAACTCCCCCTGGGATCAATTTATCCTCCTTTGTCTGAGGCTACATGATATTAGTCACCTACTTTGCACTCACACCATAAAAATGACTCAATCTTCTTTATTTAAAACCTAAAACATTATTTTAATGTATTCAACACTTTTCCATGCTATCCCACTCTTCCTTGAAGACTAACATCAGCCGCAATATATTTTATGATATTGATCATTTTCCTTCACAAGTTCATTTGACGTTTATCCTGTTGAATTACTTGATGCCTTGAAGATATGATTGAAGACATTAACTAGCTTCTCTTGTCCTAAATACATCTTTTTGGCCTATATGTCATCATTTTGATCCTTTATAGTATGTACAAAACTCATAAAACATGAAATCTTCATTGTTAGACTTCACACCACCCTTGGCCTCTTTTCTCACAAACTTCTCCTTGTCCTTTTTCATCAAGCAACCTTTTACCTGAACATCTTTACTTGTACTGCTAAGTACAACTCAGAATAGACCTTAAAGTTTGCATACTTCACATCTAATGAGAAGAACCTCAATGAACTAGATCATTCAAACTCTTATCAACTTTGTACTATGGAAAATTTCTTCATCATGTTACTAACTTACTAACAAAGGCTTCATAAACCTCTGAACTGCTTATTTTTCACTTCACTAGCATGTATCATAGACACCTGCAATTTTTGAAAACTTTCAAGACCAATACTTGCATATTACTCAACTTCAATTTTTTGTTGTCTAATTATCAGACTTTGACAAAGAAAAATATCTTCTTTCAAGACTCAAAGCATGAGAATAGAGCCTTAACACCATGAGGAACAAGAACTCACACACTTATGCTTCCTTACAAACATGTGACTCATACTTGGACTCTCATTCAACCAAGAACATTTTCTCAAGACTTATCAAAACTACTAAGGGTTGTTAATAACCACAATGACACAATTTGAGGACTAGGTTAGATCAACTTGTACAAGCACGTTATACCAAGATAATATACATCTTTCAAATAATTTAGATTCTCTTCAAGACTTCATTTATATGAACACATCCTAAGAATATGACACAAAAAAATCATTTAGTCTTGACACCATGGAGAAGAACAACTCAAATTTTGAGACTTCTTGACTACACATTCTTGACATGAACACTCAATAAGAACACTCAACAACTTGAATGAGGACTAGAACTTGACCATAAGACAAAACACACATCCCTTGATTCTTACATACCTTGAATACATGATAGAGACACCAATCAACATCTACTGATGGCAACAGCCTGCTATGGATTATTCAATTAGCATCATCATGGAGAGGAATTGTTTGATAATTACAAGATGATAATTTACTTCCAAAGCTCACACTGCTTCCTTCAAAAGATTCATGTCTTCTAGAAGCTTAGAGAAGGCACACCACCTTGTGGGATCAATTCAAAAAAAGATATAGTCATCAAAGAAACATGATGATTCAATCCTTTATTTTCTTTCCCTTGAATCCTTGTCAATTTTCTTAGATGAGTTGTATGTGTTGATTCCATATCCTAATTTTGCATCACTTGATCGCAAACTTATCAAGCATGCATGATGAATTTCATTTTCTTCTCTTTTTTATTTGCTTTCAACTTTCTTAGTATGACCACTAATTTTTTATGTCCTTTTTGGGCTGGTATCTCCCATGATTTTTTCTGACACACTCTTAGGATCTACTTTCACTCTGTAAACCTTCTTGATTTTCCTTTTTAATTGTTTGAGTTTTGTTGTTATCCCTTGGAAATTGATTTTGATAGCACTATTTTGCAAAATGTCCAGCTTCATGACAAATGAAACACCTAACTTGGTTCTTGCTTCTATATGAATATGTCCTTAGATTCTAATTATACTTAACACTCATATGACAATAACAATTACTAGCAACATGTCTAATCCTTATACAATTATAGCAAGCAATCATACCTCTTGATTTTTTGTTCTCCTAAACTAATTGTTTGGTTATTCAAGGCAATATTAAGCTGTGTGACCTTTCTCTCCAAATTTGAAGCACACTCTATTATTTATTCTCTAAGATTTGTTATCTCTCCATGGGTGATCATTTATGACATGCTTTTTGCACTCTTTAACTATGTGTCTAAAATTATGACAAGAGAAATAATACCCATTAAATGTTCTTTCATACCTGAATGCAGTTGGTTGCCTAATTGATTTAGGCCTTCTTGAATTTGTCCCATTGGTCATCTTCATGCTTGAATCAGATTTTTCCTCTTCACACTTCTTCATTGGTTCTTTTGTGAAGCCTATTCCTAATTTTTCACCTAATGCCTTTTATCTATCCAGCATTCCATTCAAGACTTCAAAACTCTTTTCTAACTTTCCATACATTTATAACCTTTATTTTGCCTCTTCTAGTTCAGTTCTCAGAGATATCAATTCTTCTTCATGTCTCATACAAGTGTCCTCTTTGGCATTCAAAGCATTTGTCATCTTGTCAACTTGTGAATTCAACGCATTATTGAGTTTCAGGTGCTCTTCTTCTTTGAATTTAAGGGAGGTTGAGATCAACTCTAATTGGGATTCAAGTTCTTTGATTTCATATTCATCTTTCTACTTCTTCCTTTTCTTAAGGAGCTTGATTTGTTGTTCATAATCTTTCATATTTATCTTTAATTTTTTATTCTTTTTCCTTTGATATTTCAATTCATCTACGGCATTTATCAGTTCTTCTTCAAGATTTACCTCAACTTCCTCTTCATCTGAGACTTCATCCTCACTAACATACCTATCTCTTGAGTTACTACTAAGGATTATTGCAGTAACCATGCTTGTGTTTCAGTAAGGACCTACTCTAAGTTGTTAGACTTGATTCAAGATTACCAGGATTTGATACCAATTGTTAGGAATTATAGGCATTGAGAGGGGGCAGGGGGTAAATTAGTGCTCTTTCAAACTTTTTAATCAATCTACACTTCTTCAATTTATTACAATTAAACTATCTTAATTGTGATGAAGTATAACCATTCAACCATGAGAGAGAGAGAGAGAAATAAATACACATGAACATATGAGGAGACAAGATTTAATGCGAAAAACCCATCTCTGGATAAAAAAACCACTGAAACAAGAGAACTATCTTGGACAATTGTCTTATAAAGTTACAATGATTTCACGTTGAGCATCAAATCAACTTAGAGCTGCAACTCCAAAATTTAACCGAGCTTCTACTCAATATTTGACAAGCTTAAACTTATTTGGAAGCTTCAACTCCCAAATTTGGTTCAGTAAAATCTAACCTTTAGTGAGCTTCAACTTACAAGGAAGCAATAACTCCCCGCATGTTAAGTTGTCACTTAGACTTTTTTTAAAAAAATTGATCACTTTACTATGTTGTCTTCCACAACTGATTATGACCACTTCTTCAGCTCACTTGCTTTATCTTCTCCTTTCTTAATTTTTCATGGATTCAATACGTTCACACCCTCCTCACTTACTAAAAATTAGCACTAAGCTCTCCTCCTTTTAACAACATTTACATGCTCAAATATTGAGCTTAAACAAATAAGCATGACTCCTAAACATGACTCTTGACTTTTCATGTTCAATGACTCTTAACATAACTCATTCTTCCTACGTACAAGTGCATACAAAAGGAATTTACAAAAATGACTCATAAATTTGTCTTCTTGTATCTGATATCTTCAGTTACACTTTCTAGTACCTTTTGACATTCTTCCATGAATTTTGAGCTTCTCCATGAGATCCTTCAATTCAAATAGGGATAATTCATGTTTCATGTTCCATGACTTTTGAGCTTCTTCACTTCAAACCAAGCGTTACAACTTCACATGCGGATCAAACATAGCTTAGAATCTCAACCAACATCAAATTGTTTTCAACAAAATTGGATTGTGTCTCAAGACTGACTACTACCATCCCAGAATATAATTGACATCTTGGCTTGTCTTCTAGCACAATGAACTTACAGTTGACTTAAGAACTTGATTACACTTCTCTCAACTTCTAAAGTCTCCTCAATCACACTATGAACAATGCTAGATGAGATACTTAACTAATTCATGCAGTAATTTATGGTTTATAGCTCTACTAGACTTCTAATGATTTTCAAAGCTTCCAAATCCTACTTAGGGGTTATTTAGAAACCTTACAAGCCTCCCTATGAAAAATAGTTTAGACCCTCCTTTCGATGCAAATATAATTAAATTCTACTCATACTTACCTAAAAAACTTTGAATGGCCATAAATTCCTCCAGAGAGCTCCAAATTACGCAAAATTAGCCTCATTGGAAAGGTCTCCTTGAGTTCTAAAAAACACATACCTTCACCATCCCCAAAATATATTGCACATGTTGGAACAAGCATTTCAAACATGTAAAGAAACTAGGCCAAGCATACTAACCTTCTCCATATATCCAGTGGACATCAACCTCATTAACAAATATTGTAGCATCTTGAACCTATCCTGGAATCAACCTGAAACCTTTGTGTGAGCTCCAACCATCATTAAGAGGGAACTACAATATGAAACCTCTTTGTGATCTCCAACCAACATTAAGAGGGTATTAAAAATCAACCTTTTTGTCCCTTACAGAGCCTCACTTCACCACACACTCATTTTCCATCAATGTCATTCGACGTCAATGACAATACCAATGACTAGGGTTTAATAACGGCCATTGAACCGATATGTGTGGATGATGTAGGTTGTACTGATGCATACACTAAGTGGTGGGCTACCCATAGGTGGGTTTTATTATTTCCCATGATGATAGATGTGGTGGGTCAACAACAACAGGTGAAGGAGGAGTAGAGGCTCCTGCCCCTGATGGGGATACGATAGCAGCAGTGTGGGCTGAACTTGAGTATAAGTTGTTTATTTTTTAGAAATTTGAGTTTTGTATGATGTATGGTATATGTAGTAATTGTTATCTAAATAAATCTCATAGTTATTTGGATAACTTATATTCTCATTCTGACTCTGATGTTTCACATTTTAGGTTACACGCACTCAAGATTGTTCTTATAACACCTTGGCATAATTGCAGTTCTTTTGCGTGCCCTTACGCACCTTCATATTTCTCCCTCTACATTATGTTATCTCCTTCCATTTTCCCTTTATGTCTTCCCTCTACACGCTCGCTTTCCTCCCTATCCTGTTACGCACTCCTTACCCGCAACTCTGTAAACTTGCCTTCCAAAACGGTTAAGTCCCTGGCATTTCTCTTACACACTTGCATACACTAAGCTCCCTCATGCACCACTTTTTCTTTTTCTGCCACACACCCTTCATCAATTAAATGCTAGTGCCTTACTTCCATACTTGCCTTCTACAAGTTATGCACTCTTTCCTACCATGCAAGTTATGCACGTGCCTTCCCTCTATTTTCCCTCTGCGTGCATGCCCTTTGTAGTCTTACGCCTTTTACTTCCTCACCTTGTGCCTTCTTCTACACTTGTCATCATGTCATGTCATCTTTCAGACTTGAGTGTGCAATACATAGCCTATCAAAGCATGCCAATACGGTGTTGAATCCTGACAACCAACCGGTGCATGATGTGTGGCAGGAAAGACAAAATAGATTAACAATTGGCCAACTCCTTCAGTCAATTTACGTGTGCCACATGTTTTATGTGCCCAAACATATCTAACATCTTCCAAGAACCATATCTTCTGCTACAAAGCTCTGATCGGTGCGCGCCTGGATTTTTTAGAGAGCTGCTAACACAAGCTACACATTGGACTATTCAAATTCAAATTTAGGTGGGATTTGGTAGGTGAAAAATAGGGAAACTTCTTTTTGATCATCAATGCACACATCTAATCAACCTCAACCACTAGATTTCAATCTTTCTTCCTTCCTTCTTCTACATGCCAAATAGACATGGGGAAGCATATCTGACAGCCTTATAGGTGCATTTGCAGGCATTTATCACTGGTTGTTGGTGGTTGAAGATTTGAATATGAGTTTCCCTCTCTTTCTCCTTCTCCTCTACTTTTTCTTCTATAAATGGTAGAGTTCTTCTTTGTAAAAAGGATCCCTCCTTGTTGTAACGGCACCATGCAAAAATGGCGGCCAACTTCCCATGGGTCTTAGACCTTGGCGTGGTCTCTGCAATTTATTCTTTCATCCTACCGTGAATGTAAATGATTGTATGTCCCTCAAGCAATACAATCATGTTCTGTGGAACTATTTTCTTCCCTCTTTCGTTTCCATTACATCTTGCCTCTCTATTTGCATTTTCTGGCATGATGTGCATACTCATGTGCTTGCAGTCCCCGTGTTCATGTGTTGCATGCACTGGAAGGCCGAGCCCACATGTTTATTTATGGCACGCACCATCCGCCCTCTTCTCACGTGCCCTCTTTGTTTCCTTCACTGCTCGTGGAGAGAGATCGACCCTTTCTTTATGGCACTATCACCTTCCTTAGCTTAGGATTTCCCCTTTTTGCACATCCTTCTATCCCTAGTCCCTTGGCATGTTTAGTCTAGGATTTGTGTTCAACACTAGGAGTAGCAGTAGCATTAGAGGTAGGTAGAGTAACCGGCCTTCTCCGAAGATCCATCCCAAGTGCACAAGGTCCCACAACCTGGGGATGGTTCCATTGTTGTCTAAAACAACTCAATTCTTCTGGATCTGAGACATGGGTGCAAGTTTGACAACCAATAGTTTCTAGCACACCCTGTGGGACAAGAGTGAAGAGATTTATATCTTCATCTCAACAATTTTGATGTGTTTTACTGAGATCCATCCTTTGCAGGCATTTTTCAACATATCTGGTGACTCCACTAATCAAAATACACCCATTTTCTCATTCACATATAGGTCCCCCCTCCTTCTTTCATTTAGTTTTCATTCTTCCATCATTCCACCTTCCTCTTTTGAAATTGTGCAATCATGACTTCTTTGCCTTCATGGAATTTTCATTTGCAGCAATAGAACTATTTCCCTCGAACTCCATAGTTCTAACATCCTCCTCCAAATTAGTTTTATAAGCCCCATTATCCCGAAAATGCATACAACCCACTTTTTTCTAAACAAATTGTTTATGAAGAACATGTTTATGCAGATGGTGGTGGAAACTCCTTGGCTAAAGTTGATTTTGAGAGGCATGTGCAAAATATGGAGATGGAAATGATGTAACTCAGAGTCAAGTGATCCACATGGTAGCTAAAGTTGGCTACAAGGTCCCTTGTCCATGGGTCGGCCCTATACAAAGTTGTTTTAGTGCCCAGTAGAAGCTACACTTTATCACTGAGATGTTACCTCAAGTTATAAAGTGGGCAGAGAAATGGAGGCTCAAAAATATAGCACACGACAACCCTGTCAATGGGGCAACCCTACACTACCATCTTACAACACTTCCACTCCTCCACGCCAACTTACATCATCTCAGCATGTTGTGTGTGTTCCCCACTTCTTGCATGCTGCCTCCATTGAGAATTCCCCTCCTCTTTCCTCTCACTTTCACTTTTTTTCCATCCCTTCTTCCATGTGCACCTCCATTTCTTCAGCGTGCATGTCTCCCATGCCTTTTGTGCCCATCCTTCCACCTTCCTCTGAGTCCCCTCTGTCTAACTATACCAAAAATGAACAGCCCCTTGCCAACGTATCTTTCCCAACTAATGTCATCATGTTCGACGACTACAGAACAATTGAAGAATAACATAACTCATGTGACTCTGACTAGGAAGAGGAAATCAGATGGGCACCTATTTCAGAAGAAAATCAGTTAATTCTAGAGGGCGCACTCCCAAAGGAGACTAAGTTTTTTGTATAGGTAGAACCATGCACACCCTAACTTTGCATGACTCAGCCTATAAGCACTCCCCTTCAGGAGAAAATTTTGTAAGAAAATCCCATATGTGGGATTGAGCTTCAAAAAAATGGGCAAATCAAAAGGATTAGACCGTGCCCAATCAAATACCTAGCTATCCTAGAGCCAAAGACAGAGTTTCCACCGGTCATGCTCATTTTAGAACATGAGGTTGAGCTTCAGCGCGCTAAAGGTAAGTAACATCGCATCCCATATCTAAGCGCAGAACAACTCCATGAGGTGTATGTTTTGTTTGTTGATACTTTGAGTAGAAGGGTGAGAAACCAATTGCAAATAATTTTCTCACTCTTGTTTCTAACCATGTTCAACACTAAATCAATTACATGGTCTCAATTTGTGAAGAAGGGAAGATACTTCTCCCTGCCTGTTGTAGGTTTTACTTAAGCACCATTTTCCTCTAGTTAGAGTAGGATAGTTTAGGTTTTCTTTCAGAAAAACAAGTGCTCACGCACACTCTGTATGTTCCATTTGGGACTTGTATGATTTTCAATTTTGTACATAGTGTTGTGCTTCTATTTCAGCACACTCCCTCTGGTGCCTTCCTTTTTCTATTGCACCCGCGCTCCCCTTTTGTTGCTTCCTGGGATGGCTGTTCAATTTTGACGGAGGCAGTTCCAACAATCTACGTAACTTTCACTCTCATCAATTTAATTCATAATATCTTCATATGAGAGCAGTAGTTTAATTTAGATTTTAGACAAATATTTAAGTGATTTCAGGAATGTTCTTCAAAATGTGTAGATCATATCTTCAAATTCAGTGCTTGACTCCATGCCCAATGGACTTCTAAGGCTATTGGTCTCTTCATCTAGCAAGCAGTTGGCCCCGAAAGTCACCAAAACTGTTATCTAAATAACTCTCCTAGTTATTTGGATAACTTATATTTCATTCTAACTATGATGTTTCACATTTCAGGTTGTACGCACTTAAGATTATTCTTTTAACACCTTGGCACAGTTGCAGTTCCTTTGCGCGCCCTTACATGCCTTCTTGTTTCTCCCTTTACATTTTGTTATCTCCTTTCATTTCCCCTTTTCACCTTCCCTCTACACACCTGCTTTCCTCCCTATCCTGGCGTGCACTCCTTGTGCACAACTCTGTAGACTTGCCTTCCAAAATGCCTAAGTCCCTGACATTCCTCTTGCGCGCTTACATACACTAATATCCCTCGCACATTACTTTTTCTTCTGTTGCCACACGCCCCTTCCTTAATTGAATTCTTGCACTCTACTTCCATACTTTCCTTCTACAAATATGCCTTCTTTCCTACCATGCATGTTACGTGCACGCCTTCCCTCTATTTCCCCTCTGCATGCATGCCTTTTGCAATCTTGCACATTTTACTTCCACACCTTGCGCCTTCTTTTGTGCCTGTCATCGTGTCACATCATCTTTTAGACTTAGGTGTGTAAAGCACGCCAATAAGGCATCAAAACCTGACAACCAACCGGTGCATGACACATGGAAAAAGTTTGACTCCTTCAGTCAATCTATGTGTGCCACATGTCTTACATGCCTAAATGGATCTAACATCTTCCGATAGTCATATCTTCTACTACAGAGCTCCGATCAGCCCACACCTGGATTTATCAGAGAATTACTAACATAAGCTACACGCTAGACTATTCAAATTCAAATTTAGGTAGGATTTGGTAGGTAGAAAATAGGGAAATGTCTTTCTGGTCATCAATGCACACATCTAATCGACCTCGACCACCAAAATTCAATCAGATCATGTTTTCTTCCTTCTTCTACATGCCAAACAGACATGGGGAAGTGCATCTGACAACCTTGGAGGTGGATTTATAGGCATTTATCACTGGTTTTTGGTGGTTAAAGATTTAAATCCAAGTTCCCTCTCTTTCTCATTGTCTTCTCTCCTTCTTATATAAATAACAGAGTTCTACTTTGTAAAAAATATCCCTCCTTTTTGTAACGGCACCATGCCAAAATGGTGGCTGACTTCCCATGGGTCTCAAACCTTGGCATGGTCTTTGTAATGTATTCTACTCCTACCATAAATGTAAATGATTGTGCTTCCCTCAAGTAATAAAATTATGTTTTGTGGAACTATTATCTTCCCTCTCTTGTTTCCATTGCATCTCACCTCTCTGTTTCTATTTTATGGCATGATGTGTGTACTCATGTGCTTATAGTCCCCATGTTCATGTGTTGTGTGTGTTGGAAGGTCGAGCCCGCGTGTTGATCTGTAGCACGCATCATTTGTCCTCTTCTCTCATGCCCTCTATTTTTCCTTCACCGCTCGTGGAGAGAGATCGGCCCTATATTTCTTACGCTATCACCTTCCTTAGCTTAGGATTTCCCCTTTCTACACATCCTTCTATCCCTGGTCCCTTGGCATGTTTAGTCTAGGATTTGCATTCAGTACTAGGAGTAGCAGTAGTGTTAGAGGCAGGTAGAGGAATCGGCCTTCTCAGAAGACTCGTCCTAAGCACACAAGGTCCCACAACCTGGGGACGGTTCCATTGTTGTCTCAAATATCTCAGTTCTTCTGGATCTGAGACGTGGGTGCAAGATTGATAACCAACAGTAACTAATATGTGGTTTTAGTTTTTATAGGTGATGTGTATTAGACATTGATTATTGATACATCGATATGCACAATGACACAAAATGTACCTCCCGATGCATTCCCATGATGTGGATTATTCGAGTGAGTGGATGAGATTATGGGTGAGAATGCCCATTTGTTTGAGCTAGTGGTGGTGGCAACGACCACATGTACAGTGTTACTAGGTGAGTGAGATGAATCTTGAGTAGAGATGGAGTGACCTAGATATGCTAGAGGTGGTGGAGTGTTAGCTCAGGATGTGTTTGCTAGCTTTTTGGATTTGTAGCTCCAATATGCATAGTAGACATTGGAGTTGGATTTTTTATAGAGTTGTCTAGAGTGATATAGGAATCGCGATCAATTGTGTAGATTGAGTGGAAAAACATCTAGTTCTAGGGCTAGCACGATTCTATATAGTGATAGAGAGGATGATAATGTATGACCTATTTATCATACGTTATATTTTTGATGTATCAAGGCATAGGGACTTTCCCCCTGACGGTTGTAATTTTGAAACGATGATTTTGATTGATATATATATATATATAGAGAGAGAGAGAGAGAGATGGATGTTTTTGGCACTGTTGTATATTGTTTTCAATTGATGTATAATGTGATTATGGTTGTTTCAATATTGATTTGTTTTGTGTGATGTATGATGATATAAAAGTGGATGATAATGTATAACATGTGATAGATAGACATATGAGATAGTGATAGAATAAACATATCATAGTATGATGATGATAGGAAATAGTAAAATGATGCATGGTAGATTGAAAAAGATGTATCAAGATGTATGTAAGCGTGCGTAAGTTTGGTGAAGAGATAGAGGGGGGAAGAAGTGTGATGCCCCTAGTGTGTGTGTAAAAACGAGGATAAGGTTCATTTATACATGACCCCTCAACAATCAAGAATGAACCATAGAACAAGAATGCATCGTTGAGAAATGGTTTTGACAGTGTATATGAGAGAGATAGAACATGAAGTGCAATGCAAAGATAGTGAGTGAATTAAGGATCTTATTGTATATGTCCCTCAACAGTCATGTAAGAACCTTGAGAACATGAGTACATCATTGAGAAATGAGGTGATTTCAAATAAATCACCTACCACATATGGAGAGGTCGGTGAGGTGTGGTGGAAACATGTGAGATGGTAACAAGCGGAGCATATGAACCAAACTAGATATCTGGAATAATAGTAATGATGAATGGAGATGTAGTAACAAGTAATGGAGATTTTTTCAGCTTAGGTAGTCAATGAGAAGGTGTAGTAGCATGCGATGAGTGAGATGGAGTAGCAGTGGAAGTACTAGGTGGAGAGTGTGAGTGAAGAATGGCCTTAAGTGGTGGACCAGTAACAACTTTAGGTGGCAGAGATAGGTGAGTTGAGGCAGAAGCACGCCTGTGCATAATAGGAGACAAGGACCGCTCACGAGAAAAAGGGCCAAGGAAATGACACCTTGATCTTCAAGTTGTTGTAATTTTTCATGTAAAGCATAATAGTCATTGTCTCGATGACCATTGATGTGATGGAAGTTGCAATATGGATAATCACGCTAACCGCTATAAGTGATGAGGAGGATGGTGCTGATTAGATGGAAAATGAATTAGGCATTTATCTAACAAAGTATGCAGCACATCATGAGGTTTGATAACATGCAGAAATTGTAATGGTTCTTGAGTAGTAGTAGAATTAGTATTTTGTGGAGACCTATGTGATGAAGCAGATGGAGGACGTCGAGGCGGTGGACACCTATGTGATGAAGCAGATCACACTTGCGCGGTGGAGGAGGTGGAGACCTAGGAGGATGCTCAACTGATGGAAGAGGAGAAGAAATCTTAGTATATGCAATAAGAGGAGGATCTATAACATGTGCAACAATCAAGTCTTGTTCTAGATCAATGAATCTATAGCATAGAAGTGTAAATGATTCACATGTGTCATATTGTAGTTTTTCTTTGAGTGCAGGAATCAAGCCACGATGAAAGGTGAATTAATTTTCTAAGTCAACTGGCTGAAATAGTAATTGGTGCATGTAAGAATTAAATCATAAGATATAGTATAAAATGGGTTCAGTTTTTTCCTTGATGAAAAGCAAGAAAGTGATCATGAGTGATTCTAGGGCCATTTTTAATCATGAATCTCCTAAGAAATTAATCTTCCATGTCATAATATGTGTTGATAGACCCAAATGGTAAATGTGTATACCATTTGGGAGAATCATCAATGAGACTGTGGTGAAAGGCTTCGAGTAATAATCGATCATTGGAATATGAAGCCATAACTAGAAGATAATGCTCAAGGTGCAAATAAGGATTACCAATTCCATTGAAGCAAGTGAAAGTAAACATGAGAAAATCCCAAGGAAGGGATGAGTTATGACTTTTCTTAGGAATGAGGTTTCCATAGGATTTACTTTTTAGAGTAAGAGATTAGACCTAAGATTGTAATTGACCAACAACATGTATGAGTGATAGAATATCATGTGATGGAATGGTAAGTGAAAGAAGAGGCACATAAAGGGGTTGAACCTTGCCATTGTGAGTGATCATGAGAATATATGGGGAAATAATGGATGTAGAAGGAGGTGTAGAAGATAAAGGATCAATAGGAATGATAGATGGAACCTCCTACGAGATGGGAGTAGAAATAGAAGGTGAAGATCATGGAGGTTCGATAGTAGCACTAGATACAGATTCAAGAGTATCCATGAGAGGATGAAAATAATCATGCATGATTTTATAATCAATCTTAGAAGTAGCAGAAAGTGGGGTTGAAAATTCATACTCAGTACTATGGAAAGAAGGATCATCTTGAATAATATGCTCATGATCAGGAATGGAATCTATGTCACTATCAGCCATATTTTCACAAGAAATTACTTCTTCTAAACTATCATCAACATATAAAGTAATAGAATAACTAACAAGAGATACATCATTACAATTAGTAGAAATAGTATGAGATAAAGCGTTAGAATCATCTTGACTATGAGTAGCAACAATATCATGTACATGTGCATTTACATTTTCATAAATAGAATTATTTACATCTACGGAGAACATATATCACCAAAAATAGCATCTATGACATCAGTATGCATGCCAATAGTGGAGGAAAACTCAATAGCAGCAGGAGATCCTTTTGGATAACAAGGTTTGCAACTCATAAAAGCTTGTGCATCTTCAGGTGAGAGTACACGAAGACCATGGTCATTAGGAGTAGTGGTAGGAAGGTGAGCTTCACTATAAATGATATTGTAGTGAATTTTGTGATCAACTTGAGTGCAATGATAAAGGTCAATAAGTTTTATTATAACAACCTCATCATCAAGGATAGGGTTCACACTTTCATGAGACATAGCTTTTCTATGGGAAGAAGATTTAGCCATGAGGATCCTATGGCAATGAGTTTGACTAAGATAGGGTTCAAAAAATGATTTAACAAAATCTAATGATTTACTTTCTTTTGTTAAATTTAAATATGTACTGGCACAAATAATTTAAAAAATTCTATAACACAAGTATATGATCTAATAAAAGCAAAACCCTTAGTGAAATACAAAGGAAGAATGAATTAGCTAATAATTGTTAAAATCTCAAAGTGTCTAATGTTGGAATACTAATGAACAAAATTGGAAAACTGTCACAATGATGCACAAAAAATTACAAAAGTGTCGGATGTGCTTGGATTGGGGCACTTGGGTTGGTATTGTGGCGCCTAGGCACTAGAATCCCTTCCTGGGAACCAGGGGCTACACACAATCTTAGAATATGGATTTTGGATGGTTGTAAGGTTTTCATTGATCTTCTCTTTCAGTCGCTACTATGTCACATAACCTTCGCATATATCTTTGATAACTCATAATATAAGATCCACCTCTCGTAGGAAATGTGTGCAGATGTAAGAAGCCCAAAGAATGCAGCCCCTTTGTATGTAGATAGCCCAGTAGTTGACGACCCCTAATAATGGTGTGTATGATGTGTTTATATAGGGATCTCTTGTTCAATTTTGACACTAGTAACATGATATGCCGACTAGGTACCTCGAGATGGGGGAAATGATAAATGAAAAATACAAATCACAAATGTCAAGGTAAGAAAAAGAAATAAAGGGGACAAGAGCGCCTAGTACTGGATAGAAGCACATAGGCGCTAGAGTCCAATATAGGGCACTAGAGTCTTAGAGCAACTGATGACAAATGTGAAAACAATGACAGACATGGATCCTTTTGACCTGACCAAAAAGCAGTGTGGGAGTGATACAAGCATAAGGGATGACAATTATAAAAGAGCAATAAAAGAAGAAAATAAAAACAAAACGAGGAGGGACAAAGAAATGTGTTACTAGTGAATAATTTTTTCGCTCAAGATCCATACATAAAAACATCATACTTACTAAAATAGAAATATAGTAGTAAGTGTGTGATTTTGTGTCTACAATGTCCAGGTTTATGATAAACTAGTGGAAAACCATTGAAGGATAATGAAATATGCCTTTCGATTGGATCAAGATCATGAGCCAAAATAAATAAGCATACCACAAGAGTAGGGCATACTACGGTTTGAAAGTGTGAAAAAATTTCTACCATGTTCACACTAAGGGGGGAAGGTTAAGAAATCATTATTAGTGTTCACATTAATATGTGAGCTCACAAGTGTAGAAAATAATGATAATATGTTATTGTTTGAATGTATTATAAAAACTCATGTATATAATAAGAAGAGTGAGTTACGAGTTGTTAAAACAACTCATCTATGCTAAGAAAAGTGGTCGTAGAAGAGATAATATGTTTCTTATTATCTACGGGTTGAACTCCCTATATATATTTGTAAGTAGTTCATTGAATGTTAACGAAGAATGAAAAATTAAATTATGTGTTTAGTCTATGTTAAATCTAAACCAAACCTATCAATTCTTGCAATAAACAATTACAATATCCTACAAGCTTGAAAACAAAAGGATGAGGATATACTTAGCTATACAAGGTTGTACATGAGAGATCTGGAAACCCAAGCTAAAGGATTTAGGAGTGTAGAGGTTGAAGATGCTTTGTTTTTTATTTTTTGACTTAAAACCCTTTTGGTGCAAGACCATACAACTTGGTTGGGATGTAGAATCCACTCTTGTTGGAATGAGACACTACAACTTTATGAATCCTTAAGTGATCTATAAATTGCTTCACTATCAAACCTTAGTTGACACACAAACCTAAAACCATTTGTAATCAAATGAATCATGTCAAAGCCCTAACCATGGATGGAAGACTCTGTAAGAATGTTAGTGTTTGGGTTGCAGTACAATATGTGCATTGCCTACGTCAGCACTACTCCAAAATGCCTCAAACCCCATGTAGTCCTCCACCTAGCATGTAACCTTTATATTAATGCAATTAGTTGGAAACTTGAACCTATTTGAACATGTTTGATAAGAATGTGCTCTTACTAAGACTTTGAAGTAGGAAACTTGGTGTTCTTGGAAGTAAGGGAAACTAGACTCCTTGACATGGTTTAATCATTTCAGAACTATAGTAGTGGTTGCCCTTATGGATGTGCATCAACTTTAGGAATATTTAGGGAGTCTTGAGTGCCTTTTATATGTATTTGCAATGAGAGTTCCAAGATAATAACAAGTTATGCCACGTGAGTAAATGAGGTGATCTTAACTTCCTTATATAAGGCTATAAAGGTAAATTATCATGACAAGGCCGACCCACGAGGATGAAAGGACCCAAAAAATGTTATTGCATCAAAATCAAAGTTGGAAGATGTGTTAGTTATAGACCATACAAGTTGGTCAGGACCATATTATACAACCTGACTAATACTTATATTTTTGGAAATTGAAAGGGTAAATCTTATCTAAAAGTTGCATTATGATGACAAGAGCTTAATCATTGGTTTTCATGGATTTGTATTCATAAATTTTCAACACACATGTGTGAGGGAATAAGAAAGTTAAGGAATAGATGATAAGATGTATTAAGTGGGGCTAAAATGTGGTTATTCCCCTTAGCTAAGAAGCATAATCACAATTAGCAGTTTCAAAGGGTAAATTACCAAAGTTGAGTGTCTACATTCACCCCCCATTTAATTATGAAATGAAAATTAAATACTTAAAGGAAAATATACCTGAGTGTGTAGACACACTTTGTCTTCACTTGGATTTTTTGTTGTCCAAATCTGTTGGTGTTGGTATACTCCATGATGAAACCTACAACACAAAGTGTAGTCAATGTCCATAGTAGAAGTTGAATTGTAACTCAATTGTAAATGTAGAATTTGAACTTGCATAAAGTAAAATGAGGAGATGTAAATCATGGAAAGAATACACTTATTTTTTTGTGGAGGGAATATATTACCATTTCCTTACTTACAATTGGAGATTTAGATTATTGTTTATTGGACATTATTGAAGGAGTAGGGGTCATTAGTCCTTAATTTTGCATAAGGAGAAACTAAAGTATTGGTGCATGCAACCCAACACTGAATAGAAGGTAAAGAGAGAAGAAGATAGAGGTATTAATGCACCCTATGAAGGAAGAATACCGTGTATTGAAGTTGTTAGTAACCTTGATATTTTCCCCTTTAAATTAAGGAGAGGAAAGACTGCTTACAAAGAACTTAGCTACTTCGATACTTTCCATAATCCCAAGGACCCCATCGGTGTAGACAAACCTAGGCCCAATGTTTGGATATATGGACATAAGGTATAAAAGAGATACAGTGCCCACGTGCTCTTCCCATGTACTGTATTGTTGAGTAAGAATGTGTAGTATGCTGAAATATCAATGGAGAAGGATACCCGTGCCCCCAAAACACCTATATTTAGTCACCCAAATTGAGCATTGAAGTGGAGAAGAAGACCCATGCCCCTAAAACACATGTATTTTGTAAACGAAATTGAGTATTAAAGTGGAGAAGGATTGAAATATTCATGCCCCATGTAAACTAATGAGAATTATGTTATATGAACCTAAGATTATGCCCCAAAACTTGTATCCATAATTAGAAATTTGAAAATTTTGGTGTTTTTTCCCTAGGGAAAATGTGTGTTAGGATTAGGAATGTCTATACGGTCCTAACCTTTTTGTACGGTCTTGACCTGTGTATTTTCTAACAAATTTTGATATCTTGAGCTATTTATGAGTATCTTTCCCCTGTCAAAACATGTGTCTAAACATGTAATTCTACATGTAAGTGTAAAATACATCTAAATGAATGTCCCCTCTTTTGAGGTGCATGTGATAAAATAATAGATGTGTGCCCATGCACTATATGTATGAGAATTTGTAGGAAAATGTGGAATGTTGAAGTGGTGGCCAACTTTGAGAACATGTACCTATGAAAGGGGTTGTACATGATGGCAATAATGGCATGAAAAGATACAAGTAACCATAACACAACAAGAGAAACAATAATGGTGATAACAAAAATAACACCAGTAGGAGTAACAATGTTAATGTAATAGAACTAGTAAAGAGACAAAACATCCATCGAGTGAAAAATCATAAGTCATAGTATGTAGAGAAGATTCACAACAAGGCATAGAGCTACAAGCATGGGACACCCATAGTGTCATAAGATAATTAAGGCACTTAGGTTGCATACAAGAGAAACAATGTCATGTGAGAAGGCATAGAGCCAAAAACATGGGACACACACGGTGTCAAAAGACAAGTAAGGCACTAAAGCCACAAATAATAAAATTTTCAAGTAGTAACACACAAAACTAGTAGACATGGTGTAAAAAACAATAATGTCAAGCAATGATAAAAGCAATAAGTAGTAAGAGAACACATGAAACAATATATGTTAGTGCTACACAAAACGCATGTGTTACTCTTGTTAGTTTGAAAAATAACATGTACATGATATATGTAATAAAATGTAATGAGGAAGTATAAAGGAATTATAATGTAATAATAACACATGTATAGTGTGGAGGGATGCCCCTAGAGAAGTAATGTAAGGAACCAAGCTAGCTCCTATTACCATGCAACGATATGTGTGTGTTGCATCAATCTCAATATACCGTGTGAACGCATGTGTGTAAAGAGTAGAAAAAGCTATGTTATTAATCAAACCATAGTGAAAAACAACATATGTAATGTAAAGTGCTAACAATGCAAATTATGTGTATAGGTCCAAGTTTTGTATTTTTGTAAATATATGATTTTTTTTGTATTATTGAATATACCTATTTAGTAGGAGATGGGCAGCACAAAAGCTACTCAAAGAGAGTCTTGATCATAAGGAAATACAAACCCAAAATGTTGAAGGAGGCATAGACCTCAATTATGTCATAGTATATGTAAAAAATGTAGAGGAGAAATCATAACATGAGGTAAATATGAAGAGTCGATAGACCCATTTAGAATGGGTATGAGCGGAAGATTTGAATTAAGATTTGTGATTGAAAGTATCGTGTCTTAAAGATATTTTAATTGATTGATATTGATTTTGATTTGATACATGAAACCCATTATGATAAAAGAAGATATGATATAACATGTGATGATGATGGATAATATTAGCAGTATTAGCAAAGATATTGGAAAGCATCGACCCTTACCAAAGTACGCAGGGACATATATATTGTGAGGAAACTTTCTCTTGGAAAAGAAGGAAGGGAGATCCACGTGTGTACCTGAGTATTGTGAGAAGGTATTATACAATGGTGCATATTGATATAATATCAAGATTATGAATATTACTTAGACAAAGGCATGTATAATAGAAATATACTTATAGTAGCTAGTGAGGGACAAATCCTGATTTATCCTATAAGTTCATTGATCAATGGGAAATGACTTAGCTGACATGAGGAGGATTTTTCGATTGATCAATGTGAAAATCCCAAAGGCCATCCCGGATGAGCAAAATAATCGTCATCATTATCCATATACATTGAAGCTTCAAAATTAGCTTCTATCACTAACTTGTTTTGGAGAAGTAGATATATTCGGAGATGGATTACTTGGTGTATCAATTTGTTTCAGCATCATTAGGATCAAAATCATATTCATCTCCCCCAATGGGATTGAAATTAAACATGCACAAATGTTCATTTGACATAACAAATTGTTCGTAGTAATCAGAATCCTTCATATGTACCTTGTACCTAGCATCCCAATAGATATCATCATCTGAATCATAGGATCTATCTCATTTTGTTGTGGAGGAACATAGATACTAGTAGAATCCATTGCTGTGTTGACTCCCCAATTAGGCTTGTGTATGCTCTAAGTTCTCTGAAGGCGGTGTGTTAATTGTTCATGCTCAATTGGTATTGATATACAATAGTAGGATTGTTTATCTCACTAATAGGTTCTTCTGAAGGAGATCACATTCTTATCCTATTGATGATTAGATGACTCTTGCTATATATTGAAAGGTGTATCATTCATTATCATATAGTGCTCATCTGAGATAGTTGTTATAGCTTTTGGTACCCATTGATATTTTAGGACTTGAGATGATTATATAGCATAATTTCATGTATTGAAGGGAAGTAAAGCCCTTATGCTCACGTTGTTGGATTTGTCATTGTAAAGTATAGCAATCATCACCATGATGTCGGTTAATTCTATGATAATTACAAAATGGTCGACCTTTAATTTTGTCAAGCCAATATTATGGGTAGTAATGATTGGGTAATAAAGTAATTAATCACTTATCAAGTAACTCATATAGTATATCATGTTTTGTAGCATTCTTGGCAAACCAAACAGCTTCCTTCTGTTGTGGTTGACTTAGTATCTGATATTGATCTTATGGAACACATACATTGTTGCCTTTATGTAGGAATTTTACTTCAATTTTATGAGCACATGTATCATGCATAACATCCGTATACCATTGCTTTTTTCTAGCCTTATAACTATATTGCTCATGATGCATAAAGACATTATTCAAATGGGTATTGAAAGAATCCTTTAGATGCACTATCTCATCCTTGAGAGATTTTATTTCAATACTCGTAGCTTGAAATTGGGCTTGGAAATCGTATTGTAACACTTGAATATGATCTAAGAAGATTTATGAAACATGTCATCATTATTAATAAAAAGTTTTGGAATACGTCTCAAAATTAAATCCACATGGGAAGGTGTCATATCAACAAGGAACATTATTTGTTGGAATACTTCCAAGAGAGTATGTTTGCATGTGCGATAACGTTGAAGCAAAGCATATAGAGAAGCTTGGAAATTTGTAGCATGGGCCATGATGGTAGAAAAATGATAGAGGAAAACTCCAATTAGGTAAGAAATAATAATAATCAACACATGGAAGGTCCACAATCAAGATACCATAAAGGATAATACCCAAAAGAGATGTTTTATTTAAAAGCAACTATCGTCAAATTATAAAAATGACCATATATGAAAATAATCAATGAATTTAACAAAACATAAAGAGGTACTTTTGAATATGATTATATGGAATAAAAACCTCTAAGGAATTTGCAAAAAAGTGTATATTTTGTTGATTATGCCCTAATGACTAAAAATAATAATTTTGAATTTTTGAAAATTGGGCTAACAATTAGGGTAAATAAAAAGAGGTTTTCATTAAATATATAAATATATATTAAAAACCATAGCAATATGAAAATCGAGTCATTAGGCTTTATATATTTGAAAAAAGAGTGAGTCGGTAATAAGGAGACCTAGATAGAGACCTAAAGGGTAGTATGGACCACGAGACCATAGGAAATTTTTTGCAAACCATATTTAAGAAAGGTGATAAATGGAAAACAAGTTTGGATCTAAATATAAAATATATGAATGAAACCCTAAGAAAACTAGGGTTTGAAAAAAAGTGCAAGATACAATCGAAAGTCATGTTCACCAAATGTTTACACCCTTTATAACTTTAGTCGGTTAATGTTATGGAAATACACGACTTTAAAAATGAATGTAAGGTTAAAAAGATGTGAGTTATTCTAATTAATTAACTTCCAACATTAATTGTATAATATCACAATAACGTATTGGCTCGTGAAATAAACAATTACAATATCCTACAAGTTTGAAAACAAAAGGAAGAAGATATATTTGGCTACACATGGTTGTACAAGAGAGATATGGATGCACATGTTGGAGGATATGAGATTGTAGAGGTTGAAGATGCTTCATTTATGATTCTTTGACTTCAAACCTTTCTAGTATAGGATCGTATAGCTCACTCATGATATAGAATCTGATCCCGATCCTATGGTATGGTCTTGGACCCTCTTAGAATGAGAATCTGTAACTTTCTAGGTCCTACGATGATATGGAAATGTGCTTCACTATCAAACTTTAGTTTTTGCATAATCCCAAAACCATTTGTAATTAGTTGAATCATGTTAAAACCCAAACCATGGGTGGAATCCCTTGCAAGAAGGTTAGTGTTCGAGTTGAAGTGCAATCCATGTACAACATACCTTAGCACTACTCCGAAGAGGCCTTAAACCACATGCAATTCTCCACCTAACATGCGACACCTATATGAATGTTGTTACTTGGAAACTTGAACCTCTTTGAACACGCTTGACAAGATTGTGCTCATGCTAAGACTTTGAATTAGGGAACTTGGCATGCTTGGAAGTAAGGGAAGCTAGACTCTTTGACCTAATTGAGTGCCAAAACTATAGTAGTGGCTACCCTAATGGATGTGCATCAAATTTAAGAAGATTTAGAGAGCCTTGAGTTCTTTTTTGTACGTATTTGTAATGAGAGTGCCAAGATAATTGCAGGTTGTGTCAGGTGAGTAAATTAGGAGATCTTAACTTTCTTATATAGGGCTCCGAAGGTAAATTATCATGACAAGGCTGACCCCAGAGGATGAAAATACCCCAAAAAAATTTATTGCATCGAAGGTAGAGTTAGAAGATGTGCTGGTTTGGGCCCAAGATTTTACAAGTTGGATTATACAACTTGACCAATCCGTACGATTTTGGATGGGGAAAAGGAAGATCAAATCTAAACGTTGCATTATGATGGTAAGAGCTTAATCATTGATTTTCATGGATTTGTATTTAGAATTTGTCGACACATTAGTGTGCAGAAATAAATAAGTTGAGGAAGAGATAGAAAAATGTACTAAGTAGGGGTAGAATATAGTCATTTGTCTTAGCCAAGAAGCATAATCACAATTAGTAATATCAAAGGGTAAATTGCCACATTTGAGTGTCTGCACAATATGTTGACTTTTAGTTTGGTGGAGAGTCTATTGAAGTGGTGTTATAATACAAATATATTGGCCTCGGTTTTCATATAAAGCTCAATTGGGATACCTTTAAGATGAAGAAAATACAAGGAGTATTGAAAGCTCTTTTACACTTCAAAATAGGTGCATGAATGTTGAGCTATGAGATTGAAAGATTGCCAAGGTTCTTATTGGGTTACTCGTCACATTGATGGTGTTGTATGATTGCGAGGTATGGGCTAGTGGAATGACAAGTCGAAATGGAAAAAAAATATAAAGGTTTTAGAAGTGACTAAAAATAAAAATAAATTAAAATCAAGACTACAATCCCCTACAAAATCATCTTGGTTGAAACATGTACCTTCCCTCTAGAGGAAATTGTTATGACCAGGGCTATATGTTAAAAAAAAAGACATGCGAAGCTTGATAAGTGGCCTAACGCCACAAAAGGCGAAGAGTTGCACAAACAAAAGAACACGAGAATGAAGTAGAACCACAAATGGATTAAATAATGTGATATCAACCTAGGTGAATGCCCAAATCTTAACAAAGACATATTAATTATGTGGGTGAAAAGTTTAGTATGAGGATATGGGAGAAGAAAACAAGTAGGAAACATTAACACTATACTATAGAGTTCAACACGATATTATAGAGTTCAACACGACATGCGAACATTATGAAAAAGTACAAAGGTTGAAATAAAATGGAGGGAAAAAATCGTCATTGCTCAGCTAAGGATTAGGTCACACAAGCTCAGATGTGAGATAAGAAGATGGACAATGCCCAAGGAACCGTGAGAAGTGAGGACTTGTGTTCTATGCATAACAAATGCAATAGAAATATAAAAGCATTTCATCCTTGAATGTCCACAATACATAGACATCAATGCCAATCAAGGATTAGCTTTGACGACCATTTAGATGTTATATTTAAAATATGACCATCAATTTTTATAGAGTTACACACACACACACACACACACACATAATATAGATTGATTGATAAGGCGGGTTGACGGGACCTGTTCCCAATAACAACAGGGCCTAAATACCCATGAAAGATAGAAAACAACGCTGAGCCTATACCCCAAGATGATAACCCTACGAAAAATTACTTATTCGATTGACCAAAAAAGAGGTTATTTCCCAATCTGGGCCGAATAATAGTCCTCTATACTACCTATTTGACCTTTTTTATTTTTCTTATTCTTAACTTCTTGCCACTTACCATTCCCATTCGTGATAGCTAGTTGAAGAGGATTTACAAACATCATCTGATTGTTCGACAAAGATTCCTGCTGTCCGAATATGATTCAATAGGAGAAAGACCCCTTTTTTGTACCGCTAGTAGGTAAAATCCCCTGCGATTCCGGAACATTTTATGGTTTTCCACATTCCACATTCTCCACTGCCATATTCTCATTATTTACCTTGTTTGGCTCTGCCTTGAATGTTGCCACCTCAACCAACTCCAGATCCAAAGATCCCCAACCTTTGGTCAATCCCACGCCTTTTCTTCTTAATTGGTTTCTTAATCATTGGACAAGATGTTTGTAAATGCCCTTGGTTTCTGCAAGTTTCGACATCAGAAAGCCATATTTTCATAGTCTAAGGGTTGAGAATGCAAAAAAATTTCAAATTTTACATTAATTCGATCTGGCAGCCCTTTGCTCGGATCGACCTCCACACACATACAGGCAAAAGAACACAATCCTGCATGAGATATGTCTATGCCTTCTTTTAAAAATCTGCCCAATACATTGCCAATATCTTCCAATGCATACTAAAGATGAAAAGTGGTTTGTGATAACTCTCGTGCCGCAATGCCAAACATGCCTTGAACACATGACTCATGCCTGACCTCGACCCCCGTTGCATTGAACACTGAGCCAGAAAAGTGGTTTGGGGATAACTCTCGTACTGCAATGCCAAACATGCCTCGTCACATTGAACACATGATTCATCCTTGACCCCGACCCCCGTCGCATTGAACACCGAGCCGACTTGGCACCACGTTGAGAGACCACCTTCGCCATCGAAACAACTGACCCGCCTAGAACTACCTAGCCGATTAACGATGAGCTATAGAGGTGGCTAGCCCAGGGAATGGACCCTGAGACCTCCCACATATAGCCCACATTTCCCACCGCTAGGGTAAACCAGATGGGCTTAAAGTGGTTTGGGATAACTCTCGTGCCGCAATGCCAAACATGCCTCGTCACATTGAACACATGATTCATGCCTGACCCGACCCCCATCGCATTGAACACCGAGTCGGCTTGGCACCACGTCGAGAGACCACCTCTGCCATTGAAGTAGCTGACCCGCCCGGAACTGCCTAGTCGAGTAACGACGAGCTATAGAGGTGGCCAACCCGGGGGAATGGACCTCAAGACCTCCCACATATAGCCCACATTCCCCATCGCTATGGTAAACCAGAGGAGCTTATATACAAATTATATTAGTACATATTAATTATAGTTAAATAAATACAAAATAGTCTTTTACATATTTTATTAGCAAGGTGTAAATAACACTATTTTGTAGTTTTGAAGGATAGTATTGAAAAATTACCGTCACCCAAAAATTGTTAGACACGTATAGGTGGACGTCAAATTTAACATGTGAAACTGAGTATAGAGAAATTTTAAAAGTTGATTACATAATACCCTACGCTCACAAATAATTAAGCACTTGGAGTTTTCATTAAAACTAGTTAATTTCATTGCAAAACAAATAAAATACATTCTTATTATCTCATGCCGAGTGGATGTTGGAGATCACAGCAGCACAGCCAGACAGCAATGGCTTCTACAATCTCTTACCACAACAATCCGTTTCTCCATTCCCAATTCCCATCCACTCCAACTCTTCATGCCCACTATTCCAAACCCACAAAATCCCTCCACTGCTCCTCCTCCCCTGAACTCACCTCAATTTCATCATCTTCATCCACACTGCCCACGACAATACTCAATTCAAACGCAAAGACAACTTCTGCAGTGCAACGACTTCCCTTAAATTCACCTTCAAACGACCTACTCAATGCCCTTAAGACTGAAAAAGACACTCTCAAGTCCCTCGAAATCCTTCAAAGGGCCACGAGGCAAAATGGTTATACTCCACACCCTTCAGTCCATGAATTCATGATTCTTCGCCTGGGTTTTGCAGGGTATTTTGACCAAATGCGAGAGGTCTTCATCCAAATGAGATTCAACAATTGCTTTCCAACAGTTGGAGCCTTCCTCGGCATGATGAGGAGCTACACCAATGCGCACATGGTGGACGAGGGCCCTTGCAGTTCTCAGAGAAATGGAGGTAATACCGCTGCAACCCAATGCCGATTGCTACAATCATTTGCTCAATTTCCTTGTGCAGGAGAATAAGCTTAAGATGGCGGAGTCACTGTATTCCCAAATGAGGTCTGTTAGGGTCCAACCCAATGCCAAGACCTTTAATATATTGATCAAGGGCCTCTGCAAGGCTAGCCAGATGGACCCTGCGTTGGATTTGTTGAAACAGATGTCATCTCACCATGGTTTGGTCCCTAAAGCAGATACATATAACACTCTCATACGCGGGTTTATTAAGAGGGGTAGGATGGAAGAGGCCTTGGAGTTATGGAAGGGAATGAATTCAACCGGGTGCATTCCCACCAATATGACATACAATGCTCTGCTACATGGGTTCTGCAATCAAGGTAGGGTGGACGAGGCCACCAGACTTCTGGAGGAGATGTCTGGAACTGGATTATACCCCGATACTGTGACTTTTAATATACTAATCAATGGGTTCTGCAAAGCAAATGACCCAGACAGGGCAATGGACCTGCTTGACAAAATGATGCAGGACGGCTTCAAGCCTGATGTTTTCACATATAATACTTTGATTTCAGGTCTGAGCAGAATTGGAAAGTTCCACGAGGCAAGAACGCTTCTGGACGAAATGGTTAAGAAGAACTGCGTTCCAGATGTAGTTACATACAATAGTATGATCAATGCAATGTGCAAGGAGGGGAAGGTGGAAGAGGGCTACTGAGCTTTTTAATGAACTGACTAGCAAGGGACACAAACCTGATGTTTATACTTACAATACTATATTGTATGGGCTCTGCAAGGATGGCAAGCTCGATGACATGGTCAAGTTCACAGATGACATGCTTGCCAGGGGTTGCATTCCAGACAATGTGACTTATAATGTGTTGATCTTGAGGCTATGTAGGGAGGGAAAATTGTATAGAACAATGCGCCTCCTTAGAGAAATGCAGGCCAAGGGATGCTATCCAGATTCTGTCACTTATAATACTGTAATTGACGGTCTTTGTAAACAAGGCAGAGTTGAAGACGCAGAAGTGCTATTTGGTGAGATGGACAATCATGGAGTGGTGGCAACTCTGATAACTTACAATTCCCTTATTGATGGCCTCTGTCGAGCTGGAAGAGTTGAAGGAAGCAACTAAGCTTGTTGATGAGATGCTTGTTAAGGGATTTGTTCCTGATAAGGTAACATACAATAGCATCCTTGCAACTTTTTGTAACGAGGGTAACATAGGTAAGGCCACAGATATAGTCCAGATGATGGTTTCCAATGGTTGTGAGCCAAATGCTATTACATATGGCACTCTCATTAATGGTCTCTGCAAAACTGGCAGATATAAGCCTGCCATCAACATCTTGCAAGCAATGCCCATGAAAGGGGATGATTCCTGAAGCAGAAGCCTATAATCCTATCTTTCAATGTCTCTGCAGGCAGTACAAGATAAAGGAAGCTATGGTGATTTATAAAGAGATGTTGGAGAAAGGTATCGCGCCAAATGCTGTGACATACAAGACCTTATTCAGGGGACTCTGCCATGGTGGAGGTCCAATTGGAGAAGCAATAGAATTTGTTGAAAATATGATGGAAAAGGGTTTTCCTTCCACAAATGACAACTTTCATCGAACTTATTGAAGCTCTTTATTTATTAGGCAGGGGTAAGACTCTAGTAAGCCTCGTAAATTTGGCCATGCAGAAAGGCTGCCTGGAAAAGAAAGAAAAGGCTATGGTGAATGGGTTTCTCAAGATAGGCAAGGTGCAAGATGCCATGATTATCTTGGGCCAATTGTTGAACAAAAATTAATGAACGAGCTTCAATTTTATATACAACTGGAGTAGCTTAACTCTGACAAAAGGAGAAATGTAAAGCACTTTTTTTGTCATTAGAGTTTGGTAGCAGTCATTTAAATTTATAATAAAAATCTGCTTTGTATCAAGGAAGCATTCAATTGGAGGGAGTTAACAAAATATGAGGTGCTCTTCCTCCTCTCATGTTGTCAAGGAACTGTGTAATTGCAGAAATACTCCAGTTTTGGCTGGATTTATGTAATTTTATGAGTTGATCAAAGCAAAATGAGCAACAGAGATGTTATTTTTCACTGCTTCTAGTTTCTGAGATTATAAGTTTGCTATGAGAAGGTTGTTTACACTAATAGTTATGGGAACATCGTTTAATGACAAATGATATGTCAGACATAGGAAAAGCATGCATTTAAAAGTTCATTTGTTAGGGATCAGAGTTCTTGGATAATTCTTGAAGGAAAGTCATCTGTTTAAGCTTCCCCAAAGAAGACCAGATAAAATGTCTTTTGCAATGCCATTTGAGCTGCCTAATGAAGCTGAGCATTATTACAAAGAAGCTTGAGACTGTAATCTAACTGGTACCTGAAATGAAATTCCCTGATCTCTGTAGAGAAACTGAAATGTTTACACTAGCCTGCTGATCATGTCTTTGGGCGAGGCACATGGCATAATGTTGAGCATAAGGTGTGGGGTTACTATCTAGAAAGCCAAGTTATTGCTAGCTATCTTACCACCGAAAGAACACAATGGTTACGAATGAAGGTATGTTTATATGGTTGCATTGTTTTTTAAGGATTTCAGTTGTACTTTGTTATTTCAAGGTTGTTAGGTACATAAGTCCTGTCAGGTAATTCTTGTTAAGGTCAAAGAGTCCTAGATATTTTGTAATATTTTTGATGAGTTTTGTCTCTTTGAAATAAAAGGCATGTAATAAGTACGTTTCTAAATGGGTGGTTGAAGTAGTTGGTGACACCAAGATTCTGGATATGAAGGGAAATATCTTTTCATTTCTTACATTTTTATGATCATACCATCTTATGAAAAAGTATTTATCAAGAGAGGCATGATGCTATTGGGCTTGCTCTTGGAATTAGCCAAGTTTAAGTTTTATTTTCAATCATGATATGTTTGTGAATCAAAACTTTCATGTTTGCTGCCCCAATTATGCTGGAACCATGCAGGACCTCTACTCCTTTGCCTTCAGTACTCAATGAGTTGTCTCTGACACAGACCTATAGATCTGATACTCCATATCCACATGCAGAAGGCTCTACCTATAGATCCGATACTTCATATCCACATGCAGAAGGCTCTGCCTCAAGAGCTGACCCGCTCAAATATGTGGAGCCATATCAAAAGAGATTATTGAAAATATACAACAGACAGAAATGGCTAGTTAAATAAACTCTCTAACAGAGTGTAATATTCCTTAAAATAATTTCTAACAGATGTGGATATTTTTGTTAAACCCTAGGGCAGCAGTATTAGAAAAACTAACTTTTATAACATCAGCAATAATCTGATTTTTATATAAAAAACAGCAAACTGTAATGTGTGACAACAATAATTTATTTATTGAATACGAACCATCTACAATAAAAATACCAGTGTCTGAATACAATTGTTTGGAGCTGAATTGGCGGAACACTTGCACCTGAATGACCACTGCAACCACCTGAATGGGATTGCCAAGCTTAGATATGAGGGTTTTCGTCCTCAGACCTGAATGCAAATGAGGGATTTCGTCCTCTATTGCTGTTGCAGAAGTTGAAGCCACTTGCAGACAAAGAAAATAATTGATGAATTTCCAAGATGTATCCACAATGAACCCCCAAATCTGCCTTTATAACTTCCAAACACTCTCCAAAGTGGGGCGTTCCCCCCTTTTAGACTTACATGCATAATCTTTGAACCATTAAAAATAATAAATCCCTCCTCCATGTTGGCGCCCCATCCTAAGAATAGGATTAAACACTGTTAAAAAACTTTATACTTTATCCACCTCCTATCCTAAAATTAGGATTTTGGTATTCATGCAACTCTCTTTATTTATTTATTTATTAATTCTAACTCAGGTGCTCCAATAATAGAAGTCAACCTTCTATACTATTATTTTATTCCATATAATGTTTTTTGGATTAAAATATAATTTAAGTGTCCTTTTCCAATTAAAATATAAAAATATCCTTGGACCACTTAAATTAATTTATTTTCCTCTTTTAATTTCCCCCTTTAGCCTACGGAAAAATAATAAAAATAGTGCTTCAGGTATTCAGAATTAATTAATTCTGAAAAGGGGACATTACAGTCCACCCTTCCCAAAATTGCTTGCCCTTCAAGCAATTGCAAGCTGGGATGCTTAAGAATTTCAGCACCCTCCCAAGTAGCATCTTCTGCAGGTAAATCCTTCCAACGTACCAAATACTCAGTGATAACCTTGTTCCTTAATTTCCTTTTCCTTGAAATCCAAAATTAGTTCAAGAACCAACACAAGTTTTCCTTCATCATCCAAAGGAGGCAATTCAATAGAAGGAACAATATGTTGTCCCAAAAGCCTTTTTTAGGCACGAGACATGGAAAACATTACGTATCTTACTTTCCTTTGGTAAATCCAACTCATATGACAACCTCCTTCCTATCATCTGCTTGATCTTGTATGGTCCATAGAAACAAGATTTGAGCTTTTCAGCCCCACACTCTTCTTCAAAGATCAGACTGTCTATAAGGGCTGCAACCTTAGGAAAACCATGTCACCAAACCTCAAAAAGTCTTCTCTACGCAGTGCTGATCCACATAAAATTTCTGTTGGTTTTGTGCATGTTGGATATTCTCTTTGAGCATTCCCAATATATCTTAGCTATGTGCAACCAAGTACTTTTCCCCCGAGCACTCTACTATCTGCAAATACCAAATCCACAAAGGAAAGAGCATCATAAACCATACAAAGCTCTGAAGGGTGTCATACCTATTGGACATGTGATGAGTGGTATTGTAGCAATGCTCTCCCATATAAATCCATTTGACCCAAGCTAACTGCTGCTATCCTACCACATAATTTTGTAAATATCCCTCAATCCACTTGTTCACAATCTCTATTTGCCCATTTGTTTGTGGATGATAGCTGGTACTTGGAGTTAACTCTGTTCCTATCAAGTGAAAGAGCTCGTGCCAAAACAAACTAATGAAACCTGCTATCTCTGTCACTCACAATATTTTTAGGCAATCCATGTAGCCTAAATACCTCTCTAAAAAAATAAATCAGCGACCCCGTTGGAGCCTTAAATTCACTAGGAATAGCAAAGAAGTGAGCAAATTTAGTGAGCCTATCAACCACTGCAACAATACAATTCTTACCCTGAACATTGGGAAGACCTATGATGAAATCCATTGATATACTTTCCCATTTTTGGTTTGGAATAAGTAAGGGCTGCAACAAACCCACTAGAAAAGAATGCTCCACCTTGTTTTGTTGGCACACCAATACACTCTTTGATGTATTGGAGGGACCTCTTCCTTGAGTCTCTTCCAAGAGAATTTGTCTTTGATCAGTTTGTAGGTCTTAAAATGCCCCTGGATGACCAGCCAATGGTGTATCGTGGACCGAACCCTTAAGATTTTTATTTTTACCTTGGATTCAAGTACCTGAATAGATTCTATTCTTGTAGAGGATAAGATCATCAACCATCTTGTATCTTTTATCCTGTATTTTTCCCTCCAAGGATCTCATTAGTCTAATCATTCTTTACATACTCCGCAATTATTAAAGCTTTCCAATGAGTAGAGGTTTCAGATATAGAACATGGAAAAGGTTTTCTAGATAAAGCATTTGCTACAACATTATTCTTTCCATTAACATACTCTAAGTCAAAATTATAAGCTTGGAGCTTACTCACCCACTTTTGTTGCCTATCATTCAAGTCCTTCTGAGCCAAGAAAGAACTTCAAAACTATTGCGATCAGTTTTGACCACACACTTTGCCACAAACCAAATATTGTTGGGATTTTTGCCAGTGCATGCATGATAGCCAACATCTCTTTATCATAAATAGAGAATCCATGCAATCTACTTCACTAAGTTTCCCGGCTCTCAAAGGCTATGGGATGCCCCCTTTTGCATCAAAAACAACCCCCTACTCCTTCCCCTAATGCATCACATTCTAACACACAAAAAGGAATAGAAAAATTAGGAACAACCAATACTGGAGAAGAGCTCATTACCTTTTTAAAGTTTATCAAAGGTTGTTTGGGTTGTTTCGGACCAGCTGATAGCTCCCTTATTTGTCAAATTAGTCAATCGAGAAAACAAGTTGTGAAAAACCCCCTCTCACAAAACAACCGTTTGTAATAACTGCAAAGACCAAAGAATTCCCTCCACTGTATCAAAGTGGGTGGGTGGAGGCCAAAACCAATATTGTCTGGATCTTCTCTTGATCAACCCTGTACTCCTTGGGCACTAATGACATGTCCCCAAGTACAAAATTTCAGTCATTCCAAATTCACACTTGGATTCTTTTGCAAAAAGAGCTTGTCTGTTCCAAAATTTCCAGCACTACATCCAAGTGTTTTAGGTGCTCTTCCCAAGTCTCACTGTACACCAAAATGTCATCAAAGAATACTAAAACAAATTTCCTCAAGTGCTCACTAAAAACATGGTTCATGCATGATTGGAAAGTAGTTGGAGCATTGGTTAAACCGAAAGGCATTACCAAGAATTCAAAATGCCCAAAATGGCAACAACAAAAAGTTGTTTTGTGCACATCTTCATCCCTTACCTTGATTTGGTGATAACTAGATCTCAAATCAATTTTGAAAAAATACACCGCTCCATGTAACTCATCGATCAGTTCATCGATTCTAGGTATTGAGTACCTATTTTTGATAGTCTTCTTATTCAAAGCACGGTAATCAATGCACATCCTCATTGTCTCATCCTTCTTCACCAAAACAACATAAGAAACAAAAGGGCTAGAACTAGGCCTGATATGCCCCATCTTCAAAAGCTCTTTGATTGTCTTCTCAATTTCCTCTTTGTAAACTCTAGGATGGCGGTAAGGTGTAATAATAACAGGTTTAGAACCTGTTTCTAGCTCTATGATGTGTTGGAATCCCCTATCCGGTGGCAATCTTGAAGGTAAATCACTGAATACTGTATTGTGCCTGTCCAAAATAGATTGTATGTCCACATAATAAGATCTATCATAAGTTCTAGAAGTGGAAATACTTACAAAACAATGGGCTGCCCATGCTGTTTGTCCCTTACGAAAAGCTCTTTCCATCCGCTTTGTTGAGATAACCCTAGGTGCTCCATTGGCCATACCATGAAGTACCTCTCCT
This sequence comes from Taxus chinensis, assembly GCA_019776745.2. Lineage (NCBI taxonomy): Eukaryota > Viridiplantae > Streptophyta > Pinopsida > Cupressales > Taxaceae > Taxus > Taxus chinensis. The sequence continues at coordinate 646,355,705 of CM034147.1, read as the reverse complement.
ACCTCGGTTCTGAATTTCAACTCCATAGTTTGGTAGTTTTGTGTGATTTCTACAAGTGAATGCAACCATTGCACCCCCAAAACCACATTGGTTTCTCCTATGCCCACCACGTAGAAGTCATCACAAATCTTGTGTTTTCCAAGAGTAATTTCCAACCCCTTCACCCTCTTGGTGCATGGAATAGTAAATCCATCTGCTACAATAACATTCAAACCCTGAAATTCCTCTATTTTCAAACCTCTTTGAGCTACCAAACTCTCATCAATAAAGTTGTGGGTTGCCCCACTATCAATTAGAATAGTTAACTTATGCCCATGTAGTACTCTACGTATTCTGAAAGGATGATACCTGAGAGCACTTGAAAGTGTAGCAAGAGTACCATTTAGAGTATTTTCTTCACCTTTATTTTCAGCCACTGGTTTTCCCTTTTCTTTGTCCACTTCCGGTTTCTCTTCTTCCCCTTCATCCTCTGATATTACCTCTATGTAATGTACATGTCCCTTGGCAAGACATCTGTGACCTGGTCCCCATGGATCTCTATAAGTGAAACACAATTTCTTCCTTCTAAGTTCATTTCTTGTTTTTATCTCTTTGCTGTTTTTAGGCAACTCCTTATGTTGAAAACCACCCAACTGAAATGGCTTTTTCTGTTGCCCATAAGGTGTTGGTTGTGGCTGTGCTGTAGGCTGTCCTATAGGTTGATATCTCCCTTTAAGGGCTGAAGTTTTCAAACCCAAAGCCTTTTTTATGGCTCCTTGTAGAGAAGTAGGGCTGAAAGCTTTCACTAAACCCCTAAGAGATTCAATTAAACCTTCCATAAACAAAACAACCAATCTTCTCTCTGTTACATCAGGTACCATGACAAAAAGCTTATGAAATTTAACTACATAGTCGCTTATTGAATGTAGTTGTTTTAGTTGAGCTAATTCACAGAAATGAATTTTTGGATCCACTTTGTCAAATCTATCTATCAACCTATCATTGAAATCGGCATATGAGCGAATGAGATTGTGTTCTTGTGTGATTAGCCCATAGTACCACCATTCACGTGCTATACCTTCTAAATGAAGGGTTGCAAATTTGATGGCTTCCTCTTCCATCATTGGCCTGAGGGATAAGAAGGTATCCAACTTTTGTATCCATGCATGAGCAGTACTCTTGCCAGAGCCGTCAAAAGTATGGAGTGACAACTTCCCTAGTGCCTGTTACAAGTCTTTCTGAGTAGCTTGTGGTCTCGGATCAGCTCTTGGTCCACTCTTGTTTTTCTTCAGATTGATGAAATTAGTGAGCGATATAGCCTCTCTAATCTCACCTGGAAGTACCCTGCATTCCGCATAGCTAGCAGCAACATCATTTGCTATAGATGGTTGAGTTTCCACCTTTGGAACTATTTCCTCTGTGTGAAGGAATTCAGGATGGAAGAGCTTAGCAATAGATCCAGTGACCGGCTTTTGAGTGTGTTGGTTATTGTTTCTCCCTGAAGAACTTACCTCACCGTTTGGAGTCCTTTGCACATCTGTGCTTGGCATAACCTTTATCAACAGATCCATCATATCAGCTAATCTGTCCTACCCTTGAACAACCCTGTCAAAACTTACATCTTTTGGGTCCCTATTTTCCATGACTTCTGGCTGTTCTGTAGCTTTCTGCTTCTCCCTTTGCTGGTGCCTGATTTCTCTGTCACTAACCTGCATGAATTTCAAAACTGCAATTTTTTTTTCTTGTCCTTGGTTTTTTTTTTATATTTTTTTTCACTTCCTCTGTTTTTTTTCCCGTCCACAAGTTGGGAGGAAATTCGCTCTAATACCACTGTAATATCCCTGAAAATAATTTCTAACAAATTTAGATATTTTTGTTAAACCCTAGGGCAACAATATTAGAAAAACTAGCTTTTATAACAGTAGCGATAATCTGATTTTTATATTACAAACAACAAACTGTAATGCGTGAAAACAATCTTTTATTTATTGAATACGAACCAACTACAATAAAAAATACCAGTGTTTGAATACAATTGTTTGGAGCTAAACCGGTGGAACACTTGCATCCTGAATGATCACTGCAACCCATGAATGGGATTGCCAAGCTTAGACATGAGGGTTTTCGTCCTCAGACCTAAATGCAAATGAGGGATTTCGTCCTCTATTATCATTGCAGAAGTTGAAGCCACTTGCAGATAAAGAAAATAATTGATGAATTTCCAAAATGTATCCACAATGAACCCCAAATCTGCCTTTATAACTTCCAAACTCTCCAAAGTGGGCGCCCCCCTTTAGACTTACATGCATAATCTTTGAACAATTAAAAATAATAAATCCCTTCCCCATGTTGGCACCCCATCCTAAGAATAGGATTAAACACATTAAAAAAAACTTATCCACCTCTTATCCTAAAATTAGGATTTTGGTATTCATGCAACTCTCTTTATTTATTTATTTATTAATTCTAACTCAGGTGCCCAATAATAGAAGTCAACCTTCTATTATTGTTTTATTCTATAAATGCTTTTTGGATTAAAATATAGTTTAAGTGTTCTTTTTCAATTAAAATATAAAAGTATCTATGGACCACTTAAATTAATTTATTTTCCTCTTTTAATTTCCCTTTAGCCTACAGAAAATAATAAAGATAGGCTTCAGGTATTCAAAATTAATTAATTCATAAAAGGCGACATCACACAGAAAGACCAATAACTATTAGATAATGGTACTTCAGAATGCATCCTCTAGCAGGGCGCATGTGTGGATCTTGTGCATACTTCAACAAAGTGTACAGTCATAGAGAACAACAGTCATATACTTGGCTGTTCTATTCTTGTCAGCCCTATTCTTGGCTGTCTAGATTTAGGAGTTGCTTTTATGTAGTTTGTTTTCCAATTTTATAATAGTTGTTTTCTTGTGTAAAAATTGAATTCTCTACTTAAGGGAGCAGATCCCGAGGAAAAATCAGGTCCAGGGTTGATTTAATTTTGGGGCTGATCTAGTTTTAGGATCCAAGCTATTTTTAGGGTCTCTTTTTCAGCTATATAAGAAAGCCCAGGGTGGGTGTTTTATTCATTCAGTTTTTCATTCAATGTGTGATTTAAATTTACACCAATACACAATGTATTAGGTTAACAATGGAATATGCAATGTATAATGTGTGACAACCAATGGAGGTTGCACTAGAACAAGGTCTTCTTAGAAATTACATTTCACCCAACTCGGGATACTATCTCTAAGCTCCTATCTCTACATAAAGGACACGATGGTTCCTTATCTAGAAAACGTAAGAGGTAGGCAGGAGATGATTTTTGGTCGAGTGAAATGTGGAAGCATTAATTAAGGATGCCTAACATCTCCAAACCATTCTCACACATGTGAAAGGTTAACTACCTCATTAATTAGTTCATATTAACAACATAGTTCAAATAAATGTCTCACCTAGATAACACAAATACCGAAGGTGGACTTCACATCAAGTGTGAACATAACACACCAACATAGTAGGATGAAAAGGAGAATAATTCAATAGCGTGTAAAGAAAGGTGAAGCAAAGTATAACACGAGGATAATATCAACTGTTCTCAATACTATACTTCATAAGTAGGTTGGACTATATTCGTGAGAGGAATCTGCAAAGCCTTGCAAATCATTCATGTTTGGGAATGACGTACAAGGACAAACAAAGTAGAGCTTGAGACAAGAAAGGATAGAAAAAGAGAATGCAAATGTTATTTCGAGTTTAAATAAAAGAGAATAAGGGAAGAAGGTTAAGATTTGAAGTGGACTGAAAAATAAAGCACAATGGAATGCTTCAAACAAAGAACCATGGAAAGAGCAATTTGTCACTTCACAAACGGCTAGTGCATTAATGAAAAAGAAAGTGGCATGGGAGTAGCTAGACTCAAACAAATCAATCTCGAGGCAATGAGAAGTGGAGATAAAAGGGGATCAAGGGAGCAATACGAACACTTTGCATTTAATCAAAGCTTGAGCACAAACAAGCTATTTGAGAGAAAAGGTACTCAAGCAAGAAATTCAGCAAATGAAGGAAAGTACAACTGAAAACTTGGATTTATAATGGTAGAAAGCACGTTGGAAAGGGGCAAGCGAAGCTTTCAGGGAAGGGAATTTAGAAGGCTAGGGCATGCAAGGGAATACAATGTTGGAACCATTCACAAAACCACTCGAGAAAATAGTGTAGCGCATAATGACAAAGCGCAACATAAATTTCCTAGAGCTGTCAGGGACAGAAAGAAGAAATAGAGATAAGGTTGGCTCTTAGATAAACCAAATGGAACAATTTGGAGCTATATGATTCAATAGAGGATGCTAGGAGGGAATGGTTTATCAAGGCACAAAAGGTATCTTCAAATCAGCCATCAATGACGCTCTTGCAACCCAACCCACTCTGTGGAAGAGATGTAAACAGACTGTCAAGGTTGCCCATTTGTTGGAGACCACCCTAAAGTCATGCAAACCATTCTGAGAAGGTACCTGTTATGTAAAAAAAGTAACACCCTAGGATTTGTCTGATATAGATCCCTACTTTTTGGCTAACATGGGATGATCTCACAAGTGTGGGATTTGCATAAATGAGATCAACCTCCAAAGAAGGCTGGTTCCTCTACCTCTAATCTAATGCTAAAACTACTCCTGAGGAAGGAAATGTAGCTAACTAGTCTTAAACTAACAATTCCTAGGGACCAAGGAGAGAGAGAGAAGGGTTAGAAAGATGCATGGAAATGAAATCCTAAGCTAAAACGTGGTGATAGCAACAGAAAAGGGTTGATTGCTCTCCACAAGGGGAAGTGAAGTGAGAAAATATGGGAGAGATGGCAGACATATGTGCCATAGACAAGAACCATGCAGACTAAACCTTGCTTCTCATTGACAACACAGAAAAATGGAATTGCAAGTAGGAGATGCACACAATGTGCCCAAATAGAATAGAGAGGAAAGAATGCAAACAAAACGAGTTAGGACAGACAAATGTGCCACAAAACAGATTCTATATTGCTTAAAGTATGCACAATTCCATTACAGTCATGGCAGAAGGCAAGATTACATTGCAGAGACCAAGTTAGAGGTCTGAAACTTGTGGGAAGTCAGCCACCATTTGGGCATAGTGCCATTACAACAAAGAGCCATCTCTTTCTCAAATGAGATATTTTACATTATATAGAACAAGGAAGAGAGAGAAGAGGAAAAAAGATGATATTTGATTTTGGTCATTAATGAAGATTTTTTTTCCCTGTAACACGACATGTCAAGTGCATTCCCCAAGTTTGTTTTGCTTGTAGAAGAAGGAAGAGCCCCATACTTCATCAATTCTGGTGGTTGAGTTGTCTAATTTTGCATATTATTGCCCAAACTATTTTTCAGCTTTTTTTTCCCAACATACGGCACCAAAATGTGATTTTAATGATGCCAAGTTGAAGGGCTTGAGGAGACCTTTCCAACGATATAAATTGTCTGATTTGGAGTTCTGGATCGAAGATATGGCCGCTTGAAGTTCTGCATGTCGGGAAACACAAAAATGCGACACGTGGCAACCTTTGATTGGCCTCGAAGATTGCCTTTGTCCACGTGTGCACCGCTTTTCCCTTAGCCACATGTTCACCTTTCATTGGTTGCGGGGTCGGGCGAACCCGAAATTCTTTGAAATCCAACTCATTCTAGGGACTTTACATCCGCGGGAGCCCATCGCCTAAAAGCTCACCGGAATGGTGACACGTGTCCCCTGCCAGCCGTCGATCTTGCGCCACTTGTCATCCTCAGCTCCGCCATGCTTCCTTGTTGACCTGCCTTGACCCAAGCCCGGTCCCGAAATATTATTAACCCCGGTTGATTTCGCGGGCTTCACGTCCGCTGGGCACATCTGCCTTGGAGTGTGATGGAATACCGACGTATGTCCTCTGATTGTGTTGACTACCCTGTCCCGCTGCGGACCAGAAAGACTATGGAATGCGGCTTATTCTGTGGGTTTGAAGTCTGCCAAGTCCGAAAGCTTTGAGGAGAGCCATAAACTTGCCACGTGGCCCCCTGTTTGATACTTGGATGTTAATTTTGACGGCGAAATGAACGTCGCGCGACTTTTAAACATAACCCGCTAATGAATAAGCTAAGTCCCCCATGGGTTTTTGAATGCCAACGACTGGTGCTTTTGAAAAGGGAAATTTGACGGTCATTTGACTTTCCCAGACTTGTTAAAAATGGCTAAGTCCATTTTTAATGAGTTATCCAAATTAACCCGGGGGGTGTAAATTTGGGATAACAATTTGGTGACTTCCACGGGTAATTTACCTGCCAAATTTTACCAATGGCCTTTATGCAATCCATTGGGCATGGATTCGAGCCCAAAAACTTTGAAAAACTGATCTGAAACGTTGAAATCCTTACCCCTGAGCCGTATGAAGCACAAATGGAATTAACATGATCTGTGGAACTTTAAATGATCCGTGGAACTGCTCCATCTATCTGATTCCGCTATTAGACGTGCTCAAACTTGAAGTGAACTGAAAATAACTTTGGTCTTTCTCTTAAAGTTGTTTTTTCAGGAGTTTTTTGATTTATCTTATAACTGTTCCAAAACATTGCATTTTTAACCAAGGAAGAGGCACGGGGTCCTGAACTGCATATGATCTCTCGAGGCCGAAAAATGCACTTTAAAAGCTGCCCCAAAATCTGATTGGCCATGGACACTGCTCTGAATTGTGTAAACAACAAGAAGACATCAAAAGCTATATACAAACATGGAAAATCATACATGCTTCAAGGGAAGACATGCAAAGTGTGCACAATGCACTTCTTTTACCGAAAGCAAACCTACTCTACTCTACTTTGACTAGAGGAAGAGAAGCTAAACAAATCTTGAAACATGTAGGGAGAAATAGCTTCCTTTTCTTACAAATTCAGAGCATGTGACTGATTTGGCATTGAACACAGTCTTGAGTAAGAGTGAAAAACTTATTTGAAGCTAGCTTTCCAACCTTTTCTTCAAGGTATCAACAACAAATAAATAGAATACCTCCTTTAGTTGCTCAACATTTGTTTGGAGGTATTGAAGCTGATCCTTGGTACATTGTAGCTCTTCCTCATGCTCTAAAGTGAACATGACTGGTTGCAACTCTCCTTTTGGATCTAGATTAGCCAAATATTTGATTGGGCAAGGCCTGATCCTTTTGGTTTGCCCATCTTCTTTGTAATTAGCTCCAAGAATGGAGCTGGTATAGAATTTTTCTTCTTCATGGTGGATGTTTGCAAGCTGGTCTGAACTTGATATTGTTTGCTCTTGCACAAACATCCCTGTTTCCATCCCTGGATGCTGATTTCCTTCATCTACCGAAAACAAACCTACTCTACTCTACTCTGACTAGAGGAAGAGAAGCTAAACAAATCTTGAAACATGCAGGGAGAAATAGCTTCCTTTTCTTACAAATTTAGAGCATGTGACTGATTTGGCATTGAACACGGTCTTGAGTAAGAGTGAAAAACTTATTTGAAGCTAGTTTTCCAACCTTTTCTTCAAGGTATCAACAACAAATAAATAGAATACCTCCTTTAGTTGCTCAGCATTTGTTTGGAGGTATTGAAGCTGATCCTTGGTACATTGTAGCTCTTCCTCATGCTCTAAAGTGAACATGACCGGTTGCAACTCTCCTTTTGGCTCTAGATTAGCCAAATATTTGATTGGGCAAGGCCTGATCCTTTTGGTTTGCCCATCTTCTTTGCAATTAGCTCCAAGAATGGAGCTGGTATAGAATTTTTCTTCTTCATGGTGGATGTTTTCAAGCTGGTTTGAATTTGATATTGTTTTCTCTTGCACAAACATCCCTGTTTCCATCCCTGGATGCTGATTTCCTTCATCTACCGAAAGCAAACCTACTCTACTCTACTCTGACTAGAGGAAGAGAAGCTAAACAAATCTTGAAACATGCAGGGAGAAATAGCTTCCTTTTCTTACAAATTCAGAGCATGTGACTGATTTGGCATTGAACACGGTCTTGAGTAAGAGTGAAAAACTTATTTGAAGCTAGTTTTCCAACCTTTTCTTCAAGGTATCAACAACAAATAAATAGAATACCTCCTTTAGTTGCTCAGCGTTTGTTTGGAGGTATTGAAGTTGATCCTTGGTACATTGTAGCTCTTCCTCATGCTCTAAAGTGAACATGACCGGTTGCAACTCTCCTTTTGGCTCTAGATTAGCCAAATATTTGATTGGGCAAGGCCTGATCCTTTTGGTTTGCCCATCTTCTTTGCAATTAGCTCCAAGAATGGAGCTGGTATAGAATTTTTCTTCTTCATGGTGGATGTTTGCAAGCTGGTCTGAACTTGATATTGTTTGCTCTTGCACAAACATCCCTGTTTCCATCCCTGGATGCTGATTTCCTTCATTTCCAACCTCCTCCTCACCATGATCATCCATTAAAAGTGTAACAAGCTCCAAACATGCAGAGCAATGAGGATCATTGCATTCCATTAAAGCACCTTGCTCACTTTCAATACATTCTTCCTCAAGGCTTTGGATGCCACTAGTGTTTAAAAACACTTTCTCTTCCTCTCCACTTCTAATCTGATTGTCCTTCACATCTCCCTGATTCTTCTTGAAATTCAACACCTCTTTTTGCAGATTTTGGGTCCTCTCATCTTCCCAATCTGAATTAGACCAATCTTCAACATATATGAAATTATCTTCTTTGGTAAGATTGGTTGGAGAAGAGGCCTAGAAAAGGGGCTGCTGATTTGTTGCATGCTTGGGCAGAAATGTCTGATGCTCAAGAGACCTTATTTGACCAATTGGAAAAACCAAATGATCCTCCAAAACAAACTCCCTGCTTTGCTGATCTACTTTCTCTAAAACAAATGCTTGATTTTGCATAACTTGTTGGGAGTGTAGCATGGGCTGCTCCTTTTCTCCAAAAGCATAGCAAACATCCCTTTCTACCAACATTGTAGGATAACTTGGTTTGGTGAGGGTTGGGTAGAAGGTAGGTACAACATGTGAAATACCACAACTTTTGAAAACATTAGTGCATGGTTTAGTGAAGTTGGGTAGTGCCCTGGGTGGAGATGGGAGGGAATTTTGCAAAGTATGGGGAGTGCTTTGGGCATAATAAACTTGTGGAGCATCAAATGAAGGACAAGGAAGCAAAGGATCTTCCAGCTTTTGAAAGGGAACAATGAATTTTTCTTTATTTGTGCAAGGGGAGGGAAGAATTTGAGGTGGCGAGGGAAAAAACTGCAGTAATAACGATGGGTTTCCTTTTTCCAGCCTGAATGAGCATCTTCTCAGCTTGTGATGCAATGGCAAAAGCTTGAGGAAGACTACTGCCTCCTAGGGATTGAATTAATACAATTAGATCAACATCAAAGGACCTTAGATAATACAAGAATGCCATACCTTGTGAGGTTCTGAATTCTTGAAGAATTCTTTGCCAAGTCCTTGTAAATCTGATGTTGAAATCAAAGATAAACTCCATTGGAGCCCGTTGTATTTTGCTGAGATGTTCCATGAGGCAAATAACATATGTATCCTCCTTGAACCGGTTGCATAATTGTTCTCCCAGCGAATTCCATGTGGAAATGGATTGCCAAACTGTTGTACCAATCTTTTGCTTTGCCTCTGAATGATGAATCCATGAGTTTGAGGAAAACATTCTCTTTTGTGATGTTGTGAATGGCACAATGGTTTGTTATATCTTGAATGTGATCAATAGGAGATTGATCTCCATTTCCATGGAAGAGGCAATTTTTTTAGGGCTATTTTGGGGATAGCATCCCATTGCTGCAAATGGAGAGGGCTGAAACTGAAATGAGAGAATGGAAGAGCTCTTTGGAGAGCTGTAAGAAGATGGGGGCATGGAAAAGAATGGAAGAATGAAGGGAAAGGCCTACAACTGAGATAATCGGTTGGTTAAATCAGTGGAGCCATCAGATGTGTTGAAAACATACCTCTAAAGGTTGAATACTACCAAGAACACATCAATCATGTTGGTATGAAGTTGTGAAGCTCTTCAAATTAGTCCCATCAGGCGTGCCAAAACCGTTATCACAAAAAAGTAGCACCCTAGGATTTGTCTGATATATATCCCTACTTTTTGGCTAACATGAGATGATCTCACAAGTGTGGGACTTGCATAAATGAGATCAACCTTTAGAGAAAGTTGGTTCGTCTACCTCTAATCTAATGCTAAAACTACTCCTGAGGAAAGAAATGCAGCTAATTAGTCCTAAACTAATAATTCCAAGGGACCAAGGAGAGAGAGAAGGGTTAGAAAGATGCATGGAAATGAAATCCTAAGCTAAAAGGCGGTGATAGCACCATTAAAGGGTTGATTTCTCTCCACAAGAGGAAGGAAAGTGATAAAACATGTGAGAGAGGGTAGACATATATGCCACAGACAAGAACCATACAGACTGAACCTTGCTTCGCATTGACAACACCGAAAAATGGAACTGCAAGTAGGATATACACACAACGTGCCAAAATAGAATAGAGAGGCAAGAATGCAAACAAAACGAGTTAGGGCAGTCAGATGTGCCACAAAACATATTCTATATTGCTTAAAGTATGCACAATTCCATTACAGTCATGGCAGAAGGCGAGATTACATTGCAGAGACCAAGTTAGAGGTCTGAAACTTGTGGGAAGTCTACCACCATTTGGGGTTGTCACTAACAACCATGGACAACAATGTATCTTCATTTTTTGAGTGCATTCCCTCATGGAATAATGAGGAACGAAGATTTCAATTGAATGGAGGAATAAAATCAGATTATGGTATGATATTTTCAGATTTGAACATTCTGATTTTTGAAGGAAAAATTGCATGATTACAGCTCTTTTTGGGACAAAACTAGTGAAAAAAAGGAAAGCCTAGTGTGGTTTTAGATGCTTTATCAAGGATGCCACTTCCTACTTCATTAGAGGATGTGGAACTTCAAAGTGAGGGGAATGAAGAGTTTAGGTCAACAGATACATTGGGTTTGCAATTGCTTGGGGAGGGAGGACTGTAATGTCCCTTTTTCCCAGTTAAGAGCTGGAAATTGGTTTTCTTGCCATCCCTTCTCCGTGGCAAAGAAGAGGAAAACAAGGAGAAGACCCTTGAGCATAATATAATATATTTTATCTAACAATATAATATTTCTTTAGTGTTTTATTGCTTTATACAAGTTGGCCTTGCCTTATAATGTTTTGGCGCGAAAGGAAGGATATAAAAGGAGTTCATTTGCACTCTAGCTTGGTGTATTTTTCTCTATACTTTGGCGAAGTGAGCTTGTGGCTCCTTGGTCTTCCACTTGGGGACGAAAACCCTCATGTGAGGTCTCTTGAAGGATGAAAACCCTTCAATAGACTTGGGTGAAGGACGAAAACCCTTCATCATCTCTTTGCATTGAAGAAGGAAGCTGATTTGAGGTTCTTTATGGCATTTCCAACAGTGTTACTATTTTTCTAGGGTGTGGAACGACCTACCTAGGGTAGGGTTTGAGCATATTGGCAAGAATTTGGACAAATATGGTTTTTGTAATCTTATTTGTCATAATTTTAAAGGTTGGAATATTGAATTGCATGATTTTTGGAGACTCCTACATCTATGTTTCATAATTAATTTCATAGCTGCAATTTCCAGTGTTTATTTCATTTCCAGCAGTGTGTTTTTAGTTTGTGTTGATGGTATTTGCTTCTAAAGATCATATAAAAAATATTGGCGACCTGTTTGGGTGTGTTTCATGGTATTTTTGGCATCATTTTGAGCTAGTATAAGTCGTTGGTTTTTATCTATTGACTGCTGCAATTTTCAGCTTCACATTTGTATTTAAAATATTTGATAAAACTCTCAAAAGGGTTATTACACGTACCTATACCCGTACCCATTTCTGTTTCCTGGCAACATAGCAAAAAAACAAAAAATCTATTTTAATACAATGAAGTCATAATGAGTTATGATGATGTCATCATTTTGTGGGTCTAATTTGGATTCTCTGTCATGCCCTTGGTCTCAGGGTTATCTCTTGTGGTTTCAGTGACGGCTTCCCCTGCTATAAAGGCCTTTTCAGGGGCCACAACAGGCAATCTGCCGGCCTTCTATTATTCTTTTCTGATTTCCATAGTCATTTCTCATAATGGGTGAAGGAGCAACATGAGCCTAATTTATCTGTTAATCAACATATAATTCAGGATGGAGCATGAAAGATTATCTACTATGTTGTGGAATAATTGAAATCAATAGGGGTTGCGATAGTGCCATTTTACTCTTGCATTGGCTTTGGAATGCCAAAGGTATAAAGAAACTTATCTTGTATATCTGAAGTCTACTTTTTTGTCAGGATTTCAGGCTACTTACTGTTATTTTGTGATTTATGTACATACTTTATTGGAAGATCATCAATCAAAGTTGTATTGGGCAGTTCTTCATTTCGTCTCTACAAGGGCAGTTGCTTCCAAATGCTTATCTCAACACTTGAATCTTTTTGTCCGAAGCATGAATATTGAATATTCTTATGTTCACTTTGCAAAAACCTACATTAGAAAAGTATCAACAGATGGTGCAGGAAATATCAGAGTATCAACTTTTTGGTTTTTTCACTCACTTGCTGCCAAGTAGTGGATAGCAGTGTACTGGATACATATTTAGTTCTGAAACTCATATAAATCTAGGACAAAGTTCAAACTTAGACAGCATAGACAAATTTTTGCTAGCTCATTTACATATTCTCATTGAAGTTTTTTGTAATGTAGCCTTTGGAATGCCCTAACTTATGGTGTCTACCAATTTAAAGTCACTGTCTGCATAGTATAAAACACTTAGAAGACTTGGAAGGTTGATACTTTCTCAAATTAATTAACCTCTACATTAAATACCTTTTAGTTTGGTGAATTTTTCATGGTTTGAAATCAAAGCAGATAGAATAAAGCAGAGAAGTCTGTTACAATCTTATTCCTATACCAGATTGCATTTAACACATAGCAGAACTGATCATTGTTCTTGTCAGGACTATTTCATTGTTTTACTGCTGAAGTCAGGAGAAACTCCAAATACTTTCGGGCCCTATTCCAAGTTTGTTTGTCTTTGCTATTCTGAAATGAATTATGTTTAGCTAACAATTTAATGCCACTATATTCATTGAACTATGTTCTTTAGGGTCTACATGAGCTGAGAACTCTTAATGGTTCTCAGAACTATGAAAGGAAATAAACTGATGTGCAGTAAATTTACATGTTATTAATTAAATTTATGTTGTACTTGGAATTAGCTAAATTAAATGTTTATAGTTTAGTAGCTATTGCTCACTCAGTCTTTGGCTTTGCAGTTCACGGGCATGTTGGGCTTGTCAAATAACAGATGATGGCTTGTACAAGATTTCTTTCGCCAAGTGCTGTAGCAATCTTACTTCAGTCTCTATGTGGGGTATGACAGGAATCACTGATAACGGTTGTTTTGCAACTAGTAAGTTAGTGAACTAATTTCTTGATTCATAAATTGTGTATAATCACTTCCTTGAGGGGAAACTTATGAATAGTTTTATTGATTTTAAAGAGCTTCACAATCCTTTAATACATATACAGATAGATACTTAGATATTATAGTGGAACAAAATATTCAACAAGAATATGCGACTTTGTTTGAAATTGTAATTTTTTGCATTTACGATGGTAATAATCACAAGGCAAGAGGAATGATAAAGTACTCAAGCACCTCTAATCTGTGCTAGTATGAAGAGGATACTAACACATCAACCTTAAGGCTTGCATCCCAAAGGATGCTTCTGGATTGGTGAAGCTTTTAGTGCATTTAGTGCCTTATATATACATATATGCACGAGTGCATGCAACATTGATATATCTTGCACTTGATAGACTAAGGGACTAAAATTCACAACTGAAAAGTAAGCATGATTTACATTAGGATGCAGTGCCGATCCTTGAATGTTTTATATTTTAAAATCCTTAAGTCACTTTAAAAAAAATCCCAGTTGGTACATTGCCTGATCATCCTTTCTAGAGACCTAGGTGTAGAATATACTACGTCACTAACTAGACACTCAAGCTCTTTTTTGACTTATGTGCTATCTGATAAAGCCATTAGAGTTTTAAGGATCATAATTGCAGTCTATCCCAAAAAAGTTAGCTAGTCCTGTTTTTGAATGATTTGCAATTTAGTTGCAGATGCTTCATAATAACAGTTTTTCTCAGATGAATTTTCCGTGGAAATTTCAAAGGCAATGGAAAGTAATGCTTAGTTTTATCTTTTTTGCCCAGAGTGTGGTTAAGTTCAAGATGACATGTCAAATAGAGATTGATAATTTCCAAGTGAAGATTATTATGCTGGAATGCCATATTTAATGAGAAAAACGACAGCCTTCCGAAATGTGGCATATGGTTTGTATAGGAGGGAAATTTCTTTGAGAAAAGTTTTTGCAACATTATCATTATTTATACTTGTATGCATAGAGAATTAGAAATCAACAAGATAATTCCCAACATATCATTCTTTAGATGGAACACTGTTGAAAAGAAAATGTGTTTAAATACAGAACATCTAGTTAAACAACCTTGTACAGAAATTGAGTTGTACACTTTTCCGTGTTTTGGAATTTAACTGCACAAATTTTCCATATAATGCTACACCACAATAGCTTTACTAGATGAAATTTCCCTGGCATTATGAATTCCCTGGCATTATGAAGGCAATGGAAGTTTATGCTCAGTTTTATCAGTTGTGCATGAAGTGTTTTTTAAGTTGAAGATAGCTTGTCATATAGAGATGCCATTTTTGATAATTTTTAACCAGGTGAAGATTTTTATGCTGGCGAGTCTAATTTAACTGGAGAAACTACTGCTGTCCCGAGTGCATGACATTTGATTTTCTTTACTCAAAGGAATTTTCAGTGAGAAAGGTTTTGGAAACATTACCCTAATTTGTTCTTGAGTCTTGTGGTGGTCTGGGGTATGAAACTAGTAAGCAACAAGAAAAATCCTTACATTACATGCGTTAGGTGTGACACTTAGACACCTGGTTCAAAATGCTTGGAATAAAAAAAGAGGATGCATACTGTTGCTTTATAGACTTCAAAAAGGCATTTGATATGATGTCAAGGTACAAATTATGGAGCAGAATGGAAGAGCTAGGGGTTCCGCCCCAGTATAGGGCAACAATTCACAAATTATACTAGCAAGTCAAGGCTAAAATCAAAACGCAGGCAGAACTATCTGAGTGTTTTGGGAGTGATATAGGCGTCAAATAAGGCTTCTCCCTTTCCTTGACTTTATTTGGGCTATACATTGACAAGGTAGACGAGGTGGATAAACAACTTTGAAGGGAAAGGGGTCCTCTTAGCAAAATATCTTGTGAAACTCCTAGTATATGCAAATGACTTAGTTCTAATGGCAGAGACAGTCCAAAATTTAAGAGATCACCTTCGTTCTTTAGAGCTCTTTTGTATAGAAGTGAGAATGGAGGTAAACATTGGCAAAACTGAAATTATGATTTTCTCAGTGAAAAGGAAGAAGCAACATCTTGACTTTCAGTTTTCCGAAGAGTCTATTATTGTGGTGTTAGAATACAAATATTTTGGCTTCGATTTTCATAACAAGCTCAGCTGAGATACTTGTAGGACGAAGAAAAGACGAGGAAGGAGAGCTCTCTATGCACTCCAAAATAGGTGCAAGAATTCTAAGCTATGGGATTGAAAGATCACTAGGGTCCTTTTTGGGTTTTTCGTCATGTCGGTGGTGTTATATGGTTGTGCGGTATGGGCTAGTGGACTGGAAAGTTCGAAATGGAGGCAATGTAATGCCGCCCCCTTTTCCTGTGCCAAAGGTCTAAGGGCCAGGTCGAGTCCAAGTCGTGGTCAAACCCAAGGGGCGGTGGACGTGGGGAGCTATTGGGAAAGGGCCACGTGGTTCTATTATTCAAATTTTGCATTGAGGGTCACTTTTGGACCATGGTGCCTCAAAGGGGGAAAGTAACTTAAGTTATTTTCTTTTATTTTATCGACCCCTCTGTGGAATGAAACGCGTCTAGGTCTATTGGGGCTTATTTTCCTTGGAAAGTATATTAGGAGTTGGGAGAGAAAGGAGAGGAACTTTGGTCATATACATTTTTAGCCTCCTTCACGTGCAGTTGCTGCTGTTGTGCATCTACAGCTTGTGGAGTCAAATCCCACAGGGACCCTAGCTTCAGTGGTGTGAGACCCGTCCCTAGCTAGCAGGGCATTCTTTGGTGGTGAGAGATCTACCCTAGTCTGTCATTTTTGGAGCTGTTTTCAGGGCTGTGTCATAGAGTTCAGAGGAAGGGTTTGAGGGTTTTTTGGGGGCATTTGGGGAAGACAACAGAGGGCTTTCGGATCAGATTCATGGAAGCCATTGGGGGCTGGGCGTGGCAGCACGTTGAAGGCGCCTCCATCATTTTCCGACCCCATTCCAAGCGAGGCGACTTGCAGCCTTTATTTGGGGGTTTTCCAGTCGGCCGTTTTCAGATTTGAAGGTGGAAATACTATTTCCTATATCTGTTAATGTTATTTCCAAAGACCCTTATTTTTGCTCTTGTATTTAGAGAGTAACGAACCTCGGAAGTTTTCCAGCTGTCTAGGGCACACTGTGTTTTTTCTGACAGCAGTTTAATTTGTGTAAAATTCCAAAAACAGTTTTGTTATATCCTCTATAATAATATCAAGCTCTCTTTTAATTTTTCAAGTGATTCGAGTGTGAGATATCTTGGGAGTATTGATTTTATTTAGTTTGTTGTCCTTACTGTAATAATCTGCATAAATCAGTATTTTGTTTGGTTGCAAGTTTTCAATATTTTGTGCATTTTTAAGTGGTATCCCATTAGGGATATTTCAGTGGTATTAGAGCTGTTGTTCCTCCAGCTTGGGTGGGTTAAATATGGTAGTTTGGAAAGATCTCAAAGGGGGCTTTTATGAAGGAAATGTTCACCAACATGGTGAAACAACAGGAAGCCACTAACCTTTATTTGAGTCAGCTCACTTAGAATTTGAATCAAAGAAAATCTTGGGACAATAAGGAAAAAGGTGAGAACAATAATAAAGGGCACCCAATAGAGGTGATTGATGAGGATTCTTGTTGGAGGAAATGCCAATCTTTGAGTAAGGGTTTCAGAGATAATATGTCATTTCCAGATTATTGCATGATGAAGATTGGTAGCAAGCCCAAGCGAGATCATCATAAGCCGGTACCTAAAGTACAAAAGAACTCATTTGTAGAAGAAGCTTCTAGACAAAAGGATATGAGTTCCATCGAGCAAAATAATTGCATTAGTGAAACTTTGCTTGTTAGAGAAATTACTTCAGCTTAGGCGAAGAAATTTGTATATGCAAGCAAGGAGGATGTAATGGAAACTCTTAAAAAGTGTGAGGAATGGAATAACAGAGCTATATATTGCTTGGTTTATAGTGACTCAAACAAGACAACACTTATAAGAGTTCAAGGAAATGATGAGGGTAATTGATGCGAGGAAGTCTACACCCACGTAAGAAGACTCTAGGGAGCAGCTGACACACGAGGAGGAGCTTCACATGGACATTTGTGTGGAATTGCAGCGCTGTTGCAATTTCCAAACTAGCAAATCATGATAAGCTTTCAGATACTTTCAACAGGAACTCAGGTAACAATGTTGGGGGCATCTCAACATATGTCTATCTTGAACACACGGAGGACATTGATGGCCTTGAAAGGCACTCAGGCAACAATGTTGGGGGCATCTCAACATATGTCTATCTTGAACACACGGAGGACATTGATGGCCTTGAAAGGTCACTCAAGCAACATTGTTGGAGGAAGCTCAACATATGTCTATCTTGACCACACGGAGAACATTGATGGCATCCAAAGGTATGAATAAACATGGCTAGTTGGTTGGAGGTTTCTAAAAGATCATTTCAATCCAATAGGTGAGCCTATCAATCCTTCAAAGAATAAGTCTTTATCATATGGGATGGATTTACCAAGTAGCAAGCCCAGCATTTAATTGTCATCAGGTCTTCATCCTATATCATCCAAGCTTAGTTCTCCATCTAAAATGATGGTATTCAGCAATAGTGATGAATGTTAAGAGTTTGGTACATTTCTAAAGTCCGTTCATCATGAAGACAAACCTTGTGATGATCTTCTTTATGAGGAGATACAAGAGAAGCAAAGATGGAAGACCTTACATAATACAAGGGTTCATGGGCATTATAAGGTATGAGATCCTCGTAATATGTGGCAGTTATCCAAAACTATCAATTCTGATGTTGAAAAATTTGTGACTGATTTCATAAGCCAAAGAAGGAATTCAAATGTGTCTTTTGGGATTACAAGTGTTGGCAAACATGATTTCTTTATTGGAGACTCCAGCGCAAGAAGGGAGAGTACCTCTCAAGGTACTAGTGTTGGCCTTATGATTGCTAAAAATAGTA
Source organism: Taxus chinensis (assembly GCA_019776745.2). Classification (NCBI taxonomy): domain Eukaryota; kingdom Viridiplantae; phylum Streptophyta; class Pinopsida; order Cupressales; family Taxaceae; genus Taxus; species Taxus chinensis. Next base: position 646,337,301 of record CM034147.1, on the reverse strand, counting down.
AGATAATATTTTTTAATCATTTTCAGCCTACTGGACTTTGTATAACAGCAGTCATAAGGAGAAGATAAAATAGCAATATGGGGATAACAGGGTCAAAGAGGTGAGAGTGGACATTCAGGGCAGTGACCTCCCCATCCTTCTACCAGGCCTTTGGGGCTTCACGAACCTTCTTTCTTGAAGGATCCATAAGTTTCACAGGTACATTAGCCAGTAGATATTTTGGGGTGAGGAGTATTTTGGGGAGAGGAACCAGATCTGGAGTGAGGGATTTCCCCCCCCCCCGTAACAACATGCCATTCCAAGAATATTGCAGAATGAAGATTCGCAGCTAGAACCGCAAGAGATATCGTCAGAAATAGGAACCAGATTTACAAAGGAGATTGGGATAGATCTCCATTCCACACTTTGATGGTTCTAAGAAGTGTACTGCACCGTCTTGGGTCTAGAAGTTAAAGACATACTTTGACTTGAATCCTATGCGTGAGGAAGATGCAATTAAGTTTGCAAGCTTGCATCTTGAGGGAGATGCTCATGATTGGTGGCATCATGGGCTGATTACATAGGGACACATACACATTACGACTTATGCAGTGTTCGTGCAGAGCCTGGTGAGCAGATTTGATAGGAGGGACCCTGGCAAGTATTTTAGGGAGTGGACTCATTTGAGACAAACCGGTCCCCTAGGATCAATACATCGCAGATTTGCAAGAGATTACCAGTCATGGTACCTCATGTCACGGAGAGGAGGTTGATTTTGTTGTTCATAGAAATTTTGACTGATGCTTTCATTGGATTTGTGAAGACATTTGAACCTTCTTCCTTGCACGGGGCTGTTAGGAAAGCTCGGGATTTGGAGTTATTCGCTCCAAAGCTGATGGCTCCACCTTGCATTCAGAAAAGGGAACCTCCATCTGGATCAGACGAACGTCAGCAAAGGGAGCCTCCACTGAGGCAGGAGGTGGTTAAAAAGCCAATCATTTCTCGAGAACATAGAGATGAGTTGAGGCGAAAGAAACTATGTTTCAATTGCCACACACCTTGGATTCCAGGATATGATTGCAGAGGTAGAGGGAAGGCTCAATTCATTGAAGTCTTCGAGGAGAGCAAGGGTGACAGAGGTGAGGAGTTAGAGACTCGCGAGATGTATGATGGAGATGGGGTTGTGTTGGATAGTGCTGATGCGGGGCAGGAGGAGAAGACTTTTCCTCGGGAGATTATAGCCACATTGCCTAGTACTTTGATGTATAAGGCATTTAGGATTAGAGGAGTTATGTAGGGTTAGCGTGTTGGGGTACTCATTGATAGCGGGGCAACCCACAACTGTATTGATGCCTCATTGGTTGAGAGGCGAGGACTACAGACAGAGGATTTTGAGGGCCTCAACGGGGTTGTAGCCAATGGAGAGTCTTTGAGGTGCACAAGGCGGGTTCCCCAAGTGAGTGTCACGATGGGTAACTATACAGTTACCAGTGATTTCCTCATTGTTGGAATGGGAGTGACCAACATAGGATTGGGAGTGCAGTGGCTTCACTCTCTTGGTGAGTTTCAGACTAACTTTCAGACGATAGGGCTGAAGTTTAAGTCTGAGGGTAGGAATGTGATTTTGAGGGGATTATCTGCAGGAGCACTAAGGATGGTTACAACTGAGGGGATGGAGAGGACGATCCGGCATGGTGAGGAGTTTTATTATTGCAGATCGATGTGGAGTATGACGGATGTGGGTGTGGCCAACAATGTTGCACATGAGACTGTTATTGAGATTGGGATTACAGGTTCAGATCATCCGAGCTTATCATTATGCTGGTTATTTGAAGTTTCGGTAGACTGGAGACCTCATTTGTTTGTTAAGTACTCCAAGAACCGACACACTGGTGAGATTCTGGATGGTCACATACAGGATGACAGCTACAGGTTTGAGGATGAGGTGATCTTCTATTAGGGAAGATTGAGCCTTGTGACAGATTCATGGTTGAGGATGGAGATATTGCGACATGTGCATTGTCCTTCCGTGACTGGGCATTTGATTTGCGATGAGACCTATAGGTTCATGTTAGAGAGGTTCATATGACACAGGTTGAGGGAGGATATCCCCAACTTTATACATGCATATACAGTTTGTCATTGTGACAAGTCAAAGCCTGCGGGTTCATCATTATTTGAATCGACATTGGAAAACACTCCTATGTATTTTACTGCTTCTATGCTCGGTGAGCATTTCACCCATGTGTTAGTCAGTGGAGAGACAAAATTGACTCATGGTTATTCAGTAGGTTCACATTCAGCGCAGGAGGTGGACTACGTGGAGTTGATATTGTCGGTTGACTGTCTACTGGAGTCTTGGGACCTTTCCTCCGTGGGACACATCGAGCTACAGTATGAGGAGCCGTGCTCTCACACGAGTGCAGGTCAGGTGGGAGAGTTAGCACCATTTGTGTGTAAACAGGTTGTTTCACACGCTGATTCAGGGGACCCTACAGGATTCAAAGTGAACTTTCATACCCAGGAGTTGATTGGAGAGGCCGTGAGTGATTTCGTGATGACAACTTTGTATTGGCAGGGATTGGACCGATTGGAAATTTCGGTGCGGGTACCAGTGGAGAGTCGGTTTGGGTATCATTCCACTTCACGGACAACATTGCTCTCGGTACCATATGGAAGTCATGATGATGGCATGGGGTTTTTTGGCTATCTCAGATTACACGGATCCTAGGTGGACGACAGGGTGAGGTGGAGAAACTTACGACGCAGTATTCAACTGCTGCAGCAGAACAAGATAATGCTCAGGGTCAAGCATTTCTCGGGAAGGGAGGACTGTAATGTCCCCTTTTCCTGCGCCAAAGGCCTAAAGGCCAAGTCGAGTCCAAGCCGTGGTCAGACCCAAGGAGCTGTGGACGCTGGGAGTTATGGGGAGGTGTAATGTCCCCTTTTCTACGCCAAAGGCCTAAGGGTCAAATCGAGTCCAAGCCATGGTCATACCCAAGGGGCTGTGGACGTTGGGGGCTTTTGAGAAGGGGCCGCATGGTACTATTATCCATGTTTGGCATTTGGGGGTCACTTTGGACTTGGGCGACTTAAACGGGAAAAAGTAACTTTAGTGACTTTTATTTTATTGACCCCTCCATGGAAAGCAATGCGTCTAGGGTCTATTGGGGCTCTTTTGCCGTGGGAAGTATATAAGGAGCGGGGAGAGTAAGGAAAGGCACTTTTGATATACATTTTATTGACCCCTTCTCGTGCAGCTGCTGCTGTTGCATCTCTACAGCTTGTGGAGTCAAATCCCACAGGGACCCTAGCTTCAGTGGTGAGAGACCCGTCCCTAGCTAGCAGGGCATTCTTTGGTAGTGAGAGATCTACCCTAGTCTGTCATTTTGGAGCCGCTTTCTGGGCTTTGTTACAAAGATCTTATCTGAGGTTTTAGAGGACGGATTTTGAGGGTTTTCGGGGCATTTGAGGAAGATAATCAGTGGGCTTCCGGATCAGATTCACGGCAGCCATTTGGGCAGGGCGTGGAAGCTCGTTGAAGGCGCTTCCATCATTTTCCGACCCCTTTTCCAAGCGTGGCGACTTGCAGCCTTTATTTGGGGGTTTTCCAGTCGGCCGTTTCAGATCTGAAGGTGGAAACGTTATTGCCTGTATCTATTAATGTTATTTCCAAAGACCCTTATTTTTGCTCTTGTATTTAGAGGGTCACGAACTTCTGAAGTTTTCCAGCCGCCTAGGGCATGCTGTACTTTTTCTGGCAGCAATATATTATTCCAAAAAATGTTTTCATAGTGTTTATTATTACTGTTGCAAGCTTCCCTCAAAATTTCATGCACTGTGGGCAAATATTTTGTGTGATATCAATTTAAAACCATTCACTGTCCTAGCTGGACATTTTCAGTAAAAATCAGTATTTTACTTTGCTGCAATTTTTCATATATTTGGTGCATTTTAAGTGGTATCCCATAAGGGATATTTAAGATAATGTATAGCGGCCTATTTGGTTGTAATGATCTGTTGGCTCTTTGGGCTAATCACCGTTAGCCCAAAATTTCTAGTGTGACCAATCTCACACCTACGTTAGTTAGTGCTAATCAAAGCCATTGTATTCTTAGCTGGAACCATTAGGATCCTATAGGATTGCTTTCCCATCTTGAACTGGTAGATTCTATCTCGTTTCCATGTATTGTTTTTGTGAGCAGAATGTCACAAACCTCCAAGGTTGCCACATCTGCAACACCTCATATTTGAATGGCTTGATCACATATTGTAGAACACAACGTGGATTGACACGAATATCTCTGCCTTGGTTTAGCCATCTGACGGAGTCTTGCCGCGCGTGACATGTTTTTAGGTTCATCTTTCAAATAGTTGTTGTAGAGATCAAATTCTTCTCACTTCCAATATCCATAATTTAGTGCAAAACCTTCCCTTGCACCAACATTTGTGAATGAAAGAGCCTTGGAAGACAATGTTGCAACTTGCACTGTACCAATAGTTGAATAAGGGACAAAACCCATGATGTTTTCATTTGTGTTGTTTGAGTGAAATAGGTGATACTCCTCCTCAGATGCTTGTATCGAATTAGATTCATGTGCCTCGGTCAAAAATGTTTTTTTGTAATGGCATTTATCTATGTATTGCGTTGTGACCCTATGGTTCTCTCACCATTTTCTAGCCTTCTTCTATGGAGGTTTATCTGTGGGATTTCTTGGGGGAAACCTCGAGTCTGGAAACCTTGAGTTTTGCCTCTGCTGTGGGGTCTCTCTGGCTTGATGCTTGCTTCTATTTGGTGTGTGGATTGACACGAATATCTCTGCCTTGGTTTAGCCATCTGACGGAGTCTTGCCGCACGTGACATGTTTTTAGGTTCATCTTTCAAATAGTTGTTGTAGAGATCAAATTCTTCTCACTTCCAATATCCATAATGATTGCTAAACCTTCCCTTACACCAACATTTGTGAATGAAAGAGCCTCGGAAGACAATGTTGCAACTTGCACCGTACCAATAGTTGAATAAGGGACAAAACCCATGATGTTTTCATTTGTGTTGTTTGAGTGAAATAGGTGATACTCCTCCTCAGATGCTTGTATCGAATTAGATTCATGTGCCTCGGTCAAAAAGGTTTTTTTGTAATGGCATTTATCTATGTATTGCGTTGTGACCCTATGGTTCTCTCACTATTTTCTAGCCTTCTTCTATGGAGGTTTATCTGTGGGATTTCTTGGGGGAAACCTTGAGTCTGGAAACCTTGAGTTTTGCCTCTGCTTGGGTCTCTCTGGATTGTGTTTGCCTGCTTGTGAGAAATTTCTCTTTTTCTTTGAATTTCTTGATCTTGACAGCATACGGATGGTCTCCTCCCATCGTTTCAACAGTTAGGAATCCCATCTTTGTATGGATATATTCATGCAGACCACTTTTGTATTAAAAAAAACTATATGGTTTTAAGAGTCGTTTGATACCGAGTTTCGTTGATATGGCATGGAACGTGATAATGTAGTCTTGCACAGATTGGTCCTTCTGTCATAATAATTTCCACTTGATGTACCTTTCCTCATAGGCATTTTCAGGACAATACTCATTTGTTGCAGCATAAAAAATGTCACTCTAGGCAGGATTATTTGGATATGCAGTGATCATAAAATCATCCTTTGCATCTTTCCTTAGATTGCTCAAGATGAGCCTCCCACTGTTGTTGGACTTATTCAACTTTTAGCATGGCAAACATTATTTTCTCTAAATTTGAGGAAGTATTGTTAGAAAAATATTGTTCTAATTTTATGATCCGATTCTCAAGGCCATCCGCTTCTATTGCTTCTATTGGACCTTTGGAAGGTCTTTCTTTCTGGAGCTATTGATGTACTTGATATTTGCTGGATAATTTGTGCAAATTAGGGCATCGTTTCAGCCCTTTGCTTTGCCAAAGCCTCTTCGAGCAATACCTTTATGGAGTTTGAGAGATTGGTTCTCTCCTTCTGCTTCTATTTGAGGTTGCTCGTGTCTATTAGGAAGACAGTTATATGGATCTCTTGTATCCAACCCAAGCTTTTGATATCCTGTCCGCATTCGATGTACATGTAGGATCAAAACTTGCTTTGATACTACTGATCCAGACTAAGGAGTTAATCCAGAGGAAAACACACCAACTGCTAGAGATTAATGTATTATGATAAAGCAAACTATTCTCTACTGAATTGAAACAGACTGCAAGAATAGAAAACAAAGTTTTATTGCAAAATAATAAGAGAGTTATTTAAAAGACAGCAATATCTGGGAGAGAGATGCATGCTATCCACTTTGGGTTACAATAGGGCAAACCCTTCTTTTATAGCTAAACAAAACTAAGAATTAGATTCTGTTTAAGGCTAAACAAAGCTAACAATAGCCATCCAGCATGCATAGGCATGCAAATAGTAAAACTCTCAAGAATAAGAAATACACTAAAATAAGAAATGCTAATAACAGCAATCCAGATTGGGCCATTTTCCGGAGTCCTAACTTTTCTGGGTATGCTCCAATTTTAAAACTATTTGCACTTCTAGAAAGGTTGACTCATGATCTAGAAATCCATAGTGCTTAAGCTCTATAATGAGGTTGTTCTGAGCTCCAAAAACCTCTGAAACTTCCATTTATGGTTTTCTGAAAATTTTCAAAAAAATGTGATTTTATGTAAATCACCCTAAACTGTCATGCAGTGGGCTCTGAATCACCATCGGGATCAGAAGGTAAAAATTTAGCCCTCATATGTTTCAATATCTTGGGTCGCGTTCTTATCTTGTGTTTGCCCTGGCTTCACTTGGCCCTTGGAAGTTTATCCCACCACAAAGCAACATGAGATTTCTACTTTGCCACCACAAACTTCACGAGGATCATCTTCTTTGATGTTCTCAATCTCAAAGTTGCTTTCTAATTTGTGGATCCAATCTTCAAATAAATCAGGATTTAGCTTTCCCTTGAACTCTATTAATCTCTCCATGGGCTCTACAATATGAGCTTTGGCTCTCACGTTCCCCTGCTTCGATTCTGAACGTGATCCATGCTGTGATCTTGCTTCTAAAGCTTCTAGTCTTAGCAAGAGTTGAACAAAGCTCATCTTATTTCCCAATGCCTCCTGGTTCTTCTTTCTCAGTTCAAGTGCTCCCCTTTGAGACTAGACATCTTAATCTGCTACAATACCAAATATTGACGAAGGAACCACTCGTGCAGCAGTTATGCAGGGCCTCTACTCCTTTGCCCTCAATACTCAATGAGTTGCCTTTGACACAGACCTGTAGATCTGATACTCTGTATCCAAATATAAAAGACTCTGCCTCCAGAACTGACCTGCACAAAGTAAATGATTTCACAGACACACAGAGTAGACAAGCCTGCACCAAAACAGATAATTGAAAATATACAACAGATGAAAATTGCTAATCAAACACACTCACAGATGGAAATAACACCCTGTTTGAGCATGCTTTTATTCACATCTATTCTGAATTTTCAACGAGAGGGCCCCAGACTAAAGAAAGCGCAAAAATCCATTGTTCCCTACAACTGGCTATCCATGAAAAATATCCTACCTCCAGTCTTTATTGCAACACAACATAGGTTTCACAATATCCCTGTGGATTAAGTGGGGATGTAACAGTATTGTACATAATCCTAGGTGTAGGCAATAGATGTAATAATAATATTTTATTATTACCTAGATACATTAGAAGCTGAACATCCATCTTGAAGATGAGCTGAATAGTTATTTCAGGTTGATAAATATGTACTTTGTATCACATTTTCCGGTGAATGAGAATTGAGTTTCACTCCATTTCCATTTCATTTTCACAGTCCATTCCTTGGCCTTACGCCCTATTCAAGTTTCTTATCTCCAAGGTTCCAAGTTAAGCTGACTACAATGAAGTTATTGGTAAGTTCAGAGCAAAAGATAAATAAGTCTAGACATTCTTAAATTTGTCAGACAATTCGATGATAATCGTGGACGTTATGTGGCACTTAAATCCTTATTATATGATTGGGAATGGGAATTTCATGTCTGTCAATGCATATAGATTCTAGCAATGGATTTCTTGGTGCTATCAAATACTGGTAGAGCCAAATAATGACATCGATAACATTTCCAAGCTATGATGTCAGTCCTTCTTAAGCCACAAATCCATCAGGATAGGATTCAATTAAAATTTTCTTACGGGATCCAGAGAGCAGAAAGATGCATCTTGATGGTCCTTGTGTAGCACTTCAAACAGGGATATAATATGTGCATACTTAAACATGTGGAGATGGTTGGCTCTGAATTCACAAGAACTGCTTATATATTTGGTGTATATGAGCACGCCGAATGTCCTGGAGATAAGTTTTTAATTGCGTGAAGCGTAATCAGCTCCAAGAAGCAATTGTGGGTCATGAAGTGCATGGCTAGAATTTTCTTACATAAAAAATGTTTAAGTCCAGAGAGATAATCCAGGTGCGGTGGAAACAAGAACAGGATCCATCTTTTTATTTGTATGGTGGGGAAAAGCCTGCATGATGAGAAATCCAGTGTGAGACTGTGCCCTTGATGATTCTGCAGTCATTTGTAGGCTACGAAGATTGTCAGACAAATGACGAGGTGTACATGCTTGTTATCACACAAGCAAGAGATGTGGATCATCAAAGGAATGTCTATGAGTTCAAGCATGCTATGTTCTGTTGCTCTAAGACTTCATTGAAGTTGATTCAAAATTTCATGCCTTTTAACCGGAGTTACATGGATGCGTCTATCCTCACATCATCCACACATATACCTGCCACATGTCATCCAGCTGGCTTTTACGAGAGAAGGTTGATGCAACAGGGGATTCCTCATCAAGTGGATTTCTCTAATAATGATTAGTCGTAAAATTAAATTTATCTCTCAATTATCCATTGGTGGAATTTTCAATTGTCTTTTTCATTGGTAGCCACTAGTGGAGTCTTCTCCTTGTTAGTTTCTTTTAAAAGTTTGTTGCAGGGGGGTTGAAGTATCGGGTTTGGTTGAAGATAGTGAACCTATCAGATTCACATTGATTTGTTGCATCATCATTGGAAACTTGCTGCGCCTCTGGATCTGTAGTCTGAAATATTCTGTGCTCACTGATCACACTCCCATCCCTGCACCAACACACGACACCCATGTCAATCGATGGAAAATATTAGAATGATTGTTGCATTCCTGACTAAATCTGAACAAAATTCTGCAATGTCCTGTACAATGTTCAGGCATAATGGTCTTGGTCTTTTTCTACAATTTTTCTACAATGGGTCAGCAATTTATATCAATAAAGGTTCACGGAAAATTTGTATGCAATACTCATACAACAGAATTGAAAACAACTGATTAATATTATCATGCAAATAAATATGAGTAATCTACTGGACTTTGTTGGGAAACAATGCAAGGCTTGACATCTATTGGAGTATGTTCAACTCCATACACCATTTGTTTTGGCCAGGCAAAAAAAGCATGAAGGAAAGGTACCCAAAGGAAAGTGTTCTTATGCTGCTTGGGGTTCTACCGGATGCATACATGTTATGCTACTTATATATAATAGAAAATGAAGAAAAACTTTAAACTGATATATTTGACTCACTGTAATGACATCAAAGCTTAAGAAGCTCTGAAGTATTAAATTTCTGTCTATTGCAAATGCAGGTTTGAATTAAAACAAATTTGCTACTAGTGGCACTGTCAGCAAGGTGTATAAGTGTACTTGCAACCAATGAGAAGTTAATTCAAATAAATTTCTTATATCAAAATACCAATCAAGTCATTAGAAAGATGCTTCCAAAAATGGCCCTTCTTAATAGTGCAGATAAGAGAGATGCTAGAGTAACTAAGTGCTATAACCTTAATTATTAACTACACTAACGAGCCGACGCACAGTCGTGTAGTGCAACACCTTCTTGTCAGGCGCGCTGCTGGAAGAGTTTCTCCTCCACTTGGCCCCCATTCCCCGGAACAGGGGAGCCAGCCGTGAGGCCTCCATATGGCTGAGTGGAAACAACGGCTTTCACCAGGAGTATTCCATGGAGACTCTAACCTTAATTGGCGGGGTTGGTATCGCTAGATACGATCGCCAATTGGTTTATGTTGCTCGGTATCTTTTGCAGGGAGGAGCTTCAAAGACCAAGTCCTTGGTGGCCGTTCTATCAAACTTGAAACTGAAGTTGAGGGGTGATTCCTGAAGACTGCGCTCGCCCCTGGCCGTCATGAACAAGGAGCTTTTCCAGTTCAGGAAAACTATAAGCGAAACATCAGCACATGAGACTATAAATTCAATTGCATCTTGGGCATAGTTTATACATGTTATTGTAGCAACTAGATTTTCTAATTTTAATTGGTTATCTATGAAGTTCAATGCTTAGTTTTAAAGATAATCTGTATTAAAAATAAAATCGACACATAGGAGATATTGTCTATATAGTTTGAAAATAATTGTGAGATTTACTTAGCGTTCTGATTGAGAATGTCAGTATTATCATTTGTGGGTGTAAAGATCTAAATAATAGACGTTATGGGACAATGACTGTTGTATTTTGATTGGAATTTTTTTCATCATATTGAAATCAAGATATAGTATCATAACATTTTAATTTGGACAACTGTCAATGAAGATCCGAATTCTTCAGTGGCGGAGTAACTTAAGTGGGGGAGCAGATTTAGAGAGAGAAAGAGAGATGCTACCTGGAGGTTGCTAGGAACGGCCTGAAAAAGTTCCCAATAGGCATGCTCGATGACTATCACTTGAGAGCTTACACCTAGCTGCTATAGAGGATAACCTACAAACCATGATGCTAAGATACACCTAGAATTGTACCTTAGAAAAGAATGTTATCTTGAATTTGATCTTGGCGTGTTCAATACGAAGCATGAAATAAGAAATTTCTGACGAAAAAAACTAAGTACAATCTTTATTAATATTTTGGATAAAGGATAGATAATATTTTGAGTACTATTCTAAATAAAACATAATACAACCATGGTAAAATCATAAATAAAGAGTCCTTTTTATTTGATCTAGTCCACAAAACATAGAAATAATTAAAAATATTAAATACAAAGAGATTTAGAAGGAGAATACCCAATTTCTCCCGATTCTGCAAGTGTGACAGTTTGACTGAGATTAAAGATATTGTTAGTGTCGTCTATTTATAAAATGAGGTTAGCTTCTAGATTCTACTAAATATACATGATCGATTAATGACTGACATTGATTTTGACTTTTTTGATTCCTTCCCTCCAATGGTGATTGTTGAGTAGTACGTTTAATCCCCAACATTGGTTGTTGAATAATATTATTCAAAACATTTATTCCTGGGCATAAAGAATAACAACCCATTATGAGCACCGATACTTCTGATTCCATGAGCTTTCCATACTGCCATCTTTTTTACAAAAACAGGTGAAACCTTTAGCCTTCTTCCTTCCCAAGAATGTGAAACTTGCAGCTACAAAAGACAATTTACGGCCAAAAGGAAGCATACTTTGCCAGTGTATTGGCTTCCGGTTGGTTGTGTATAGCAGTATTTTTAACACACCCCTACAGTGAACATTTCTAATCCTGTACAGTGAACTTCTATCCAAGCATCGACTTCCCTAACACCATTAAACTATCAATACATAAAAGCAATGAAGCTACACAGTACTATAAAGTTATAAATAACAGAAAACCATTTGAATCATTTCTTCCTCCAGCCAAAATCAACGACCCACATCATGCTTGCAAATAGGTCTGCCATCTCTCCCAATGATGGAAGCTATGATTTAAAGTTTGGCTAGAACTGCGAACTCATCTAAGAAAAAATTTCACACACACCCAAAATGTTCACAATGCTTCACAGAAAATTATGTACTGTCACTTCCTAGTCCCAACATGTACTTCATCACAACCTGCACACTCCAATTTAAGTAAATTGGGGTAAAATAAGCAAGCAAAGGATTAAGCCAAGACCTTCACTGATAGAGTGATAAGTACCATGTGATGGACAAATCCTAAGGATAAGGGCTATGTAGCCAGGAAACGCCTAAGGGGCCCACGTTTCTGCCTAGAAACGTTTCGGAAATGCGAAACGGGTAGGAAATGTGTCTGAAACATTTCCAATTTTTTTTTTTATAAAAACGTCTAACTTATCTAGATTATTATCATGTATATGTGAATCATTGAAATTGTAACTATGTTGAATGATGAGTTACGACTCTTTAGAAGTTCAAATTTCAATGAATACAAAATATTTTGAGGGCTTTATCAATTATCTATTATGGTCTACAAATTTACAATTATAAAATGAGTATTATGCATATATATATATATTTATTTTTTTAATAATATATTGTACGGATGTTTCCGACGACGTTTCGTATCCAAGGTTTTTTGAAAATTGCCGTTTCCGCGTTTCGTACCCATTTCCGTTTCCGTATCCTGGCAACATAGGATAAGGGATCAACCTTAGGTAATAACCAAAAAATATTATTTAGGATATGGATCAGGGTTTCTAGGATTTGGATAAAACGAGGGTTTCAACCAACAAAATTTATACTACCAATTCTACTTGGAATGATAATCATAAAAGTAAAAGCATGCAATGTACGATATGTATTAGTAACCCTAATCTAACCTATAAGTATAAACAATAACCTAGCTGAATATTTCCATTTTCAATAATGCAAGATTTATTGATTCCTAAATGATGATGTGATGGATGGGGAGTTCGAATTCAAAAGAAACTTGAGGCACAATCATTGATCAAAACCCCCAATCATGCAATAGCACGACAGAAAGAGATCCACAATAGGGTAAACATTAAGAACCCTCAAAATTTTAAAGAGGATTATGAGTACCACTAACCCAAATCCTGGAGTCCAAATGCCATGTGACAGTGTGAGGTTGGAAGGTGTTGATGATGTTGTGAAAGGATGATTAACAACTCCTTGACTGAGCCCTCATTGGTGTAGTCGAGTGAACAGACCTACGCCAATGAGGGAGAGCGATAGAAAGGATAGGTACAATAGCAAGATGCAACTCCTAGGTGCTAGATGTGAGATTGCTAAAGTATGAGCAATGGTAGTGTAATCTTGACAAAATCTGATGAGGTTTTCTGATATACCTGAGTGATATCTGAAGAGCACATTGATAACGTATGAGATTGAGCAAGAGGAATATATTTTATGTATATTGTGATCGTATATGTTGAAAAAGCTTTAGGAGATATTTCGTCTATATAATTTGAAAATAGCTGTGAGGTTTACTCAGCTTTTTAATTGCAAATGTTAGTAGTATCACTAGTGGGTGTAGAGATCTAAGTAATAGACTTCATGGAATAATAAATGTTGTATTTTGAATGGGATTTTTTTCATTGTATCAAGATCAAGTTATAGTATCATAATATTTTAAAATTTGGACAAATCTGTAGTCATGAGAGAGCAGAGGCTGTGCAAGAAAATCCAAGATTACATTACTGTTCGTGTAGTAGTGACTGACATTGATTTACTATATATCCAAGATTCTACTAAATATATATGGTCTAGTAGTGACCGACATTGATTTTGACTTCTCTCATCTTCCCCCCAGTGGTGGTTGTTGTGTAGTATGTTTAATCCCAAATGTTGGTTGCTGAATAATGTTATTTACAAACGTATCTTCCTGGCATGAAGAATAAAAACCCTATGGGCACCAATACTTCTGATTCTGTGAGCTTTCCATACTCTACAGTATCCTATTTGCGTAAATAGGTGAAGCCTTTAGCCTTATACCCTCCCAAGAATGTGAAACTTGCAGCTACAAAAGACAAAAGGAAGCCAACTTTGTCAATGTATCTGCTTCCGATTGGCTGAATGTGCAGCAGTATTTTCAACATAACCCCTAGAGCAACCATCTTAACACCCCATCTACAGCGTACATCCAACCAAGCATGGACTACCCACCATAAAACGCCATTAAACAATCAATACATCAAAGCAATGAAGCTACACAACCCTTTAAACAACAACAAATCACTTGCATTACTTCTTCCTTCAGCCAAAACCAACAACCCACATTGTGCTTGCAAATAGGTTTGCCATCTCTCCCAACAATGGAAGCCTTTGGCCACAACTGCATGCTCATCTAAGACAAACTTTCACACACCCAAAATATTTGCAATGCTTCACAGAAAATAATAAGAACTTGTAGCTCAGTTATCATTTGAAAATGTGTGTTGTTGGTGCCTTCTATAATCACATTATGTACCTTCATTCTCAAAAAATAGTTTGCTTCTTTGTTTTATTCTAGAACATTGAGAACACAATGTGCTCTGTTTTTTAGCCACAATGAGCAACAACAAAAACAGAAAAGAGTTCCGCTCCCACCAGTCTTCAAGGTATGTTGACTGTTGACATTTGGCCTTCTCTTTGAGATTAGAGAAAGTTTATATGGTATGGATCTTGTAGGTCCTGCACAAATCAAAAGGAAACATTAGGAATTTAGGTGCTAGAAATGTCATATTATTGGAAACTTCCTAGCAAATAAGTATTATTTATGTGAGTGAAATGGCAATTAAATCTTACAGAGCATCAGGGGCTCTCTGTATTCTTTCTGCATTTCCAGTTGTTTTCTTCAAATTCATCTGCTTATCATAAACAAATTTTTGTTCAACTCAACAATCTGATGTTGCTACTCTTCTACAATAACAATCCCAGCTACATTGTCTTTGCATCTGCTACATAGTCCTCTCGTGATATTCCCAAAGATTCTCAACTGTGAAATATGAGTGTTTAATTACAAATTATAAGGTATCCATAATGTAAGTAAAATCCTTTTCTTATCCACAACCTCTCTAATTGTCACATTGACATTGCAGTTGCCAGATTTATTTAAGTGGTACATTAAAAACTGTTCTAGTAGAATAGTTTTACTGACCTTTAGTTGTAAGGGTGCGTAAAGAGTGAATGTTTTAGAATATATCACCCATCTACTTTCCCCTGTTCCACTTAGTCCAGATGCAATTCTTACAAAACTACATATCAGTATTGCTACTATGTGCTTGGGCTTTGGCCTTGACATTGGCCTTGAAATTTTTTATCTTCATCTGTCTTAGCAGAAGATAAATTGTCATCTTTTGCAGTCCATCATTTATGTCGTGTATTGCAAGTCCAAAGATTATCCTACTCAAATGCAGCCTGGCTGAGGAAGACCACTGCATCCTAAGGTGTGGTGGATCATATTGGTCATCTTCACCCTTTGTTGAGTATGTTACGCTTGCAAATGCTGATGTTGACGGGGATCAACCCTCCATAAAAAAAGGGTTGAGCATGATGATCCGGGGTTGAGGAGGAACCCATTGGATAGTGACACTTACGTATTAAATGTATTGTAGCTGCACCTTTGTGCTCGTGCCAAAAAAGAATGGCACATGTAGGCTGTGCATTGATTACATAATGGTCAACAAGATTAGTGGCAGGAATTGCTATCCACTGTTAGAAAAATATATTATTAGTGCTCTCATTATATTTAGGTAAAAATATGTTTGTTATTAGTCAAGTTTATTTGTAAGGTTGTTTATAACAACTCACAGAATGTTTTTTGGCTGCGATGTGGCTGTCATCGGGCGGTTCTGGAGCTGTTTTGTGGCGAGGCTCCTTATGCTGTTTCTCTTTTGGTTTCTTTTTGATCTTGCCTTCTTTTCTCTGGATCTTTGTACGTTTAGATCCTTTTTTCTCCTATATTGTAATATTTGGCTATTGAGCCTTCCTTGGTTGGTTATTTTGCCCTTCTCTGGGCTGCTTCTCTCATCTTTACTATCTGGGTTTTGAGCCCTTTTGTATACAGGGTATAGTCCCTTCAAAACTATTTGCCCTTAATAAAAAAAACTCACAGAATGTTTGTTAGTATGGTGAGTTGTTGGAACAACTCTTATATCTCTAGTAGAGTGTTTTTAGCTCTCCTAATTTATAGGAATCATATTGTCTATAAATTAATAATCTATGTTGGTGAATTTTAATAAAGATTATTACTTTTGTCTTTTTAATCTATGCGAATCCCTGACCAAATTTTCATTTGGTATCAGAGTAGGTTTAGAGTGAGGTCGATTATAATGGTTGAATAGTCCATTCGCAGAGGCAGCACTATTGCTCTTCCATGCTTGCCCTGATTCATGATAGTTGGGAAATAATTTGTGAAGAAACATACATTAGTTTTTTAGTGTGGAGTTGTGGCAATATTTAGATCTAAGCACAAAGAGAAGGCGTGTATGTGGAATATAAAATTCTTGTATCTCTCAAGGTTTAGTCTACAATTATTCCATTGGACTGCGCTACATTCTACTATTCGATTCAATTTCTAACGACTCACGTAGCAAAGATATGCACCAGGCTTATTGTCCTAATATTAGATAGGACCGGGATTCGTTTGCAGTATAGTTTGCATTGTGATGTATATCATTGTTGGATCATCACCGCATTGATCTTTGTAGTCTTGTAGTGGTGGTCTCAACAACATCCAAACTATTTTCTTTGACCTTCAAATTCCTTGTACTCGAGGATCAATATTGCATTGCCTCTTGTCGAATCAACATTGCACTTGGTTTGAAACAACACTTGAGCTGTCCACTCATGAACCCAAATCAACTCCTACTCACTATTAAAATCTTGATAGATTTTGTGGCGGATGCAACTCAGGAAGCCCTGCACGATACCAATGGTGACTTCATTGAGAAAGAATAGTCTTGTATCGGCTAGATCATTCATTTGCATTCATCCACCATTGGCGCATGCATATTTAGATCGTTTAATATCATTCCTCACACCAAATGCCATGTTGCATGGTTTGACATAGGTCATATCGGTTTGTTTTGAACAAGATTTACATTCTTGTAATGTCTCTTTCTAGGGCTGAATCTAAAAATAAGGGTTTGGCCTCAAACCCAAATGTAAGAAATCAAATTTTTGGAACAACAATCATCAAACCCTAGCAGTGAACTGAAATCACACCCTTATGGCATCAAAAACTAGTTGGAAATGAGTAAATAAACCCTCTAGGGCAACGAACTATAACAACACTTATGGGCAACAATTCTCATGCAACACGCTGATAATGACAAAGAATGATTCCAATATTTTAAACAATCATGAAGATATTATTCTAGCCAATATACTTCATAAATAAAGGAGGAACAAGTGATAAACCATAGCTGGAATTAATTAAATAACCAACATAAGTACAACTCACAATAAGGGTTGAAAATGATGTTTTCAAACCCCAACAAATGCCAATGAAGTGAGAAATCAACCTTAAAAATTGGGAGGAATCTGAATACCAACACAAAATGTCAATTGGTACCCTAGACGACACTCAAACCCTTTTCCACCCAAGTCGTCACCCTAGGAGAGGGTGCCAACTTGATGTAGAAGACCATGATATCTCTTTCTTCTTCAAGCTCTAGTTGCCTAAAAATACATACCTATTCCTAATCATCCCTATCACCTACACAATGTGTCAAATCAGTTCTAGAATACATCCTAGACCATTATCCTCCCACATTCCATTAGAATTCACCCACATCTCATTAGAATTAATTTAACTAATTCTATCATGTATAAACCATACACTTACACTCCTTAGCTAATATAATTAGTTATTTAAATAACATAAAAGCTAATCATCCACACACCTCCCACTCAACTCCACTTCACTAGCTCACTCCACTCGAGTTCTAGAGCCCTACAAAGGAGGAAGCAAAATTGTACGTACAGTTGAAGAATTCAAGAGCCAACTATTCAAATTCATTGCCCCTTAAATTCTTATTCAAACCAGCCAACTTCACGGACCAAATCAACTTGCTAAATCAGGAAAATGCATTCATTAACCTGCAACTAATTCAAAGCTTGATCCACAATCCATGGCTTCTCCTTTAGCTATAAATAAGAGGCTCTTTCCTTCACAAATTATCTCTTGGAAGCTTAAGGCATTTGCAGCATCACTCTGTCAAATTGCCATAAGAATTTGCACGACATGAGGCTGCCCATTTGATCAACGAATCCATCCATTGCTCATAGCACATCATTCTTCCATTTGGAATTAGTTTTGGAGTATCCAAAAACAACTCATCAAAGGAGATTCAACAAGTGTGGTACTTCATTCCACACTTCAGCCATCTCATCTGAGGTTGCAAGAGAATGTGAAGAAGGATCGGGTTTGTTTGTATTATTTGTTTCTTTCATTGTTTCAGTTTTCCTTGTACACATTCTGGCACGCCTGATGGGGCACCCACAACATCTCTTGCTTGTTTTTTGCCATTTTAACTTCGTACTAATATTGTTTGGAGTGTTTGTAGCATACTGACAAATTTGCAGGTCCATTGGTGACCTCTCTTGTGAGCAATTCTCGAACAAGCAGTCATTTTTGGTTGGATTTCACAGTTTTTTGTGCAGCTACAGGTTCTCTGGGTCTCTGCGGCTCTGGATGCGTCTGTATAGCCCGTACCGTGTTGTTACCTGTGCTACAATGTTGTTACCTGCACTACCGTGTTATTACCTATGCTACCATGTTGTTACCTGCGCTATCGTGTTGTTACATGTGTTATCGAGTTGTTACCTACACTATCGTGTTGTTACATGCGCTACTGTGTTGTTACTTGTGCTACCATTCCTTTGCTTGCGCTACTATTCTCGTGGGTGCATTAACGTTATAGAAAGTGTGTTACGACCATCATAAAGTGTGTTAGCGTCACAATAGGTGCGCTAGCGTCCTATGGTAAATTTCACCTTATTTTCTCAAATTGTCAGCATCTTCTTTTTCATTTTCATGTCGTTTTATATGCATTTATAGCTCTTATTTACAAGATAACAGTGCCAACATTTGAAGTGTTCATTCATCTCCATTCATTTTTGTTCGATCAAAGCCACGTATGCTCTTCTCTCGCACTCTTGAGTGATCTTGAGAATCAAAAACGGCCACGATCATTTGTTGTTTTCTTATTATATTGCGGTTACAGGAAAATTACTAATCATTTTGTACAGGACCGCGTTGTTTGGAAATCTTACTGAAATCAAGCAACAAACTACTGACAAATTTGCATGCAAGTTTCCTTGGCCAAAGATAAATCAAACTTTGTTAATTAAAATCAACAACACATTGTTATTGCAAGTTCGGATAAGGGTAAAACCCTGTCCGCTTAACTATGGGAAGTACTTGGGCATAAAAATAACCCTAAAACTCATTATGAAATGATCCCTACCACAACTACTTAGAACCCCAAAGTAGTTGAGCACATTGAGGAAATCTAGATGATATAACGAAATTATGTAGTGCCTCATCCTAACTGTGACTAGTAGAACTTACCCAAATGAGGAAAACCAAATCTCTTGTCTATGGTAATGGCCCCATTCTTAATTGATTGAGGGTAAAGTCCGTAATCAATGTAAGTTTTCTAGTGCATGTACTCGTTTTTTGAACAAACATTGGTGAGAGAATCTCCCTAACTCCTAGGACGGACGTTTCCGTTGAGCCTACCCGTACCCGTTTCCGTTTCCTCCTGGCAACTTAGGGTAAAACCCATTCGCTTAACTATGGGAAGTATTTGGGCAAACTAAAACTCATTATGGGCCAACTAATTCCATCTTGTTCCACAAAACATATTGAAATCAAATCAAACCATTTTAGAGAATCTCCCAAACTCCTAGGAAGCCTTAGTCTTTGATTTCACCAAAAATCTTAGACTTGAACAAAATCTCATCAAACCATGATTTAAGCCTTTTTTATTGGATATTCACTTTATCCATTGTTTAAGCACATCTAATTGAATCAAACCCCTTATACGTTGAATATTCACTCTATTCACGTATTAAACCACATCAAATTGAACTCAATCAAAAGCCTTATATATTGAATATTCATTTTATTTAATTTTAGGCAATTCATAAGCAATTGAATCAAGAACCAAATATGAAACCTTATACATTGAATGTTCACTTTATTCACGTATTAATCCAATTCAATCAAAACAAATTCCAAATCTTAAACTTATGTCTTGATCCTATCAAATAAAGCTAAAAGAATCACTCTTATCCATCTTTTTAGCTCAAACTTTGTCAAAACATCTATCCAAATCTCAAAATCACTAGTCACTTCTAAAGGTATTTTACCTATAAAAAAATGGTGTTTACACGAAGCAAAAACACTAATGCCCATGAGAAGTCTGAAAGATTCAACCCTTTTGGTCATAACACTTTTGAAGACGAGGACATTGGAGAACAACCCAAACTTATCAGAAAGTGAAAAAGAAGCTATTGATAACCTAATGATGCAAAATAAAAAGCAATATTTGCTTTGCCTAAATGGGGGTAAAACTACCCTCAGATTTCGGGCATGAGTACTTAAAAGACTTAATTGACAAACACGAATCTAGTAAGCAAAATGAAAAATCAACCACTGCATCTGATTCATCAAAAGAGGACTTGATAGCCAAAATTGAAGAGCTAACACATGAACACAAATCAAAGCATGAAAATGACGTCATCATACACATTCCTCAAGCAAACTCCCCATTTGCACAAGAATGGTAAAGTATGAAAGAAACCTTAATGGGCCTTCAAAAGCGTACAAGACAACTTTAATTTTGATGAACTATGTCCTTACCCATTCGATAGGGACATGTTGTGTGTACCTTTCCCTAAATCCTTTGAAACACCCAAATTTGATAAATACAAAGGCAAACATGATCCAAGAGAACATGTTAAAGAATTTTTCATGGCATGCCAAGAAGTAGCATATAATGACATCTTTCTCTTGCGCCTATTTCTTAAGAGTTTAGGCGGGAAAGCTTTGGATTGGTTCTTACATCTTCCAAAGGGATCCATCAGAACATTCACATACCTTTCAAAGAAGTTTGTTCACATACATCATTCATTCAATCTAGATTTGGAAATCACAATGATGGGCCTTTGTAACACAGATGAAAAGGAATTATGAAAATTTTGCATGTCATTTATTTATTATGGTGGAGAGGAATCAAAATTTGATTCCCTTGTTCTATATGCCTAACAAAAAATCAGTTAGCATATTCATTCCCAATCTAAATTCAAAAATATCTTTTCAAATGCAAATGCATTGTTTAACAAACTTCAAAGAGGTAATAGAAAAATGACAACAGATTGAGAGGGTTCTCATCGCCAAGGGCCTAATCAAGACACCTTCTATCATGTCCCTTCTTGGAGGCTGATTTCTGAAGACCTTAACCCATTCCCTTCCCCATGGGTCTAAGGAGAAAAGCAAGGGGAAGATCTGAATTATGTTTTTATTATTGTTTAGATAGTTGTTTTCATTTATTATCATTTATCCTATTAGAAGCCTTGCGCTCCAATACAGGAACTTAAGTAGTTTAGTAATAAAGGTACCATAAGCATGTAGGCTCCAAATACCCTTTGAATATTTAAAAAGCAGTTACTTAAGGGGCCGGCCATCATTTCTCATGCGTTAATAAGCACTCCTTATGGCTATTCAAGGAGGTCGCTTGGGCATTATGTTAATATGTTTTTCACGATTATTCATATTTTGGTGAAAGTTGGCTAGTGAAGCTCTTTTACTCTCTCTCTCTCAAGGACGAAACCCCTTTGGGTTGAGGATCTCATCCAAGGATGAAAAACCCTTGGTTGGAAAACTTTCTGAAGGACGAAAACCCTTCATGAGGTTTTTGGAGTGCAAGCTGATTTGAAAGAAAATAAAGTATCTTTCTCTTGCATATGTTGTCTCTTTGGTGCAAATTATATTTTGTTTACAGTGGAGCGACCTATCTTGGTGTGGAAAATTGGTATGTGTGATGCACTTGTAGCAAACTCTGAAATTACTCTCTTATTCTTTATATTTCTTAAGGCCAAGATTCCGAGTTTGATGAATTTTGGTGTTCTACTATTTTTTGCAAGCTTGAGGATGTTCACTGGTTAGGGTTCCACAATTAATTCATTCCACATACAATTCTGATTTCTAACAACTGTAATTGATTGCTAAGGGTTTTCAAATAATTTTGGCCTAAGTTTGGAAGGATTTTTGCAAGGATTCAACCCCTCTTTAAAGGGATGTTTTCACCTAAGGAAGTCGCTGCCCTAGGAAGGGTTTGAAATTTAGTTTTTGCAGGGTTATAATAACAATGCTATAAATTTGATTTGTGATCTTTTTGCCATTCCTGAGCCCCCATCCCCCCGACCCCCCCAAAGGGAAATTACAATAGTATCAGAGCTCCATCCTCCCAACATGTGAAGCATGGAAGATAATAACAATATGTAATACTACTAGAGAAGGGAAAAGAAGACAATAGAGACTGAGGGAAAAAGTTGGATATGATTGTGAAGACGCTACAAGGAATAATGGATGTATTAGATAGGCTTTCCCTAGCCATCCAAAACATGCAAGGAGGTGGTTCGGCCAAGGGGGGAAGAAGTTTCCTCTAATCCTTGTGAATTAGAGAAGGTGAAAATTCCTTTTGCAAGGCCCTACAAACCCCAATTCGTGGACAAGGAGGCAATCGCTTCACATGGGAGCCCTAAATAAGCCCATGATTACACCATATGGCTTGAAGAATACTAGGCAATGCCAAATGAGTTTCAGGAGGCAATGTCTCTAACAAATTTCATCAAATTGAGGACAGAAGATAAACATTACCAACAAAGAACCCTAGCGCCAAAGGGAGAAGTGCAACATGTTTTTTGGGGAAGATGAGTCTTCCTACTTTTGATGGCTCCACAAAGGGATCAACTAGAGCATTGATCTAAAAACTTGATACATTCTTGTCCTTGAGACCTATAGCGGAAGAAGAAGCAATAAAATTTGTAATCCTTCACCTTGAAGGATTTTCCCATGATTGGTGGCATCATGGCATGTTGACGTAAGGGCATCACCACATTCATTCCTATGAAGAATTTTGCACAAGTCTTTTGGAAAGGTTTAAACGAATGGATCCGGAAGCATATTTCCATGATCTTGCCGAACTCAAGAAAAAAGGTATAGTTGAAGATTATGTTGCTAATTTTTAAAAGTTTTCAATCATGGTGGATGATATTTCCAAAGGGAGACTCATTATATTGTTTATAAAAGTGCTGAATGAACCTGTAAAGAGCTTAGTAAGGGCTTTTGACCCATTTTCCTTGTAAGAAACCATAAGGAAGTCCTTGGACCTAGAAGGAGCAATTCGTAGGACTGGTTTTCCATCAAAAGTTATGGTGGAAAAGTGGCAGATCAGACCATCAATAGGAGGGCAGCCAAAGGGTCTTCTATCTTAGCCTAAAGTGCCTAATTTGGGGCAGCCTATGAAGCCTTTTCAAGGGGCTAATAGCCAAGAAGTATGGAAGCAAGAATCCAAAAGTGAGTTGAGAAGGAAGAAGATTTGCTTCACATGTAGAGATCTGTGGTCACCTAGACATAGATGCCTTGGAAAGGGGCAAATACACTACATATAAGTGATGTCAGATGGTGAAGAAGAGGGCAACAAAGAGGAAAAGGTGACAACAATTTCCGAGTTAGAAAAAGAAGGAACATCAAAGTCTGATCCGGTTATCTCCAACATTCTTACATCTCTAGAGAATGCCCAAGCATACCATTCCTTTCGGGTAAGAGGGCATATCGATAGTCACAAAGTGGTAGTTCTCATTGATAGTGACACTACTGCAGACCAGCTGGGTTTGAGGGTGAAAATCTTTGAAGGCCTCAAAGTAACCATTGCCAATGGGACCACCATACCTTGGACAAAGAAAACATGACAAGTATCACTTCTCCTAGAAAATTATGAGATATGTGATGAATTCTTTTGTGATTAAGCACACTAATGATGAAGTAGTTCTTGGAGTCCAATGGCTGTAATATGTGGGGGAATTCACCCTCAATTATCATATTAGAGAACTAAAATTCTATGATAAAGACAAAGAAATCAAAATTTAAGGAATAAAGGATGAAGGAAATGTAATGGAAAATGCTTGGGGATCACATCGTGGGTTGCTTTCACACATAAACGTTGATTGGAAAAACATTGTCACAATTGAATATGCCAAAAACTAGTTTGCTAATGACATCATGGAAGGGCATATAGTGGCAGAGAATTACAAGGAAATGGATGGGCTGATCTTCTATAAGAATAGAGTCTTTTTGATACCGGATTCCGAGATAAGATTAAGGATAATGAGGGCTGCCCATGATTCACCTCTAGCTGGTCACCAAGGATACTATAAAACACAAACAAATCCGTGAAAGGTTCTTTTGGAAAGGGCTCAAGGAGGATGTCTTGCAACACATTTGGGAATGTGTAACTTGCCAACATAACAAAGGGGAACATAAATTTCTAGCTAGGTTGTTACAACCTCTTCCCATTCCTTCTAAAAAAAGGGAAAACATCTCCATGGATTTCATCACGGGGCTGCCCATGACCCAATGTAAGAGTTGCTTATATGTTGTCATGAATAGATTAACGAAATATCCTCTTTTTCATCCACTTCCTACCAAATATGATGCCCCTATGATTGCTAATTTGTTCTTTAAAGAAATTTTTAGACTTCATGGGATCCCATAAAACATTGTTAGTGACAAAGACCGCCGCTTTATATATTTTGACAAGATCCTTTCCACCTAACATGTACTAAACTCATTTCAAGCACTAGTTACCATCCTCAAACAGATGGGCAAATTGAAATAGTGAACAAATGGGTGGAAGGATATTTAAGAAACTACATTTCTAGACAACAATCAACTTGGATAAATTGGCTTCACTTGGCTAAGTTTTGTTACAATACAACATTTTATGTATCCATTGAAATGTCCCCTTTTAGAGCACTCTATAGATATGAGGCTTTTTCCTTCATGGATTTGATCATTGGAGATAGTAGGGTTCTCAGTGCTAAAAATATGATCCAAGAGGGTCAAAGCATCTTAAAGGTACTCAAGGAGAACCTCTAACAAGCTCATAATCAACATAAACAATATGTAGACCAACAACGAATAGAGAGGTCTTTTGAGGTAGGTGACTTGGGTTTTCTTAAGGTTTCAACCCTATAGACAGTGCTTGCTTAAACAAAGTGGAGCCAAGAAGTTAAAACCCATATTTTATGGACCCTGAAAGGTGAAGGAAAGGATAGAACTAGTTGCATATTGTCTTGAGCTACCTTCAGAGAGCAAGATACATGATGTCTTCCATGCCTCTTGTCTTAAGAAGGCATCAGGGAAGCATATTACCCCTTCACTACAACTGCCCCCTTTAGATGATGAAGGGAAGATCATTCTTGTTTTGGAAACCATCCTTGATGTTCGAGAGAGGAAGCTAAGAAACCAAAGCATTCGGGAATACTTGGTACATTGGAAAGGCCTACCACTTAAAGATGCCAGATAGGAAGGAGCAACCATCTTGGAGCATCCAAATTTTCAATTGCTTGGGGATAAACAATCTTGGGAAGGGGGGACTCTCATGTCCCTTTTTAAAGGCTAATTTATGAAGACCTTAACCCATTCTCTCCTTGTGGGTCTATGGAGAACAACAAGGGGAAGATCTAAATTATGTTTTTATTGTTATTTAGATATTTGTTTTCATTTATCCCATTGGAAGCCTTGTGCTCCAATAGAGAAACTTAAATAGTTTAGGAATAAAGGTATTATGAGCATGTAGGCTGCAAATACCCTTTGAATATTTTAAAAAAACACTTACTTAAGGGGTCGGCTATCATTTCTCTTGTTAATAAGCACTCCTTATGACTATTTAATGAGGCCGCTTGGGCATTATGTTATTATGCTTTTGGTAATTATTCATATTTTGGTGAAAGTTTTCTAGTGAAGCCCTTATACTCTCTCTCTCTCTCTCTCAAGGACAAAACCCCTTGAGTTGAGGATCTCATCCAATGACAAAACCCTTGGTTGGAAAACTTGTGATGGATGAAAACCCTTCATGAGGTTTTTGGTGTGCAAGCTGATTTGAAAGGAAATAAAGTATCTTTCTCTTGCATGTGTTGTCTCTTTGGTGCAAATTATATTTTGTTTGGAGTGGAGTGACATATTTTGGTGTGAAAAATTGTTATGTGTGATGCAGTTGTGGCAAATATGAAATTACTCTCTTATTCTTTATATTTCTTAAGGCCAAGTTCCGAGTTTGATGAATTTTGGTGGTGTCCTACTATTTTTTACAAGCTTGAGGATGTTTGTTGGCTACGGTTCCACCATTAATTAATTCCAAATACAATTCTAATTTTTAACAATTGTAATTGATTGCTAAGGGTTTTCTATTAATTTTGGCATAAGTTTGGAAGGATTTTTGCAAGGTTTAACCCCTCTATGAAGGGTTGTTTTCACCTAGGAAAGTCACTGCCCTAAGAAGGGTTTGAAATTTAGTTTTTGTAGGGTTATAATAACAGTGTAATAAATATGATTTGTGAGCTTTTTTCCATTTCCTGAGTCCTCTCAAAAAGGGACATTACACCTTCCAAATATCAACCTAATAATCACAACAACAATCAAAATCATGATAAATATAAAATTGTCAACCGAAATCGAAATGTTGTAAACGAAAAAATCGCAGATTCTCGTCATGTCCAAAATACAAAATCCAACTCTTCAACAATCTAGTAAAACTGAAAAATCTAAACGATCTCTAATCCTTTCTCACAAAGAAACTGATAAAAAGACAACAATTTACACCTTTTGGAGAGAGCCTTTCTAGTGTCCTCCATCAATTAACGAGCACTAAAATGATGACATACCCATTTACACGTCCTTTTGAAGGACAACCTAAACCTGCATGGTATAAAGAAAATGAATGCTGTGACTATGATCATATACATGGCCATCTTATGGATCATTGTATAAGACTACTCCACTTTATACAAGACTTAACTGATAATGGAGGCTTCAAAATAGAAGGACAGTCTAATAACAAGACACCAAATCAGAAATTAAAGGTCTTTTAGGACCCCTTCCCCAAGCATGGTATAAACTCTAATGCAAAAGACAATGGTCAAACATCAAACAATGTTGAGTTTGACTCTATCATTTCATTGTTGGATCATATGTTGGACATGGTAGCCATTATCAAATTTAGCACTCCTACTTACACCATAACAACAAGAAAGAAACAAGTTTGGGTGTTTGCTGCTAAACAACCTTCTACGTCCACAACACCGCAACAAATGTCTAATCCTGAGTCCACTACAAACGCACAAATGTCAAACGCAAATTCTTCGTCTGATTCCTATGATATAATCAAATAATTAGAGAAGACCAATGTGTAAATTTCCCTCATGGAATTGCTTAAGACATCTCCCGCACTCCAAAGTATCCTTACTCATGCACTCCATGAGGCACGTGTTTCTAAGGGTATTAAATCTCAACAATTTTAGGCTTTAATTGCCAACTTATCATCTAATAATCCAATTTTGTCATTTAGTCCTCATGACCTCTTAAACCCCAATATTGCAAATAATAATTCCTTATATGTAGAAGCATTCGTCAAACATCATAAGATCAAACAAGTGCTTATTGATAATGGAGCTGCATTGAATATCTACTCCATGGATTTGTTGAGATTTCTAGGTTACATCGAAGAAAGTCTAGGCACTAACATCAATACCATTCGTGGTTATGACTATAACGAAAGACAATCCGCAAGTACTATCTCTTTAGCGATAAAAGTTGGACCTAAAACTAAAGACACATTTTGCCATGTTGTGGATGTAGAAACCTCATATAACATCCTCCTCATCCGCCCATGGATTCACGCCATGCAAGCCGTTCCTTCTACATACCATCAGTGCATCGAATTTCCTTGCGAAGGAAAAGAATTCACATTATGTGCAGATGTTAAACCCTTTGAGTATTGCAAATTCTTAGAAGGAAGACATATGCGAGCAAATTATTGTCTTTCTGTGGATAAATTCTCTGCTCCCCGCCTTATCCCATTTACTGATGAAACCCGCATAGACCCTGAGGTTTTGATGAAACTTCAACCATCCACTTCTTCCACTCCACCTACATTGAAAATCATAGACAAAGGTCTTGGAGAGTATGAACTCCAAAATTCCCTCCATGTTGGCAACCTACCGTTATCCCCACGTATTTATGGTCAACCCAATGCTCCCCATATCAAAGTTGCTCCTATTTATAATCTTGGTAAGTCTGTATGGAAAAGGTTTGGATATCTAGATGAAGAACACATTCCGAGTTCTTCAGGCTCTTGGCTATATGAAGATGGATTTGATTTTCGCTACAAATCATCCAAATATACTAAAGCACACAAAATCATGAAAAATATGAAGTGGAAAACTAAAGGACTTGGGAAAAAACGAACAAGGACTTCTTGATCCAATATCTTGCATAGAAAATGTTTATCGTTATGGCCTTGGTTTTTGTACATTCGAAAATTCAACATTTCTACTCGATGTAACACCCATGTTATGATCATCCAAATTAAGGGATTTTTTAAAACATACCCTTAATGTCTAATTAATGCTATTAATGATTAACATTATTATTTAGCTTTCTGCTAAATAAACTAACATTATTAAATTATTCATAATCCATCTGATAACATATGATAACCATGTGAGGCTGTAAGGGTATATCTCGATCTCTATGACCCCCATTAAGTCACTCTAACCGAGTGTGTATACTTTGTATACTTGGTTAAAATTTTTACAAGTTATGAGAACTATGAGTATCTCCTAAATGCCTACCTGGAAGACATTCATGCAACTTCCATCTGATATCCAACTCTAATAAATTAGGGGATTGACAAAAAAACAATGTAGTAAGCTAATACATTATTTTGGCCAAAGTTTCAAGCATTGCTTTGCAAGCTTAGTTTCGAGACTACACACAAGCCTATGAAACTCTTCTTTCGTCATAACGCAACCATCTCAATATAGTTATCTGGATTCCTTTTTATTGTTTAAGAAGATAAATTAGTTAAGAAGAGGGGAGTCCAGTGGTGGCTCATTTCCCTCAACAAAGATAATTCCATCCATACCATCTTAGGATTCCTATGGGTAAGATAAAACCCACGTAATGATTTTTTCATCATTACGTTCTCACTACCCTTCCCGTAGCCATCATAAGATGGCACAAATATAAGATTATTGCGAGAAGACGTAGGATCATTACACCATATGCTCCTTTACTTAGGTTACCTTAGTTAGATAATGTAACTAAGTCTTTCTTTACGACTCATTTTAAAAATATTACTTTTAAAATACTAATAGGTTTCTCATAAGATGATCTTAGTAACTCAATAAGTTACTAAATATTATTATTTCCTCTTTTCGTATTTCCAATGGTTCCTCTTGTCGTATTTTCTACAACTTAATAATTATTGTTAGGCGTAGGTTAACTATTCTTTTTCCCGTACCAAGTTACTTTATTACATTCACTTAACATGAATAGTTCATTAATACCATTAAATACATAAACATCCTTATTTTGTTTCATATGCATCCTTTTGGTTTATCTTTCGATATTCATTTGTCTTTGATTGCTCTATCTGAATTAATGCAATCTGGAATGATCTCATAAATTAAAAACAATCAACTTAATTATTAAATCAGTTGCATAAGTAGAATATCTATATTTTCAGTTCAAGTAAGACAAGTCATAAACCAATTTTCAAATAAGGACAATTATCCCAATATTTAATAATGATATATCAAATCGACAAGTATAATACATTGGATCTCAATGCCCTTTTTATCATGCGATGATATTTCAATTGCATTATCTATTGATTACAATAATCATTTTCGGATTTATATTACAATAATTCAAAACGTAAAAACAACCAAGAATCTAATCCAATCAGTTACTTCAAGTATGCCGGTCTTTCCTGCAAAACTATGGGAGAGAGATAGATATGGGTCAGTTCATATGAACTAGCATGAGTCCGCATACTCTTAATCTATGTTGTAATTATAATGAAATAACAAAATAAGATATGACTAAGATTATTCTTAATCAGTAAGTTATATTCGTTAACTCCCTAGTTCATATTAATAAATCTATATCATAAACATATAATAATGAACTTCATAATCATATAATACAATATGTCCACTACCACTGTATGCAACCGACCAAATATGACTTAGACATATTGATAATATTGGGTCATATACTATATCCCAAAACCTCAATTAAATGAAAACTACTGAAGTAACTCTGTTTTAGAAACCTTTATTGAGTTGACTACATCTATAAATAATCATTGATTTCTAGAACTTTTAACATTTCCATGCAAGGGATCTTTCAATCGAATTAAAAGATAACATTAATATATAGTCTTAGAAAGGAGTACATCAATAATAACAGACAATCATCAACTGCATTACACATAAATGAAATAAGTACTAGAAGAAGACAAACCATTACACTCTTTCTAAGAATTTCCCTTAATAACTCCAAAAAAATCATGCTCAAAATAAGGTCATTAAACATATATACCAACAACAGAAATCTAACTTTCCCAAACTAAAACCATATGCAAACAAAGTGAACAACTCATGTCCTTAACTATTGTTCACATTCCATGGAGTGGTGTATTGTTCCTACAATCCCCTTTTTCAAACAAAAATGAAATAATAATTATCTAAAACGTAAGTTCAATCTACATTTACCAAAACCTTCATTCCTTTCAAGTTCAATGCCCACACAAGATCAAAATCAAATAACTCAATACATTTATGAGGGAGTGGAAACAACAATCTATAAACCATACTTCCCAAAAACCATACCCATTTTAAAACAATAACAAAAAATTCACTAAATCCATACACTCAACAAGATAAAAAAAAACAAAAGAATGATAACAACAATACTCATGAAAGAGCTGTTAGAAATAATCATATTCATTTATATTGCCAACTATCTCCTTATTCCTTTTTCAAAAACCACAATAACAATCCAAAAACATATGTAGAGAGAGAGAGAGAATGACAACAATAATGATCTCAAAAGAGTTGTACCCAAAACAAGTTTGCTTTTATTTTACTCAACCCTTTTTATCATTTTCTAGACCTAATAAGACCACACCAAAATGTATTTCTTTTCCAGTTTTTTTTCACATATTGATCAAACCCAAAACGTAGTCATTTCCTGATTCCCCATAATAACACAAAATTCAAAATGTGTTCAGATAAGAAATGACAACAACCATGTTCCAAATGGAGTTACAAATTATCAAATCAATTTTGTTTCACAAACTAAACCATACCCAAAACCGTATACAACTTTATTGATTTTCACATGGCAATCCCAAAGACAAATCTTATTCATTTACCATATTTCACAATACAAATTTGAAGAAACGTATTCAAATTTCTATAAAATGATCAAAATTAGAACCATATTCAGTGATTTCATCATAATAACAGCAAAGAGTAAAAGTATAAAAACCCATACCTATATTTTGTCTCTAACTCCTCTAAAATCTTTCAAGTCAAAAGGTTCCAAACACAACCAAATCCTTCAACAACATATTTAAATAACAAAAATGCCATGATGACTGGAAACAATTGCAATAAATATCATGCATATTCATCTAAAACAGATTTCCACTGAAAACTACATGCACAACCCCAAACCGAGCTCCCAAAATAGTCAAATGAAATGAAACAAAGAGTTAATTGCATGCCTTAGCTTCTCAAAGAAGCTAATGGTTCCCAAGGTGACCGCCCAACATTAAATTCACAACAAAAATCTTACTATTGTGCCATGTCGTGGCTTATTTAAACAACCGTCCAATAAACCATAAATCTTGCTCGATGCCCGTTCTAACTTTTCCAAACACTTAAGTTTAAGATTAAGTTTATTAAAACTTCAAAGTCACATACAATGCCACGAGTACCAAAGCCGAGATCCATTAAAGCATAACTTAAGTTCGAGTGGTCTAATGACCAACTTATATGCCAAACATCATTAACCCACGGTGGTCCTATGACTGATAACAAACAAAAAACACACACACACACACACACACACACACACACACACACACACACACACAATTATTATTAGTTCATCAGATCATTGTCATATAATTATTATTAGTTCATTAGATCATTGTTAATCACACACACACACACATATGCATATACATATATTATTACTGTGTTATATCATCAACAAACACTTCATTATTTGACAAGTAATTACACAACCATATTAGACAATTATTTTCAAGGGGAAAAAAATTAATGATCTTAAAAAAAAAATACATGAATTAAATCAAGGATGTTACACTTGATGTCTCGACTAGTGGTGAGGACACTAACTTCGACGACAAGAAAAGTTCCACACATAACCTCTTTGATAACCTCGCAGAAACAAACCTTTTTATTGAAAATATTTCCATCAATACCATTGACTTCCAAATTGTCTATCCTATCCTCATCATTCAGGATTACCTAAATGATGTCTACATGTATCTCTTTCAAAATGATGAGGCCATTGAAGAGTTTCTCAACACTCGGGATCATATCCCCCTTTTTGATCACAAAAAGGGATTCAACATTGACCTTGACACCACTGCCTTATTTGGTGAGGAACTGGAGTACCCTAATTCGCAAAAAATTGAAAATCAAAACAAAAAATGAAAAATAACATCTCCCATAGTAAAAACCTCAATGGGGCGCTATTGGAGAAACATAAAATCAAAAATAATAAAAAGAAAAAGGGATGTATCTCCTAGTGAAAACCTTTTTGAGGCACTATAGAGAGGGGACTCTTATTTATCTCAAGCTGAAGATATACATCAACCAACAACATACTTTTTAGAAAGGTACACATTTAAAACATTGGTTGAGGAAACAATAGACATTAACATCAGCACACCAGAGAAACCAAAGATTTTACAACTTGGAACAAGTTTGTTAGATAAAGAAAAGGTAGAGTTTACGACACTCCTTGCGGAATTTCAAGATATTTTCACACGAACTTACAAAGATATGCCATAATTAGATCCATCTCCCATGGTACACCACCTTGTGGTACATCCGGAAGCAAAATCTGTCAAGCAAAAATTGATAAAAAAAATGCATCCCAAAGTTGTATTACTTGTGAACTACTAACTTCATAAAATTTTGGAAGTAGAATTCATTCGACTAATAGACTATTCAACATGGAATTCAAAAACAAACTCGTGGCAAAGAAAACTCTGGGCATCAGAATATGTACTGATTTTCGTGACATCAATAAGGCTTGTCCAAAAGATGAATTTCATTTATCAAACATAGATATGATTGTGGATTTAACATGTCGTGAAATGCTTTCCTTAATGGACAATTTTTTTGGATATAATCATATACAAATTGCTGAAGAGGATCAACATAAATCAATGTTCACTACACCATGAGGCACATTCTGTTACAAGGTCACGCCTTTTTGGCCTTAAAACCGCAGGTGCCACATATCAAATAACGATGACAATGATCTTTCATGACATGGTACATGATATCATGGAAGATTATGTAGACGACATCCTAATAAAGTCTAAAACATGAGTGGATCATTCAACAATATTGCAGCGTATCTTTGAAAGATTATGTGAATATTAATTTAAAATGAATCCTAAAAAATGTGTGTTCGGTGTAACATCTGGAAAAGTACTAGGATTTATTTTTCACGGAGAGACATAGAAGTAGACCCTAGAAAGGTCAAGGTTATCTTGGAAATTTCTCCTCCCCAAAATCTCAGGCAACTAAGAGGTATTCAAGGAAAGATCCAATCAATCAGATGGTTCATTTCACAATTGGCATATAAGTGTCATCACTTCAATCAATTACTAAAAAAGATGTCCAGTTTCGGTGGAACCAAGAATGTCAAGATTCTTTTGCAAAATTAAATGAAAATCTATCAAGTTCACTGGTTCTCATGCCACCAATATCAGATAAGCCGATGCTTATGTACACATCTGCTACAAAATATACAATATGAGGATTTTTATCCCAACATAATGATAAAGGAAAAGAGCAAGCAATCTACTATCTTATTAGAACCCTTATTGATCATGAGCTAAAATATTCACATGTTGTGAAAGTGTGTTTAGCAATAGCTTTCACATTTCACAAACTCCGCCACTATTTTCTCAATCATGCAACAAAAATCATTGCAAAAGTAGATCCTCTCAAACACCTACTATCTAGATCCATTCTCACAAGCATAATGTCAAGTTATGCTGTTCTACTTAGTGAGTTTGATATCGATTTTGTTAGTCAGAATGAAATCAAAGGAAAAAATCTTGCAGATCAACTTGCTGCGGCACCTATACTTGGATCGAAACATATTCATTTCGAATTTCCAGAAGTAGAACTCTTGTATGTTGATACAATTCCTTCTTGGACCCTAAATTTTGATGGATCTTGTAATGTCCACAAATCAAGAGTGGATGACAATGTTATTCCAAAATATTTCTACTTGGCCTTCCCCTGCACAAACAATAACGCATAATATGAAGCCCTCATAGCTTGTTTGAAATTGGCTATATCATGGAATCTCAAAGAGTTAGCAATGATTGGTGATTCGGTTTTGATCATAAAACAAGTCATAGATGAATACCAGGTAAAAGATGAAAATCTCATTCCTTACAAACTCATGGTGGATAGCCCTAGAGGTTACTTTCAACTAATCACATTTGAATAAGTTCCTCACCTTAAAAATAAAGTAGATGTTATAGAAAGTATCAGATCTCTTCTTGAGTTCAAATCCCGTCAAACACATAATGTGTTTATTGTTAAACATTTTCTGGTTTTGGCCTATGATTTTACCTAGTCAATCATGGTTTGTGAAATAGTCGTTCCTCACAATCCCTGATATCATGTCATTTATACTTTCATCTGTGACCAAACTTATCCCGAAAAAATGAACTCTTAGAATAAACTAGCCTTAACACAATGTGCTTCACTCTATACCATGCTCGCAAACACCCTTTATCGAAGAGGCTATGACGGGACTCTATTAAGATGTCTTAACTACGAAGAAGTACTCCAAACCCTAAAAGAGGTACATGGTGGTATTTGTGGAGCACATACAAGCGACATGCTTTTAGAAAATAAGATATTACGCATCGGTTACAATTGGCCTACTAGAGTCTAAAGCATGCAAATTTGTCAAGAAGTGTGTGGCTTGCATAATGATTGGGAATATCATTCACACACCTTGTCAATCCTTGCAACCAATCACTACACCTTAGCCTTTCTCCCAATTGGGGCTCTACCTTATAGGAAAAATCAAACCCACCTCATATGATGGCCATCAGTTCATTATAACAGTCATATAATATTTTACCAAATGGGTGGAGGAAATTCCTCTCACATATGTCACTGGTAAAATATATCCAAATTCATATTCAACCACCTTATTTTTTTCTTTAGGACTCCATCCTCTCTTGTTACTGATAATGGTAAGTCATTCAAAAACAAAACTGTTAAAGCATTAACCAAACACTTCAACATCTTCCTTCGCTGGTCCACCTCTTATTATACTCAATGTCATGGCCAAGCTGAAGCTTCCAAAAATACTTTAAAATCCATCATGGAAAAATTGTTGATAAACATGGTCGTAATTGGCATACACAATTTTATCCCGCCCTTTAGGCTTATCACACATCTTTCTGTACGCCAACATGAACCACTCCATTTTCACTTGTATATGGATCTGAAGTTGTGTTACCTATATTTGTCAAGATCCCATCACTCCATGTATCCCTCCAAAATCTGATCAACGAATATGACTATCAACAGGCTCATCTTGTTGAGCTTGATCTCCTTAATGAAAATAACTCAATGCTTTAGATCACCTCAAAGTGTATCATAATTGACTTTGTTGTAACTACAACATGAAGATCAGGCCAAGACAATTTGAGATCGATGAACTTGTTTTAAAAGAAAATATAAAAAAGTACAACCAAAGATCGAGACAAGAAAGGAAATTTTGAACTAAATTAGTTGGGTCCTTACCTAATTACTACTAAATTCGAATCAGGTGCACACAAGTTATCCACTCAAGATGACGAAGAGCTTAAAGAACCCATGACTGTGGTGCGTTTGAAAATATTCTATTCTTGAGCCATATATAGATACCTCTTGTGCCGGGGGCATTTTGGCACATCCACTCATATAGTTCCTCCATCTTATTCATTTTACCGTTTCATCCCAAATCAGTTTCTATTGCTTTTTTCTTGCATTTAGGACGTGCACCATCTTTCATCCTATCAAAAAATCTAAAAAACATTCAAAAAATCCAACAAAATTCAAAACATTCAAATCTACTCAAAAACTTTAAAAAATCAAATGCTCAAAATCCAAAAACATTCACATAATAAAAAACTCCTAAAAATTATGAAATTCAAAAATCCTAAAAAAATAAACACAATTAAACAAATTTACACTTTTAACTCCTATCCTAGTGAATGTTCCAACCATCCTATGATTATCAAAACAAATCATCTTACCCCTCGCATGTATCCTTGCTAGGGGGAAAGTCAAATCAATTATATCCCTTATGTGTATCTTCGATTGAGGCAATCTCGGATCTCATTTTCTTACTTACATGCATCCTTGCTTGGGGGCAATGACCCATTCAAATTTTAGATTGATCTTCAATGTGGATCCAACAAGAGAGTCACTTAACCCCACTCTTCAATCTGATCTAATCCCCTTCCATGCATCCTTACTCGGGGGCATCCAAATCCCCTTAATCATCACTGTGGAACACATTAGGGGCATAGTTGATTCTCTTTATTTATAGTTGTGTTGCATTGTTACTCTTCTTTCTTGACCAATTACAAGTATTTTTTTTATCATGTTGGTTCATTTATAACCATGGTGCATACTTTTACTGTGTATATTGGGTTTGTTTTACTTTTTATCTTTTGTTTTTCTTGGACCAATTACATGTATTTTTTTACCATCTTGGTTCATTTATAGCCATGGTGCATACATTTACTGTGTATATTGGGTTTGTTTACATACATAATAGGTTACACATCATGAATCTTTAATAACCATGGTGCCAAATCTATTGTGCAACAACAAAATAAGGCTGCTCTAAAATACAACTATATGAATGGAAGATCATGCTACAAGAAAAAGTAATCATCTCATCATCACTATCATGTCTACCATATCCAAATAAAAAATTTCAAATAAATAAGCATTCATCAATGAATAATTACAAATGTGCAAAATAAGTCATCATCTATATACATCAATAAAATGTCCATGTATAATGTCTACAAAGCATGTCATATACATTGAAGTGCCATCAAGGGAAACTATACAAAAAATATTCCTTTATCACGATGTGTATACCAAATATCATATACATATATATCATACATCAAGTCATGCTTGACTCTCTCCTACTCCTGGGATTCCTGGCCTCTCATCTCACCTCAGTGGCAACATGTGGAGTGATCTAACTGATCTAGATGGACCATGTGATCTCAGTGTTCTCCTAGACCTAGTAACTATTCTCTAACTATATCTTGGAGTTCTCTGGCCCTTAGGAACGAACGCCTCATATATAACTTTGTAATAGCCCACATCATGTGTGGATACCAACAACTACAATAACATGCCTCCTATCCTAGTGGCCTTGGCTACACACCATGCCATATCTCTCTCTTCTGTCACCTGCTACAACTGTAATGCTACCTGATCTCTCTCGCATCAGTCCTCTATTGTAATTGTGTATGCCATATATGAGCCATAATCAATGTGACATCTCTCTATAAAATGGCTACGTCTCTCTAGACCTATGTCACATGTAACTCTATTAATGAAGGCCATGTAGGTGGTACTAGTGGGATTTGAATCCACACATATGACTCTCCTATATACCCCTATCCATCATCCCCATCACCATCGCCATCACCATCGCCATCTCCATCACCATCGCCATCGCCATCACCATCGCCATCGCCATCGCCATTGCCATCGCCATCACCATCTCCGTATCCTCCTACTGGAATCAGTGGCCTCGGTGGATAACATTTTCCTAGTACTTATCCCTACACCTGTATACCCTGTATATCTTTTCCCTATGCATGTACCTGTGGTATCTATCGCTGGCCCTGTCAGCCTCCTCCTCTACGATCCCTCCATTGTAGTGCACCTCTCGATGTTACTGCTATAACAACTACTTTGATTTCCTGAGGAATGGTGATACATAGGGGCACAATACCTACATACCATCCCGTATAATCCACTGATACTCCATGATCCATGACATCAGCTCGCACATCCCATGCTTGTGGTAATACACCTCAAAAATTGGCCGTCACTACACCAGACCAGATGTGTGGCCCAAAATCCACAGTCTCTCGTGCCACTCACATGTACCACTTCTCTCCACCTAGAATATCCTGTATCACTCCTATATACACCTTTTTTTTTTCACTTTTCATATTTTATACCTGCTACTAACGATTTCATTTGTGTAGATAAGGGTTGTTGATGCATCTATTTCTTGAGCGGGTGCCTTAAGGGTTCTTCTAGGAATGGGGAATGATTATTCACGTAATCATTATGGGTTAGAAACAATACACAGAGAGTATTGCTATGTGGTCCTAGCCTTAGTTTTCCTTACATTAGTCATCCTTGTCCCTTTATGTCTCATACACATTGCACTCCCAAAATATTTCTTGCATCTCACCATTTGACACTTTGATCATCCATTTCCATGATCCATGACACTTATTTTCACTTTGCATGACACATTATCATCCTTGACGGATGCCATCGCTTGTGGGAGATGGTGTTAGGTTTCTCCCTAGCCGATGCCATCACCGACGAGTGATGATGTCATATATATACCTACCATATCTTGACATTTATGAAGAAAGGAAGCCCGAATATTTAGAACTGCCATCTTTTCTGCTTTGTTATGCCAACTTCACATATTCTCACTCATCATTTAGTTCATCTTGCACTTAGATTGGAAAATCTTCTTGTAATTTGGATTGCTTGCTTTTATTGGGTCATCTATAGTGAGTCTAGGACATGAACAATGTTCCCCTTCTCCATCTAATAACGATTCTCTCTCGATGTGCAAATTCTATGGAGAGATAGATGCATCAATGACCACCCCATATATAAGTACTACCACTTTCTGTCATTTTGCATAGATTAGTTCATTTCTCTTCCCCAATGCTCTATGTTAGCTTAGTA
Organism: Taxus chinensis; assembly: GCA_019776745.2. Classification (NCBI taxonomy): domain Eukaryota; kingdom Viridiplantae; phylum Streptophyta; class Pinopsida; order Cupressales; family Taxaceae; genus Taxus; species Taxus chinensis. Next base: position 646,298,161 of record CM034147.1, on the reverse strand, counting down.
ATATATGTACATTGATGCTAGTTAGCATACTAATCTTATTTGATAAATTCCTTAGCTTTCCTTTATTTACATTTTAGTCACATTGTGCATGCTTGCCTTATCCATTATCAATCTATACCTCTTCTCATCCATTTACTGATATCTTAGTAGGTTACTCTCCTTTATCTCGATTATGGGCCTTGGAAATTCTAGGTTGACCTAGTGTAGGGATTAATTCCCTCTAGATATGCAACCCTAGTGCTTGCTATAGCCCTTTTAATTCTATCCACTATATGGCGGTTCATGTGTGCCTCTTACTCGTTGCCTAAATACCCTTGCAGAACAAAATACTTAGGAGTGCAAAATATTAAGACACATTCTTGGTTCACTATACATTTATGATGAACCCGACGTGAATCCTATAGACCTTATGATCGAGCACAACTTGTTAAAAGAATCCATCTTCAATCTTGATCTCATCTCAAATCTCAAAAAATAAAAAAAATCTCAAAAACCAGTTTACACAGACACCATTGCCTAAGGGAGATCTTGTATGTTTCAACAAATTTATTTTCCAAATCCATTGACCCCTATGCAAACCTAATTACACGGACGATCCGTTATTCTTTCCCAAATTTGTTTGCAGATGCCATCAGACCATGTGTAAAATTTTCTACACGATTGATTCTGTCTGTAACCTCTATCTCAAGACCTATTCTCAACTAGTTCATTAATCCATCATGGAGTATCTGGCCTAGGGTCTTTTGATTATGTTGTGAATACATTACTTGAGACCTATCATCCTGAAGCTGAATTCCACTTTTGCATGGAGTCTTGTGTCGTAGGAGCACCTACAAGGAAACCTTCTACCCGCTGCGATGGCCCACCTAAGGATGAAGAGGAAGAAAACTAGAATGATGATACCTTTGATCATCCTATTGAGATTTAGAAGTTTCTCTCCCAGTTTCCCCAATATATAAACAAATCAGAAGAAATTCTTAGCAAACGTCTTCTTGAGTTTGTCTCTGAAAAAATTGACAATAGGGCAGAAAAAGGGAAAGGCCTTAAAGTAGGTTTATATGAGAATTCCTCTAATTTTGACCCCACCAATCTCATTCTCCAACTTAGTGATAGGATGAGCCAACAACAATCTGCTACTACGACTCAATTCCTTTAAATGAAAGCCAACATAGCTCAATTATTCAATTTCCCTACAACAAGCTCTTGGGGTACCACACCCCCTCCTTTTCCAAATGGACCTAATGGGGTGCCCATCACCCAACCACCTATCCAAAACAATGTCTTAGGAGCAGTCCAACAGGAACCTCTAGCACCTTACATTGCTAACATGGATATTGGTGGGATTGATCCTTCTATCTCTTATGATGGGTCTACTGACCCCACCCTTCATATCAAGGCCTTTAGTAATATTTACAAGGAGTGGATCAGAACCAATTCATATTATGCCACTGACCTCATAGCTAAAACTCTAACTAGATATTCTTTTGATTGATATCATACTTTGCCTCCAAATTCCATAGTTGAGCTAGAGTCCTTGGTGACAACCTTGGTAAACAAATTTCAATATCATGATCTACCTAAGAAAAATATAAATTATTTAATCAATTACCAACAATCTAAAAATGAATAAGTGCAAGATTTCATCAAGTGTTAGAATACCCTATCCATAAAAACAATGCACAATATGCCTAATGATAACCTCTTCCAAATTTTCTTATGAGCTCTTGAACTCCGCCTTTAATACAAGGTGAGGTCATTTTCTCCCAATTCCCTAGAGGAAGCCTTTGAACAAGACAAAAGACAAGATTATCTCATGAGGGAGTTAGAGAAAGCTCCTCCTAAGACACAAACTAACAAACAAGTCCAAATCCTACAACGTACTAAGAACAAGAATGTGACAAACGAAAGAGTCTCTGATACTTTTCCTTTCCCCACTTCTTCAAATAGGATTGTTTTTAACATTAATCAACAAGCTAATAACAACAAAATTAATCCTAACTATCATCAACCATCGGGTAAGGAAGAGTTGAAATGTTGTTTACCTAATTTGTTTGCCACGATCTTGGATCCTTCTTGACCTATTCCTCATTGGCATGATGAAAGTAAGTTCTGTTGGTTGTTGACTAATTGGCTCACTCTCATGAAAATTATCGTGCACTATGAACAAATTCCATCAAATTCTTCCTAGGTCCCCAGTTTGACTATGATGCCATCATTAGGGAGTGTTTTATTGAGGCAGTCAGAGCCCATGATGTAGCTCAATAAAAGGATTGTCATGAAGCCATCAACCAAGCTAATGAGAAGCTATAGATATTTTCTAATCCCATGCCTAATCATAATGTAGCTGAGATTTCTAAGAAGAAAGAATGTGCTATGGATAATGTAGTCGACAGACATTATCTTCATGAAAATACAGTTGCAATCAATGATGTAAAGCATGTCATAGCTTATGTAGAACCTAAATGTCTTGTAGCATTCCAACGTTAGATTTACTAGGTTATAGACCCGTATGTACCTCAAAACTAGGCTTCTCAGGGAAAAATTTTTCCTCCTCCAGATGCCATCAGTTCCTATAGAAAGTATTCTATAGGGCCAATGGTGTCTAGATCTATCTCTCTAGCCAAAAAAACCACCATCCCCTGTGCAAATAAAACTTGCAGGGATGATGGCATAAGAACTGAGAAAAACCCAATTTCAGAAGTATCCTTAATCACACCTACTTCTTCTGGGTTTTTTTTTTGAGGATTCCCAATACTCTCACTAGACTGCACAATCCAATCATGACGAGTGGGATCCTCTTGAAGCACTATCCTGACTTCCTAGCCAAGTCACCTTCATAGAACTCATGTGTATGTCGCCTCACCATTATGAGCATCTCATGACAACATTGTTCGATATGAACATTCCATTTCCTCCTTATTTGGGGTAGAGTCCCGCATTGCATGGCTCAGAGGAAAACACCCACAAAAATGTAAGGAGATCTCCATTCATACCGATCTCACCATGGATGCTCACTCTTACATTCATTTTCCTATAGCTTTTATGATCCTAGATAAAATCTTGCTCCGCGTAGACAATTTTCCCCTTTTCATTTTAATTCAGATCATTCACATTATGATCAAGCGTACTCTCGTTGATGAAGGATCTGACACATGTGTGGCCTCATTAAACTTTATAAAGGCTCTTAGTTATTTTATAGATATTTTAAAATCTACATGAACCACTTGTCAAGGATGTAATCATTGACAAATGCCTCCTATTGGGTGTATTTGGTTACCCATCACCATCCCTCCTAAGACTGTCCATGTTAAAGTCATTGTATTCAATTTTCCTTTATCTTATAATATTATCCTAGGGCGGCCTTGGACTCGTCGTATGCACGTCATTACTTCTTCCATGTGTTAGTGTGTGAATTTTTCTCATCAAGGAGCTATTTATAATATTTAGGTGGACACTAATCCTTGAAACTATAATACACTCCAAAAAAAAGGGACATACAATCTCCCAACACTAGATGAAGTATCTCTTAATTCCTTTCAAGAATACCAACGTTTTATCTATCCTATAGATTATCTTTTTGGAAATTCCAGTCATCCCGAATTGGTGTGGCGCACGCTCCCCAATATCTTAGATTCGGATGATGACAAGCCTGATGAGGTCATGATTAGAATCAATACTTTTGATCTTCCCAAAATTATCATATCCCAACTCCCTCCTTCCTATTAAAACAAATGCGGGAAGATATAATTGAAGAATTATAGATCCACAAATAAATAGTTTAGGATTATAGATTATAATGTGCAGACATTAACCAAATGTTTACATATGCATATAATAGTTAAAAGATCATGAATGAAAGAAAATAACAATATCTGAAAGTAAATGAGATAAGAGACACTAAATTTAAATGGAGAAACCCAAAGGAAAAAATTCCACTGAAAAAACACTATCTTATACTAAGAATTTATCAAACTTTCACCCAACACTTTCACTTCACTCCTTGGTCTCATAATAAAAAATAGCAGACTTCTGTCTCACTGTATAATAACTCACATAAGTAGCTAAGATTAGATCAATCAGTCTATTAACACATTAACTAAAGTAAGATTTCCAAGTAGTCCAATCTCGTGAGGGATCATCCTATTTATATAGGATGGGTGAGTGGTTATACCGCTTCACTTTTTTCAAAGCTGTGAAAGATCAACTAAGATTATTAAAATAATATTTGAGATAAGGGGTTGTTTAAGTGGTGGTTTACCAAACGGTATCCCCACTTGACATTAACACCCCAACACTTCCTTGCGGCCTTGTTATTGGAAGGATCCTTTAGTTCCAACAGTCATCTCACGTACGCTGCAACCCCCACTAGAACATGTGGTCTGATTAAATACCATAGATGATTATTGTGTGATGGATGCCTCTACATCATATTATGATGAAAATTATGCTTTAGACGACCCTCACTTGGCTAGCTATGCCCAAATTCATGATAGGGAAGTCTCGCGTTACCAAGAAAATCTTTGCACCAAATTTTCTCATGACATGAACATCATCCTAATACAAGAGAAATCCTTGAGTGTAGTTAATAATTCTTCCAAAATGGTACCTAAGCCTTAGATTTCTCCACCAGCTACACCACAACATACTACCATTGACCCATCCAACCCATTTTCCCTAACAAAAAAGGATGATCAGGTTGCTAGTGTTGACTATGAATCTGATGATCTCATGGGTGATGATCATATCTATTGTTCCTCAATGAATGAGAATTATATTTCTTCATCAGAACCATCTTTACCCATTGCATCAGTTCCCTCCTCAAATATTCTGATTAGCCCTTTGCAGCCTATGATCCTTCTCTCCCTACCTATTTCCCTTATAGATCCTCAGTCCTATATGACTGAGCCATATCACACATGACACGAGGCTCCACAACACGATGTTTCTGAATGCAGAGGATATCACCGCCACATGAAGAATCTCAAAGATGAGTTCAAACACGACTAAACTAGAAAGGCTACACAACCTTCACTTTATTTCTCTTCGTTTACTCTCATCACAAGTATTGTGCGCACACCGACAATGAATTTTGGGTTTTCGGTCACAAGTGTCTTGTTCACAAAACTTATTCCACAATCAAAAGCATGGGCCTGACTCCTATTGGAACCGACCACCTTCCCATCGAACAACTAGACCACAACCTACTTATGCACAACCACCTTGCCCCGATCCTTGTCCCTCCATGAATCACATTTGGCGTGACATTCTGACCTTGTTGGAGGATCAGATCAATAACACCTAATTCTCCATGAGATAAAGTTTATCGGAAAGTCACTATTACACAACATGCCATCGAGGACCTCATGAATCATTCCATAAGTCAAATCTTGAATCAATTTGATGACATCATCACTGATACATTGCAATCATTTGCCCCTCGTGGCTAGTTATCTATAGTACCTTGATTACATTTCACTTTAATTATTTGGCTTGAACCCTCATCATTTCTTGGGCTCTCGACTCCAACTTGGATTTTTAAACACTACCTTCTGACTTAGCTTGGGATCTCGACCCCCCCTTGGGTTTTTTGCACAATCTCCTTATATCCTATTACATACTTGCTTGGGCTATTTAATCTACTTAGATCTATCACCACGTATGCCTTGGTTTCTCATACCATTGAAGCTCCTCGGTCCTAATTCCACGTATGTTTTGCCCCAATTTTACTCAATATTTCCTATTGGATCGCTGCGGTATTTTGTGAATCCTTGCTTAGGCCTATGGTATTGCATGGATTTATATATCCAATCGCACCCTGAAATCCTATTATTGGATGTCATGGCCTTGTTCTTCCTCTTGGCTTCTTCATATTGCGTGGGTTGGACTATCCTACTGATCCCCTTCTCACAGGATTTACCCATCTAATCACATTGTCATTATTCATAAGTACCATGGGTATCATTACATACATACATATGAAAAGAAGGAAAATGATTATAAAATCAACATATACAAAAAAACATCTAATATCGCCAAAATCATCATCTATATATATCTTAAATAAATGTTTATACATCAACAAAATCATACCTAAAATTAATACATGGATATGGATCATCTACAAAATGCATTAAGAACCCTCACCCCTGTGGGGGGTATTTGAATGCTTTGGGCTAATAGGGTTGTGCTGGTAGCTCTGGCTATGCGAGCAACAGAATTTTCCCTGGATCAGGCTGCGAAGGCCTATCCATATGCTCTCACAAGTTGTATTTCCAACTAAGTAATCCTCCCTGCTAATCTCTGGGAATTTGATAAGCAGGTTATCTACTCTTGAATCAGAGACTCCCATGCCTACAATAGAATTTAAAGAATCACATCTATGTTGCAAGTAGCTACCACTGCCTATGCATCTTGATATCACCATAGTGTCTTGGATGCTTCTCCAACTAGATGAAACGATCTCACTAAATCTCCCGCGGACGGTGTTGTTGGATCCACCATCACAATAATATCCTAGACATCTAACACTAGATTCAAGAGCTCAAGGTGGTTACTCTCTATCAAGAAGTTCCACTCCTGCACCACCCACTATGTAAACCCAAATCCAAACAACACATGTTACTTAAAATACCTATATAACATGTAAATTCCATTTCTTGAGAATCATCTAAATAACATCATGACACACATACGTGGCTACCCAGGCCTCTCCATGATGGTCTCACCATATCTACATCTGCCCAATACCTCCTCCTCCTCCTCGTCATCATGATGAGGTATGTCTCCTACATATTTTTCCCACTTGTCTTTGGGCACCGATATCATGTCCCCTTTGCGTTGTTTTCTGGGCCTTTGGCTCAAATGCATGACCATCTGGACCCGAATCGGTGTCAGGTAACCTTCTCTTGGCCGCTACATCTTATGCTCCCTCAACCATATTGTTTGAATCCATGCTACCCCTCCTATGGTGCTAGGACTAACTTCATTTGCATCCTTGACCTATGAACATGTGTTAGTGGATTATCCATCATATTCCTCCTCTAAACCGCTCACTGCTATGATTTATTGTGGGACATGCGCATCCCTACCATGACGATGTTGTCTTCGACCATGTATTCCCGATGCCAATATCCTATGGGGTTGTAATGATGGTACCCTCACCTCTGCTCCTACGACCTCTCTAGCATGATGACATTGGTAGGGTGGCAATGGTGGTATCAACACTGGTGTGGGTTTCCCAAACTACCTTGGGACCCTACTCAACGTATGGGTCTCCACCCAATAGACATAATTCCCCATCACCTAAGTGATGACCTATAAGAACTCTATCCTAGGCCAACTAGGCCACTGATCCATGTTCCATGTGTAAGAATGCTATGTAGCACCATCTGGACCCACTTGTGCTACTGGTTGAAATGCTCTAAGTGATCTTATTGCGGGCCCCTATACCCACTGAAGTACTCTTAGGGCATCCACTGCTACTGCCAAGGGTGTCCCTATTGGCCTATACATTGAGAATATCTCATATATCCATGTGGTCAATAATATGACAGGTCTCACGACCATCTGACGTCTTTTCCTGATCTTATCAAGATCATGCACCAAATGCACCCATAGAGTGGTGCCCCAACTGCATAACAACCCACTATCTACAAAAACTCTGCATACTGCTATCAAGAACAACAAGATGGCTCCATCTACCTTATGGCACACTATCTATGCCACAAAAATCCCCATAACCACTTTCTAGACATTTAGAATCCTTGTAACCTACACTTTGCCGAGTCAGACGCATAGCACACTCTTTTCGTATGTCCTAGTTCAAGTAGCCCATACGATTAAGGCTCTCCTCTCTGCAATATATGAGCTTGTTATCTCATTTTTTGTGTTTACGACAAAAAAGAGATAACCCTAAGAAATTTTTGAGTTGGTTTCCTAAGAGTGCCCTTTCAGAGAGATAATCGGTTTTTCAGGTTTCAATAGCAAGAAAACATGTGTTTTGGATGCTTCATGTTGTCTATTCCCCGAATCCCAAAACCTGCATCAATTAAGTCTTTCGGGTTTTTAGGTCCACCAAGCATCGGAACATGCCTTGTTCAAAACATGCTTCATGTCGCATGTCTTCCGATTCCTGAAACCCAATTTTCTCCATTTTATCAGGTTTCTGGGCTCTCCGAGCATCAGAACATGCCTTGTTCAAAACATGCTTCATGTCACATGTCTTTCGATTCCTGAAACCTGATTTGCTCCTTTGTATTGGGTTTCCAGGACCATCAAGCATCATGCTTCATGTCACTTGTTTCCCGCAACCTGAAACCCAAATTAATACAAAATCCTTTGTGTCGGGTTCACGAATTCCCCAAGCATCCTGACATGGCATTAATGCCGAGTTGTCGGGTAGTTGACACATTTCAACTGAAGTGTATTAAATGTGAAATTTCTTATAAATACTTGGATTTCCACGTCATTTTTACCAGACTTAATTTTTACCTCTTGGATTTTCGTGCATGTTTCCTCAACCCAGAAACCCAAATCACCTCTGTACCTGATTGCGTTGCTCTTTTTTTATCATTTTTCATTCTGATTGAAGGTATTTCCCTTTATTCTTTGTTTGTGATATTTGTGGAATAATTGTGTAATGATTCTTCTGAGTTTCTATCTTTTTCTTGTTGGGGTTATTGGGGTTTTATTTTGAGGTTGTTTTCCAATCAAGTTTGTGTTTTAGGGTTCCCCCTTGGAATGCTCACTTTGTTTTATTCCTTGGAAAATGTCGTTGTAATTAAAAATGTATCAGGAATATCAACAATGGAGAAGAATTTGCATGTTTTAACCTAACAATTACCCGATTCCCTATTTTCAGGTTTCACAGGGTGCTTTACAATTTTCAAAACCCACAGTGAATTGGGAAATTTAAGGTGTCAGACACTTCAAACATTCTGGCATCCTCCAAAGATAGCAAGATTTATAGTCTTTCCGACATCTCCAGTGTGTCTGACATTCCCAATCTTTCAACATCTCCAGTGTGTTATACATTTCAAACTTTCTGACATCTCAAGTGTGTTAGAAATTATAAACTTTCTGACATCTCCAGTGTGTCAGACATTCTGAACCTTCTGACATCTCCAGTGTGTCAAACATTCTGAACCTTTTGACATCTCTAGTGTTGTGGGTTTTCTAAACCTTCTGATAGCATCAACTGATTTTTGGGACTTTCCAAGTGTTCAACACCTTTTGATCTCTAATACTCTCCATTGTTTCGAGCCTCTGAGATTGCGGAGCAGGTCCTCAAACCCGAAGTTTCTAAAAATCATAAGCAATCAGTTCATTCCTCCTTTGAAATTCCTCATGTCAGACCCTGGTTAATCACAAGATAAGACTGAAAAATCAGGGAGGATGAAGTACAAATTTAGGAAGGTGGATTCTCCCTCCTACATTGATTGTAATTATGAAATTTGGGATATATAACTCAGAAACATAGATATGGAAGATTTTTGGAATAGAGTCAAGAGTTCTTCCCAAACTCCATGGATGGAATTGATAGTTGGCAGTGGTTTACCTCTTGCAGCAGGTTTCCCCATGTCTTCTCAATTCCCCGAGTTCACCTTGGCCTGTGCTTCAAACTATGTATTTTCTTCTCGTTCTGTGAAAAATTAGGCGAGAGAGGTCGTAATCAAGTTCGACGGAGGTTACTTCGATGATCTTTTTAAGCTACCTAACTTTGAGGAGTATGGAGATGTAGATCTCAAGTCAGCCAAAAAATCTTGGGACAATGATCAGGAGGATCACATCAAACACGTGAATAAGAAGTTCCTAATCAAATCCAATCTGGTTGTTTCCAAGTTCCCAAGACTTGTTCCTAGAAGTGATTTCATTCAGGAAATAAACGATATCATTACTCTATTGAGTCAGGTTTTTGGTTTCCCCAAATCAAATGTTTTCCAAGGATGGATGTACCAATTCATGATCATTATTAAGAAGAATCAACAGGGAATTGATTGGGGAACCCTTATCAGTAACGAGATAGATTCTCAAATGAAAATAGTCTTGTCTACAGGGAGGTTTTATATGTCCTCATATGTCACCTATGTAGCGGCTAACATGAGGAATTAACTTGGATTGGACACAAAGGGGAACAAGGAAGTGGAACATGTTTATCTGTATTTTCCTCAATTAACAAGAAAAGGGTCTGAAGACCAATTCAGAAGGGTAAATGATGCCTTCTTTTATGAGAACATCTACAGGTTAAACCCTGAACTGAGGAAAATGAGAGTCTCTGATGAGGCATGGGCTTAAGTTTCAAAATGGGGTTGTGTCTTCTTACAATTCAAGAATTTCACATATCTTCAAGTAGTCATGTACCCAGGGGATCCTTTCTGTTTGCCTAGATATCTAGGGGACAAACTAATCTTGATGGAGTTGGTCAGGAAATTTTTGGATTTTCACAAATTCCAATAGAGTAAACACAAGGCCACTGTATCCTTCCCATTTTCTATTGGAAGGTATACTTGTTCAACAGTGGTGAAAGCTAAGAATGTTGTACATGAGCTTTAAGATAAGTTGAAAAATCATATGAAGCCCTGAGATGGGTTTGACTTTCGAGGAGTCCTTAAGTCATATGGAACTTTGCACCCACATGTACCAAGCATAGAAGACATATGGATTAATTTACATGATGAGGTTACTGTCTGAAGAAAAGATCATAGCAGGTTGACACTTGCAGAGATTCAGACAATCAAGCTCGCTGACATACCAGAAGGTACTAGTGATAATGAAAGTGTTATGGATCCTTCCTATGATGGATTGAATGAAAATCAATATGTTTTCCCACCTATTGATTGGTCTATCAGTGAAAAAGCCTCCATTACAGATAGATCGGCCCTAATTCTCGCAAGCACCAAGGCATGGCTCACCTCTTAGGGAATTAGTTTCAAAGAAGATAATTTTTCAAAGTTGGTTGCTGCAGAGGCGGGGCCCTCCAAAAAGGAAAAGGACAAAAGCTCTTCCAAGGGACCTATAAAGGTCAAGTTTTTCAAGAAGAGAAGAGAACAAGAAACCCCTTCAACTGTTACTCCAGTTGAAACGGTGAATGTGCCAGAATCACCAACACCACCAGAAATAGGAGAAATTTCTTTGGAAAGAGAAGTGAGCCAGCCCCTAGTTTCACCATTTGCTGACTACCCAACTGAAGTGACTTTATCTCTTGCATCCCAGGCTTTGGCGTTAGGATCTGCGCTTCCTACTTCACAACCACTTCTACCCCCTCTTTCCCCTTCCACTTCATCAGTCATGGCCAGAATTTTCTCTAGACTCTCACCCCTCTCTGCTGGGACCAAAGTAACTACAGGTATGCCTCCCCCTACACCCTTTTCACTGAATCTGCTACCACACTGGTAACTGTCCCCACTCCACCAGTGGATCTCCCTCCCCCTGAAAGTATGATACCAACTTCTAAAACAATGGAAACTCCCTCTGGCATACCTCAATGGTTACTTGAGAAAACTCCGAGGAAAAGGAAGGTGGTTGTACCCATACCAGCCTTTGATTTTAGTTCACTCAAGGCTTCTACTGCTAAATCAACCAAGAAACCCAAAATAGTTTCAAGGGTTTTAGTGGATGCTTTCGGGACATAAGTTTGCAGAGATCGCCACTCCCGCGACTGACAAAACCAAAGAGGACATAATGGCCTCTGACTATCAAGATAACCAGGGTGGCTCTAGGAGAAGTGACAATAGAAGGAGCACAACAGGATGCAAGATGCATGAGATGCTATGCCAGAAATTGAAGGAGACAAAAGACAACAGGGATAAGCTTAAAGAAAAGGTGGAGCAGTTGACTGAGGTATTGCTTAAGCTCTCAAAACCCCTTGAGTCCGTACCATCATCCTCTGATCCTATCGGGTTTGACTTCTCATCAGTGCCTGTAATTGAAAAGATTAATGAAAAAGGGAGGGTGGTCGATGAATGGACCCAAAGGCTGCTTCAACAGGGGAAAGAAGTGATTCAAGACACCGTAGAAGTTTATCAATCTTTGGGGAATATACAGAGTGATGGGGAAAAGATGGATGATGATTTCTCTCAAGAGATCAGACACCTTGATTTGACTTTCGAAGCTCTCCAGGTACTGAAGCAAATCCCATCATGCATCTTGGTAGAAGAAGGCATCATCCCACATGCGGATAAGCATTTCCAGCTGACCAAATCCATCAGGTTCAGGGTAAAGATTCTCAACGAAGCTTGCGGTAAATTGAGAGAATCAAGAGATCAATTGATTGATGGCAAGAGTGACCTGGAAGAAGAACTGCTGAAAATATGTGCAAAAGTGTTGGGTGGAAACTCGGGCATCCTACCAGCTGATGATCTTTTCAAACAAATCCAAGAATCAATTCAGCATGAACCAACTCACGGATTTGGCATTGAAATCATTGACAGGTTTGTAAAGGTTGAACATTCTTTGGAGGCCCTGAGAAAACTCAACAAAAGATTGAGAAAGCTTCCTAATAATGCCAGTGACACTCATGAAACATGTGAAGTCTTGAGTGATCATTCCACTGCACCTGATGAAAATGAGATGCAAGGTATAATCCATGGAAGTTCCAAGAATTTCGGAACAAACAGGCTTAGTTATAAGAAGAGAAAGATGAAGAAGAAAAAGATGACGATTCAGACTAAGTCTTGATGCAACATGTCATTTCAATCTTGAAATTGACATGTCTTTTTCATTTCTGTTTCGTCACATAGGAAGCATATTTTGACTTGGTCTCTTGTGTGAGAGTCAAGCAAAATAGGACTCTTGTTAAAAGACTGTTTTATAGGGTTTGTCCTATTTTCTCTCAACTATTTTTATTATAAATAAGGGATGTACGTACATTCCAAGAGGTTGAGATTTTTGGAATATTGAGAACTATTGTGAAGAAGAAAAACTTTGTGTTTTCTTTTAATCATTTGAGGAATAGAAGCTGATGCTATTTTGCAAACTTTGTGTTGTGAGATGTATCTTTCTTAAGATATTGTTCTTATGTTCGTAATCTTAAGCTATTCTTTGTTTAGCATCTTGATGATTCTAATCATTTCAAACATTACATTTGTTATCTAAAGCTCGTATGATTATTTTGTGCTCTGTGTTTACTCGAAAGAAAATTTGTTCCTCTCATTTCCTTTCCATTGTGTTTTTTCCATAATAATAATTTCCGACCCAGTCCATTTATAAAAACAACATCTTCACATAGTGTGGATATGGATTTCGGGATTCTATCCCAACCCCAATGGTTAGATTAGTGTGAATATTGTACGCATTATTTCTATTGTGTTTTAGATTAGTAATAAACAGGTAGCCTCACCTGTCTTTGAGGAGGGATTTAATCCCATGTACTGTGGTTGAACCTCATATTTTGACTTGACAAAATATCCAACCAATAGAGCTCAAATCACAATACATACGGGTTCCTTCAACAAGTAACCCTAGAATCCCATGTACATCCTCCAAGGTTAATTCCATCTCCATAGTCTCTTTTCTTATCCACCATTGAAAGGAGTTAGATCTAGTCTTGCATGTGTCTAAAAAACATTTGTAATAAATCCAAATCCAATGGTATCCTAGGAATCTACATGATGCCACCAAATTCCCAACCCTACAATTGGGTTACCTATGCCTGAATTAGTCCAGAAGTCAAACTACTGAGAAATGATACATCCAAACTCCTCCATAGGAAGATCATACACTATGCTAGCACGCACAAAATGACAATAAACAAGCATTAGAATTATACAAAATAAAATCTATAACAAAAAATTAAAATTTACAACTTATAATTACAAAAATACCTACACCATCGAACCTTTGGTTAAACTCTATCTTCCCCTGGTAAAAATATCTATCATTCCATATGTCATCAACCCTATGGGAAATGCCATCGGCCCCTTGGTAAATTTCATCAACCCTTGACAAATTTTTACCTCCATCTCGATTGCATCAAACCTCTTATTGTAAAGGGGTCAATGACGTTTAGCCAAAATGCAACCGTGACTTTCACAAGTTTGACTCACAAAAAATGGACAAAATGAAAAAATGTAATTAAAAATCCCTCTCAAACCCACTTTACACTTATGACTGCGAAAAAACAAAAATACCAAATAACACCTAATCTACCCAAAAAATTAAATGCAATGATTTACCCGTGGTTGTGCCCTGTCATGTGCACTGCCTCGTTGTCCTCTGTCGCCACCTTGTACTCATGCCATGACATTGAAATACACTCAAATTCATAATTCCAAAGCTCACTTCTCTCAATTCCAAAAATAGCAATAAACAAATCAAAATCACTATAGAAAACTAAATTTTCCTATTAAAATTTGGTCATGATAAACCTAATTCTTCAAATGACCATCATTTTTAATCCCGAATTCCAAAAAAATTCCACTTGTTGTGTCTTGATCGTATTCTCATACCTTTCATTTTGACCTATTACACACCTAGTTTTGACAAATTTTGATGTTCACATATTTTTTGACACTATATCACCATTAGGACATCTCAACACTATGATACAACATGTATCCCATGGGCCCCTATCTAGGTGATTTATGTATTATTTTACTGATGATACTCTAGTGTTTCTTTTCATTTTTTCTTCTCAAGGGTTCTTACAACATTGATTACACCTGCACATGGCAGGACAAATGACACTATTAGGTACACATTGGTGGGTATATTTCATTTCACCTAGTCCTTTATGTGCTTAATTTCAGTATCTATTTTGATATTAATTTTATAGACTATATCTTTCTGTTGATCATCCCATGTTTCTCTATTGCGACATGCAGTGATTAATAATTGGGGCATATGTATACACCTAATTTTTCACTTTTCATCTTTCATACCTGTTACTAACATTTTCCTTTGTGTAGATGATTAACTAAAATGTGGATATCCTAAAGTTAATATAAGAAGTACAATAGTAAATAAACAAAAGAAAATGACCCAAACAACTAAGTAAATGAAAATATGAAAATCTAATTAACAAGTAAGGTTAGAAAGAGCTTAGTTGATTTGAAAAACTTGTTAGACTGGGTCATAGAGATGACTAAAGAAATAGGAGGAGGGAAAAACTATGCCAAGGTCCAGAAAATTACATATCTGGGAAATTTAAGTGGATTGGGACACTTGGGAGAGGATCAAGGTGTGTATGGGCACCCTGGTTTGCACAGGAGGTCCAAAAACCAAACTTGCAGGGTCACCTGATGATATGGAAAATTCATCACCTGTTGCAATAATGTCGTTGAACCACATTGGATGTCACTATTAATCAGTGATGAAGAGAAGACCATCATATGCAGTGTGATGCAGATGAACCAACCTTGTCCCTTGTGATGGAGCTATTTGGATGCAAATGAGCTCTAGATGCCTTAGATGGATGCAACCTTAGGTGATGATAACAGTGAGTAGTTCTTGGTTACTCATTATGGTCTTATAAATTTATATTTATATGGTTCTCTTATTCTAATTTCGTAATTAACCCTGAAAAGGCCGACCACCAAAAATTTAGAATGCTCAAATGGATAGAAAGTACCCAAAATATGGAAGTAAAGTGGGCACCCGGAATGGGCCCAAGGCTCTTGTGGGTGCCCCAGTACTAGCCCGAGTGTCCTAGTCAAGACTAAAATGATGCAAAATGACAAAAATAAACAGGGCATGTATGTGTGAGAGGTTGGTAGTGATGAAAAAAAGCACAGTAAAATGGCTAAGAGATGGGGGTTAATTAGTACTTTCTTCACTGAAAAACCATATGACTAGTAGTATGAGATCGGGACTAAATAATACCCAAAGTGCGTGATTTAATGTCTATAGTAGATAAGGGTTGCTAATGCATCTATTTATTGAGTGGGTGCCTTAAGGGGTTTGCCGGGAATGAGGAATGATTATTCATGTAATCATTATGGGTTAGAGACAATACATAGAGAGAGTATCGCTACGTGGTCCAGACATTAGTTATCCTTGCATTAGTCATCATTGTCCCTAGATGTCCCGTACACATTGCACTCCAAAAATATTGCTTGCATCTCACCATTTGGCACTTTTTTCATCCATCCATCACCCATAGGGCAATGGTATCATATATATACCTACCATATCTTGACATTTATGAAGAAAGGTATCCTGAATCTTAGGAACTTCCATCTGCTATGCTCTTTTGCGCCAAATTTACATGTTTTCACTCAGCCTTTGGTTCATCTTGTACTTGGCATGGCTTGGATTGGAAACTCTTCTTCTAGGTTAGATTTCTTGCACTATTGGGTCATCTATAGCGAGTCTAGGAAGGAGCAATTTTCCCCTTCTCCACCTAATAACAATTCTCTCTCGGTGTGCTACTTCTCCGAAGAGATAAATGCATAAAAAAACACTGGATAGGTAAGTTCTCTAACCATCTTTGTCATTTTTCATAGATTAATTCATTTACATTCCCCATTGCTCTATGTTAGCTTAATATTATATGTACATTGATGCTAGTTAGCATATTGCTCTTATTTGATTAGTTCTTTAACTTTTGCTTATTTATATTTCAATCACATTGTGCATGTTTTCCTTATCCATTATTGATCTATACCTCTTCCAATCTATTCAGCAATATCTTAGTAGGGTACTCTCCTCTATATCTACTGGGGGCCTTGGAAGCCCTAGGTTGACCTAGTGTATTGATTACTGCCCTCTAGATATATGACCCTAATGCTCATTGCAGCCCCTTTAAATATATACATGGTATGCCGGTTCATGTGTGCCTCTTACTTGTTGTCTTGATACCATTGTAGAATGAAATAATGAGGGGTGAAAGTTATTGAGACATATTCTTGGTCCACCATATAACTCCTAGTTGTCATCTTACCATGTCTGATCTATATCTCTCCAAAATATATGATTTAATGCCAATGATATAGTGATCAATATCGAATATCCCAAAATTTGCATCATATTTATACCATATGTATCGCCTATATGACATCCATATAATCATTCGTAACTATAAGTCATCCATCAATCGTCTGTAAAATTCTAAGTCTCCTCGGTGACCCCTGTGTCTGTCACCCGCTATCTCCCATCCACAAGCTGATGGATCCTCAGGTTGTTTGTGTCTTAGAGCACCCATCAGACGATCTACTGCGATGTGGTTCCATGCCCAAATATATAAAATTTAGATGGACCCATGTTCCCCTGAATCATATATATAACCATGTGCATATCCCTATATGGGTTTGCTAAAATGCATGGTCCCTATGCAAACATTGTGGTTGTATCCATCAACTCTATTGCCACACTAATCAAACCCCACTGAAACTACCTCCCAATCTTATTAGGAAACAAGTAAATGTTGAGAAGAGCCATCAAATAAATCCGTAGTCGAGCTATCTCATCATCTCTCATGCACTCTTCAAGGTGCACCGCCATACCCTATCTGTGAATGTAATCTAATCCAAAGAGTAGCTATATATGAGCTTGTATTTTCATTACATTCATCTCCCACTGAATCATCCATCCTTGTATTGAAACCCACAATATGCGGTATACATCCTCCAAAGTAACGAAAATATTTTTGGTAGGTAATCTAAATGTCTATGACTCATGATGCCATTGATATACTAGTGCAGTCAACAAGAAATGATCTAGTCTAATATATGACATTTGTGCATTTGGTATGATAGACCAGGAGC
Organism: Taxus chinensis; assembly: GCA_019776745.2. Taxonomy (NCBI): domain Eukaryota; kingdom Viridiplantae; phylum Streptophyta; class Pinopsida; order Cupressales; family Taxaceae; genus Taxus; species Taxus chinensis. The sequence goes on along the minus strand of CM034147.1, from coordinate 646,280,462 downwards.
CTCCAATATTTCCCATAGCCCCCTCCAATATGACCTCATCATCTATCTCTCGATTTATTGTATTCATCCATGTCACTCTTACACATCCAAGGCATATAGTCCCTGTTGTAACTGTAGAGAAAATCACACACTTGAGTATATTTCTAGTTCCTAACAACATACTTGCATTCATATGATTCCTAGGTGATAAAACTAGTAATTTATAGATATCTTTGTCCTCTTTGCTTTTTTTTTCTTATTTATGGTATTTCACACCCTATAACCCAGTATGAACTTTATTGATTTATCTTTTATATCTTCGGAAACTAGCACCTAGCCAGGACGCCAGTGCCTAGGTGCCCTCATCTTTGGATGCCCCTGACCTCTTTCTATCTTACTTGCCTCTTTTGGTCCTCTTTTATCTTTTGGGAATCTTATTTTATTATGGGTCGGCCTTCTAGTTGTTAATTACAAAATTAAACCAAGGGAATCATATAAATATAAATATTTTTGACCAAAATAAGATACCAAGCTCTAAACATCTACTATCATCACCTAAGCTTACATCCAAACATATCTAAGAGCACTAAATGCATCCATCTTACATCCAATCAAGGGAAAAGGGATTACATTTTTTGCATAATATGGATAAGAAGGGGAAGTTCATTTTTTCATCCACACATCCATTTACATTGCTACATCTAGCTAACTTGGTATTAAGTGAACTTGCACAAGGGATTCCTAGGGCACGATTCTTTCACCCATGTAAAAGAACTACATGGAGTCTAAGATGTAGTGCAACGATTAGTTGTAAGTTCACTCAGTTGGGTGACGACTAGGGTCAGTTTGAATCCCCACATTGCATCTTTTATTTTTTGGGATTTGATGTAGTTTGAGGGTTTTGCAGGTCTTCATCTCTTTGTAGGTTACAAGTGAATTTGGTGATCATATAATGACATACAAGTGACCAAAGAGAAAGGTTAACGAAACTTGTGCAACACAATAGAAACCAATTTCTGAGCTCCTGCATAGTCACAGGCACATAACAGATGTCCTTGGCACCTAGGTGCCCTAGTCCTGTTCCAGGCGTCCTAATCTAGTATTATCTGACAACTCCATAATTTACAATGAGTAGTTATGATAGTCTTCCTTTCATGTTCATCATTTTTTCAGTCCAGAACACTATGGGATCAAGTGCAAAATCAATTAAGTCTTCTACTCTCTCTCTCTCTTGCACTTAGGGTTTCATATTTCATTAGCTTATTTCTTGTGTCAAAATTTATACTTTAGCATTTATTTATCATATATGACTACAATATCTAGGGTTTTAACGAATAAACATCCATTCATAATTTTGTTAAATCATTTGGTGAACCCCACTCATGATAGGTCCTTCCGATCCTTCTATTATACACTATCTTTTATTTCATGGCTCTTAAGGTTTCTCAAGTCTCCTTGCATGAATTGCTTCAAATGTACCCACCTTGCAAATATGTTCTTCTAAAATCCCTAGACACTATGTATCTTCCTAGCAATACACCACCTTCTCAAGTCAATTCTATCTTTTATCATCTTTCTGATGAATCTCTTTTTCCTAATCCTAATAAATCTATTTACAATTCAATTCAAGATTTACATTCTTTATTTCAAGATAAAATTTAGGCTATGGAATCCACGATTACATCACTCAAATTTGAAATTCAACACCTCAAGGATGATTCTCAAGTTCCTGCTAGTTATCCTTATACATCTCATTCTTCTCATCCTAATTTTATGTCTTCTACATGTGCTCATATCGGTGAACCTCAAATCTTGCTGCTCCTTGCACCTCTCAAATTTTATTTCAATACTAAGCAACAAGATATTCTTCCTCAACTAATCACTCATCAATTAATCAGCTTGCCATCTACTCATTTTTATCCTTCTTATCGGATTGCAAGATATCAAGGTCATCCATATCATAATTATCATCAAATCAATGGACATAATGAAAATTATTGTTATGTTCTTAAATGACAAATTGACCATCTTAAGCATTATGGTCTTATTTCATTTGCTTCAAATTTTTTTGCAACATTTTCATCTCTAATTACTATATCACTTTGGGTTCCTAAATCTGAGTCATATATGTCAAATCAGAATCATGCCATCACTTCTAATGTCCATTCTTTGATCACTCAAAATCCACCTATGAAACCCAATCCACCGAAGCAATCACCTCTCAAGGTCCGCCCTCCATCACCTCCTCCCACTAAGTCATCTACACTAGCATTAGCAAGTCAAACTAAGCAACTACCTCTCAAAATCAGTGCAACTCCTCCTCTTAAATATTCTACAATGTTACAAATCCCAAAAAATAAACCAATCACTAAGCAAGACCGACAAAATCTAGCTAACCTCTTTATACTCCCTCTGGTTAACCCAAAATCCATCCCCAGTCATATTGTTTCATTTTCCTACCATTGTGTTGACTCTCTCTATTCTCATGACATACCTAGCACTCTCCCACAATGGCATGGTTCTTTAGCGTTGTCACATAGCTCTCCATCATTGGCACACTTGGGGGGCATTGCACTTCCCCCATCCTAGCATTATCAAGTGTCTATCATTTCCATTATTTCACCCTGTACTTCATACTTCCTATTTCTAAGTATTGATCTTACACAACTTGTATCATCATTACACTATGAAAAATCCTAGTTCCATGGTTCATACTCGATTGCTAAGGTTATAAATCTAAAATGAACCTCACCCCATTCACTATTCAAACTTTGTGCTTCATGATCTATCTTTCTAGCGTACACTCTCATACTATTTCCTGATGATGCACTCTTATTCTATGGTTCATTCTTGATTATCTAGGGGTATTTTATAAATGAACCTCATCTCATACATACACATCCACTGGGGGGCACGTTGCTCCTATCACATTCACATTGCATACCATTCCATATAATTCATACATAACATACTGCAGAACTTGGTTGCACTTTTCTTGCTTGCTTATAATTACATGTACACTTTGTTTTCCATGCTAGACATATACGTAGTATGTCATTATATTTTCTATATACACATACACGTTCACTTGTTCTCTAGTTGTGAATGCAGACTTCCTACAAATATTTAAACGCAACACTGATATTTGGTGCAATACCTTTTACTAGTCCCACTGAGGATCTTAGGGTCATCTATTTTTTCACACATCACATGTCCTATTATTTCATTATTCACTACCACCTATTCTTACTAGAACACTACTTTCCATTGATCTATACATGCTTTGAAATAAATTTTTATCTTTCTAACATGCTAATGGGTGCTTCATGTGTAACATTTTATTTTGCAGGAGTATTTGAAACCATGGTTGTCTAATTTATCTTGCTTTTTATTGTTTTTCATTGCATGATATTTTTTGTGGGATATTCCCTTTGTCTTGTGTGCACACTATATACTTTTAGCTACTTCAGCCTTGATTATTTTGTGACATTTTGAGTGATGTCCCAACCCACTTTTCATGGTCTACTTTGTTTGCACTATTGCTTATTTACAGTGTCTTCTAAATCATGCTTTTCATTATTTACTAACACATTTTTCTTGCCACTTTGTTTATATGTTCCTTGGTTTCTACCATGTACATTCCCCCCTACAGGGATACAATTCATATCAGTTTTGGGTCCTCTCCTTTACACCGCATCCTCCTCTTATTGTCACATGGGCCCCAAGTGAGTGGGGTATACATTGGGTGAATCAATCACCCCATAAAATATCTCAGAGATTTAGTACATGCCTGCACTGTACAAGAACAAATAAGAGTTACAGTTACAGAATGGACCAATGTTTGACTGGGGGTCCTTAGTTCTACACAAACACCAACACCCATATATAGACAATAGTGCCTGGGTGCTTTTGACCTTTCATGGGAGCCTATGACCAGGGGGAAATTACAATCACTTTCTCAAATCAACATAGTTTTTAGGAGTTCGTAAAGTAGTTTCATAGGATCAAATGCTGGACTCAAAATACAGAATGCATGTAATGTCCTACTATCTCTTCTTCAAACATGAAACAACTTGGAACAACACAGAACTAAACATGGGACATACCATCTATAGCGGTGCTTATTCAGGAAGTAGTCATGGAAGGAGAGTAAAACTTGACCTCTCTCCCCAACACTCTTCTGCCGTGGCATGAGATCACCCAAAAAAATTGCACTTGGCATGAGATCGCCCAAAAAATGCGTTCTTGGCATGAGATCACCCAAAAAACTCACACTTGGTATGAGATCAGCCAAATTTTTTTCTCTTCTATAACATTTTAGGAAATTTTCTATCCTTTTCACTCTTCACGGGTCAAGTGCAACATTTTCCTTTAACTACTTTTTCACATTTACATGCTTTTACAAAAATATTCATATGCACATATTTGAATACTTTTTTTCTCTTCTTTTGTAGGTCCATCCTTAATGAACAACAAAAATAAGTCATTCATCAAGCAAAACAACATGTACAACACGATACAACACCATACACTTCACCCCTAAGGTCACTTCCTCTTTCTTAGCTTCCATACTTCATTTTTTTATCACTTCACGCTTTCACTTGTCCACTCGACACACTTTCGTCATCAATCTACAAGGAAAAAAAGGTACATATATTCTAACTACTTTATATTATCAAGTATTCACTCAACAATATAAAGTGGGGGGAAATGTATACATGAAATCATTCATTTGGGTACATTTCTAGGTCATAACAACATACTTGCATCCATATGGTTCCCAAGCAAGAAAAATAGTAATTGACAACTATCTTTGGTCTCTTTGCTTTGTTTCTTATCTTCTTTCTGGTATTTCACACCATACAACCCAGTCTATAATTTATTGCTTTATATTTTATAACTTCAGACACAAGCGCCCAGCCAGGACGCCAACGCCCAGGCACCTGCGACCTCTTTCTATCTTACTCAACACTTTTGGGTCTCTTTTCTCTTTTGAGCATCTTATTTTCTTATGGGTTGGCCTTTTAGTTGTCAATTAATAAATTAAACCAAGGGAATCATATAAATACAAATTTTTGTGACCAAAATAAGAGACCAAGCTCTAAACATCTACTATCATCTCCTAAACTTTCATCCAAAGGCATCGAAGAGAACTAAAGGCATCCATCTAAATTCAAATCAAGTGACAAGGGATTTCATTTTCTACATACAATGCATAGGAAGGGGAAGTTAATTTTTCCATCCACACATTTATTTACATTGCTACATCTAGTTATATCTCGTTATCAAGTGAACTTGCACAAGGGATTTCTAGGGCATGATTATTTCACACACACAACAAAACTACATGAAGTATAAGATGTAGTGCAACGTTCGGCTCGAAAGTTCACTTATTTGGGTGACCACGGGGGCCATTCTGATTCCCCACAATGCATCTTTTATTTTTGGGATTTGGTGTAGTTTGAGGGTTTTGCAAATTTTCATCTCTGTGTAGGTTACATGTGAATTTGACAACCATACAACGACATAAAAGTGACCAAAGGTGAAGGTTAACGAAACTTGTATGACACAACAAAAAATAGTTTATGAGCTCATGTACAGTCACAGGTGCCTAGTAGAGGTCCCTGACACCTAGGCACCCTATTCCTGTTCCAAGAGCCCTAGTCCAGTATTATTTGACAACTCCATAATTTACAGTGAGAAAATGTGATAGTATGCCCTTTCTATTCACTAGTTTTTCAGTGCAGAACACTTCGGGATCAAGTGTGAAATAAACTAAGTCTTCTACTCTCTCTCTTGCACTCAGGGTTTCATATTTCATTAGCTTATTGGTTGTGTCAAAATCTATACTTTAGCATTTATTTATCATATGTGAATCTGCAATATCTAAGGTTTTAACAAATAAACATTCATTCCTATTTTTGTTAACTCAGTAACCATCACACTACGTTGTTAGTCCCTTACAAATCACTTCTCTTTTAATTTCATCTTCAAATTATCATTTATTTATTCTAGTTCACACTAGTGCACATATAGTGGTGCTAATGCGCAAAACTCAACACTAGCACATACACTAATACACTAACATGTTTTACATTATTGTGTGCATTAACACACTATCACATACATTACAATGCTAGTGCACACAATATGTTAGTGATTCCATGTTAATGTTAATGCACCCATATTTACACCAGTGCACACATGTTTACCGCTAGAAAAACTACTTACATGCACTAGCGTTACTTTTCCCTTTTCTATCATGTTTACAAATTAATAAATACACTTAACAACTTAATTTTTTGCGCACTTACCGAACCATCATCATTAAAAGATCGAATGAACTCATGAATGTGATTCGGGTGATGAACACGTGATGGATATTTTTCCATCTCTCCCAAAATGTAGAGCTTAAAACTATCTCAGAGGGATCAAAGGATCTAATAGAAAAATGACCAATGATTTTTGCTAACTTCCCACCCTTCTATTTAAACCCCTTCTAAACCATAATTTCTCGATTTTGGCCTTTGCACCATCTAACTAACATTCTAAGGCCTTTCTTCCTATAATTATCCATGGCTTTTTCTTTCTCTCCTATTAAGTGGTTGTCCGCCGCTTTTTTGCACCACCTATCTTCTTGAGGGGGAACCCCCTTAGCATAATCCAGATATGCTAGTGTATCCAAATGCTTCACTGAGGAAAATTAGGTAGGTCTACCACACTTCTCTATCATTTATTCATTTATCTACATGTTTCTAATATCTTTAAAACACTATTATGTTGTAATAGCACTTTAAAGAGGGACAACTGTAGACACCCTAAAAATACATTCCTATTTCTAATCATCCCTAATCATCTATATCCTTTGCATAATGTGCCAAATCAAGTTCTAGAATACATTCTATACCACTATTAATCCGCATCTCACTAGAATTAATTTAATTAATTCAATCATGCATAAAACATATGCTTACATTCCTTAACTAAGTTGATTAGCTATTTAAATAAAATTAAAATCTATTTATCCACTCACCTCCCACTCAACCCCATTTCACTAGCTCACCCTACTCAAGTTCTAGAATCCTACAATGGAGGAATAAAAATTATACGTATAATTGAAAAATTCAATAGCGAACTATTCAAATTCATTGCCCCTTCAATTCTTATTCAAACTATCCAACTGCACAAACCGAATGAATTTTCTAAATTAGGAAAATACATTAATTAACCTATAACTTATTCAAAACTTAGTTCAAAATCCATGGCCTCTCCTTCATCTATAAATAAGAGGCCCTTTCCTTCACAAATCATCTTTTGGAAGCTTAAGGCATTTGTAACATTACTCTATCAATTTTCCTTTAGAATTCTCATGCCATTTTATCAAAAAATCCTTTTATTTATCGTAACATATCTTTCTTCCATTTGGAACCAATTTGAGAGCATCCAAAAACAACTCATCAAATGAGATTCAAAAAGTGTGGCACTTCATTCCACATGCCAACCATCTCATCTAAGGCTGCAAGAGAATGTGAAGAAGGACCAAGTTCATTTGTATTGTTTGTTTATTTCATTTTTTTAGTTTTCCTTGTACACAATGCTAAAAATTATGAGGATGTTTCACCCATAATCGATGTCATAATGAAGTTTGCTTTATCTTTTAATTTGCATTTTTATTCCTATAACCTAGTCGACTTTCCTCATAAGAGAAAACACTAAAAGAAAAGTAAATTCTCACAAGAAAGGAAAAAAAACATTAAAAAATAGTTACCTTTTTCAACTTCTTCTAGACCACATGATGTGGAATGAGCTAGAAGTCTTCTAAATGGATTAATTTAAAAAGGGGACATTACAATTCTCTTCAGTGGAAAAATATTCACAAAGAATCGTTGCATAGCTATCAACTTAAGGTCGCGGCTAGGAAAAAAATTGTTTGGTGCATATTTCTAAAACCAACCTTGTATTACTTCTTCCGAGCATGTGGATCATTTCCAAAAAAAAACACCATCTTCAAATTTAATAGCTATCATCATCCAAAAACTTAAATAATTTGTTCTCTACGCCATGCAAAGAGTTGAGTTATGGTTCCATTCCACATGAAGTATTTAAAGTATCAAGTTTGTGTTCTTTTATATATGTTGTTTAGGTTTAGAAAAATCCAATTTCTATAGTATTTTATAAGACAAGTGGGTGGTGATTTGATTATTTGTCAATGTGTCAGGTTATGGTTTTAGATTATTAGGTTGTTATAAGTGTTAAATTTAAATGTTTAGTTGTAAGTGTCAAAGTAATCAAATAGAGTCAATAAATTATATATCATCTTCTTATAAAAAGTATAACATCAGTAGTCTGTGTTTGAATTTTCTATGTTTGTCTAGTCAATAATCATTTGTTATGTTAGTCAAAGTCAAAATAATTATATTGTCCTCTTATTTTTTTTCAAAAGTTTAGAGTTAAAATGGACAAGTTGAAAGTAATTGAAAAATTTGAAGGAAATGACTTCTGTACCATGAAACTTTGAACAAAATTGATATTAATCAACAAAAAATTGTGCAAAATTATTGATGGTAAAATACCAAAGCCACCAAATGAGAAAGAAAGGATAAAAAAACAACAATTATTGGGATAGGATTATTTGATGCATATATGTATCATTTAAACTTAACAAAGACATCAAATTTTATCTACACGACATTGCATAATGATTTGAGTCACAAGTAGGGAGCGTAGTAGTTGAACTAAAGCAAACATTATACAGGTTCAATATGGAATAAGGTGACATTATGGGTTAACATATCAACAAGTTTCATTCTATTTTGAATCAGTTGCGTTGGATAAAAGTTGGTGTGCTTGATGATGATACAAAATTTATATTTATAAATAGTAAGACACCAAACTATTCTAACATGGTCTTTACATCGAGTAAAATAAATTTAAGTTTAGAAGATCTGATTTCTTCTCTTATAGAGGAAGAAAATAGAACTAAGAAAATTGATCCAGAGGAAAGTGTGATGTATAAAAAAACATGATAGATCATATGCTAAAAAGAGTTCCAAATCTTATTTTAAGTAGGTATTAACTTTCAAAGATACCAAAAAATGATTTTTTTGTTATTATTGTAAACAATCTAGTCACTTATCTATAAACTGTAGGAAAAGAGCACAAGATTTAATTGATAGAAAACTACAAGAAAATGCCATGGCCATTGATGAAGAAGAGGAAGTAAACTATGCTCATACAAATAATCTAAGGGATTAGGATGACCTCTATTAGATGATTTTCTACTAGAGGATGGAGGCATCAAAGGTAAGAGGTCTTTCAATAACCTCTTGTTAGCCACTAGTGACGGGGCCACATACAACATTGGTGGCATATTTTTTTTTAGTGTGTTTTCAATTTGTTGTGTGGTATTGGAATAAGAACACAAGTATATTCCTGTTCACATGATGTAATACCCCAGGGGAAAGCCATAGTGGAAAATAAAAAGCACAATGTATTTCAACATTATGATTCATGAAAATTATGAACCGAGGTGTGTGTCCATGTTCATACCCAAGTTAGTGTTCATCATGTGAAAACCATTCATGATGACTGAACGAATGTAGAATTATTGTTTTTGGCTCCCACACTAATTTAGTAAGATGAGTTCCCAATAGTGAATGGTTGATGTGTTCCTTCTCTACCTGCTGTTTGATTTTTAGACTGGGATCATGTGCAAGAAAAGACAACACACTGCAGAAGAAGTGTAATTGTTTCTCTACCATGTTTTTACTAGGGAGGAATGTTAGGAAAAATATATTAGTAGTTTTCTCATTATACTTACGTAAATATATGTTTGTTAATAGTCAAGTTTATATGTAAGGTTGTTTATAACAACTCACATAATGTTAGTATGGCAAGTTTTTTAAGTTGTTGGAACAACTCATATATCCTTAGTAGAGTGTTTTTAGCTCCCGTATTTTATAGGAATTATATTGCCTATAAATTAGTAATGTATGTTGGTGAATTATGATAAAGATGATTAATTTTGTGTTTTTACTTTGTACGAATCTCTAACCAAATTTTCATGCAATTCATAGGATAGACAAAGGTTTAAAATAACACTACAATGCTAAATTATTCATCAAAATGAATCTTAAATCTAGGTATGATCAGATTCTTATTGAACCTTCAAATGTCCAGGAGACAATCTTCAAAGCCAATGAATATGTTATTGCTAAAATTTACACATGTTTTTCAAATTCTATGTACCTATCGTCATATGTTTTGAGAAAAGAAAAATTTTCCATCCTTTTTACTTAATTGTACCTTCTTATTCTACATGCATTCCATGCTCTCACTATGCTTAACCAACTCATACATACGTGTAATCCATGATGACATACCTCATCCTGCTTACTAGACCTCAAAACCAAACACCTTAACCATGCTTGAACCATCCATATTGACTATCCCATGACTCTTCATCACTCTTTCCAGTGTATAATATCCTTCAACATGCTTCATGGCATCACACAACATCACCACAACACTACAACACCTCTGCAAGTTACTATACCACCTCAAGATCCCATGCCACCTCATCAAGAAACTCAACCAGACCAAACAATCTCAACAAGACACTACCAATCAACCTTCATGTCCCTTACCCTATTTGACATCAATGATACCTTAGACATCAATAACAATGCATTGCTAACATGTTGTACATTCTTGTTTTAAATCTATTTGGATAGTCTTATTTGAGGATAACATATACTCATGTTTTTAAATCTCTGCATTTTCTTGTGTAAGTAAACAAGACTTTTAGCCAGATTTATTCCAACTACCTTGGGACTTGAGGCTCTTTATGGGCTGTATAATAAAGTCTCTTTATATCAGTAGTTGGAAGAAAGAAAAATAAATTTTTATCAGTTTAGGTAACTAATATCTTATGGATTCATATGGTTAAGGTGTGATGCAAATATAACATTTTTCATTATCTTAACTTCATGAACTCCTTAAGGCATAAAAATGAACATCTATAAATGAGAAAGTCTATATTGGTTTAGTACTACCTTTGGAATAAATGATTGAACATTTTGGTTCATTGTTCTAAAGAATATTGGTTAACAATTAATGAACCCAATAGGAAATTAAGTAAACATGCGTGAAACGCTATAACTTAACATGACCAATTCTAATATTTGGCAAATCAAGATTGGAATGAGGCTTATTGAGTTTAAAATGAAATTTAACCGTATTTTGTTGTCTCGCAACCATGAAAAACTAACCTAACTCATTATGAGGGTGAAATGGAGAAACAACTTTTGTATAAGAATTAAAATATGTGGAGATAATAGGTAACCTGGAATAGGAATTTAGAACAAAATTGAACTGCTCTTATTACTCATTTGATGATGTCAATAAAAGTGGTGCATACATATGAAACATGTATATATATAAATCTTAAATGTTCCTTATCCTTGATACATATTGAATGAATATTTTTAGCATTTCTATGTACCTTGGAATCCACAATCTTCTTCATTATTGAACCCTCGATATGAAGATAAATTGGGATAGCCTTGTTGATGAGTGTAACCCAATAATATCGTTATGTAAGACAACATGAAATTTACGGGTCAAATAAAAGGTAAAGAGTGAGTTAACCGAGCTCTAATGGGATATTCAATGGTGACTTTTACCATCATGTTAAAATTATCCCCTCTTCACATAATGATTTATAAATGTAAATAATTTCCCTTACTGCATATAATGACATGGTTAATCCTTATACTTCTTACTTGACTTCATGCCTTATGTAAATAAAGGGTCACATAAGCAATCATGTTTCTTTTCAACTTGTTAATCACTTTGGAAATATGGTTACGGTCACACTCTAGGGTGTCCATGTAGTAAAAATATGTTCACATCTTGAACTCATCATTAATTAGAAAAAAGAAAAAAAACCGTAAATTTTTACGAGATATTGGTTGGATCATATGGAATTTTTGGGTTAGCTATATATATGGGCATTACAGTTGGTATCAAAGCAAGGTTCATCCTCTTGAACCTTTGGGATAGTTTGGTGTTGTGGCCTTTGTTCATTATGGTAGAGAACTTGGAAGAGTAATGTGTTATTCAGTTGCGGTGAGACAAATGTGGTAATTGTGATTATATGTGTGCACCTTTTGTGCCCACCAATTAGTGTGGAATTGTCATGTTGTTGATGTGTTTCTGGAAAATAGTATTTACTCTTTTTCTAGTGAATGAAACCTAAATTTCACGTATGTCACCACTTTTTTTATGAAGGAAATGCCTTGTGAAGGAAGTGTTGTAATGTGTGATTATCCCGTGATATTGCTTATATGAACCAACATGCTGCAAGAAAAAGTGCTTTGTAGTGAAATTTCTTGTATTGTGGTAGTTTTCACCATGGGGTATTGTGTTATGGTGTCAAGTCACCATGTTGTGATGTTTTGGTATCTAATTCATAATGTTAAATCACTATGTTATTATATTTATGCAATCATTCATTTTATCAATAATACATGTTGTGAATTGGGGGAAGATGATGATTTTATAACCCCTTCAAGGTGTTGTCCTTGCACTCTTGGTGCATCATGTGAAAATGTGATGTGTTGAATGTTGTGATATTATATTGTTGTTTAAACCAATGATTACACTAAACACATGATGTTGTGGTTGTATTGTGTGTATAACATTGTGTTGTTTACCCTACACTAACCGAACATAAGGGAAAAATTGGTGTAAGTGTATGTTTAGACTAAAAATTATCTTCTATTTGTTTGGTATGTGTTGGTGCTCAATTTGGTCTCACCCCGTTTGTCTTTGAAATTATTCAGTTTGTGGACTTTGTCGTGTTTTCTATCTCCCTGTATTGATGCATAAAAACTCTGTCCTCCATTTGGTTGCCATCATACATCCCTTCCTTGGTTGAGGATCACTTAAAAGTCCAAAATTTGTTTTTCATTCCTCTGTCCATGTGAAAGAGTCTGTAACTTGGGCATAAACTTGGGTTTTTTCCCTTCCTTCTGTTTTCCACAGTCACATTTTTTTTCCCTATCATTTTTTTCCCAATTATATGTGGAAACGTGATTGGATGTGACTCAAAAGATCATATTTGGGCCTTATATCATTTCTAAATTCTCTTTCCTTGAAGAAGGATTCATTTCCGGGTACAAATAGTGATTTTCCTACATTTTACGGTTTGATGAGTGTATTTTTCCCGGTCAAATTTATATCTCAGCATCTAAGGAAATGTGGCCCTTTCTGGTTGGATGCAGCTCGATGGGACACTTTGAAAAATTTAAGGACTGATTCAACTCAAAACTTGTCCACGTGGAGGGCTGATGCTCATCTAAAAATTCACCTTTTGGTTTGGCCTTGGAGTTGCACCGGGGAGACACGTGGAGATTTCCGTTGCCTTGCCCAAACTTAGTTTTTATGTGGCTGGTATAGTTTTGGCGGACCATGGACACATGGAGGGACCACACTTGTTTGAGGACCGACCCCTAAATTTTATTTTGAAGAAGTGCCAAGAGGACACTTGGAGGCTTCCGCTCACTTCTACCCTTGCTTGGACTTTTCAATGGCTAAGGAAAACTGTCTCGGACCCTAGACACTTGGCACCTTCCGCTGATCCTTAAAATTTTGTAACAAATCTGCCAGACTGAGACATGTGGTGAGCCCATTCTTGTTTTGGGTCTCTATTTTTGGGGACCATCTCAAAGTGCGCCATTGAGACACGTGGAGGCTTCCATTGTCTCCTTTTTTTGCTGAGAATTTTTTTAGAGACCAAAAGGTGTTTTTCTTGGGCCCAGGGCATGTGGAAGGCCCACGCTTGTTTGGAAAATTTCCCATGTACTTCTTCTTTGCAGTCACACCTAGGAAACATGTGGTTGGTTATAAAATAAAGTGGAGAAGGGGAAGAATCAACAGTTTTTATGCATTGCATCTGTTTTTCTGCCATTTTTCACTCCAAGACTCCTAGAGATGTGAATAAGCATTGTTTTTCATAATTTTTTGATGAAATTCCTTGTCGTCTCTATCTGTAAAGTGCCATTGAATGGATTCAGAAATGAATTTGTGAGTCCAAGGATTGTTAAGGTCGATATTTTGAATTTGGAATTGCTCAGGAACTTGCAAAAATGAGAATTACCAAATAAGTTAGATGTGGGACGAAGTTGTAGAGGAAAAAAAAAGGAAAAGGATGAAATGATGAAAGTTGCAGGCATAAAAGATGAAAAAGGTGTTGCCTCAAGAGTGAAAAGGATTACATGTCATATCCAGTTATGTAGAGCCACCGAAAAAATGATTAAAAAGGAGATTTCTTACATGAAAGAATCAGAATGATTAGAAGGACTACCAAAATGTTGTGTTATGACATCCTAGTCATTAGTGGAGGGTCTGAGAAATGTGATCAGTCCATGATTTGTCAAACTGGAAACTTTTTGTTGCAAACTTGTTAAACGTCACTTTCTGAGGAAAATTGGTAACAATTAAAGGTCCCTCAAATATTCTTCTTCTTTCTTGGGAGGGGAAATTTGGGATGAGTGAGCAAGTGAAATTTATAAATGCAATGAGAATACTCTTGCAAATGGTTAGGGGTTGAATTCTTAAGAGAAAATTTGAGAAAAGCCGTCTTCTTGAGAGACCAATCCGAGATAACCTGTTAATTTCTTCTGTGTTAGATTTTCTATCATGTCAAGTTGGTTACTGATGTATAGCCATTGACGAGCACTGATATTTCTCTAGAAGCTTTCCCTTGTTGATGAATTTAAGTAATTTTGAAATTAATTTATGTCAATCTTGGAGAAATTAGTGTCTGTTTTGTTTCAGAATGTTTGCATGTAGTTTTTCTTGTTCCTATTGCAATCTTACATTGAAATATTTGTGAAATCACACATGATCTCATCCATGTGACAATTTAGTGGCATTTGCAATTTAATTTTAAGAAGAATCTTCATCTTGTGATGAGATAAACAAATTTAAAATCAATTCACTGTCATTTGTTAATAAAGATTGTTTGTAAGTCTTTGGGTGTACCTTAGGTGTGATTGATCAGAGATCTTGGTGTTTAATTGAGTCTTTTAACTCGAGCCTTCATGTTAGATTGTCAAATATTGTGTGAAAACATGATGATCTGGGCCTCCATTGAAGCACACTTTCTAGTTGAAGGAACGTCTTAACTATTTTGAAGCTTTCTGTTGTTGAGTTGTCCATTATTGTGAAGTTTCTCAAAGATCTGGTATAATCAAATTTATGTTGTTCAATCTCCCACCAAAATCATTCAAAAAACCATGAACCCATCCTAAACTACCCTTGTTTTCCCTATATATCCACAAAGGAACAAAATCTATTTACCAAAATATGCAGAACAATCAAGATTCCATAATGTATTCAGTAACCTTAGCCTTGTTTTGAAAGTATCTCTATCTTTTAGAAGTGACAACTCTTAAGAGTTAAATTATGGAGTATTGACCGTATTTTCCCAAGGTTTTCTTCATAAATTTTTTGCAAAAGAAGGATTTATCCATCTCCTTCATCAAACAGAGGTTACACTATGGGTCCTCTCACACTGGTTGAAAGGCATCACCTAAAGTAGTGAGGATAGGTCAAATCCTCTTAAAGGTGCTATCCATCTCTCCACAAATCTGAGTGACAAAGGGTCAGCTAGATCTCATCCCCAGCTACAAAATGATAGACATCATGATCTATCTGTCTCTAAGCTCCATGTCAATTTGTGATGCTACTCAACTTGAAAGGGAGAACAAATTTGGATACCAACACTCATGGTGTCATTTCTAGGGAGTATTTGAAGAAAAGGTGTTAACATACAGACCCTGGTAATGTATCTTACATGATCTAAGTGTCAATACATTGCTAAAATATCATTATTTGTTCAGATATATAAGAATTGTTCAAAGTTGTAAGTTCTAAGTGTAATATTTCCAGCTTATACAGTTATTGCACTAAAGTTTGTATCATCAATTGATAAATTTGGGTAGAAGAAGAGAAGATCTCGTAATCTTTACATGAATCTAGTATGGACAGACATTTGATAGTTATTTCATAGTGAATTTACACAAACTAAGGTGAAAATCCTTAGTGGCGACTCCGTGCTATTTAAATTCTTAATAAATAATAGCGTCTTAACATATATCAAGTAAGATTTGTCATTAATCTCTGTAAAAGTGGAAGGAAGAAGATTTGTCTTCACCAGGGACCCTAGTAGAAGGTTGTTTCAATAGTTGGGAAAGTATAATTCAAAAGGAAGAATAATTTGGAAGGTTGTTGAAGATCAATCATCAAGAAAAGAGATCTCCACTGGTGAAACTGATCAACCTGTGATTGAATATTGTAATACTTCCTCAAGTGCTTTTGAATCAAGTAGTCTCTTTGTTGAATTGAATTCTCCATCTAGAGAGGGTCCTTCTTTTGTATTTGAAACATTTACTTCTCAATCTACCCCAGTATTTTCCAAATCTGATAGAGTTTTCCAAGAAACAAAGCCTTTAGAGGGTAGTCATTCTGAGAATTGCATCCATGTACCACATAGACCCCTCACTCCTCATCATTCTGTTTCTCATGTAAGATCACCTCCTCAAAATAATATGGCTCAGCCTCCACCTAGACCTCCATTTGTTAATAATTTTGGTCCCATCTAATTTAGAGGTATGGCTGGTTATCCAAATGCTGTGCCACAAGATGTAGGAAATAGATTGCCCAAGTTTCAAGGAAATAATGCAATCACTGGTGATCAACACTTGAAGCTATTTTTCAATATGATGGAGGAATTTAAAATAAAATTTGAGGATGTATACATTAAATTGTTTATCCATAATCTAGAAGAAGATGTACGGGACTGGTATAAATCTTTGCCAGATAATTCCATCGATTCTTGGAAAGAGATGAAGAATGCTTTTAGAATGTAGTATGGTGATAAAATAGACCCTAGGTTTTTTTTATCAGAGTTTTAAAATATAAAAAAGAATCCTAATGAATCAATGCATGATTTCAATTCAGGATTTAACAAAACATTGAGAAGACTACCTGTTAGTTTGAGGCCATATGATGAATCATGTCTGATAAAGTATTCAGATGCATTTGATAAGAAAGATGTTTACTATTTGAGGGATAAGAACCCTAAAACTTTGGGGCAGGCCTTTACCATGGCTCTGTAAATTGAGAACAACATTAAAGAAGTTGGGAAATCTCCTAAGAGGGAGGGTGTTAAACTGATCAACCCAGAGAAGCCTCAATCAAGTAAGGATGTGGATCTTGAGGAAGTTCTAAAGACTTTGGCCAGGGCTATCATAGAAATATCTTATAAGCTAGCTAGGGTAGAGAAAGGAATAGAACAAGGTTCTCAAGGTCAGCATAGGCAACAAGAACAAGAAAGATTCACAAATCATCTTAGAAATGATCAAAGATATGATGACAGAGGTAAAGAACCAATGGGATCTAGACAACCCCAAGCTAGGGAAAATAGATTAGTACTTGATCCTCTAAATGCCAGAGTTGTTGTTGTTGAAGAGACAAATGAAATTGATTGGCGTGACAAATGTTTCTTACCCCACCTTCCATGTGAAATAGATCAACAAGTTGAAGAAGCTGATGATGATGATAAAATTAATGATGATGCATGCATGGTGGATTGCTCTACAAGCTCACAACAAGGAGGAACTTCAATTGAAGTGATAAGTGCAAGAATTGCTACAAGGTTTTAGGATTTCATTCATAGGGTACTGTTGGTGCAAATCAGTAGCACCCCTAGATGTTGATCAGACTTCTAGTTGACATTTTGGACATCTAGTGTGATTGCACAACATTGAATATTTTCCCCAAGTGTGGGACTTGTAAAATGGGAAAAGAATATCTAGTTTAGAGGTTGGTTCATCGACTCCTCTGATCAGGTGTATTACTTGCAAGTTATACAGAGGTTTCAAACTCAAACTCCTACTCTAAATTCCAAATGGGACAGAGATAGGAAATGCAAAAAACTAAAACTAGTGCTAATAGGGAGATGCACCAAAGGAGTGGTGAGCATTTTTTACTTCTGTAGATTGACACAGTTCATAAAAATGCAACAAAACTTCATGCACAAACTGATAACTGTAATGGAAGGTCAGAAATGAATCAAACAACACAAATAGAGGATTAAAACTCATTCAAAGAGCCTGCATTGTCATTTATAACATAAAAAACGTTTGCATTACAACACCTGAGAGGAAAAAAAAGGTTGCAGTCTTAGAAAAGGTTTGGTTTTTTCCACAAAATCGCTTTCAAGGTGAAAGAGGGAGCCTGCAATACATGAAAAATGTTCAACCCCTTCAAAAATGAGCCAAATCTGGCTTTTACAGTGCAAGAAGCAACCCCAGGAGAGAGAAACATGGGAAAACATGGGAGAGCTTAAACCACTGACCAAAAATGGTAATAAACCAGCATGGGAATCCTTATAGGTCCATTCCTTGACATTTTTCCACCATAGCTGGGAGAGAATGCGAGCCATTCTTCATTAAAAATGGTGGTTGAAACGTCATTTCTGTTCATTACCCATGTGCCCGAGGCATTTTTTCAATTTTACTGTCTCCAAACTCCATAAAAATACAAAAATTGACCACTAGAATCTTGTAGATAATTTCACCAGATTTCCATTGATATAAAGAACGTGAAAAACCGAGCTATGGATCGAAAGTTATGGCCATTTGAAATTTTAGGGCAAAATAGGGCCAAAACGGATTGGCGTGCGAAAAATTTGAAATTTTCCACAATTTTTGCATTTGGGAAAATTTCCCCAAAAATCCCCATGTGCTCCACAATTCTGGGTGCAACGCTGGGATGTTATTCCATTGGCCGTGGGGCTTCTTGATGCCTCATTTTCCATCATTTTTACCATTGGACAAATTTTCTAAAAATCTCCTGCCGGGTTGATGATTTGAAGGATACGTGGCATGATATGATTCACTGCGGGCCTCCTATGCTCCTTAACTTTTCCCTCACTTTTGGCCATATTTTGAACTCGAACCACATGGCAAGAACCTCATTGGTTGTGGGCTTTTCCCTTTGAAATTTACTTTGTTTTGCTTTGGGAAAATTTCCAACATTTCCTACCGCACATTCTGAATGCGTGGCGAGATGCCACATGGCGGGATCACATTTGGGCACGTGGTTTTTCCTAGGGGCAAACATCTCCTTCGTTGTGCTTACCTTTGTGAAAAATTCCCAAATTCTCCCCGCCTTCCGCTCTGATGTTTTGACCCCTCAGGGGACACATGGCCTGATCCCCAATTGGTCGGGCGGGGCGGCGGGCCAAAAATTCCTTCTCCTTTCCTTTACACCAAAACACTTCGCCAAATTTCTAAATCTTCACCTCCATGCTTTGCTGGTCCTGGGGACTAAAGACACGTGGCGCGGCATGGTTGATTCAGGGCCTGTCCATTTCGGTGATCTTTTTACGTTGTGCCAACACTTAGTCAAATTTCTCATTTTTCCATTTTAACTCCACCCTTTGCCACTCCTTTCCTCTAGAGACACATGGCATAATATGATTCGATGCGGGCCTAGCATGTCCAAATTTTTTTCCTCAGATCAACCCTTAGAAATTTTTTCAATTTCCTTTCCCCTGGACACGTGGCAACATCTCATTCGTCAGCAGAGTCTTCGGGGTGAAATGTTCCTTTTGAAAAATTGTTGAATCACTTAGAAAAAATTCCAAGTTATACCTCCACCCTCCACCACGCCCCGAGGACACGTGGCACCATATTCACTAGGCTGCAGGCCTTTCAGGGGAAAATTTCCCATAAAAACTCCGCCAAGGTCATAACTCCAAAAATACATGGAGTTAGGAGGAAAACTTTACCTTTCTAGAAAGTTGAGAAAAATATCTATCCAATGGTTCCATTTCTAGAAGGTATTGAGTTCCTAAAAAGCAAAAAATTATGACTAAGGCAAAAGAGAGGGGGAGAATGAAGGGAGTTAGCCACAAATTGAGCAAGGGGCTCATTTTGGATAACAATTTTGGTGACTCAAAGGGGTCATCTGCCTACTGAATGAAGTTACCAGTTGCTTGAAGCAATCCATTTGGCATGGAGTCATCAATTTCTCTACTTGGTACCCCCAACTGATTAGAACATTGCAAGGAGGAATATGGAGGGTGACACATCACCTGATTGGAGAAAGGCCTGCAAAACAACATTTCCTAGGAACAACAAGCTTGTGCCAAAGCACTTAGGGAAAGAAAATCTAATCTGACAACAAAACAATGTGCATAAGCACTTGGAGGAATGAAAACCTAAGCTAATATGTACAAGGTGGAGGAACTTCCCATCAGTAGTAAACGCTTTAGATGGATTCCATTGACTAGAATCTGTAGTTCTTCGCCATCCAATGAAGATAATTGGAAAGCATTGTTGTCCTTACACTTTGTGACCATGTATGGACCCACTCCAAATGGCATCAAATTTTGAATGCCTTCCCAGTTTTTCTCTTTCTGCATCACATTTTAACACTAGTATCTCCAACTTGGAAAGATCTATCCTTGGCCTTCCTATCAAAGGGCTTCTTGATCAAATCTTGATCCTTCTCCATTGCTCAAGATGCCTGATTTCTAATTTCTTGGAGCGCCATCAATTCTGTGCATATCTAACCTCCATGGGTCCAAAATCTAAAAACTCCAATTGTTTCATGAGTTCCAATGTTGGCAACTCAAGTGACCTAGGAAAACTTTCCTCTCTTCCATAAACAAGCTTGACTGGAGAGTTACCTGTAGATCTCTTGGGACTTATCCTATCAGCCCGTAAGGTTGACTTTCAATTTGGTATGCCAAGACCTCTGATTTTCATCAAGAGTCCTCCTAATGATCCTTAATTAAGTTCTTATTTGTAGATTTAGCCTAGGCCATTACCCTGAGGGTAATAGTCTGATGAAGTGCTTAGGTAGATCCCATTCTTAACAGCCCATTCAGTTACCTTGGACCCAATGAATGCTAGTGCATTATCTGATATTATTTTAGCAGGTATTCACCCAATCTTGTTGCTATTCCCTCATAGAAGTATAGGATGCCTAGATTCATTTGCTTCCTTGAGTGCTACTACTTCAGTCCACTTGGTGAAGTAATCTATTGTTGTTAGAATCCATTTGTGTCCCTTGGCTTGAATTTTTGATTAATGGCTCTAATGAAGTCCAAACCCCATTGTATGAATGGCTGGTCAACTGAAATTGGATGCAATGGAAGGGCAGCTAGTCTCTAGCCTTACCCATGAAGAATGCACAATTCTTGCACCTCTTAATCCATGCATAAACAGTCACTGAAAATATTGGGCCAATAATAGCCACCCCTCATGATCTTCAGAGCTATCACTCTCTGGTGAAAAATGATACCACCAGCTGATCCACCATGGAACTCTTCCAAACACCCTATGCGAATCTGATTTGTACCAATGCATCTCAACGGCACTGCATTCACATCCCTTTTGAATAAAAACACCATCAACAAGGGAATATGGGACAGCCTGCAATCTGAAGTGTCATCTTTTGGTCTTGTTCATCCCCTGGAGGGCATAGACCTATGTTTTAGGAAGTGCATTATGTCTTGGGTCCAGTAAGGAGTGAGGACACCATCATTTTCCTCTTGAGTGCTTTCTTGCTCATGGCTGTTCTTGCAACGCCAAAACAACCTCCTTCTCATTGCATGCTTCCTTGTGATTTATTCAAGACCAGCTTTCTCACACAATCTTTTTCCTCTGACTAACTTGGTGACTTTGATCTCAATGTCATACTCCATGACATGAGTAATCCATCCATGCTCTCTTTTCATTCAGGTCTTTGTTGAGGATGAAGTCCTTAACTCCCACATGAGAAACCAGCAATTGAACCTTGTTGTTTGAAACTAGATGCTTGAATTTCTTCAAGCTCCTGATTACTGTAAGAACATGCTTCTCAATGAAGGAATACCTCACCTCATAGTCCTCCAGGCTTTGGCTGGAAGAAAGCCAATTGGCTGATCATCATTTTTCTTTGTTCTGTTGTACCAAGATTGTCAGAAATAGTATCAACACCCCCAAATGCATAGAGGATGAAATCCTTTGAGAAATATGGGGTTAATGAGAGTTGGGGCTTGAGAGATGGGCTTCTTTGATTGCTTAAAAAATTTCCTTGCCTTCTGATTGTCCATTTAAAATCCATGATTTTCTTTAACATCTTGGTGATAGGCTTGACTAGTGCTGCAAAATTTGGGACAAACCTCCAAACAAAATTTATCCTCCACCAAGAAGCTTTGAAGGGCCTTCTTGTGGGCTTGGCAATGGTAGTGCTCTTATGGCTTTAAATCTTTCTAAATCAATTTCTAATCCTTCTTTGGAGACAATGTGGCCAAGGAGTTTTCCTTCATGGGCTAGAAAAATACACTTTTTAGGATTCAAGGATACTCCAATTTTTTTACACGTTTGGAACACTTGTCTCAAATCAAATAGATTGGTCTGCTGCATTTTTTGAAAAAAATAGTGATATCATCAAGATATATCAACACCATGTTGTTATTCAAATCCTTGAAGGCCATGTCCATTGCTCTTTGGAAATTAGCTCCAGCGTTGGACATCCCAAATGGCATTTTCCTGTATGCATAAGTTCCCCCATTTGGTTGTAAAGGCTTTCTTGAACTAATCCTCTTCTTTCATCATAATCTGATTGTACCCTGAATAGCCATCAAGTAATGAAAACCTCTCAAAGCCCAGGCAACAACTTGTAAAATCTTCTCTATGGAAGGAAGTGGGTAATGATCCTTGAGAGATGCTCTATTCAAATCTATGAAGTTAACACACAATCTGATTTCCCCATCTTCTTCTTTCTAACTGGAACCAAGTTGGCCACCCAACTAGAATGCTTGATAGAGAATATGATTCTTGGACTCTATCAACTTATTCAATTCTTTTCTCATGAGAGGCTCCATGTGTGGATTGACTAGCCTTTGTTTTTTTCTGATGGGCTTAGTACTTGGATCCAATTCAATGGTTTGTTGAGCTAACTTGGGATTGAAACCTTTCAAATCTTCATAGCTCCAAGAAAACACATCAGGAGAATTCTTGACAAAGTTGTATGAACTCATACCTTTCTTTTTAAGTTGTCATCTTTACTAACTTGGAGTGATTTTCCTTCTTCTCACCAAGATGGACATTGAATATTCACCCTTGACTTGGATATTTTATTTCTCCTTCCTAAATTGATCATTAGGATTGAAAATGGACTCCAAAGTAATAAGTCCCTTTGGTAGTTTGTTGTGTCTCATCTTGTACCACTTGGTCACCATATTGCTGCTCCAACTTTTCCTAATTTTTAGCTGAGAACTCAGCCTCTTCTTGCAAGAAATGGATGATTTGTCGATCATTTTCAAACACTTGCCAACTTACATTGTTTCTCTGGCACTGAAGGCCTTACAATCACATGGATGTTTTGGCTGTACCTTGTCTTTTTGGATGTTTTCAACAACATTAAATGGCTGCTCCTAACTTGCTGTAAGCCTGTCAGCCAGCGTGGTTCTCTTTTCTAGGAATGGATCTGATGCCAAAGCACTCAAAAATATTCAATGAGGTCCCACACCCTATTTTTTTAGCACTTGAGCAGATCATTCTTGACAGCATACTGTCCCTTAACTTGGTTGACAATCAACTCACTGTCACCAAAGAATTGCAAGTTCTTTATTCCTCTCTTGATTGACCAATGCAATCCTTGTATCAAGGCTTAATATTCAACAGTGTTATTAGAGCATGCAAACTGGAATCTAAAAGATGTATAATACTTAACTCCGTGAGGTGAAACAAGCATACCTCCCCCTCCTGCACCTTGTCTACTCCTTGATCCATCAAAAAACAATTGCCGTACCTCATTGCCATCCTTGTGGTCCGACTTGGTGATGCTAGGGATGAGCTGATTATCTTCATGCATGCAATAGACTCCTAACTCAGATTCTTCTATTTCTTCATAAGGATCAAAAACATGCACCTTGTTTTCCCATTCATCAAGAGTTAGATCTGGGATAATTCCAACCTTGGTGTCAGCTTCATAAGTGCTTAGATAATCTTCTTGATCAAACACTGAACAATTGGTATTGATTTGCTTGGAGTGTAAGGCTCAATGTGAAAGTTTGCAATAGGCTCAGATATGATTGTGGCTTTAGTTACATATCTTGTTCTGAACAACATGTGTGACAAATCAGTAGATAAGTAACCTCCAATCTTGGATGTGAAATCCCTTGACAGACATAGGGCAAAGAGTGGTGGAAGGTATATTATTGAGACATCTTGAAAAACAAAAACGTTGTGGCATGTATGTAAAGTAAGACTCAAGTTTTTTATCACTCCAACCATTGTTACTACTGTCCCATCCAATTACACTACCACTTTGGATATGACTTCATATTGAAGCCTTAGCTGATCAGTTATTTTCTTAGGCATTACTGAACTACTTGCCCCGGAATCATTCATGTAATTGTGTACTAATTGGTTTCCAATGATCAATGAAACATAGAATGGAGGGGGTTTCAACATTTTACCTTGCTGTCCTCCATGATTCCTCTCAGTCTGGGCAACATTTGTGAGCACCTTCTCTTACATTTGGGCTTGCTAATTTGAAGTTGACCAGTCCTTCATGGCAGCTTGTAGCAAATCTCTTTGGCCTGGGATAGATAGTGATTCCCACATTGATATGTTTACACCTGTCTTCTTCATCTGATCAATGATGTTGAATGGAGATGAAGCATCTCTCTGCTATCCCTTGGCCTGCACATTCATTCCTTGTACATGGGCAGCAACAACTGGCATTTGAGTTGGCCTAGGAACTGTTTTAGGCAATCCTTGTGTGTTTGGAACTGCATTTTGCTTGCCAATAATTTGTGGAGTGATAGAAGATCATGGATTACTTGGAACCAATGGCTATTATTCACCCAAATTTATCCTTTTTGACCTTGTGTTAGCTGCAACATTTTGGGGAATTGTTTGATTCATGCCACAAAAATCTTCTACCTACTAGTTTACAAGTGTGGTATCATTTGGAGCTGATTGTTGCTGGAATGTGTCTTGTTGTTGTTTATTTTCTTGACTACCTTCACCCTCCACACCAGTTGTAGTCACCATTAACGCTTGATTTAAGGCACCGTTGAAGCACATAGACTGATTGTGAGGTTCATTGCATGGAAAACACCAATCATACTATTGAGCCATGTTGTTTTGTACTGGCACTAATGCCTTAGAGGAAGATATAATATTGGGATTATAGGGCTGAAATGGTCTGTTAGCAGGAGGTCTTGCTTGATTTAAATTTGTAGCTGGATTGGGTGGTCTTTGAGGTTGTAATGGCCTGTTAGGCTGAGCTTGAGGCTGGAAAGAAGGTTTAAAGCTTTGGGCTTGCTACCTTTTGAGTGTAACCAGCTCATTGCCTAGATTTTACAATTACTTCATGACTTCTTAAAGTTCATTTGAGGCACTAGAAGATGAAGTAGAAACTTCACTTGAATTATGATTTCTAGGAGTGGGAATAGGAGCTAAAATAAGCACTTGACTAATACTTGGGCTCTCTAAACTTGGAAACAATGGCAATGGAGGCCTAGGAGCTAGCTTTCCAGCTTGAATCAAACAATTTTCAGCTACAATGGCAATGCTATAAGAAACAGGGATAGTTGTGCCTCCCCATGGATTGAATCAACATAGAAATATTAGAATTTAAAGCTTTAACCTGTAATATAGAAAAGCACCTTCTGCTGCTGGCCTTACTGGCACTAGAATCCTCTCCCAAGTCATTTGAAATCTAAAGTTGAAGTTAGTCAGCTGCTCATTGGGAGCTCTCTTGATGGTTGTCAGCTGTTCCAAAAGGGACAAGTTATCTCCCTTTTCTCCAAACTACTCATGGAGGGCTATACATAGCTGGGTCCAATTTTGAATAGAACCCAAGGCAAGACTCCTGAACCATTGCAAAGCTTTCCCTTTCAATGAAGATGCCAACAATTTGACAGCAACTTGCATCTCATTGATCTCATGGATTGTATAAATATTAGCAATATCCTTAAGATGATCACCAAGAGTGGTCTGATTATCTCCAGTAAAGTATGGAATGTTCTTCAATGCTGCAACTGGGATTGAATTTTGTGCATTGAGAGAAAGTGGGCTGCTAGCAGTGAAATTGACATAGGGATTGTTTTGTGCCATTTTGATTGGCCTTAGAACCCTTGTTGATTGAATGAAAGGCCTACCAGGTGGAGGAGTTGATAGAGTTCTATTTGGCAGAGATGGAGACCTTTGAATTCTCCTCCCTCTTTGCCTTCTTCTTGGAGATAACTGTACATACTCGAACAATACCTCTTCTTTTCCAACTCTTGATTTTGTGGTAATTCTTGTCATGAGTTTTCAGGTCTGCACTGCTAAAACTAGCTGATTCTTCTTCCTTGGAGTCACCAGATGTGAAATTTAGGGATCTTTTAAGCTAGAAACTTGCAACAAATGCAAATAAATTTTTGTTGCAATGAAGATGAAGACCTCTAAGGTTCCACCGGGGTGTGCCAAAACTTTTGGGGCAAATCAGTAGCACCCCTGGATGTTGATCAGACTTCTAGTTGACATTTTAGACATCCTGTGTGATTGCGCAACATTGAATCTTTTCCCCAAGTGTGGGACTTGTAAAATGGGAAAAGAATCTCCAGTTTAGAGGTTGGTTCCTCAACTCCTCTGATCAAGTGTATTACTTGTAAGTTATACAGAGGTTTCAAACTCAAACTCCTACTCTAAATTCAAAAGGGGACAGAGATAGGAAATGCAAAAAACTGAAACTAGTGCTAATAAGGTGATGCACCAAAGGAGTGGTGAGCATTTTTTACTTCTACAGATTGACACAGTTCATAAAAATGCAACAAAACTTCATGCACAAATTGATAACTATAATGGAAGGTTAGAAATGAATCAAACAACACAAACAGAGGATTAAAACTCATTGACAGAGCCTGCATTGTCATTTTTAACATAAAAAATGCTTGCATTACAACACCTGAGAGGAAAAATAGGTTTTAGTCTTGCAAAAGGTCTACTTTTTCCAAAAAATCACTTTCAAGGTGAAAGAGGGAGCCTGCAATACATGAAAAATGTTCAACCCCTTCAAAAATGAGCCAAATCTGGCTTTTACAGTGCAAGAAGTGACCCCTGGAGAGAGAAACACAGGAAAACATGGGAGAGGCCTTCAACCACCAACAAAAAATGCAATAAAATAACATGGGAATCCTTATAGGTCCATTCACTGACATTTTTCACCATACTGGGAGAGAATACGAGCCGTTCTTCATTAAAAATGGTGGTTGAAACATCATTTCTGTTCATTACCATGTGCCCAGAGGTGTTTTTTGAATTTTATCTCTCCATACTCCATAAAAATATAAAATTGACCCCATAATCTTGTAGAGAATTTCACCATCTTTTTGTTGATATAAAGAAACGTGAAAAACTGAGCTCTGGATCGAAAGTTATCGCCATTTGAAATTTTAGGGCCAAACAGGGGCTAAAACGGATTGGCGGGCAAAAAATTTTTGAAATTTTCCACCTTTTTTGCGTTTGCGAAAATTTCCCCAAAAATCCCTGTGCTCCACCGTTCTGAGTGCCACGTGGCATAATTCTTATTAGACGCTAAAAGCCTTCTTGATGCCTCATTTTCCATCATTTTGACCATTGGACAAATTTTCCCAAAAATCTCCGTTGAGCCGATGGTTTGAAGACACGTGGCATGATATGTTTCACTGTGGGCCTCAGCTCCCTTAACTTTTCCATCACTTTTGGCCATATTTTTGACTTGAACACATGGCGAGACCCCATTTGTTATGGGATTTTCCCTTTAAAATTTCCTTTGTTTTGCTTTGGGGAAAATTTCCAACATTTCCCCGCGTTCTGAAGCAACCAGATGCCACATGGCGAGGCTCCCATTGGGCACGGGCCCTGGGGGAAAACATCTCCTTTTGAACTTTCCTTCATTTTCCTTTGGGAAAAATTCCCAAATATTCCCCGCCATGCTCTGACGTTACGACCCCCCCAAGGACATGTGGTATATTTGACATTAGTCGGCGGGGCAACGGGCTAAAAATTCCTTCTCCTTTCCTCTACACCAAAACACTTCGCCAAACTGTCTAAATCTTCACCTCCGATGCTCCGCCACTCCCGGGGACTTGGGACACGTGGCATCGGCGTGATTCACTTAGGTCCCTTTTGGACGAATTTGTTTAGTTGTGCCAACACTTAGTCAAATTTCTCATTTTTCCATTTTAACTCCACCCTCCGTCACTCCTTTCCTCTAGAGAGACGTGGCACAATATGATTCGATGTGGGCCTAGCATCCAAAATTTTTTGCTTGCATCAACCCTTAGAAAAAATTTTCAATTTCCTTTCCTTGGACACGTGGCAGCATCTCATTCCTCAGCAGGCCTTCAGGGCGAAATGTTCCTTTTGAAAAATTTCTGAATCACTTAGTAAAAATTCCAAGTTTACCTCCACCCTCCGCCACGTCCCGAGGACACGTGGCACCATATTCATTGGCTGCGGGCCTTTCAGGGGAAAATTTCCCATAAAAACTCCGCCGAGTCATAACTCCAAAAATACATGGAGTTAGGAGGAAAACTTTACCTTTCTGGAAAGTTGAGAAAAATATCTATCCAATGGTGCCATTTCAAGAAAGTTCTTGAGTTCCTAAAAAGCAAAAAAATTATGACTGAGGCACAAGAGAGGGGAGAATGAAGGGAGTTAGCCACAAATTGAGCAGGGGGGCTCATTTTGGATAACAATTTTGGTGACTCAGAGGGGTCATCTTCCTGTTGAATGAAGTTACCAGTTGCTTGAAGCAATCCATTTGGCATGGAGTCATCAATTTCTCTACTTGGTACCCCCAAATGATTTGAACATTACAAGGAGGATGATGGAGGGTGACACATCACCTGATTGGAGAAAGGCCTACAAAACACATTTCCTGGAACAACAAGCTTGTGTCAAAGCACTTAGGGAAAGAAAATACTAATCTACAACAAAACAATGTGCATAAGCACTTGGAGGAATGAAAACCTAAGCTAATATGTACAAGGTGGATAACTTCCCTTCAGTAGCAATGCTTTAGATGGATTTCATTGACTAGAATCTGTAGTTCTTCTACCATCCAATGAAGACAATTGGAAAATATTGTTGTCCTTACACTTTGTCACCATGTATGGGTCACTCCAAATGGCATCAAATTTTGAATGCCTTCCCAATTTTTCTCTGTCTGCATCCCATTTTAACACTAGATCTCCAACTTGGAAAGATCTATCCTTGGCCTTCCTATCAAAGGTCTTCTTGATCAAAGCTTGATGCTTCTCCATTGCCTCGGGATGCCTGATTTCTAATTTCTTAGAGCGCCATCAATTCTACATAACTAACCTCC
This sequence comes from Taxus chinensis, assembly GCA_019776745.2. NCBI lineage: Eukaryota > Viridiplantae > Streptophyta > Pinopsida > Cupressales > Taxaceae > Taxus > Taxus chinensis. The sequence continues at coordinate 646,251,050 of CM034147.1, read as the reverse complement.
ATGGGTCCAAACTCCAACAACTTCTAATTGTTTCACGAGTTCCAATGTTGGCAACTCAAGTGACATGGGAAAAATTGCCTCTCTTCCATAAACCAGCTTGTAATGGAGAGTTACCTGTAGATCTCTTGGAGAGTTATCTTATCATCCCATAAGGCTGATTTCAACTTAGCATATGCCAAGACCTCTAATTTTCATCCAAGAGCCCTCCTAATGATCCTTAACAAAGTTCTTGTTTGTAAGATTCAGCCTGGCCATTACCCTGAGGGTAATAGTTTGATGAAGTGTTTAGGTAGATCCCACTCTTGACAGCCCATTCAATTACCTTGGACCCAATCAATGCCACTGCATTATCTGATATTATATGTAGCAGGTATGCAAAATCTAGTTACTATTCCCTCATAGAAGTCTGAGGATGTCTAGATTCATTTGTTTCCTTGAGTGTTAGTGCTTCAGTCCACTTGGTGAAGTAATCTGTTGCTGTTAGAATCCATTTGTGTCCTTGTCTTGAATTTGGATTAATGACTCCAATGAAGTCCAAACCCCATTCCATGAATGGATGGTCAACTGAAATTCGATGCAATGGAAGGGTAACTAGTCTCTCCTTACCCGTGAAGAATGCACAATTCTTGCACCTATTGATCCATGCATAACAGTCACTAAAAATATTGGGCTAATAATAGCTAGCCCCTCATGATCTTCCAGAGCTGTCACTCTCGGTGTAAAATGACCACCAGCTGAATCCACCATGGAACTCTTCCAACACCTTGTGAATCTTATTTGTACCAATGCATCTCAGCTAGCACTCCATTCACATCCCTTTCTGAACAATACACCATCAACAAGGGCATATGGGACAGCCCTGTAAACTAAAGTATCTTCTTTTGGTCTTGCTCATATCCCCTGGAGGGCATATACCTGTGTTTAGGAAAGTGCATTATGTCTTGGGTCTAGCAAGGAGTGAGGACACCATCATTTTCCTCTTGAGTGCTTCCTTGGTTCATGGCTATCTTGCAACACCAAAACAACCTCCTTCTCATTGCATTCTTCCTTAGATGTTGGCTCAAGACCAGCTACTCACACAATCCTTTTCCTCTGACCAACTTGGTCGACTTTTATCTCAATGTCACACTCCATGACACGAATAATGCATCTTGCTCTCTTTTCATTCAGGTCTTTGTTGAGGAGGAAGTCCTTAACTCCCACATGAGAAACCAGTAATTAAACCTTTTTGTTCGAAACTAGATGCTTGAATTTCTTCAATCTCCTAATTATTGCAAGAACATGCTTCTCAATGAATGAATACCTCACCTCATAGTCAATCTAGGATTTGGATAAAGAAATCAATTAGCTGCTCATCATCGTCTTTGGTTCTGCTGTATCAAGATTGCAGAAAAAGTATCATCACCCCCAAATGCATAGAGGATGAAATCCTTGGAGAAATCCGGGTTAATGAGAGTTGGGGCTTGAGAGATGGATTCTTTTATTGCTTCAAAAACTTTCTTTTCCTTCTGTTCTGTCCCCTTTGAAATCCATGCTTTTATTTAACATCTTGGTGATAGGATTGACTAAGGCTGAAAAATTTGGGACAAACCTCTGAACAAAATTTATCCTCCCCAAGAAACTTTGAAGGGCATTCTTGTGGCTTGGTAATGGTAGTGCTCTTATGGCTTTAACTCTTTCTGGATCAATTGCAAATCCTTATTTGGAGACAATGTGGCCAAGGAGTTTTCCTTCATGAGATATAAAAATACACTTTTTAGGATTCAAGGATACTCCAAATTTTCTGCACCTTTGGAACACTTGTCTCAAATGAAAGAGATGGTCTGCTGCATTTTTTGAAAAAATAATGATATCATCAAGATATATCAGCACCATGTTGTTATTCAAATCCTTGAAGGCCATGTCCATTTCTCTTTGGAAAGTAGCTCCAGTGTTGGACAACCCAAAAGGAATTTTCCTGTATGCATAAGTTCCCCATTTGGTTGTAAAGGTTGTCTTGAACTGATCCTCTTCTTTCACCATAATCTGATTGTACCCTGAATAGCCATCAAGTAATAAAAACCTCTCAGAGCTCGGCAACAAATTGTAAAATCTGCTCCATGGAAGGAAGTGGGTAATGATCCCTTGAGAGATGCTCTATTCAAATCTTTGAAGTTAACACACATCTCTGATTTCTCCCACTCTTCTTTCTAACTGGAACCAAGTTGGCCACCCAACTAGAATGCTTGCTAGGGAATATGATTCTTGACTCTATCAACTTATTCAATTCTTTTCTCATGAGAGGCTCCATGTGTGGATTGACTAGCCTTTGTTTTTTCTTGATGGGTTTAGTACTTGGATCCAATTCAATGGTGTGTTGAGTCTAACTCGGGATTAAAACCTTTCAAATGTTCATAGCTCTAAGCAAACATATCAGGGAATTCTTGACAAAGCTGTATGAACTCATACCTTTCTTGTTCAGTTGTCATCTTTACCAACTTGGAGTGATTTGCCTTCTTCCACCAAGATGGACACTGAATCTTCTCCCTTGACTTGGATGTTTGCTTTCTCCTTCCTAAACTGATCATTAGGATTGAAAATGGACTCCAAAGTAATAAATCCCTTTGGTAGTTTTTTGGTTCTCAGCTGTACCACTTGGTCACCATATTGCTGCTCCAACTTTTCCTAATTTTTAGTTGAGAACTCGGCCTCTTCTTGCAAGAAATTGATGATTTGTTGATCATTTTCAAAAAATTTCCATCTTACATTGTTGTATGGCACTGAAGGCCTTACAATCACATGGATGTTTGGCTTTACCTTATCTCTTTAGAGGTTTTCAACAACATCAAAGGATGCTCCTAACTGCTATAATCCTGTCAGTAACTTGGTTCTCTTTTCTAGGAATGGGTTTGATGCCAAAGCCCTCAAAATCTTCAATGAGGTCCTACACCATGTTTTTGTATCACTTGAGACAGATCATTCTTGACAGCATGCTACCCCCTTAACTTGGTTGACAATAAACTCATTGTCACCAAAGACTTGAAAGTTCTTGATTCCTCTCTTGATTGACCAATGCAATCCTTGTATCAAAGCTTCATATTCAGCAGTGTTATTAGACCATGCAAATTGAAATCTAAAATCTGAATAATACTTAACTCCTTGAGGTGAAACAAGCATAGCTCCCCCTCCTGCACCTTGTCTACTCCTTGATCCATCAAAAAAAAACTTGCCATACCTCATTGTCATCCTTATGGTCCATGGCTTGGTGATGCTAGGGATGAGGCTGACTTATCTTAATGCATGCAATAGACTCCTAGCTCAGATTCTTCTATTTCTTGATAAGGATCAAAGGCATGCACCTTGTTTGCCCATTCATCAAGAGTCATATCTAGGATACTTCCAACCTTGGTGTCAGCTTCATCAGTGCTTGGATAATCTTCTTGATCAAACGTTGAACAATTGGTATTGATTTGGCTTGAAGTGTAAGGCTCAATGTGAAAGTTTGCAATAGGCTCAGATATGATTGTGGCTTTAGTTCCATATCTTGTTCTAAACAACATGTGTGACCGATCAGCAGATAAGTAACCTCCAATCTTGGCATCTTCCAAAACAACAACGTTGGGGCAGGCATGTAAGGTAAGACTCAAATTTTTTATCACTCCAACCGTTGTTATTGCTGTCTCATCCAATTGCACTACCCCTTTGGATATGAATTCATATTGAAGCCCTAGCTAATCAGCTATTTTCTTGGACATTACTGAACTACTTGCCCCGGAATCAATCATGCAATTGTGTACTAATTGGTTTCCATAGATCAATGAAACATAGAATGGAGGGGGTTTCAACATTTTACCTTACTGTCCTCCATGATTCCTCTCAGGCTAGGTAGCATTTGTGAGCACCTTCTCTTGCATTTGGACTTGCTGATTTGAAGTTGACCAGTCCTTCATGGTAGCTTGTAGCAAATCTCTTTGGCCTAGGATAGATAGTGATTCCCACATTGATATGTTTACATTTTTCTTCATCATCTGATCAATGATGTTGAATGGAGATGAAGCATCTCTCTGCTATCCCTTGGCCTGCACATTCATTTCTTATACATGGGGAGCAATAAATGGCATTTGAGTTGGCCTAGGAACTATTTTAGGTAGTCCTTATGTGTTTGGAACTGCATTTTGCTTGCCAATAATTTGTGGAGTTATAAAAGATCGTGGATTACTTGGAACCAATGGCTGTTCTTCACCCAAATTTCTCCTTTTTGACCTTGTTTTGGCTGTAAATTTTTGGGGAATTGTTTGATTCATGCCACAAAAATCTTCTGCCTACCAATTTACAAGTGTGGTATCATTTGGAACTGATTGCTGCTGGAATGTGTCTTGTTGTTGGTTATTTCCTTGACTACCTTCACCCTCCACACCAGTTGTAGTCACCATTAACACTTGATTTAAGGCACCGTTGAAGCACATAGACTAGTTGTGAGGTTCATTGCATGGAAAACACCAATCATACTATTGAGCCATGTTGTTTTGCACTGACACTAATGCCTTAGAGACAGATATAGCATTGGGATTATAGGTCTGAAATGGTCTGTTGGCAGGAGGTCTTGCTTGATTTAAATTTGTAGCTAGATTGGGTGGTCTTTGAGGTTGGTATGGCTGCATGTTAGGCTGAGCTTGAGGCTGGAAAGAAGGCCTAAAGCTTTGGGCTTGCTGCCTTTTGAGTGTAACCAACTCATTACCTAGATTTTGCAATTGCTTCATGACTTCTTGAAGTTCATTTGAGGCACTAGAAGATGAAGTAGAAACTTCACTTGAATTATGATTTCTAGGAGTGGGAATAGGAGCTAAAATAGGCACTTGACTAATACTTGGGCTCTCTAAACTTGGAAACAATGGCATTGGAGGCCTAGGAGCTAGCTTTCCAGCTTGAATCAAACAATTTTCAGCGCTAATGGCAATGCTATAAGCAACAGGGATAGTTATGCCTCCCATGGATTGAATCAACATAGAAATATTAGAATTTAAAGCTTTAAGGTAATATAGAAAAGCACCTTCTGTTGTTGGTCTTACTGCCACTGGAATCCTCTCCCAAGTCATTTGAAATCTGAAGTTGAAGTTAGTCAGCTGCTCATTGGGAGCTCTCTTGATGGTTGTCAGCTGTTCCAAAAGGGACAAGTTATCTCCCTTTTATCCAAACTACTCATGGAGGGCTATACATAGCTGGGTCCAATTTTGAATAGAACCCGAGGCAAGACTCCTGAACCATTGCAAAGCTTTCCCTTTCAATAAAGATGCCAGCAATTTGACAGCAACTTGCATCTCATTGATCTCATGGATTGCACAAATATTAGCAATATCCTTAACATGATCACCAGGAGCGGTCTGATTCTCTCCAGTAAAGTATGGAATGTTATTCAATGCTACAAATAGGATTAGATTTTGTGCATTGAGAGAAAGTGGGTTGCTGGCAATGAAATTGACATAGGGGTTATTTTGTGCCATTCTGATTGGCCTTAGAACCCTTGTTGATTAAATGAAAATCCTACCAGGTGGAGGAGTTGGTAGAGTTCTGTTTGGTGGAGATGGAGACCTTTGAATTCTCCTCCCTCTTTGCCTTCTTCTTGGAGATAACTGCAGATACTCAAACAACACCTCTTCTTTTCCAACTCTCAACCTTGTGGTGATTCTTCTCATGAGTTTTCAGGTCTGCACTGCTAAAACCAGCTGATTCTTCTTCCTTGGAGTCGCCAGATGTGAAATTTAGGGATCTTTTAAGCAAGAAACTTGCAACGAATGCACATAAATTTTGTTGTAATGAAGATGAAAACCTCTAAGGTCCCACCAGGTTTGCCAAAACTATTGAGGTATATCAGCAACACCCCTGGATGTTTATCAGACTTCTAGTTGACATTTTAGACATCCAGTGTGATTGCACAACATTGAATATTTTCCCCAAGTGTGGGACTTGTAAAATGGGAAAAGAATCTCCAGTTTAGAGGTTTTTTCCTAAAATCCTCTGATCAGGTGTATTACTTATAAGTTATACAGAGGTTTCAAACTCAAAATCCTACTCTAAATTCCATAGGGGACAGAGATAGGAAATGTAAAAAATTGAAACTAGTGCTAATAGGGTGATGCACCAAAGGAGTGGTGAGCATTTTTTACTTCTACAAATTTACACAGTTCATAAAAATGTAACAAAACTTCATGCACAAATTGATAACTGTAATGGAAGGTCAGAAATGAATCAAACAACACAAATAGAGAATTAAAACTCATTCACAGAGCTTGCATTGTCATTTTTAACATCAACAACACTTGCATTACAACACATGAGAGGAAAAATAGTCTTCAGTATTGGAAAAAGTATGGTTTTTCAACAAAATCACTTTCAAGGTGAAAGAGGGAGCCTGCTATACATGAAAAATGTTCAACCCCTTCAAAAATGAGCCAAATCTAGCTTTTACAGTGCAAGAAGCGATCCCAGGAGAGAGAAACATGGGAAAACATGGGAGAGCTTCAAGCACTGACAAAAAATGCAATAAAACAACATGGGCATCCTTACAGGTCCATCCCCTAACGTTTTCCACCATGCTGGGAGAGAATGCGAGCCATTCTTCATTAAAAATGGTGGTTGAAATGTTATTTTTGTCCATGACCACGTGCCAGAGGTGTTTTTTCAATTTTATCTCTTCAAACTCCATCAAAATACAAAATTGACCTCAGAATATTGTAGAGAATTTCACCAGATTTCCATTAATATAAAGAACGTGAAAAATCGAGCTCTGGATCGAAAGATATGGCCATTTGAAATTTTAGGGCAAAACAGGGCCAAAACGGATTGGCGGGTGAAAATTTTAAAATTTTCAATCTTTTTTGCATTTGGAAAAATTTCCCAAAAACTCCCCACGCTCTGCCATTCCGAGTGCCACGTGGAATGTTCCAATTGGACGCGGGCCTTCTGTGCTTCATTTTCCATTATTTTGACCTTTGGAAATTTTTTCCAAAAATCTCCACCAGGCCGATGGTCTGAGGACACATGGCGTGATTTGATTTGCTGTGGGATTTTTCTCCTTAACTTTTCCATTTCTTTTGGTCATATTTTTGACTTAGACACATGGCAAAAACTCATTTGTTGCAGGATATTCCTAGAGATTTTTTTCATGCGGTCATGTCCTTTATTTTCTACCGCCACCAGACGCGTGGTGAGATTCCATTAGCTCGAGTTTGGGGGGCGGTTTTTCCTTTTGAAATTTCCTTTGTTTTTCCTTTGGGAAAAATTACCAAATTTTCCTTGCGTTTCGTCGTTTCGACCCCCTGGGGACACATGGCCTATCCCCATTAGCTGTGGGTCTTGGGGGCAAAAAATTCCTCTTAAATTTTTTACAAAAAACACTTCGCCAAATTTTAACTTCACCTCTGTGCTCCGCCGCTCCCGGGGACTAAGGACACGTGGTGTGGCATGGTTGGGTGCGGGCCTGGGGCTGAAAATTTTTAGTTGCGCCAAAAATTTGGAAAATTTCTCATTTTTCCATTTTAACTTCGCCCTCTGCCACTCTTTTCCTTTGGAGACACGTGGCACAATATGATTTGATGTGGGCCTAGCATCCAAAATTTTTGCTCAGATCAACCCTTATTTTTTTTTTAATTTCCTTTCCTTGGACATGTGGCAGCATCTCATTCGTCAGCGGGCCTTCGGGGCGAAATGTTCCTTTTAAAAACTTTCCGAATCACTTGGTAAAAATTCCAAGTTAACGTTTGCCCTCCGCCAGTCCCGAGGACACGTGGCATCATTTCACTGGCTGCGGGCCTCCCATGGGAAAATTTCCCACAAAAACTTCGCCAAGCCATAACTTCAAAAATACATGGAGTTAGGAGGAAAACTTTACCTTTTTGGAAAGATGAGAAAAATCTCTATCCAATGGTGCCATTTCTAGAAAGTTTTGAGTGCCTAAAAAGTAAAAAATTATGACTGAGGCACAAGAGAGGGAAGAATGAAGGGAGTTAGCCACAAAATGTGCAGGGGGGCTCATTTTGGATAACAAGTACCTCTTCTTCCTCCCTCTCATACTTTATAAATAGATATGGTACAATATTTTTAACTTCTTAATAATGATTTTGAGTACCTAAGATCTCTAATGATTAAGAAGTATGATTGAGGAATACCATCAGAAGAGGATAGACAACTGTTAATGAATGATGTTGTTGCCCAAGAAAAAGAGTATAACACAAGAAGTAAAGCTGTTAAAGGGGCAAGGCCTCAAGCCAAACCAAAACCCCTAGTTCTCACCAATGTCCCAAAAGAAACTCCAAAGAAAGATGCATCTGGCAAAGGCCTTGTTGTTTCAAGTAGAACTGGTGTTCCCACCCATGCCGAAAATGTGAAAAATCTTGTGCCATCCGATGATTTTTTCAATATTTCTCCAAATACTGCTTTCCCCAAATACATTCCTTGCGACATTGCCCAAGTCTTGAGTCAGATCAAGATTTATGTCCCAATTGTTGAATTGCTTAGGATTTCTGAGCACAAGAAGAACGTTTTTGAGTATTTGGGATTGGAAGAAGATATGAGTACCCGAGGCAAAAATATAAATAATGTAAAAACTCCTCCAACCATTGCAGACCTAGAAAACATCCAGCATTGGAGGAGATGGGTGAACCACCTAAAGTTTACTTGGGAACATATTTTGTTTAGTCTTAATTAAATGTTGATCCATTTTTTACAACGCTGATTATTACTGTGTAATTTTATGTTTGATTCTAGAGCATCATGTAATGTTATGCCTCTAGAGGTCATGCATGAATTGAACATTAAAGTGAAAAAAACTTATGGCAAGTGTACTGTAATGGTTTCTAGAGAGGTTCCACTTGTATGGTGTATAAAAGGTTTAATGGTACAACTTGCAACTTATTCAGGTAAGAACTTGAAACTTGATGTTGTTATTGTTGATTGCCCTGCCAAATGGGGCATGCTGTTATCAAGAAAGTGGGTTGGAAGTGTTGGTGGAAGTGTTTAGATGGATATGTCTTTTGCCACCATTCCAATTGAAGGCAACCTTGTAAATCTATATGGAGATAAGAAGATGTTGCACCTCATTGAAGATCCCAATAATGCTTCTTATGAAGTGTTATATGCTGATGTAGATGCTGATAACTTTGTTGGATTTGCTGATGACAAAGAGCATAAGATTGATCAATGTAAATGTATTGAACAAGTAGGTTTACCTTGGACCTTGTTATTTGATGGAGCTTGTTCCAAGTTTAGAAATGGTGCTGGCATTGTTATGATTTCTTTAGGCCAGGAAGAGTTTGTTTTTTCATTCAAACTCAAATTCGAATGCACTAACAACATTGCTGAATATGACACACTGTTATTAGGCTTGAGAATTGCATGGAAATATGTTATAAAGGATATCATTGTCAAAGGGGATCCAGAACTGATTGTCAAGCAAATTAGAAAACTATATGCTACTAAAAATTAGAGAATGAAACAATACAAGCATGTAGTCTGGGATTTGATTGAAATGTTTGACTCTTTTAATATTGTGCACCATGATAGAAACTTTAATGTTGTTGCATAAAATTTAGCAGTGTTAGGATCCGGATTTTGAAATTGTATAGTATCTCCATTTTGTGAGTATGATGTAGAAATACTAACAAGACCATTTGGTCCCTGACAACATTAAAAATTGGCAAGTGTTTGATGATGATGCACAGGTGAAATGGTTTCTGCAGAAGCAAGGTTAATTTTCTGACCAAAATATAGATTGGAAACCAACGGCATGTGTTGCTGAAGGAAATGAAAATTTATTCGGCAAAGACATCATCCAGCTAAAGAAAAACACGTCTCCCAGAGGTTTGGTGGCACTTGAATTGAACTTTGATAATGTTGATTGCATTATTAACAGAAGTATGTTAACTTCAAGAGATGTGGAAGAGCATGAATTGGGCATAAAGGAAAAACCACGTAAAATCTAGTTAGGAAGAAATCTCAGTAAGGAAGAGAAGTAATCCTATATTTAATTGCTAAAGAAATATCAAGACTGCCTAGCTTGGGGCATACAGAGAAGATTTATTCCAACATGAAATTCCTCTTGAATCTAATGCCAATCCTTTCAGCAAAAAATAGAGGCCAATCAATCTACTCCTTTCTTTGAAGATGCAAGAAGAATTGAAGAAGTTGAGGGATGGAGGGATCATTCAGCCCACAAAGTACTCATCTTGTGTTGCAAACCTAGTGCCTGTAGAAAAAAGAATGGTGATATAAGGCTATGCATAGACTTCAAGAACTTGAATAAAACATCATTGAAAGATAATTACCGTCTACCAAACATGGAGAATATGCTACAATTGGTAACAAGTTCTGAGTTGTTATCCACTCTAGATGGTTTCTTTGGCTATAATCAAGTTGTTGTGAAGGAGTCAAAAAGAATAAAGACTACCTTTACCACTCCTTGGGGAACTTATGTCTATGTCAGGATGCCTTTTGGCTTAATGAATGCTGGAGAAACTTTCCAAAGAGCGATGGATGTAGAATTTGTTGGTTATATTAATGATTTCATTGTTATTTATCAAGATGATGTAACTGTGTTTTCCAGAAAAAGAAATGATCACTTACAACACTTGGAGAGAATGTTGTTAAGGTGTAAAGAGTATGGCATATCATTGAATCCCAAGAAGTTCCATTTTGGAGTGTGAAAGGTAAAGTCTGCTTGGTCATATTGTATCAAAGTAAGGGTTCATGATTGATCTCTAAGAGAATGGAAGCCATCAGCAAGGTTTCAATTCCTAGAACTAAGAAGGGAGTTCAATCCTTCTTTGGAAAAATAAACTTTATCAAAATATTTGTGTCTAAATTTGCTGTGTTGACCATCCCCCATTACTAGCATGTTGGAAAGAGGACCAAGTTATGAAATGGGGAAGAAGCTTCCATTCAATATTTCAATGGGATCAAGGAAGCACTAAATCATGCCCCTGTTTTGGTAGCTTCAAATTACAAAAAATCTTTTCAAATTTTTTCTTTTTCTTCAAAAAACACCATTGCATCTATTTTTTTGCAGAAGGATGATGAAGGGGCTGAGAAACTAATCACCTTTTTCAATAAGGCATTGCAAGGAGCTGAGTTGAAGTACACCATCATGGAGAAGAAAGAATTTTCCTTAGTGAAAGACAACAAAGTTTTTCAGACCTTACATATTGAGCTCTGAAGTTTGTTGCTTATGTTCCCCACACCATGGTGAAAGATATCTTATCAGAGATGGATGTCTCAAGCAAAAGATGTAGATGGGTAGACAAGTTGTAGGAATATGACATATATATCCAAGCCACTGAAATTGATAAGAGGCTTAGTCCTAGCTAAGTTTATGGTTGAGAGTAAAATTGCAAAATATTGAGGTGAATGAAGTAGAAGGAGAAATGGTGGATGTCCTTGAAAATTTGGTAAGCTCTGAATGTTATAAGGATATAATATTTTATCTTAGACATTTATGCTGCCCTAAATATTTCAATAAAAATGAGAAAAGAGATCTTAAGTTAGCCTCTCAAAAATTATGTCATTACTGATTTTGGGTTAGCTTGGAAGAACCCGAAGAGGAGTGCTCTTAAGATGCATTGCTAAGGATGAAGCCCTAAATCTAATTTCTGATCTCCATGGAGGATTTTGTTGGGTGACATTTTGCTGGAAGAGTTATAAAAAATAAAATCTTGAGGACTGGTTATTAGTGGCTAGCTGTCTTCAAAGATACAACTCTATTGGTTAGGAAATGTGAAATTTGCCAGCATTTTTCTAGAATAATGAAAGCTTCAGGCTCCCTTCCTTTGCAGCTTGTATCATTTGAAGCCCCATTTAAGCAATGTGGAATGGATTTCATTGGTGAAATTTCTAGATCCTTCCAAGCGTTGTTCATAAATCGGATTCTTGTAGCCACTGAATATTTCACTAAGTGGGTGGAAGCAATCCCCACCAAGAAAGCAACACACCAAGTTATCATTGACTTCATGTTGAATCAAATCATATGCAGATTTGGAGTGCCAATTAATATTGTTACTGATAATTCCATGAGTTTCAAAGCCAAACCTTTGGTGGCAATGTGTAAAGATTATGGAATCAATTTGACATATGCTTCTAAACTACAATCCCCGAGGAAATGGACAAGATGAGGTCCAACAATAAAAAATTGTTGAAGATTATTAGAATAACTTTTGAGATGAACAAAAAAGAAGTGGGGTGAGCAACTGAAGTTTTCTATTTGGGATGACAAAATCACTGTCAAAAGAGCTACTAGTAAGAGCCCATTTGAGGTGGTATATGGAACTCAAGCTTTGTCCGCCCCTTCATTTGCAATTTTCTTCATTTTAGTTTGTTCAAAAAATTGAAGATCAATAAGTTAGTCCATATGATGCTCTGAATCAATCACATTAATGAGTTAGATGAAGAAGGAAGGGAATCCTATTAGCGGTATGTGAAGTTCAGAGAAAAGTTGAAGAATTTATTTGACAAGAAGGTGATTGTGAGAGCTTTCAACATTGGGGATCTTATGATATTATGGGATAGCAGGCATGAAGATAAGGGCAACCATGGTAAATTTTATGAATTTTGGATGGGCCCTTATTCAATTGACATTCGAATTGGTGAAAATACCTTCTTGCTAAAAGACTTAGATGGGGAACTGCTTTAATTTCCTCTTAATGGCAGGTATTCCAAACATTTCCTTGATAGATTTCTTAGAATCAAGGTATACTCCATTTGTACAATGTATAGTTCTTTGTTTTCAATCTTGCCTTTGTGTTTTTGTTCATTCTGGTCCTTGGTGACTTAAATTTTGCTAGTTTCTCAGTTCATTTTTTGGAGGATGGTTATGATTTCTTTGCACTGCAAGCTTATTCCTTGACTTCTGTTGCCCAATGGATATATTTTTGGCACTTTGTCTACTATTTGTTATTGTGGCACTCACAGGGAGTGCCCATCGCTCGATTTGGAGCCAATTTTGGTGCTCAATTTGGTCTCGCCCTGTTTGTCCTTGAAATTCTTCAGTTTGTGGGCTCTGTCATGTATTCTATCTCCCCATATTGATGCATAAAAACTTTGTCCTCCATTTGGTTGCCATGATCAGTCCCTTCCTTGGTCTAGGATCACTTAAAAGTACAAAAAAAAATTTTTGTTCCTTTGTCCATGTGAAAAGATTCTGTAACTTGGGCATGAAAACTCAGGTTTTTTTCCTTTCCTTCCATTTTCCACAGTCACATTTTGTTGTCCCTATCCTTTTTGTCCTAAGTATCTATGAAAACATGATTGAATAAAGCTCGAAAGGATCATGTTTGGGCCTTATAACATTTCCAAATTCTCTTTCCTTGAAGAAAGATTCATTTCTGGCTCAAATGGTTATTTACCTGCATTTTATAGTTTGACGGGTGTATTTTTCCCAGTCAAATTTACTTCTCATCATCAATGGAAATTTGTCCCTTTCTGGTTAGATGTGGCTCAACGGAGCACTTTTAAAACTCTAAGGCATCGATTCAAATCAAAGCTTGTTCGCATGTGGAGGGCCTGACGCTCATCTAAAAATTTACCTTTTGATTTGGCCTTGGAGTTATGTTGGGGAGACACGATGGAGGTTTTTGCTACCTTGCCTGGACTTAGACAATTGTTTCATGCGGCTGGTATAGTTTTGGTGGACCATGGACATGCGGAGGGTAGGCGTTCATTTGAGGATCTGCCTCAAGGTCCCACCTTAACAATTGCAATAGAGAGACATGTGGATGATTCCGCTGGCTCCACTCTATACTTAAAAATTTTCAAAGCAATTTTGAAATGCCTCAGATAGGTGGAGGGATCGTGCCTGTTTGGGGACCAACCCCTAGGTTTTATTTTGATGAAGTGCCATGAGGATACTTGGAGGCTTCCACTCACTTCTAACCTTTGCTTGGACTTTTCAACAGCTAAGGAAAACTGTCTCGTAGACCCTAGACACATGGCACCTTCTGTTGATCCTTTAAATTTTTAAAAAACTCTACTAGGCGTATCGACACATGTGGTGAGCCCGTACTATGTTTAGGGTCTTTGCTTTTAGGGACCATCTCAAAATGCGCCATTGAGACACGTGGAGGCTTCCGTTGGCTCCTTTTTTTGCTTAGAATTTGTTAAGGGACCAAAAGGCATGGTTTTCTTGGGTCCAGGGCACGTGGAAGGCCCGCACGTTTGTTGAGAAACTTGCCCCTATACTTCTCCTTTGTAGTTGTGCCAAGGAATTGTGTGGACGGCTATGATATAAAGTAGAAAAGGGACATAGTCAACGGTTGTTGTGTATTGCATCTATTTTTCTACCAATTTTTGTTCCAAGACTCCTGGAGATGTGAATACGCACTGTTTTTCATCAGTTTTTGATGAAATTCTTTGTCACCTATCTATCTGTAAAGTGCCATTGAATGGATTCAGAACTTAATTTGTGAGTCCAAGGATTGTTAAGGTCTGATATTTTGAAGTTAGTAATTGTCTCAAGCACTTACAAAAATGGGAATTACCAGAGGAGATGGATGTAGGGTAGAGTTGCAGAGGAAAGAAAGAGAAAAGGATGAAATGATGAAAGTTACAGGTGCAAAAGATGAAAAAGGTGTTACCCTCGAGAGTGAAAAGGATTACCTATCATATCCAGCTCTACAGAGACCTCTAGAAAATGATTAAAAAGGGGATTTCTTGCATGACAGAATCAAAATGATTAGAATGATTGCCAAAAGGTTATGGCATGGCATCCTAGTCATTAGTCGAGGGTCCCAAGAAATGTGATCAGTTCACATGATGTGGTCCACCAGGAAGTTTTTTGATGCTAAATTTACTAAACGTCGCTTTCTAGAAACAAATTGATAACAAGCAAAGGTCCCTTGAAATATTCTTCTCTTTTTGGGGGGAAAATTAGGGATGAGTGAGCAAGTGAAATGTATAAATGCAATGAGAATACTCTTACAAAAGGTCTAGGGGTTAAATTCTTAAGACAAAATTTAAGAAAATCCATCTTCCTGAGAGACCAATCCAAGATAACTTTGTTAATTCCTTATGTGTTAGATTTTCTATCATGTCAAGTTGGTTGTAGATGTATAGCCATTGACGAGCACTGAGATTTCTCTGGATGTTTTCCCCTACTAATGAATCTAAGCAATTTTGAAATTAATTTGTGTCAATTTTGGAGCAATTAGTGTCTACTTTGTTTTAGAATGTATGCAAGTAGTTTTACTCATTCCTATTGCAATCTTACATTCAAATATTTGTGAAATCACATAGGATATCGTCCCTGTGATAGTTCACTGGTATTTGCAATTTCATTTCAAGAAGATCCTTCATCTTGTGATGAGATAAACAAATTTAAATTCACTTGCACTATCATCTGTTGATAAATATTGTTTGTGAGTCTTTGGGTGTACCTTAGGCATGATTGATCAGAGATTTTGGTGTTTAATTGAATCTTTTAACTTGATCCTTCATATTAGAGTCTCCAATATTATGTCAAAACGTGTTGATCTAGGCCTCTATTGAAGCACACCTTTTGGTTGAAGGAACATCTTAACTATTCTAAAGATTTTTGTTGTTGAGTTGTCCATTGTTGTGAAGTCCCTCAAAGATCTGGTATAATCAACTTTATCCTGCTTAATCTCCCACCAAAATAATTCAAAAACCATGAATCCATCCTGAACTACCCGTATTTTCCTTGTATATCAACAAAGGAAACAAAATCTATTTACTAAAATATGCATAAAAATCAGGATTTCCATAATGTTTTCAGTAACCTTAGGCTTGTGTTGAAAGTATCTCCATCTTTCAGAAGTGAAAAATCTTAAGAGTTAAATTATGGAGTATTGACCATATTTTCCCAAGGTTTTATTCATAAAATTTGTGTAAAAGAAGGATTTATCTATCTCATTCATAAAACAGAGGTTACACTACAGGTCCTCTCACCTTGGTCGAAAGGCATGACCTAAAGTAGTGAGGATAGTTCAAATCCTCTTAAAGGTGCTATCCATCTCTCCACAAATCTAAGTGACAAAGGGCCAGTTAGATCTCATCCCCAACTAAAAAATGACACACATCATGATATATCTGTCTCTAAGCTCCATGTCGAATCTTTGATGCTCCTCAGCTCGAAAGGGAGAAAAAATTTGGATACCAACAATATGTATGGAATTTACTGCACATGTGTCATGCATATTGTGTTGTGTGGACACCTTAAGCTCAATGAATGTCAACCTATACCTACTCTCTCTCTGTAACTAGTTGTATTACATAAGACCTTGTGTGGTTATGACTAAGTTGAGCCTTGTGGGAGTTTTGAGGTGATGATTTTGATAGATATTATGACAGTTACTCTATCTGATCAACTATTACATTATATTCTGAGTTGGAATTGATGAGAAAATACCTTTGTGAGTAACCTTTTGGGAGATTACTGTAATATCTTGTGATGTGGATCTTTTCATATGTATTTTATTTGAAAACTCAGTTGTTTATGGAACCAAAAACTTTATTTTGATTTGTTGTAACACTTTGAGGATCTTTTCGCACTTGCAATTTTATTGTTTGAATGCAGCTACTTAGCCACTTTCCTTGATTTTTTTAGTGTATTCGTATTTTTTTCGTTCTCCCGAAACTCGAAGCTTTACCGAATTTTATGCCACTTGTCTATTGTTGTCTAGTGTGGACCTTATTGAAGGATTGAATGATCTAGTTCTATCATGTTGTATGTGCCTTCATGTTTTCCATTGACTTGATATGTTCCATGTGCGACATACTGGATACTATGATTCTTATATTTAGGTGATGGGGATCTTTGGTGAGTGATCTAGCTTGGTTTTGGTACTATGATTCTTATATTCAAGTGACGGGCCTCTTTGGCCATTGACTCGGCTGAGTTTTGCTACCATGATTATTATATTCAGGTGACGGTGCCCTTTGGTGTGTGACCCAACGTGGTTTTGGCACTACGATTCTTATATTTTGGTGGCGTGACTCTTTGGTGAGTGACCCGACCTAGTTTTTGCACCATGTTTCCTACTATATTGAGAGGCATAAGGATTTATTTTGGGAGACTTATGGATATTTGGGGAGTGGATATATGTAATTTTCAGTCCTCAATGGTTGAGTGATCTTAAGAATTATTTGTAATCATTGGTGGATTGGACTTTATGTTATGAATATTTAATTTTGGGTTGGATTGTTATTCATGTTTCCTTGTCTCTCTTTATTGAAGTAATTTCCTTGATGAAATAGAAGTGATGATAAATTTAGAGTTGCATGACTTGCTTGGGATGTTCCACTTTTCATAATTGTGGTCTTCTGTAGGAGGGTGTACTATTGGGTTGAGAGGTCCACCAATAGTCATAATGGATGTTCTAATGTGGTAAAATTAAGTTCCTTGGTAAAATATTGACATGCTAGACTACAAACTTTCTATAAAAAATAATTATGTACTTGATATTCCTTTAGCATTGTACATAAGAAATGAGTTTATTTTAGGCCAATAAGGCCCATATAGGAATATATTTAGGGCATACTCCTTTTATCTTGGCCTAGGGCTTACTGCATTATAAATATTTGCTTTAAAGTTATCCTTCGGGCACTGTATTTTGTGTAATCATTTTGATTTTACCTCTAGATATAAGGGTGTTCTCTTGGTTTGACAGTGTGAAAATGTTATAATAATCTAAAATTTTTGTTTTCCTTTCCTAGTTGGTAATGCTTGTAATTGTTTTAAATCACTAGGTAATATTTTTGTGTCCACTTTGTGTAGTGGTCAATTGATTAACATTCAACTATTCTATTAATTATTTCTCTTGGAACGGTGTAAGATAACTTGTTGAGACATTTTTATTCTTTATAAAGTTATATAGAATAAAGTAATAAACTTGGACCTATTAGTTATGAATTGTTGTGAATAGATGTTCAATACTTAATACTAATGTGAACATTATAATTTGTATCCTCACTTAAACCTTACTTTCTAGGAGGAGAAACAATGAATTTTGCTAAAACCCCAGACTATATTCTCTCTCTCCCTCACCACTTTTTTAGTTGAATGGTTATTTATTCGCTCATATGGTGAGATTTTACAATTGTTATGGTTTTGGTATTTGTTTTTCAAGTTCTTGGGATACGTAGGATAAAGTATTATACCTATAAGTGTAGCAGTAACTTGTTCCTTACAATTAAGAATGCAATTTGGTTAACTTTATGTATGTAAAATCTAGAAAATAGGTATTCTAAAGGGTTGGATCTATTGACATGTGCATTTTCCATATCTTTGATTTTACACCTCGAATGCACGATTGATATTGAGTGTAATTTTTTTTGTGTTTCCACATCTTAGTTTATATAACTAGATATCGGTCTTACATTACATGCACAACATAATCTACGTGTTGGAGATTTCATCTGGATTTTTCTTTTGTTGTTTTGGCTTATTAGCTTGCTTATAAGAATCTTAATACCTTGGTACCCATCTTCTTTGTTAATAAACTTATTGTTTGGCCTTTGATTAACAAGGTTATGGTGGCAACTAATTATTTGTTCCACCTTCTTTAAAATGCATCTTACTACCCAATGTTTTTTAGAGTGGAATGTTTGTGCTCCTCGTTGTCGAGTCATTCCCTACCAGTGTGATACTTTTGTTGATAAATCATCAGGATTATACCTTGTGTGCTTTATCTGAAATGAGTTTGTGATTTTTTTGAGTGAATTTTATGTCTTGCTGGATCTAAGAGGTCATTAGTGACCAAGGTGTTGGGAAAATTTTGGAAAATAATGTTAAGGACATTCCGAAAGCTTTAGATCTTCCATTTCCTTAGGAGGGAACATATATTATTTTCATTTGACCTCTTTGAAAGGAGAGAATGAATAATTTGTTTCATGTTGCATTATAACTATTTTTGGGTGATGTTATAGATTAAGTGGTATAACTTTGATTAGATTTTAAAAAAAGAGATATAATTATTCCATCATTTCTTGGGTTATAATGTAAAAAATTTGGATTTGTTTTTCCTATTCCATATGGTAGTAAAGAATTGTGGGACAAAGGATCCCCTGTCTGCTTTGAGTAAATCACTCTATTTTAGAGTAGGTTAAAAGAAAAATTACTACATTTATGTTTTAGTTTGGTCTATTAATTTAATGATGGTTTTGAGGTTCATTCTTTTCTACTTTTAAATTTCCAGGAACACATCTTCTTCTCTACTGTGAAACTAAGGTTAGGTAAAAATTTAAAATTACTATTATCAGAGCCAAGTTTGGGCAGAGAAAGTATTTGTTGCTGTGGTAGGTATGAAATTTTGTTGATCTCATTTTACACCACTACTTATGGTTATGGTTCGATGGTTGAGGATACCTGATTAGTCAAAAGATGCAAAAAAATTCCACTTATTGAATATTGAAAAACTTGTCTGTTCGGGTTACTTCTTTTAGAAAGAAAAGCATCTAACACTGTTGTTTGCTACGTAAATTGGGAACTATTGTTTTTGTTTAAATTTTTTTTTTGGCCTTCCCCTTTTTTGTGTTATAAGGTAGTTGATCATAATGAGCTAATTAGTTTTCTAAATACGATGATAGAAATACACATAAAAAAGGTTTGATTTTTTTTTGAAAAATAGTGTTTTAAGCTCTTGTTGAAGAAATAATTTGAATCTTATTTCGACGGGTAAGACCAAACTTAAAGGTAAATAAATGGACTAAGGATGGTGAAGTAAATGGTATGTTTTAGCAAGGGACTGTAATTTGGTAAGAACTCGTTATTATTGTCTAAAGTCTTGATGAAGCATTAGGACAATGCTTAATTTTAGGGGAAGATGATCTGTAAACTTCAAACTTTGGAACTTTACAAAAACAAAATCTTTACTATTCTACTTTAAATTTGAAAATGATAGTACTTGTTTAATTAATTGTGAGAAAAACCAAACTTAGAAATATTTTGTAGTAAAGGAAATAACAATTGAACACCAATATTTATCCTAGAAACCCCCAAGTTGAGTAAAAACTAGTTGGGAAGGGAAATAGATATTTCTTCCCAAATTTTATTAGCCAATTTTCAATGAATATAAATTACGAAAAGAGGAAAGGAAGTAAAACAATGTAAACACTCCCTTTTTATAATTGGTTTCTCTATTTCTATACCTTTCTTCTACAAAACAAATTATAGATCTAATGGTTTTTCTCTCACACTTTTTCATTAAGACTTCGATGATCCATTCCATTTTATCCTCCTTGTATCTATAACTTCTCTCATGTCCTCCTATGCACTAGAGAATGAGAAAGGTCACACAGAGGAAGAGACACAGTCTGAATGCTTTAAATTTGTGATTATTTGTGGCTATGTTTTTTATTTTTCTTCCATAAGTGATGGGACCGCAAGTGTCTGTAGACCAACGGTTACGAAATTTTCATTTTGTGCAAGGGGGTTCTATAACTTTACAGCTTGCACTTTGTTTTTCTTAATATTTCCTTCTAAAACTGGTTGTTCTAATGAAGTAGTGTTTCCTTGGATCCCTATGGATCACACCTCCCTTACTCAGGATGCTTTTGGTCCCACAAAATCTTAGTGGGGGATTAGATGAGGAAACAATTCCCTCACTTTCTCCTTTGAGTACCACCAGGCTTGCCTTGGTGTTTTCCCTTTCAATGAAACCTGCCAAGACTCCTGTGGACCTCTCCTTGTCTCTCTAATCTTTTGCTGCAACACTACATCCTCCTCCAATTCACCTCTTGAATCCAAGACACAATCTTGTATGGAAGGTAGCAACTAACATCCTTCTTATTCATCAAGCATGGATGGCTCATATAGGTGTAAATTCTCACAATTTAATATTGAGTACATTTGCATGAATGATGGAAAATCAAGCCTAAAGAAATTTTCTCCAACCTGCTCCAGTATAGTAAAGGGTCCATACCGTAGTGGCTTGAGTTTCCTTGCTTGTCCTTGTAATCTCTCCTTTCTCAAGTAAAGCCAAACCTTGTCTCCAATATGAAGTTTTTGCTCTCTCCTATGCTGATCATGTCTAGCTTTATACTTGGCTTGAGATCTTTCCAATTATTCTTTCACCTTGAGATGGATTTGCTAGATCCTCTCAGTGCATTTCACTACTCTAGTCTTCTTTGAATCTCATATCTCCCCTTGCTCCTACTGCCCGACTACTATGTCTAATGGATTTGTAGGTAGATATCCTAAGCATGCTTCAAATGGTGACCTCATAGTGGATGTGTGTACTTCCTGGTTGTAGGAATGCTGAATGCAGGCTAAGAACTCATCCCAAGTCTATGGATATTTGCTATTATACCCTATAATCAGCTACACCAAAGTTTGGTTCACTACCTCTACTTTTCCATCTGTTTATGGATGGAAGGTTGTGCTTCTCTGTAACTTGGTGTCCATCTATGTCAGAAACAATAGACTTTGGCAAGCCAAAATGTATCCATACATTAACAAAGAAAATTTCAACTACCTCAAATGATTTTATTGTCTTTTTACATGCCATAAGAACACACATCTTACTAAATGTATCTACAAAAACATATAGATAATCATGGCCATGCTTAGAAATAGGTAGGCCTACATAATCTATATAAACATCCTCCCAAGGACAAGTAGGGACTGGTAAAGGCATATATAAACATTCCTTCCCAATTTTAGGGTTTTGTGTACAAAAAAGTTGTTGGGATGATGAATTACAACCTAATTAGTGAAGGAACATAAGGATTGGGTGTGCAGACATACGGCGTGGAGGTGCGCGTGAAAGTCTAGTGGAAAAGGGCACTCCCGGGAAAGTGTGATATCAAGACTTGGCCACTTTTCATGGTAAGGATAAAGATAGATGTTGAGTGTGGGGAACGCATCAACATGAAGACTTGAGGATGAAGCAAGGATATTTTGGGAAAGTGGAAGAGAAAACGACATGCATAGTTTTGAGATATTAATAGGATTAGATCTGCAGTTGGTATTATTAGATAATCTATTATTAGTGAGGTTACATGCTTTTGTATTTGTCATGTAAGGGCGTATGGTTATTCTTGGCATGCAGTCTATTTTGAGGGTGCATAGGTGGTGAAGAGAAAGTCCCCACCCATATAAATATGTATTGATTTGCATGGTTTATGAATTATCCATGTTTTTTTTAGAGTTATGTTGTTAATTTATGAGCGCGCATGACTAATGGTGACATTACTATGTATGTATTCAACTTCTATGTCTTACAAGTAATAAATATAATGGATATTTGTGGTTGGATATTGGTTTTTGACATATCTGTGACTGGTTCTTGTATAGTAAACCTAATATTGATTCTTGTATGATTTGTTATTGGATATAGTTATGATATAGATCTATTTATGGTTTATTACTACATTATTATTTTGAATCTAGAATATATCTATGTGTGTGCTCATCACGCTAACTCCTTGAAAAAGTTTCCATAAAAGAGGGACTTGGTACCATTGCATGTTTGGGGTGAGCACTCAGTCCTAGATGAGTGATGTGCAAGCGTGCCTTGGGTTGTTTGGTGAAATAAAAGACTAGATTTTGGTTCCATTTCTAGGACCTCTTTTCCAGTTGTTTGCCAGGATGTTGCATCATGAACATGTACCTATTGACTTTGGCCAACATTGAGGATTGGTTAGAAAATTTAGAGGACGACTATGCCCAAAGATTTAACACTAGACTTGAATTTGATGCATGCACATGGGATGAACAAAATTTGTATCATGAGATCTATGAGACAATATTATATTGTTTCCCTATAGATATGTACGAATGGATGGTAGCATACACATCGAAGAGAACTTAGAGTTATAGAGCACTTGTTTAGATGCAAGAATATTTTCATAATTTGCATGATGCTGATATGATTTGGACATGCGTTTTACATCATTAATGGGGTGGTGTTTTGAATAGCTACATTTTGGAATACATAGTTTCTACTTATTACTATCAAGAGGTTGTTAAATTTAAGTTCCTACGTAAACCTAGAGGATCTCATTTCCGCGCTATCTCTTTATTGATTAATATCTTGATTGTGACCCTAGATTTGGAACAACGTTCTATGGCTAGCTAAACCCCATCGCACGTAGGGGTAGGAGTAGGTGTGGTGGAAGATACTAGACCTAGAAGAAGAGGGAAAAAGGGAAGAAAGGTGGCTTACATTTAATGAAGTGTGTGAGAGGGAATTTTTAAAACAACATGAAATTACAGAATGAATGGTGTTACAGAGAGAGATGGGTCATGAAGGATTTGGAGCTCACGTGGAGCCAGAATATTTGGAACTCCCCAATTCAGGTAAGCATGATAGAGAATCATCTTGGTTTCAGATGAGAGTGCATCTAAGGAAAGATTAAGAACCGTGAGTGTGCATCTGATCCTACCTAGTGACCTAGCCCTTGGGCTTGGTGTTCCAGTTCCTCAGATAGTTATTAAGAAATTGGCTAGTATAAGTTCTTCAGTAGCGATAGGTAGATCTCATTCTCACTTAATTTTAGGAGTTAATCAGGTAGCACTTTCATCTGTGGTGGTGCCAATGTCGTCTTTGTTATTTGGAGGTCTATTTGGAGGTATATTTTTTGGTGTCTTTAGCACATAACGTGGGCGCACGGAACATTGGTATAACGTCTAAAGTAGTACAAATTTGTAGACTATGGGAGTTCAGTTTAGGAAAACTATTGGAACACAAGACAACACATCCTTCTATTCATTTCCACCTATAAGAGGGTGATCAAGAGGATTAGGTGGTTCAGGATTTGGTAGATCTGGAGGCAGAGGAAACACATGAGGTAATACAGTCTATGGATTTGTGGGAACGGTCTGCACCAACCCCATAAATTGTATTTTGGTGTTTCTTCGTCTCCCATAGTATAGAGCAATTAAATATGTAGCGGAGAATGTGCATATGTGTGAGATACTATGGCATGCTAAGGGAATTACAACTCCAGAATGTAAGGCAAGTCAAATCGCTACTAGTTTGTAAGGGTGCACACATAGTTGGTACATGAAGTATGATCTAAACTAGACTTGTGTGGACTATACCACGCTACGTGATGATTTCTTAGCAGAGTTTCACATACCCAAGTTTGAGAAGAAAAGCATAAGAATGTTGAAGGACATCAAGTAGGGCATGTCTGAGAGCATAATGGATAATGATGTCCACTTTAAAACTTTATTATCTAAGTTATCTTATGATATTCACCTGAGTCATCATGCTCAATGGTGCCTTAAAGGTTTGATCACACCTTTCAGAATGACGCTCTCACACAAGAATTATATAGACCTGCATAAGGCGCTTGAGGTAGATCTATGCACTAAGGTAGTTAAGGGCATAGACATCGGAGTTAGCCCATTTTTGGAGGCTCAGATTGCAGCTATGGAAAAACAATTGGAAAAATTTTCAGCTAATTTAGCCCATGGGACACACAATGTTATTTGGTGCACGGATTGTGAAGTAGAAGGACATACTAAGGATAATTACCCTCGTGAATCAGTGTGCACTATGTTGCTAGACTGTAAGATATGTCACTTGGATCATTTTAAAAGTAGGTTCCCACTGTTGCAATGCACGATAAAAAAGAACATGTCTTTTTACTACAAGACTTGTAGGTCTGCCACTCATGATACAGAGAATTGCAAGTTGATTGATCATATTCATGATGCCATTGATATTGGTATACATCAAACCAATGTTGAAAATAATTACAAGGAGAAAGGTGAGCATCATGATCATAGTTATAATGAAGGGCACTCTAATGGAGGTTATAGAGGTAGAGGTAGAGGTTACCATGGAGGATTCAGAGGCTGAGGTCATGGTAGTGGAAGAAGTGAATTCCCCCATGGAACATGTTATACATGAAAATCTCGTGATCATTATAAGCGTGAATGCCCTTAGAATATTATTTTCCCTTTTTGTAGAAATAACCACAACTACGAAGAATTCCCAGATTTGTATGAGCACCTGAGCAAGAAGCACAAGAAAGATAAGGGTGCAGGAATGGCTAGAGTACAACACACTGTGGAACATCAGTGGATGCCAAAAGTAGTGTCTGACCCTGAGATATTTCCTGTGTTGGTCACTACATGCACTGAGGTTGAGTGCTCCATGGAAATTCCAAAGCAGAAGCCTATTATTACAAAATAAGAGGTATTGCATGCAAATTATCCAAACCCTACTCATTAGAAGGGAGTTTATCAAGAAACCATATAAGTTATTAGAAACTTGTAGGGTGAGATACAATACTTAAAAGAGTAGTTGCGGAAGCTGGAATAGGTAAAAGTAGTTGAGATTCCTTAGAAGGATGTTGACGACTTGAATGAGGTTTGTAAATTGTTGTGAAAATAAAACATCATTCCTTTATTAGGGGAATGAATAAGGGGGAAGATGCCGTGCATTGGAGTTGAGTGCGAGAGATAGATTTTACATTCTAACTTACCTCCTCATAGTCTGGATTATGAAAAAGAGATCACTATGAATGCAATTGTTGATGGATGGTTATTGAGTAACATATTGATTGATATAAGTGCATAGGTTAATGTGCTCACTTTGAATCCATGGAATCAGATGGAGATACCACCATTACAACCATATTCAAATAAGTTGTTTATGGAAAACAAGTCTAAAGCCACTACCATTGGAGTCTTGAAGGATGCTACTATTACCATACAAGGGGAAAAATTTATTGTGGACTTTAAGGTCTTGGCACTTACAGAGGTAGAAAACTTTACAACATTGCATGGGCGCCTTTGGTGTTATGCGAATAATGCTGATCTATGCTTTGATAAAGGATATATCAGTTTTGAGAAAAAAGAAGAGCACGTCATCATTCCTTTGAAAAATGGAAAAGGTGCACCTTATGTATAACCTTTGAGTGAAGATGATTTGAACATAATTTATGTGTGCACCATTCAAGATCCTGAAGTACTTGAGCTATCAAAAGAGGGATTTACCCAATGGGATGATGCACAATCTATGAGTGATACTACCAGCATTTCATGTGATAATTGGGTGCATGGAAATTATGAAATGATTAGGTGCAAGATGAAAAGTGCAGTCATGCATGTAAGTAGACTGCATTGTGTTAGGTGTTTGGGTAGTAACCAGGTACCAATGTACATTGGAAAAGGAAATCCTGAAGTATTCTTATGCGCTATGGAAGTTTAGTGTGTAGATTAAGTGGAAAGAAGGAATATGCTGGTGTATACCTTGCATGGGATAATAATGCATTGATGGATGGTACACAGAGATGGCCTTATAGAGTGACAAGAAGTGAGAATCACCTTCTCTGATAGATTCCTTTGGAGAAATGTGCCTACTAAGACATGTGAATTCCATGGGAAGGATTCTACTTCACACCATGTTCAAAAGTGTGAGAGACTATGGAAAAAGGGACAAGAGACCTTACCACTTTCACTTTAGGTGCACAAGTTCTAGTTCACTTTGCATGGTTACGTGTGCATGGTATGTTTATGCAGAGTTGAATAGAGAAACACAGAATTGACAAGAGTTGACTGTAGGTATGATACAAACCTTTGTCTATTTTTCTACTAAACCTCTATTGAATGAGCCATTATAGGTTATGAAGCACTTAACAATGGGGGATATTAGAAAGGCTGAGGAAATTATTCAAGAATTACTAGGTGAGTCAGATGTGGAGGCACATTTTGAAAAATAAGAGACAAATGAGAAAAAATTTGGGTGCACCTACTTGGAAAAAGAAAATGGTAAAATGGTCTACATGATTGATAATAAAGAATTGGAAAATATGGATGCTGACCATAGAATGGGTACACACGAGGTCTTAGAAAATGTAGATGAGAAGGCATGCACGTATCACGAGCCTATGAAAATGAAGAAGGTTAACATAGGGACAGATGCTAAACCAAAGGAGGTCATCATCGGTGATTACTGATCTGACTTAGAGGTTTCCAAGATAATTGAGTTATTGCACAACTTCTAAGACTTATTTACTAGAGGCTATCATGAATTAAAAGGGGTACATCACTTGTTGGGTGAGATGAGGATTAAGTTAAAGGAAGGTGCACGCCCGGCTAGGAAGAGGCATAACATGATGAATCTTAATATGTGCGTCAAGGTCAAAGATGAGATTAATAAGATGTTGAGATATGGGATCATTGAGCCCATTGAGGAGTCAGAGTGGGTTAGCCCCATGGTGATAAACATAAATAAATATGGAAGGATAAGAATTTGTGTGGATTATAGGGAGTTGAATTCTGCATGAGTAATAGGTCCTTTTCCCACACCTTTTATTGAAGGGATTCTGGAAGGCATTACAGGATACAAGATCTACTCCTTCATTGATGAATTTTCAGTATATCATTAGGTGAGGGTTGCTAAAGAGGATCAAGAGAAGACAAATTTCACCACTGAGTGGGGAATTTTTGCATACACAATTATGCCTTTTGGATTGAAGAATGCGCCTGTAGTCTTTTCACGCATTTTTGTTCAAGAATTCTGGGAATTCATTCATAAGTTTTTTACAACTTTACTTGGATGATTGGACATTTTATGGGCTAGTGAAAGATCATTGTGACAATTTAAGACTTATGTTTGAGAGGTGCTGACAGTTAAACATCTCCTTAAACATTAAGAAGTACGTTTTTTTCTATACCTTTTAGGACTTTGTTGGGGCATATTATCTGTAAAGAAGGATTTTTGGTAGACCCTACTAAGGTTGCTATTATTTTGGGCTTAGAGGAGCCTATTAACAAGAGTGAGGTGCATGGATTCTTGGGACACACAAGTTATTACAATAAGTTCATTAAAGGTTATGCTAAGATTTCCACACCCTTGGAGGAATTTCTAAAGAGTAAGGGAAAGTTCCATTGGGGTAAGGCGCAACAACGCGCATCTGAGACATTAAAGGAAAGTATTACTATAATGCCTATTCTGCGCTTTCCTTCATGGAATAAACCTTTTCATGTGCATGTGGATGCCTCTTGCATGGCTATTGGCGTGGTATTAGCCCAACATGGAGAAGGTATTGTTGATCATCCTATTTATTTTGCAAGCAAGAATGTGACCCCACCTGAAAAAAATTATATAACTACAAAGCATGAAGCCTTATTGATGATTTAGGTGCTACATAAGTTTCGACAGTACTTGCTGGCTGCCCCATTTATATTCGATACAAATCACATGACACTGAAGTACTTGGTAAACAAGATTGTTTTACAAGGGTGCATATGCCATTGGATTATGTTGTTTGAGGAATTTGAATTTATAGCTGTGGTAAAGATAAATAAGAGAAATTATGGACCAAATCATTTATCAAGGATTAATTCAGGCGAGGATACACATAACATGAAGGATACAATGTAGGATGTAAATCTATTCAGATTGAATTGTGCACCCTCTGAATTATAAGATATTGTTGTATTTTTGCATACTGGCGTGGCACCTGAAGGGATGAAGAGTTTATAAAAGAAACGACTTACCATACATGCTACACCTTATATGTTGATTAATGAATATTTATACAAGCTCATCCGAGATGAATTTTTTTTGCTGGTGTGTTCTTGAGCATATGTGTGATGCTATCATGGAAGAATCTTATGAGGGAATTGATGGTGGCCATTATGCTAGGGATTCCACCATGTAAAAGATTTTATTGGATGGCCTATGGTGGGAAACAATATACAAGGATTGTACAAAATACTATAAGGCATGTGATCATTTTCAGTGCCTTGGAAATCTTGGGCATAGAGATGAAATTCCTTTAAGGCCTATTGCAAGTTCAGAAACTTTTGAAAAGTGGGAAATTGACTTTCTGGATCCTATTTCCCCACCCGCACATAGGACTGGATCACACTACATTATAACTTGTATATACTATCTTACAAGGTCGGAAGGAGTGATGCCCACAAAGGACTACATGACAATTACAACAACAATATTTTTGTGGGAGAAAATTATCAACAGGTATGGATGCCCATTAAGTTTGACAAGTGATAGGGGAAATCATTTTCTTGATGAGACAATAAATATATGTTTGCCATAATTTGTGGTGGAACACCATAAAACAACACCCTATCACCCATAATCTAATGACATTGTTGAGGCTTTCAATAATATATTAGGACATACATTGACTAAGATTTTTTATGTTGGAAGGAAATATTGGGATGATAAAGTCTCTACTATACTTTGGGCATATAGGGCATCATACAAATGGTTGAACAAAACCACACCCTTTCAGTTGGTTTTTCGTGCGGAGGCTATTTTACCAGTAGAATTCATGTTACCTTCTCTGGGTATTGCGCTCACAGGAGGTTTGGCTGATGAGTAAGCACTTGAAGAGCACATTGATAAACTGATGTAGTTGGATGAAAGGAACACCATTGCTAGATGGAGTTAGAAGATAGAAAAGGCTAGGTAGAAGGCATGCCATGATAGGCATATTAAGGATAAAAATATTGAAGTTGGACAGATGGTTCTTCTTTATGACTCCAAGTTCTTGTGCCACCCTAGAAAGCTCAAAGTGCATTGGTTGGGACCATATGTTGTGACTTATATACTTGATTCAGGTGTTTTCTAGTTACAGGAATTGGATGGGACATGGTTTCCCAGTAAATATAACTGGAGTAGGCTGAAGCCTTACTATAAATAAGTCTTCTTGGTGTTTGTAATAAGGTAGTATTGCCATTTAGATTATATTTCCTTTAATGCACTTTGTTTATATGTGTTTCCTTTCATCGTTGCTATGTTTTGTCGATTTAGTTCAATGTTTTGTGTAATAAGCGTGCTTACACGCCAGAAGATGATTACTATATATTAAATTCATGCACAGAGGACCACACATAATTTTAGTATGGGGTGGAGTATATATAAGATAAATGGATTGAGTTTGAACATTATTTTTAATATGGGTATGCATAGGGAGATATTATGTAGGTGAATGATGTAAAGGTGCAGATACAAAAAAAAACTCTTAAAACGAAGACCACTTGTGGATGAATGGATGCATAGTGTAATGCAAGGTAGGTTACATCATGGGAAACTACTTGGTGAAAGGCACAGTGGATAGGTACTTTGATGCATGAGGGCGTGCGAAAGGATGTTTGTAGTCGAGAAGTAGTGGGCACGAAACATCACTCAATGCTGTGTATGGTGGTAGGTGGAGAGCAATAAATGTAGAAAAGTTTACAAACATTATAAAAGGAGGTGTTGTCAAATCATTTTTACCTTGCGATTCTGAAGTATAAGCATTCGAGCGAGTTGCATGTGAAGTGTGAAGAGTTGTGATAAAAAATGAACCAGACATATTTGTGCATGAGACTAGTTGGCGCTCCATTGGAGAAATTGTTTGAGTGAAATAAAGGCATGTGGGGAGGCAAATTGGTAGTTAGGGTTCAAATTTGAAGCTAGGGCATGTAAATTTCAAGCTAGGGAATGCAGGTTTTGAGTTTTAGAGCTTGATTTGACTGTAAGAACACACTTTTATCATCACTATGGCACTTAAGCAAGCACTTAGAGTGACTACAAAGGGGAGGAATCAAAAGGAAGTAGAAATAAAATTTGAATACACCCCCAAAAGTTGATTTTCAGAGATGTAATATCCAAAAGGGGTATTCATGGGCCATGATTAGGAGCCACACATATGATGCTACAAAGTAAGTGACTACAACCACAAAAATAAGGAAAATAAAGATGAATTGGACAATATGCTGGTGGTAAAAACAATGTTGCGAATAGGGAATGACATGGTTGTTTATGACGATGTCGGAGAGAAATTATTGTCGAATATGGGATTTTTATAGCTTTATGAACTCCCCTACTTTGGAAAACCAGAGGAGCTGTATTAGTGGTTGATAAGTCAAGTTCATGAGGACTTATATTACTTTGCTAGGAAATGAATGAGGCTTACCGCACCTCTGATTGGGATACTAACAAGGTTAAGGAGTTCAAGCACCAAAGTTAACAATGATTCACTGATATGGAGGGTATAAAGGTGACAAAGAAAGAATTGACTTATGTGAAGGGTGGAAGAGGAATGGATATCCCTAAGCTACAGAAGTACCCTATTATCCAGGAGGTAACGCACCTCCTCACCAAGTTGAACAATTAGGAGCATTGATCACAAGTGAATACAACATGGTTACACATTGCAAATAAAATGATAGAAGGAGTCATATAAAATTTGGCCAACTTCATTATTGAGACTATTGTTGTAGAGGTGCACTAGAGGGATAAGATAAGTTTTAGTGTGATCCTTTTTTCTATTGTTTTTGTGGAGATTGAATTTCCCGACAGGGAAAAAGATAAGATTTGGAAATACCCAGAGAAAAAGAAATCCCTTGCAGAAATATTTTTGAAGTATACATGTGATGGATCCATGAGCGGACCCTACAAGAAAAAGACAGAGCTATGGTATGAGTGCTTTCATGATGCATTCAAAGAATAATGGAGAATACCTAAGGATATTCCTTCGATGTTAGACAAACATGCTCAGTTTGTTGTTTACCAACACTTTATATAGGGCACTTTAGAATGAAGGATGGAAAGTGAAGTCCTTGGTGCAAGCTCCCCTATGCCTTCACTATGCACTATTTTAAGGCACCAATACATAAATTTTTAAACGTGGAAAGGTTGATCTTCAATGTAGAGAAAATATACTGTGACTACCATACACTCAGGAAGATATATGTCTACCCAAGTAAGTCTTCTTATATTGAGAAGTTGATTTCAGATGATATTCATATTAATTCTATGAGCCTAGAAATTGGGAAGGTTGAAGCAGCTAAGGTGTATATCTACCTTAAGCACAAATTGGATAGTGGGAAGTATGTTGAGAATGAATTTAAGCTCCCTGAGTTTCCCAAGGGAAAACATACTATGGGCACACTGCAGGATGAAGAGGAAACTTTTCCCCATGATGAAGAAGAAGAGGAGGAACTAAGGGAAGATAGTGGTGGTTTAGAATATGGTAGTAGGAAACAACCCACTGTAGGGGAGAAAAGAATGCATGAAAAAATACCTCCATTGTAGAAGGAAGATGATGAATTAGTAATGAAGACATGTGCAATAGAGATAGGTTCAGGAGAGGGCGATGGGGACCAACAATATAGGAGAGTGTTAAGGAGAAAAAAGACTCAAGTTGTAGGGCCATCACATCCTCGAAGGATGTTTCCTAAGAATTCTCCTATCAAGGCAGAGCCAGAAAATAAGAAAAGGCATAGGTATATCCCTAATAAGGATGATGAGGGTGAGAAATTAGAGGACAACACGCCAAAGACCCTGGTTAACACTGGGGATATTGAGGAGCCTCAGGATGAAGAATTGAGAGATGATTTAGAAGGATTAGGGGAACATGAAGTGGGTGATAACACTGTTTATTCAGAGAAGAGTGAAGATAAGGGTGAACCTTTAGGCATGCCTCATGCTACACAAATAGGTGAAGGACTAGTTCTTGATATGGGAATACTCATTCCTAAGGGTAAGAGCTCGGGAAAGGAGAAAGATGAAGGAGAATATGAAAATAATACAGTTGGGTATGTAAACGACCTAACCAAAATCATACGTGCTAGGTTTCAAAGCACCTTGGAACCCAAGGAAATTTATGGTTGGGAACTAATGGATTCAGATATGACGACCATGCACACACAAAAGTGACTATCATGGAGTATGCAGACTCATATGGATGAGCCCGATTTTGATGTGTGCGAAGAATCACGTGTATCAAAAAGAATGAAGAAAGTGCCACATTCACGCCATGTGAGAGTTAAATTGACTCAGATGTTAGATGAGCAGGTGAGTAAAGCATTGAAAAAGGTATCTACAAAAGTTACATGCAGAAAACTTTATAAAGAGGAAACCATTTGTGCTTTGTTAGAAGATAGAAAAGATAAGGATACAAAGATTAAGCACCTGACAGAGGAAAAGGAGACAACTGAGGCAAAGGTGTATATGGTGCTGAGTATGGTGGAACAAATAGGAGATGAAATTTTGAAGGAAATACCACATATAGAAGAGAAGGTGGTAGATAGATTTCCATCTGCAATGCATTACTTGCATACATTGGTCCATATGGTGTTAGATGAGGGACCAATTTGAATACTGAAACCGAAGGATCACTAATAGAGAAAGAAAAGGCCACTATTGTGCGCAAGATAACTGGGTATGAGTCTATACTACATACATGGAAGGATGAATTGTAAAAAATAGACTTGGTGTTGAACATGTGTGCAGATCCTTAGAATATCATCAAGACATGGACTATGGCATAAGAGGATGAGGTCCTTACTGTAGTAAAGAATGAAACACTTGGGCATGAGGAGAGGTTGACCTTGGTAGCAGAAAAGCGTGATGCACTTGCACTAGCTCGGGACCCGCATAAGGAATGAATAAAAGAGATAGGAAAACTCATAACATGGAGAATGGATGTAATGGATAAGATGATCTTGATTCTAAAAAACATCCTTAGGATATTGCATAATGAAGTTGAGAACATGACTTTGGATGAGATGGATGGGGTACTTATAGACATTTCAGATGAAAGTAATAAAGTGCTTAGCTATTAGAACGAGTTAGAGGCAGAGATAAATAGTGAATATCTAGAGTTAATTCTACCTACAGAGGGAGAGAGTGCCTAATTATTATTTCATTCTTGGTGTACATTTATTCTTTCATTCCTTATTCTTTATTCATGGAAATATGAATCATGGTTACTATATGCACCCAAATTTTCATGTGATACATTGTCAAAAAACAATTACAAAAGTTCCCAAGGATGATTCTTGTCCTTTTAGAAGATGTTTGAGCTCCTAAACCCATATGAAGTGTATATTTGTAGCCTAGACATCCTTACTTATCTTTTCCATCATTTTTCCATCTTCACACTTCATTTTGTGAATATTTTGGCCTTTAGTGCTGGGACCACCACCCTACCTGGGCGGCGGTTCTAAAACCGCCGCCTAGGCTAAGTGGCAGTTCTAAGAGATTTTTCCAGAATTTGTCATGCGTGTTTTTAACATGAGACACTATACTTCACTTCACTTTTAGGATGCGTTTGAGAACAAATTTGTCTAAAAATAGTTTTTTTTGCTTGGTTTTCCTTCCCTCTTCTATTTTTAAATAGATTTAGCTAGTATGAACTTCCTCTTCTTGCCTTGTGCATGAAGGCACATCCCAACCTCAATTCCTATATAATCAATGCTTGTTTTCAAGAAAATGGCTTGAGAATTTTTATGTATCTTGTATAGTATTTCTTTAACAATCTTGTTAGGAATTGCATAACCAAGCTCAGATCTCTTATGATACCTCTCTTCTACTTGCATTGCAACTAGACTATTGTCACAAAATCATTGCAACCTCCTAATGGCCTGAAAATGAATCACGACATTTGGTTTGATAGTGACACATGGGATCATCTCTCAAGCTATGGGACTTGGACTAGAGATGAACCTCTAGAGAAAGGCCGGCTTCCTTTGTTTAAACTAGATGCTCTAACTCTTCATGGGATTAAGGAGAGATTACAAAGAAATAAATCCTAAACTAGAAGTGGTGATGCACCAAAGAGCAGTGATGTTCAACTTTTGGAAGGGTTATTATAAGTGAGATGCTAGCATCCTAAATAAGTTTCACCTATTGTAACTAGAAAGGGTACGAGTACCACAAACTAGAAACACATTTTCCTTTATTAAAATGATACAAAAGAGAAAGGACATGATTTGGTTCAGATACACAAATAAATTTATTGGAAAAATTAACACAAGCACATCTTAAGCACCCACTTTATGTAAAATAAAGATAACATAACTTTTAATCAACAGTAGGAAAGGTACAATCATAGCTGAAGAGAAAATAAACACATCATTTTATCTTGGCATATAGTAAATAATCTGAAGCAAAGGAAATTTACTCAAGAATACTAAGGAATCACATTCACAAAGCATGTAATAAATAATTATTTCACGCAGTAATTTAGACTTTCAAATGACAGAGTGTAATTCTAAATAAAATTAAAAGGGACTTCACAAATATCTAAAAATACTCTTCCAAGCTTAAAGAGTAAAATTACCAAAATCTCAAAATTTTATATCTCTATGAACTCTAAGCATTCATCTATTTATAAGTTTCTTAGGCTGAGCCATTACAGCTGGCCCCTTAAGTAAAATTTTACTAAAAATAGAAATGTCATTAAATTAAGGGAACAAGATCCCATGAAAATAGCAAAACTTTTGCAAGGGTTTGACTGAGTCAACCCTACAACTCTGACCAATCTGGAGCTTGAATTTGTCCTTCCATGGCTGCTAAATCTTGACTTGGCTCTACAACTTGTTCATTTTTTTCAAGCTCCTTCTGGCTTTCCTTCCACACAACCAGTCTTTGATTGTATTCAAAAAAGTGTTTGATTATTCCCTAGATCTCTTCGTCTTTAGCTCCACATGCGTAGTGACTTACTACATTTGCTGTCTCGATCTCTTTGGTAATTTGGGTTGGTATTATTTTTAGCTTGAAAATGACCTTGGACATCCTTCCTATGAAGTTCTGGAACAAGATCATTCTATCAATGGAATTAGAATTGAAATTTCTTATGACATCATCATCTCGCTTCACCAAGTCTTTGAAGTTTTCTTGAATTTTTTCTTCAGGGAGGGCATCGATACTCTCATTGAAGAATTTACAATGAGCAATATCAAATTCTTCTGATATGTCATTCAAGGCGTTTGTGATTTCTAATCTCTTGTCATCCAACTTTTTAATCAAGTCCTATAACACCTGGCACCTGAACTCCATAGCCTTATGATATTAAAAAAACTTTGAGGCATCATCAATCACCCCTTCCTGAAGAAGCAAGTCGGAACCCACTACCCTAACCTCTTCCCATGTTACTAGATTCAGATTCAGATTATTGCTTTCCTTAGAGAAAGCCTCATCCATCTTCTGAATAGTTATCCTTGCGTCTTGTAAATCATTATAGATTTCCATAGCTTCCTTGATCAAAGGATTTGCTTCCTGCAGTATTCGTTCAATCCACCCATTTACTGATCTCCCTTTCTGGCCAAGTTTCTCAAGCTCGTGATAAGAGAAGTCATCAATAGAAGCTGAAACTACTAAGGCCATAGTAGATGAGGACTCAGTAGATGAAATGGGCTGTGTAACTCTCCGTAACAAAGATGTGAGATGTTTGACCTTAGCCTTTAGCTCATCTTTCGTAGCTTTTTCCTTGTCATATTTTTCCATCAAGGCCCCCAGAGCAGTGTGAACATCCTGTTTGGCCCCCTCATGAGTGACCTTTCCCAATGAAAATATAGAAATCTGATAATCTACAGCCGTGATTGTTTCCTTGGTTTTTCCCTTAGCAGGAGTAGTGACCTCTATCACCCATTCTCTGGATGAATTTACTGTCAGATTTGACATGGTCCTTGGTTTCTTGGCCTATATTTTAGGTGTTTACTTCAAGATGCTGAGATCTATGACATCTCCTAGAGGCACCTTCTTTTTCTACTTGGGAGTCTGCCTGAATAGCCACTCTGGAATAGCTGATAATGAAGAAGATGGAGTGGTAGATGTGATACTTAAGGTTTGAGTTGAGGCAAGGGAACTAGGAACATTCATGGGTGTCTAGATAGAAGTGGAAATGATGGATGGGGTGGATGTTAGCACAGTAGTGGGAATTGATACAACGGTATTAGAAGATGGAATGGCAGAAAAATGAAGTGATAAAGGAAATGGAGGAGGGAAGGGTGATCCAATATTCTCTCCAACTGAGAGAGCTGGAAGGGATGAGAATACTTGGGCCATAGAAGGAGATGGGAAAGATGAAATGCTGATAGAAGTGGGAGGAACTGATAGAGGAAGGGACGATGGAAGAGAATAAGGAAGTGATGGACCCTGTGAACAATCAGGAGAATTGATGACCACAATCACATCCATCACAGTCTTGGCTATAGGTATTGCCTCAAAAACAAGAGTTTGAGGAAGAGATGAGCTTCCAACAAAATATGAAATTTTCCTTGGTACTGTGGGGGTCTTCTGAGTCAACTACTTTCCCTTTTTGGGTGCTGTTGGGTTTAGGACTGGTGGGGCTGTTGTATTTGTAACTTGTTCAACTCCTTTGGGTTTGATCCCAAAAGTAGCCAACCACCTATAGGTCCTTTGAAGAATGGGACCCGTTCTATCTTTTGTATTGGAGAATTCCTCTTGATACCAATCGATCCACAGAAGTGGTTGATTGGCAACATCTTCGGTCTTATATGTTTCGTCCAATACTTCACCGTCATCTTACAAATCTACCAGGATCTCAGCTATCCTATACTGGAAAATTTCATCTAAATCCAATCTTTCATAATCTCTTTGTCGGATGATATACTCATCCTGACAATGAATCCAGATGTCTTCTAGTTGAGATGTATGGGAAGTTGAACGTCCTGTCTTGCCATAATTTCCCAAGTAGTCAAAGTTGGTTCTTGGATGAAAAGTCTATAGGGTTACCTCGGCCATCTCTGCGTCAACATTCTTGGCTTTGTGGATGTTCAGACAAGTGTACCTACCAATTGAAATCATAAAATGCACTCTTACCTTGTGGCACTTGTTTTGGATCCAATGGTAATCCAACAATTTTTGAACTAACTCCACTAGAACCCATTTATCTGTAGGACACCTTGGCAATTTGTTAGGGGCACCAATGAAACCCAGAATTTGAATGTAGGTGAAAGTGGGAAATTGGAGATAGATGGCTTCCCATTCCCATACTTCTTTAAAGGCTTCATCAGAAATTCTCTGATTATGCAACTCTTTGTCAAAATGGTAGAGGATGACTATGAAGAAAGCATCGTTGACCCTTTGAAAGTGCTTGCATCCCTCACTTAGAGTGAGCCTGGGGTAGAAGTCATAAATCTAGGATGTTCTCCAAACGCCCTTGGTATTTAATCTGGGAAAATATCCTATGGTAGAGAAAGTGTAGACTAGGAATGATGTCATGTAGAATGATTTTGTGGTTGACACTTTTCCCAGCTGATAGTAGATGGAGCTACTAATATGCTCTCCCCACCTGATAAGCTCCTTGTTCTTCTTGATAGTGGTAATGTACAAAAACATCCACTCTTGGAATTCCTTGGTAGCTGGGAGGCCTGAGACTCAGCTTAGTAGTATGATTATGTCATTGACTTCCTAGATGAAGTCTGCCCTATACAAGGTTTTTGGCAACTTGGCCATGCTCTTGGCCAAGTAGTTCTTCATGATAATCTTGGTACATGAATCAACATCCTTGTTTCAATGTTCTACTATGATTTCAGGTGAAATAGCGGCGTAGTCTTGAATGTTAGGTAGCTTGAGAAGATCTTCAAAGAAACCAGGATCTAGGTGAATGACCACCTTGTCATCATCATCCTTAACTGACATAGAATTTGCATCGAAGTGGGAAGCTGTAACTAGAACAAACTCAAGACAATGCATTGAAGCAGGAAAACCAGCTGTAAGGACAAGCACACTATCATAAATTGCCTGCATCCATGGTTTTTTGTTAGGAGCCTTTACTCTACTCCAGAAATATGGGAAGTCAATCTGACCTAAGTCAGTATCCCCTATGTTGCCTAGATCAGGTGATAGGTAAGACTGAGGAGCAACTCCAAGGAATGAATATTTCATCTTCTCTTTCTCTTTTCAAGTAGAAGTAGACATGAAGTTCTGGATTTCGGAAGCCAATGAAGGAAAAACTCTAAAATTCTGAAGGATGAAAATCTTTGAAAGAAATCTTCAAATTCACAATCTCCAAAAGTCTGAAATGCCAAGTTCCAAAAGTTTGAAAATAAAATCACCGAAATAAATGCCAAAATGAGAGTATCCAAAATTCTGAAATGAAAACCTCCGAAAGAAAGTTTTCCGAAGTCATTTTCCTGAAGTTTTTCTCTGAAATGGAAATTCCCGAAGTGAATTTCCCTGAAACTCCAAAGTGATTTTCTCTGAAGAAATTTTCTGAAAACACTTTCTCCGAAATGATTTTCTTTGAAGTCCCGTAGTGATTCCCGAAGTGAGTTTCCTTGAAACTCCAAAGTGATTTTCTCTAAAGTGAGTTTCCCCAAAACGATTTCTCTATAAAGACAAACTAGCAACTCTGCAAAAACTTGAGATCTACCTCGAGATGATTTTGTGAATAACTTGAGAAACTGGAGATAAATCAAAAACAAAAACATGGTGAATAGGAAGTCCATTATTAAAAAAAAACATGAAGAAACAAAAAGTAAAGAAAACGGGAAGACGAGAATAAAAAGAAAATCTAAAACCACAAAGAAAAAACAAAAATAACATACCTTGAAAAAGGACGTCGAAAGGGACAAGAAAAGGGAAGGTCAGAGATATTTTTAGGTGAAAATGACCGTAGAAAATCAAGTTTAAATAGAAAAACCTGACATTTATGGAAAAAATCTGATCTGTACAGGGTTGGTGAAGAAATAAATGCTTAGAAAAACTCCGAAGTTCTGAAACCCAAAAAACCAAAAGTCTGAAAATTCAGAAATTTAGGATTTCAGACTTTGGGGAAAATGGAAACAAAATGTGAATTGGTGATGAAAATTTCTGAAACCTGAAAGTCTGAAAAATTCAGAATTTCAGACTTCAGAAAAAATGAAACCAAAACACCAAATGTTTAAAAGAAAACATTGAATTCCGAAAACCCAAAAACTCGAAAATTTGGAATTTCAAAATTTCGGACTTGGAAATTCATTGTACAAGGGATTTATTAAATTTTTTTGTCTGACCTCATTTGAATTATCTCTCAGGGTAAGTTAAAATGCTAACACAGACTACCTTCAAGCTACCATTGCTCAAGCATCTTCTTCTGTTATTGTTCTTGCATTCCCAATCCCTTGGA
Organism: Taxus chinensis; assembly: GCA_019776745.2. Lineage (NCBI taxonomy): Eukaryota > Viridiplantae > Streptophyta > Pinopsida > Cupressales > Taxaceae > Taxus > Taxus chinensis. The sequence continues at coordinate 646,211,240 of CM034147.1, read as the reverse complement.
CTCATATGGAAACACAAACAAATTAAGGAACAAACTGAGGGGAAAAATACAAATACAACTAGATTTTCCAAAGCTCTTGCTTATCTAGGTTAGAATTACTTATTTGTTTGCTTTATTTGTCAAATTGTCAATTTTGAATCATTAGTTTCAATTACATATCAAATAGAGAAGCAAAATTGTTCATTTTAATTTATTAAGAAATTACAAGTAGATCAAATAAGTAGAAATATTGCTCTTTGAAATTACCAGGGAATTTGTGGGGCAAAATAGCTCTTCTAGGTTTATGATTTGTTCTTCACCTCTGAGGTAGGGTTTGAAGGTTTTTTTTTTTACTAAATTAGGTTATCTGTTTTAGATTTAGATTTCCATATTTGCACAAGTAAGCAACTACATCCGACTAATTACTTGTATTTAGTTTGTTTATTAGATTGGAAGTATTGCTTGAAACTAGAAAAGATCAAAAACATTTACTTTTGTTAGATTAGTTTGCTTTTATTGTGTTTCTTTGATATATTACAAAAACACCAAAAACATAGATTAAATTTCCTTTGATAGTTAGTTTGTTTTACCAAAATCATTTCAATTTATTCTACATGACCATCAATGGCCCACAACAAGAAAAGTTGTATGGCTATGATCCTTTGGTCCCACAACCCAACGGGATAGAATTCTTGACTGACACTGATACGGGTTTACACTTGCAAGTTTTATGCACACTTGCTAGCTTTTCTGAGAAAATAGAAAACTAAACACACTAAAAATAACATCTAATCAAGCATAAAATTATTGGACTACTCCTGACAATAGGGTTTGATTACATGCATGAACATAATAGGACCATAACCTCCATGAATTTTTTATTATGATCCCCAGGTCCTACAACCCAACGGGCGTGCTAACCAATTAGACATAGACACTAGTTTGCATGTATCAATATTTAGACCATCACCAATTCCACTTGATATCATCACAAAACTTTCATTATTGAACATAACAACCAATTAGGCTAAGACTTTCAGGACTAGACTAGAAAATTTTCCATAGTCCCCATGGTTTCATTAAGCCTCTCATTCTCACTTTCCGTGTGTTCAACAACCAGTGAATATAATCTTAGAAGAAACTGATATTGAATGGAGTCTCTGAGAAACTATTATATTAGATCAATCCATCACACCACTTTAGGTTAGGAGAGCATTCTTTTCCTTAGACTCACATATCCTAATATTGCATGTCGAAGATATAAGGTTGCCTCATTAGCTTATCCATCATAACCACACATACACATTCATTTCTCTTCTACACCAGTTGTCTTGGCAGGACCTCGGGAAGTCAGGTGCGAAGAAGGTCACATGTTGATTTTCTTTCGTAAAGTTACCCATTGCCAAGGAAAACCATGAAGCAAGTTTGGGGTAATGTTGGGCTAATGAATTACAACCTAAGTATTGAAGGCCCATAAGGATTGGGCATGTGGAGGTGCGCACAGAAGTCTATCGGAAAAGGGCACACCCAAGAAAACATGATATTGGGACTTAGCCTCTTCTCATGGTAAGGATAAAGATGGATGTTGAGTACAGGGCACACATCATCATGAAGACTTGAGGATGAAGCAAGGATATTTTTGGCAAGTCGAAGAGTAAACAATATGAATAGTTTTGAGCTATTAATAGGATTAGATCTATAGTTGGTATTATTAGATAATTTATTATTAGCGAGCTTGCATGATTTTTTATTTGTCATGTACGGGCATATGACTATTCTAAGCATGAAATCTATTTTGAGTGTGCATAGGCAGTGAAGGGAAAGTCCCCACCCCTATAAATATGTATTGATTTGCACGGTTTAGGAATTATCTATGTTTTTTTAGAGTTATGCTACTAGTTTATGAGCACACATGACTTATGGTGACATTACTACGTATGTATTCAAATTTCGTGTTTTAGAGTAATTAATACAATGTATCTTTATGGGTGGATATTGGTTATTGACATATCTATGACTGGTTCTTGTACAATAAACCTAATCTTGATTCTTGTATGAGTTGTTCTTGCATATGGTTATAATCTATATATGTTTATCGTTTATTACTGCATTATTATTTTGAATCTGGAATATATCTATGTGTGTGCTCATCATGCTAAATCCTTGAAAAACCTTCCATAAAAGAGGGACCTGGTACCCTTACGCACTTCGGGTGAGTGCTCAATCCTAGTTGAGTGATGTGTCAGCATGCCTTGGGCTGTTTGGTGAAGTAAAAGACTACAAAATTTTACACCCTCTTGTGAATTTATATACTTCTTCTTGCATATTGGGCCAGTACACATACCTTTACAAGTGGGATAAGGTTTTACCAACACCGAAATTTCCTACTAGTTTCGAGGTATGTGATTCCCTCATCAACATAACTCTTTCTTCCTTTGGCGCACATAGCTTCCCCCATCGATAGAGTAGGCCATATTTGAGATAACAATATTCAATACCCTTCCTTTCAGCCCCTTGAGACTACAACTACTGATATGCTACCCCAAAGTCTTTATCTTGAGCATATGCCTCCCCGTAAGCTTACTTTGTGAAGGTCTCAATTTGAGAGATAGTGGCCAAACAAGATATTTTCACTTGTGTGGGTGGACTAGACAACATGTGTGTCACCAAATTTGTGCTACCTTTCTTTTACTTGATCACCAAATGGAACTACTGAAAGAACCCCATCCACTTATAGTGCCTTGCTTGCTGCAATTTAGACTGTGCTTGCAAATAATGGAGAGGTTTTTGGTCAGTGTGCAAAACAGTTTCTTTACCCAACAAATAATGTTTCCATTTATTTATTTTCTGAATTAGTGCATACATCACTTTATCATAAATAGAATATCATCTAATTGCTAAAGTGGAAGTTTCTGAATGATAATATACCAACTTTCCTCCCTGTAGCAACACTTCTCCCATAGCATAATCACTAGCATCTATCTCTACTTCAAAAGGCTTCTGAAAATTAGGAAGAGAAAGTACCGAAGCATGAGTAATCTTATATTTCAGAAAATCAAAAGACTTATCTTGTTCCTTACCTGAGTCAAAACACTTACTCTTTGCAGCCGTTGTGTGTAGAGGTGCTGCAATAGTGGAGAAACCCAGAATGAACTTCCTCATGTACTATATTACTCCCACAAAAATTCTAGTCTATGTGGCTCCCATTGGTGTTGTCTAGTGAGTGATGGCTTCCACCTTCTTTAGATCCAAGTGTAGCTCTCCTCTAACCACGTGCCCAAGATAGACAAGTGGATATATGGAAAATTCATACTTCTTCATATTGCATAACATTTGTTTCTCCTTGAGAACTTGTAATACTTGCTCCAAATATGTTAAATGTTCCTCCCATGTGGCACTAAAAATAAAAATGTCATCCAAATATATAATGACACATTAATATATGAATTCCCACAATACATCATTCATCAGTCTCATAAATGTAGCGAGTGCATTATATAAATCAAATGGAAGTACTAACCACTAATAAAAACCATGTTTTGTTTTAAAGGTAATCTTCCATATATCCTCCTCCTTCATCCTGACCTGGTTATAACCCGACTTGAGATCCAACTGCATGAAAAATTTACATGTTGAAGATGTTCTAGAAGGTCATCTATGCATGGGGGTGGATATTTGTTCTTTATGGTGATCTTATTCAAAACTTGGTAGTTGATGCACATCCTCCAAGAACCATCCTTCTTCGGCACCATCACAATAGGAAAACCACATGGTGAGGTTATCGGGAATTTCAACCCTTGGTCCAATAGCTCCTGGAGTTGTTTCTTTACCTCTATACTCTCCAATAAGGATTTCCTATACAACTTGATGTTTGGTAGAGGGGAATATGGTAATAACTGAATCTCTTGCTATACCTCCCATTTTGGTGGTAACCCGCTAGGAGTCTGAAATAATTCATGAAAATAATAAATTATACTATCCAAATCCTTCATACCTTGCTTAGAAACATATGAAATTTCCACCCCATCATGTTTATCCTTTAATAAAAGTAAAAAAAACTGATTATGATTTACTTGAATAAGTCTTTTTTCTTGGTCAGCACTTACCATAGAAATTTTTGTCTTATGCCAGCATTCCCAGATGTTGTAACTGATTCCATCCTTGAACCATTTGTATTGGTTCTCCCTTCTCGTGAATATGACATCCTTGATATACAAGTAAGGACTCCTGAAAACAACATCAAATGCATCAAGTGGAATTACATCATCTTCCAATACATCTATATATTGGGATTTTATCCCAAATTTGAACCTACATATTCTTGTTACTTGTATTTATACGCACTTATTCACCCATTCCAAAGGATATGGATGTGGATACTTGTAAGTTTCAAGGCCAAAATTATTCACAACCACATCAAAAATCAAGTTAGATTGAGAACTGATATAAACCAGAGCATTTAACTTAGTTCTCTTGATTTGGATTTTGATTCGGAATAGTCTACTCATCTCCTCTTCCTATTCTTTATTGTTCATGTTGGTGGCCATGCATCCAAGCCTCTCGTCTCCATCAGAATCATCCTCCATTTCCACCTCCCCATCCGTCTTTACAATTGTTATGGATTTCTTTGAATCCTTGGTTTGGTTATTTGGATGTAACTCCATATGTAACTTCCAACATGCAACATTAGTATGATCATTGATATAACAATTCTTACAAAAATTCTTGGGATCTTATCAAGTATTCAAAGTAGTCACAGTTTTTGTACCTTTCCCCTTCCATTTACCTTTGTTGCTTTTTTGTCCCTGCTCTTTCTTTTCTTGATTTGTTGAATGTTTTGGATTTGAATACGTTTCTCCTATTTTCCTTTCATAATCTATGTAGGATTCTTAGACATAAGATTTGTTGAGATCCTTGGGATTTGTGGAGATGATCTTCATTCAGAGGTGAGTGTGATGTCATCCCAAATACTTTTTCAAAATATCCTCATCTTCAAAGTCCATATTAAACAACATGGCTTGTCTCAGAAACTCCATGGTATAGTCTTGCACACTTTGACCACTGCCTTGTCTAAAGTACTATCATTTAATCATCTAGTTAGTCTTATGGCCAATAGGATAAAAATGTATCTCTAAACAATTCTTTAAATTCCTCCCAAGATCTTACAATAAGATGTTTCTTCTTTTCACTAGTGGCTAGATGGGTTTCCCACTAAACCAAAATATGTCCTTCCACTTTGAGACATGTAAAGGGGATCCTTTTTGCCTTAGTAACATCATGAACACTAAAGTAAAAATCTAGTTTTTTAGCCATTTATCTAATAACTCTACATCTACTTGTCATTCAAAGCTCTTGATTTCAACCTTAGTTTCAACTTTAAAGGGAACATGATCAAATTTTACCTTCTCTTTTACAAATGGAGTTTCTTCTTCACACTCTTCCACATCTTCCTCATCTTCACTCTTGCCTATGCCAAAATTTTTGACCAAAGCTTGAACTATTAAGTCCATGTTATCTTGCTTGACTGAATTCATCTTTTGCAGATCTGAGAGTTCTTGTTGATGTCTATACATCCTATCCATCATGGTATCTAACATCTCAATTCTACAAACCACTTTCTCTTCATCCATTTGATCTCAAACTCTTTGTTTCAACTCCTTCATAGATATTTCTAGATCGTAAGGTAAAACTTCTTCGCCTTTAGACCTTGTCACTTTCACAAAAATCACAAGAATGAATACCACCATCCTAGATACTTATTATCAGCTTTAATAGCAAAATGATTTATAAAATTCAACCTTTGGAACTTTAAAAAACCACAATCTTTACTGTTCTACTTTTAATTTGAAAATGAGAGTCCTTGCTTAATTAATTGTGAGTAAAATTGAACTTAGAAATATTTTGCAGTAAAGGAAATAACAATTCAACACCAAGATTTATCTTGGAAACCCTCAAGTTGAGGGAAAACCAGCCGAGAAGGAAACTTTCTCTTTCTTCCCAAAATTTATTACCCAATTGTGAATGGATACATATTAAAATAAAAGGAAAGGAAGTAAAACAATGTAAACACTCCCTTTCTATACTTGGCTACTCTATTTCTACACCTTTCTTCTACAAAACAAACTCCAAATCCAATGGTTTATCTCTCACACTTTTACATTAAGACTTCGATGATACATTAAAATTTCTCCCCCTTGTATTTATAGCTCTTCTCATGTCCTCACATGCACTAGAGAATGAGAAAGGCCACACAGAGGAAAAGACATAATCAAGATGCTTCAAATCGGTGACTGTTTGTGGCTTTATTTTTATTTTTTGTCCATAAGTGATGGAGCTGCCAATGTTTGTAGACTGGTGGTTATGCAACTGTTGCGGAAGTTACACAACCACCATTTTGTGCAAGGGGTGGTTACACAACCTCCTCTTTGCATAGAGGGGTAGTTCTGTAACTTTAGAACCTGCACTTTGTTTTGCTTAATCTTTCCTTCTGAAACTTTTTGTTCTGATGAAGTAGTGTTTCTTTTGATCCCTATGGATCAATGAAAGATTTCACGCCCCATTTTGGAGTCTTAAAACTTGTCACTTTTGATGGTCAGTGTAAGACATGTTTTGTTTTGTAAAGGTAAAACTTGATAGTTGACCCTTTTGAGATGGGTGTTTGCCTTCCGAAATAGAGTGTTATTAATCGTCGGGAGTTTTAACTCACACTAACATCGTATTTAAATTTTCATAACTTTTCTTATTATGGTATTATGCCATTTAACAAAATTTTGGCATTTAGTTAGTTCTGCATACACTGTTTTCCTAGAAGGTATCACTTTCTAGTCATGAAGACTATGCTTATTAAAATTTACAAGAATTAATGAGCTGGTTAGCAAGAAATCTTAGTTAGGTAAACACTATTTTTATAATATTTACGTGTCAATAAGAGTATATGGTTTTTCGTAAATAAGTTATTTGTTTATTTGGGTGTATAAAATATATGTACTTGCATTTCACACTTCTTACGCTGATTCTAGTTGGTAGTAGACTACCTAAATGTTAATAAGGTAGTACGAAAATCGATATTGGGTGTATTTTGCGCTTATTGTTGGTTGACTCTCTTCGATCAACAAATGATGAATAAATTAGCTAACCTTTTTTATGTAATGACAATGTTGTCGACCTTGCTAGTTGGCATGTGAACATCTATATCAATGGAATTTACAAAATACTTATTTATTTCTATGTGGCATTACCGGGGAGGTTGACTAGTAAATTTTTTGTTTTGGTCATAAATTTGAATGTCTTTACCATTTGTTTGAGTTGAATTTTGGGTTTAAGCCTTGTTATTTGGTGTGTGATCCCGTGTTGTTTTTAATTTTACGAGTTAATGATTATTATATTAAAGAAGTTATTTTGGTATTAGAATAATCATAATATTATTATTATTGTGAGTGTCGATTTTTGAATTGTTTTGATTGGAGACATTAATTTTAAGAGACATTATTATCACCAAGTTGGTTGACTCGGATCCAAACAATAATTTGAGGGACTAATGATTAGGAACAATACTTATGGCATTTGATTATTATGTTTTAAGCATAACTATGAGGGTTTTAGCACCTCAATTTAGAAGAGTCATGGACCTAACCCAACTCATGAAACAAATTTGATTGTTTGGTTTGAAATCTAATTATTAAGTCATTCTTTTGACTTTTGGAAAAAAAAAAAAATTTCTCCTTCCTTGGGCATTTGGAGGGAGGGACGATTTCAACCCTAACACTAGATTTTGAGCTTGAAAATTTTATTTTGCTAGCTATTTTTTTGGGCAGCACTACTATTTTTTTTTTGTGGTTTGTGGAGGCGTCATGGTGGGGGGATGTTTCTTTCTAGTTTTTCCCTTATTACTAGCGCATTTTCCGTCGATGGAAATTTTTTTGAATGCACAAATAAACGATACATCCAAATTCCCCCTTTTTTGTTGTTATTATTTGGCATATCACGCTTTTAAATCTTTGCACTTTCTTGTGTAAGTTAACAAGAATTTTAGTCAGATTTATTCCAACTACCTTGGGACCTGGGGCTCTTTACATGACGTATAATTAAGTCTTTTTATATTAGTAGTTGGAATGAATAAAAATAAATTATTATCGGTTAAGGTAACTAATCTCTTATGGATTCTTATGGTTAGGGTGTGATGTAGATGTAACATTTTTCTTTATCTTAACTTCATGAAGTCCTTAAGGAAAAAAAGGAATATCTCTAAATGAGGAATTCTATATTGGTTTAATGCTACCTTTGGAACAACTAATTGGACATTTTGGTTCATTATTTTTTAAGAATATCAGTTAACAGTTAATGAACTGAATAGGAAATTAAGTAAACATGTGGCCAACACCATAACTTAACATGGCCAATTCTAATCTTTGGCAAATCAATATTGGAATGGGGCTTATTGAGTTTAAAATGAAATTTAATGGTATCTCATTGTCTCGTTGCATGGTGAACTCACCTATCTCATTATGAGGGTGTAATGGAGGGACAATTTTTGTATAATAATTAAAAAATATGAAGGTAACGGGTAACTTGGAACAGGAATTGAGAACAAAATTGAGCTATTTTTATCTACTCATTTGATGATGTTAAAAAAAAGTAGTGCATAACTATGAAACACGTGTATGTGTAAATATAAAATGTTCTTTATCCTTGACACGTATTGAATGAAGTTTTTAGTGTTTCTCCATACCTTGGAACCCAACATATTTTTTGTTATTGAACCCTCGATATGGAGATCAATTGGGATAACCTTGTTGATGAATGCAACCCACTAACATCGTTATGTAAGACAACAAGAAATCTATCGGTAAAATAAAAAGTAAAGAGTGAGTTTTTTATTAGACAAGGTAAAAACATGGATCAACTCCTAGGGGGCCTTACAAAAGGAGGAACATAAACTAACGAGCATGAAAAAAACATAAAAGTACATGAAAGGAGTTAAACATGCTTAACTCAAACAAAGAAGAGAAAGACTTAAACCAAAGAGAGAGTAAAATAGATAAAAAGAAAACTAACTCTAAAACTTCAAAAACTGTAGAAGTTCACCAAAAGTCTACCAACAGTCCAGAAAACCCAACAAATTTTTAGGAGATCCTTCACTTTTACCAGCATGACTGCCTTTGATCTCAGCACCCTTAACACCCTTGACATTCATATCTTCCTCCATCTCGTCCTCAGAACTACTGATGCGCAAATTGAAATTCCTCCTTTTAATGCCTTCCTCCATCCCTTCCAGCCTATCACCTAGCTTTTTGACCTGGTACTCCAGCTCCGGAACCTTCTATTTGGACTTCACCTGAGAAGAGACAATTTTATTTGAGGCATTAATGACATCCAACATAGTTTCCATTTGACCAACATTGGTTTCCTCCATCGCCTGAAGCACACCTTCTAAGTACTGAACCTTTTTACTCAAATCCTCAAAAAACCTTAAAAATACAATCCCAATTCCTCTTTCTCGAGGTGCTAACTTCCCCACAACCATCCTCACTCTTCTCTTTACCAAAATCCTCCCCCCACATTTTTTCATTTCCCAACCTTCATCTTAGTTAGGCATTCCACAAGAGTGAGAATATCCTCTTCCGCCTTATCTTTCAAGGAAGAATTCAAAATAGGTTTCCCATTTTCAAACAACAAAATGATGAGCCCTTCATGCAGAGGCATATCTGCCTTCTCCTATAAGAAATCCATCAATGATTTAGTCAAAGACATAAATAGAAAGAAAGGGATGCTCACCATGACCTTACGGCAGAACATATTCAGAAGGGTCATATGGTGGGTGTAGATTTTTCAGTATTTTCCTTCTAGAGTTATGTACTTCATTATTTGAAGGAAAACATCTCTCCATATTCCTAGGATACACGACCTAATAATACCTCTGTAAAGAAAGAGCACCTTTCCTTACCCACGAAGAAAAACTCAATTTCATGTTTCTCTGCGGGTTCCGTCCTTAAATTTTTTAATCCCATCCATTTTCATATTCGTTGCAAGGGAAATGGTGGATTCAGAAACCTCAATTTTCCATACCTTTGACCTCAAACTTTCCCTCTTTCCAAGATTTTCCAAAATCCTTTGACAGGGAGGGGTTGTGACTATGTAATTTGGTGATGAAATTACTAAAACCCCCAATCTTAAGCTTGTTCCACAAATGCTGGTTAAAAGCTTCAATGCTCTAGCTAACAGGTTCAACTCTGATTCTATCACCACCCATATTCATGAAACCAAACTTCCCCTATTTTCTAACACTTCTCAAAATCAGACGCCCTTTCACACTAATAGAAACCAAGGAATACAATTTATTAAGTAAGCTGTCACAACCCCAGAGCTCACTCATGCCGACATCATCAAACTTAGTGCCCTCTATCTCTAATAATGGTTTCATTAATGTCCGTGGGTAAATAATCTTCTTTACAACAGATCTTGTAATCATTACTAATGGCTTCGTAAATAGCCATCTTGTCCACATACTTGTTTCCCTTGATGCAAAGTATGATTATATGAAACCCTTACAAAATATTTTAAAGTTTCCTTAACATCATTGAGGATATTTCTTATGGGACAATTAATGGATCCTTGATTATTAAGGGCATTAATAATGATGAGATAGTCACCTTCAATCTGGATGTCCTTGAAACCTTTTTCTTTAGGCAACAAACCCCCCCAAAGAAGAGCTCTAGCTTCCACCATATTGTTTGTTTTCCAACCTAACAACCCAACATAAGTAAACAACCAATCTCCTTCATTGTTTCTTAAAATTACCCCTCCCCCAGCAAGACCCAGATTCACTTTTGATGCCCCATAAAAATTTAAATTAACAACATTTTCCACAAGCCTTATCTAACTAGAATTCTTATTTGGTTTGTGTAATTCCACCGTTCCAAGGGTGAACTTATCAAGAACTTCCTGATCTCTTTTCGGGTAGGGTTTCTTTACTTTTCCTTTAAAGAGTTTGATGTTTTCCTTAATGGCAGCCAAAAAATTTCTTCTAACTTTCAAGAGAAGAGCTTTCTAATCCCAGAATATACAATCATTCTTGGCCTTCCAAAATCACCCAAAAAAATTAGGGAGGGCAATATTCCAGGCCCAGACCAAAATGGGAAAACAGAAGGGACTCTCCCATTGAGAACAACAGTCCTCAATCATCAAGGGCAAGGTCCATTGGATATTGAATTAACTGAGCTCTAATTGGGATATTCCATGGTAAATTTTACCCTCGTGTTAAAATTAACCTCTGTTCACAAAGTGCTTTATAAATGTAAATAATTTCCCTTATTGCATATAATGACATGGTTAATCCTTGTACTTCTTACTTGAATTTCATGCCTTATGTAAATAAAGGGTGACACATATGCAATCACGTTTATTTTCAAATTGTTAATCAATTTAGAAATCTATCTATGGTCACACTCTAAGGTGTCCAAATAGTAAATATATATTCATGTCTTGAACTCTTCATTAATTAGAAAAAAAGAAAAAAAATTCCATAAATTTTTATGGGATATTGGCTGGGTCGTATGGAATTTTTGGGTCAGCTATATATATGGGCATTACAAATTGGTTGGGTTGGCATATATAATATAAAATATATAGGAGAAAATATATGAAGTATACGAGAGAAACATTTAGGATTGTGTAGAGAAAAAATAAGTGAACTTTCACACAAATGTTTGAAAATGATAAAAACAACAATTTGACTTCAAGTAAATCAAAACTCAATTTAAAAAACCCCATGTTTCCACATATGGGAATAGGTGAATAAATAGGTTGAAAGAAGATTACCCTCACCTTAGAAAATAGGTGGGACAACCTATGTTGGGAGATAAAGATATCTCCAAAAATCAAGGAGAAAAAAAACCCTTGACAACTCCTTCCCAAATGTATTCATGATTGCAAACAACTAATATAAAAATAGGTTAAAAGGAAAACTAAGCCTATAACACCCAAATGGATCTTATTAGTGTGAACGTAAACAATAAAAATTAGTTAGGCAATACTCATAAACCAATCCACGTGTTCACACTTACAACAACACCCTTCCTTAAGCAAATGCCCAAGAGTGAAAAAACAACAAGGGGTCTTGAATACTATGAAAAAATAAAGTACCTAATACAATAAAAAGTACATATAACATATCCTCCCAAGTATAACTTATTTGACCCCCAAAAATTCCCATAACAAAATAAAATGAGGAGATAGTAGAGGTTTTAAAAAAAAATCAACAATTTTGAGTAGCCATGGGAAAAAAATCTAAACGAATTACACTATCTTGAATCATCTTGCAAATAAAATGTATGTGAATCTCAATGTGTTTGTTTCTCTAATGCTCAATAGTATTTAATAAAATTTCAATAGAACTTTCATTATCACACAAGATTGGAGTAGGAGAATCTTGTGAGAATATAAATTCATCAACTATCTGTTAAAGCCAAAGAGCTTCTTGACTAGCCTTTACTAAAATTTTGTATTCCAACTCAGTTGAAGATAAAACAATTTCTTGTTTCTTACAATCCCAAACAACTAGACCCAAACCACTATGAAAGAAGAATCCATAATTACATCGCCATGTATCATGACATCCACCTCAATCTGAATTCGTGTATCCCTCAATAGTAGAAGAATCATATGGTGAATAGTGAATGCCAAAACTCAAAGTCCCATTAAGATAGCAAAAAATACACTTAGTTGTTTTTCAATGAATCTAATGAGGTTCATGTGAAAACCAATAGACAAGGTTAATTTTTTTTTTATATCGAGACAAGTATGTGTCAGATACAACAAATCACCTACCAATTGTCTACAAAAAGTAGGATCAACCTAGTTTTATAACCAATAGTCAATTCAATATGTAATAGATATGGATTAGGTGAAAGCTTACAAGTGTCCATGTGCGCAATTGGATGCATATTTGTAGTATATTTTTGTTTTCCGAATGGAAATCCCATTCAAATATTAATTAATTTGGAGACCAAGGAAATAGTACAACAGACCCATATCTGTCATATCAATTATTTTCTTTAATTGTATGTTATGTCCTAAACCAGAAAGTCAGAACTACAAACAAGGATTAAATCATCAACATACAATATCAATATCAATGAATCCTCACTACTTTTAAAAACATAAACATTGTGATTTGTCTCACAATAATGAAAGCCAACACTCAACAAAAATTAGTCCATTTTCTCATATCAAGATCATGGAACTTACTTAAGACCAAAAAAAGACCGACAAAGCTTGTAAAATAAAGACTTATCTTACACAAAACCCACATGTTTCTCCATATAAATCTCCTCATAGATATCGTCGAGTAAGAATACAATTTTTCATGTCCATTTTATAGACTAGCCACTTTTGAGATAAAACAAGAGAAATAACAAGCCATGTATATCTATTTTTGCAACAAGCAAAAGTTTTAGAGTAATATACTTCATCAACTTGAGAAAACCCCATAAAAAAAGGTGATGTTAGAATCACAATGACTGGGGGGGTGAATCAATCATACAAAAAATTTAACTTCATTACCATGTCATACATTCATCAGTAAAATCAACCATTCATCATACATAATCAAATGTGAGCTTATTAAGTGTGTACAACCATCCAAAAGAGAAAAAGACAAGAGATAACACCATAACCCCAAATATGAAGTGAAAAATCATCAAGGGGAAGAAAACTCATTGAAAACTCTTCTAATATTACTCATAACAAAGGACTTGTGTGCATATTACACATCACACAAGATTTTTTTAGTGAGGCATCAACCCATATTTTAGTAGGGAACTAACCCTACAATGAGGCTACAACCCCTAAGATGACCAAACACAAACCTAGCCATCTAAAATGTATGATCACTGATGTCATTTTTCTCCCACAACTGATTGTGATCTCAAATTTAGATCCTATATCTCAAAACTCTTCTTAAAATACCCTCTTCTTCTTCGCTCAAATCTGGCCCTTCTCTTGTTGATTAGGTTTATTAACCTTGAAAATATTCTCCTGAATATTTCTCAGCTCATACAAAATCTTTTAATATCTATCCTTGAACCCTTATAAACTCTTATCTCACCTTCTATTGCTCTCTCACATCCTCCTCATCACCACAATTGCAAATGAGCTAATGCGAGTCACTTTTATACTTAACACACCCCATAAGTGACCATAGACCGACTAATACCATTAATGTTGGTCATGATAAACATAAAACACATCTACCTCATCATATAAAAACACTCCAAGTGACCCAAGTAGGTTGAAAAGGGTCACACAAACAAAAACTAGCACAAAGCATCTGAATTAGGCCTAACACATAAGCCTACTTCACTAACGAATGCATCATGACCTTCAAGGGCACACTCAAGCTTTTTAAAGACTCAATAATATTCAAAAACTCAGGGAAAAATTATAACAAACTTCCACAAGCTCATGATCATATGCAACAACTATCAACACCCATGAAGCATAGCAAGAAGCAAGCAATCTCAACAAGGTCTTCAAACACCTAGAAATCAGTCCTCAAAAGTGAATGAGTTCACATAGAAAAACTCATCATCAAGGCTCAAGGAACATACCATTGGAAATATTATGAGGTATTCTAACTGAAAACAACTCACTTCATTCACCAAATCAGGGATCAACGCTCCCAAACAACTCAATCTTTGAAACAAGTCAAAATTACCAATATGGACTCAAGAACCAATCTTGATAGAAACATGATCCACCACCTCCAAATTCACTTCTAAGCTCAACCACCCCTTAGAACACATCAAGGTCAACCTATTAAACTTCTCCAAGCATTAAAAAACATAGCTCATATGGAGAAAACTGATCTAACACGCCTTTTTCAGTCACATATCTTGACAAGCCTAATATGACCAATTAGGCCATTAGGGATTAATAAAAAAACCACTTCTTCATACCATTTTAGGAGATCAATCACATCATGTTAGATTCTAACAAGCTATTTTAGACCAAAAATCTCAGCTAAAACATGTAAAACCTATTTGAAACTTTCCATGGCCATTTAATACACTGCCAATATTTCTAGAATGACTTACATTACTTCATGAAGCCTCCATCTCAGCCCTGAAACTGTAAAACTCCACAAAAAGGTTTTTCTCCTACTTCCTGAAACAACCAGAACATGAAATCACCACCAAAATGACCCCTATAGAATCCTCTACAACCCTAATGTATCAAAATTTCTTTCCCAAACCATTTTTATCTCATACTAATTATTTGTTCCATATCACTCTAGAGGAAGGGTTTAACTAGGGTTTCAAACCTTTGTGACTTGTTAACGATTGTTTATAAATGTATGAAGACAAAATCAATCCATTATTTTTGAAAAAAAAATATTAGCTCAATGAAAAATCATCCCCCAAATCCTCAAGATCTCATGTAGAACCCAAATGTGTGGGGTGAGTAAAATAATTTCATCTATCGAGTTAGTTTTTCCTTCTCAAGAACTCGGCTTTGCCAAAAAATCATTTTCTTATTTTGTACTCAATGCCTTGACCTAAAATTTGACCCAGAGCACTATGATGACCTCCTTCATGCATATTGACTATCATCCATGTTCAAATGCATATGAAAAATATCTCACCATTAAGACTTACTTGTGCCTACAAGCCTTGTTCTCAAGAAACTTATTTCAATGGACCTTGAAACAACATCAAACCTATGAATACTAACATGAAAATATTCCTACATATGTTATGCCATGTCACAACACCTTTCCCATGATTATATCAAACTTCCCTACTCCATACTTCATGCTACTCCACCATCTTTTCATGCTAGGTATAGGATTAGGCCTAGAATGGCCTACTTCACCACATGACTCATCAATATTGATCTTGTATTCAACTTGAAAAATTACTAGGACCTATAATATATCTCATGCAACATGTAATACCTCATGAAATCATTCAAAAACATTTAGAGTGCTCAACTATCTTGACTAATCCTAAAACCATGTAAATGCACACCAAGAGCACATGACTAGACAACAAGATTGGAAACTACCAATCAACCTTCAAGATCAAACATGAATGACACCTCATAGAGACACTTAAATCACCTAGACACCCATTGAGATCAATTTTCCACTTGACATCAATGATAACACTAGACCCAATGCACAACCATCTCCTCATTTGTCATTGATGACAATCACCTTCAAAAATATTGATGAAAACCATGAATGTAAACACCTTTGAGATCTATTTTTCACATTTCTAGTCAGCTCTCCCCCTTTGACATCTATGAAAAAGGATACATGACAGCTTGACAAGACACAATGTGACAACAACAAATAGACTTACTTTCTCACAAGCTCCCCCTCGGATTGTACTTTCTTTCCTTGACTTCAAAAACAACAATAAAATATCTATGAACCTTAAATGATCATGCACACAACTCTCCTTGAGAGTGGATTCATTGGATTTTGACTTCATACCTAATATATACCATCTTTTATGTTTGTACCATGCTAAATCCACAAGCTATACCTTCAATCTCTAACATACCAAGTTGTAGGATCATGAGCCCTAAATAACTCCTTCAATCCAAATTTTCCAAAATTTTCAATGTAATAGAAGCATACCAAGAAAAATAAAAACTTCCTTGATACTCTCCTTGACTGTATACTAACATTTTCTAGCTATGAAAGAGATCATACCTTGAAAAAATGTTATGGGGAAAGTTCATGTAAACCCATCTTAATCTTGAAGAAATTTTTTAGTGATCTCTACCTCCTTATATGAAATCAAGTTGTTAGAGTATATGAATAACTCCCCCTGAGAAACAATCATCATGTACGTAATTTTTCCTTTCTTGCATTGAGACATAAAAATCCTTTTGAAACTAACTATCACTCTCCTATTTCATACCTTCAAGAACTTGAAATTCACTCTTTCAAAGCTAATTCTCTTCTCATTATATTGTCATCACAACATCTCCAGTTATCAACAATATGCAATACCTTGTTACAGACTTGAAGGAGGTCCAAAATACTACTCCAAGCCTTTTCATGCCTCCAAGAACATATGAAGTCATCATTACACCTACTACATAAACATCTTGCTTGAATTTTGGGTACAAATGATACCAAACATCTCTCTAAGAAAGTAACTTCAAACTTTCAGAACAGTAAGATACCATATAGTGCAGATGGACTTCCCTTTTTAGCTTCTTCATGACCCACAACTATGAATCATCATACAATTAGTCAAAACATTCATAGGTTGTCACAGATTAATATGATACCTTACATCTATGAATGATTTGTAACACACCATGCCCTACTTAGACACTTCTTACAAAAGAGTATACTATGATTCAAACATAGGAAAGATACACAAAATACAAACTATTTAGAATCACCTCTATCATGCTATGTAACACCGTCACAGATATTGAATATGGAATTTATCTAGTTTTGATCATAATCACCAACTAAGAAAGTTTTGAAATCATACTTTTCATAGGAATACAAACTCAGACCAAATGAATCATCATACCTTATGGAGAACTTTCATCTTTGAGTAAAATCATAGCAATAATTAACCAAGAACTATAAATGGACATTCTTGAGATGATGTATCCTTTATCCTAGCACCAAATAGCTTTTCAAGATAGTCACAAACCTATTTATGAATGATCAACCAATAAGCATCAACATGACTTCACAAATACTTGGGACAACTTTGCAAACTTAGGATATACTTCATTTATCTTTCATAGAGCTTCAAGAGACCTTTCACCATACTTCAAAATGTATTATTCTAAAATCATCCCAAAACACATACTTCTTTATGAATGATTATGGAAATGAAATATACAATCATACCTTTGATTAAACAACATTAGCATAGACCCCTGATATATTCTATCCTTATTTATCATACTTTTATCTTCTTGGATCATACCTTCAATCTTCAGATTCATGCCAGAAGAGTATATCTCAACCTTCTCAAGAACAACACCACTGATGTATGTATAAGCCCAGGTAACTCATGATACAAAACCCAAACCACTAAGTAAATCTTGTTTGTGAATAATTTCTTATAGATTATATCAATGGAAGATAAACATACCTTACTTCAAAAAATGCAGGTCTTCAGCGAAAAATACTAGCCTAAGAGCATAGTCAAGAACATCTTCAAGCAACATATGATATTCTTTGAATCGTAGCAATAATATCTACTTCAAGACCATCTTTGATAAGTTTGGACCAAACCATGGAATCCCATAATACCTCATGACAATACCCCACTCATAAATATGAAAACACTAGAGCTCTTCTAATCAATACTTTGACATACTAATTGAGAACAAAACAAATAGATTGCATAAAGAATTATATGATGCACATGATCTCAAAACACAATTCACAACCTTGTGAATATTTTTACCTTTACATGATCATCAGACAATATAACATGAAACTTTACAATTATTTACAATCATGACAAACCTATCTTCATTTTGACTCAGAGCATACTAACTGTATAATGACCTCTATGATGCACATGCACAATAATCACCAATATCCTTAGCATCTACATACCTTCCTTCAGCAAAATAGGGGTTTTAACATTGTCTCAGATCTTCAAGACACTCCAATGATAGCCATTTGCAAAAATAGACAACTTTGAGACCATACTATTTTACACAGACTTCTTCATGAATAATATCAAGAAACACAAACTTACCTTGATATGACTGAACCAACATATCATTAAAAAAATTCTTAGGATCTCACAAGACCAATACCCATGCTTCCTTCAATAGATGAGTGTTTTCTAGAATCCTAGAGAAGACACTTCAAGATACTTAGAGCACTAGAACAGTATGTAATTGTCAAATGAGTCCAAGTACTCTATCCTTTCTTTATCTATTTTTCTATTACCCTTTGAGAACATCTCATTCTTCTTAGATGAATTTTTAGGTATGATAATATCATCTTCTATCCCTTCATATTTTGATTTGAGACTTTTGACATGACTAGGATTCCTCAATGCATACACCGATCTATATCCTTCTCACCATAAAAATGATTTTCTCTTAGACCTGACCCTTCGTCTTATTTTGGAGATCACATGTTGTATCCTTCGTCATCATAAGGTCTAGATATCTATGAGATAGACAAAGAAGATTTATAATTACCTCCAGTCCCACTTGAATTTGAAGAGGGTAATGCCTCTCTGATTGAAGGTACCATTGATATTAATATAAGGATGGAGGAAGAACCAAAGATCTTGAATCTTGGTTCTTCTCTTACTTTTGATGAAATAGAATCACATAAAAAGGTTCTCAAAGAACATTAGAAGGCCTTCACATTTAGTTACAAGGAGATGACCAGAATCACTCCCCATGTTGTAGTTCATAACCTGGTAACCAAGCCAAATGCTAAGCCCATAAAGCAAAAATAGAGACTTATGAAGAAAAAATTAGCTTTGATGGTAAAAGAGGAGGTTATGAAGCTCCTATAAGTGGGATTCATTAAACCGGTAGACTAATAAATGTGGGACATAGTCCCCATTCTTAAAAAGAATAGGAAAATTCGTATATGTATTGACTTTAGGGACATAAACAAGGCATGTACTAAAGATGATTTTCTGTTGCCTTCTATTTACGTCATTGTAGATGCAACAACCAGATATGAGTTTTTATCACTTATGGATGGTTTTTTGGCTTATAACCAAATTAGGATCTCTGAGGAGGATCAAGAAAAGATGAATTTTACCACTCCTTGGGGGACCTTTTGTTACCCAGTCATGTCGTTTGGCTTGAAAAATGCTAGAGCTACCTATAATTGAGTGATGACCTACATATTCCATGATATTATTCTTAATATTTTGGAATCTTATGTTGATGATCTTTTGGATAAGGCCAGGAAGTGATGCAATCACCCCGAAGCACTTGACGTGATCCTCTCTCATCTCACTAAATATAGGGTGACCTTAAGTCTGGAAAAGTGCTTATTTGAAGTGATGGGAGGGAAGTTACTGGGATACACTATCTATTCATGAGGTATCAATGTATATTTGGAAAATATTTGGGAGGTCTTAGAAATTAGCCCTCCCTAAGATGAGTCAGGCATCAGGTCCTTTCTCTGTAAGCTTGGAGCAATCTGTAGGTTCATTCTAGATTTAACCCACGTCATTCATCCAATAAATGTTTTTTGAAAAAAGGATTGTTATAAATACTAAAAAGATGAGTGTCATGAGACATTCAAGTCTGTAAAATTTTTCCTTATGTCACCTCTCACACTCATGTTGCCAAAAGTGGACCGTCCTCTAATTCTCTACTCTCAGGCTACCGATGTCTCACTAGCTTGTATGTTGGCATAAGAAGATGATGATAAGTGTGAATGTTCCATTTATTTCATTAGTATTACCTTACTAGGCTATGAGACACATTATATGCAAGATGTGAAGGAATTCTTGGCTATAGTGTTTGCAACGAAGAGGTTAAGGCATTACATGCTTAACAGAGAAACACGAGTAATAGTCAAGTCTGAACAACTACGAACCTTCTAAACTCATGGTTCCTTGTTTTAAAAGGACAAATGTTTCCTCACATTGATGAGTGAATTCAAACTCACCTTCGACAATAAAAATTCCATTTAAGGAAAAATCATTGTTGATTGCTTGGTAGACAACTCGATAGATTGTGGGGAGCTAGTAGACCTATTTTTCCTTGATGAGTGTCGTGTTTTACATGAAAATAAAGCCTACCATTGCATCATTTCCATGGTATTATGATATCATTAATCCCATTGTAGACCGAACATATCCTGAGGGAGAAACCTCACAAAAAAGGTGGAGGCTATGAGACATAGCTGCTAAATATGCAATTGTAGAAGTTCTCTATTGTAGAGCCTTTGACGACATGCTTTTGAGGTGCATGGATGAAGAAGAATCGAAAAATATCCTCTTCGAATCCCAAATCTATGGTGGTCACTTCAGAGTGCATGCTACTACTCAAAAGATTCATTAGATGGGTTATTTATAGCCCAATTTAGAGAACGATGTCGTAGAATATGTACGTAGGTGCTATAAGTGTCAATATTCATTGCATGAGATTCACATTCGTGATTAGGATCTGTAGCCAATTATGAGACCTTGGCCCTTCTCTACTTTGGGTCTAGATTTGGTAAGGAAGTTTTCTCCATCGTCGATAGATGGCCACAACTTCATTATTATGGCCACGAAATATTTCACAAAGAGGCTCAAGCCCATGCCTCTCATTACCCGTACCTAGGTTTGTGATCGCAAAAATCATATTGAATCAAATCATTTGTAGGTATGGAGTCCTACAAGTCATTATGTCGGATAATGACACATCCTTTAAAAATGAATAGGTATATGAGTTGTGTTTGTGATTCAAAATATTGCATCACACAGCCTCTTTATATTACCCTTAGGCCAAAGGATAGGCTGAGGCGACTAATAAAACATCGAATTCCATTCTCTTGAAAATAGTCAAGGAGAATAAACATGACTAGAATTTGAAGTTGTTTCCAACCTTGTGGGCTTATAGGACTTTGGTACAGACACCCACATGGTAACCCCCTTTTCTTTAGTCTTCGGATGCGATGCGGTTCTACCTCTAGAAGTTGAGTTACTAAGCCTTCGCATATCTTTGCAAGGAATCTTAGATGAAGACACATACCATGAAGTGTGGTTGGTTTAATTGGAAAATATTCATGAAGCTTGAATTAGATATGAACAATGCCACTGAATTTATGTTAATAGGATGTGTTTTCAGTATAATAAAAAAGTTTATGAATGAGAGATACATGTAGGAGACCTAGTGTTAAGACTAGATAGTTAGATTGATAATAAAATCGACGAAGGAAGAAAATTCAGACCTAAATGGCTGGGTCCATATCAAGTCATGGAGGAATACAAGAATGGTTCATATCACTTGTGTACATTATAGGGTGAGGAATTTGGTGAATCTGTCAATTCACTTCATTTAAAACACTTCTATGCATGATCCATATGCATTTCTCCATGTACATTATTGCATCCATACTACATTTCATTCGTTATATCATATTGTAAAATTGTAGTCAAGAAAATTATTTTTCAAACAACTTATAAAACTTCTAAATATTAGAAAAATCATTCAATCTTTCTTCTTCAAATATCCACCATATTATCATAAACAATTCTAATCATTTCTTCATCTCAGTAAGCTAAGATAGAATTTTGACATTGATCCTACTAAGGCCTGCATTCTTGGTTCTACCCATAGTTTTCTTCTACTATAGGTGTCTTTTCCCATAGTCTATTCTAGAATCTTCCTGATGTCACATTTTCCCCCAGAAACCTCTTTGGTAACAAAATCACTCTAAAAATTTTACCTGAATTGCTTGTCTACCTATCTCAGCTTTCACTGATGAGCCCTCACATCTTACTAGTTGCGCGGGGTTAAGGCTAGGGGAAAGTTCTCCCTCCTAAAATCACAACTCAAAGATTAAATAATAATAATAATAATAAGTTAATCAATGAATTTATTTTCATCGAGACTTCCTAGGTGTGATTTAGATGCATTTTAACTTCTTCGAAGTCACCTTTTATGCATGTTTTTTTGGTCAAATTGGTTTTATTTAGGATTAATGGATGCATATTAACTCACTCTTACTCTTCTGTTGTTAACCGAGAGTTAATTTCCCCTCCTTGTTGTGATGTGACACCCCATGGTTGCTAAATGTCTTAGAACATTTCCCAATGTATGTTCTATAAAAAACAAGATTCTTCCCAAAGCATTGGTCAAATATTTTTGTTGCGATTTGCATCGTTATACTGTCGTGATCTTGCTAGAAATTACAAAACCAAGTACCATTATCTTATGTTGTTATTTTTCTACCTGCATTAATACCAGACTGCCAATAAGCCACCATTTCTCCAACACATTTTTCTTTTCTTCTCTTGCATTCCTAGAAAGGCTCCCTAGACTCACGTGAAAACTAAAGTTGGAAAAGAAACTGAGGGGACATCAAAGTAAACCATAACCAGCTTTTCCACAGTATTGCAAATTCTAGGTTGGGGATGTACTTGGATTTCCTGAAGATTTCTTGAATTATTTACTTAATCTATATGCATAACATTGACTAGAGTATTTTAATCATTTCAACTTAAATCATTGCAATAATTAGTTAATTATTGTACCTTTTATTTTGTATCTACAAAGCTTTCGCTGATAGATTGTTTCCCTGCCTATCCATGTGGGTTTGCAAGGGAAGTTTGTCTAGAGGAAAGCTTATGTATTTTTTTAAGCAATTATAATTTCATTTCAATCTAAAATCTCCATATAATCCTTCTTTACTTCTACTGGGGAAGTTTTATGGGAAGAAGTGATTCTGAGAAGCTTTTACTTCTTCCTATGTCTCAGAGGTGGAACAGAGGATTTAGATCCATGATTACAATTGGAAAAAGATTTATTTTACTTAGAATAGTTTAGATCCATCCAGTAAAAGGAAATAACTATATCCAGTTATTTAATTGTTTATATTTAGTATAAAATCAATTTAATTAAATTATAATAAATTAGTTTGTTTGTGTATTTCTTTTGTTTTTCCAGAAAGTATAAAATACAAAAATATAAGATTAGATTAACTAGTTTTCTTTTATTTTTTTTGTTCCCTTTATTTAATTAATGTCCCTTTTAATAAGTAGATTAAATCATTCATTTTGTTTTGGTTAATTAATTGGGAATGGATATAGTTAATTAAAATATTGAAACACACTTGTCTTTTATTTAAGCTAGATTTACATTTCTTTATTAACAAAACAAACCTTTAACATAGCTCAACATTTAGATCAA
This sequence comes from Taxus chinensis, assembly GCA_019776745.2. Classification (NCBI taxonomy): domain Eukaryota; kingdom Viridiplantae; phylum Streptophyta; class Pinopsida; order Cupressales; family Taxaceae; genus Taxus; species Taxus chinensis. The sequence continues at coordinate 646,187,384 of CM034147.1, read as the reverse complement.
ATCCAACAAACAAACAATAGGAAATTCACGCTACCTATGCATAGCCTCTGATTCCCCTTTGGCCAACTCAACTAATAGGAACTCACACTACCCGATCTTAGTCTGTGATTCTCTTATTGTTTCCCATCTACATTTCTGTAATCTTCCACATCGACTATCCCAGCACGACCTCGGGAGGCCAAGTGCACTTAAAAGTCACGTGTTGATTTTCAGTTATGCAAATTGGTGAACTCAACATGAAGGACTAGTTCCTTTTCATTTCCTTTTTCTTACCTTCTTTCATACATCCTTCTCCTCTCCCATTATTCTGCAGGTATTCATATATCCCCCGAATATGTCAGGTCAGGATTATAGTAGACCCATTATGGGTGTGGAGGCTTATTACCACTAGATGAATATGCAGCAGTCACCCTCATTATCAGGGTGGGCTGAAAATTATTCTCCTAACTTATCCTCACCTTACACAACTCCTCCTCAAGGTGACAATAATGGTTCATCTATTAGGATTGAGGAGATCGATCAGCTAAAGTTCTCTAACTCAAACAATATGACACTCACTGGAGAACAAGGCTTCTATACTCTAATCTTGTCAAGGCCCCAAGTCAACATGTAGTTTTATCCTTTCTCTTTCTACCTCTCATCTAATGATGAACTCTTGGCATGCTTTGCCTAAATTTAGGAGAATTTCAATGCCATGGAACAATCCTAGAAAGGATGCAAGAGTATATTGATTCCCTCCTTTAAAACAACATTGCTACCCATCCCTCTATAATGGAAAATATACCCAAAGAGGGGTGGGATCCTAGAGAACATTTTATAGTAGGACATTAAGTACCTTTATCTCCTAACAAGGATAGAAACACAACAAAACAAAATATAACACCATATTCAGGTGATGTAATTTCAAAAATGGTAGACAAAGTTAGGGAATTGGAGCTTGCACAGTCATCTCGTGTTCCATATTTTACCGAGAAAGGCAAGGTCCCTTACCATGCTCAAAATCCTAGTTATGTGCCTTCAACGCCATATCCTCCTCTGATTTACATGGGTATTCCTAGCCCCAGAGATCTCCTCAATGGTTTGAGCATGTTAGGTATGCACCCTCACACCTCATATAGATACCCTCAACAGGCACCAAATGAAAGTGTGTTCTCAAATTCCATCCCAACTAGGAATGCAACGTTCCTTGGTTTTGTGCCTACCACTCTGAACCAGAATAATGCTCCCTTATATTTGCATATGTATTCTAAATCGCTGCAGGGGGAACATGTTTTATTTTCCTGGCTCATATGCTCAGCCTCAGGGGATGCCTTATGCCTCTATGAATGTTTACACTATGCCATATCAGCCCTCTTATACCTCCTCCACCTTCCTATCTAGGGTCGTCTATTGTTTAATCCCTATACGTTGGGCATGTATGTTGAATATCTTAAGGAGCCCCCTTGATTTTACCATCTGAAGTGTAATGCTTCCATGAATTCTTCTCGACTTTCCAAAGTTTAAATGGGAGGGGGACCCAAATGCACATATTAAAGTGTATGCAACTACCATTAGAGAGCTAATCCCCAAGGGATGTGGTTGTAGATAAGATCTTCCCCAAGACCCTTGAGGGGATCTCTCTCGACTGGTACTATAAGATATCAGAAGCCTTGGTCCATTCATTCAAACAACTCGTTTCCAAGTTTGTAAAGGCTTATGATATGAATAAAATATTGTGAACAAGAATAAGAGAATTCCTCCATAGCAAGTAAGAGCACAATGATTCTGTCACCCATTTTATTCAAAGATGGTGACAAGATCCTCTACTCCTACACTAATGCTCTGAATATGGACCAAATGGAGATTTGTGCCTTGTTTCTTCCACTCTCTTAATATAGAAACTAAGGAAGATGTCCAAAATTTTCGTATTGGAAGCTATGAGGAGGTTTTAGAGGATGTTCTTCGTATTGACCAAGCATTGATTGATAGTGGCCGAAAAAATTATGGCTCAAATGGGAGATTGGTCAACCCCTCTCAAGGTAATTCAAGCTACCTTAATGGTTCAAACAACAATAATCAAGGACCCAAAGTCAATAAGAACCATGGTGCTATGACAGATGAAGTGATCGACTAATCCATGAATCTGAACATTGTTAACACCAGTAATGCAAGTAATGATAACAACAACATGAATAACAAAAATCAAAGGAGTAAAAACTTTACTCCTTTCCACTAACATGGTGGAATTTAGTCATCCTCATCCCCCCCACCTCAACAATTCTAATCCCAAGTGCCAGTTCAGTACCTGAGTGGTTATCTGAACCAATACCAAACTAGAACCAAGACTAGAGGCCCCTGAAATCTAATTATAATAACCAACAAAAAAAAATAACAGAAATTACGGCCACAACAAAATCAAAATTAAAGGCCTCGTAATTACAACCCTGATTGTGGTTTCTTTAGGGGTCAGAGGACATGATGCTCGTACATGTTGGGATTGTAGTAAATTTATCCAATGACTTCCAGAGGACCAAAGGAACCTATTTGCTGAGATGTTTTTAGCTAACCCTATGGCGCCAATAGTAAACATGCACATGGGGTCTGTGTCCCCTAAAAATTCCACTCTGGGGGTTCTTACAAACCCTTTACCAACACACCTTGAGAATGGAAAGCTTAACCCCTATGAAACCAAAAGGGAACTACTATTGGAAAAAAACAACCACGAAGCATCCAATTCTTCAAAAATGGTGGCAGCCCCTCCTTTGGATGGTCAAAATCAGACCAAAATTATAGGTTTGGGTTGATTTAGAGATCCGAACTTGAGGGTTAATGTAATGACCATTACTCACGATTATTCCTCGTAGCCTCTTCCTATCTACTCTTCATTTTTAGATGATACACCAGTGGATCTAAAACCCATGGGGGCATATGATTTAATTATGGATTTTACCAAGACCTCCTCTCACATTTCCTTTCTGGATTTGTTGAATAATTCACCTGCACATCAGGAAGCTTTGTTAGATGCATTGGGCCTTGGGCCACTTAATTCACGTTACTCCTCCTTTGAAGGCCCACGTTAATCACATAGAATTTGATGTTTTATCCTTCAGGGCAGCCCAAAAGAGATGTTGGGTTTTGTATTTGACATTAGAAAAATTAAAATTGATGTTGAATTGGCATGAAGAGGTGATCGGACTGTTGATTTACAACAAATATGTTAAACATGTGATGATAGATGACGAAGAATCTGTCAACATAGTTCCCTTATCATTTCTTCAAAAGCTAGGGTATGGAGAAACCAATTTTTTTTCAACTTGAAACATACTAAGAGGCTATGAAAACCTCAAAGCAATTTCCATTTGGACAATAGTTCTTCAAGTTACCCCTCTGACCAAAGACAGTGTTGACCGAGTTTTATATTATAGATCAGGAAACCCAACTATAATATGATTCTTATTCGAATGTGGATCCATTGAATGAAGGAAATCCCTTCCATGATTTTCCAGGAATTCAGATTCCTACATCTGGGTAAGGTCTTCATTGCTCAGGGTGATCCAAAGCCCTTTAACATTCATCTAGCCAACATTAAAAGATAACCTTGTGTTTGTTGGTGTGAGTTATCCTATGTGTCCTCCTCACATAGTGGAGGGTCATCTCACATGGGTTAGGTTTAGGGTTTGCTATTGAGTCATGCACTAGGGTTAGTTAGCACCCTATATGTACCCTTTTACTATTCATTTATGAGCATGCCAAGACACTCCGCTGTCTTTTTCTTATGAGCAAGCTTTGTTCTGTTATGCAGGTTTTTCAGTTGTTGATTGATTCTTCCTTGTGATTGCGTTGGAGCCATTGCAATTCAACTTGAGTGTAACTTCATTATGATGCACAGTTTCCGATACGATCCGTCAACTCTTTCATGGTATCAGAGTTGATATTGGGTAAATGTGCACGCATTTTTTGAGTTGTGATTACTCTTGTTTTTCATTTTTTTAACTCCTCGTGCAAGTTTTCGATCATTATTGTATGGTTTTTCCTTACTAACATATCTAACATTCTTTCTTTTAGAATTTTTTTAGTTTTGCTGTGTTCTTCGTGCATGTGTAGATCTCCTTAAGTTTTCAGGGGTTCTACAACTACATTTAGCTAGTTGTGGATAAATTTGGTAGATCAACGAAAATAGAGGTTGTTTATTTTTTTATTTTTTTATTAAATTAAAAAAATTGCATCTCTGGTTCTAGTTTCTCTATTTTTTAGAATATATTTTGCAGACAACAGGTTTTTTATTGGTGGCCTGGAGGTTTAAATTTTTGCTCCTTTCTCCCATGTCCTTTGCGTGGCTGGGTCTTTTTTTTGGTGAGTATGAATCATTTCAAACCCCTGGCTCATTCTAGTCTCCTCAGGATCCTTGTGGCTTCATGTACTAGCTAAGGCGGGCCCTTCTTTTCCCTAGCTTGTACTCTTTCATGGTGTTAGGTTTTTTTTGGCTCTTTCCTTGCCTCAGGCTCGGCCACGTCTCTGTCGTGCTCATTTTTTTCCTATCGGCCTGAGCGAGCTCCTACCTTACCCTTTCCCGTGTCTAAGATTTTACCAAGTCTTCTCCCACGAGCTTCATTCCTTCTCCCACATGCTTTCCCCTCACTCCTGGCTATGTCTCTGCCTTGCGAGCTCTACACTGTGCCTTCTCCTCACGCCCGAGTTCCTTCTTCCTTTAGCCAGGGATGCTCCTAACGAATCTCTGCTTGCTGAGATTCCTTCAACTAATCTCCACTTTGCTTGGCCGTTCACAGCTTTCCCGACACTTGGATCGCAATTCGGTAAGTTATTTGGGTGTTATACATGGTAACTTCCTTTAAATTTTATTTATTTCATTCAAACCGTATCCTTTTTTTTAGGGCACGTTTCCAAATTGGTAAGTTTGGTTAGTGTTTTATTTGGTAAGTTTATTAAATATTCTAATAGGAAGCCTTTTTAAAAAAAAATCCTTCTATTAATATATGTTCATAGAAATTAGTTTCCTTGATTTAATAGATCTTATCAATCTTCATAGATCTTAACTGAAACTTTAACTTGCAGTGGGAACAATTTAACTTGGCCCTTTTTTTAAAAAGGAAAGTATTTAAAATATTTAATTAGGTTTTAATTAAATATTAATTAGTTTTTTATTATTTGAAATTAATTAGATTTAATCATATTAAATCTAGTTTTATTAATTTCAAACTCTCATTTACGTTTAGTAAATTTTTTTTAAAAAAATTAAACCAATTATTGTTTTTTTAAGTCCAATTAGCTCTAAAATTAGCTAAATTGGATGTTTCCATACGATAATTTTTTTTAGGCATTTAATTGTCAATTTTTTTTTACTAATCATGAGTTTAAGTGTGCAGTGACATTTTGAGCATTTTTTCACCTTTCGAGTGTTTTTCTAGTATTTTGAAGACCTCTGAACTCCTTCGAGTTCATTTAAAATTATTGTATTTTACCCTTATTGCTTGCAACTAGTGAGCACATCTGCCACAGTCTAAACACCTCTTGTCGAAAGCCAATCATTTTTCTAGCGTTATGACGACCTCTAAACTCATTTGTGACATGAAACACTTTTTATCACAACTAGGATTGGCTTTCGCCTCCTTCCTTGTTTTTTGCTTGTGCTTAGTTACGGTGTCCTATTTGCTACACTCCATGAAACACTGTTGTGGTATCCTCTCTTGCGCGTTATTACGCTGATTGCAAGATGAGTTACCAAGTGTTTCAAACCACACACATAGACCTGATTGTAATCAATGCACTAAATTATAAAGTGCCAAAAGTAGGGGGTTACTATATTATCTTGTGTGGTTGTGTTTATTTTTTGAATTTCTTTCTCTCTCCCTCACTATGGATGCACTTTCAATTCCTTTACTTACACCATTCAACTTCTTCGAATGGAGATCGAAAATAATAATGAAACTAAGGGGTAAAGGGTTATTTCACATCACCATGGGAACTGAGACTGAACTAGTCGACGAACCTAAAAAATCTAAGTGGTTAAACCGTAGTGATGAAGCTTTAGGTATTCTTTGCATGTTTGTTTCTCCTAACTTGCTCTTCCACATTGAGGCATCCAAAACACCTAAATCTTTGTGGAAAATGTTGGATACGATGTTTGGACAACTAGATGACATGAGAGCGCATGAGTTGGAAACCGAACTACTAGGGTTAAATCCTAGTGACTTTGAAAACCTACAAGCTTTCTTTTCGAAATTTGTCCACATTAAACTATTCTTAAAAGGATGTCAAGTAGAGAAGAAATATTCTCAACTAATCTTGTCAATTCTCTCTAAGCTAGGTCCCGAATATTCTATTTTTGTGTCAACTTTCTATGCTACAAAAGCTTCTTTGGGTGATACTTGGACTATGCTCTCCTTTGACTATTTTTTATCCCAAATCATTTGAGAACAAGACAAAATCATTCAAATGGGGTCTCTCAAGTCCAAGTCACATGCCCTTGTAACAAGTAATAGCAAGGGAAAGAACACTGAAAAGAAGAAAGAAACAAAGGATCAACCTAAGAAAGAAACCAAAACCAAACCTAAAAATGACACAAACACTTCGACTTCTGAGCCTAAGGTACAGAAAAGCAAGTTTTTGTGTTCCTATAGCAAGAATTCTGGTCATGACGAGCACCACTATTTTTGGAAACATATTGATCACTTATCTAATTTACTTGAGAAGAATAAAATAAGTGTTCTTGAATCCTTAAAACAAAGTGCTTTGAAGGCTGAGTCTTCTGCTGTAAAAGGTTATAAAAATGATAAGAAGAAAGGAAAGGCCCTTGTAGCCAAACTTGCTCCTTCATCAATGTGGATTATAGATTCTGGTGCCTTACACCACATGGGCTCTTTGCATGTTGATTTTTCCAACATCGAACCTTGTGGAATGTCCCAAATCACGATGGGTAATGACAAGACAATGTCGGTTTCCGGTAGTGGATCAGTAGAGATGGATGGGGGGATATTTAACCAAGTGTTGAGTGTTCTTGATCTCTCTACCAATCTCCTATCGGTTTACCAAATTACTCACCTTGGTGAAGGAATGTGAGTGGAATTTGGTCCTAACTCGGTGATTATTCATGAGCTTAACAATGACACTATAGTGGTTGAGGGAAAGGTTGATCACCATTCACAGTTATATACTTTTTCCCACTTTACTTCTGATTCTATGCCCACTACCTTTCCCACTCATGCAAATGAGGTTAGTAAGCTATGGCATGAGAATTTCAGACATCTAAATTATCGCTACCTCAAACAATTGAGCCAAAAATTGTCAACGGGTTACCCCGCGTCAAGTCTTCTAAGGGTCTTTGTGAGGGTTGTACCCTTGGAAAGCATCCTGAAAAGAAATTTGAAAAAGGAAAATCCTAGAGAGCTACTTGTACCTTAGATATTGTTCACAATGATATTTCTAGTCCATTTCCTTCTCCTTCGTTTACTAGAGCTCTTTATGTGCTAACCTTCATTGATGACTTTTCGCGATATACTTGGGTATATTTTCTTAAGCTTAAGTCTGAAGTCTTTGAACATTTTCAGGACTTTAAGGATCTTGCTGAGAAATAGGTGGAATGGTCTATCAAGGTTCTTCGAATCGACAATGGAGGTGAATACGTAGACAATAGGTTCATGGATTTCTATACTTTTGAAGGGATCTCTTTGCAACATAAAATTGCTTATAGCCCTTCGCAGAATGAGTCAGAAAGAAAGAACCGTACTCTGAAGGAGATGGCCACTTGTATGATTCACTTGAATTCTCTTCCTCCGTAGTATTGGGCTGAAGCAGTGAATTGTGAAAATTACATTTAGAACCATGTTCCACACAAGGCAGTAAGAGGGATGACACCCTTTGAATCCTAGTTTGGATGCAAACTTGATGTTGAGCACTTTTGAGTATTCGAATCCAGGGCTATGGCTTTGATTCCTAAGAAGAAACGTAAGGCCTTGAAACCACAATCCAAACCTTGTATCTTTGTAGGGTATCTTGATGGTGTGAAGGGATATCAATTGATGAATCCTACTTCTCATGAGCTATATATTGAGAGAAGTGTTAAGTTTGATGAGTCTTCTTCGAATTCTACTTCTCCACCTATTGAGGTTCTTCAGCTCACTGATTCAGATTCTGAATCATCAAATGATGATGCTGTTGAGCATGCTCCTCTTTCAGATCCTCCTAACCATCAGACCTTTGAGTCTTTTGATTCTAATAGTATTGATGATGAGGAATATGTCACTTCTCACTCAAATGAAGAATCTTCTGACTCTGAGCCTGATCCTCTTGGTCCTCTTTGGGCTAGGAAAACTTTGCAAAGTGCTGGAGATTTAGTTGGAGATACTTCGGATATGAGATGTACTCACTCAGATTTTGTTGGACCCCACTCTTTCTTCACCCCTAATTCTAATCCACAGTATTTTCGAGAGGCTTATGGTATTCATGAGTGGGATTCTACCATGGATGAGGAGTATTCCTCTCTCATGAAGAATGATACTGGGATCTCACCCTCTTCCGAAAGGAAGAAAAATTGTTTGGTGTAAGTGGGTATTCCAAACAAAGCATGGAGTAGATGGAGATGTCAAAAAGTTTAAAGCACGATTAGTAGCTAAGGGTTTCTCCCAGATAGCTGGGGTTGATTATACTGAAACCTTTTCTTTGGTTACGAAGATGACTTCTATTCAACTAACCCTAGCCATTACCGTAGCAAACAGATGGAAAGTCCATCAAATGGACGTTAAGAGTGCCTTCCTTCATGGTGACCTAGAGGGACAGCTCTATATGGAATAACCTCCGAGTTATGTCCAAGAGCCCTCTCTCATTTGTACATTAAAGAAGTCTCCTTATGGCCTCATTTGTATGCCAAGATGGATTCCTTTTTAATTACATCAGGGTTTACTAGGTGTCACTCTGATCCAAATGTTTATATTCTATGACAAGATGACTCCATACTCATTCTTGTTCTCTATGTTGATGACTTGTTGATGACAGGAAAATCTTCCTCTATTATTGATTCTATGAAGATCGCTTTGGCTAACAGGTTTTCCATGACTGACTTAGGTCTACTTCATTACTTCCTTGGGATCCAGATTTCACAATATGACTCAGGAATTTTGATTTTGCAACCTAAGTATGCTCTTGATTTAATTTCTTATTTTCATATGCCTGATTGCAAGTCTTCTCCTACTCCTTTTCTTTCAGGGGTTAAGTTGGTTTCAGATTGCTCTACTCCCTTGGATGATGGTACCCTTTATTGACAGTTGGTGGGGAACTTGATATATTTGACTCACACTTGATCATATTTATCGCATGCTATTGGGATCATGTCCAGATTCATGTAGGATCCACATGAGCTGCATTAGAAATCAGCTAAATGGATCCTTCATTATGTCTATGGCACTTATACTGATGGAATTCACTATCATGGAGGGGTAGATATTGAATTGATTGGGTTCATAGATTCTGATTAGGCCGGTGACTTAGGTCATCAGAAATATACTTCTGGCTCTAGTTTCTCTCTTAGTTTGGGTCCTATTAGTTGGTCTAGCAAGAAGTAGAATGCAATTGCGATATCATCTACAGAGGTAGAATACAGAGGAGTAGTTAATGCTGCCACAGAAGCTATTTGGCTACAGGGTATTCTGACATAGTTTGGCATCCACTTTTGGTGGCCTACCATTATCTACTGTGATAACATGAGCACTATCTCTATTTGTAGAAAACCAGTTCAACATCAGCAGATGAAGCACATTGAGATCCATATACACATCATACGAGAGCTTATTCATGATGGCATCATCGACATTTAGTACATTCAGATAGCTGATCAGATTTCTGATTTATTTACCAAGCCCTTCACTGAGATGAAGTTTCTTCACTTATGGTCTCTTCTTGGGGTGTGGTCTTTTGCAGCTGCTCATCCTCTTTAGGATATGTAGTACTTTTCTTTTTCTTCTTCTAGGAGGATTGTGTTTGTATATGGGCACCTTATCAGGACTTTAGTTTCCAGGCCCCATTGACACATCTTTCTTAGTTGTTTAGGTGTGTCTTCTCTTTCTATCTGACTCATCATAGCCTTTACCCCAGCTTCGATGAAGGGGGGTGTTGGTGTGAGTTATCCTATGTGTCCTCCTCACATATTGGAGGGTCATCTCACATGGGTTAGGTTTAAGGTTTTCTATTGAGTCATGCACTAGGGTTACTCAGCACCATATATGTACCCTTTTACTATTTATTTATGAGCATGCCAAGACACTCCGTTGTCTTTTTCTTATGAGAAAGATTTGTTCTATTATGCAAGTTATTCAGTTGTTGATCGATTCCTCATTTTGATTATGTTGGAGCCATTGCGATTCAACTTGAGTGTAACTTCATTGTGGTGCATAGTTTCTGATACGATTCGTCAAATATTTTAGTGTTGAATTTGCTTTTGAGCTCCCAAGCAATCAATTGAAAAAACCTAAGGATTTAAAACCAATATCCAATCTGATTCCTATGATAGAATTAGAATCCCCTAAGGTGATTGAAGGGGGTGTTCCACCTAAAGATGAAACCGTTATAGTCAAAACAATGTTGAACAAGACCACAACTAAGATTGTGGAGTTGTTGGAAAATGACCTACTGATATTCCTTATGTTTGACTCCATGGGTATGGGGAAAGGTATCAGACTCGCTTCTCTTTTGGCTAGTGGATACGAAGAAATTTTCATGGTTGAGGTCATAAAGGTAAAGGAAGAAGAAGCAAAAGATGATAAAACCTCCATCTTCCCTAACAACTACTAGATTCTCAATTATGATGGTGTAAAATGTCATTTCAGTACTAGGGCATGCATGATTCTATTGTCAGCCCCAAAATTCCCCTCTTTTGAAGTCAAGTTTCAAAATTTTGACTCTGTACCTTAGAGTATTGAATCGCGTCGAGCCTAGCATTATTTGTAGTTTTCCTATTCATGGAGAACAATTTAAAAGTCAAGCATATGGTGAAGTTCCCTTCCTTCTTTTTATTTTCTTCCCACATTCGGGAATGGCAGACGTATTTTCCCTGCTAATTTTTCCCCAGAGTCCACGGGTAATATGTGAATATCTTTGATTATATATGGTTGGGCCATATTTTAAGGTTCAACGGAATCGTCCACATGTCTAAACATAATAAATTTGGGGGTAGGGTCCAAGGGACAGTTCTAAAATAAGTGCAGGCTTTCCGTGTGTCCCAGGTATAAAATGAAGACATAAAAAGATAAAATCGGCTAAGTATGGAAGGTTCAATAGACGGAAACACGTGCCTCATCGGTGCAACTTCAAGAGTCAAAGCCGGGGGTAGTTCTCAAACTTACGACAGTCCTCCACATGTCCTAGGTCTAAAAAGGGACAAAGACAATAGTTAAAATTGACTAAGTATGGGCGGGTTGGTGGAAGCTACCATGTGCCTTAACGGTGCCATTTTGAAAGTGAAATTAAAGGGTCAGTTTCCAAATAGCGCCAGCTCACCATGTGGTAAAATTCAATATGAAGATGGAGTTTTCCATTGAAAATTCCAAGACCTGCAGAAGGAGACACCCTTCGGCTTAGCACAGCTTCAGGGCGAATTTCCAAAGCAAAAACTCAAATGAGCATCAACCCTCCACGTGTCTAGGGGTCAACATAAGTCAAGCATAAAATTGGTCCGAATCAGCTAAGTATAAAGGAACCGGTGGAGCTCTCCACATGTCATCCTAGTGCTGCTTCAAAGGTAAAGAATGCAAGAGGTGTTCACAGACCCTCTCCAATCAATTTATCTCATGTGGGTGGAAAAAATTTGAAGTTGTAAAAGAAAATCAAATGGACCATGTTTTAACTGGTAAAATAATGTAACGACCGTATATTTAAAAAACTAGTTTTTCCACCATTAACGTTTTCTTTGTGTTTTCAAGAATTCGAAAGGGCAAGGATGATTGGAATAAGTTGTAACTGCTTCTTTCTTACTCGAGGAAGTTGTAACTATCTGTTGCAAGCTATATCATGAGCTTTCAAAGCCATTATATGGGTTAGAATTTTGATTATTCTAGAACTTTAACTTCGAATTGGAAGAAATCAATATAAAGGTTTTTCCCTTTTTCTTCTACTTTCTCTTTCCTTCTGGTTCTAATCTATGAATCATCTAATCCTTGCGTTCTTGGAAACTTTTGTGTTCTGGTTTGTACAATCTTCAGAACTTTGAGTTTGCGAATTGTGTCTGTTATAAACGTGGATGGTTCTACTCTATATCATTTGCACAATACATATAAGGGTTTTCTCTACCATCTCTTTTCCTTGAAAGTATTTTCTTCTTCTACCTCCCTCCTCTCTTCAAATTATTCTATCCTCATGTATTGATAACTTTCCATGCTTAAAACACATTTCAGGATATCGAGAAACCACCATTGAATGAAAAGACTATGCATTTGTGATCTGAAAACCAAATTTAACTAGCAATTGTGCACACACATTTTTCTTGCTTTGTATTGATTTTCGATGTAAAATTTGAGCATTATATCCTTTTGTATTTTTAATAAAATAATAAAAACTACAAGTACTGTGTAAATATTGAAAGAAATGAAGAGGGTTCACCAGAAATTTGACGCAAGAATTGATAACGGAGTTCGGTGCTTGAGGCCTACGTCTCTGGGTCCGAGTGAATGGGACCGATCGATTAAAATCTTGAAAATAATTCTTTACAAAGAATTCTAAATTTTTTTGACCTTCTCACAGTCTTCCTCTATCAAAAATAACAGGGGTTGATTTTTACATCTCCTCCAAATTCCACTCCTAGCTCAAGTTATGAGCTTTACAATAATTTCACACAGTCCCGAATGCTATACAAATATAATATACCTCCTTTTATACTGTTTCCAAACAGATGACACAATGGTTAGGCACCTATACTTTTTCTTGGGATGTCAGCTGTTCCAATCCCCTCCACTTCTCCTCCTTCCCCTTAGGCACATTTTAAGTGTTTTATCCCACATTGTGGGGGCGTTAAAAAAGGTAAGCATTTATTAATGCATGGTGGGGAGGTTTGAATTGGCTTAAGAGCCACCTATATGCTTATGTGGAGGGTGAATTTCTTGGGATAGCGCATGGTTTGATTTTTAGGCACTAAACTCAGCTAAGGATAATGCGTGGTTAGTTGGATAAGGGGAATGCGTGGACAATGGTATATGCAATGCGTGGAAATGGTAGTTAATAACAAATAGGCATGGGAAATTTGCATAATTTAAATAATGCATGCCTAAATGTCCCACATGCATGGCGCAAAGGCAATTATAGGAGTTTATATACACAAGTTGGTTTAATGATTGAATGAGAAGGAGGCCAAGGCACCCCTCTATAATCGAGTGTGTTGAACCTAGCTGAGGGCCCCCAGCTAGTAAATAGTGGGGTCCATTTGTCCGAGAACGAGTGTCCAAGACCGGCATTCCAAAACCCATTTTTTTAGTACGTCACACAATTCGTCCACATGTAGCAATATAATCGAAACAATTGACGAGTGTGCACACATCCAACCTACACAAAAATCCAAATTTTGCTAGTTGCCCAAAAATTTCAGTGGGCTATAACTTTTGCAAACGAGCTTTGTTTCCTGCAAACAAGATGTCGTTAGAATCGTATAATTTTTCTCCACGCTTTAAAAATGACTACAAATTATTCTGAGAAGATCTTAGATCGATGTTTCTTTGTGAGGATCCTTTGGATCATTCCTCCCCACTGAGAAACTTTTAGACCCCAAAAGTCAACCTAATTGGTGATTAGGTGAGGGTATTTCTCCTTCACCTTTCTGGTTTCCATCCATTTAGCCTTGTTCGGATGCATGCCTTTGAACCCAACACGAAGATACTCAATATCACCCCTTCATGAAGTTCTTACTTTCCTGTCCAAAATGATGTCTTCCTGCAACTCATCAAGATACTCAGGAGCAAAATCATCAATGGAAGGCATAATGTTAGATTCATCATGATCAACAATCATAGGTGGTTCATACAATCTTAAATTATCAACATTTACAACTGAGTAGATTTGCATATATGGAGGTAAATCCAACCGGAAAGCGTTGTTACCAATTTTTTCCAATATTTGGAACGGACCATACCATATAGGTTTCAATTTTTTACCTTCACCTGTCACTCTTTCCTTGCTGATGTGAAGCCAAACTGAATCACCAACTTTGAACTTGTGATCAATTCTATGTTTATCATGCCTAGCTTTGTACTTAGCCTGGATTTTCTCCAATTGTTCACGGACATACTGATGAATCTGTTGTATTCTCTGCACAAATATTTTAGCCTTTTCAAAATCACTTGCACCATTAACAATAGTTTCATGTCCATAATATATATCTAATGGAGAACTTAGGCAGATATCCATAACAAGTCTCAAATGGAGACTTCAAAGTAGAAGAATGTAAGGCACGATTATAAGCATGTTGCACATAATCAAGATGTTCATCCCACAATTTAGGATGTTTATTACTATATCCCCTAAGTAATTGTACCACTGTGCAGTTTACAACCTCTATTTGACCATTAGTCTGTGGATGAAAAGCAGTGCTCTTTTTCAGTTTTGTGTCCATTAACCCCCACAATGTTGACCAAAATTCCCCAAGAAATCTAGAATCCTGATCAGATATGATTGAAGTAGGTAAACAAAAATGAACCCAAACAAACTGAAAGAATAAATGTGCAGTTCCCTCACCAGTTATTTGTTTAGTACATGGAACCAAGACACACATTTTGCTAAATATGTCCACTACCACATATAAGTAATCATGTTTCTTCCGTGTCATGGGCAAGCCTCGTACAAATTCCATAGAAACACTTTCCCAAGGCCGTGTTGGAACAAGAAGAGGAGTGTAAAGTCCTAATTTCCTATTACTTGGCTTGCTTATGGCACAAAGAACACATCCCTTAATATACCAATTTACATGTTCATGCATTCTAGGCCAATAACAATATTTTTGTGAATGTGCAACTGTCTTACTAACACCAAAATGCCCTGAAATAAGAGAAGTATGTGCTTCCCTAATCATACACACATGCTCATTTTCTAGAATACAAAGTTTTCTAGAATGATATAACAATCCTTCATGCAAATGATAATCTTTTTCTCCTACTTGTTTCCCACTTACTAGATCCTCATACACTTCTCTAAAATCAACATCATTTACATATTGTTCCTTGTAACTAACATGAGCTAAAGAACTATGCTACAAAAGGATAGATGCTACTACCACTGGTGGTTTGGATAACATGTCGGCAACCTTGTTTTGAATACCTTTTTTTATACCTGATTACAAGATGAAATTGTTGCAAAAATCCCATCCACCTGAAATGTCTAGACTGCTGCAATTTGGTTTGTGTTTGTAAGTATTGAAGCGGTTGATGGTCAGTATGGATAATTGTTTATTTTCCCATTAAATAATGCTTCCACTTTTTAACACTTTGAACCAAAGCATACAACTCTTTATCATAAGTTGGATAGTTTCTTACCGCACTTGTAAAGGTTTCTAAATGGTAACACACTGGTCGTTTGTTCTGCATCAAAACTGCCCCCATTGTGTAGTCACTAGCATCCATCTCAATCTCAAATGAATGTTGTAAATCCAGAAGTGCCAAGATTGGAGTGGTACTTATCTTCTCTTTCAGTGTGTCAAATACTTTTTGTTGTTTTCCTCCCCACTAAAAGACCTATTTAATACTTTTCAAAGCATGCAAAGGAGATGCAATATATGAAAAGTTAGCAATAAATTTCCTCCAGTACTGAACTGCACCTAGAAAACTTCTAACTTCCATCACATTTGTGGGTCTAGGCCATTTCACAATAACCTCTTTTTTGCAGGATCAATTCTCAATTCTCCATTTCCTACAATATACCCCAAGTAAATTAAAGATGTTTTTCCAAATTCACACTTTGACATCTTCAAATACAATTTCTCTTTCCTTAGTGCATCTAAGACTTTCTGGATTTTTTTAACATGTTCATCCCATGACTTACTCAAAATAAGAATATCATCTAAGTAGACAATAACGAAATTATCAATGAATGGTCTAAAAATTTCATTCATAACTCTCATGAATGTTGCCGGTGTATTGCACAAACCAAAAGGCATCACTAACCATTCAAACAATCCCTATTTCATTTTAAAAGTAGTTTTCCAAACATCACCTTCTATAATTCTTACTTGGTGATAACCACTTCTTAAGTCTAACTTAGTGAAATAAATTACATTCTTTAATTGATCCAGTAAATCATCTATTCTAGGAAGAGGGTAACGATTCTTTATAGTAATCTTGTTTAAAGCACGGAAATCAAAAAAACATTCACCAAGTGCCATCCTTCTTAGGAACCAATATAATTGGTGAAACCCACATGGGGATGTACTTGGACGAATTATACCTTGAGCCAAAATTTCCATTACCTATCTCTTGATTTCCTCGTTCTCTACTACTGACAACCTGTAGATTCCGATATTGGGAAGAGGTGCATCCTGAAGCAACTGTATCTCATGTTGAACCCCTCTTTTGGGAGGTAGACCTTGTGGATCCTGAAAAACATCATCAAAATGAGAAACAATTTTTACCAATTCATCCTTATGTTTTAGATCGCAAGTCTCAAAAGCCATCTCATTTTCTTTTTCCTTGGCTTTGACCACCATGAGCACAAAACTTTTTCTTGAGTTTACAAGCCTTTTCATTTGACCTGTAGTTACCAAGGATAGATTATTCTTTTCACGGTGAGCTCTAATAATAAACTCAATTCCATCCTTTACAAGCAAATATTTATTTTATTCTCGATAGAAGATTGCTTTACAATCATACAAATAAGGACTTCCCAAAACTACCCCACAAATATCCAAAGGAACTACATCCAATTCAACCTCATCAATAAACTTGTCTATAATGGAAAATCTGAAAGGACAAGTTTTAGTTACCTATAGTTTTACATCATCAAAAACCCAGCCCAAAGGATAAGGCTTAGGATGTGGTTTAGTTTTGAGTCCTAGTTTCTTAACAACCTCCTCAGAAATTAGATTAGCTTGAGATCCACTATCAAAAAGAGTATCAATTTTCGTATGCTTTGAAATTACTCTAATGTGGAAAAGCTCATTTCTTTTCTTATCGTCAGGTATAGTTTGTTTACTAGAAGAAGATGCAACATCTGTAGTGCTATTGTTGGAAATTGAAAGAGTTGATTTACCTTGAAAACTCATAGCTATGATTTTGGTTTCATCACCTGAATCAGAACCAAGATCATGCACTACGGTGTTTGTTTTCTTTTCTTTTCCTTTCTTAATCATCCATTTAGGCTTCTTTTCAGGATGTAATTTCCAACATTTAGACTCATCATGGTTTTTTTACAATGATTACAAAATGGTTTTTCATCTTCCTTCTTAACAGTAGAGTTTGTTTTATGCTTACCCTTTCCTTTTCCTTGTTCTTTCAAACATTTTCCTTCAGATTGCTTGTTCTTCTGATTAAAAGAAGAGAAAGAGGACTCCTTTGTCATTTCCCCTCATGCTTCCAGATGGGTTTCTTGAACACATATTGCATCAAGATTAGTAGGACCTAAAACAAGTATCGTATGCCTTAGATAACTATGCAATCCACCAATATATTTGAGTAGTGTTTCTTCTGTGTTTAGGGAAATTCCCAGAATTAGAGACCTTTTCCTAAATACTTGTGTGTATTCTTGAACACTTTATCCCTTAGTTTGTCTTAATGTTTTGCAATCCATCATAGCTTTTTCCTTATAACCAAGAGGATAAAATTGTTGCCTAAGATTTGAAACAAATTCAGACCAAGAAGTGATTTCTATACCTTTGTTTTCTTCCACTTCCTGAAGCTTACTCTCCCACCAAATGAGTGTTGTGCCACCCATCCGAAGAGTTTCCAGATGAATCTTTTCTTCATCATCAACAATTATTTGAACCTTGCAATATACTTTTATTTGTTTGACCTAGTTATCCAACTTCTCTGCATTTAGCTCTCCAGTAGACATAGGCAATTCAAACTTGATATCTAACTTTAATGAAATAAAATCAGATTTTAAAGAGTCTCTTTTTGGAATGTCAGAACTAGAGCTTTCTTCTTTCTTACCTCCTCTAGTTCCCTTTTCCCTTTGCCTATCTTGGTACATTTCATCCACCATTTCCTTCATCTGTTGGAAGGATTGACGAAAGTTTTGTTCCACTTCCTCTTGATCCGCCATTGTAGGACTTCGATATCGTCTAGTACCAATTTTAGGATCTCCTTCAACTAACTCTCCTCCCCCCTTCTTAGATCGAGACCTTGTTAACATCCAACACACAACTTGCAATCCAAAACATGTTAAACTGAACCAAAAATCAGTTAAAACCAACTCCGATACCAATGATCTGAAAACCAAATTTAACTAGCAATTGTGCACACACATTTTTCTTACTTTGTATTGATTTTCGATGTAAAATTTGAGCATTATATCCTTTTGTATTTTTAATAAAAGAATAAAAACTGCAAGTACTATGTAAATATTGAAAGAAATGAAGAGGATTCACTAGCAATTTGACGCAAGAATTGATAACGGAGTTCAGCACTTTAGGCCTATGTCTCCGGGTCTGGTTGAATGGGACCAATCTATTAAAATCTTGAAAATAATTCTTTACAAATAATTCTACAAAATTATGACCTTCTCACAGTCTTCCTCTGTTAAAAATAACAGGGGTTGATTTTTACATCTCCTCCAAATTCCACTCCTAGCTCAAGTTATGAGCATTACAATAATTTCACACAGTCCCGAATGCTATACAAATATAATATACCTCCTTTTATACTGTTTCCAAATAGCTGGCACAATGATTAGGCACCTATACTTTTGCTTGGGAGGTTAGCTGTTCGAATCCCCTCCACTTCTCCTCCTTCCCCTTAGGTGCATTTTAAGTGTTTTATCCCACATTGTGGGGGCGTTAAAAAAGGTAAGCATTTATTAATGCATGGTGGGGCGGTTTGAATTGGCTTAAGAGCCACCTATATGCTTATGTGGAGGGCACATTTCTTGGGATAGCGCATGGTTTGATTTTTAGGTGCTAAAACTCAGCCAAGGATAATGTGTGGTTAGTTGGATAAGGGGAATGTGTGCATAGTGGTATATGCAATGCGTGGAAATTAATAAAAAAATGCGTGGAAATGGTAGTTAATAACAAATAGGCATGGGAAATTTGCATAATTTAAATAATGCATGCCTAAATGTCCCACATGCATGACGCAAAGGCAATTATAGGAGTTTATAAACACAAGTTGGTTTAATGATTAAATGAGAAGGAGGCTAAGGCACCCCTCCATAATCGAGTGTGTCGAACCTGGCTAAGGGCCCCCAGCTAGTAAATAGCAGGGTCCATTTGTCCGAGAACGAGTGTCCAAGACCGGTGTTCCAAAACCCATTTTTTTAGTATGTCACACAATTCATCCACGTGTCGCAATATAATCGAAACACTTGGTGAGCGTGCACACATCTAACCTGCACAAAATTCCAAATTTTGCCAGTTGCCCAAAAATTTCAGCAAGCTATAACTTTTGCAAACAAGCTCCGTTTCCTACAAACAAGATGTCTTCGGAATCGTATAATTTTTCTCCAAGCTTTAAAAATGACTGCAACTTATTCTAAGAAGATCTTAGATTGGTGGTTCTCTGTGAGGATCCTCTGGATCAATTTGTACATAGGTTTTTCTCTTGCTTTCAATAAGGAAACCTCTCCCATTAAAGAGGAGGGACTTGCTTGTCCCCTGACTGTGGTTTCATTCCAAGTGCAAATCTGAAACCCAACAGTTTTTGGCGACTCTATTGGGGAATTTGTTCAACATTTTTCCTTTCTAAAAGAACAACTAATTTGACCATTTCTTTGATCTGGAGACTCTAAGGTATACTCATGATAGAAGGGTTCTTGGAATTGAAGATCCAAAATTTCAACTCTTGGATCAACAAGCTTTTAAACTTCCTCCAACAAGAAGAAATAGAAGAGCTCATTCCACAAGCACACCTCCTGTTGAAGATAGAGCTTCTGATAGTAGCAGTCCTCAAGCAAAACTTAGCCCTAATCTCCATATCTTAATTCTTGCTAGTGTCTCAGTTCCACTTCAAGAAATATTTCCAAGGATGGCAGCACCTCAACCTTGGGGACAAAGAGTTGGGCCTCTGGCTCTTCCTCAATCATTGCATGAGTTACCTAGGGGTAACATGAAGATTTTTCCCAAATTTAGAGGTGATGGAAAAGTGCACCCTGATGAACACATTGTAACCTTCATTGTTGCATGTGGGGTCCTTGGAGTTGAACATGAGGATGTCTTTGTGAGGCTGTTTGTGGAAACCTTGCAAGATAATGCTATAGATTGGTTTTACCATCTTCCTGCTGGGACCATCATTGATTGGACTACTATGAGGACTGAATTTGAGAAATAATTCAAAACTGTTGAAGATGTGCGTGCTTTGTTATCTTATATTTATCAAATCAAGAAGGAGACACATGATCCTATGAGAGAATTTTTGGCCAAGTTCAACAAGTTGGTTAACAAGATTCCACTAGATACTAGACTTGTTGATTAGATTCAGAAGTGTTTCTTCTTGAATGCTCAATTGCTGGAAGTAAGCTATGCCCTGAGAAGAGAAAATATTGCAACTTTGGATGTTGATCAGAGATTGGATGTCAGTGTGGAAGATGACTTGATCATGTCTAGCAAGTTGAAAAGGGAGTCTTTCAAATCCAAAGCATCTTCTTCTTCTCCTTCTCCTGGAGGTAATGCAGATCAGTTAGTGCAAAAGTTGGCTAATGACCTCATTGCCATTAAGAAACAATTGGCTCAGCATGCTCCATATCAAGATGTTCCAAGGAATAAATTTTAGCCCAGGAACCGCTTGCCCTCTTCTCAAACCAGGTTGGCCATTGAAGGTCCACCCCTTAAGGTGCCTATTAATGCTACTTGTGAAGTTCTTGAGCCTAATGATGAGGAAGAAAAAGGTATCTATAATGAACAAGAAGAGGAAGTTGATGAAGAATTAGAGGAGCCTGGTGGTTCTCAAGTTCATTTCCTCACTACTGAGGGTATGGAAGATGTGGATGATTATGATTTAGTGGCTGAGATGAATAGTGAATCATATGTTGTTATGACCCAGGAGTAGACCAATAAAAAGGAAAAAGTGGTGCAACCTACAAAAAGATCCAAGGAGTACCCCATCACCATCCCGGTGATTGCAAGAAGAGGAGCTCCTATTCCTACCACTTCCACTCAAAAGGTAAGCTCTACTAGTCCTTCTCCCTCTACTTCTGCTTTTGGGAATTATTTCTGAAAAAATGATAAAGGTGATAGATCAAAAGCTCCTCTTACTCCTAGTAGTTATTCTCCATCCACATCTAGATCTTTTGACATTATAGACCATCTTAAAAATACAAAGATTCAGATTTCTGAAGTAGAGTTCTATCAAACCCATCCAAAAGCCTTTGACAAAATGGTTAAATTTGTAAATTCCAAATCCAAAGTATCACCCAATACTTTTAAGAGCCTTTTTCCCACTCCTCTCCCTCACCTCAATCAAGCCTTGTGGCTGTAGTAACTTCCTCTAATCAGAAAATTGAACCATTCTATGTAACCCTTCTCATAGCTAGCCACAAACTCAGTAATTGTTTTATAGATTCAGGAGCATCAGATAATGTAATGCCTATAAAGGTATCCCATGCTTTGGGTCTGAACCTAACACGTGACTTTGGTTCCTATTATTCCATGGAGAGTAATAAAGTACCTTTGGTGGGAAGAGTTACAGATGTACAAGTAGCTTATGCAACTTTTCAAGAGAAAATAATCCTAGCCACCATTTTGGTAGCTGATATTCCTCCTTCATATGGGATGTTGCTGAGTAGAAATTTCTGCAAGGAGGTAGGAGGGGAAATTCAAATGGATTGGTCACAGGCATTGATCCCTGTCAATGGGAAGATGAAGAAGTTGTTTCCTGAGAAACAAACAGAGTATATTGTGTAGAAGACAGATGATCCCAAAGCACAAATATTTTATGTAGATATAGGGCATGGGAACTACATGATCATGTCACAAGAGGAGAAAAGTATCTCAAAGGGAGTGTTTCTTGATCCTAATGGTGTGTGGACTTTGGATTTTGATGGGAGTTGTTCTCCAATTGGTTTTAGAGCTAGTTTAGTGCTCATTTCTCCTGGGGGTAACGTTCATCCTTTATCCTTCAAATTTCAGTTTGAAAATACCAATAATACTACCGAGTATGAGGCCCTTATTCTTGGGTTGAGCATGGTGAAGGAGATGGGAGTGAAGAACCTTCTTGCTTGTGGAGATGCTAAGCTAATTGTAAAACAAGTTAAAGACCTTTATCAGGTAAAGAGTAGAAGGTTGAAACACTGTAGGAATCTGGTCTAGGATTCCATTGAATTCCTTGATGCTTTTTCCATTGAAGTTGTGCCAAGGGAGAGGAACACTATGGCTGACTCTCTAGCTATTTCTTGGTCCTTGTTGATTCCTCACCTTGATTTCCCTTAGGAAAAATTCACCATTGAGCTGATCCATAGACCCAGTGTGCCTAACAATGCAAATAATTGGCAAGTTTTTAATGATGACCAGCATTTTTTTTCTTTCTTGGAGCTCAATGACAACTTTAATCAACTGTACTTTGAAGGAAGCAACAATCTTCCTAGAGAGTGTGTGTTATCAAATGAAGAGGGTGTCAAAGAAGAGATGAATCAAGATGGATGCATCAAACTAAAAGGAAAGAAAATTTGTAAAGGGTTGGTGAGTTTGGAGGATATTTTTCATAAACATGAAAGATATATGAAGTCTAAAGTTTCCCAAGGATCCTGACAATTTGTTGAGACTAAGAAAGTGAATATTGGGAGTCTTGATGATTCCAAAATGGTCAACATTGGAAAATTCTGCACTCAGGAAGAGAAAAGGTATGTTGATGTTCTGGCTTACTCTTATGATTATCTTAAGGCTTTTTAGCCTAAAGAAATGTAACATTTCATTCCTCTTAAGCCTGGGATCAAGCCATTCAAACAGAAGCAAAGGAAATATAATCCAAAGATAGTTGATACAATTTTCCAAGAAATACAAAATCTTTTGAAGGCTAGGATCATCTTCTCCATCCACCATTCAATGTGGATTGCTAATATAGATCCTGTCAGAAAGAAGAATGGAAAGATCTGGATTTGTGTGGAATTTTAAAATCTAAATCAGGGTTCTTTGAAGGACAACTACCCTCTCCCCATGATGGACTGAGTATTGCAAGTTTTCACAGGCTTGGAGATGCTATCTATGTTAGATGGTTTCTCAGGGTACAATCAAGTAGAGGTGAATATCGTAGATCAACATAAGACTACCTTTACAGCTACTTGGGGCACCTTTGCATACAAGATAATGCCATTTGGTCTCATCAATGTTGGTGCTACTTTCCATAGGGCCATGGACTTCACTTTTGGTAGTTTGAAAGGAAAATGCATTGTTGTGTATTTGGATGACTTGAAAGTGTTTTCTAAAGCAAGAAAATATCACTTCCAACACCTTGAAACACTATTGCAGATGTGTAGAAAGCATGGGATTTATTTAAAACCTAAGAAGTCTATGTTTTGTGTCATAGAAGGAAAGTTGTTGGGACACATTATTTCAAAGAAAGGGATCAAGATTGATTTGGAGAGAGTTCAGGCCATCCAACAAATTACTCTTCCATCAAGTAAGAAGGGTGTCCATTCTTTCTTTGGTAAGATCAATTTCCTAAGGAGATTCATCCTTGATTTTGCAGAACTTACTATGAGCATTTCTCACGTGATGCAAGGGAAGCAAAAATTTAGTTTGTCCTCTGAAGGGAAGAAATCATTTGAGAACATTAAGTAAGCTATTGGAAAGAATCCAATCTTGGCGTGCCCTGACTTTAAAAAAGATTTCATTATCTATTGTTATGCCACTGAAAATACCCTAGCTGTTGTGTTAGCCTAGAAGAATGCTGAAGATCATGAGCTCCCAATTGCATTCATGAGTTATGTCTTGAAAAATCATGAGCTGAAGTACACCATGATGGAGAAGCATGCTTTTGTAGTTGTCAAAGCTGTCAAGTAGTTTAGGTTTTACATCCTTAATTCTCATTTTGTGGTGCTGGTTCCTGATACAACAATCAAATCCATTATTACTCAATAAGAATTTGGAACCAAGAGAGGTAATTTGGTAGAAAAGGTGTAAGAGTATGATCTTGTTATCAGGCTAATAAAGCTAGTTCGGGGTAAGGGCCTGTGTGAATTCATTGCTGAGGGAGCTGCCAAGGAGTTGTCTAAATATGAAGTTGATATCCCTATTGTTTTGTTCCTCATCTCGACAAATGTATGGTATGATGTCATTTCTCACTTTCTGACCTATAGAGAGTGTCCATCTCACTTGAGTACCAAAGAGAAGAGAGCCATCAAACTAAGGTCTATACAATATGTGCTATGGGAAAATGCTTTGTTCAAACGAGGCATAGATGGAAGGTTTTTGAAGTGTGTAGACAAGGAACAACAAAAGAAGTTGTTCTCTACTTTTCATGACCAGGATTATGGAGGCAATTTCTCCTCTACTATAACATCTCATAAAATACTTCATGCTAGTTATTATTGGCCCACTCTGTTCAAAGATGCATCAAAATGGGTTGGTAAATGTGAAGCATGCCAAACGTTTGTTAGAAGACCTAAGTTGGCTACTTTACCTCTCAAGCATGTAGTGATTGAATAGCCATTTAAACAATGGGGTTTAGACTTCATTGGAGCACTCAATCCATCTTCCAGTGCTATACATACTCACATGTTGACTACCACAGATTACTTCACCAAGTGGGTGGAAGCCATCCCATTAAAGAGAACTACCTCCGAGGTAGTTTGTAACTTCATTAAAGAGAACATGTTGATCAGGTTTGGGATCCCAAACAAAATTGTGATTGATAATGCTTCCAAATTTTCTTCTACTGAGATGATGGACTTATGCTATGGCTATGGGATCTCCCTTGCTCATTCTTTAGACTACTACCCCCATGGGAATGGACAGGTAGAATCAACATACAAGAACTTGGTAAACATAGTTAGAAAGCTTGTAAATGATTCTCAGAGGAATTGGCATAAGAAGCTATATGATGTACTTTGGGCTGATATAATTACACCCAAGAGAGCAATTAGAATGTCCCCTTTCCAAGTGGTGTATGGTGTAGAAGCTCAACTGCCAGTCACGGTGGAATTGCCAACCTTGCATCTGATGAAAACCATTGAAGATTCAAGTTTCAGTAGCTCTTTGGATAAGAGAATTATTTACCTTCAGAAGCTTAATGAAGACAGATTGCAAGTGGTCGACATGATAGCAGCTCATCAGTTGAAAGTGAAGGTTTTTTATTAACAAGAAAACCAAACCAAGAGTTTTCCAATTGGGATACATTGTGCTACTTTGGGGCAAAAGACATGAGCCATGAGGAAGTCATGGTAAGTTTGATTCTCTTTGGCTTGGTCCTTTTAGAACCAGACATTTTGCTAGAGAGAACTCTTGTTATCTAGATTACATGGATGGTTCTCCTTTCCCACTTCCTTATAGTGGGCATTATCTTAATTTGTTCAAGTCTTAGGTGACTAGGTGGTCCTTCTGTATATTATGTACATTGTTTTGGTGTTAGGTCATTCCTTTGTGTTTCGTTTTTGTTCTTCCCTTTTGGTTTTTTTTGTTTCTTTTCCCATCTTATGTGTGTTGCATTGTATTGGTTTTTCTTTTGAATCCTTTGCCTAATGGATAAAGCACTGGTCCTCTTTCCCTAGAGTTATCTATAGTTCTTAATCTTGCCTTGTGTCTTTGTTCTAAGCCAAGTCATCCCCAGAAAGAGCCAACTGTTGTCAGCCCCAAAATTACCATCTTTTGAATTCAAGTTTCAAAATTTTAAGTCTGTACCTTGGAGTAATGAATCACGTCGAGCCTAACATTGTTAGAAATTTTCCTATTCATGGAGAACAATTTGAAAGTCGGGTGTATGGTGAAGTTCCCTTCTTTTTATTTTCTTCCCGCAGTCGGGAATGATAGATGCATTTTCCCTGTTAATTTTTCCCCAGAGTCCATGGGTAATACATGAATATCTTTGATTGGATATAGTTGGGCCATATTTCAAGGTTCAATGGAATCCTCCATGTGTCCAAATGGTGCAACTCTAAGGGCAGGGTCCAAGGGACAGTCCTCAAATAAGCGTAGGCTTTCTGCGTGTCCCAGGTACAAAATGAAGACAAAAAAGATAAAACTGGATAAGTATGGAAGGTTCAATAGATGGTGACACATGCCTCATTGGCGTAGCTTCAAGATTCAAAGCCGAGGGTAGTTCTCAAACTTGCGCCAGTCCTCCACGTGTCCTAGGTCTAAAAAGGGAATTGACTAAGTATGGGAGGGTTGGCAGAAGCCGCCATGTTCCTTAACGGAACCATTTCGGAAGTGAAATAAAATGGTCATTATCCAAGTAGCGCCATCTCGCCACATGGCTAAATTCAATATGAAGAAAGAGTTGGCCATTGAAAAGTCCAAGATTGGTAGAAGGAGACACGCTTCAGCTTGGCGCAACTTCAGGGGGTGTTTCCAAAGTATAAACTAAAATGAGTGCCAACCCTCCATGTGTCTAGGGGTTAACATAAGTCAAGCATATAATTGGCCCGAATCAGGTAAGTATAAAGGAACCAGTGGAGCTCTCCATGTGTCAGCCTAGCGATGCTTTAAAGGTAAAGAATGCAAGAGGTGTTCCCAGGCCTGCTCTAATCTATTTCTCCCATGTGGGTGGCCCATATTCAAAGTTGTAAAAGCAAATTGAATGGCCCATGTTTATACTGGTAAAATAATGTAATGTCCATATATTTAAAAAATTGGGTTTTCTACCATTAACATTTTCTTTGCATTTTCAAGAATTCGAAAGGGCATGGGTGATTGGAATAAGTTGTAACTGTTTCTTGCTTTCCCAAGGAAGTTGTAACCATCTCTTGCGAGCTATATCATGAGCTTTCAAAGCCATTGTATGGGTTGGAATTTTGATTATTATGGAACTGTAATTTCGAATTGGAAGAAATAAATATAAAGGTTTTTCCCTTTTTCTTCTGCTTTCTCTTTCCTTCTGGTTTTGATATGTGAATCATCTAATCCTTGCATGCTTAGAAACTTTATGTTCTAGTTTGTACAATCTCCAGAACTTTGATTCTTCGAATTGTGTCTGTTATAAATGTGGATGGTTCTACTATGTATCTCATTTGCACAATACATATAAGGGTTTTCCATGCCATCTCTTTTCCCTGAAAGTATTGTCTTCTTTTTCCTCCCTCCTCTCTTCAAAGTCTTCTATCCTCATGTATTGATAAATTTTCAGGCTTAAAACACATTTCAGGATATCAGAAACCCACCATTGAATGAAAGATTGTGCATTTGTACATAGGTTTTTCCCCTGCTTTCAATAAGGGAACCTCTCCCATTAAAGAGGAGGGACTTGCTTGTCCCCTGATTGTGGTTTCATTCCAAGTGAAAATTTGAAACCCAATAGATTCTAACCTCCCCTAAAGGGAATGTCATGCGCTTCACCTTTAAGCTTAATTTATAGTGTACAAACAATAGTTCTGAATACGAGGCTCTTCTTCTTGGCCTTATTGTGACTAAGAGGATGGGTGTTTGCAATATTAGGGTTCTAGGTGATTCCCAAATTTTCACCAATCAGGTCTCAAAAGTTTAGGAGACTAGAGAGAAACATCTACAACTATATAAGACCATTGTGCTTAACCTTAGTAAAGGTCTTGATTTCATTTTTATTGAGGCTATCCCACATGAGAAAAACTTTTTATCCAACTCTATAGCTACTTCCTCTTCTCAATTTTTTTGAAGCGATGATTTGAAAGAAACCAAGTTAAATATTTTGGTCAGACCTGAACCTCTAATTCAAAGAATGCCAACTAATCCAATTTTGGCATATGTCAAGGCTGAGAATGAGCCTTCCACTATAGAATTTGTAGAGAATGATGAGGCAATCCTAGGATTCCTCAATGCATACACCAATCTCCATCTCATTCACCATAAGAGAGGATTTTCTCTTAGACCTCACCCTTCCTCTTATTTTGGAGATCACATATTATATCCTTACTCATCGGAAGGTTTAGAGATCTATGAGATAGAAGAAGAGGAGTTAGAATTACCTCTAGTCCCACCTGAATTCAAAGAGGATAATGCCTCTCTGATTGAAGGTATCATTAATATTAACATAAGGACGAAGGAGGAACCAAATATCTTGAATCTTGGTTCTTCTCTTACTACGGATGAAATAGAAGCACATACAAAGGTGCTCAAACAACATGCGAAGGACTTCACCTTCAATTACAAGGAGATTATGAAGCTAGACACTAAGCCCATAAAGCAAAAATTGAGACCTATGAAGTTGAAATTAGCTTTGATGGTCAAAGAGGAGGTTATGAAGCACTTATAAGTGGGATTCATTAAACTGGTAAATTACTCAATGTGGGTTTTAAACATAGTCCTCGTTATTTAAAATAATGGGAAAATTTGTATATGCATTGACTTTAGGGACATAAACAAGGTGTGTCCTAAAGATTATTTTCCGTTACCTTCCATTAACGTCATTATAGATGCAATAACTGGATATGAGTTGTTGTCACTTATGGATGGTTTATCGGGTTATAAACAAGTTATGATCTTTGAGGAGGATCAAGAAAAGATGACTTTTACCACTCCTTGGGGGACCTTTTGTTACATATTCATGTCATTCACCTTGAAAAACCATGGAGATACCTATCAACAAGTGATGACCTACATATTCCATGATCTTATTCATAAGATTGTGGAATATTATGTTGATGATCTTTTGGCTAAGGTGAGAAAGCACTGCGATCACCCCGAGGTGCTTTGCATGATCCTCTCTCGTCTCATTAAATACAAGGTGACCTTAAATCCAGGAAAGTGCGTATTTAGAGTGATAAGAGGGAAGTTGTTGGGATACGTTATCTCTTCACAAGGGATCGATGTAGATCCAGAAAATATTTTGGTGTTCCTAAAAATGACCCCACCCTCAGACGAGTCATGTATTAGGTCCTTTCTCAGTAAGCTTGGAGAAATCCATAGGTTCATTCCCGATTTAACCTACATCATTCATCCAATAAACAATTTGTTAAAAATGATTGTTGTAAAGAGTGAAAAACTAAGTGTCACGAGGTGTTCGAGTCTGTAAAATTTTTCCTCATGTCGCTTCCCACACCCGTGTTGCCAAAAGTGGACCTTCCTCTAATTATGTACTCTTGGGATACCGACGTCTCACTAGCTTGTATGTTGGCATTGGAAGATGATGATAATCATGAACATGCCATTTATTTCATTAGTCACACCTTTCTAGACTATGAGACACGTTATACACAGGAAGAGAAGGAATGCCTGGCTATAGTGTTCACAATAAAGAGGTTAAGGAATTACTCACACAACCAAGAAAAATGAGTAATAGTCAATTCTGACTAACTATAAACCTTCTTAACTCAAGTTTCCTTGTCTAAAAAGGATGAACATTTCCTCACGTTGATGGGTGAATTCTAACTCACCTTCATCAATTAGAAGTTTGTTAAAGGAAAAGTCATTGCTGAGTGGTTAGTAGATAACTCGATGGATTACGAGAACCTACTAGACCTAGATTTCCTTGATGAGTGCGTGTTTTACGTGGAATAAAAGCATCCCATTACATCGTGTCCATGGTATTCTAATATCAATAATCACATTGTGGGATGGTCATATCCTAAGGGAGCAAGCTTGTAACAAAGGTGGCGGCGATGCGTTATGGTTGTCAGTTATGCAATTGTAGAAAAAATGCTCTATCATAGATCCTTTGATGACATTATTTTGAGGTGTGTGAATGAAGAAGAATCAGAAAAGACCCTCTTCAAAGCCCATAGTGGAATATGTGGGGGTAACTTCCAAGGGCATTCTACTACTCGGAAGATTCATCGGATGGGTTATTTCTGGTCCAGTTTAGAGCATGATGCCATAGAATATGTACATAGATGCCACAAGTGTCAAGATTTTGCGCATGAGATTCAAATTCCTTCTTAGGCTCTACTACCAATTATGATACCTTGGCCCTTTTCTACTTGGGGTCTAGATTTGGTATAGGAGTTTTCTCCCTCGTCAACAAATGGCCAACTTCATTATTACGACCACGTAATATTTCACAAAGTGGGTCGAGGCCACACCTCTCATTACCGTACCTTTGTCTATGATCAAAAAATTCATCTTGAATCAGATTATTTGTAGGTATGGAGTCCTTTAGGTTATTATCTTAGATAATGGAACGTCCTTTAAAAATGAAGAGGCGCGTGATTTGTGTTTGCAATTCAAAATATCTCATCACATAGCCTCTTTATATTACCCTAAGGCTAATGGACAAGATGAGGTGATGAATAAAACATTGACACTCAAGGAGAATAAACGTGATTGGAATTTGAAGTTGTTTCCAGCCTTGTGGGCTTATACGATGGTGGTATGGATGCCCACAAGGCACCCCGCCTTTTCTTTAGTCTTCGGATTGAAAGACTTTTTACTGTTGGAAGTTAAGTTACCAAGCCTTCAAATATATTTGCAAGGAATATTATATGAAGATGCATACCATGAAGTGTGACTAGTTCAATTGGAAAATCTTGATGAATTTGGATTTAGAGATGAAAAATGCCACAAATTTTATGCTGACAGGATGTGTCGTCAGTATAACAAAAAGGTTTATGAATGAGAGATACAGGTAGGAGACTATACACACCCAAAATTTCATGTGCTACATTGTCAGAAAATGGTTATCAAAGTCCCCAATGATGATTCACATCCTTTTAGAAGATGTTCGATCTCCTAAATCCATCTGTAGTGTATATTTGTAGCCTAAACGTCCTTAGCTTTTCCATGCTTTTTTCTAGCTTCCTGCTTCATTCTATGCATGTTTTGGCCTTTACTGTTGGGATCACTACCTTACCTGGGTGGTGGTTTTGAAACCACCGCCCATGCAGGGTAGCGGTCCTGAGTGATTTTTCTAGATTCCATCATGTGTGTTTTTAACATGCGAAAATTCACTTATCTTCACTTTTAGGATGCATTTGTGAACCAATTTGTCTAAATATAGTTTTGATTACTTGGTTATCCTTCCCTCTTCTATTTTTACATGTGATTTAGTTAGTTGGAACTACCTCTTCTTTCTTTATCAACAAGGGCACATCCCAGCCCCAATTATTATATATTCTATGCTTGTGTTCAAGAAAAAGTCCTAAGAATTTTTGTGTATGTTACATAGTATTGCTGCCACAATCCTGCTAGGAATTACATAGCCAAGCTCAGATCTCTTGTGTTATCTCTCTTCTACTTGCATTGTAACAAGACTTCCTTCAAGATACCATTTTTCAAGCGTCTTATTTTACTTTTGTTCTTGCATTCCCAATTCCTTGGACTCATATGAACACACAAAGAAAGAAAGGAACAAACTGAAGGGATAGACAGAGATACAACTGGATTTTCTAAAGCTCTTGCTTATCTAGGTTGGAATTTCTTGTTTGTTCGCTTCATTTGTAAAATTATCAATTTTGAATCATTAGTTTCAATTGCATAACAAATAGAGTAGTAAAACTATTCATTTCAATTGATTAGGCAATTACAAGTAGATCAAATCATTAGAAAGTTTTCTCTTTGACATTACCAAGGAAGTTGTGGGGAACAATATCTCTTTTAGGGTCATGATTTGTTCTTCACCTCAGAGTTAGGGTTTGAAGGGTTTTGATTAAATTAGGTTATTTGTTTTAGATTTAGATTCACATATTCACACAAGTAACCAACTACATCCAGTTGATTACTTGTATTTATTTTATTTATTAGATTAGAACACATTGCTTAAAAACTAGAAAAGATAAAAAAATTTTTACTTTTGTTAGATTAATTTGCTTTCATTGTTTTTCTCTGATATATTGTGAAAATGCAAAAAAAAAAAAAGATTATATTTACTTTGATAGTTATTTTGTTTTATCAAGATCATTTCAATACATTCTGCATGACCATCAACAACACATAACAAGAAAATATGTATGGTTGTGATCCTTTGGTCCTATAACCCAATGGGCCAGAGTTGATAACAGACATTGATACAAATTTACGTTTGACAATCTTATGCACACCTACTACATTTTTTGAGAAAATAGAACAACTAAACATTTAAATGTCACAACTAATCAATCCTATGATTATTGGACTACTCCTAGCAACAAGGTTTGATTACATGCATGACCATAATAGGACCACAACCTCCATAAGTTTTTAGTTGTGATCTTCATGTCCCACAACCCAATGGGCATGTTAACCAATTAGATATTGACATTGGTTTAAGCGCATAAATATTTAGATCATCACCACTTCTACCTAATATCATTACACAAATTTCATTATTGAACATAACAACCAATCAAGCTAAGACCTTTTGGACTAGACCATAAAATCATCCATAGTTCCTATGGCTTCATTACGCCTCTCGTTCTTACTTCCATGACCTTGTCTGGAAATCTATATGAGGCGCCCATAGGTCAATTTACATGTGTTCAAAAACCAATGAATAAAATATCAGTAGAGCTCGATATTGACTAGATTCTCTGAGAAAATATCATATCAGATAGATCCATCACACCACTTCAGGTTAGGAGAGTAGTATTTTCCTTAGATTCACAAATCTTGTTATTAATTGTTGAAGATATAAGGTTACCTCATTATCTTATCCATCATCATCAAACATACACATCCATTTCTATTCTAAAATTTCTCTCTTGGAATGACCTCAGGAAGTCAGGTGCGAAGAAGGTCATGTGTTACTTTTCTTTCATACGAATTGGTGAACATGACTTAAAGAGCTAGTCTCTAAGTGTTTCTACTTTCTTCATCCATCCTATATTCTGTGGGTATTATTATACCCCCCGAATATTTCAGGATACAAAGAGTATGGTTGACCCATCTTGGGTTTTGACATGTACAACTATCAAACATGTATACCATAACAATCACCTTTACTCTCTACATGGGAAGATAACCACTCAACTACTCAAAATCCTCTTCTTCAGGGAACCAATGTTGGTTCCTCTATACGTATTAAGGAAATTGACCAGATCACATAGACATATCCTCAAAAACAATCAAGTTCAAATAACATGAACTTCACTAGGGAAGAAAGTTCATCTCCTCAGGTATTGTTTCAACAACCCATTAACATGCAATCAGACCAGGTTTCACGTCTAGATGAGGAGTACTTATCATGATATGCCATGTGTGAACAATGTTTCCAAAATATGAACCAATATTTCGATAGGTTACAAGGACAAGGTGATGTTCTATTCTAAAACAATAACACTACCCCTCCAACATCGGAAAACATTACAATAACACTACCCCTCCAACAATTCATAACATGATACCACACTCCTTAACAACCTCAAAAAGTTCAACAACAAGCACCTAAACAAAACACCATCCCATAAATGAGTGATTTCATCTCTACATTAGTTGACAAATTCAAAGTGTTAGAGATTTCTCAAAATACTCAGAGTTCATACGTAGGGCAAGCAAGAAATTCTCCCTATCATCAGAATTATGGACAAGTACCTACTGTGCAGAATCCTCTGGTTTATATGGACACTCCAATCCCTAGAGATTTTCTAACTGGGACGGACACCTTGGGTATGCCCCCTCATACCACATATGGATATCTACAATAGGAAAAATCTGGAAGTGCATTATCAAATGCCATACCGGATGGAAATGCAACATTCCCTGGCTTTGTGCCTTCAGCTCCATATCAAAGTAATCAACCCCCTATGTACACATGTATTCTAAATCACCACAAGGGGGATATGTACACTTACCCAGGTCCATATGGATAGCCACAGGGGATGCCATATGCCCCAACCAATGTTTACACTGTGCCATTTCAGAAACTGATGCAACCTCCACCTCCCCAACAAGGATCTTCAATGGTTGAAATGTATGCAATGGGGACCTATTCTGAATATCTTAAGGAGCCTCTAGACTTCTCCATCCAGAAAGTCATGCTCCCAAGACCCTTTCCCAATCTTCCGAAGTTCAAAGGGGAGGGAAATCCTAATCCTCACATCAAATATTACACAATGGCCATTCGAGAGCTTCTCCCATAGGACGTAGTTGTTGTGAATATTTTCCCTAAGACACTAGAAGGTATTTCTCTCGATTGGTACTATAGGATACCGAAGGCTTCAATACAGTCCTTCAAGAAACTAGTGTCAGAATTTATTAAGGCTTTTGATATGAACAAAATTTTGAGAACAAGAATAAGAGAATTCCTTCATATCAAACAAGAGCACAATGAGTCCACAACCCACTTCATTCAAAGGTGGTAACAGGTTCTCTACTCCTCTGCAAGCACTCTAAATATGGATCAGATGGAGCTTTGTGATTTTTTCCTCCATTCCCTCAATAGGGAGACAAAAGAAGAAGTTCAAAAGTTCCCACTAAGGAGCTATAAAGAGGTGCTAGAGGGTGCTCTTTGAATTAACCAAGTAGCCATTGACAATGGTCGTAAAAGACTTATGGAGAAAATGGAAGGTTAGTCACTCCTAACCAAAATAACCTGGTTACTCCAACAGCACAAGAAATAATCAAGGACCGAAGGTCCTTAATAAGAACCATGGGGTCACAAGGATGGTGTTACTGACCAGCCCAAGAAGCCTAATGTTGTTATTCCTCCCAATACAAATACTACCAATAACAACAACAATGACAATAATCAGAGAAACAATAACTTCTTGCCCTCAGTCAATGTTATAGATTTTAATCATCCTCAACAAAAACAATTAACAACCTCAACAATCAAGACAAACACAGACCCAAGGCCCTAACCAATACCTAGGTGGGTATCTAAACCAATTCCAAAACCAAGGGCAGGGGTTCCCAAATTTTAACTATAACAATCAGAAGCTGAACAATAATCATAATTTCAGACCACAACAAGGTGCAAACCAAAGGCCTTGAGATTATGATCCTAATTTATATTGTGGTTTCCATAGGGTTCACGTAGGCATGACATAAGAACATGTCACAATTGAAAACAAGTTTCTACAACATTTTCCATAGGATCAAAGACAATTATTTGTTGACATGTTTTTGCCAAACCCAATAGCACCAACTCAGAACACCTATATGGGACCGGTATCCCCATAACACACCACTCATAATATTTAATGATCCTCTCCCCACGCATCCAAAGGATGGTAGAATATATCCCAATGGTTCAAACAAAGGTATTGTAATAGGGACCCATGATCGTGAAGCCTCAACTTCATCAAACCCATAAGTGGCACCTCCTTTGGATGGCCGCCAACAAATGGAAATTGTGGGATTGGTGGAGTTAGACATTGAACCTCATATTAACACTGCCACTAGAACCAAATATTATTCTTCACAGCCAATCCTGATCTACCCAAATATATCATATGACATTTGTGATACGTTAGGAAAGCTAGTAGGAGCTTATGACTTGATCAGTGATCTAACCAAGACCTTCTCTCACATTTCCTTCTTGGATCTGTTAAAGAATTCCCTACTCATAGAGCCACTCTATTAGAAGCACTAGGTCTTGGCCATTTTATTAACTTCACCCCTCCTCCAGAAGGCATAGATAAACCACATGGACTTTGATGTCTATCCTCCAGGGTAGCCTGAAATAGATGTTGGATTCGTATTTGACATCAACAAGATGCCCAAAGACACTGAAATAGCTCGTAGAGGTGATCTGACGTTGTTTTTACAAGTCTAGATTTACAAAAACTATGTAAAGCATGTGATGATTGATGATGGGGTAGTGGTTAACATAGTCCCCTTCTCTTTCCTTCAAAAGTTAGGTTACGGAGAGACCAATTCTCTTCAACATGAAATACGCTGAGAGGCTATGATAGCCTCAAGCCAATGTTGATCAGGAACTATAGTATTTCCAGTCACCCTTGGGCCTAAGATGGTTCTAACTGAGTTTTATATTATAGATTGGGAAACCAACTATAATATGATCCTTGTCCATCCTTGGATTCATCACATGAAGGTGATTCCCTCCATTTTGTTTCAGGAAGTCAGGTTCCTACATTTAGGGAAGGTCTTTGTGGCACAGGGTGATCCAAAACCCTTCGACATACATCTAGCTAACTTGAAAAAGAGGCTAGGGGTCTACTCTGAGTTTGAGATTCCTACAAATTAGTTAAATAAACCTATAAGCTCAGTACCAGAAGAAAATTTGGTTCCTACAATGGAATTATAAGTCACAGGTTTGATCAAAGGCATTCTGACAGTCAAAGATGAAACTGTCATCGTAGAGACAATGTCACTAGGAACCACAACAAATATTGTCAAGCTATTGGAGAAGGATTTACCTATTCTCCTTCCATTTGATTCTATGGGTATGGGACATACCTTGGGACTTGTTCTCTTCCAGTAGATGAAGTTTTTATGGTTGAAGTAACTGAGGTAAAATAAGAGGACGCAAAGGATTTATTAGTGCTCCATTTTTCCAGGTAACTGTTGGAAGTCTCCAGTTTTGATGTTATAAGTGTCATTTTGGCAACATATAACAGGTGTGATTCTTACCTCTCACGTAGAGTGTGGGAGGATTCATGGGAGAAGTTTTCCTCCAAGTATAAACTTTGATGTCCTATATAATAATGTATCTGAATATCGAATATTCTACTTGGTCTTATTCTAGTAAAAGAATGGCTTCTCTTAATATTATGGTGGCAGGTCCATGTTAACTTGTAAAAATAATCTATCTTGAAGGTATATGAGTTCTAGTAGCCCTTGAGCATCTACTGTTAGATTTGACAAAATATGTAGTGCTAAATTGACAAAGTGTTTGTTAATTTGTGATATAACATTGAGCATTACAATTGTATGTTTAATGACCTCTCATACAATCTATAGTAGATTTTTTCCTTCATCTCAAGAGGTGCCAAGTTTTGTTTGAATTCCTGAGTCTTGGAAGTTCGTTATTTTTTTGTGACCGCTGTAACTTTCCAATTTTATTAGGTATGGAAATCGAGTCTTCTAATTATCATCAGTCACTGTTGACACTATATAAGCTTCCAATCATTGGATATCAACCAGTTGCATAATTGCATGGTTACTCATTGCAAATTGCATAAGCCTCAAATAAACATTGTCCTTGGTCTATTATTCATCTAATCCAGATAGATTATTACATTGGATGCCTCATAATTTTTATTCCTTACCTGCAGGTTGCAAGAACTTTGATTTATGGATCTAAGTTGCCTTTTA
This sequence comes from Taxus chinensis, assembly GCA_019776745.2. Lineage (NCBI taxonomy): Eukaryota > Viridiplantae > Streptophyta > Pinopsida > Cupressales > Taxaceae > Taxus > Taxus chinensis. The sequence continues at coordinate 646,150,027 of CM034147.1, read as the reverse complement.
TTATTGACATTGTCAATGGTTTTTATCTCCGAAGGGGCAACATTGCCTATTTATTCCAACTTGGATGCAAGCATTCCATGTAGGGCAATCCTTGAGCAGAATTTGCAGAATTAGGTGCTCTCTAAAGTTCTGAGTAGGTTTACAGATGCTCATATGTATATCTACAGGAGATCATCAAAACCATCTCTTGACTGATTTGATTCTTCACAATAAATTACAGTTACCCATACATTGCAATTCATCTCCAATCCTCTTCTCATTTCTTGATTTGAGCCTTCCTATGTGAAGTCTAAATGCAGGCATTCAAACTCGGAGAATTTCAGGAAGCACTTGGAGAATGGTGTATTCCTAGATCCCAGAAAATGTGGACTGAATTGGTTCAATGATCTATATAGGTCTAAGCCAGATTCCTCTAACTCAAGTGAATTCGCATGAACCGTGTTATTTCCATTTGGTTTCAAATTTCATTCTTCAAAGCTGGAACATATCTAGGTATTTAAATTGATTTGGTTGATGTTAACTTATTCTCGGACATGTTTAGAGTTTGGGGATTGATAGTTGTTTTAGTTTACAAATATTACATCTATTATCATCCTCAATAAATTGAGTAATCTCATAGAGTAATGTAACTTGCATTAATAATTAGAATTTAATGGACATGTATTTGTATCCTTCGAATAATATACATTGGTCACAGGCAATAATAATGTGAACACTGGTTATCTTGAAAATTCATGCAAATTATTGTTTAACATTATTAATTCTAACCTTCACCATGCTTAAGTATAGTGGTGAGTTTAGTTCAAAATGTATTATTGGAGTTTGTCGTGTATAAGAATCTAAAGTCCGTCATATTTTAGTTTAAGTCAATGTTTGTAATTATCATCCATATTAGTGACATTTTTTCCGTTACCAGTATAGTGAGTCATTTTGTTTCATTAGTTGTTGTCAATTCACCTAAAATGTTGTGTTGATTAAAATTTTATATTTGACATCAATAGTGCACTCAACATTAATTTCATTCTAGTCATCGAGTCAATAGTAATGACAGTCATAGGAAAAATTATTAGGATCTAGTTCAAGTATTCCGGAACAACTGTTCCTCATTTTCCAATATACTGATCATCTTCCTCAATTTGAGTGATTAAAATAGGGGAAGGAATTGTACCATGAGCACATGATTTTGAGTCAAGTCAGCCAAACTACAGATGATATCAGAAAACATTGAGCATGCGTCTAGCAGCAGGACACTGAAAGAGAATGAAAGGTCATTCAATTTTCATGTTCCTTACGGCCATCGTTGGTGACACCCTGACGTTTGGGGCATTTGATACCAGTGTGTTTCACTCCAGGTTGCAAGAATCCTATGCTGCTAGATAAGTGGAAATTTGATCATGGAGCTTCATTGAACAACTCTTGCTTCCCAAACATGGAAGTCTGGTAGGATGGAGCACAGGATTACTGGATCTAGGTATTAGAACTGAGGCAAAAAAATAGTGACCAAACTTTTGACGGGACCACAACAACCAAGAGCTCTGATGATAGTGTGTGATCTGAGAATTTTACTTGCCCAACTTATCTTCAAGTCAGTTGACATAACACTTGAAATCCTACATCTGTGGTATTGTAGGTAAATACCACTAGCAAGACCACCATTCTTGACCTAATTATGGTAATCTAATGAAGTGAAACCTTCACTTTGAGGGGGTGGTAACACCAAAGAAAAACACAGGGATTTTCGGACTTTAATCAACTATTTGTTATCCATAGAGTCAATTAATGTTTGTGATCATATTCTATGATTATCAACGGTGGAGATCATACAGTGCACAGTACAGGTCATGAATGGCACCCAAGGGGTTAATGGTGGGAAGCATCATGATATTGATTGTTGATCCACTATTTGAAAATGTAATCATCCTTAAATGTGATCGATGTTATACACTTGTTATAAAAACTGTAAAACCTAAAGGGCCATGTTTTGTTGGTGTTTATAAAACCATTCCATGTAGGTTGTTGTGTCCTGAAGTGGTGAGAGGTAGCTTTGGTGCTAGTCCTGTAAAATATAGCAATTCTATGATCCACGCCGGCTATGTGGCACAGTACCTCGTGGAGCAAACGACAGAACAGCGTGAATGAATTACTTTTTGATTCTCATGTAAATTTGTAGCACTGTCACTTGGAATTTCAATAAGATTACACAAAGGATGATCCAACATCTATTTTTCCAAGTAACTATTAGGACTCTATAATTGTTTATGGAGCCAAGTGTCATATTTGTACATCGGGGTAATAAATTCTTACCTCTCCTCAAGGGAAGGATTTTTCAATCGTTGTACCTTCAAGTTAAACTTATAATGTACAAATAACGGGGCTGAATACAAAGCCCTTCCTACTTGGTCTCATTGTAGCCAAAAGAATGGCTGATATATTAATATTAGGGTGTTGGATTGAAAGAGTCACAAAATTATCACAAATCAAGCTATTTGAGGTATTTGAGACTAGAATTGAGCATCTACAACTCTACAAAACATATGGAGTGTTAAATATAACAAAGGGGTTTGACTTCATATCAATTGAAGAAATTCCACGAGAATAGAACCTCCTCATAGACTCAATAGATAACTTCCTTCCTCTCTTTACTCCAAGCAGTGAGTTGGAAGATACAAAAATTCATGGTCTCAGTTCATGTTGAACCTTTGATTTGTAAACACTGATAACTCCAATGTTGACATACATAGAAACTGAGAGTGAGTAGTCATTGCAGATCATGTTGACATTGATAAAGAAACTCTGGGATATCTAAACACTTTTGCAGAATTGCATCTTACTCATCACGAGGTTGATATTTCCCTAATCCCACACTCTTCTTCCTATTTTGGAAATCTCTATGATAGAATATTCCCCTTGGAAGGAACTTGAAATTTATGACGTAGGAGAAGAGGGGGATTTAGAGTTACCTCCAGCCCCACCTGAGTTTGAGGAAGGAAATGCCTCCTTAATCAAGGGAATAATTGATATAAACATTGAGATAGAGGAGGAACCAAAAATATTGAAACTAGGATCCTCTCTAACTCCTGAGGAAATTGAAATACATACCCATATCCTCAAGGAGCATCAAAAATATTTCACATTTAGCTATAAGGAAATGATGGGAATTGCACCACACATTAATAGTTTACAACCTCATCACCAAGCTAGATGCTAAGCCAATTAAGCAAAATTCAAGGCCCATGAAGCCAAAGGTGGCCCTCATGGTGAAGGAAGAAGTGATGAAACTCCTACAGGTAGGGTTCATCAAGTCAGTTGACTACTCACAATGGGTGTCTAATATCATCCCCATTCTCAAGAAGAATGGAAAGATCCACATTTGTATAGACTTTCGGGATATCAACAAGGCTTGTCCCAAAGATGATTTCCCATTACCATCCATCGATGTTATTATTCGATGCAACAACTGGTTTTGAGTTGTTGTCTCTCATGGATGGGTTTTCTGGGTACAATCAAATCAGAATCTCTGAGGAGGATCAGGCCAAAACTACATTCATAACTCCTTGGGGAACTACTATTATGTTGTCATGTCATTCAGGATTAAGAACGTTGGTGCCACGTACCAACGGTGATGACTTATATATTTCATGATCTTATACATAAGATTGTGGAATCCTACGTGTATGACCTTCTAGCTAAGGCCAGAAAATGATGCGATCACCCAGAGGTGCTTTGTATCATCTTTCTCGCTTAATCAAATATGACGTCATGTTGAATCCAGAAAAATGTGTGTTTGGTGTAACAGGAGGCAATATTTTGGGATACATCATATCTTCATGAAGGGATTGATGTAGACCCAGCCAAAATATGAGTTGTATTGGAAATGAATCCACCATCAGATGAGTCTAACATCAGATATTTCTTGGAAAACTCGATGCAATCCGAAGGTTTATCCCTGATTTGACCTTTGTTATTCACCCAATCAACAATTTTTTGAAAAAGGATTACTGCATTGATTAGATGGAAGAATGCAATGAGGCATTTGAGTCAGTTAAACAGGTTCTTGTTGTCTCCTCCCACACTCATGCCACCTAGGTCAGATCACCCCTTGATCCTGTATTCATGAGCTACAGATGTCTCATTAGCCTGCATGTTAGCTCAAGAAGATGATGATAAAAGAGAGCATGTATTCTATTTCATTAGTTGAGACATTTCTTGATTATGAGACACATTATACATAAGTAGAGAAGGAATTCCTTGCTATAGTCTTCATGACAAAATGCTTAAGACATTACATGTTAAACCAAGAAACAAGGGTTATTATTAAATTAGATCACCTGTGGGACTTTTATCATGCAAGGGTCCTTATCTAAGAAGGTTGGACACTTCATAACTCTGATGGGAAAGTTTGAGTTAACATTTGTTAATCAAAAATCTGTCAAAGGACAAATCATTACGGACTGGTTGGTTGACAACCCATTTGATGGAGGTGATCTAGTAAATTTAGACTTTCCTGATGAGTGTGTGTATTTTGTTAAAACTAAGCCTCCCATTTCTGTGTGTCCATGGTACACTGACATCATTAATTTCATAGTGGACCATACATATCCAGAAGGGGAAACATCAAAACAAAGAAGATGGTTGCATATTATAACCACCAAGTATGTCATCTTGGAACAAGTGCTCTATCATAGAGCCTTTGATGGAATGTTGTTAAGATGTGTTGACAAAGAAGAATCTGAAAAAATTCTTTATGAATCACATAATGGAGTATGTGGAGGTCACTTTGGATGCCACGCCACTGCTCGAAAGATACATCAGATGGGATATTTTTAGCCCATGCTAGAACATGACGCAGTAGAGTTTGTGCACAAATGCCATAAATGTCAAGAGTTCTCCCATGAGATCCACATACAGGCATAGGCTCTACAACCAATTACAACACCATGGCCCTTTTCCACATGGGGCCTAGATTTGATAGGGAAATTCTCTCCCTCATCAATAAATGGTCATAACTTCATAATCACGGCCACATAGTACTTTACTAAGTGGGTAGAAGCCATGCCTCTTACCACCATGCCTGGATCAGTAATCACAAAGTTCATTCTGAACCAAATTATTTGTAGGTATGGGGTCCCACAAGTCATTATCTCAGATAATGGACACATCCTTCAAAAATTATGAGGGATGTGAACTATGTGAAAAAATTCAAAATAAGTCACCACACAGATTCTCTCTATTATCCTCAGGCCAAAAGGATAGGCTGAGGCTACAAACAAGACATTAAAATCCATTCTCCTTAAGACCTTCAAGGAGAACAAATGAGATTGGAATTTAAATATTTTTCTGACCTTGTGGGCTTATCAGACATCAGTAAAAATGCTAACAGGCTAAACCCCTTTTCTTTGGTATTTGGTGCAGAAGTGGTTTTACCACTCAAGGTTGAGATACCTAGTCTTCGTATATCATTGCAAGGAATTATGGGAGAAGAAGGCTATCGAGAAGCATGAACTCTCTCAGCTAGAAAAATCTTGATGAGGCTAGACTCAACGCTGAACAATGGCATACTGTTTACGTTGACCAGATGGCTCGGAAATACAACAAGAAAGTCTATGACAATAAATATATGAGGGAGATTTGGTTCTAAGACTTGACAACCAAATAGAAAAAAGACCGGTGAAGGAAGGAAATTCAGACCCAAGTGGTTGGGTCCATATCGAGTAATAGAAGACTAAAAAAATGGGGCATTTCACCTGTGTACACTAGAGGGTGAGGAGTTTAGTGAATCTGTGAACTCTCTTCACCTGAAGAGGTATTACACATGATCCATTAGCATTTTCATATGTACATTACTACATCTGCATTGCATTTTCATCTTCCAGTTCATTTTGTAAAATTTCTGATCAAGGGACTTATTCTTATAGAAATTCCTAAAAACTTCTAAAAACATTGGCAAAACATTCAAATCATACCTCTACAAATCTCCATAGTGTCATCAATTGTTTCTGAATCATTTCATCTATCCAAACAAGATAAGACAAAGATTTGACAATAACCATACCAAGGCCTGATTACTTGGTTCTACTTAAATTTTCTTCTAGGTTAGGTGTCCTTGCCTATAGTCTTTTCTATAAGCTTCATGGTGTTGCATCTATCCCATAAACACCTCTTTTGAAATAATAACATTCTAGCCATTTTTCCTAGATAAATAAGTCTAATAAAAATCCACAAAAAAAATTATATTACACATTTCTATGCCCTACCAACCTTCGATGTTGATCCTGCGTCTCTTACTAGTGATGTAGGGTTTAGAAAGGAGAGAAATGCCCTTACTCACCTATGCCTTTTCCATGGTGATAAGCCCATACTTCCTACTAGTAGCATGGGGAAAGGTGTAGGGGGTATCTTGGAAAAACTTGAAAGTTAGAAACAGTTCATTCAAATATTGTGAAATCATAAATCAAAACAAAGAGAGTCAGGTATCAAAAATTCCAAGAGAGCTTAAAACCTCAAAACTAAATTTTGTCAACCAAGTGGCCATTTTTGGATATAATTCTAGATAAACTAGAAAGCAATTCACATTCTAAACTATGAATCAAACTTGAGTAGAGTGAGGTTGTAGTGTCCCAATTTGGTTTTTTCAAAACCTTGTCTTTCTCTCATCATTACCATTCAAAAAATTTCATAACTTGTGCCCTTTCTGGTTCTTGGTGTTGATCCCTCACATATTACTAGTTGCGTGAGGTTAGGAGTGGGGCAAGTTAACTCACTTATCATAGTGTTGTGGTATACCAATACTAGTGTCATGAGGTTGGGAAAGGAGGGAAGTGCACTTTCTTTCCTACATCTTGTCCTTGGTGATGAACCCATACTTCCTATTGGTAGTATGGGGAAAGGTGTAGGGGGTCCTTTCATAATAAATCAATAAAGTATAATAAATTTAGCAAATAAAAGGTTCTTTGAAACTTTAAATCTCAAGAGAGTGAATTAGATGTATATGTTCTAGGAGAGTAAAGCCTTAAAACCATATTTTTTCAATCAAGAGGCCATGTATGGATCTAAGTCTTGATAAAATTAAAAGCAAATCAAATTCTAGACTATGTAGTAAACTGTGTGTAGAGTTAGGTTTTGGGTTCCTAATTTTTTTTGTCAAGCTATTTTATTCCTTACATCTTTTCCATTCATCAAGGCTATATAACTCGCATCTCTTCTGGTTCTTGGTGTTGAGCCCTCACATCTTACTAGTTGCATGCAGTTAGAAGAGGAGTGGGTTCATTCTCTTATTTTATCACATTCATCATGTTTTGCCAACAAAATAAAAAGTACTAGATATTGTTTGAAAATCAATGTTTCGGGGTACATTGTGTTTGCATAATCATCATTTAAAGAAAAACAAAAAATAAATTATTTTGTTAACAAATCATCATCCACAAGAAGCACTCAAAAACCATATAAAACATTAGAAATTTTGAGCATCTAAGAGTACACGAGTGAAGCAAACCATCAATGAGATAAACTATTACATGAAGATAACCGAGGAAAAAATTATCACATATGTATATATCTGTATATAATCAGGTTTGTATACAATGCCATCACACTAACAAGTATGGTCAAAATGCTCACAGTGACATGAAATCCAAAAAAATCGATATATATATATATATATATATATATATAGATATATGTGTGTGTGATGTGTGTGTGTGTGTGTGTGTGTGTGTGTGTGTGTGTGTGTGTGTGTGTGTGTGTGTGTGTGTGTCTTGAAAAGTATAGCAAAGCAATAAAGGCCTACGACGTATCCCTTCCTATGGGATCCGGATGAAGGATCCCAGTGAGGACTCCTGCCATGCCTCTTATGATGTGAATGGGAGCCTTCATGACCATAACGATGAGAGTGTCTGTGAGATGGAGATGATGATATACCAGAAGTGGTATCGCTGCAAGAGTGGCCTCATTGTTGTTTCCTCTCAGCTAATCGGAATGCGGTGAGCTCGGTCCTCATCTCAGAAAGAATATATGCGGCTCATCAAACTGGTGTGAATACATCGGTATTATGTCTGGCCATCTGTGATTGCCCCACATGTGTGAGCAGATCCTCGCATGTCTTCCCTATAGGAATAAGCAATGTTTCAATAGGGATCTTGTGAATAATATCTCACCATCCATCAACAATGGCTAAAACACAAGTGAAAACAATGGCGAGTTAAAAAAATATTAAAAACTCAAAAATAAAAACAATGTGCAATTCACTAACAATTCTAAGTAGTGGGGTTGATAGAAGAGTATCTACATACTCAGATCTCATGGCTTCTAGAAAGGTACTTTTGGTGTTTCCAGTGGTGGTTGAGCTACTACAGGTACCTCCTCATCTACAATCTCTCCTGAGGCATCTCGTTGTCCCATCAGAGACTGCTCATCATCAACTCCCTCACGGGAAAGAGGATCCTCAGAATAGAGTCTCCTTCTCCACCTCTACCTATGCTCTCTCTACAATAGAGGGCTACCTAGTAACTCTTATCTCACTATAACTATCTCCTCCTCCATCTTGACCCTCCTCTCTAATATCCTCTCCTATCTTTCCCTCATTCTTCGTCTCCATCTCTGTCCTAGCCTCCTCCTCCTCTTCCTTCTCCCCGTTATGTGCGGGAGCAACCTCAATCTGCAGTATAACTCCTGGCCTAGCAGGATCCAGATTGACACTCTTTGTAGTAATAGGGATTCTAGGAGTCATAACTAACCAACCAAGTTGGCCCCTAGGACTGGCTCGATATTCTCTAACACTAGGATAGATAGTAGGAACATCGGGAAGTGTGTCAACATACGAAAACCCAAACTACTGTGAATTTTTTTTTTATAGGATGAGCCTAAACTTTGAATTTCCTATTGACGAACTGAGATATAGTGCTATAGGAAATCAATATAACTCTATCATCACCCCACAATTTGACCATATCGTGGTATAGATGTGCGACCATATCATTGGTGGTAAGCGTGGCTACAGGTGCTACGCCCTTAACCTATTGCTTATATTAGGATATGGGTAGTTGACTTGTGGCTTACCATATCATTTTATTATATCATTTATACTTTCTCATGCTTAGTAGGTTAGCCTTGGTGATGTCCATAACATATGAATAGTATATATAGGTGATTGTAGGTAGTAGTTCAGGATGATTGGAGCATTTGAGTCTTATTTTATGGTTTAGAGGTTGCCCCCCTAAAAGTGGCGAACCTATTATAATCTCATATTGAAATCATTATTATGAAATATTGTGTTATTTTGTGTTTTATTTCTGATCATTATCTAAATTATACAAGTAATTTCATTACAATTGGTATCAGAGCTGCGATTCGGGCAAAATTAGGGAAAAAACCCTTTTTTTTTGTTTCCTCTCTATCTTGCGATCCACATCGAATTTTTGGGAGAATTTATTACCAGAGTTGAAAATCATTTCAAGTATAAATCTCTGAAAATTTTAGACCTTTTTGATATCTTTTGCAAAAATTATTGCAAATTTAGGGTTTTTGAAAAAAATGCTCCCTAGACTGAAATTTGTGAAAATTTTTTAGATTTCTTTACATTTTTGGAAATATCTCAAAAAATAGTATTATTATCTTCTCTATTTTGTTTCCTGTTTGGCCAAATTTGTATCAAAACACTAAACCCTAAGGTTTGACATCGTGGCGGGGCCTTCCAAAAGAGCCAAAAAGAATCCAGTCACTCCGGGTAAAACCCTAGATAAAGATGGGGTAGTGATTAAAGAGTTAGAGTCAGAAGGGGTAAATATAGATTCTTTAGCACTAGGGTTTACCTTAGTTGATCATAAGGTGAGCCAACTCAAGTATGATCTGTGAAATGTAAAATCTGAGATGGCCTCTAAAGGAGATATAGACTAAATCAATCAGTGGTTGGATGATATCATGCTGTTAGGAAATATATCTTAGTGCTCCATTTGTATGGGTGAATAATAATTACATGTGTAATTATTATTATGGTAACTTAGTGAAAGTACATTTACTATGTAAATGTAAATAGTAAATGTAAAATGTGGTTAGTATGTGGTAAATTAGTAAGTTAGAATAATAAAACAATTAGTATTGTTTTATTATTATATTGGTGAGAGGTGAAAACCATATGGGTGTATAGTTGTATATGAAGACAAAGTTTGTTGTGAGAATTGTTATTATACATCTCCTATATAATGGAGTGTATTGAAATAGTGAAAATAATAATAAAAATATAATATAGAGTTGTTGATTTCAATTATTGTCTGTGTAGCTATTTCATGGATTCTTTGTATTAGATCAGAGTAATTTCTACATTTGGTACCAAAGCAGGTTAAATCTGTCTCGAAGAAGATCTCGTAACTTTTGTTTCGTGATCTGGGTTTCTCTAAAAATTTTTTTATGGAACGATCTATTATACAAGAAGCTACAGTAAATTTTTTAGCAAAACTCAGTTTGTAGTTTGGGAGAAACGTCCAATTTACTATACAACACATTGATCACTGCTTGTTTTTTTGAAGAAATCAGAAAATCAAAGGTAATTCAAATCTACATTCATTTTTTTGGATATTTAGATTCAATAAAATGGATATACCATTAGATAAATTTAATGGGCTGAACTTCCATACATGGAGAGTAAAAATCCAGATGCAGTTAATGAATAAAAATCTATGGAGGATAGTAGATGGCAAAGAAAAAGCACCTACATATATAAGCAAAATTGTAGAATGGGAAACTAGAGATGAACAAATAACAGATGAAATTGACTATAATTATGAAGACTTTCTATTCTAAGTGAAGTTCTTGGAGGAACGAGGCACAGGAGGTTGGAGGTCATTCAGCGACCTCTCGTCAGTCACCAACGACGGGGCCGTATCAGTTATGGTGATTATTTTTTTATACAGTGTGTTCCTGTTGTTTCTTTGTATTTTTGGCAGAGTGTTTGGCTTCAGTGTTCCTATTGTGGTTTGCAGAATAAAAGAAATTTCACATTGAGGGGGGAACATGATCTCAATGTTCCATTTCTATTTTTATACATTTCTGGTATTTTCTATATATGCAGCAGATTTCAGCAGAATTTCCTATGTTATTCCCTGTAGTGAGATGTGATGAGGGCTAAAAAATAATACTTGGCATATCATGATGTGGTTGTAGGTAAACCACTTGAAAACCTTCATTTTTGGTTTGTTGTACACCACTTGTAAAACCACCTTTTTTGGTTGTTGGTAAACCCTATGCAAAACCATCACCCTTTTGGTTTGTGGTACACCACTTGTAAAACTGCCATTTTTCGGTTGTTGGTAAACCCTATGCAAAACCATCACCTTTTTGGTTTGTGGTAAACCAATTGCAAAACCATCATTTTCAGTTTATGGTCAACCCTGTGAAAAACCATCTATTAGGTTTATGATCATCCTGTAAAATCATCAAATCATGAGCAGGTGCAAGTATAAGGCAGGTTTTCCCCATGTTCACACTAAGGGGGGAATGTTAGGAAATATATCTTAGTGCTCCATTTGTATGGGTGAATAATAATTACATGTGTAGTTATTATTATGGTAAATTAGTGAAAGTACATTTACTATGTAAATGTAAATAGTAAATGTAAAATGTGGTTAGTATGTGGTAAGTTAGTAAGTTAGAATAATAAAACAATTAGTATTGTTTTATTATTATATTGGTGAGAGGTTGAAACCATATGGGTGTATAGTTGTATATGAAGACAAAGTTTGTTGTGAGAATTGTTATTATACATCTCCTATATAATGGAGTGTATTGAAATAGTGAAAATAATAATAAAAATATAATATAGAGTTGTTGATTTCAATTATTGTCTGTGTAACTATTTCATGGATTCTTTGTATTAGATCAGAGTAATTTCTACACATGCAACATATAAAGGGTAAACAATATGCCCCAAATCAGCCCCATATCAACCAAGGAGGATATTTAGTTCAAAATAATGGACAAAATAACTATATTGGATCACTTTCCCAGCCCAATTAAAATCCAACTTATTCACAACCACATAACATGATGCCGAAAGTGGATATGCACAAATTTTATGGGAAGGATTCACTGAATTGGATAAATCAAATGGAAAACTTCTTTGAGTTACATCAAAAATCATCAAGACAAAAGGTGACCTTGGCATCCCTGTATCTTAAACCAAACCAATTCATTTTGTATTGATGGTTATGTGCTTAGAGGCAAAAGAATGGTCTCATTGTCACTTGGATAGTTTTTACCGAGGAGTTGTTATTGCACTATAGTTCCACTGTTTCAGAGAACTACTTTAGTTAATTGGAAAAGTTATGAAAAACATGATCAGTCAAAGATTATGTGCATCAATTCTATATCCTATCCTTAAGGGTTTGTTGGTACCCAAATTTTCTCCTTTTCAGTCTGAGCAATATCAGAGATATGATATGAAGCTTGAAGACAGATAGATCATGATGTGTTTTGTCTTATAGCTAGGGATATGATCTAACTGGCACTCAGATTTTTGGAGAGATAGGTAGCACTCAAATATGACTTGAGCTTGTCCTAACTGTTTTAGGTTGTGCCTATCAACCAAGGTAAGAGAACCTATTTTGTAACCCTCAGATGGTGAAGGAGATGAATATATCCCTAAATTTGTGTAAATAGTATGGAAAGGGCCTTGGGAAAATATGATCAACACTCCAAATCTAAATTTCACAAGTTGTCACTCCCAGATTATGGAAATATTTTAAATGCAAGGCAAGGGTTACTGAAGAAATTGTATGATCCTGATTTGCTTTGTGCATTTTTGTAGATGGATTAGATTCTTTTGTTGACACACAATGCAATGCAGGGGTAGTATGGGGTAGGATTTAGTTATTCTGAATGAAATTTTTGGTGGGAAATTTCAGACAAGACTAACTAGAATATGCCAAATTATTTGAGGACCTTTGCAAGAAATTTGTAAGACCTAAACTACATAATGCTTCAATAGGATTAAGGTACTCATGTAGCCAGGATATGTGCACCAAATGGAGGCCCAGATCTACACTCTTCCACACAATCTTTGACAACCTGCCACAAAATCTTGAAGCAGATGAACCAACAAAGCATCCAAAAACCTCTAGTTTATCATGACCTAAGGTGCACCCAAAGGTTTACAAATAATCTCTAAATTCAAGGAAGGTAAAGTGATTTTAAATCTATTTATCTCTTTATCAGATGAAATCTCTTCTGAATGTGAGGTTATAGATGCCACTAAACTATCAACAATTGACCATGTATGATCAAGAGATATTTTAAACACAAGATCGTAACAGGAGCAAGAAACACAAATTGAAAACATTCTGGAACACAAGTGCATGCAAATTTTACCAAGAGACAACACAAAATAATACAGAAATGATCAAATCTATCAGCAGGGGAATGTTATAAGAACAATCTCAGAGCTTGTTGATGGATTTACAACTGAAACCAACTCAACATGATACAAATCTGATGCAAAAAGGAATTATAAATGGTTCTCAGGTGGTTTCTCAGATAATGGGATTTTTCCCATATTTTCTCGTGAAATTATAAGTTTCTCTGACCTTTTACATGTCAAAAAGCATGCATTATATAACAGTCTATTACATTTGATCCTTCTTTCCCGAGAAAAGAATATGCCTAGCATCAAGTTTGTTACAAAATTCCAACATGATTCACAAATAGGGACGTTTAACATATTTGCAACAAAATTTTCCAGGTGTTTAAAAAAGGTGAATCATTACAAATCCTTTATCATTATCCATTGTGGAGGCACATTTTTCATTCTCCAAGCATGCAAAACCCCTTCATTTCATTATTTCATCCTTATCATTTCAAAATTTGATTTTGTAACTTCTTGATTTGATATTTCACGTTTTACACGGGATGGGGAAAAAATTATTTCAAAAACACCTCAAATCTACAAATTGATCCCTAAAACCACTTACATTGGTCCTTGTAGGCACAAACGAAACGAATTCACAAAAAAAATGATCAAAATTGATTCAAAATTTACATTTCCACACTTCCTGGAGCAAAAATGGCGGCCAACATGGAAAATGTACAGTTACCATTGATTTTCCTTTATCCCTTCAATCTGAGCCCTCCACGTGTCAAAATATGATTGGGAATGGATTTGGGATCACTTTTTGACCTTTTAACATTTTTGGAAAAATGTAAAACTTTGACTTTTTTCTCCACCCCTCCGCCCTTGAAATTTGGTGCTGAGACATGGCATATGGTGGGTCCCATTGAAGTCGTGGCTCAATTCTACACATTTCCACATTATTCGCTAAGAATCTACGGGCTTATTTCATGTTCTAACCCCTTTTTTCGCCAAGGGAAAATTTCCCACTTTGCCTCCGCAGACCCGCGCCTCCGATTTCTTCCCTGCCACGTGTCTCCTTTTGATTTATTGCAGAGCCACACCTCAAATTCTCACACTATGTCATTTTTTCAAAAGGGAGAAAATTTCCCTTTTCCTCCAACGTCTCGCCAACCCACTCTGCCCACCACGTGTCTCCCTGTTGTTCATTCGGACCCGCGGCTAAATTTTTTGCTCTAAGTCATTTTTACAAAAAGGGAACAATTTCCCTTTCGCTTCCGGTGACCCGCCGACCCGCTCTGTGCCTTGAAGTTGCTACGTGTATCCCCTCGCTCCACTGCGGACCCACGATCCTTTCCTCAAAATTTTTCCCTTCACGAAAACGGAAAAACTTACCTAAGTCCTCCGCTAGTCTCCCATTCTGACTTTGCATGAGAATGTGACACGTGTCCTGCGGAGTTACGGGTGAAATTTTGAACTTTTTCCAAAACACCAAAAAATGTTAAGTTTTCAAAGAAACCCGCTGATCCTTGACCAACAACAAATGGCCACGTATGAGGGGATGTTTGAGCTTAATTTTGATAGGAAAATGACACCCGTATGACCGTAAAAAAACACAAAATTTACCAAAGATGCCTGAATTTGATTTTTTCTTCGTGGGTGAAGGATTTTTTGGTAAAAAAACAAAGGGAAATTGATTTTATGCAATTTACGACCATGGGGATAGATTTTCGAGGGTAAAAAAGCATAAAATGAGCAACCATGAGCTCCAATGGTCGGGAAAAGTAGAAAAAATGACAGAGGTCCATGTATTTGGAAATTTAGGGCACAAATCAGGGCAGACATGTATTTTTCTTTCAAAATGGGGAAAAATAATAAGTTTTTGAGATTTTGAAAGCATCCTAACTACAGAAAAAAGTTTTGTAGACCACCAATTTCTAAGAAAAAATATTTTTTGAGCACGTAGAACAAAGGGGAAAGATGGGGAAAATAACAGAGGATCAAAATGGGCACCAACATCAGCTTCTGCTCGGGGATGGGCACTCCCATTGAGTGCCACAAGAACAACGTAGACCAAGTTCCAAAATAATCCATTGGGAAAATAGAGTCATGAGCCAAAACCATCCAAAACTAGCTGAGAAACCAACAAAAATGGCTGCCACACACCAAGGCAAACCAAGAACCACCAAAACACCAGAAACAGAGAAAAAGCCAAACACTATACACTGTACAAGTTGGTGCATACCTAAAATTTGGGGATTAATCCAAGAAATGCTTCAGATTCCTGTCATTAATAGGTAGTTCAAGTAATTCCCCATCTAAATATTTGAGAAAAAAGGTATTCTGACCAATTCTGATATCAATGGAGTAAGGGCCCATCCATAATGCATCAAATTTTCCATGTTTTCCCTTATCTTCATTTTTATTGTCCCATAACAAAACTAGATCTCCAATATCGAAGGCCCTAAGAGTGACATTCTTGTCAAACAACCTCTTCATCTTCTCTCTAAATCTGACATGCCTCTGGTGTGATGCTCTTCTCTCTTCATCTAGCTCTACAATCTGATTAATCCTTTCTTCATATGGATTGACCTCTTGATCCTCAAGTTGTTGAACAAACTAAAATAAAGATAACTGAAGATGTAAGGGTAGTAGAGCTTGAGTTCCATACACCAACTCAAATGGGCTCTTACCAATAGCTCTCTTAGTAGTGATTTTATCAGCCCAAATTGCAAATTTCAGTTGTTCACCCCCATTTTCTCTTGTTCAACTCCAAGGTCCTCATAATGATATTCAATAAGTTCTTATTGCTAGACTCAGCTTGTCCATTCCCTTGGTGGTTATAGTTTTAAGAATAAGTCATATTGGTTCCATGCTCCTTGCACATTGCCATCAAAGGTTTAGCTTTGAAACACATGGCATTATCAGCCACAATCTTGATTGGCACACCAAATCTGCATAGGATATTATTCAACAAGCAGTCCATAACAACTTGGTTTGTTAATTTCTTGGTGGGGATTTCCTCTACCCACTTGGTGAAGTAATCTGTGGCTATGAGGATCCATTTATGTCCATCACTAGAAGGGTCTGAAATCTCATCAATGAAGTCCATCCCCCATTGTTTGAAAGGAGCCTCAATTGATACATGCTGCAAAGGAAGGGAGCTCGAAGATTTTATTCTTCTTGAGAAACGCTGTCAACTTTCATATTTTCTAACCAACATGGTTGCATCTTTGAAGAGAGTAGGTCACCAATAACTATCTCTCAAAATTTTTTGTGCTATAACCCTTCCAACAAAGTGTCCTCCACAAACTCCCCCATGGAAATCAGCAATTACTTTGGGAGCTTCATCTTCATTTACACATTTCAAGAGGACACCTTTAGGGTTCTTCCAAGCTAGCCCAAAGTAAGTGATGATGTATTTTTGAGAAGTTAGCTTGAGGGTTCTTTTCTGATTATTATTTAAATGATCAGGACAACATAGGTATCTGAGGTAAAAGATTATATCCTTGTATCACTCAACTTACCAATTTCCTAAGAACATCTGCCCTTTCTTCTTCTATTTCATTCACTTCCACAGTGTGCAAGTTGCTCTCAGCCATGAGCTTAGCAAGACCCAAACCTCTTACCAACTTTGTGGTTTGGATGTCCATATCATACTCCTGCAGTTTATTCACCCATCTACATCTTTTACTTGATACCTTCATCTCTGATAAGATGTATTTTACCATTGTGTGGGGAACATAAGCAACAACTTTTGAACTTAAGATATAAGGCCTGAAAACCTTTGTTGCTTTCACCAAGGAAAATGCTTATTTTTCCATGATTGTGTAATTTATCTCAGCAGCTTGTAAAGCCTTGATAAAGAAGGCAATAGGCCTCTCAGCCCCATCTTCATTCTTTTGGAGCAAAAAAGATGCAATAGTATTTTTAGAAGTAAAGGAGAAGATTTCAAAAGGCTTCTTATAATTCAGAGCTACTAAGATAGGTGAATTTTTAAGTTTCTCTTTGATTCCTTCAAAAGCCTGAATAGCAGCCTCCTCCCACTTGATAACTTGATCTTTCTTTAACATGAATGTGATAGGAAGAGTCAACTCAGAAAAATTGGACACAAACCTTCTAATGAAATTGATTTTCCCAAACAAAGATTGGATGCCCTTCTTCGTTCTTGGAATTGGCACCCTACTGATTGCTTCTACTCTCTCAGGGTCAATCATGACACCAGACATTGAAACAATATGACCGAGAAGCTTGGCCTTTTACACCTCAAATTAACACTTCTTTGGATTGAGAGAGATTCCAAATTCTCTACATTTTATCAACATCATTTCCAAGTGCTGCAAGTGATCTTTTCTACTCCTTAAAAATACAGTCACATCATCCTGATAAACTAGAATGAATTCATTTATATAGACAACAAAATCAACATCCATTTCTCTTTGGAAAGTATCCCCAGCATTCATGAGACCAAAAGGCATTCTCACATAAACATATGCTCCCCAAGGAGAGGTAAAGGTAGTTTTAAATCTTTCAGACTCCTTAACAACAACCTGATTGTAACTAGAGAACTATCCAAGGTGGACAATAATTCAGGTCTAGTCACTAACTGTAGCATGTTCTCCATGTTTGGAAAAGGATAATTTTCTTTCAATGAACCTCCATTCAGATTTTTGAAGTCTACACAAAGTTTGATATCTCCATTCTTCTTTCTGATTGGCACAAGGTTTGCAACCTAAGATGAATACCTTGTCGGCTGAATAATCCATCCCTCCTTTAGTTTCTTCAATTCATCTTGCATTTTCATGGAGAGGAGTGGATTAATTGGCCTTTACTTCTATCTGAATGGTTTGGTATTTTTCTCAAGAGGGATCTCATGTTGGAATAAGTCTTCTATATATGCCTTCAGCTCTGAATATGACCACCCAAGGTAGTCTTGATATTGTTTCAACAATTAGAGGTAGGACTATTTTTCTTCCTTGTTTAAACTGGTGCCCAACCAAACTTTCCTTGGTTTCTCCTTTGTTCCCAAGTTATGCTCTTCCACATCCCTTGAGGTAGAAATTTTTCTATTGATGATGCAATCAACATTGCTAAAATTTGACTCAAGAGCAACAAGACCTCTAGGAATGGTGTTAGTTTTCAATTGGATAATATATTTTCAAAAAAAGTCTCTCTTCCTTTAGTCATACATACCATTGGTTCCTAATCAGTATTATGATCTGCAAACTCACCTTGATTTTTTAATAACCTTTACACTTGAGCATCATCATTAAACACTTGCTAATGATTGATGTTATTAGGGACAATTGGCCTAGTTAACACTTTAACATTGTACTCAAAATAAGGTGAAATGGTGCAATCTCAAAATCTAGACCCCAACACTACCAACTTGTCAACAGTAGCATTCAAACTTCTCTCATGATGCACAATGTTGAAGGAATCAAACATCTCAATTAGATCCCAAACTACATGTTTATACTGTTTCATCCGCTGATTTTTTGTAGCATAAAATTTTCTTATTTGTTTGAAAACCAACTCTGAATCTCCTTTTGCAATGATGTCCTTAACACCATACTTCCATGTAATTCTTAAACCCAACAACAAGGCTTCATACTCAACAATGTTGTTAGTACATTCAAAATTAAGCTTGAAGGAAAAAAATTCTTCCAAGCTAGGAGAAATAAAAATTATACCAGCACCATTTCCAAATTTGGAGCAAGTTCCATAAAATAGCAAGGTCCAAGGAGAACATACCTATTCAAGGAACTTTGACTGATCCATCTTGTGTTCTTTTCCATCAGCAGTAAAATTATCAGCATCAACATCAGCAAACAACACCTCATAAGAAGCATTATTTGGATCCTCAATTAGATGCAACATCTTTCCTTTCTCCATAGATCTTGACAAGGCTTCCCTCGATGGGAATGGTGGAAAAAGGCATATCCATTTGGACACTCCCTCCAACACTTGCAGCCCACTTTCTTGATAATAACATACCCCATTTGGTAGGGCAATCAATAATTACAACATCCAATTTTAAATTTCTCCCGGGATAAGATGCAAATTGCACCACCAAACCCTTCACACAACCAACTACTGACACTTCTCTTGAGTCCATGGCAGTACATTTTCCATTGGATGCTATCACTTTGATATCCAACTCATTCATGACTTCTAGAGGCATGACATTACATGATGCACCAGAATCAAACATACAATAGTGAAGTAGCCTATCCTTTATGATCAAAGTTGTGAAGAATGGATCAACATTCAATTGGGAATCAACAAAATATGTCCCCAAATATACCTCAATTGTCTCTCAAAGATATTCCACTGATGGTGGTGTTTCAAGGTCTGCAATGATCTGAGGACGAGTTTCAACAACATTTACATTTCTACCTAGAGTAGTCTTTTTCTCCTTTAATCCCAAGTACTCAAATGCTCTCTTCTTATGCTCAGGAATCCTAAGAAACTCAATGATTGGGACACTCAATTTTATTTGGCTCAATACTTGGGCTATGTCATAGGGGAAACTCTTTGGAAAAGCAACAATGGATGGGAGGAAAGAAGATTCATTAGATGACAAGGGATTCTTGGTAGCTTGGGCATGAGGAGGACTGAGATTTTTCCTTGGGAAAATAGAAATTTTGGTAGGATCTTCTTTGGGAATGCCTGTGAGCAAGGGTGTCTTAGGTTTGGCTTGAGGCCCAACTCCCTTAACAACTTTTCTTCTAGTGTTATAGTCTTTCTCTTGAGCTACAACAACATTCATCAACAATTATCTATCTTCCTCCGAAGGAATACCACCATCATACTTCTTAATCATCAAATATCTTAAGTATTCAAAGTCATTGTTAGGAATTTCAAAGGATTGCACTACATCAACTTCAAGAGTATGAGGAGG
Source organism: Taxus chinensis (assembly GCA_019776745.2). Classification (NCBI taxonomy): domain Eukaryota; kingdom Viridiplantae; phylum Streptophyta; class Pinopsida; order Cupressales; family Taxaceae; genus Taxus; species Taxus chinensis. The sequence continues at coordinate 646,129,790 of CM034147.1, read as the reverse complement.
AAGAAAGACTTGTACCCGTTTGATGCAATCCCAAAAGGTAGTAGCAGTCCTAGTACTTATCATTTCAGTAGATGTTTCTCCTCCTTGTGAACTTGAAGAACAACCCATCATGCAAATATCATCATCAATAATATCATCATTATTAACTTCACCATCTCTCTGGTCCACTTCACATGGAGGATGGGGTAGAAAACACCTATCACACCAATCAATATCAGCAACTTCCTTAATAGTAGCAACCCTAGAAGTTAGGGGATTAGGCAACACTCTTCCTTCACATGCTTGAGGATGTCTATTTATAGACCCCATGGATCCTTTTCCTCTATCATATGCCCTTTGATCACCTCTAGGATGATTAGTAAATCTGTCATGGTTTTGTGCTCTTGGCTAACCTTGTGAAGTCTGCCCAATTCCCTTCTCATCTCTTACCAATTTGTATGATAGTTCTTTGACAACCCCTACCAAAGTTTTCACAACCTCCTCCAAATCAGCACCTTTACTAACTTGAGGTTTTATAGGGTTTATCAACTTTACACCATCTCTCTTGAGAGGTTTCCCAATTTCTTTGATATTGTTTTCAATTTGAAGTGCCATGGTGAAAGCTTGTCTTAGATTGGTGGGGTTCTTGTCTCTTAGGTAATAGGCTGCCTTTTTATCAAATGCATCTACATATTTGATTAAACAAGAATCATCACAAGGCCTCGAACTAACAGGAAGCCTTCTCAAAGTTTTATTAAACCTTGTGTTAAATTCATGAACTGATTCATTGGGGTTCTTCTTGATATTCTCAAATTTAGACAAGAGAAATATAGGATCAGTCTTATCACCATATTGCAACCTAAATGCATTCTTCATCTCAGTCAAAGAATCAATTGAATTATTAGGAAAATCCTTGTACCAATCCCTAACATCCTCTTCTAGTGTATGAATGAAAAATTTAATATACACATCTTCAAACTCTATTTCAAAATCCTCCATCATGTTAACAAAAAGTTTGAGATGCTGATCACCAGTTATAGCATTGTTACCTTGGTACTTTGGCAACCTATTTCTGACATCTTGTGGGACAACATTTGGGTAACCATCCATTCCTCTAAATTCAATAGAACCAAAGGTGTTAACAATAAATGGGGGTCCAGGCTAAGCCATATTGTTTGGTGGAGGTGATCTTGGGGGTGACACAAGCTGATGAGGAGTGCAAGGTATTTGGGGCTCAAGAATGTGATTCACAAGACTGGTATTCTCTAAGTGCTGATTTTCTTGGAAATTTTTATTAGGATTGAAACACATAGGTGAAAATTGAAGAAGGAACTCACCAAGTACAGCAAAAGTGAACAAGTTTATGAGAGGATTGCTTGAATCAGAATCACTGGAAGAAGAGTGATAATCCTCTACCAAAGGATGATCTCTCTCACCAATGGATATATCCTTTCCTGATGTCTGACCTTTACCAACCTTCCAAACTCTTCTCCCTTCCAGCTCTGAGTTCCTTAAATCTAAAAACAAATTCATAGTAGAGTCTCTAATGGAGAGAGATCTTCTTCCTTCCAATTTTGTAGATATTAACAACACAAAAATAAATGACAGAAAGGTAATACACTAGTATTTATCAAGATCAGAACAACATAGATTTGCCACTAAGGAACTTCACCCTAGTTGTGTAAATGCACTAAAATACTCTGTCAAATACCTATCAGCAATGAGAATCTTGCCAAACTTTATAGATCAGACCTTCCTTTTCTTGAATTTGTCAACCACAATTGCAAATGAAGTGTAACCACTACTGGAAACTGGTAAAATTGCAGGCAGAACTTATATCTTCACTTCATCCTTACAAATCTGATTATAAAATGATGCTTCAACAACGTATTTGCATGTAAAATTTGCAAGGAACATTACCAGGGTTCTATATGCATTCAAATATCTCAAATATGTATGCACATGGATCAGATTGAACTAAGAAAATATCAAACTCAAAACTCTATTCTTCATTCTAGCCTTATAAATCTGATCAGAAGATGATACTCAGATTTGTAATTGCACATAAATCATAGAAGAAGCATTACCAAGGATCTGAAAAAATGAATAATGTCCCCAAAAATGGCATGAAGAAAGTGTTGTTGACGAGATAAATAGACATGGACTGAAAAATAAATTAGCAAATCAATCTCAGCAATGCAAATTATTCCCCAAGAATTCATAACAGTTCCCCAGCAGTGGCGCCAAGAAGATGTTGGTACCCAAATTTGTTCTCCTTTTCAGTTTGAGTAGCATCAGAGATATGGCATGAAGCTTGAAGATAGATAGATCATGATGTGTGTCATATTTTAGCCGGGGATGTGATCTATCTGGAACTTAGATTTGTGGAGAGATGGGTAGCACTCAAATAGGACTTGATCTTGTCCTAACTGTTTTAGGTTGTGCCTATCAACCAAGGTAAGAGAATCTATTTTGGAACCCTCAGATGGTGAAGGAGATGAAGATATCCCTCAATTTGTGTAAATAGTATGGAAAGGTCCCTGGGAAAATATGATCAACACTCCAAATCTGACTTTCATAAGTCGTCACTCCCAGATTATGGAAACATTTTCAATGCAAGGCAAGGGTTACTGAAGACATTATATGATCCTGATTTAATTTGTGCATTTTTGTAGATGGATTAGATTATTTTGTTGACACACAATGCAATGCAGGGGTATTATGGGGTAGGATTTAGTTATTCTGAATGAATTTTTTGGTGGGATATTTTAGACACGACTAACCAGAATCTACCAAATTCTTTGAGGACCTTTGTAAGAAATTTGTAAGACCTGAACTGCAGAATGCTTCAAAAGGATTAAAGTACTCATTTAACAGGGACATGTGCACCAAATGGAGGCCTAAATCTACACTTTTCCACACAATATTTGAAAACCTGCTACAAAAGCTTGAAGCAGATGAACCAATAAAGCATCCAAAAACCTCTAGTTTATCATGACCTAAGGTGCACCCAAAGGTTTAAAAATAATCTCTAAATTCAAGGAAGGTAAAGTGATTTTAAATCTGTTTATCTCTTTATCAGATGAAATCTCTTCTGAATGTGAGGTTGCAAATGCCACTAAAATATCAACAAGAAATAAGACCATGTATGATCAAGAGATATTTTAAACACAAGACTACAACAGGAGCAAAAAACACAAGTTGAAAATATTATGGAACACAAGTGCATGTTAATTTTTGCCAAGAGACAACATAAAATAATCTAGAAATGATCAAATCTATCAGTAGGGGAATGTTATAAGAATAATCTCAGAGCTTGTTGATGGATTTACAATTAAAACCAACTCAACATGATACAAATCTGATGCAAAAAGGAATTAGAAATGGTTCTCAAGTGGTTCCTCAGAGAATGAGATTTTTCCCATATTTTCCCATGAAATTCTAAGTTTCTCTGACCTTTTGCATTTCAAAAAAAATGCATTATATAACACTCTATTACATTTGATCCTTCTTTCCCAAGAAAATAATATGTCCAGCATCAATTTTGTTACAAAATTCCAACATGATTCGTAGATATGGACGTTTAACATATTTGCAACAAAAGTTTCCAGGTGTTTCAAAAGGGAAAATCATTAAAAATCCTTCATCATTATCCATTATGGAGGCACATTTTTCATTCTCCAAGCATGTAGACCCATTTCATTTCATTATTTCATCCTTGTCATTTCAAAATTTGATTCTACAACTTCTTGATTTGATATTTCACGTTTTGCATGGGCCAGGGCAAAAATTATTTCAGAAACACCTCAAATTTGAAAATTGATCCCTAAATCCACTTGCATTGGTCCTTGCAGGCACAAAAAACATGAATTCACCAAAAATTTGATCAAAATTGATGCAAAATTCACATTTCCACACTTCCTGGAGCAAAAATGGCGGCCAAAATAGAAAATGTACAGTTATTGTTGATTTTCCTTTATTCCTTCAATCTGAGCCCTCCATGTGTCAAAATACGATTGGGAATGGATTTGGGATCACTTTTTGACTTTTTATCATTTTTGAAAAAATTTAAAATTTTGAATTTTTTCCCCGCCCCTCCGCCCTTGAAATTTGGTGATGACACGTGGCATATGGTGGGTCCTATTGAAGTCGCAGCTCAATTCTGCACATTTCCACCTTTTTTGGAAATTTGGAAATTTTTCACTTTTTTCCCTGTGGGCCCGCACCTCTGCCTCTATCCTTGACACATTTCCACCTCTCTATCACTAAGAATCTGTGGGCTTATTTCATGTTTTAACCCCTTTTTTCACCAAGGGAAAATTTCCCACTTTGCCTCCGCAGGCCCGCACCTTTGATTTCTTCTCTACCACATGTCTCCTTCTGATTTGTCATGGAGCAATGCCTCAAATTTTCACACTAATTCATTTTTTCAAAAGGGAGAAAATTCCCTTTTTCCTCTAGCAGCTTTCCGACCCACTCTACCCACCACGTGTCTACTTGGGGTTCATTCAGACCTGCGGCTAAATTTTTTGCTCTAAGTCAGTTTCACAAAAAGGGAACAATTTCCGTTTGGCTTTCGATGACCCGCCGATCCACTTTGTTCCCTGAAGCTACCATGTGTCTCCCCTCACTCCACTATGGACCCGTGGCCCTTTCCTCAAACTTTTTCCCTTTTCCAAAAAGGAAAAACTTTCCTAAGTGCTCCGCGAGTCTCCCATTCTGCCTTTGCATGAGAATGTGACACGTGTCCTGCGGAGTTGCGGGGGTAAATTTTTTTTTTTGCCAAAACACCAAAAAATGTTAAGTTTTCAAAGAAACATGCTGATCCTTGACCAATGAAAAATGACCACGTATGAGGGGATGATTGAGCTTAATTTTGACGGGCAAATGACACTTGTATGACCGTAAAAAAACACAGAATTTACCAAAGATGCCTGAATTTGATTTTTTCTTCGTGGGTGAAGGATTTTTTGGTCAAAAAACAAAGGGAAATTTATTTTATGCAATTTATGACCATGGGAATAGATTTTCAAGGGAAAAAAAGTCATAAAATGAGCAACAATAAGCTCCAAAGGCCGGGAAAAGTAGAAAAAATGACAGAGGCCCATGGATTTGGAAATTTAGGGCACAAGTCAGGGCAGACATATATTTTTCTTTCACAATGGGGAAAAATAATAATTTTGTGAGCTTTTGAAAGCATCCAATCTGGAGAAAAAAGTTTTGTAGACCACCAATTTCGAAGATTTTTTTTTTGAGCATGTAGAACAAAGGGGGAATATGGGAAAAATAACAGAGGATCAAAATGGGCACCAACAAGGTGGAGAATATTCGATAAGGGAATTTGAATGACCTATTTCTTGGGGGTCTTAAGGACCACATCAAGCATGAGGTACATATGTTTAATCCACTCAAGCTTTCTAATTCTATTATCATGGCATGTTGAATAGAGGAAAAAGTTCTTTGCAGTAGGAGGCAACCTTTCATTAATACCAGAGACCATATTATCTCTTCCCCTTCATTCATTCGGACAATTAGACTAAATCCTCAACAAATGGAAGAAAAGAGAGAAAAGGGATTATGTTTTAACTGTGACATCAAATATGGATCAGGACACAAATGTACTGAGAAGAAGTTGTTCTATATCGAAGGAGGAAATGAGGATGATGAGGAAGCTGGAATTATAGGAGAGGCTAATTAACTAGTAGAAGATGAAGTCGAGGATCACCAATGTATAATTTCTTGCCATGCATTGTCAGGTATTAGTACTCCTTAGACACTCAAGGTTATTGGCTATCTCAAAAAATAGAAGGTGATGATGTTAATTGACTCAGGGAGTACTCATGACTTCATAAATAGTAAGTTAGCATCCTTCCTCAATTGTTTTATTTATCCAACTCTAGAAATGCAAGTTATTATTATAGATGGTGGAATAGTCAAGTGCATAGGAAAGTACTATAGTATCAAGCTTTCCATGGGATACTACATGTTAGACTTGCCTATGTTTGTTATCTATGGGAGGGGCATATATTGTTTTGGGTGTCTAATGGCTCACAACCTTGGGTACTATAGAGATGAATTTCAAAGAATTGTTCATGCGATTTCATTCAGATGGAAGGACAATACAATTGAAAGGGATGATACCTAAGTATCCACATATTATTAGCTCTCATCAAATGGAGAAATTTCTCATAAAAGGAGTAGATGGATTTATATAAAATTTATTTTCCATATAAGTACACAATACAGAGTCTTCAATGCCACCCAATCTTTAGAATATTTTTGATGCTCACTCATCTATTTTTTATGCAATTCCAAAGGGACTACCACCAGTTAGGGATCATGATCATGCCATTTAGTTGATTCCATGGAGCCAAAAACCTAACATTAGACCATAAAAATACTCATATTCCCATAAAAGTGAGATCGGAAAAATGGTATAGGAAATGTTGAAGGCAAGTATTATCACGTATAGCTAGAGTGCATATTATTCACTAGTGGTCATGGTACGTAAGAAGGATGAAACATGGAGGATGTGTCTAAATTACCGAGAACTCACAAATTACACCATAAAAGATAAGTTTCCTATTCCAGTAATTGATGATTTACTTGATGAATTGCATGGTGTTATTTATTTCCCAAAATTAGAACTTCGTTCAGGGTACCATCAAATTAGAATAAGAGAGGAAGATCATAAAACGGATTTCAGGACTCATGAGGGCCATTATGAGTTTTTGGTAATGCCTTTTGGTCTTACAAATGCTTCCTCAAGCTTTCAAAGCTTGATGAACATTGTTTTTAGGCCATTTTAAATGAAATTTGTATTATTTTTCTTTGATGACATATTGATTTACAGTAAGACATGGGAAGAACACTTGCAACATGTAAATAAAGTGTTGGAAGTTTTGGAGAAACATAATATCTATGCAAATCCATCCAAATTTTCTTTTGGTGTACAAGAGGTAGAGTACTTGGGTCGCATTATATCCTATGAAGGTGTTAAATTTGATCCTCAGATGATCAAAGCTATGGTGGAATGGCCAAGGGCCAAAAATATCAAAAATGTTTGTGGGTTCCTAGGACTAACAGGGTACTACAGAAGATTTGTGAGGGGATATGGTAGAATAGTATTCCCACTCACTACATTTCTAAAGAATGACACCTTCCATTGGATATATGTAGCCACTAAATCCTTTGAACAGCTGAAGGAAGCCGTGTGTAGCACCCCAGTTTTGGCTACTCCCAACTTCTCAAAAACCTTCATTGTTGAATGTGACGCTTCAAGATTAGGATTGGGAGAAGTTATAATGCAGGAAGGAAGACAAATTTCATTTGAGAATCACCAATTCAAAGGAAAAGTGCTACTCAAACATGTCTACGAGAAATAAATGATGGCGATTCTTCATGCGGTCAAGAAATGGAGGCCCTATCTCATGGGTGGACACTTCAAGGTAAAAACTGATCATGATAGTCTCAAATGCTTTTTGGAGAAAAGGTTATCATCTAAGGAACAAAAAAAGTGGGTAAAAAAATTGTTGGGTTATGATTTTGAAATCATATGCAAAAAGGGTAAAGAAAATGTAGTGGCTGATGCATTGTCCAGAAGGGATACATCCATAGATGCCTTACTATGTGGAATGTCCATGTTGAAGGTCGATTGGGTGGATGAAGCAAGATTGGAATGGGATTAGGACAAGGATAAACAATCTCTAATAAAAAATATCAAGCAAGGCTCTATAACATCTAACAAATTTTAGTGGAAAGGTAATGCGCTATGGTACAAGGAAAGGTTATACTTGAGTAAAGATTCTTAGTTGAAGCATAATATTCTTACAGAGCTACATTCATTTTTGGAGGACACTATGTGTTTTTGAAGACATATCATATAATAAAAAGAGAATTATTTTTGGAAGGAATCAAGGGGGATGTACAAAATTTTGTATCAGAGTGTTTGGTGTGCCAACAGAACAAAGGGGAAACAATTAAGACACCAGGTCTGTTGCAACCCTTACCAATTCCTAGCTAAATATGGGAGGAGGTCTCCATGGATTTCATCACAGGATTGCCTTATTTAAAGGGTAAGAATTTTATTTTGGTGATTATGGATAGGCTCAAAAAATATGCCCATTTTTTTGTCCTATCACATCCATTTGTAGCCAGTACAGTGTTGGGGTTAGCACACCGGTTGTACAGACAATATATCAAATCTAAGCATACATGAAAATAAAAATAGATATTCTACCAGAGGAATTATACAAAACAAGAGACACAAATCAATGCCATATTTAATGTGGTTTACCCAGTGTGGGCTACATCCACCAAGAAACAAGCCAATTTATTATCCAAAGCTTTGACAAGATATACAATGAAGATTTACAATCTTCTACACTTCTCATATGTTCAGTACTTTCTTCCTTCAAGTTTTTTGATTCTTCACCAAGAATTCTCTCTCACATAATTATCTTGTAATTATGATCAATCCTCTCTTTTTAAACCCTAGCTTTATGATTTAAATAGTCATTTAAGACTTTAGGGCACTTAGCCATGTAATTACATTCATTAAATCTATTCCAATGCTAAAAATAGAAATAAATCCCAAGAGTTAATTAAAAACTCATTGCACAAGTAAATGATGTCGGTTCTGCCCAATTGTCGCCGGTTCCAACTTGCCCTAACTGATGATGGTCACACTCTAACCACTGTCAGTTACTATCAACTTCCAGCAATTTCTATTTGCATGCTAAAACATGAGTATTTTAGCTCCATACTCAATAATCTCCCACTTGGAGATTAATTACTACACACTATACCTATACAATGCCATTATTGGATCCTCCTAAGCTTTGTTTCTTCCTCTTCAAGTTTTAAACTTGAAAACCAGTAAAATTGGAGTGTAGCTCAAACTTCTCCTTTGATAATGGCTTCGTTAGCATATCCGCAGGGTTCTTGCTTGTATGAATCTTTTCTAGATTCAACTGTCCATCCTCCAATACCTTCCGTATGAAGTGATATCTCAATTGAATGTGTTTCATTCTTGAATGAAATGCTAAGTTCTTTGCCAAATGAATTGCACTCTGACTGTCACTGAACAGTTTATAATTACTTTGCTCATTTCCCAAATCTTCCATGAACCTACTCATCCATATCATCTCCTTGCTACCCTCTGTAGCTATAACATACTATGCCTCTGTAGTAGAAAATGCCACAATATTTTTCAATCTCGAAATCCAGCTAACTACCCTTCCACCTACTGTGAAAATATATCTAGTAGTGCTCTTCCTACCATCTATATTTCCAACCATATCCGAATCAACATAGCCACGTAATGAAATATCCACACCTCCATAGCATAACTACATGCTAGATGTCCCTTTCAAATACCTGAGTATCTATTGGACTACTTTCCAATGCTCTTTACCTGGATTAGCCATATATCTACTCATAACTCCCACTACGTGTGCAATGTCTGGTCTTTTACAAACCATAGCATACATGAGAATTACAACTGCTGAAGCATATGGCACTTGTGTCATGTATTTCACCTCCTCTTGTGATGAAGGACACTTATCTTTACTCAATTTGAAGTGTCCATCCATAGGTGTGCTAATAGGTTTTACATTCTGCATGTTGAACCTTTTTAACACCTTGTAGATATAATCCTCTTGAGATAAATACAATTTCTTATTTTTCCTGTCTCTATCTATTTTCATGCCAAGGATTCTATTTGCAGCTTCCAAATCCTTCATTACAAACATGTGAGCTATCTTTCTCTTAAGCTCACCAATGTCCTGCATACTAGATCCTGCAATAAGTATATCATCCACATACAGTAAAAAAATTATATAGCTCCCATTTTCAAGATTCTTAAAATAAACACAATGGTCAGATTCACATCTCAAGTAACCATGATCATGCATAACACTATAAAGCTTCATGTCCCATTGCCTTGGAGCTTGTTTGAGTCCATATAGGCTCTTTTTCAACCTGCACACTAATTTCTCCTTACCCTTGACTTCATACCCAAGTGGTTGCTGCATATAAATATCTTCATCCAAATCACCATGAAGGAAAGTCATCTTCACATCTAGTTTCTCTAAATGCAAATCTTCTACTACAACTAAACTCAACACAGTATAAATAGAAGTTATCTTAACAATAGGAGAAAATATTTCACCAAAGTCAATGCCTACCTTTTATGCAAATCCCTTTAATACAAGCCTTTCCTTGTACCTTTTCTGTCCACCCTCTTCTTCCTTAATTTTGTAAACCCACTTGTTCTGCAATGTTCTCTTTCCTGCTGGAAATTTAACCAAATCCCAAGTTTAGTTTTGTTCCAAAGAGTTCATCTCCTTATCCATGCCATGCTCCCACTGAACGTGAGTTTTATCCTGCATTGCTTCTTCAAAGCTTTCTGTTTCACCACTAACAGTCAATAATAGATAAAATAGAGAAGGTGAAAATATTTCTGGAAGTTTACTTACCCTTTGTGACCTTCTCATAGGAGTTTGGGGTACTGGAGGCTCAATCTGGACCTCCTAGACATTAGTATAAACTTCTGACAGTGATCGATGCCGGTCACCTCTAACCAACATCGGTTCGGCTAACCGACGTTGGTTCTGATCCTCTATAACTATCTGTGGTTTATCTGATTGATGTCAGTCAGGGCCTAACCGACCACGGTTATTGTGTATTTCTGAAGGTGTTTCTATAAAACCTGAGATTTCATTTTGATCAATAAAATTATCAATTTTCTCATCCTTGGGTACCAAAATTTTATCCCTGTACATTCTCTTTTCATTCCATTCAACATCATGACTCCTAACAATTTTAGAATTATCTAACTCCCAAAAATGAAAACTGAAATCACCAGATCCATAACCAATGAAAGTGCAACTCTTAGATTTTACATCTAACTTTTTTCTATTTTCTTTATCAACATGCACAAAAGTTTCTAAACCAAAAACTTTAAGAAAAGAAATATCTACCTCTTTTTCGGTCCATGCTTCCTCTGGTATTCCTCCATCTAGTAAACTTGAAGGGCCATAGTTAATCAAATAAACCGTTGTATCAACTGCTTCTACCCAAAACTTTAAGGGCAGTCTAGAATGTATCCTCATACTTCTAGCACATTCCATGATTGTCCTGTTCATTCTCTCTGCAACACCATTCACATGTGGTGTTCTTGGAACCATTCTTTCTCTACGTATCCCATTCACTAAAAAATAACCATTGAAAGCCTTGTTACAGTATTCACCACCATTGTTAGATCTAAGGTTTTTTAACTTAGAATTTGATTCATTCTCAACAAGGGGCTTTCCATCTTTTAAAAGTTTCAAAGACATTAGATTTGCATTTAATAAAATAAACCCATACCTTTCTTGTAGCATCATCAATGAAAGTAACATAATACTGGGATCTACCATGAGAAGCTACCTGAGCTGGTCAACACACATCAGAGTGTACAAGCTCTAATTTCTACTCCTTCTTAGTTGCCCCAACTATGAGAAATCTCACTCTCTTTTTCTTTCCAAAGATACAATGCTCACAAAAATCAAGATCTAAATATTTCAAATCTGATAACTTACCCTTAGCCGTTAGGATTTGCATTCCTTTTTGACTCATATGACCCAACCAATTATGTCACATCCATGCATTTGAATCTGAAGTAGATAATGCAAAAAAGGAATCATTAATATAGGTAGATAAATATAATGTTCCTACTTTCTTACCTCTTGCCACAACAAAAGAACCCTTGGTGAATTTCCAAGAGTCTCCTATAAAAGTAACCATGCAACCAGATTCACCTAGTTACCCTGCAGAAATAAGATTCCTCCTAAGGCTTGGCACATGCCTCACATCTTTCAATACCCATGTATTTCCTTTCTATAATTTTAGATGAACTTCCCCTTTACCAGTAATACTGCAAGGTTCATCATCACCAAAATAGACATACCCAAAATTTCCCTAGACATAATTTCTAAAATAACCCTTATTAGGGGTTACATGGAAAGAAGCTCCCGAATCTAAAACCCATGATTCAATTTTACTATCTAAAGAAAGAATAAGAGCATCTTGCATTACCCTTGATGCAACAAGATTCACCTCTTTACCTTTGTCTGGTTGTTGGTTCTCTTTATTCTTTGACCAACAATCTTTCTTTGCATGTCCTTTATTTCCACATTTCCAACAAGTAATTCCCTTACTTCTAGATTTAGATCTGCTATCCCTTGACTTTGATTTCCCGTTACTCTTACTCTTGGATCTCTCCTTCTACCTGCCCCTGCTTTCTACATTCAAAGGATTTCCAGATGATGTTTCCTCTGTACTTTTTCTAAAAATTTCTTCATTCAAGATTATACTAACCACATCATCAAAATTCAAAATATTATTAGCAGATGTTGTATTACTAACAACCATTACCAAGTTGTCCCAACTATCAAGCAAAGAACATAAGAATAAAAATGCTTTTACTCCATCATCAAATGGTATTGAAACTGATTTTAACTGATTTTTAATAGATTGGAAATCATTCAAATGACTAGAGGCAGATTCACCTTCATGCATCTTAGAACTAAAAATTTTCTTCATCAAATAAAATTTATTTGAAGCACTATGTTTTTCATATAAATTAGCAAGAGATTTCATTAAGTCTACCGTAGAAGCCGCTTATGTAATATTGGAAGCCACGGATGCTGCCAGGCTCAATATTATAGATCCCAAAACCTTTCTGTCAAAAATCTTCCATTCTTCATCAGTCATCTTCGTAGGCTAGACTTCTCATCCAATGGTAAGTACAAATCTCTATGATACAGATAATCCTCAATCCGCATCTTCCATAATTGATAATTTTGGCCATCAAACTTCTCTACCTTGTATTTATTATCTTATGTCATTGTTGTAGCTCCCACTCAATCAGAAAAACCTCTGTGAGTAAATCTGTCAACACACAAAAAACACTCAAACAAAGCTTTGATACCAGTTGTTGGAGCACACTGGTTCTATAGACAATATATCAGATCTAAGCATACATGCAAATAAAAATGGATATTCTACCAGAAGAATTATACAAAACAAGAGACATAAATCAACACCAGATTTAACGTGGTTCACCTAGTGTGGGCTACGTCCACCAAGAAACAAGCCAATCTATTATCCAAAGCTTTGACAATACATACAATGAATATTTACAATATTCTACACTTCTCAGATGTTCAGTACTTTCTTCCCAAGATTTTTGATTCTTCACCAAGAATTCTCTCTCACATAATTATCTTGTAATTATGATCAATCCTCTCTTTCTAAACCCTAGCTTTATGCTTTAAATAGTCATTTAAGACTTTAGGGAACTTAGCCATGCAATTACATTCATTAAATTTATTCCAATGCTAAAAATAGAAATAAATCCCAAGAGTTAATTAAAAACTTGTCACACAAGTAACCAATGCCAGTTCTGCCCAACCTTCGTTGGTTCCAACTTGCCCTGACCGATGCCGGTCACACTCTAATTGATGCTGGTTACTATCAACTTCTAGCAAGTTCTATTTGCATGCTAAAACATGAGTAATTTAGCTCCATACTCAAAAAAAAAATGCTAAAAAAATATGCCCATTTTGTGCCCTATCACATCCATTTGCAGCTAGTACAGTCACAACTATTTTTTTGGAGATAGTTCAAAGGGTACATGGAACCCCAAAGATAATTGTAAGTGATAGTGATCCTATTTTCACAAGTAATTTTTGGACGGAATTATTTTCATGTTTGGGTACTGAGCTAGCTCACAGTTCATCTTATCATCCTCAAACTGATGGGAAAAGAGAAGTGGTCAACAAATGCTTAGAGGGGTATCTACATTGTTTTGTATCAGATAAGAAGGAAAGGTGGATTAAATGGCTACCACTTGCAGAACGGTGGTATACCACTTCTTTTCATATCTCTTCTCAAATGACCCAATTTTTAGGATTATATGGTTACCATCCACCTTCTATCACTTCTTCCTTTAGGGTGCAAACTAAGGTCAGAGATGTTGAGGAACACATTCAACATCAACAATAGGTTTTGGCTAGTGTTGATGCAAAATCACAGCACCCCTGGATGCAGATTAGGTTTCTAGGTTGATCACTTTGGCATCCAGTGTGATTGCATAACATTGAATCCTTTCTCCAAGTGTGTGACTTGAAAAAATGAGAAAGGATTCTCCAGAGAAGGCTGGTTCCTATTCCTCTGTTCAGATGCACACGAAATATGCAGAGGGTTTTCTCAAAACCTAATCTAATCTACCAAGGAGACAAGGTAAGAAGATGCATAAAATAAATCTAAGCTAATAGAGGTGATGCACCGAGGAATGAAGAACACCTATTTTTCCAATGAACACAGACCATTTGAATGTGATATAAGATCATGCACACAGATGACAAAACCTGCAGTGAAAGACCAGGAGGATGAAAAAATGAACACAGAGAGGGCTGAGAATCATCCACAGACATGCATTACTTGCTCCAAAGATTGATACAATACACTACAGAATGCCATGAGGAAGAATAGTATTACAGTTCAAATGAGAGGTTCAAACTCCACAAATTCGCCTGAGGAGAAGAAGGGAGAGGCAAAACAGAAAAATGTTCGACCTTTGAAAAGAAGCTCCTCTTTACAATATATAGAAAGAATGAGAGAGGGAAGAGAGAGAGGAAAGCCAAATCTACCCCAACCACCTCCAGGTTGCATTCCATTCATCTCATTATGGCAGAAGCGGTGGATCCTAGCAAAATAGCGGGCTGTCTAATAGAAGCGGCGAACTGTCTGCTGCATTAAAGTTGTTTGTTGAAGCATTACTTCTGCTTGTTATTTCGCGCCAGAGGTGTTTCTTGATTTTATCTCTCCAAAATGAACCAAAATGCAAGATAGACCCCCGGAATCGTGTAGAGAATTTTACCAGCTTTCCATTGATATAAAGAACATGCCAATCCAAGCTCTGGATCGAAAGTTATGGCGATCTAAAGATTTAGGGGAAAAACAGGCCAAAATGTGTTTTGAAATCTGTCCTGCGCTCTGCCACCTGGATGACACGTGGCACGTGCTGATTAGACGAGAAATTCTCTCTCCTCTACCTTTCGTGGGCTTTCCTTTTGAAATTTCCTTGTGGGCCCTTTAAACTTGGACACGTGGTGCTATTTCATTGGTTTGGGTCAGTGCTCGAAACCTCGCCCTTTGACTTTTGAACTATCTCCCTTGTGACACGTGTCGTGATTTGATTGGTCTGCGGGTTTGCCGGCTTTTCGCGCCCTTCACGTCTTTATGTCCCAGATGTCCCAAACTGTTTGGGACAAAAACCTTCGATCTGCCCGAAATGGGCTTCCTCGTCCCTCATTTGCCGATGATACGTGGCGCAATTTGATTGGCTCTCGGGTTTTTCAGCTATCCGCGTCCCTCGCGTCCCTGCGGCCTAGATGTCCCTTTACGAACTTTCTCTGTTTCAGCTGAACCAGCTGGTTCGCATCCATTTGTCCCAAATGTCCCAGTGCTTCGTGGGACAAATTCTTCCGGTTCGCCCGATCCAGCCGATTCGCGTACTTCTGGCCCAGATGTCCCTTTTGCTTCCGGACTGTTTGTTCTCATTTCAGCTGATCCGGTTGGTTCGCGTGCTTCACGTACTTGTGTCCCGTTTGTCTAAAATGTCCCAGTGCTTTGTGGGACAAATTCTTCCGGTTCGTTCGATGCGGCCGATTCGCGTATTTCTGGCCCAGATGTCCCTTTTGCTTCCGGACTATTTTTTCTCATTTCGGCCGATTTTTGCCAGTTCACGTACTTCACGTACTTGTGTCCCGTTTGTCCCGGATGAAGACTGGGGCAAATTTTTCCTTCTTTCGGATGATTCAGGCATTTTGCGTCCCACGCGTACCTGTGGCCTAGATGTCCCTTTGCTTCACGGGCCGCCTGGAGGCTTTTCGGCCGATCCGTGCCTAGATGTCCCAAATGACCCGACTGCTCCTAGGACTAGGACTTAGCCATTTTTTGTGATTTTTCCTGTTTCAATCTACTTTCCTGGAACTGCAAAACTCTGATGCATGTTATCGAAATTTACCCTGGGGGGTGAAATTTTGACAACAGTTTTGACGACTCAGCGGGGTCACCTGCCTGCTAGGTAGAAGATCAGTGGCCTTTTAGCGATCCATTAGGCATGGAGTTATAAGCAATAACTTGAAACAAGCCTAATACTGCAACTTCTTCTCCAACAACACTCTAAACTGTAGAAAACAACCTGAGAGCAGCAAAACCTGTGCCAAAGCACTTAGGGAAATAGAAACCTAACTACCACAGGACAATGTGCATACGCACTTAGAGGAATTAAAAAAAATCTAAACTAATATTTACAAGGGCAAACCTTTTCTTTTTTAGTAGCAATGTTTAAGATAGATTCCGTTAACCAGAATCGGAAGTTCCTCTCCATCCAATGCAGACAATTGGAAGGCATTACTATTTTTGCATCCCGTGACCATGTAGTGACCACTCCAGATGGCATCAAACTTGGAATGCCTTCCTGGTTTTTCCCGATCTGCATCCCATTTCAGAACTAGGTCCCCTTCCTGGAAGGTCCTTGCTCTTGCTCTCTTATCAAACCATCTTTTTACTAAGGCCTGATCCTTTTCAATCGTCTGAACTGCATGTTCTCTGATTTCTTCTAATTCCATCAATTCTGCATACCTGACCTCCATTAGTTCAAACTCAGATAACTCAAACTGCTTCATGAGCTCCAAGGCTGGCAATTCTAATGATATAGGCAATACTACCTCCTTCCCATAGACCAACTTGTAGGGAGAATTACCTGTAGACCTCTTTGGTGTTATCCTGTCAGCCCATAATGCTGATTTTAGCCTTGTATGCCATGTTCTTTGATTTTCATCCAGAGTCCTTCTGATGATTTTTAGAAAATTCTTGTTTGTGGACTCTGCCTGTCCATTACCCTGCGGGTAATAATTTGAAGAGGTGCTCAAATAGATTCCATTCTTGACAGCCCATTATGTAATTTTTGAACCTATGAATGATAATGCATTATCTGATATGATGGTGGCCGGCACGCCGAACCTGGTTGCTATTTCTTCATAAAAGTCTAGTATGTTAGACTCACTTGCCTCTTTGAGCGCTACTGCTTTGGTCCACTTGGTGAAATAGTCTGTCGCTGTAAGAATCCACTTGTGGCCTTGACTCGAATTGGGATTGATGACTCCAATGAAGTCTAAACCCCATTGCATGAATGGCTGGTCAACTGAGATTGGACGAAGGGGCAGTGTTGCTAACCTTCCTTTCCCTGTGAAGAATGCACATTTCTTACATTTCTTAACCCATGAGTAGCAATCATTGAATATAGTAGGCCAATAGTAACCAACTTTCATGATTTTGAGAGCTGTTACTCGTGGGGTGAAATGGCCTCCTGCCTCCCCATCATGGAACTTGTGTAAGATCCTCTCAACCTGACCTGTCCCAATGCATCTTAATAGAACACCGTTGATGTCTTTTTTAAACAAAACACCATCAACAAGCACATATGGAACTGCTTGTAATCTGAAGTACCTTCTTTTTGCTTTTCTCATTTCTGGAGGGCACATGCCTGTCTGTAGGAAATGTATCATATTCTAAGTCCAACAGGGAGTGGACACATCATCATTTTCCTATTTTTGATCATCTTGTAATAGCAGGACAACGTCTTCTTCATCTTCTGGGTTGTCTGGTTGTTTGGAAGTGAGCTACTCACACAAACCTTTGCCTCTTACCAGCTTGGTGATCTTGATCTCAATGTCATACTCCATGAAATGGGTGCTCCATCTTGCCCTTTTCTCATTCAAATCCTTGTTGAGGGGAAGTCCTTAACCCTAGCATGTGAGACTAGCAACTGGACCTTGTTGTTTGAGACTAAATGCTTGAATTTCTTCAAGCTTCTAATTACTGCAAGCACATGATTTTCAATAAAAGAGTACCTCACTTCGCAGTCATCTAGGCTCTGGCTGAAGAAGGCAATCGGCTATTCATCATTATTTTGTTCTGCTTGTACCAGAATGGCAAAAATAGTGTCATCACCTCCAAATGCATAGAGGATGAAATCCTTGGAAAAGTCTGGGTTGATGAGAGTAGGTGTTTGGGAGATGGATTCTTTGATTGCTTCAAAACTCTCCTTTCCTTCTTGCCGTCCACTTGAAAGCCATGCTTTTCCTTAACATTTTGGTGATGGGCTTGACAAGGGCTGCAAAATCTGGGACAAACCTCCGAAAAAAGTTTATCCTTCCTAGGAAACTCTGAAGGGATTTCTTGTGGCTTGGCAATGGTAGTGCTCTTATGGCTTTAACCCTCTCCGGATCAATTGCTAATCCTTCCTTGGAGACAATATGGCCAAGGAGCTTCCCTTCATGTGCAAGAAAGATGCACTTCTTAGGATTCAAAGACACTCCAAACTTTCTACACCTCTGAAACACTTTCCTGAGGTGAAATAAATGGTCTGCTACATTCTTTGAGAAGACAGTAATATCATCTAGGTATATCAGCACTATCTTGTTGATCAAGCCATTGAATGCCATATCCATAGCTCGCTGGAATGTTGCTCCGGCGTTCGACAGTCCAAATGGCATCTTCTTGTAAGCATGTGTGCCCCATTTGGTCGTGAAGGCTGTCTTGAACTGGTCTTCCTCCTTCACCATAATCTGATTGAAACCTGAGTAACCATCAAGTAGTGAAAACCTTTCTGAACCAGCTACGACCTGCAATATTTGCTCCATGGAAGGGAGTGGATAATGGTCCTTGAGAGAGGCTCTATTCAAATCTCTGAAGTCAACACACAGCCTGATCTCTCCACTCTTCTTCCTGACTGGAACTAAGTTGGCAACCCAACTAGAATGCTTGATTGGGAATATGATTCTTGACTCAATCAGCTTGTCCAATTCTTTCTTCATGAGAGGCTCCATGTGTGGATTGATTGGTCTCTGTTTCTGCCTGACAGGCTTAGTATTTGGATCCAATTCGATGGTATGCTGAGCTAAGTTGGGATTGAAACCTTTCAAGTCTTCATAGCTCCAAGAAAACACGTCAGGGAATTCTTGACATAGATGTATGAACTCACACCTTTCTTGCTCAGTTGTCATCTTTCCAATTTGCAATGGCTTGTTTTCTTCAACCAATATGGATACCGAATCTTCTCTCTTAACCTGAATGTTTGCTTTCTCCTTTCTAAACTGATCATCGGGGTTAAAAATGGACTCCAAAGTGATAAGTCCCTTGGGCAGCTTGTCAGTTCTCAGCTGTATCACTTGGTCACCATATTGCTGTTCCAACTTTTCTTGATTCTTAGCTGAGAACTCAACTTCTTCTTGCAAGAAATGGATGATTTGCTGGTCATTCTCAAATACTTGCCAACTGACATCATTATCCGGAACTGAAGGCCTCACAATCACGTGGATGTTTGGCTGTACCTTGTCTTGTTGAATGTTTTCTACAATGTCAAAGGTCTGCCCCTACTGCTGCAAGCCTGTCAGCAGCTTGATTCTCTTTCCTAGGAATGGATTTAATGCCGAAACCATCCAAATCTTCCATGAGGTCCCACACCCTGTTCTTGTAGCACCTGAGTAGATCATTTTTGGCCACATGATGTCCCTTGACCTGATTTACAATCAATTCACTGTCCCCAAAAACTTGCAAGTTCTTTATTTTTTTCTTGATTGCCCAATGCATCCCTTGCAACAAGGCTTCATATTCAGCAGTGTTATTGGAGCATGCAAATTGAAATCTAAAAGCTGAATAGTACTTTACTCCTTAAGGTGAAATAAGCACGGCTCCACCTCCTGCACCTTGTCTACTCCTTGATCCATCAAAAAATAGCTGCCATACCTCATTGTCATCCTTGTGGTTTGGCTTGGTGATGCTAGGAATAGGTTGATTTTCTTTGTGTATACAATAGACTCCTAGCTTAGATTCTTCTATTCCTTGATAAGGATCAAAAGCATGCACCTTGCTTGCCCATTCATCAAGAGTTAGATCCAAGATGTTTCCAACTTTAGTGTCAGTTTCATCAGTGCTTGGGTGATCTTCTTGATCAAATGCTAAGAAATTGACATTAATCTGACTTGGAGTATAGGGCTCAATATGGAAGTTTGCAATAGGTTCAGATCTGATTGTGGCCTTAGTTCCATATCTCGTTCTGAATAGCATGTGTGACCAATCAGTGGACAAATATCCCCCAATCTTGGCAGTGAAGTCCCTTGACAAACAGAGGGCAAAGAGTGGTGGAAGGTCTATGACTGACACATATTGTAAAACAACAACATTTGGACATGCGTGCAAGGTAAGACTCAAATTTCTAATCACTCCAACATTTGCTATTGCTTTCCCATCCAACTGCACTACTCCCTTAGATGTTATTTCATACTGGAGCCCTAACTAATCAGCTATCTGTTTAGGCATTACTGAGCTACTTGCCCCGGAGTCTATCATGCAATTATGCACTAGCTGATTTCCAATGATTAACGAAACATAGAAAGGAGGGGGTTTCAACATCTTACCTTGTTGTCCTCCATGATTTCCCTCAGGATGGGCAGCATTTGTAAGCACTTTGTCTTGTATCTGCTGATTCGAAGTTGGCCAGTCCTTCATGGAAGCTTGCAGCAGATCTCTTTGGCCTGGGATAGCTAGGGATTCCCACATAGATATATTAACGTTTGTTTTCTTCATCTGATCAATGATACTGAATGGTGATGAAGGATCTCTCTGCTGCCCCTTGGTTTGCACATTTACTCCTTGTATGTGGGCAGCAACAGCTGGCATTTGAGTTGGCCTAGGGGCTGTTCTTGGCTGTCCTTGTGCATTTGAAGTGGGACTTTACTTGCCAATCATTTGTGGAGCCATGGAAGGTTGTGGATTGGCTGGGGCTAATGGCTGTTCTTCACCCAAATTTCTCCTTTTTTACCTTGTGTTTGCTGCAACACCTTGAGAAGCTGCCCGGTTCATGCCACAAAAATCCTCTGCTTGCTAATTTACCAATGTGGTGTCATTTGGGGCTGATTGCTGTTTGAATGTTTCTTGTTGTTGGCTATTTTCTTGACTGTTCTCACCCTCCACACCAGTAGTTGTTACCATTAAAGCTTGAGTCAAAGCACCATTGAAGCACATGGATTGATTATGAGGCTCATTACATGGAAAACACCAATCATACTCATGGGCAATGTTGTTTTGTGTTGGTACTAATGCCCTAGAGGCAGATATGGCATTTGGATTATAGGGCTGGAATGGTCTATTGACAGGAGGCCTTGTTTGATTCATATTTGCAGCTGGATTAGGTGGCCTTTGAGGCTAATATGGCTGCCTATTAGGTTGAGCTTGAGGCTGATACGAAGGTCTAAAACCTTGAGCTTGCTATCTTTTGAGAGTGACCAGCTCATTGCCTAGATTTTGCAATTGCTTCATGACCTCTTGAAGCTCATTTGGGGCACTTGGAGATGAAGTGGAAGCTTCATTTGAACTCTAATTTCTAGGAGTGGGAATAGGAACTAAGATAGGTGCTTGACTAGCACTTGGGCTCTCTAAAATTGGATATAATGGCATTGGAGGCCTAGAAGCCAATTTACCAGCTTGGATAAGACAGTTTTCGGCTCTAATGGCAATGCTATAAGCAGCAGGTAAGGTTGTGCCTCCCATAGATTGAATTAACATAGAAATATCAGAATTCAAAGCTTTAAGATAGTATAGAAAAACACCTTCTGCTGTTGGCCTGACTGCCACTGGAATCCTATCCCAAGACCTTTGAAATCTGAAGTTGAAATCAGTCAGCTGCTTGTTGGGGGCTCTCTTGATAGTTGTCAATTGTTCTAGTAGAGACAAATTGTCTCCCTTTTCTCCAAACTACTCATGAAGTGCAATACACAGCTGATTCCAGTTTGTGATAGAGTCAGCTCCAAGGCTCCTAAACCATTGCAGTGCTTTCCCCTTGAATGAAGACGCCAGCAATTTGACAGCTACATCCATTTCATTTATCTCATGGATTGCATAGACGTTAGCAATGTCTTTTACATGATCACTAGGAGTGGTATGATTTTCTCCAGTGAAAAATGGAATGTTCTTCAATGCTGTAATTGGAACTGGATTCTGTGCATTGAGGGCGAGTGGGCTGCTGCCAGTGAAATTGACAAATGGATTTAATGGTTATGCCATTCTGATTGGCCTGAGAACCCTTGAATACGAAATGAAAGGCCGAGCAGGTGGAGGAGTTGAGAGAGTTCTGTTTGGTGGAGATGGAGACCTTTGAATCCTTCTTCCTCTTGGCCTTCTTCTTGGAGATAATTGCAAGTATTCAAACAGCACTTCTTCTTCTCCAACTCTTGACCTTGTGATTCTTCTCATAAGCTTTCAGGCCTGTACTATTGAAACCAGTTGATTCTTCCTCTCAGAGTCGCCAGATATGCAAAAAGATTTTTTTTAAATTAAGCAAGAAAATTGCAGCAGATGCACATTAACATCGCTGTAATAAAATTGAGACCTCCAGGTCCCACCGGGCGTGCCAAAACTGTTGATGCAAAATCACAGCACCCCTGGATGTAGATCAGGTTTCTAGGTTGATCACTTTGGCATCCAATGTGATTGCATAACATTGAATCCTTTCTCCAAGTGTGGGACTTGAAAAAATGAGAAAGGATTCTCCAGAGAAGGCTGGTTCCTATTCCTCTGATCAGATGCACACGAAATATGCAGAGGGTTTTCTCAAAACCTAATCTAATCTGCCAAGGAGACAAGGTAAGAAGATGCATAAAATAAATCTAAGCTAATAGAGGTGATGCACCGAGGAATGAAGAACACCTATTTTTCCAATGAACACAGACCATTTGAATGTGATATAAGATCATGCACAGATGACAAAACCTGCAGTGAAAGACCAAGAGGATGCAAAAATGAACACAAAGAGGGCTAAGAATCATCCACAGACATGCATTACTTGCTCCAAAGATTGATACAATACACTACAGAATGCCATGAGGCAGAATAGTATTACAGTTCAAATGAGAGGTTCGAACTCCACAAATTCTCCTGAGGAGAAGAAGGGAGAGGCAAAACAGAAAATGTTCGACCTTTGAAAAGAAGCTCCTCTTTACAATATATAGAAAGAATGAGAGAGGGAAGAGAGAGAGGAAAGCCAAATCTACCCCAACCACCTCCAGGTTGCATTCCATTCATCTCATTATGGTAGAAGCGGCGGATCCTGGCAAAATGGCGGGCTGTCTAACAGAAGCGGTGAACTGTCTACTGCATTAAAGTTGTTTGTTGAAGCATTACTTCTGCTTGTTATTTCGTGCCAGAGGTGTTTCTTGATTTTATCTCTCCAAAATGAACCAAAATGCAAGATTGACCCCGAAATCATGTAGAGAATTTTACCAGCTTTCCATTGATATAAAGAACATGCCAATCCGAGCTCTGGATCAAAAGTTATGGCGATCTGAAGATTTAGGGCAAAAACGGGCCAAAACGTGTTTTGAAATCTTTCCCGCACTCTACCACCTGGATGACACGTGGCACGTGCTGATTGGATGAGCAATTCTCTCTGTTCTGCCTTTCGTGGGCTTTCCTTTTGAAATTTCCTTGTGGGCCCTTTAAACTTGGACATGTGGCGGTATTTCATTGGTTCGGGTCAGTGCTCGAAACCTCGCCCTTTGACTTTTGGACTATCTCCCTTGTGACACGTGTCGTGATTTGATTGGTCTGCGGGTTTTCCAGCTTTTCGCGCCCTTCGCGTCTTTATGTCCCGGATGTCCCAAACTGTTTGGGACAAAAACCTCCGATCCGCCTGAAATGGGCTTCCTCGTCCCTCATTTGCCGATGACACGTGGCGCAATCTGATTGGCTCTCGGCTTTTTCAGCTATCCACGTCCCTCGCGTCCCTACAGCCCAGATGTCCCTTTATGAACTTTCTCTGTTTTGGCCGAACCGGCTAGTTCGTGTCCATTTGTCCCAAATGTCCCAATGCTTCTTGGGACAAATTCTTCCGGTTCGCCCGATCCGGCCGATTCGTGTACTTCTGGCCTAAATGTCCCTTTTGCTTCCAGACTGTTTGTTCTCATTTCGGCCGATCCGGCCGGTTCGCGTACTTCGCGTACTTGTGTCTCGTTTGTCTGAAATGTCCCAGTGCTTCATGGGAAAAATTCTTCTGGTTCACCCGATCCGGTTCATTCACGTATTTCTGGCCCAGATGTCCCTTTTGCTTCCGGACTGTTTGTTCTCATTTCGGTCGATCCGGCCGGTTCGCGTACTTCACGTACTTGTGTCCCGTTTGTCCCGGATGAAGACTTGGGAAAATTTTTCCTTCTTTCGGCCGATTCGGGCATTTCATGTCCCACGCGTACCTATGGCCTAGATGTCCCTTTACTTCACGGGCCGCCTGGAGGCTTTTCGGCCGATCCGCACCTAGATGTCCCAAATGTCCCGACTGCTCCTAGGACTAGGACTTAGCCATTTTTTGTGATTTTTCCTGTTTCAATCTACTTGCCTGGAACTGCAAAACTCTGATGCATGTTATCGAAATTTACCCTGGGGGGGTGAAATTTTGACAACATCTAGTTTGAAGGAGAATTCGGCATTGGCACAAAACAAGATGAAACAACAAGAAGATCAACACCGTAGTGAAAGACATTTTGAAAATGGTGACTAGGTTTTTATATGTCTCCAACCTTACAAGTAGATGTCCCCAAAGCAAAAGAAAAAGGAAAACAATCTTGTTCCTAAATATTATGGCCCTTATCAGGTTCTACATAAAATTGGTAGTGTTTCTTATAAACTAGAGTTGCCTTAATCTTCATGCATACACCTAGTAGTCCATGTTTCCTGCCTAAAGAAGGTTATTAGACAAAATTTTGAAGCCCAGATAGAGTTACCAGAACTTTATGAAGAAGGAGGAATCAATTTGGAGCTAGAGAAGATTTTGCAAACATGTACTAAGAGGCTGAGAACCAAAGACATTAAGGAATATATGATCAAGTGGAAGAATCTAGGCATAGAAGATGCGACTTGAGAGGATGAAGGTTTTTTACAGTAACATCCAGGATTATTCAATGTTGAGAACAATTTTGGTTTTAAGGGGAAGGGTATGCTATGCCCTTAACCTATTGCTTATATTAGGATATGAGTAGTTGACTTGTGGCTTACCATATCATTTATACTTTCTCATGCTTAGTAGGTCGGCCTTGGTGATGGCCATGACATATGAATAGTACATATATGGGATTATAGGTAGTAGTTCAGGATGATTGGAGCATTTGAGTCTTATTTTATGGTTTAGAGGTTGTCCCCTCGAAGCTGCGAAGCTATTTTAATTGTATATTGAGATCATTATTCTAAAATATTGTGTTATTTGGTGTTTTATTACTGCTCATAATCTTAATTATACAAGTAATTTCATTACAACAGGATGATGTGCCCCCCCTGAGGGGAGCCATGACTATTCACCTCAGTGCCTTGATGGCCCTTGTATTGTCTATCCCAAATCCCCTTTAGTAGGGGATCATCCTTTCATACACCCAACACATGACCAAGGTGGGATGGCTCGGGGACTTGCCTTGAAGTCTGACAACTCGATCTAAATCATGAAAAGTAGCCCCCAATATATCAACACCACAGGCATAAATATGACCATATTGCTCAATGATATCGATAATGGAGACCAATAGTCCCCACCCTTGCCTACTACCAAGCGTGAATCCAAGATATCAATAATGGCATTGCGCAAGGCAGGGATAATTGTGGAGGAAACAAAAAGAAGTCTTATGGCTTTCTTGCGGCCTACATTGTGAGCCTGACCATCCCCCATGTAGGTAGCCCACTAATGTGTGTTCTCCAAGTTTCTTCATTTGTACTCAAATTAGTAAGATAAATACTAAAATAAACTAGCAATTCATAATATGGAGGGTTTATAATACCTCAGAAGCGTGATATACATGGATGGATGTGTGCCAAGTAATTGATCTTCGCTACAGCTAATGAACCTGCAGGTAGGAAAAAATGAAAAGGATATTGATTAGATAGGATATGTGGGGGTTTCCAAAATAAAGCCAACTCTAAGAAGTGTGACCTTCCTTTCACGGATGTCAACCCCCATTTTAAAGAAAAAGAAAACTAAAGGATGGAAAATAAGATTACATGTAGAAACAAAGATACTACTGAATCTAACAGTAATTGAGATCTAATCTAGATATTGATTTAATCTGAATAGATGAAAATTAAATAATACTTGGTGTTTCACCTGATTTCTTAGAATGTTTCTTGGAATGTGATGAAACAGATAAGGGTAAAAGGGGCTAGGAGGCAAACTTGTTAAAGTTGGTTGAAGGTTGTTGCGCGCGTATGACTTGTTGATCTACAACTGATCATGAGAGATTCCTTTTTCTTAGGAGGAAATACTTGAAATGAACAACAAGACCACAAAAATAAATTAAATAGCATATGACAGTGGACTGCCTAGCGTATTCTAGTTCTAGGAAATGTGATACTCCCTAGAAGGCTGTCAATCCACTATTTAAAATAATTCAATGTTAACAATAATGAAATATTACTGTGGTTAAAATGATTTAGGTATCTCATTCGATTAAAATAAGAAAATTCATTCATAATAGGCTAAGATATGATTGAATCTGAAGGGAGAGGTCTCTGTTAGAGTACTGGTACTGGTCAGGGTCTAGTTTTTGGCTACTTTGGGTATTTGGTGGAGAATTTAGGCTCTGTTCTTGGTATGAGGGTAAAACACAAAGATCGACATCGGTCTGGTATGATCAATGTTGGTTTAAGTGAAATTGGCAACGACTATGGGTAACTCACATCGGTATGGTCGAGGTAAAGGAAACTTAAAAGAAAATGATTAAAAGGCTTGATCTAAGATTTTATGTAGGTGGTGGGGTAGATTTGAGGGTTTCAGAGGTTTCAAATGTGGTCAAGGATGAACAACAAACGAGGATGGATAATCTAATGATGTAATTAACAAGAGGGCCCAGTTACAAACTAATAGGAAATGAAGAAATGGAGATGCAACAACTTAATCTGATTACAGAAATAATAAAAGCTATTATAGTGTATTAGACCAAGTTGGTGGAGGTGTACTTACTATTATATGAGCTTGATGGCTGGATGGAAATGGAAGTTGGTCAGGTGGATGGAGTTTGGTGTGATGATGGCACTTCCCAAGATGCTCATGTGAATGAAAAATGGCTCTATGGTCACTTCTGATGCTAGCTGTGGATGTTCGGATGAGTATGCGAATGCTGGTTCTACTTGTATGCAACTCTGGTCTCATTTTTCTTTTTGCTCTCTTGATGTGTTAACCCAAAAGCAAGGTTGTTTAGGTGAATAAATGGTAACCAGTGGCAGTTTTGGGTTAACTGGCATTGGTTTAGGGTGACCAACATCGGTTAGGGCAAGATTTCCTAGGTTTTACTAAAATTGGTAGATCTGCTTGATTTCTTGGATCTTGTTCTTTTTCCTTTGTGGATTAGAACAAACTATTCTTTTGTAACAGACAAGAATGTGGTTAGAGGGAATGTAGGCTTTGATTTTTAGGGTTTAGGTAGGTCTTACTTAGTTATGGCAACATACTAAGAATAGGTCTAGGGTGAGGTGGCTAGGTGAGGTGGTGGTGTGGGAATTATCTTAATGAGGATGATTAAATAATAAATATTGTGAGGACATGGATTAATTAAATTAAATTAAATTAAATTACTATTAGAGTGGGGTGAAAGGGGCCATGGTTAGGTGAGTTTGTTTGAGTTGGTTATTTATCAAGGGATCGAGGGGAGTGTGACCCAATTTCGGTGTCTACACCTAGCCTGGGTCGATGATGACTCAAACTATGCAGAAGTAGTTCAACGACAACCTGGAAGTGAGGATCTAAAGAAATAAGAGAAATATGCAAAACCTGTAAGATTTGGATGCAATCTGGTAACTGCAGAAGTTTTTTTATGCTAGAGTCAACCTACAGGAGGAATCTCAGGGAGGAGAAACTATAAATTGATAGAAAGGAAGGATTGGAAGAGGATATATTTGAGAATTAGGACCCTAGTCGACGAAAAATAGGGTTGGGTGACAGAGACTGTAGTAGAGTTGGAGTAACACCAAAGAAAGACAAGTTGAAAAGGAAACTTGAAAGTAATGAGACTGAAGAGAAGGTTGACAATGGAGCTTTGAGTGTTGTTTAAGAGGATCTAGCCGACAAAATGTTAAACACGAGAAAATAAATGATAATATGATAATAATGAAGTAAAATACACAAATACGATAATAATCTCATGAAGGATGATCATGAGTGATGCAAACACATTCTAAGGAGATCCAGGGGCTCTATAACTATTGCAAGAATGCTCAGGCATGAGAGTCAATTCAAAAGTCACAAGAAATATCTAAAATTTGCATGCATCTGATGATTATGGAAAGAAACAACTCATTTTTATAGGGTTGTTGGTGACTAGTTTTAGTCACTTCCAACCAAGGGGAAAGTTTCCCCAATGGGGTGGATTTTGTGCTTTAGGTTAGGATTTTGAGTTTTTGATGAATGGGAAAAGTTTCTTTAAATATTATGTGTAGGATTAGGTTGTTTAAGGATTAATAATGTGTAGTTAGAAGATAGGAATGGGTAGAAAAAGCATAGGGATTTATATTTAGGATAAAAGTGTTCTAAATAGAAAGTTGATTAGGGCAAGTCAAGGGATATGGATACCAATTAATTAATTAATGTGAATTAATAAGGATTAATGATGATAGGATAATAAGTGGGAATTTTATTAAATATTGATAGGGATGGATTTAATTAAAGGGGGGCCTAGATAAGACCATAGAAAAACATGTGCACATGAGTGGATAAGGGTAGAGTTACCAAATTTAGGTGTCTACAACGTGATCTCGCCACTGACCCTACACTATCAAGAGTCAACCTCATGCCTATCATAATAACACCTATAATCCTTTGAATTTCCTCTAAGGTAATGGTCCACTCTCATCGGATCCTGAGTAGCTGGAAATTGTTCCATTCTATGTCCCAATAGCTCAGGAGGTCACACAACAAGTGACTAACTGGTGATACTAACTCCATTTGAGAAAATCTCCACAACCATGCTTTGTGTAATAAGTCCCTGTCTTCTTGGGAAAACTACTCTAGGATTCCTGGAAGCCAATAAAACTCTCTAACTTGACTCAATCAGATGTAGGAACTCTTCTGCATCCACAAAAATAAGAAAAAGAGAAATTTAGAAACATCTTATGCATAGCAAGCTCGTAAAAAACATTATAAAATGACATAAAAACAAAAAAAATCATCACACTTGGTCTAACTCAGCTTCTTCCTTGATAATTACAAAATCTCCCCTCTGTGCAGAGCAGTGGTTGCGTAACTACCACTCTAGGCAGAGTGGCGGTTTTGTAACCACCGCCTGCATAGAGCGACGATCGTGTCAAAAAGGGAACATCGTACCTTGGGGCCTAAAAACTTCAAAAAATGATAAAAATGCATCATTTTTTATGAAATAAAAGATAGACATCTAGGTGCACCCCTTAGGAACATTTTAACTATAGAATTATTGAAAATGACCCCCCCTAGGTTGATATTTTTCAATTTTTCATATTATGGATTTAAAATTAATAAGTGCAGATTACTCACCTTTTTCTTAGCCCTTTTTCTTCTCACCGTTGGGGCCATGATGGTGTTAGAATGCTTGTCAAATCGACTGTACTCTTACATGAAACCATCACAGGTAATCCAAAGCTCCAAATTCTCTTAGCAGTTGAGTGAAAATTATGTTTGAAAATAACAATTTTGGTTATATATAACATGTTTTTAACTCTATTTTATGAGTGTGTGTCCTTTGTAGGGCTAGGGCATTGATGCATGTATGTTTCTATCCCCTCGGATATGGTAATTCATCTTATCATTTTTTTTAGTATGTTTTGTCGATTTCATATCTATATGCACTCGATTCTCATTTGTTTCTTATAGGATGGCATCACTTTGGCACATAGACATGTCAGGTATAACCTCTAACTCCCCATTTTGGGAATGCCATACTTGGACTCTATGTTCTACGCCCCTTCATGACTAAAATGCTTCTCTGAGGGGGCAATATATACGCACCCACTTTTGCACGTGCTACATTGATGGAAATAGTTAAAAGTCCTTTGTGATGATTATTATCTTTTCCAACAATATTTGAGTCATGTTTCATGTTTACAGTGTATATTTGTGGCTTAGTATGCTTTCCTTAGTCATTTCCATATTTTTCCTGCCTTCCATCATCATTCTATGGTGTTTTTCCTTTACACTTGACTTTAAGTTATAGAACTTTTGCGATGGTTACGCAACTGTCGATCTTCCTTCATTGGTGGGTTGTGTAACTTCCAGTCTACACAGACCAGCGGTCCCATGTGCTTTGATTGAGACTTCGCAGGCATGATTTGGACACGTGTTAGCTTCTTCCAACTCACCTTTTGTGAATGTTTCTTGGTCAAATTGGTTTTTTGTAGGATTGATAGATGCGTACCAACTTCCTCTTCCTCTTTTGTTATTAATTGAAATTTAACTTCCCATTCTTGTTGTGATGTGGCACTCCATGGTTTCCAAACGGCTTAGACCATTTACCAGCCTATGTTCAATAAAACCACACTTCTTCCCGAAGCATTGGTTGGACTTTTTTTTTTGATTTACATCGTTATGATGTCGTGATCTTGCTAGAAATTACATAACCAAACACTGTTCTCTTACATTTTTCTTATTCTACTGAATTGCTACCAAAATCCCACTAAGCCACCGTTACTCCAACACCTTCTTCTTTTATTCTCTTGCATTCCCAACACAACTCCCTAGACTCACATCAATATTGAAGTTGGAAAAGAAACTGAGGGGACATCAGAGTAAATCACAACTAACTTTGCCATAGTACTGAATGATGAGGCCATAAATTGGCCATAAATTACCATTATTTTTTCCTTCCAAGTTACCTTTCAAAGTGGATTTAAATGTAATCTAGGAACTTATAGTTTGCTTAAGATAGAATATAGGATACAGATCTTGTTCATTCTTTAGAAATATTTTTTCATCTATTTTGTTGACTAATCCTATTGATTATTTGGGAAAAGATGCAAAGTCTTGTGTATGCATGCCATAAAGGAAAGATAATGCTAGTATTGAGAAAAGTGGAATTGATCATGTATAGTATATCTAAACTCAAATATAATTTCATATTTAGATTCTTCTTAAAAAATTATGCAAGTTCAAAAAAAGAATCATCTCAATCCGAGATCGTATGCAAAAGTTATAGTTGTTTTAAGTTAGTTCCAGAACTCACAGGCTTAGTTTCGGAACTCGTAGAGTTAGTGCTTGAACTTGTAGTCTTAGTTCTAGAACTTGCAGGTTTAATTCCAAAACTAAGAGATTTTGACAGTTTTTGAGGAATTGTGAAAGATCATAGAATCCAATGGAAAATTTGAGAGATTTTTTTGTTCATAACAATGTGATTAACAAAAACCTCATTCAGATTTGCTACAGGTATTACTAATAAAGAGAGATATTACTTTTAGTGAGCTGTAGTATGAGGAAAAGTGTATCATACAAGCGCTAAAAATTCTATAAAAAGAAATAGGAAAGTAAAATAGAAAATCTGAGAGAGGTTTTTGTTGATAGAAATGTGTTTAAAAAAAACCTCATTCAGATTTGCTACAGGTTTTACCAATGAAAAGAGATCTAACTTTTAGTGAACTGCAGTCCAAGGAAAAAGCGTATCAAAAAAGCATCAAAAGTTCCACAGTCAAAAATAGAAAAGTTAAATGGAAAATATGAGAAAGATATTTGGTCAAAATCATATTTTGAGGAAAAGCATCCTTCCAATAATGTAGAGGAATGAAATCATTATGATTCTTGTTATCGAAAAGCAAGGAGAAGATTTGGGAGCAAATCTTCCTAAAATAAGTGAGAGAAGACTTTGACTCCAATAATATATTTCTCTCCATATTTTGTGGAGATGGAGATCTTAGTTGTTAGGATTGGAATAAAGATAAGATCATATTGTATTTCCCAAAATAAGGAGTTGGTTAGATGCATAAATTATAAATGCAACCTTACACACTCAGATATGTAATGTTTTTACCACCAAGAAATAAATTTGTTCTTTTTCTCTAATATGCTATAGTTTTGAATTAATATCTCAAGGCATGGTTTAAATCCTCTTCCAAGGAATGATCTGACCACTCATTCTAAAGAAGATGGATCTATATATTTGTGTTTTTATTTTGTAATAATTTGTATTTATTTATTTTTCTGTAATTATCATCTTTTTGTGTTGTTCTTCTCTTTGTACTGTAACATTCAGTCTATTGTAAACCTGCAGGTGTTTCATTTAATTTTGCTTATTTCCAATTCAACAATTTCAATTTATGTAAGTGTGTTTTATTCTTGCAAGTTTTATTTCCTTTATACAAGTGTTGTTACGTTTATGGAAGTGTGCATTTAAATTTCTGCATGTGTACTTTCAATTTATATAAGTTTGGATTGTGTTTAAGGGAATTGATTTCCAATATCTTCTTCTCTTAATGCATACAACCTTCGGACACCAACCCGTATTGGCATTATTAATGGCGAGGATTGACGACCCTCATCACTAAAAATTATAGGTTGGGGATGTACTTGGATTTCTTGAAGCTTTCTTGAATTCTTTACTTAATTTGTATCCACAACATTGACTAGATTATTTAAATCATTTCAATTCAAATCATTGCAATAGTTAAGTTATTACTGTAGCTTTTATTTTGTCTGCACAAAGCTTCCGCTGATAGATTGCTTCCCTACTTATCCCTGTGGGTTTGCAAGGGAAGTTTGTTTAGATGAAATATTTTGTTTTTGTTTTAAGAAATTATAATTCTATTTCAATCTAATATCTCTATAGAATCCTTCTTTACTTCTAATGGGGAAGTTTTAGGGGAAGAAGTGCTTCCGAGAAGCTTTTACTTATTCCCGTGTCTCTGAGGTAGAACAGAGGATTTAGATCCACGATTACAATTAGAAAAATATTTGTTTTAATTAGAATAGTTTAGATCCATCCAGTACAAGGAAATAACTATATCTAGTTATTTACTTGTTTAGATTTAGTATAAAATCAATTTAATTAAATTAGAAGAAATTAGTTTGTTTGTGTATTTCTTTTGTTTATCCAAAAAGTATAAAATACAAAAATATTATACTAGATTAGCTAGTTTGCTTTTTTTGTTCCCTTTATTTAATTAATTTCCCTTTCAATAAGTAGATTAAATTGTTCATTTCGTTTTGGTTAATTAATCAGGAATGAATTAAGTTAATTAAAATATTGAAACACACTTGTCTTTTATTTAAGCTAGATTTACTTTTTTTAATTAACAAAATTAACGTTCAACGTAGCTCAACATTTAGATCAAACTCAAAAAATAAACAATAAGGAATTCATGCTACCCATACATAGCCTCTAATTCCCCTTTGGCCAACTAAACTACTAGGAACTCACACCACCCAATTTTAGTCAAAAATTCTCCTATAGTTTCCCATCTGCATTTCTGTAATCTTCCACATCGGTTGTCCTAGAACAACCTTGAGAGGTCGAGTGCGCTTGAAAGTCACTTGTTTATTTTCATTCGTAAAGAGACCTAATAAACACATATGGTAATCTTCATTTATAATTAGGTCTATCAATCCTCTATGAATTGTATTAGGCTTGACAATCTT
Organism: Taxus chinensis; assembly: GCA_019776745.2. Taxonomy (NCBI): domain Eukaryota; kingdom Viridiplantae; phylum Streptophyta; class Pinopsida; order Cupressales; family Taxaceae; genus Taxus; species Taxus chinensis. The sequence continues at coordinate 646,096,081 of CM034147.1, read as the reverse complement.
GATTTACTCCTTGGCCTTGTCAACAACATTTGATATCTTGATTGAACTTGACTCTCCTTTGAATGAATTTTTTGAATTTGTTTCTTTCTCTTTTACACCATCTACACTTTCTACCTTCTTAGCAGGCTTTGGAAATTCAGATTTTATACTCTACTTATCAAACTTAGAATCAATTTTCTTTATCAACATCCTTGACTGTCATAGTTATACTTGATTCTTCATTAATTGATTCTATAAGATTGGTCTTCTTTATTTCCTTGAATGTAATTATTCCTTCCTTGGTATATCTCCTGATAAAAAAATTCTTTTCTTGAATTCTCTTACCTTTATCTGATTTCTTGCTTTGAAAAAATCTTGCTATATGACCCGATTCTTGAAAAGTATAGCAAAATACACCATTAATACTCCTAGACTGATACACACTAAGGTTCCAGCCACAATTAGTTTCCTTATGACCATATTCACAACATGAATAACATTGACCATTGCAAGAACTTTCATAACTCCATGAGAAATCATTATTTGAGGTCTAATTTTTGCTATGTCTAGCTCTATGACCAAATCCATGATGATTATAGTAATAACCATTGAAAGAAGAATTATACCTCATTGAATTGGGTTGTCTAATAGGGTTATAACTTATTGAATTTGTATTCTTGGTATCCTTAATATTTTCTTGAGTACTTGGTCTAGCTTTTTTATCTTCACAATTCTCCATATGCTCTCATTTGAAGTTAGTTAAGGCCTATTTTGTCATTAGCTAATCTTTGACTATCCAAGATCCCATATAGAGCCTTAGATATTTTCTCTAATATTTCATACATATTTAACCTATTAGATGATTCTTATAACTCTAATTTAAAGGAAATCAACTCATCTATATATCTAAGGAAAGCTTCTTCTTTGACTCTTAGGGATTCTATCACATTCTTAACTTGGGATTCAAACTCTTTGATGACTTGACCATGATCAACCTCTATACAACTAATTTTATCTTATAAACCATGGATTAGGGACTTTGTAATTTCATACTTCTTCAAGGTCACCAATTAAGTCTCAACATAAGAATATTTTCCCATTGTGCTTCTAGGATCTCCTCCAAGTTGTTAAACTTTCTTAACAAGGACCTAGCTTTGATACCAATTGTTAGAATCACCGTGATTGGGGAGGGGGTTGAATCAGTGATAAAAAAACTTTAACTTCATTACCATTTCATAAATTCATCATTAAAATCAACAATTCATTATACATAATCAAATGTGAGCTTATTAAGTGTGTACAACCATCCACAAGAGAAAAAGATAAGAAAGAACAAAATAACACCACATATGAAGTGGGAAAACCTTAAGGGGAAGAAAACCCACTGAAAATTCTGTTAATAGTACTCATAAAAAAGGATTTGCATCAATATTACACATCACACAAGATTTTTTTAGTGAGGCACCAACCCCAAAATGAGCACCAACCCCTAGTTTAATAGGGAAATAACCCTACAACGAGGCTACAACCCCCAAGATGACCAAACACCAACCTAGCCACATGAAATGTATAATCATTGAATATATGTTACTCCCACAACTGATTTTGATCTCAAATTCATCTCCTCTCTCTCAAAACTCTTCTCAAATTTCCCTCTCTTCTTCTTCACTAAAATCTAGTCCTTCTCTTGTTGATTAGGTCTATTGACCTTAAACATATACTCCTCAATCTTTCTCATTTCATCACACCTCTTTTCATCTCTATCCTTGACACTTCTATTCTATTATCTCACCTTCTCTAGCTCGCCCATATCCTCCTCATTACCACACTTACAAATGAGCTAATACAATGTACTTTTACACTTGACACACCCCATAAATGACCAAAGGCTAACTGAGAACCTTAAGGTTGGTCATTCCAAACATAAAACACATATAACTCATCATATAAAATAGTCCAAGAGATTGAAGTAGGTCGGCAAGGTCACACCAACAAGAACTAGCACAAAGCATCTCAATTAGGCCTAAAACATAAGTCTACTTCACCAATGAATGCATTTTTGGGGTGTTAATGTCAAGTGGGGATGAACACTTATACAAACCCTTATCTTAAAGATTATTTTAAATAATATTAGTCTTTCACAGCCTTGAAAAGAGTGAAGCGGTATAACCGCTCACCCATCCTATATAATTAAGATGATCGCTCATGGGATTGTTTACTTGTGATACATAATTGCATAGTTTTATTAAGAATATAGAAAATTTGAACTAAACTCAAGCTACTTATGTGAGATGTTATAAAATGAGGAAGAAGTCTATTATTATTTACTGTGAGACTGAGGAGCGAAGTGGAAGTGCTGGGTTAAAGTGCAGTGATTTTTAGTGGAGTTTTTCCCTTTGAGTTTCTCCACTTAAATATGGTGTCTCTTGTCTCATTTTCTTTTAGTTCTTGTTATTTACTTTCATTAATTATTTTTCAACTGTTATATGCATATATAAACATCAGGTTAAATGTCTACATATTATAATCTATAATCCTCAGTTGTTTATTTTGTAGACCTATAATTCTTCAATTATATCTTTTGCATTCATTCTAACATGGTATTAGAGATTGTGATTATGTGTGTGCAGAGCTATATCTAGATGTTTTTGGGATTACAAGAGCAAAAAATCTTAAAGACTGTTTGATCTGTGAAACCCTAAAACTTCAGCCGACAACTTCAAGCTAAATCAGGTGTAAAGTTCTAACTTTCATCCCCAAATTACTTGGATATTGGTCGATTGATTATTTAAATCTAGTCAGAGTTGTTTGTATGTTTTAACATTACTTCTACATCTTGTTTCAGTCATTTTTTGGTTTAAAACCATTATATGTGAGCTTATTTTGATTCTTCATGCCATTTATAGTCGTTAGGGTTATTTTTTGAATCTGGACCCAAAAGATCTCTCTAGATCTAGTTAGTTCAGAGCGTTTAAATCCGTTCTATATTTTTTAATCTTTATTTGTGGCCAGATATGATTTTTCAAATCCCAATCCAATATTTTTTTCATTTGGATTCGTTTTGTCAATTTTATAAAGTTTGGACCAATAAAATTACTCCAAATAGCTTCTCTGTCCTCTTTTTCATATTTGAGAAGCAGTACCCAGTCGTAAAGTGCCAAGTGGCTTCAATCTGACATCTTTATGTCTTTGTGAAGCTTGGGGAAATCATTTTGTGCCATCTAGAATTTTCTTGTCAGTCTTATTTGACTTCTTTTGACTACAAAGCTTGATCCAATCATATTGCTACAGCTAGCTTCGCATTTGTCAGTTTTTATGAATCCCAAGCCAATAAAAAAGCTCCATCTTGCTTCATGGTGTCACTAATATTGTTTATCTAATTGTCAATTGTAATCTGTGAGTGCATAAAGGGCTTTATGCATGTCTCCTTCTTTTCAGACTTGACTTAACTATCCTCTATCATTTACGAAATACAATCCAATCAAATAGCTCCAAGTAGCTACATATTTCTCTCTAGCTTTCTTGCATCATTTGCGAAGGGTAAGCCAATAAAATTTCTCCAAGTATCCTTTCATTTTGCATTTGTCAGTTTTTACGAAATCTGAGCCAATAGAATTGCTCTATATTTCACTTTTGTCAGTTGTTCATTTGTGGCAGTAATTATCCAATTAGAATTTGCCATCTTTTCACATTTTTCAATATTTTGTCATACTTGCAAAAAGTGAGCCACTTAAAAGGCTCCACGTATATTTTTTTCACATTTGCTTTGTCTTTGTCAGAAGTGTGAAAGCATGATCAAATTGTTTTTTGACACATTTTCAAGTGTCAGGGTATCAATCTTTGGAGTGACTTAGCTACTTAAATTGTGACACCTGTCTTGTTCCTTATTTGGACCCAAACTTTATTTTAAAATTAGCTAAATTTCACGGGTTTTTTAGTCCACACAAAGTCTTTATTTAAAGTTTGGCGAAAAGCTGCCAAGTGTCGAGCCTTTAATCAATAATTTTTTGACAAGTGGCTTCTTTTGATTGTCTTTGATTTCACATTGTGTCAGAGTGTGAAAAATTGATCCAATTAATTTAAGACTCATGTATTCATTTTATTAATTTTCTTATGTCTTATTAGCTATATTTGTGAAATGCGAGCTAATTGAAAAGTGACATGTATATTTATTTCTCACAGCTGTCAGTTTTGGGTAGATTTGCAAAGTGCGAGCCATTTAAAAGGCTTCACCTATCATTTTTTGACTTAGTATTTGTGGTTATACTATAAAGTGAAAACCACTCATCTTTCGACACATATTTTAATCCTCCATGCATCGTATTTTGTCTTGCTAGCAGTTTTTCAATCATTTTCCTTATGTACCGTGGTTCCCAAATCCCTTTGTTTTGCTGGATTTGCTAAAGTCCTTTGTCCTGCATGGATTTCAAATTAATTTTGTAGCTCTTTTTTGAGCTCATATATCTCAACCTTTATCTTTCTGATTCGAGTTTCAAAAGAACTCTCCATGATCTTGTAACTCAACCTCAACTCCACTTTGTTAAATAAATCTTAAATTTGACCCAATCAAGTTAGTTTTTGTCTAAATTTAGAGTTGTTTGCACTTTTGTATAGCTATTAAAAAAGATCTATAGCTAGTATTTTTTCTCTGATTGGCTTCCTTGACTCATTTTTTTTAAAATTAATTGTTTCCATTGTCATTAGAGCATTAAAAATGGTGAGTTCTACCAATTTTTCATTAGATAAGTCTCAGCTTTTGAATGGAATGAACTATAGTATATGGAGGGTAAGGTTAAAAGCTTGTTTCATGGCTAGAAAGCTATGGGATCTTGTGACTGGTATTGAAAAATGTCCCACAAGGAAACAAGCTACCCTTGAAAACCTTAGCTCCTTCTCTTAGAGATCTCAAGAAGCCTTGTCCATCCTATTGCAAAGCATTAAAGATGAATTCTTGATGCATATAGGTCATATGGACTCCCCTGCAGATGCATGGAAATTTTTAGAGACCATGCATGAAGGCAGTAGGCTATCTAAAATAATTAAACTAGTTTTAGAGTTGTTTACATCACCCATGAAGGGGGATGAGAAAATTGTCAACTATTTAGCTAAAATTAAGAACATTAAAGCTCAACTAGATGGATAAACTGTGAATTATTTCAAGATAAGCTTCTGTACTTTATAATCTAGATTAAGATTAGTGAAAAGTTTAGAAATTTTATTTCAATTCTTAACTCTAAGTATCAAAATGAAAATGATTTTCCTGATTTGGACACCTTGTCTTCTTTGTTGATTCAAGAAGAGAGAGTAATGGAAAATTTTGATTCAAAAGAGACTACCTCTCAAGCCTTGTTCTATCAAAATCATAAGGCAGCCCAAAACAAGTCTAATAATTATTCTAATTAGAATTCTAGCATTAAATCTAGATTTAAAGAAAATCATAAGCCTAATCTTGCCAAAAACAGTCAAAATTTTAAAGTCAAGTTCAATGGAACTTGTAACAAGTGTGGAAAATTTAGGACATAAAAAGTCTGATTGTAGAGTTAAAACTAAAAACCAGTCAAGAATGCTAAAAACAAAAATTTAACAATAAAACAAAATTCAAAATCAGAAGCAAAAATAAGAAAATATAGCTGAGCAGTCTATTGCCCTGTATACATCCCTTTCAGCTTCAAATGAATGAGTGGATTCTTGACAGTGGTGCTTCTAGGCACATGACCTGTACTCCTTGTATCCTTTCAAATGTTGTCAATTGTGAGGAAAATATCTATCTAGGAGATAACTCTTGTCATTAGATCTGGAGTTTGTGGCAATGTTAAGTCGTCAAATGGTGTAATTAAATATGTCTTGTATGTTCCTAAACTGAAAAAGAATCTTTTTTCTTTCTCTCAGCTAACTAAAGAAAATTGTAAAGTTGTTTTTGCTACAAGATAAGTGGTATGTCAAAGATAAGGTTTAAAATTTTTATTGCTTTTGACATTCAAAAAAATGGCTTGTATATCTTTGATGGATTTATATCCAAGTCTTGTTTTTCTTCATCTTCTAGGAATGATATTCAACTTTGGCATGAAAGACTTGGGTATGTTAATTTCAAAAGCTTGTATGATATGTCTAGACTAAATCTTGTTATTGGACTTCCTAAGATAAAGTCAGATCATGAAACTTGTGAAATTTTCCTACGTGGTAAGCAACATGCTCAACATTTTCACAAACATCATGATCCTAACTCCTCTAAGTTATTATAACTGATTCATAGTGATGTAAGAGGTCCTCTTGAATTTCCTTCTCTTAGTGGTGCTTTGTATGTTGTTTTATTTATTGATGATTATTCTAGGATGACTTGGTCTTATTTCATTAAGAATAAGTCTGATGTCTTAGTTAAATTTCAAGAATTTAAAGCTCTAGTTGAGAATACTTCTAATCTGAAAATTAAAAAAATTAGGATTGATAATGGAGGTGAATATGTCAACAAAGAGTTTGATAAGTTATGTGTGTCATGTGGGATTCAAAGAGAGCTAACTACTCCTTATTCCCCTCAAGCAAAATGGTATTGCAAAAAGGAAGAATATGACTGTCTTAGAAATGGTTAGGACTATGATTCATGCTTCCAATGTGCCTAAGTTCTTATGGGCTGAAGCAATGAACACTGCTATGTATATTCTTAATAGAGTGCCTACTAAATCTCTTTGCCAATCTACTCCTCATGAAGTATGGACAAAGCAAAAACCTGATATCTCTCACCTTAAGATCTTTGGTAGTCCTGCTTCTATCTTCATTCCAAAAGACAAAAGGAAGAAGATTGATCCAACCTCATTTTCTTGTATTTTTGTTGGATATGGTTGTAAAATAAAGGATTAAGAGTTTATGACCCATTCAAGCATGATATTATTGAAAACAAAATGTTCATGTCTTAGAAATAACTTTCTCTGGTGATCCTCATGAACCCTCCTCTGCCACTCTCGATGATAGAGCCTGATAATTATTATCTCATGGAAACAAAAATTCAAGAGATTGTTCATCCTAATCTAGATATGATGGAGATTGAGGGGGAATCATCCCAAATTGTCTTGCAACCTAAGGTTCCTAAATGGGCTAAAAATCTTGTTCAAAAATCTCAGCCTAATAATCTTAGAAAGCTAACTAGAAGTCAACATACTTATCATGCCTTGATGACCCTCTATGAGGTAGAACCATAATCCTTTGAAGAATCATCTCAAGATGATAGATGGCTTCAAGCTATGAAGGATGAATACAATGCTTTAATAAAAAATGAAACTTGGGAATTAGTCCCTCCTCCTTCTAAAAGAAGCATTGTAGGATCTAGGTGGTTGTTCAAAATTAAATATAACTCTCTAGTAGAGATTGAAAAGTTCAAGGAAATGCTTGTAGCTCATGGTTTCACTCATAAACTTGCTATAGACTATGTTGAGACCTTTTCTCATGTTGCTAAGATGAGCACTGTAAGAGTTCTTCTTGCATTAGCTACCCAATATGGTTGGGAGATTCACCAAATGGATGTTAAAAATGTTTTCTTAAATGGTGACTTAAAAGAAGAAATCTATATGAGTCAGCCTAAAGGTTTTGAATAACATAGTAAAGAACTTTATCATCTGTAAGCTTAAAAAGTTTTGTATGGTCTTAAGCAAGCTCCTAGAGCTTGGTATGCTAAAATTAATAGTTTCTTTCAGGAACTTGGTTTTCTAACTGTTGTTCTGATAATGATTTATTTGTTAAGTTTGATAACAATCATATTATCATTATTGTTCTCTATGTTGATGATCTTTTGATTACTAGTAGTGATAGAAATTTAATTGTTAGAATCAAATAAAAGCTAAAACAAGATTTTGAAATGACTGATTTAGGTTTATTAAATCATTTTCTTGGCATGATTATATTTCAAGATCATAAGTCTATTGTTGCATATCAATCTCAGTATGCTATGAATTTTCTTAAAATATTTAACATGATTGATTGTAACCTATTACCATTCCTATTGAAGTTTATGTTAAGTTAGACCCTAAACCATCTTGTGCTAATTTTGATCCTACTCTATAGAGACAACTAGTTAGTAGTCTAATTTATTTGACCATTACTAGACCTAATATTTCTTATGCAGTAGGAGTAGTTTCAAGATTTATGAAATAACCTTATGAGTCTCATTGTAAAATGGAAACAAGGATTTTGAAATATATTAAAGGGATAATCAATTATGGTATTTTTTTATTCTTCTTGTAATGATGCACAATTATTTAGTTATTGTGATTCTGATTATGTTGGTAATGTTTTGCAGATAGAAAGTCTACTTCTGGATATATTTTCAAGTTGGGTAAAGGTGCCATCACTTGGAGTAGAAATAAGTAACCAAAAGTGTCTATCTCTTCTACTGAGGAAGAGTATAGAAGTGCTATGGAAGTTGTCAAAGAATCTATGTGGCTAAAAAGACTATTGGATGAACTACACATGGGCATCAAAGGGAGCACTAATATTCTATGTGACAGCTAGAGTTGCATTGATCTTGTAAAGAATCCAATTCAACATAAAATGACCAAGCATATTGAAGTTCATATGAATTTTATTTAAGAAAATTTCCCAAATGGTGATATTGATCTCAAGTTCTACACTACTGAAGATCAAGTTTTAGCGATCTTAACCAAGCCATTATGTGTTGTGAAGTTTTGCAAGTTTCATGCCCTTTTGGGCCTATCATAGTTTTCATTGACGGGGTGTGTGCATGATAATACCACCTCTTAATGGTTGTTGTAAAATTCCAATACTTCCTCCATTTTTTAATAATTAAATTTGTCAGTATAAGTGAAGTTACTTGTAAATCCTAGAAAATCTTTAGTTATGGGTATGCCTTGGTTTATAAAAGGCTCCATAATCTAATGTAAGTATTCATACATAAATCATTTCCTCTTAATAACTTTTGTATGGGAATATCATTTGATTTCTCTTGTTTGCATGTCATCTTGAATCAATGTTTCTGATTCAAGGATCTATAAATCCTTTTGTAGAAAAAGGTAAACTTAGCATGATTTTTTTTTGTCTTCTCCACTTAACATTAAGGGGGAGTGTCGGGGTGTTAATGTCAAGTGGGAATAGTGAATTAGACATCCCCTTGTCTTAAAGATTATTTTTAATAATCTTAGTCAGTCTGTCATAACCTTGAAACGAGTGAAGTGGTATAACCACTCACCCATCCTATATAAGTAGGATGATCCCTCATGAGACTGTTTACTTGTGATACAAAATTACCAGTGCTATTAAGCATATAGATCATTTGATCTAAGATAAAGCTACTTATGTGAGCTATTATAGAGTGAGGAATTTTTTTTTTATTGTTTACTTTGAGACCAAGGAGCAAAGTGGAAGTGTTGGCTTAAAGTGTGAAATTATTAATATAAGACAATGCTTTTCAGTGGAGTTTTTCCCTTTTGGTTTCTCCAATTAAATCTAGTGTCTCTAGTCTCATTTACTTTCAATTCTTGTTATTTAATTTCATTAATGATATGTTAACTATTATATGCATATATAAACATCTGGTTAAATGTCTACACATTATAATCTATAATCCTCATATTTTTATTTTGTGGACCTATAATTCTTCAATTATATCTTCTTGCATTCATTCTAACATGCATCATGACCTTCAAGGGCACACTAAAACTCTATCAAGTCTCAAGAATCTTAAAAAAAACTCAAGCAAAACCTAAAAAAATATTATATAAGCTCAAAATCATCTGCAAAAAATAACCAACACCATGAAGCATACCAAGAAGCAAACAATCTCAACATGGTATTCAAGCACCCAAAAATCAGTCCTTAAAAGTGAATTATTTCATATAGCAAAACTCATTATCAAAGCTCAATAAAAATAACATTGGAAATATTATGAATTATTCTAATTTAAAAAACTCACTTCTTTCATGAAATCAGGGCTCAAGACTTCTAAACAACTCAAACTCTAAAACAAGTCAAAACCACTAATATGGACTCAAGAACCAATCTTGATAGAAACACGATCCATCACCTCCAAAGTCACTTCCAAGATCAACCACCACCTAGAACACATCAATGGAAACCTTCTACACCTCTCTAATCATTCACAATCATATGGAAAAAAATGATCTAACACAAATGTTTCAGACACCTATCCTGGCAAGCCTAATAGGACCAATTAGGCCATTAGGGCTTAAGTAAGAAACCAATTCTTCATACAATTCCAAGAGCTCAATAACATCATTTCATATGAAAACAATATATTCCAAACCAAATATCTCTATTATAACATGAAAAACAATTTATATTAACTCAAATCTTTGTGACTAGGTTTTAATCCTTAAGGCCAAAAGCGGTAGGGGTGACTTGGAGGACCTATAACTAAAAATTATTCACACAACCTTCCCAAAACTTTCCATATCCATTTAGTATACCCCTAATATTTCTAGAAAAAATTACTTTGCTTCATGAAGCCTGTACCTCAACACTGAAACTATAAAACTCCACAAAATAAGGTTTTTTCTCCTACTTAATGAAACGACTGGAATATGAAATCACCACCAAAATGATCCCTTGAGAATAATATACAACCCTGATGCATAAAATTTTATTTCATATACCATTTGGATCTCATACCTATCATTTCTTCTATATCACTCTAGAGGAAGGGTTTAACTAGGGTTTCAAACCTATATGACTTGTTAATGATTGTTCATAAATTTCTGAGGACCAAATCAATCCATTATTTTAAAAAATTGATCTTATCTAATTTAAAAAACCTCCCTCAAATCCTTAGGCTTCCATTCATAACCCACATATATGGGTGAGCAATAACTTCACCCATCAAGTTAGTTTCTCCTGCTCAAGAGCTTGGTTTTGCCAAAAACTCACTTTCTTTCTTTGTAGTGAATACCTTTACCTAAAATTTTACCTAGATCACTATGATCACCTCCTGAATTCTTTAAAACTATCATCCATTCTCAAATGCATATGTAACTCTCTTACCATTAAGACTTACTTGATCCTACATGCCTTCTTATCAAGAAACTCTCTTCAATGGACTTTTAAATGACATGAAACCCATGAATACTAACCAAAAACCCCTCCTACATATGTTATGACATGTCACAACACATTTCCCATTCTCATATCATACCTCCCTTCTTCATACTTACTACTACTCCACCATTTTCTCATGCTAGGTCTATGATTAGGCCTATTAACCACATAAATCATCAAGACTGGCCTTGTATTCAACTTGCAGACTTACTAGGACCTCTAACATATCTTATGTAACATGTAATACCTCATGAAATCATTAAAAAAACTTTATAGTACTCATATTAGCTTGACCAAACATGAAACCATGTACATGCACACCAAGACCAAACGACTGGACAACAAGATTAGACACTACCAATCAAAATTCAAGATCAAACACAAATGAAACCTCATGGAGAAAGTTAAATCACCTATAAACCCTTTAAAATCAATGTTCCACTTGACATAAATGAAAACACTAGACACAATGCTCAACATGTGATCCTTGTACTTATCAACAAAACCATCCGATGTATATTGGGTCTTGTAGACCCATTTAAATCTTACAAGTTTTCTTCCCTTAGGAAGAGGTAGTAATTAGTAAGTATGATTATTCAATAGATAATAGTACTCATCTTGCATGGCTTCGACCCATTTAGGTTAAACACTATCCTTAGAAATAAGAACCGTATCAAATGAAGTAGCTTGACTCATAAGAGTCATTCCATAAGGCATAGAGTGATTCTGATGAAAATTAACATTACTATAAGTTTGAGCTCTGGTATGATGTGAATCATTGAGATCACCAAAAAAATAACCAATGGATTATAGAATGGATTGAATCCATTTGATACTTTTTTTAGTAGGAGGAGGAGGTGATGGAGCTAAAAGAGCATGCTCCACATCAATATCATCATTAAAACCCAAAAATATGTTCTCTAAATCAAGTACATGTGAAGGAAGAGGAGAAGAAGGTGCATCTAGATCCATAAGAATGTCAAATTCATCAACAAAAATATCTCTCGTATTAAAACATCATGGGTAATAAGATCTAGAAGTTAATATGCCTTCACATGCTCATAATGTCCAACAAATATAAGCTCAATGCTATTTTTCTCCTTGGATTTTCCTTTTTCGTCAACAATAAAAGCTCATGATTTTCTTATGAAAAATTGAAAATTCAATACATTAGGTTTCTCACCTCTCCATAATTCCCCGAGAATGACTCCTTAAAATGCTTTTTGAGTATTTTTTTTTTAATGTAGTTAGCATAATTCACTTCTTCAGCCTATAATTTTGGTGGTAATTTCTTAGACTAAATCATGCAATTAGCCATCTCCTTGAGTGTCTAATTTTTACACTCAAAAACACCATTCTACTGATGGTTGTAAGGAACTATGTACTAATGTAAAATGTCATAATTAGTATCAAAATCTATAAAGGCATAACTAATGTACTCCCCCCATGATTAGTGTGGATCCTTTTAAGTGATATTCCTAATTTCTTTTCAAGAAAGGATTTAAAATCCTTGAAATTAACAAATACATCACTTTTATATTTCAAAAAAGACACCCAAGTTCTTCTAGTAAAATCATCAATGAAATTTAACACATACATATTACTAGAAAATGACCATGAAGGGAAATTCATAATGTCACTATGTGATAATATCGTGTAATCCATCCCTTTGGAAAGGTATCTTGATGTTTCTTTCTAAGCATGCAACCTGGATAAAATACCCATAGTAAAAGAAATTTTGGACGGCCAGTAACCATGTTCTATGTTGAAAGATATTATAGATTTTTGTAGTTGAGGTGACCAAACCTCTCATGACATAGTTTACTCACATAATCATAGTGAGAAATCAAAGAATATCTTGCAGAAGTGTGAATTTTTTTCAAAGAGATACAATCTAGAAAATGAGTCCATCACTCATGTAGCTACAATATCATTATAATCATTTAATTCCCTAATTACAACACCTTTTGGTGATAATTCAATATTTTCCCCATCATCAGAATGAAACATCTGATTAATAGACAAGATTTTTTGGGAACATATAGAATATTATGTATGAGAACATTTGACATATTAATATTACCATCTCCCAAAACATTAATAAAATTATATTTTCCCATCATGATCTGTGAAGTGATGCAAGTAAAAATTGAACACAACAAATCCTTAGAATGATATAGATGATGTGTGGTACCATAATAAAAAAATCCACTAATATTTCAATGGAGAGAAGGTTCAAGAAAATATATATTTCCCTTTACCAATGTTGAAAGAAGATGACGATGGTGGAACAATTTTTTTTTCTGTTATGTAAATATATTTTCCAATGTTTCTATTCTCATAAAAAATCTAGACTCCGGATGATTTTTCTTTCTACAATACGTACATAGATCATATACCTTAATCTTGAAAGACATTTTCCCTTTACTGAGATTGGAAGGTTTAGGATAATAAATGGTTTTAGGAGTTTAAGTGTGTTGGTGAAATAATTTATCGTGTTGCAAATTATGTGTTTTCACCAATACTCACAGGGCAATACCCATCCTTCTTATGTACAAGGAGGATCCCATTATTAAATGTAAACAAATATAATTTTGTGGGATGGCCAAATAGGTCAGCAATCACACTGGAAAACTTCACTGAACCTATGGAAAATTGCTTGTATGGAGTACAAGGGAGTAATTTTTAGCAATGAGGGGTAAAGGAGAGAAATTAGGAAAGAAAAGGTTATTGTTCTGAGTAGGCACTAGCAGAGTTCAAACACAATAAACATAGTGATTCTACATTCAATTAGAGGAAATAAATAATGTAAGAAATTAGCAAGACCAAAAAACCATAAATACACAGTTCTTTAGATTCATCAATCAAGGACACCAGGTTCCTTCTTGGTTATTCAAGATCACTATGCTTGCAAAGTTGCAGAATAGAAAGAGGAGAGAAGAAAGCATAAGAAAAATAAATGGAATAAAAGAAGATCTTATTTATTTTTCAATTTTTATAGAAATCTCAAAAACCATACAATAATCCACAATTGATACAGAAACTAACTTTCAATATCCTTTGGAATGGAGAAGCCATTCCAATTTATAGTATTGTAAAATGCCTTCTCATCTACCCCCAACATGACTCTTCATGTCCCATCAATTGTGACTTTTCAATTTCCCTTAGGAGAGAAAAATTAAATAACTCTATTATAATTTGAGAGAGTGATTTTACATTTTACAAATATTTTTTCGTCACTTAAGTGAATAGGAAAAATAGCAAAAAGTACATTCTCAATTGAAAATTAGAATATGGAGAGAGAGAGAGAGAGAGAGGAAAGGAATTGACTAATCTATTGATGATGAAGAACTTTTTTATTGAAGGCATGGTGATCATAATCTCCTCCTACAAGATTCTCAGATACTTCAGAATTTTGAATGAATGTTTAGGAACATTGTTGTGAGACCTCCCGGTGTGATCCTGAGATGACTACAAGCATTGTTCATGATGATTATTTCTTGTTCTCGCAATGATAATGGGGATAACTCTCTTGATCCTTAGGATTTCAAAATTGTCATTAGTGATCATAAACCATCCCCATGATGTACAAACCTCTTGATTATTTTACCTCAATGGACCTTGAATGAAATTCTTGAGAAGTGGCCACCGACTGAATGACATGAGGAGGTGCCAATGACCACACTATAAGATTTGAGGTGAATTTTTAGGAACACTGCAAAGTGGATAGAATGGATATGATTTCTCATTCTTATGACTATGGTGCTCTAAATGAAGATCACACTTTTTACTTTCTTGGCTCTAGAACACTTCTTGAATGAGATCAACTCATACACCTTATGTGCACTATTTTCTCATGGAAGTAGGTGACCTTTCTTGATAGAAATTGTTATCCAATTTTGCACACCTGGCAAGATTGGACAACGGGGTCCTATCACGTTCAAAATAAAATAATAGTCCCAGGAACCCACCTTCGGTTATTATCGAGATGCAATAATTAAAAAATAATTCCTAAATTGCATATGAAGAGATCACCTAGCATCGAAAGGCACCCAGTTGATCTCGACTCAGTGAAGAGTTCAGGGTCGAGTTGATAAAGAACCCGGTGTCAAATTGATAGTCATCTCAGAAATCATCTCAGTGGAGACTCTCAGTTGTAAGAGCTCGACGATGGTCTTGTTAATGCAAAATATAGCTCGTTGAAAATTGACGAATGAAAGGAACTGTACAAGGATCTCGGTGGAGATCGATGCAAAAAGCTCTGAAGGCCAAGTCAGGGAGAGTCAAAGTCAACATGATGCCAGGTTTAATCCATTGAGACAGTGCTCGACCAACCACTTGGGAGAATTATCTTGTTTGACCGAGATGATATGAAATTATGCAGATATGGGAGGTTCAACATCATTGAATCTCGGGTTTGTAATTACATAATGGAAGGACTTCTATCAACCCAGGAAGAAAGTATAAGCACCATCGAATACCAATGTAAAATTGAGTCAAACCGACATCTTAAAAAGAGCTGTGAATTATAATGGTGTTCAGACCTTCCTCGGCCAAGCATTTGGTGCACAGGCAGTTGACATGTTGCAGTATAGCAGAAGCCTTTTTGAGCACTTCCAACAAGCGGGTCATCCAACTATGTATTTATCTGATCAGCATCGAATGCATCCTCAAATTCGGGATTTTCCTTCAAGATATTTTTATGAAAATCGATTAAGTGACAGTGAGAGTGTTACCAGGAAACCTGAGGAAATTTATTACAAAAATTCTCTATCGAGATCTTACTCGTTTTACGATGTAGTTCATGGAAGCGGATCTCATAGAGGTATAACTGTTTCATATCAGAATATTCATGAGGCACAATTTGCTTTGCAATTATATGAGCATCTTCAACAAGTCACTAAGTTGGCAGGCATAAATGATTCTGTTGAAATTATCACACCTTACAAGCTACAGCTTAAATGTTTGCAGTGAGAGTTAATGTTATCCTCAAATCTGATGAATCAAAACTCGGCAGGAGGAAAAATCGGGGAGCACGATCATGGCAGACTGAGTAGGTAATCCCGCAAATGGGAAATATTTTACTATCTTGCCAAGGTTGCGTGGCAAAGCTAAGGCCGGGGCCCGTGAAGTAATTTGGCCGATTTCGGACGTGGGAAATAAGGAGCAGCACCGCCAAGTGGAAATTTCGGGATGGAGAGCCATACTGTTCACTCCGCGTAGGGGAGAAATTGGATCAAACTGCCAAAAAAGGGGAGAAATCCGGTCAAACTGCCAAGCGTGGAAATATTGGTTTGGCAAACCATGATCAAACCTCCACGTAGGGGAGAAATCGGATCAATTGCCAAGCGGAAATATTACAATGGCAATCCGTCATGAGATTTCCGCACAGGCCATTTAAACAGGTCCGAGTCTTTGTGCGGGTCACCAGGAGGAACGAGTCAAATGCCGAGTGGAGCGGCGAGTGCATGGAGATCACAGGCAGCATGCATGTTGCAATACAGTAGAAGCCGTTTTTCAGCGCCTCCAGCGGGCAGTTACAGGAAACAAACATTCACTGCCATGTATGATAGATTGGAGTCACGCCATTCAAGGCTTCATAAAGTTTGCCCAAACCAGGAGATGAAGTTTTGAAACGGTGCAGAATGAAACGATTCATATTGCTCAGCATTCCTTCTCCTAGAAACGAAACGAATGGGAAGGTCAACTCTGAAATACCTGGTCGGCCGTTTTGTATGTCACGACTTACATCCTTGTTACTCGTAAATGGTCTCTTCGAGAAAATCTGAGAGCAGAGGCAATATTTATACCTTTCCATTATGTGCGTTCAATCAGACAATAAAATATTCTTTTACCAGGTTCAGAGAAGCTTGTTTTTAAACAATGGACGATATACTGCAGTTTCAAGCTAGTTTTATCTAGCTTTATTTCTATTAGCTTTGATCCGCGACTAAGGAAGAATTCATATGGTTGTTACTGTACATTTTTTTTAAGGTCCTCTTGGCTGCCCTAGTTGTTCAATGTATTTTTTGAAGAGCTTATTTCACGTGTTGCAAATTGTAACATAAAAGATCTTTTTAGTTTCTGAAAAAATGAGTATATTGTATAGCTCACGGCTACCTATGCCATAGGTTCCAATAGTAGCATAATTGTCGATTGGAGCTGAGGATTTTCCGGGGTGCACTGCCAAAATACCAAGGGGCTCTTTGGCCAAAAAATCAGTCTTAGGGTGTCTATCAGACATGTTATGGGCATGAGACTGTGTCATCATCATGGCAGCATTAGGTCTTTATTAATAATGGCATTTTCTCATCGTTTGGAAGGTACAAATTGTGCTTATTATGGCAAAGCTAAACATTCTTACTACAAGTGTTATATGATAAGGAAGAACCGTGAGCATTGTGGTAAAACCATTCTTAGAGGCGTGAAAATGTGAACATGATCGAACAAATCTTGATATTTCCCGCAGATACAAAGCACAGAATAGCTCAAGAGATCGACCGAATCAAAGAAGAGCTCAATGCATGAGCTAGTGCTTGAGTTTATAACCAATGAGCATAGACCCATTGTTGTTCAGGGAGTAAGGAAATCAGATGTGCAGGATGGTAAATATGAGCTCGGTACATAGACATGTGAGAGTCCG
Organism: Taxus chinensis; assembly: GCA_019776745.2. Taxonomy (NCBI): domain Eukaryota; kingdom Viridiplantae; phylum Streptophyta; class Pinopsida; order Cupressales; family Taxaceae; genus Taxus; species Taxus chinensis. The sequence continues at coordinate 646,078,404 of CM034147.1, read as the reverse complement.
AGTTGAGACCGGGTGCTCGGGTTGATATGCAAAACAAAGCCAGGTCGAATCAGTTGGGAGCTCGTGGTGATGTTTCATGAAGTTTGAACGAGGAATGCATAAATGGTTTCGAGTTAACAGAGCGAAATGATAAGAATCAAGTTTGATAGTCCACCATTCGGAGGACTCAATGCAAAAGGGCCCGATTGCCAAGACGAGGAAAGAGTTGGTGCGGGGGTCAAAAATCGAGTGCAATACCGAGTTAGAGGATTCGAAGCTCATCAAATTTGGCTATGTGCAGATTCTATCCACATGGACCCCCCTCCTCTTCAAGTCAAACGGGTCAACGGGGGGGTCCCAACATTATGTTAATTAAATTAATATTTTTATTTAAATATTTTAATAATAATATTTATTATTATTATTTAAATATTTTATTTAAATATTCTTTTAATTAATTGAGAAGACTTGGTCATCAGGCAATTAATGACCCATGATGGAACCTTCTCAGGTAGTTCAACTAACTACAATAAATACATCATGGGCCTTCATTTTAGGAATGTAATTATGACCATTTCCTCTTCTTTTTCACATATTCTTCTATAAATGTAAGTTGGAAGCTCATTTCAAGGGGTTCCAACAGTTCAGAAAAGTTGGACAGTTAGATATCTCAGGCGAGTGTATACTTTTCAAGAATCCTCTCTCTTCTACAAGTTGTTCTTGTGTGTTGAGAGAACTTTCAAGCCTCCTCTTCAAGACTGTAATGGCAAATATTGCCTCTTCTGAATGTATGATGCATTGTGCATGTTATTGAAGCAATAAAAGTGTGTGTTTTGTGACTAATCTCGGTCCTTTCATCCTTCTATGCTTCTTTGTGCCTTTCTCATACTTGCAGGTACACTGTGCAAGTTTAAGTTTCTATTGCAGGTTCTTGGAGTTCTGTGTTTATCGAGTGGTGAAGTATTGCATGCAGTTGAGTTGTGGTGTCTGTTCACCCTTCTTGAGTTCATCCTTCTTCACTGGGAAACTGGTATATTTCTCGGTCTGATAAAGTTTAACAAAAGGAACGCGTGTCTCTTAGCCTGTGGTATCTTGTACCCTCTCTAAGTTGCAGTAGGTGAAGTTGACCTGTGGTGCACACACCCTCTTCAAATTAACCCTTCCTGAATCTGAAGACACCCTTCATTCGGTGCATCACCATCCCTAGTATAGTTTCATTTCTGTAAATCTCTTTCCCTAAAACCCCATGAAAATGTTAGCCTAGGACTAGATAATCATTTTTGTTACACTAGGAGTAGTACAGCACTTAGTTTAGGAAGAGGAAGCTGGCCTTCTCCGGAGGTTCACCTCGAGCCCAAGTCCCACAGCTTGAGAGGTGATCCCATGTGTCCCAATCACACCGAACGTCCTATTCACATCCTGGATATTCGGGGGGTGCAGTGATTTGGCGACAACAGAAATATTGATCTTGGATGGAACTTTAAGGAATGAATGAGAATTATTACCATGTTATTTTCTCACACACTACATTGAAACTCTACGTCTACTGACTTGCAAGATGCAAGCTCCTTATCTAACATGAATCAAGTGCTTAGAAACACTTCATGAGGTATACGTTGCTTAAGATGACCTCTTTCCTTACTCAAGGAGAATCATTCTTATCATGATTAAAATTATCATATTATTGATTAATTTAATTTTAATTAAGCTATTGATCATGTTCAACCTCTTTTCTAGCCTTATCATGTTCCTGACTTTCACCTGTTGTTCAATGATATACCTTGCCTTGCTCCTTGATAAAATTATGATCATAATGATGCTTCAGAATCCTAGTGGAGGGATTATTTACTTACTTGATCTATGTAACCACCTTATAACCCTGTGAGGATGTCAAAAATCATTTAGATAAGTGAAAATGGATCCAACTACAACTTTTTGCACTAAACATTGAAAAATTCTATTTTTGGTAGGTAGGACAAGGAGTTGTTATTTTGGAAAAAAATTCCCTTTTACTCAAATTTTATCTTTAAAAAATCCTATAAAAATTAATTCACCTCAATTCATGTTTATTTACCATGTTTAGAAAGTTTCTATATTTACTAGGTTGTTTTTTCTTAACCTGTTATTTTGGGAAAATTGTCAATTTTTCCTTGCTTGCCATTTTACACTTTTTATGGATGTGTGGAGTCATTGGGAGCTTGTAATTTTGAGATTTTTAATATTTTTATCATTTTAATGAGCATATAATATGATATTTTTAGTAAATTGTCATTCTGGCATCAATTTGCAATGAAAACATCATTTTTGGATTCAGCTCTGCACTGTGATCCCGTGCTTTGATTTTCATCGTGACCTACCCATTGGAACTCTTGTAGATCAAAAAGAATTTTTTTGGGATGGATAGTTTCATGAATATTTATGTGATGGAATACATTAATGAAGGATTGAAGCTTCAATGATCACAAGTTTTCTTGAGAGGATAAAATTAATGGAAAGCCTAGTGCAATCAATTTTTGGGATGAGGAGTCATCGGAAAAGCCATGTTTTCTGAGTCATAACTAGTCTGGAATGTGTTGGAAAAAATGAGTGTTGTGATTTGGTTTGTTTCAAGTTTCATGGCTTAAAATGTGGCAGAAAGGTCAAAATCTGTAATAAAAATGAACTTGAAAGCATTTTTTGTGTTTTTGAGTTACTCGATAGTTTAATTCACAGATGAGGAAGTTGCTTGTGTTTTAAAGATATGGTTTTTTATGGATGAGTATGGGTAAAAAAATTACCATATATACCCTTAGAAATGGGGATGAATCATATAATAAAATTCACATCAAGTAGATGAGGACAAGTGTCACTTTGTGGTGTAAGGTGGGAGAGATGGAGAAAGGCATGTCTTAGCACCTGGGAGTTGAGTTTCAGTCATATGGAGAATATGAGAAGGGGATAGGATGGGATGAATTTTTTTCCCCTATTTCCCCTTGGGAATGGGGATATGAGGTATAAGAAAATTCACCCTCAACCAGATCTTACCACTTGTCACTGCGTGGCTTAAGGAGAGGGAGACGGGTTTAGCCTAATAAGCACTCCGTCGGGATGAGATGGGTCATATGGAGGACCAAAGAGGAGGGATGATGTGGGGAATTTTTTTTATCAACTTTTTAATCTTGGGAAATGGAGAATATGGACAAAAAATTGTGCCATGAATCCATAAGGTGACATGTGTCACTCAAAAGTTGGCTAAGTACGAGAAGCATGCCTACACCAAAGAGAACTTAACGATGTGATTTCTAGAGATACATGTGGTATTTTAGATGAATTTTAATATGATTTTCAATCCTAATACAATTTCAATAAAAATGGTACTATTTTAAGACCTAAAATTTTATTTAATCTTCAAAACTTGGCTTATTTGTCTTTAGGACATCAAGTTGTGTTTGCCAGGATTGATATGCCTTGGGAAACAATCAACTCTTGTGAAAGATGTGATGATTCCACCATGTAGAGGATTCCTTAAAATTTATAATTCATATTTTATTTCTTTCGAAATCCCTACAAAGCTCCTAGAAAAATCCGGTGAATTTTAGGTATCAATTTCGACTGCATACTCCATACACTTGAAAAACCCGATGTTGTACAAATTGTCCCTAAACCTTCAAAAATTCCCTAAATCTTCCTAAATAATTCCAAACACCTTCATGAATCTTCAATACCATCTCCATATGACTATGGGATTTTATATTCTTACTAAATGGCACACACTTGCCTTGAAAAAGGCTAAAAAGAGCCTTTCTGAGTCTACCAGAGAGCTAGTCTTTAGTTTCTCTTTATTAAATGGAATTGTTGATCTTTTCACAGAATTTCAAGAACCTAAATATTTTTTTATCATATAAAAATTACTTGCAAGGTCAATATGATCATGACATAGAAGAAAAATTGACCGAGAGAGGGATTCATGAAGACTCATAAGAAAATTTTTGAATTTGGCTTATTTGTCATGTTTGTAAGTATGAATTTTTGAGCTAGCAAAAATGTATGACAACAGATGATTGTATCTCAAGGAATTTTTTGGATCAAACACAATGAGGATAGTAAAAATAGGAACTCCAGAATCATAAGATAATGTGTTGACATGTGCCTTATTCATTGGGCTAATACATAGTCATATCAAAGATACACATTGAAACTTCCTTTATTGAAAACACATTAAAAAAAAGAAACAAACATAAAATAGGGAAGGGAAACATAGAAAAAAATGGAAACAACCGAAATCACTTATGTACATATAGGGGAAAATCCACTTTCAATGAAGTACTAGCTCAAACTGAGTGCTTTCTCTATACAGGTGTCACTAAATGCGTTTCTTCCGCAAATTCATTAATAGGCTCGCTAAAATATGATGCTTTCCTCAACTTCTTGAGAAATATAGCAACATTGTTATTGCAATTGATGACCCACTTATTCATTTGATTACCTCTATTGTTTTGACACATTCTTTCCATCTTCTCATTAATTCCCAATTAATTATGATTGCTGATTTTTCATCACTGTTGTGAAAAATAATCTTGATCATACTTGACTTATCATTTTCATAACAAGGTCTATGTAATTTGACAGAAATTTTTTATTCATTTTTCATTTGATTCATGACCATTGTCTTCATTAGTTGAGTCTCGATAGATACTTTGAAATCTTCATCATTATCACTAGTCTTTTGATGTTCTTTGTTTCTCAAATGGACCAAGGAAACTTATTTTACATACTCCACATCTTTCTTAACATGTTGTTCTATATAGTGTGGCATGTACGTTGCTTCATTATATTGGAAATATAATGAGCTCAAGGTTGAATATGCAACATGGAAACCATTATATTCTTCATCTTGTCCATTTTTAGCTTTGACATCCATGTTCATGGTGAAAGCATTTTTTTAGTAGACTGAACACTGAAATATTGAATCACATTGAGAATATTTTCATTTTGAAAAAAATTATCCTTGGGATCAAGAAATATTTCATCTCTCCATTTTTCATTGAGAATTTCTCTATCATAATGAAAAGGGAATGAACACAACATTGGAGCTGAAATATTTACATTATTGTTTTCCCAACCTTGATCACTGAGAATTAGGAAGTCCATTTTTGTGACGAAATAATCATCTTCTTGAGTGGATTGGAATTTAGAGGGCTGAAACATCTTGTCACTCTTGCATTCCTTGTCATTCTCTTCCAATAAGAAGGAGAAGTCTTCGTGTTCACAAACACACTCATGGGATGGAACTTCATGTTGAACATTGAGAACATGGTTTGAAACATTGGACTCACCTGACAAGGAGTTGTTGGGAATCACTCCTTGATCCAAATTTATCATCACTTCGATATTTCTTTGTGGCAATTTAATACTCTCATGACCATTATAAACATCTAGTGCATAAAATTGCATTCATGCTCACATCCCATGGGAAGTACATACTCTCATATTTCAATTTGATCAATTCATCGTGATGTTATTTGATCAGCTCCATGATACTTATATACTCTTCCACCAACATGGGAATCTCAACATCTTCCTCAAAAATCATGAAAAAGTTGTAAGACTTTGAATTTTGACATGGGATATCATTCATTAGGTCATCTAGTCTTTGAACATTGTACTTAATTTTCTTGATGGGAAGAAGTTTCTTCACTTTACCGTTGAGTAGACTGGTGGCATATGATGAATACAATTGTATATCTCCACCAACATCTCGACAAAATATTAGGCCTAATAACATACTATATGAGACGAGCATGTATGCTACAAGTATTCTTATTGTGATCTTTTTGTTAGGGAAATATGCCAATGCTACCTTAGCATCCTTGAACTATCCAACAAGATTTACTTATTTCCTTTCTATAGAGAGGAAATGACAAGAGGTGGGAGAGAGATATACTGAGAGATTTAATAACTTTTTCAAGCATGATGTTGTCTGAAGAACTGAAGTCAATGATGCAACTATCTAGTTTGTACCCATTGACAAAAAAAAAATGTAGAAAGGTTCTACCATCCCAGAGGTAAAGGTTGTGGAAGCAAGACAATTAAGAGGAATGGAATGAGAGGCATGAGGTATCTCTTTGGTAGCGGAATATTTAGAACATGAAACATAACTACTTCCTTTGATATATTGAACAAGCCTATCAAATTTCTTGGGATGCATTTTCAAGTATTCATACTCATAAATTTCAACTGTGAATTTTTTGCAATGGTGAATGAAATCAAAGGATGAGGAAGTGGTAGGAACATTAGAGGTAATGGAAGCCTTGACATGGATGTTCTTAGGATTAATAGAAACTTATTTTTCAAGGTAAGGTGAAGAATACTTACCTGAAGAGGAAGAAGGATTCTTGGCTGAAGTAGTCTCATGCTTATTCTCGGTTGACCCTATAGAAGCATACTTCGATGATCCTCCTTTTGTCATTATTTTTTATAGAGTCTTCTTTTTAGGATTTTATTTTCTTAGGAATCATAAGAAGAGTGTAGTTTCTTAAATCTCTTCATCTGGTGTGAATTCAAAAAACCTAATCCTAGCACAATCTTCTTCTCCTTCCTCTTCAACTTCTTATTCAAATATTTCTTCTCCTTCATCATCATTTATCTCACATATTGCATTGATTTGTGGAGCTTCTAAGGAAATCCTTCAGGGTGTTTCTGTAATTTGATTCTTGTTCTGTTTTAGATGAGATTGTCATTGAGCAACTTCCTTCTTCAATTGTCAACATTGTCAATTCATTGGCCAAATTTTGCAATAGTGAATCATCTCTCTCATATTTGAAACTTTGAGCCCTATATTTCATTGGATGGTTTTTTATCTTTCCTTAAAAGACAAGGTCATCTTCCACCTCAATGGAAATTTCCTAAGTGTTGTCCAAATCTATTGGTTGAACTCTCCATAGAATGAAACTAACTTCAATAAACAGGGCATTCATGAAGAACATTTTCATATTATCTGCAGTAGGATGGGAAACAATGGGAACCTTGTTGATCAATGTGTTAATTTTTTCCACAAAATATCTCAAAGGAATGTTATGGTTCCTTCTTCATCTTAGTAAGTTGAGAAAGGATGGCATGAACATATTCGTCAGTCTTGAATCTTTCTTCAAACTTCTTTTTTATATCACACCGATTAGAAATTGAGTGTGATGGAAAGTAGTATAACTAGTCTTCCATGCCATCTTGTAATGTTTCTATGAACAACCACATTGCAAAATCTTCGTGTTACACTCCAAGGATGACACAGGATGTGATATGATCATCTAGTTATTGTTTTCCAGCTCCATAGAATTTTGGAAAGTTCTTTATTGATTCTTTTGTAGGTTCATGAAGTGGTGGATTCAAATCCTTTAGACCAGTGTTTTGTCCCTATAGTATAGGTGGTTGTGATGTCATATCAGGTTCTTCTCTTTATTCTTCTTTTATAATGAGGACTAATGGTTCTATGACTATTTTTTTAGTACAAACTTCAAGAGGATTTCCAGTAACTTGTCTTCTTACCTATACAATAGGAAGTTTGAAATTAGCCTGAAATTTTTCTTCAAATGTTGGATCAACAATACCACCTACACGATCAGTTCAAGTATAAATTCTTTGTGTCAGGTTTTGTCAAGTAATTAGAAACGAAAGAAACTAGAAAAGTGAATATTTATTAAAATGATTGCAACAAGGCTTTACAAATAGTATTTTTGGTAATTTTTCAGTTTTTTGGTTTTTATGTATTTTTAAATATCTTTTTTTTTTGTATTCTTCAGAGATCTTTATGGGTGTATGAGGGTAGATCTATCCCCAATAGATTCGTAAAAAACTATTGGTAAAATAATTTTTTATGTTTTAAATTATATTTTTTCACCAACATTCATGGGGCTACACCCCTCCTTCTTATGTATGGGGAGGCTCCCATTATTGAATGTAAACCAATATAATTATTTAGAATGGCCAAATATGTTAGGGATCACATAGGAACGCTTCACTAAACCTATGGAAAAGTGATTATATGGAGTACAAGGGAGGGATTTTCAGCAATGAGGGGGTAAAGGAGAGAAATTAGGAAAGATAAGGTTATTGTTGTGAGTAGGAACTAACATAGTTCACACACAATAATTAGAGTATGTCCACAATCAATTAGAGGAAAGAAAAAATGTAATAAATTAGCAAGACCAAAAAACTATAGAAACACAGTTCTTTAGATTCATCAATCAAGGACACCAAGGTCTTTCTTGGTTATTCAGGATCAATATGCTTGTAAATTTGCATAATAGAGAGAAGAGAGAGGAAAGCATAAGCAAAGGAAATGGAAGAAATGCAAATCTTATTTCTTGTGTAATGGTGATACAAAGCTCAAAAACCATACAATAATCCACAATCGCTAAAAAAACTAACTTTTAAGATCCTTTGGAATGGAGAAGACATTCTAATTTATAATATTGTAAAATTCCTTCTCATATACCCCCCACATGACTCTTTATGTCCCATCATTTACAAATTTTCACTTGTCCTTAAGAGAGACAAATTAATTACATGTATTATAATTTTAGAGAGTACTTTAAAATTTCATAAATATTTTTTTGTCACTTAATTGAATAGGAAAAATTAAAAAAAAAGTACATACTCAATTGAAAATTAGAATATGGAGAGAGAGAGAGAGAAGAGAGAAATGAAAGGGATTGACTGATCTTTTGTTGATGAGGAACTTTTTGATTTGAGGCATGATGATCATAATCTCCTCCTACAAGATGTTCAAATACTTTAGATTGTTAAATGAATGTTAAGGAACACTATTATGAGACCTCCCAATGTGATCATGAGATGACTATGGACATCACTCATGATGATTCCTTCTTGGTCTCACAATGAGAATGAGGATCACTCTCTTGTTCCTTAGGCTTTCAAAATTTTCATTAGTAATCATAAACCAACCCCATGATCCAAAAAAAATCTTGATGTTTTTCCATCACTTACTAAAATAGGCCCTCACATTGCGTATGCAAGGGATGACCCCTGAACGGAATTCTTGAGAAGTGGCCACTAGTTGAATGACATGTGGAGGTGGAAATGACCACATTATAAGGTTTGAGGTGAGTTTTTAGGAACACTACCAAGTGGATGGAATAGATTTGATTACTAATTATTATGACTATGATACCCTGAATGAATATCACGCCTTTTATGTTCTTGGCTCCAGAAAAATTCTTGAATGAGATTAACTCATACACCTCATGTGCACATGTTTCTCATGGAAGTAGGTGACCTTAATTGATATAAAGATTGATCCTAGATGTAAATTGAAGGAATGAATAAGAATGAGTCCCATGTTATTTTTCCGTACACTGCACTGAAACACTGTAAACTCTTCCTTTATTGACTTGCAAGATGTGAACTCCTTATCTAACATGAATCAAGTGTTTAGAAACACTTCATCGAGGTATGCATTACTTGGGATGACCTCCATCCTCACTCATGAGGTGATCATTTCTCATCATGGTCATGATGATCATATCCTTTGATAAATTGAATATCATGAGTGAAGTCCTCATTTCTCCCATCTTCTCAAGAAAATATCTTTCACACAGGAAGTGACTTTCTTCCTGGTACTGTTCACTCGGTGTAGTGTGCACCTTCATAGGCCTTGATCTTCATCCTTTTGGGAGAGGATTAGTGATCAGAATGATGTCTCCTTTATGATGGAAACAATCCTTATGGATGAATATCTTTCATCATAATTGAGAATGAGTTAGCCACCTTTCATCAAACCTATGTTGTAAAGAGATCTTCCATAATGATTCTTTAGATGAGTGACTATGGAGTGTTTCAACTACACCTTTCTAGGAAAACTGAGACAGCTCCAAAATGTTGTGATGATTGGAAAAAATCGACCACGAGACTAAGAAAATGGGATTTTTCCATTGCTTTTGGGGCTCGAATCCAAAACATACTGATTTTTAGTAGGTCCTAGCACACTTAGACTCACCTATTTTGCACTATGATTTCACTTCTTGGATGTTTATTTCTTGTTTAGAGGACCAATGATGCTAAGAATCTGAACCTGTTATTTTGACTACTTACATATGTTTCTAGATCATGTCTCAGTCACTGAACACATGTTAATTTTAATAAGGTGCACTGCAGGTGTCAGCATGTGTAAAGAAAATAGTAATATGAAATGTTTAGTAATTTTTCATTCTAGGATTCCTTGCTCCAATTTTTTAGATGAAAACATCATTTTTGGATCCAAATCTACACTGAGAAAATGTGGTATGATTTTCATTGTGAGGGGGCAGAATACTGATGAAAAATTAGTCCTCTATATATTGAAAATTCAGCAACCCCATTGTTAGGCTAAATGTCTCGGATAGAAACTATTATTGGATTCTTAGAATCATTTTCTATGAGTTTCAGAGATTTTTTCTCTCTGAATAGAAAAATCAGTGAGAAAGCTTGGTGCAATCAATTATTTGAGGATGAGGAATAATAGTGACAAGAAACATGGTCCTCCATATTCCTAAAAACAAATACTTCAGTTGTGAAAAAATCTATCTTGTGTGAAAGTAGCATGATTGTTGTGCTATGATAATTTTGCTCCAATTTTCAAGTGATGTCACCCACCGGATCCTTGGGAAATGAAGAGGTATATTGACACCCTTTCAATTCTATGGAATTTGAAATCCATTAATGAAGTGTTATAATTGAGCTATACCCGACAGAAAGTCTTCATTCACGTATGACCAAGCTGTGTGGTAGAAATGAAGCTCAAACCGTTTTTGTGGCAATGAGTTTGGGGAAATTCCCTGCTAACCATGGTTTGATTTTGGGTTGGGAGTGGGTATAATAAAATGTGCCCCAAGTATATGAGCACAAGAGTGTTAAATTTGTGACACAAGGGGAGACCAGATGGACACCAAGGCATGTGTTGGCACTTGGAACAAGTTGATGACATGTGGTCATGGTGGATAACCTGATGAGGGGCTAAGTATGGATTTACATTTTTTGCTTCTCATCCACACCCACCTTAGACTTGGGATCTTAGGGATTCAACCCAAGGCTAACTTAACTACAGAGTCATGACAATTGTCACTATGAGAGAAATAAGGTCATGGGAGCACATTTTCTTGTCCGATAAGCTTACTCCACCGGGTTAGCGCAATGGGGATAATGGAGGACTACAAAGGAAAATAGGGACATCTGAGGACAAACATTGTGCTACAAACTGTACCTATGTGAGGAGTATGATGGATGTGATTTTATGTCTCTCAATTGTGCCATGCATGTCCCCAAGGGGACAATAGGGACAAGAGGAGCTCAAAAAATGCACCTTACTATAACTGAGTAAGTCTGTTTTTTCACTGCAGTTGTCCAGAAATAACCTAAAGACGCAATGTTTTTCGGACCTCCAGAAGCTTAGAATGATGTTTTTGGGTCAAATGTTATATGAATTTGACTACAAAAAACATTCTAAGACTAATGTAATATGTGAAACTCTAAAAAATTTCCATGTTTTGTTTTAAAACCTTAAGGGGATTATGTATAGTTTTGAATGTATCAAGAAATATTCATACCTCATATTAAAAAGGATTTTTCCACCATGAAGATAATTCTTCAAGATTTATGGTGCCTATTTTATTTCCTCTTAACTCTTTACAAAGCTCCTATAATTAGTTGGAGAAGTCAAGATTCACAATGGACTGCCCATTCCTTACACTTGAAAATCCACTTTTGAACAAATTGTTCCTGAATGATCAAAACTTTCCTAAATCTTCCTAAACTACTTCCAACACCCTCAAAAATCTCCAATACCACCTATGGATACTTAATACATTTTTTAAAACTCTTGCAGGGATTGTACACATGCTCTAAAATGGAAAAAATCAGTCTTTCTAGGATTTCAAGAGAACTAGTTTTTCACTACACATCATTGAATAGAATGATAGACTTTATTACACCTTTTTTGAAAACTTATACGTGTTCACCCAATGTATTAGGACTACCTTCAAGGAAAATGCTTTCTAAACTACCTCTAGTAGGCCTCACAATGGTTCATGCCTTTGGTGTTTCCTTTTCTTGCAAGTAAACTCTAGATATTTTCTATAGATGGGCATTGACATGTAGATCAAAGGATACATATAAAAGATAGAATAAGGATTTAAGAAATTTTTTCCAAATGTCCAAATTTTTTACATAGGTTACTATTCCTCATCATTTCACTTAGGCATGTGAATAATATAATCTTTTGGAAGTATTTAGAAGGATATCAAGGTGAGGGAGGATCAAATAATCATCTTAAAACCTAAAATGGCATCTTATGACTAGTATATCCTAAAAGCAACATGAAATGTCCCCCAAAATTCTCAACTTCAATCTCCCGAAATACTTGATCATTCCTTGTAAAGTTTCCTTCTTTTTGAATTCCTCTCCAAAACACTCTTAATGAATCAAATATGAGGCAAAACAAACATCTGCAATAAAAGGTATTATCAAAAAACTAATCCTAACCATCTGTAAAAAAATCCTTTATTCTACAGCTTTCAGGGTGATTCGTCTTTGTTTTATGATTTTTCACTTGTTTTCTTGTTCCATGGCTTTTGTTTTTATTTCTAAGGACATCCATGGATATTTTGGTGATTTACTTTTTTTGTAGCTAATCTCTTTATTATGCAGCTTTGGAAGACTTTTATTTTTTTGCAACCGTTTTATATTTGTTACTCTTGTTATGTCGCAAAGGTCTCTCCTTCTTGATGTGTAGCATTTCACAGAGCGTACTTCATATTTATTTTTGTGGGTTAGGAGAACTCATAAAACACTAAAATTGGGAAGCCTATGGAACACTAGGATCGTGTTTAATGCTTTCATACCTAGCTACATTTGAAACTATTTCTTTTTTATTGCACAATTCCTAGTAGCATGTTCCTTTTACGTCACGGATTAACTAGAGGAGATTCCAAAAAATTTTGTACGCCATTATTACCAACTCAATAGAACACTAACCTCATGAAAATCCACCTACATCTTGGTCTCTAATTATTTTGTTCCACAGGTTTAGAGAACCCATGAAAGACTAATTCCCTTCATTCTATGTGAGACTAAGTTTCAGTATTTTGCAACTCCTTTTGAGAAAAAATTCCATAAGTCCACAAAATTAATTACAAGTTATCAAAATAATCTAGGTGGTTATTTTGGAAAATATGGTCTTCTTCCAAATGTTATGTTATTTTTTCTAAGCATCTTCTATCATGTTTGTAAGCATATATAAAGTTGAAGTCTAAAAATTTATTTGATATCCCATTTTAGGATGTCAAGGAAGGTATGAGGAAGGATCATCATGAGTTTAGAGTCCTAAATTCACATTTTAATACCTTGTGTAAGTGTGCATACTAAACAAGAGATAACATTTCCTACAAGAATATCCAATGGACAATACTCTAAAAGAAAATATTGATGCATGTTATATGTAGATACATTATTATGTTTAGGATAGAGTTTTAGATATATATTTTACATTTTTATGTGGAAAAGAATTAAAAAAGAAGATAAATAAAAAAATGTAAGACTATATTAGAAATTAATATTATGGAAAAGGGTAAGTGCATGGAAATGAGGGTAAAAAAGGGACACATTTTTCTTGAAATCAATCAAACATGAACTTCATCTAATAATTTGGTATGTGTATGCTCAAAATTTGAAAAAATGATAAGAATAAGTACCATAGAGATCCGAATCTAGTTTCTAAACTACTAATTTTTTGTTCAAAAATGGTGGAGATTAAGAGGGTCAAATGTGGTGCGCACACAAAGTATGTCTATTTTTGTGTCAAAAAGATAAGAACCTATTATGTGTGCACCCCCCCATTTTTTGAGTTTTATAAATTATTTTTCAAATCCCTTTTGTAGAAAGTTAGGTAATTCCATGTACGAGGTCCCACTAATTTTTCATAATTTTTGGATGAAATATTTTTTTATTAATTTTCAAAGTATCTTGAAAATGAAATATTTGTGTGTACACCCCTATAACTTTGAGAAAAATCTAGTCTTTAGTTTTTTTTAGTGCATGTAGAATGGATTTTAGAAGAAAGTGAGTTTTTTATGTTGAAATTCAGATGAAAAAATCATAAATTGTGTACAAAAACATATGCATACATTTTGACAAGAAAAGAGGGCACTAGTAAAAGAAATTAAAGATGAAATCCTTAAACTACATCGAATTTTAGAAAAAAGCATATCGTCACCAAGGTAAAAATGAGCTTGACATCATAGCATAGTTTTTTAAATAGTATGTTATAATGCATGAGATATCAGGGTGTCACATTTGAGATTTTGATGTTTTTTTTGTCAAACATGGATTTAATCACGTAATACTAAAGTCCATTAGGTTTGGATATCTAAGAAAAATCCAATCCTATGGATTAGGAATTTCAAATCCAAAGAAGATAAAATGTGAGCATGCTATAACATGAGCGCATGTTATAATGCAGCTCATGAATCCCTGTTTGTAATGTGGAATATGTCCATTTGGGAGGGATAACGTGGATATACCACATATGCAAACCAGGAACGCGAGATACATTATCAATGCAACCTAGATTTTCCATTTTCAGATCATGGTACGAATATGAGCCATAATGTGAGTGCATGTTTTGGCCAACACGACTTTCATTTGGATACCTGTCGCACTTATAAGCTGGTCGAGCCATAATTGCGCAGTACGCCCTCAACAGAAAAAATAGAACAAAAGTGGACTCTTAAATCAAGCTTTTTGGGTCACCCCATCTTATAAGTGCATACTATCCCAAGCATGTTGGATCAAAACATGACACTAACATTATCTTAGTACACAAGAACTTGGTTTCTAAGCACACTAAATATGTCAAATAGCATACCTAATCGATATAAATATGGCAGTAAATTTTTTTCTAATATGCATACTTCAAATAAATAATTCATGCATACGCTAACTTGCCAGTTTATCTTACATTTTCACTTTGTCCATTTATATCAAGAGATTAGAAATTACGATGATCATCAACAAGTTGGGATTTTTTTTATTCTAACAGGTAAGATAGGAGGTTAATCTCAAAATGAACAAGTGTGAGGTGACAATAAACATCACATCAAAGTCAAATAATAAATTATTATTATGCCATGGATATAGACTATGGGGGTGGCATTAGATTTGGCAAGCCATCCTACCCACTATAAGT
Source organism: Taxus chinensis (assembly GCA_019776745.2). NCBI lineage: Eukaryota > Viridiplantae > Streptophyta > Pinopsida > Cupressales > Taxaceae > Taxus > Taxus chinensis. The sequence goes on along the minus strand of CM034147.1, from coordinate 646,063,214 downwards.
TTGAATATACAAGCTTCGATGTAATTAAAATTAAATATTCCCTAGACTTATGTGATATTATGTTTAGGTAATGTAGTTTATATGCCTACTTACTTCAAATAGAGTACAATAAGTTAGTATTTTTAAAATCTATTGTTTAATTAGTGGTCTTTAGGACATAATAAATCTGTCAATGAATAGTTAGGTTTTTTTTATAGAAATTATCTGGAAGGTAAGGATATAGAGATCTTAAAGTTTTCATTAACATTACTCCCATTTAGTATGTTGTCTCATCATACATGTCCCATTGAACCCTAACTTGGTCCAAGTGTTTTTTCTGAACATCAAATAATATATAATATCATTATTAAAATTGACGTTTATGGGAAGTGGACCTTTATAGGTTTGACAGTAATCATTCAATTACATCCTTCAATTGGGGTTTTTTAATATTTTAATAGTGTAAAAAAATTAAAATAACTCCTATGTCTTTTGAATTGTATGGGATGTATTTTTAATTGAGGGACCCAATATCAAAATTTATGGGGAACATGAGGTCAACTCCATTTCTGATCTTACAATATTTTAATTTTTTAAGTATCCAAGGGTAACAGGAGGATTTTGACAGGGGCACTGGACCCTGTTACAAAAGAAGGATCTGAAATCGATGATCCTCTACATTGAAGACCTTTAGTGAAAAAAAAAAAGAGGGACTACAGCATTTTATTAGCAGTCCATATTTTTTTAATGGTTTCATGTTAATGTGTAACCATGTATATAATTAAATCCTATTACAAACAAAATAATAAAGGAAATGGCCTCATCTCAGTTCTGTTTATCTTTTTCCTTCACTTGAGTGGAAATATTGAGAAATTTTTCAAGGAGATTTTCTCAATTCTCATATTCTTTTCTATCCAGATCCCCTTTCTTGCTACCTTTGGCATTGAGCTCCTTTTTTTGGATTATGGTAAAAGTGAGGGTTTTGATAGGACCCACATCCTTGTTATAAAATGCCCTTACAAGCCAGATATACTTTGATATGACATAATAGTAGCTAGCCTAATGACAAAAATTAAACCATAATCCAAAAAGTTTGCAAAAACCCCACACCATAGGCTATATAGATATATTATTTTTAAGTTCATTAATACCATCTTTCACATCAGATTCCTTTATTTTGCTAACAAAAGTTTTAACAACATTTAACAAGCCCTTACAACTATTTTGAAGATGAAGCTAGGTGGTGTCTGCAATTATTTTCTAGTCCCTAATGACATTAAAAACGGTGGTAATTTTACCATGAATTATATGAATCAATTCCATGAAATCTTCTGCACACTTGTTAGCATCAGCACTGGGTTTCAAATTAGCTTCCTCGGTGGACACGTCCTCAGCAGCATCCTTTGCACAGTCCTCAACATCTTCAGCAATTTCCTCAATGACGTCCTTATTGACATCCTCCTCTACATAGTCTTATTCTTCCACATAAACTTGCTCAAATTTAAAACTAGAATCCTCTTCCATCTCCTCAAAAACTTCTAGTTTTCCTCCAGAGATAGATTTATTCAGTGATTTAGGGTAGGCATTAGTCAATCTAAGAAAAATCTTGGGAATTGGGTCATATTTAATAGAATTCGAAGCATCTAAACTAGGAGGAACAACACTCCCAGAAACAAGAGTGGGGCATGCAAGAGAGGAATGAGAAGTAGCCACTAGGGTGGCAGAATCCAAGAGCTAGGGTGGAGAGCAAGTAGAGGGAGAAGAGGCAACATCACGATGACTTGTAATTTCCACTTCCAGGTCAAAGGAAGGTGGGGGATTAAGGCGGCGATGGAGGTGGAAAGTGATAGGGTAGTGAGGGGGTGGTGGTGATCCGAGAAAATGATAGTGGGAGAGCAATTTAGGGCATGGTAATCCACAACATGCTTAAAGAGAAGATAAATAAGACATTGGTGAAGTAAATTACCTTCACCTACTCTTACCTTTTGTATGGATAAAACTAGAGATTGATAAAGGAAGTTGGCAAGATTAACCTTAACCCCAATACAAAAGTGAGATAGGATGAAGAGATAAGGATCGTTAACCAGTTTGTATCTGACCTCTAAAGTAATCTACCTCATAATATGTTCAGCTATGTGATCCCAAGGCTCCTTCAGAGAGGTTCTTTCATATCCCAATTTATAAATGAAGACTTTCTCTTTCCTTTTGGCTAAAATGGCCACCATTTCATCTTTTAGAGACCTCTTAAAATAAATATCCCCTTTCTTGGGAATCCCAGTCACTTAGGAAATTCTTTCCACTGTAATTTCAAACTTTGTTTTTCCCACACAAACATTTCCCTACTTCCAGGAGGAAAAAACACTAAGTACTAGAAACCACCACAGAGTTCCCTAAGATTCTTTCAATGAAATTTTCCACCCCTTTTTCCACCAGTATCTTCTAGACATCTTCATCTTTTTTGATATCATTTCATTTTATGGGATCAAGTTGAACCAGAGCACCCCCCATATTTTCTAGAATCGAGAACAAAGATAACAACTAGAAAAAAATGGTATGAAATGAAATTTTAATTCAGATATGAATAAAAAAACCAAGCCTCTATTGACACGTGCCCACGAGAGAAAAGACTACTCAAAATTATTTTTGAAAATATGCATTAATGATTCAAATTTCACTTTCTCATATTTTCACGCATGATGAAGGTAATCAATTAAATAAAATTTCCATTCATCATAAATGTGATCATTGTCAGTGGTGAGGGAAGCATATGACCAAAGGAAATGAAATCCCAAGTAATCATGATAAGAGGTGCCAACCTTATATATGTAAAAATTAGAAATGTTTATGATATTCATCCTCAACAACTTTTAGAATTAATTTAGGAAGATTACCTATCCATTGTTGTTGATTCTGCTATGAGGCTCCAAGATTAACAAGTAGATCGGCCACTTTGTTTCCTTCCCTGAAAACATGTTGATATTGAATGTTGCTAAATTGATATTGGAGGAGTCTTATGTCTGATATGATGTTACTGATAGTCCAGCTGGTGAAACCCTTTTTATTTAGGAGATTAATCAAGTTTAGAGAGTTGTTTTCCACAATTATGTTAATCTTACCAAAATTAGTGGCTAGTTCAAGACCGTTTAAATAGCCAAAGCTTCAACTCTATAGTTAGTGCCCAGATTAAAAAAGGAGGTATAATATGCCATCAGTTGTCCAAATTCATTTTTAATAGTAGTTCCCTCACCAGAGAGGCGTAAATTCCCTTTTGCAGCCCTGTTTGTATTTAATGTAATCCATCCAACAGGGGGAGGGGCCCAAGTAGTAGTAGCCCTTATAGTAGTATATTTGGGAGGCTGGAGGGGTAGCATGAGTTATTACAACCATTTTATTTCCATGATGAGAAAAATTTTACACTTGTGTTGTTTCCAAATGTTGTAATTCAAATTTTCTTTAAGACGAGTTGTTACCAAAGTGAAGACCTATTGAGGGGTATTTTGTTGATTCTTAAATATTATCTTGTTTCATTCTTTCCATATGTTCCATAGGGTGTGTGGGAGAATTAATTTCTAGGAAAGATTGACAATTTGATGATGAAAGAAGGGAATCCATTGAACAATAACTTTCGGGATTGTTTTAGGAAAAACCGAAGACACTCAAAAAATATTAAACAAAATAATCCAAACAAATAAGGAGAAATTATAATGAAAGATTAAATGGGTTGAAGATTCAAGAGTGTTAAGACAAAACACGCACCTGGTAGGTAATGAGTATCCCATCCTTTTTAGTTTATCTCCTAATAGGAATGTGTTTCTAGAATGGAGCCAGGTGAAAAATCCTAGTTTATGGATCACCTGAGGAATCTAGATTTGATGTAAAGTAGGGCCCTCTGGGCTATGTGGAAGGGAGAGGCAGGAATCCTTGAAACCGAAAGATGCCATATTCTAGCATCCTCCATAGAAGAAGAAAGTAAAAAATGTTGCACCAATAAGAGCTTCAAATTTTCTATCAATTGCATCTAAAGATAGCTAGCACCTTCCTAAACAAGTATAGACCAGCTTGGGTGCAATGATGACCTATCGACATAATTTACAACATAAGAACCAAAAGTTCTAATAAGTATATATCTTATAGGATCCCATAAGGGGTCATCAGATAACGCCTTTTCTCCCATCAATTTTTCATTCTGGAGGCAACTATGTGACCATTGCCAATTTTCCATCTAGTGCCTACCTGAATCAAAATTCTGGTACTCTTAATGGAATCTTAGATATCTAATCCATTTGGGGTATTTTCATCATAGAAGTCCTCAACTGAAGAAATATATTTAAATATCATCATCTGAGTCTGAGAGTGTCTTCCATTGTTAGCAATTTCCCAACCTAATTTGGTGAGCATGACAACATTCATATCAAAAATTCTGCACAAACCCAATCCCTCTAAAGTTGTAGGTTTACAAACCACTTTCCAAAAAACTAAGTGAATTATCTGTCTTTCTTCATATCCTGACCAAAGGAACTTCATCTAGATTTTTTCAATAGCGGCAGCCATAGAGGAAGGAATTTTCAATAAGGACATAAATTAGATCAAAATTTTTGACAATGTGGCCTTAACTAGTTGCAACTTACCTTCTTGACTGAGGAGGGAGCCTTTCCATCCCGCTAATTTCTTTTTGAATTTTTCGATAAAATAATTCAATAGGTACTTAGTTTCTCTTCCCAAAAAGAGTGGGAGACCAAGGTATGAAGAGGGGAGATCCATAATCTTGCAACCAAGGATGTCAGCAATATTTCTTTGTCTTCTACCTGGGGTATTAATGAAAGCAATGCTACTCTTCCAAAAGTTTATCTTTTGACCCGAAGCCAATTGATAACAATCCAAAATAAGTTTCAAAAAATTTCCCTCTTGGACTGAAGCTAAACCCAACAAAAGAGTGTCATCATCGAATTGGCTGTGAGTGGAAGATGGGACCCTAGAAGTGGCAGTGATACCTTTGATGTTGCCTTCACCTTTAGCTTCTTTCAAAGGTCTACTGATAATATTAGCCATAAGAACAAACAAGAAGGGGGATAAAGGATCCCCTTCCCTGATTCCCTGAATTGAGTTAAAATATCCTTGAGGGATACCATTAATGAGAATGGAGAATTTAGGCATTGAAATATAGTTAGAAATACTGGATCTCAAATATTCCCCAAAACCAAATTTCTTAAGGACCCAAAGTAATAAAGGCCAACAAACTCTATCAAATGCCTTTTGCATGTCAAGTATAAGGATCATACTGATATTATTTTTGAGGGAATCTAAGTGCATCGCCTCATGAATAGTAATGATGCCTCCTTGGATCAACCTACCTTCAATGAACCCATTTTTCTATTTTGAAATTAAACTCACCACAACTAGTTTGAGCCTGGAGGCAATCATTTTTCAAATAATCGTATAAGAGGTGTTGCACAAGCTAATGGACCTATAATTAGTGATCAATTTATATCCCATTGACTTAGGTGAAAGGGTAATAAAGGTATTATTCTATTCCTTTAACAAAATGTCTTTTTGTTGAAACTCAAGAATAGCTGCATGTAGGTCAGATTATATGATGTTCTATAAAGATTGCAAAAAATTTACAGGGAATCCATCAAATCCACGTGATTTATCACCCTTCATATTGAAAATATATTTCCTTATTTCATCAATAGAGAAGGGTTGGTGTAGACACTTAAAATTGGTTACCCAATTTAGTGTCCCTCTCATCCATTTACTTGCTTAGTTAACCTGGGGCACGTTTTACGTCACTAACTATCCCCTTGGGATATTATCCAATTTGCGATTTAATCACTTACTCTAAATTTAATTCACCCCATCACATCTTACCCATGAGTGATTAAATATTAGATATTTGATTACACTTCTTCCCATGCATCTTAATCACTTATCCACCTCAAATTTATTCTATCTATGTATCACATCTATTTTTCCTCTTCCCTAAGCGGGATATTTCCCGTATTCGGGATAAATCTTATCTTTCTTGAAATCACTCATTTTGGCCATCTCGGGAGTCTTTTCCGCGATCGGCGCCGACCCATATGGTCGGCACCGATTTTCTAGGAGTGGCGCCGATTATAAAAGAAGGTCCAGAACTCAGTTCTAGGGACCGAAAAAGAGACCGCGAACGAGCGAAAAAGTGAACAGACGAAAAAAGGAAGCACTTACGCACGAACAGAGAGCGAGAGAGATACAGGTTGTGAGAAAGAGAGATCTGCTTAGCATCAATTGTATCAAATTAGGGAAGATCCTGTCCGAATCAATCCCTGAGAGGAGCACCGTTACTATGTCCCTGTTACATCAGCATCGCACACCACCATCTATCATCTGGTGACTCTACTCTAGTGTCTCGCCAACTTCGGCACATCCAACAGGCCACATTCACCTTCCAATTCCCGAATCTTATCGCACAGTCTCTGACTGATCGATCTGCCTCCAGTCGACGCCGATTATACCCAGTCGACGCCGATCCATCTCAATCGATGCTGATCTTAGTCAGTCGACGCCGATCTGTCTCAATCGACGCCGATTCTACCCAGTCGACGCCGATTTCTCTACAGATAGGTAAAAGGACACAAGTAACACAAATTCAGCATTATTTCCTAGTTCCCTGTTTTCTGTACTTTCTGTCTACTGTTTAGATTCTGTCTTATTATTGCAATCAGAAAATCTAGCTTTTTACTTACATCTTTTATCATGTATGCTTCTTTTCTTAATTGAAATCGTGGACTGACATCCACCGAGGAAGCTTATTGCTTCCCAGACCCGCTTCTTGGGCAGTCCACCTAAATATCTTTTAACGTGGTCTTTTTCTGTCAAGCATCGGTGTTTTGTAGGTTACTCGGATCTATTGTACGAATTGCTCCTGTGCGCCCGTCTTATCTACATCGGCCTCCTCATCCGTCTACATCTTCATCAGGTATAAATTTCATTGAGGTTTTTCAGGGTTTTTGTGTTTAGTTTGGTGCATTAACTTGGACAGGTAACAAGCGCGAAATTCTTGATTTTGGTCTATCTCCATTTAAAGTAAAGCTCTTCTTTGATGGATCCAAATGCCAGCAAGGGGGAGGTGCGGGTTTCGTGATGATTCCTCCTTGGGGTACGCCTATCCCAGTTACACACAAATTAAACTTTGAGTGCACCAATAATATGGCTGAGTATGAAGCTCTTGTCTTAGGTCTTCAAAATGCCATTAATCTCGGCGCTCGTCATATTGACATCTTCGGTGATTCTGAACTCATCGTTAATCAGGTCAGGGGTGTCTATCAATGCAAGAATGATATCCTTCAGAAATATCGTGACATCGTTCTTGCTCAACTCCAATCTTTTGATAAGTTCACTATCCAAGCCATTCCTCACACTACAAATCGATTCGCGGATACCATGGCCTCATTAGCATCACTTATCCCACCTTTCACCGAAGACTCGCGTCTTTATGTGGCTGTGCAACGATTAGATCAACCATCTTATCTTGGGCAACTAACTTCAATCAATGTTGTCACAACCCATACCCAGGATGAGTGGTATCAACAGATTGTTGATTATCTATCTCATTCGGTCCTTCCTCTAGATCTGACTTCCAATGGCAGAAGGTCTTTTATCCAACGCGCCAATCGCTATACTATCCTAGGCGGGATTCTTTACAAGCACGGCTTCGAGGGTATTTTGCTTCGGTGCCTCAAAACCCATGAATCATCTAAAGCCATCCAGGAGGTCCATGACGGTATCTGTGGTGGACATTTTAGTGGCTTAGCTGTAGCCAAGCGTATTTTACGTTTGGGATATTATTGGCCTTCTCTTAATCAAGATTGTTGTGAATACACTAAGAAATGTGTCAAGTGTCAGCAACATTCCAATCTCACGCACATCCCTAGTGAGGCTTTGCAACCTGTGGCGGATTTGTGGCCTTTTTCGCAGTGGGGTCTTGATCTTATTGGTCTCATCAATCCCCATTCTTCACAGCGTCATCATTCTATCATTACTGCCACTGAGTACTTTACTAAGTGGGTGGAAGCTATCCCTCTTTCTTCAACAAAGGCTAAACCCATAGTTGATTTCGTCTATCAACACATCATTTGTCGCTTTGGCGTTCCACATAAGCTAATCACAGATAATGGTAAGTCTTTCAAGAACGTTGATTTGCAGAACCTCTGCAACGCTTTCAATATCAAACTCAGTTTTTCTTCTCCATACTATCCTCAAGCTAATGGTCAGGCCGAAGCGTCCAATAAAACTTTGCGTAATATCCTCGCAAAGGTAACTAGTCGAGCTGGTAGGGATTGGCATTTACATATCCCTTTTGCTCTCTGGGCTTATCGGACTAGCATTCGTACTCCTACTGGTGCTACTCCCTTCTCTCTCGTCTATGGGTCTGAGGTTGTCCTTCCTTTGGAAGTCCAAATCCCATCTCTACGTGTTTCTCTCAGAGAATTTGTCTCTGATGAGGATTATCGTCAAAATCATCTAGCACAACTTGAATTATTAGATGAGCGGCGTCTCAACGCTCTTGAACATCATCAAGTCTATCTTGAGCGTGTCAAGCGTGCTTATAACAAGCACTTGCAACACCGTGACTTCAAAATTGGTGACCTTGTTCTTAAGGAAAATCAAAATGTCACTACACTCGAAAGAAGTCAACGTGGTAAGTTTGCTCCCAACTGGATGGGCCCCTACATTATCACTCATAAATATGGGTCTGGGGCTTATCGTTTATCTTCCATGGATGGTGTACCTGAAGCGGAACCTCTTAATGCCTTGCATCTACGGCCCTTCTATTGTTAAAATCTATCTTACACAAATCTAGTCGCAACACAGATCTTTCATCCGTCCTATTAACCAGTCATCTACTTTTGTGGTGATTTGAAATCATGTGGTTCTCCGCCTATTGCCTCGTTTACCTTAAATATGAGTATCGCGGCTCTACTCATTGCACGTTTCTTTTGGATATGTTCCTCCTCATGGTGGGAATACCTTAATCACCACTTCATCTGTCCCAAGTACTTATCTTAATCGGATCTACTCGGGGCATGAGTGCATGTTCTTCTTTGTTCTCTTCCCCTCCGTCTGATCTATCTAGGTCTAAACTCAGCTTCTTTCAAAAAGAGTTCAAAAAAAAAAAAAAAAAGAGATGCTATCCAAAAGATAGACTGATCCCTTGAAGGACAGCTATCCATACATTGTCAAATGAATCAAAAGGAAAAAAATATAGACCATACCCTCGAAGGATGGCTATCATTAAAATTCAAAATACAGACCGCTCCCTTGAAGGATGGCTGTTTCGCAAAGAAATATTCAAGGCTTCTTGCAATTAATTAGCCTTTCATTCAATTAATACACTTTTTTAGCATCACTGAAAGACTTCCCGTATCGATCAGTCTTTCCATATCAAGCAAACTTCCTGCATTGATTAGTTTGCTTATCTGCCAAAATCATGAAGCTGAGATTTAGGACCTTTTGTCAATCATATGGAGAATCATGTTTCCCTACTATGGACATGTATTCTGTCCCTTGTAAAGTTCCGACAAGATACTTTTCTTTCCGTTTCTATCCTAGATCTGGTTTGCGACTAGTTAGTGTCAGGTTTATTTTAATCTTATATAGGGCCTTGTATGCTTGGTCTTTCGATTTCCTATCTAGATCTTATCTATGGTCAGTTGGAAGTCCGACTTACCATTTTTCTCCTTCTCCAAGTATCTTCTCTTCTAAGTCACGGTTGTTTCCATTTACATCTTTAGCTCTTACAAAGAGTATTCCCCATTTCTTTGTCTTGCATTTAGTTAAATTGACATTTCACATGTTAATTCAATCACAATTTATCTTCTATCAAAATTCCTCTTATCTATCAAAACATCCATCTTTATTCATTTCTCATTAAAATTACATCTATCTATACATCAAACACATCTATCTATTTATCCACCAAAATGTACATCCAAGGTACATTATATCTATCCATATCTAATCCAAACATTTGAACACATGTACATCCAAGTTACATCACATCCATCTATCAAAATTATATCCACATATCAATCTATCTAATCACATCTATTTCTATCATCTATCAATCTATATCTATCTAATCACATCTATTTTATACTCTATCAGTCTATATCTATATCCATCTATCCATGTATATCCAAAATTAAAAGCATGAGTACAATTATATGACAAATAATGAATCTATATATACATATGTGTCTGTACAAAAATGGGTGGCTTTCGATCAAGCCATCTAAACAATGTCTTCCAATCGAGGCTACATCACTATACAAATACAAAATCTATCAAGTCTCTATATGGTAAAATCTGAAGCGTGGAGGACACTATCTCCTCCACCCTCCTCTGCACCTGGCTGTCTCTCCTGCCGCCGCCTATCGAGCTCGATGCACTTGCTGCAATGGAGGTCTCGGCCCACCTCGATCATCTATACCAGTGCTCCCTCCGGCCTGAGGCTCCGTACATCGCTGTCGCCGTCGCTGGTCTCCTCCTTGCCCCATACCGAGGCATCAACAAAGGTGAACACCTGCCTGAACTGCTAGAATGTCGCAAACACAGTCTAATAACAACAGTGGGAATCTCCCACCTCAGCGAGGAGAGACTGGTACGTGCAAAGTCAAGATCACAGACCCGGTGCTCGTAATCGAAGTGCTGGCCACCTGCTGCTGGGGGCTATCCTGACGCTGTACTGTGCCCCTATCCTCAGGGCCCCGTTCCCTATGTACCAGACTCTGATGTGGCACCGGTAGCTCTCATATTTGGCCCTGAGGGCCTCCCTGCTACCGAAATTAGCGGTCCTGGGGCTGTAATCGCTGTATCGGGTCGCTCCTGGCAAGCGGGTCTCTCTCCACAATCCTGTATATGTCTCTCCTCCGTCAAAGCCATCTGATCTCCGTCCAGAGCTACCTGAATGTGCACTGTGTGAGCTGTGGCATGCTCGTCCCTCTAGTATGTCCAGCGTCAGCTGCTATGTCCTCCTGGCATTAGCGTTCTGTAGAGGGCTAAAGATGTCGTGGAAGCTCTGCTAACTCGTACCATGCCGCGTAATCTGCATCAGTCACATCTGGAAGAATAGTCATCATCAGTGTCTGTGGAGGGTAGGGCCTCTCTCATATGTAGAGCCTCTCGTGCCGGGACCAATGACAACAAGAGCAATATCCGTCTCTCTGCTATCCCGCCTATATGGCGTATAAGTGGCCGGGCACTGTCTGTACAAAGGCCAAATCTGTCTTCCAGTATCCGCATCGAATATCTCTAACTCGGCGCCGATTAATATCTGCGCTACGACCCCGTTCACCAACCACTCGATGCCGTCTCGGATGCTACCAAGTGGGCATCCTGACCATACCATATCGGGAATGCCCGATTGATTGTCCAGACGTAGATCGGCCCCTGGCCTCCCATGTAAAAAAAAAAAAAATCAAACTGAAACGCTCAATGAAATGCAACTCGGCTCAAGATCTAACCTGTATCTCCTGCGGCCATGTCAGCCCGTCCATCCTCCGAAATCTGTAATCAACACCCCCAGACGCTTCCATGATGGCATCCAAGGAAGCCCGGATGGCCTTGATCACTGCTATGAATGCAATCGTCACGATGCAAAATAAATCATTTACGTTTTCCATTCGCATATTTTATATGCGTCTACCATTGGTCGACGCCGATTTTTTTGATCGACGCCACTTATTTTGGGTCGTCGTCGATTAGTTATAATCGCCGCTGATTTTTCGTATCTATTTTGCCATACTGTTGATGCTTGGATTATTTGTCCATCTGATCATGTATGGTGTCCTGAATATTTTCTTTTGGCACATCTTTTCGATATCTTTGTCTACTGCGGGTTTGTTCCCTTTGCATGGGACACTCATACTTTCTGGCAGCTTAGAGTTAAAAACGGGTCTGTAGGCACTAATGTCGTCTTCTTTGTAGACCGTCTAGTTGTCCCTACCAATGTGTCTCTCTCTAGATGCTGACTATTTTTTTGCAGTTCTCCTTACACTCATGGGTCTGTAGGCACTAACGTCGTCTCATGAGGAGACCGGCTAGTTTTCCCTACCAATGTGAGTTCCTTAGGTTTCTGCCTTTTTATTTATTTTTGTGCATCCTCAATGATCAGATCTACTCCAGACATCCGACTGGGGCATCCTGTGTTTTTCATCTACCTCTTTCAAACTTGGGATCATCTGTTCTATAACCCATCCCATCCCAAGTTTGAGGGGGATCACATCGTCACTTAGTCTTCTCTTCTTCCATCTCCTTATTTTTGTCTCATAACCTTGCTTATCGCAAGTTACTTGACAAAAAGGGGAAAAATGTAGACACCTAAAATTGGTTACTCAATTTAGTGTCCCTCTCATCGATTTACTTGCTTAGGTAACCTGGGGCACGTTTACGTCACCAACTATCCCCTTGGGATATTATCCAATTTGTGATTTAATCACTTATTCTAAATTTAATTCATACCCATCACAATCTCTACCCATGAGTGATTAAATATTAAATATTTAATTACGCTTCTTCCCATGCATCTTAATCACTTATCCACCCCAAATTTATTCTATCTATGTATCACATCTATTTTTTCCTCTTCCCTAAGCGGGATATTTTCCCGTATTCGGGATAAGTCTTATCTTTCTCGAAATCGATCATTTTGGCCATCTCGGGAGTCTTTTCCGCGATCGGCGCCGACCCATATGGTCGGCGCCGATTTTCTAGGAGCGGCGCTGATTATAAAAGCAAGTCCAGAACTCAGTTCTAAGGACCGAAAAAAAAGAGACACGAACGAGTGAAAAAATGTGAACAGACGAAAAAAAGAGAAGCACTTACTCACGAACAGAGAGTGAGAGAGATACAGGTTGTGAGAAAGAGAGATCTGCTTAGCATCAATTGTATCAAATTAGGGCAGATCCTATCCGAATCAATCCCTGAGAGGAGCACCGTTACTCTGTCCCTGTCACATCAACATCGTACATGCACCATCTATCATCTGGTGACTCTGTTCCAGTGTCTCGCCAACTTCGGCACATCCAGCAGACGTCCACATTCACCTTCCAATTCCCGAATCTTCTCGCACAGTCCCTGACTGATCGATCTGGTCTCCAGTCGACGCCGATCCGTACTCAGTCGACGCCGATCTTAGTCAGTCGACGCCGATCAGTCTCAATCGACGCCGATTCTACCCAGTTGACGCCGATTTCCCTGCAGATAGGTAAAAGGACACAGGTAACACAAATCCAGCATTTATTTCATAGTTCCCTATTTTCTGTACTTTCTGTCTGCTGTTTAGATTCTGTCTTATTATTGCAATCAGAAAATCTAGCTCTTTACTTACATCTTTTATCATGTATGCTTCTTTTCTTAATTGAAAACGTGGACTGACATCCGCCGAGGAAGCTTATCGCTTCCCGGACCCGCTTCTCGGGCAGTCCACCTAAATATCTTTTAACGTGGTCTTTTTCTGTCAAGCATCGGTGTTTTGCAGGTTACTCGGATCTATTGTGTGAATTGCTCCTGTGCGCCCGTCTTATCTACATCGGCCTCCTCATCCGTCTACATCTTCATCAGGTATCAATTTCATTGAGGTTTTTCAGGGTTTTTGTGTTTAGTTTGGTGCATTAACTTGGACAGGTAACAAGTGCGAAATTCTTGATCTACAATTGGGTCAGCTTGACATTCATATCATCATTAATTAAATTAGGAATATGACTTAGCATTTCTTGACAATCCACTTCATACGGGGGAGGGCCCTCATATAAAAAGTTAGTATAGTAGTTTATAAGTTCAACAAAAACTACCTCATCTTTGTTAATGTAGGAACCATCCACCATGACTAACTCTTTTATTTTTTCCCTACTCTTATGATTCATAGTAGTCATATGGAAGAATTTTGTGTTTCGATCTCCCTACTAAAGCCAACTGTCTCGTGATCTTTGACTCCAATAGATTTCTTCCTCATCCATAGTTTTGTAATAGTCACTAAATAGGGAGAGTTCCTAATGATTAAGTTGAGGGGATATTCCTTTTGAATCAATAGCCTCCAAAATAGCAGCAAGCTTTAGAGATAGCAAATCCTTCCTTCTATAGCTAACCCCAAAAACCTAAGTTTTCCAATTCTTCAGGTTATTGTTGACATAGTTAAATCCCTCAAAAAAAAAATTGTTGTTGTTTTCCACAATCTCCAATATTATTTCCACATGCTTCCAGTTTTGAGTGACCTTGTCAACCTTGTTATCTTTGAGATATTTGACATTTTATCATATCACCCTAAAATATTTCCTAAGTGATTTAATCACATCATTTTGAAGTTCAAGAACATTGTGAACAAAATCCTTAGAATTTTTATCAATATTCTTTCATGAAGAAATAAGACAATGTGCAACCATATCACCATTTGAACCCCGTTGAATGTTGTCCATGACATTACTAGTTCCTTCAATGTTTTTCCCTTTTTTTCATGAATTCTAATAACCCTAGTAGCGTGGATCTCCTCCCTTAACCTTATATTGATTATATGGCTAATATCGGATGGGGCATTAGGAAGAATGGTGGGGAAGGGTTACATTTTAGATTTAAGTTCATGAAATGGAAATCGATAAGGAGAGTGACAGCTTGGTGCAGGGGATGGATTCTCTTTCCCTATTTTACCTCTTTAATAGAATTTCCCAAAGTTAGAAGAATATAAAAAGGGAATCTTACTGGATTCTATTAGTGAAAATGGTTCAATAACACCAGATGATAAGTGTTGATAAGGTGGAAATTACATACAAGAGCCACATACTTAATGAGGATTTTGACCACCTCATCATAATGCTTAGGGATGGAGGAATGAATAAAGGTGACCATGAATGAATTCCATTTTCTCTCCCTCTGTGAATAACTTAGCTTCAAGAATCTGTATTGCATGTACTCTTGTAGAACTTATGTGCCATTCATGATCAGCTTAATAATGAAATAAATCATCTCATCAGTGATAATCCATATTTTTCCCTTCATCGTAATAGTCGTGTCTTTCCAATACATGCACTGAAAGTTAGTGGAAATATGAGGTTCGTGGACCCTTGATTCACTCTAATAAAGACATGAAGTTTCTAACACCTAAAATGATCTAGAGATACCTAATCTTCCCTCCATTTTTTGTTATAATGTGGTTCAACATGACACATATCTCCCCCCACAGCTTTACCTAGAAAATTATTTCTAGAAAAACAATTAGAAAGAAGGGTTTTTAAATATTTGAGTCAACAGGAAGAGATATGAAGTGCACAACAATAGAGAATGGAAATCCCATCACCACATGGATATAAATATAATTATTGATGGAAATTTTCCCATGAGAATGGATGTAATATCAGGATGTTCCAAGTGTGTCAAAATGAAATCATATCCTAGAAGTGGTACGAGCTTGGAAATCTATGAGATATTTTTATACTTTCATTATTAACCAGAGTCATAATTTCCAAAGGGATTTCATCAATCTCACTCCACCTATGAAAATTGTTAAAATCAAACCCAATGTTAGAAAAACTGTCTGCATGACATCTATTACCTTCTTTAAAAGTCTGGGAGATATTAGTATGCGAGTAGGATTTAAGAATGTGAATAGACTCATTAACCATGTTGCTAATGGTCTAACTTAGAGAGGATTTTAAGAGAATTTTTTCAATGATGTTGAGGGAGTTTCCCTTCAAACCAAATACATCTGATACCTAATTGATGAGCCAATTGAATCCCCCATAGTAGCAGCCATGGCTTCAATCATAATGATTTTTTTGAGTTCCCAAGTAACCTGTATAAGACAACAATGATTTTCCAATTTTTCCTTGATGACTCCAACCCCCATGTGCCTTTCCAAAGCTTACTTTGGAGAGCCCATAAAATTTAATTTTAGTCCCACCCATTAGGAGGGTGGATCGATTTGGTCTCCTTCCTAGGATGGTTGGGTCACTAGTAGCTTTTTTATGATCAATCTAAATGTTCCATCTTGCAATAATTCTGATCTCATTCTCCATTAACTTATATCTATCCCTGAAATACTTGGTTATACTAAAGTTATACTTTAATCATCAAATAGATTCTTCTAAAAACAATATTGACAAAAGAGTTTTGGCCCTAAAAAAATTCTTCTATTTCTTTCTTTCCAAATAGCCTAGAGAGCATGCAGGAGAATGATATTCTAAGACATTCTCAAAAAATTTCATTTAGAATAGAAAGCTCCACTGAGTCTAGAGGTCCTCCATAGAGAAAGGGAAGATGTGTTTCTTAAGTTTCTCAAAAATGATACCCCATAGGGTATTGGCAAATTGGAAGTGAATAAAGAGGTGATTAACATTTTATTCCCTTGATTTGCATATAAAACATCTGCTAGGAATCATTTTACCTCTTTTTATGATATTATCCACCGTGAGAATTTTATTTTGAATGGTCAACCATAAAAGGAAATTAATATTAGGATTGATCTCCTTGATCCATATTTTATTTCACTGAGTAAGAGGATTATGGTTCTGATTCAAACTATTGTAACCAAACTTAATGTTTTGGTTGTCATCATAAGAATTGTCCCATAGTATTTCATAAAATTCACTCTTGTTGGTGATAAATATATTTGACATCATGCTTTGAATAACTCTCAAATTTTTGTTGTCGTTGTCATTGAATCCTTCAATAGAGATATTTTTCCAATCTCTTTCTTCCTCTCCATACAAAAATTTAATCACGTGCTTTCTCCCCATATTTTGGTCTAATCTAAGAAATATGAATTTGAATAATATCTCTTTGTTGTTAATTAATATCAAAATTCCACTTTCATCCTGAAAATAAATCTTCTTACCATCCCCCAAATTTCATCTAGAATATTTATTGATCAAGGTACATGTTTTGATCAGAGAATACCAAAATTAAGATCCTTCAGGGACCTCATCAGAGTTAAAAAATATCTGATATGATATTTTTCCATATATATATTTTTTAAGATGTCATGCCAAGGGAGATTCTCCTTAAGAAGTTCCATTCCATTTTAGCTAGGAGTGCTTTGTTCATATTTCTGATATTTTTAATGCCCAACCCTCCTTGATTCTTTGGTCTGCAAAATTTATCCCAAGCCACCAGTGGAATTCTATTTTGAATATCAACTCCTAACCACATAAAACACTTTTTGATTTTATCAAAATTTTCACAATGGAGTAAGGGATCCTGAAGAGAGAAAGAAGATAGATAGGATGGTTTTGCAAAGTTTTCTTTATAATGGTGCTTTTGGTAGCGCTTGAAAGAACCTCTCATTTTTAAAAAATAAGTTTCTTTTGAAATATATCAATGATTGAGTTACATATATCTAAATGCATCATGTCATTGAAAAATAGGATTTCCTAAGTATGTAGAAGGGAGATATTTAATTCAACCTATTATTTTGGAAATATTTTACTGATGCAACCAAGGGGTATTAATGAAGAACACAAAAATTAGAGAAATTAATGAATTGTCTTGAGGCCTCTTCATAGTATGAGAGAAAAAAATTGAGATGTTTCACTTCTAAAATAGAATCCAAAGCTAAAAAATGGTGTCATCAGCAAACTATTGAAAAGAAATAGTGAGATTATTAGAAGTTTTAAATCCATGAAGAAAACTTGAATGAATGGATTTGCTAAGGCTTTCTTCCAAAATAATTAAAATAATGGGAGATTAATGATATCTTTTCCTAACCCCTCTGTTACTTCTTAAGAAACCAGTATGAGTTCCATTGATGAGGATGGAGAACATGGGGTTAGAAACCAAATATTTCGAGGAATTTATTAAAAAAATCCCAAGACACCCTATTGAAGGATTTATTCATGTCTAATTTTATCATCATTCCCACCTTATTGATTTTTTCCATAGAGTGAATAGTCTTGTCAACCACCACAATGACATTTTGAATTTTCTTACCATTTACAAAATCCGCTTACTTCCAAGAGATAAGATTTTTGAGAAGGGGTTGCATCATGGAGGAAAAAGTCTTAGTGAAAACTTTGTAAATAGTGTTAGAGAGACTGATAGACGTGAAATATTTTAACTCTTTAGCTCCATAATTTGTGGGGATAAGAAAAATTAAATTATTGTTTATCTCCTTAAGCAAGTTTTCACTTGAGAGGAATTCATTAAAAACATTTAAATTATTATATTTTCATAATTCCCAGTATTCTTGGAAAAAAAATCTGGAAATCCATCAGGACCTAGTGATTTATCCCCATCGAAGGAAAGAACAACATTATGAAATTCATCCATATCACCTAGGTCCAAAAGATAATCCATATAATCTTTCATCTCAGTGGAAGGAGTGCTATTTTCTAGTAGCATGTTGGATTATATTTCATTATCCATGTCCTCTTTTTATAGAAGAAGATTATAGAAGTCAACTGCCTCCTTCTCGATGATGTTAATATATGTTTTCTCCTGCCCATTTTCCATAAAAATGGAGGAAATCCTATTATGAATCATGTTATTTATAGTACTCATATGGAAAAACTTTGTATTTCTATCACCCTCTTTCTGCCAAAGCACACAATATTTTACCCTCCAATGAATCTCTTCATAAGTGTTGATGGTGTGGAGGTCACTGAGAAGTTCCTTTTCTTTGTAGTAATCATTGACGTCATGCCATTTGTTTGCACCTTCATCTCAAACATAGAAATCCCATCCCTAAGCTTTTTATTTTTCTCAAAAATATTGCCACAGATATGTTTATTTCATTTCTTCACAGTAATATTCACATTTTAAAGCTTTTGAACTAAAATAAACATTGCAGACCCTATCTTGTCAATCTTCCACCACTCTTGAATTTTTTTATATAAATTTGGATTCTTCATCCACATTTTTTAAAATCTAAAGGGAGTGGGAGCATGCTTACCTTTGTTGTCTAAACTGAGGACAAGAGGACTTTGGTTAGGATTGATTCTAGGAAGATCTGAGAGGCAAAAGTACTGAGAGAAACTAATCATAAAAAACCAGAGCTTTGTCTAATTTGACCATAATGAGATTCTCCCCAAGTCTTATGTTGGTCCAAGTGTAACTAGTACCTTTTAGCTTGATATCAAAGATATTGTTGTGAGTAATAAAGTTTGAAAAAAATTCCATACTAGTATTGAACTCTTCTTTTGCCTCCTTTTCCATTGGAGAGATGGGAGTTTTGAAATCCCCAATAATCGGCCAATCCAAATCTTTGCAAGTAATCTTGAAGTCATTTATCTCAGTCTAGATTTTTTTTCTTCCTTCAATACTAGTTGGAGCATAAATATTGGACTGAAACCATACCTTATTATTCTAGAGTGAGGTGACAAAAACAACAAGATTGAGAGGAATCAAAGATGGTAGAGCCTTTGACCAATTTTCCATCCCAAAAGATAGTAACACCCCCAGAGGCCTCAATATAGCTAACATAGTTTATCGTTGCATTCCTCCAAACTTTCTTACTAACATCCCTAAAAATATTAGTATCCATTTTTGTTTCTTACAAGACAAGAACACTAGGATTATGAGTCAGAATTAAATATTTCAAGAATCATTTCTTATTAGCATTGTTTAGCCCACTTATATTCCATGAGATAATCTTCATTTAAATTTAGAAAATTAATGACCACGTCTAAGATCCAAAGTGGATTTTTTTCCATCTGATATCACTCTTTCTATCGATATTTGATTTTATTCCATCGTTTTGATCCTTCCTCTATTCTTCTTCCCACCTACGTCATCCATTCTCTAACTAGTCTTTGGAGTTTTGGAAGAAGATGCTTCATAGTTTTCTTTAACTTTTCCTTTGTCTTTCCAAATAAACTTTCAAATTTGTCCCATACCTCTTTTGGAGACTTGGAAGCACAAAAGTGGAACTGGAAGTTGTCTATAACATTCAGCAAGATGAGTCCCAAGGCTTCATCTTGCTTGCATGAATATCCATACTTGTCTTTTTCACTGGTGAATGCATGTATGGAATTTAGAAAATGTTTCAAAGATCCCAGGATTTAAGAAATTACTCCATTATTTTTTTCCAAGAATTTTTTTTATTGAATTTAAAGGTTCGAACAAACAAATATCCTTTATGTTGGTGGGAATAATAGAGTAGGCCACACTTTTGGACAAATAATAAGAAAAAATACGAACCCACCCCAAAAAACACTAATGGTTATAATTATATTGCCAGAAAATATTGATATTTTTCACTTTATTCCCTCAATATTTTTTCAAAAAATATTCCTTTGACTTAAAACACTCCAAAAAAGACCAAGTAATTTGAATATACATGCTCAGGGGTAGACTAATTTGGTGAGATGATTTAAGGCACATAGTGAATAAGAGGTGATCCAAATAAATATGGGTGGAAGAGAGTTCGGTGAGGAACCAAGGGAGCTAGTAAGATGGATTGAGGGTGAAAAACTCAATCGATTCGACCTGGCGAGATGGAGTCAAAAATCATGTAGGGTATTGAATCCATGATCTCTAATGAAATAGAGAAGATCCTTCACCAATGTGTTGTATACTAGGTACATAACTAGATTTGGAGGAAATCCATTTTATATTTTCCTTAAGATTAGGAAAAAGTAAAAAGGAAGAAGAAGTCTTTTTTGATGATCCTTAAAAAGGTATTAGGGTTGAAACCTTAGCTTCAAATTGTTAGATCAAACATCACACACCACCACAAAATAAAGGGCTAAGCCAAGATGTGAATGAAGATGGTTTGAGTGGGTCTTCAGGGAGTTGAGATGTAGTTAATCTGATATTGGCAACGATGCAACTGAGTTGATGAACTTCGTGGGCTTGAGGAAGAGAGTAAGGAGCCCACAAGTACACCATGTTGATTCAATTCAATGTAGATTTTGGGCTCGCTAAGTTAACTAGGTGAATATTCTTGAGAAATCTAAGGGTGAAACCAAGCTAGGAAAAATAGAGCTAGTAAGAAGCCATCGAGCTGGAAGGCCGATCTAAGGCTGAGTCTCCCAATCACCAAGTCGAGGTGAGTTAAGGTTGAGGTGAGTCTGAGTTGAGTTATCGAGATAAGGAAAAATAACCCATGAAATAATCCACCAATTCACATAACTCGTATATCCTAGGCAAGTTGAGGCCAAGTTGGGGTCGAGCTAGGTTGGTTTTTAGCTCAAGACAAAAACACAAAAATGCAATTCTTAACATTATCAGTATCTGCAACATATAATCACCCACATATCTAATTAAAATTGTAACCCTCAAATTTATTATGAGGAAAATCCTTATCTCTCTTCTACTGTAACTTTGAATGTGTGACAATAGAAAATAGGAAGGTAAACATGGGAGATCCAAGTGCTTTGATACCATATGGGAGTAACCTATAAGATTATGTAAATAAAAAAGTACTGGATTTGTATATAAATTCTGAAAAATGATTAAAATTAGTAGTTGGACACTAATAAAATCAAAAATCAATTATTAAAAACAAAAACCATGTTCCCACATCGAGGAATAGGTGAATAAGTAGAATGAAAACAATATTATCCTCACCTACGAAATAGGTGGGGTTGTCTATATTGGGAGATAAATATATCTCCACAAATAAAGGAGTAAAAGAATTCTTAGCAAATCCTTCCCAAATGTATATGTGAGTGCAAAAAACTCACAAAAAATAGGTGAACAAGACAACTAAGCATATAACTCCCAAATAAGGCTTATTAGTGTGAATGGAAAAAATAAAACTAGTTCGGTAATACCCCTAAACCAGTTCATGTGTTCACACTTACAATAACAAAAGCTTTAATAGGAGACTAATTGAACATAACTTCATCTCAATTGAAAGCTTTAGTGATAGATGAAAGGACAAAATTAGTACAAACATATGTTGAAATTATTACTAGACAATGGAAAGTTAATAGAATTTTTTTTGAAGTCTTATTTGGTTCTTTTTCTAAACAAAGCCAATCATTCTTCATGGTTCATCTACGGCTCAAAAAATATATTTAGAAACAAGTTTTAAGATTTGATTAACCTCCACTAATCCATTTATAATATACCAATATATAAAACAAATTGGAATATGGTACAACCCTCTTTCAAAACATTCTTACTATAGAACTCCAATATTTATATACTTATGCATACAAAAATTCACCAAATTTTTATTTTTATTTTTTAAATTCATTATTTATTTATTTGTAGTAGGTGCACCAACTGTGGAGAGAAACTACATCATGGGTATTTATACTGTAGATTGATACTCAAATATTATGAGGATTAGTTAAGAGGAAGAAGAGTGGAGGTATAATTGTAAATTACTAATTTCTCTTGTCAGATTATTTGCAATCTCTTCCTAGTAGCTAGGTATAAAAAAATTTAGTCGGGCTACTTGAATCTTGAAGAGAGAATGATCATGTTTGGTTTCACTATTATTTTTTTCCCCATGATTGGCCTTCTGAGTTCCATCTGGACTCTCAAAATCTAGTAACCAAAACCCGATACAGAGAGACATGTAATATATGTTTATTTTATTACAAGGTAATTTTTTATGGGGGGAATTATTTGAGTTGGAAGATATTATCCATGGGCCATGGCCTCTTATAATATGATTACCAAATACATAGAGAGGAATCTCATCAAGAATAACCCAAGGCCTTGAAATAGGGATCCTAAAATCATTATTTTCCAACAAACCTTCCAATTACATTTTCTCAAGTTGAGATAAGGCTTGCTT
The DNA here is from genome assembly GCA_019776745.2 of Taxus chinensis. Taxonomy (NCBI): domain Eukaryota; kingdom Viridiplantae; phylum Streptophyta; class Pinopsida; order Cupressales; family Taxaceae; genus Taxus; species Taxus chinensis. The sequence goes on along the minus strand of CM034147.1, from coordinate 646,040,518 downwards.
GCAATAATCAAAAGTTACAATCATCCTAATATTTGAAACAAGATGAATAAGATTGCACAAATATGTTATTCGATACAAATACATCTATCTATATTAGGAAAGAAGATACATTTATCTTATTTAAAATAACATAATAAGCTAAAACAAGGTATTAATCCTCTATTGTTCTTGTATGAGACTCTAATGTACATATAAATCTTCCTACAAATTCATTTCCTAACAATATGTGAACATAGGAATTATATTACTAATTTGAATGCATTGAATTCTTAACAGTAATTCAATTTATTTATGCTCCTCCTTAAACTGTCAAAAATATCAATGAGAAAGCAAAGCGTAAGCAGACTTTGATCTTAAAGAACCCTAAACTAAAAACACTCAAAACTAATGGTCAATCAAAAATACTAAACTTCAAGTGATAGAACCTCTAATGACATACATTTGAGAAACGCTAACTGAAAAATACTCAATTATACTCCAAATCACATCACTATTTTATGAATAAGAGAACAAAAGATACAATGCTTTGGAACCCTCTAGAAAAGCATGCGTTGAATGAAAAACTAAATGAATAAAAAACCTACCATATAAATTTTTTATAGTTGAACAAGGACCCTAAAAGTAGAACAAATTTTAAAATTAGATCCATCTAAAAATTAAATCAACCATTAACCTACCTTAATCCTGCAGATTTTTACCCTTTAATAAACAAAATAAAACTTTATGAAAGTAAACTAATATTATAAAACTAGAAAAAAAACTACATATAAGAACTTGGTATATATGGGCAGCCAAGAATAGGAATATTGTTCTCTATGATTGCATGCCATATTGTAGTATGCTCATGTTCCACATGTGCACCTTACTAGAGTATGCATTCTGAAATACCATAATCTAATGCTCCCTCTTATTGAGATATGTGTTCTCCACCAATCCTAATATTTACCAGAACATCTTAAAATTCCCCTTAGCTAGAGGCCTCATCTGAACGTTTACGACATTGTTGATTTGTTGGGACATAGACTAAAGAAACTACTGCCTTCTGAACTCTACTTATGAGAAGGTGATATCTAATTTCAATTCACTTGGAGTGGTCAGGAAATAATGTATTCACAAAGCATTTAATATAACTTTGAATATAGGAATAAATGACTATACGATTCATTTCCTCACATGTTAGCCTTGTAATAAACCTGCATTCATAATAAGAAGTGTTGGTCATCATGTATCATGCTTCTGCTAAACTAAATTCCATTGATGTTTGGTTTTTACTGATCCAGAATATGAATCCTAAACCAAAAGCATCTCTAAGTACTCTTCCTATCATTTGCATCTCTTGCCCTATCAGAATTAAAAAAATACATCATCAACTCATCATCCCCTACGCATCTCAAACCAACACATATTGTTCCCTTCAAGTATCGAATCACATGTTTTGTAACAACACATGAAATATGCCTCAGATCAACCATAAATTGGCTCAGTGTTCACTACAAAACATATTCCTGGTATGGTATTAGCCAAATACATCAAGGACATAATCAATTGTTTGTAAGTAGAAGGATATACCAAATTTGAATCCAATTTGACATGTTACTTCAAATTAGGTATCATAGGAGTGGAGATGGGTTTACATTCCATAATTTGGAACCTCTTCTAAATATCAAATATGCATTTCCTTTCCTAATAAAATTTTACCTCTAGACCTAAGAAATAATGCACAATTCTAATGCCCTTCGTGTGAAATTCTCTAGAAAAATCTTCCTTACACCTTGTAATGGGATTTTTTTGACTCTTTATAAGTATTATGTTGTCTACATACAAGACCAAAAACAAGTAATATAAATTGAGATCTACAACTATTTTGTGAAGATCAAACCTGACAAGTAGTTATCGATCTAGAGGAACCAAGCATAGGGTCCCTAATTCAGCTTGTCAAGAGCTTTCTTAAACTTAAAACACAATGATAGTAATCAATAATGAGGTACAAAGCATGGGGTCTCTAATTAATAGTGTCAAGAACTTTCTTCAACTTGCAAAAAATGGTCTCTCACCCATGCGTGCACCTAAAATATTCTTGACTGATTAATGTATACTTATTCTTCAATGAGGCCATTAAAAAAGTTGTCTTAGCATCCATCTTATGTATCTATCATCCAAAAATAGTTGTTAAAGACATAATAAAATTGATAGAAGTATATATGGAAACTATAGAAAATGTATCCTTATAGTCAACTCTCTCCCTTTAAGAAATATCTCTAGCTATAAAATAATCCTTGTATTTCTCTATGTTTACATAAGTTGCATGCTTCACCTTGCACAACCACATAGAATCCAACATTAATTTACTCACTAGTCTTGACAATATTTCCCACACATCACTCTTCATTATGGAGTTTTACTTCACCTACATGGCATCCTTCCATATCTACTTACTTTTTGCTTTCTCATTATTATAAGGATATACATTAATGATGGAAAACGTCAATTCAAAAAATATAGGAAAATTCTTAAGAGGATAATGTAGTGCCCCCCTTTGGCTCGTAAATTTTTTTCCTTGTTTTGGATTTAACGGTCTGTGGGGATTTTTGAAAAGGTTATCGTGTTGTTTGCAAGCCCCCATGTGGTGTGGATTTTTGGATAAATTTCACTTGGTTTTCACTTATATGTGTTTAAAATGCTTACCTTGGGACCATGAGATGGTCATTAAACTTTGGCTCATGTTGGGTTGTCATTTTGGCTACCTACAAAGTGATCATAAAATAAAATTAACATTATAATAAATTAAACATTTGTGATAATAAAATAATAAGGGAAACTTTGAAGATTTCCTTCCATAGACTAAGTCTTTGGAATCCATGGAGGGTCGTCATGTCTTCAATTTGTGTGGTAATATCGTTATTCTTTTGATTCATTAAACTCGAGATCATTTTCAATAATTTTGTAGATACCAAATTTTGGTACCCTTATCCCTCATACCACATTCACACCCCTCCATTATCACCTTGCATATTCATATTTCCCTCCCTATTTTAAACTTAGTCCCATCTATTTTCCCTAACCCCATTTTCCCTATCCTAATCCCATCTTAATATAATTATTATTACACCACCTCTAATTATATTTAATAACCCTTTAATCCACTCATTTACCTAGGATCCCACCAATAAATACCCCCCATTTATAGTCCCTAAGATTCCCCTTACACCCATTTAATATCCCCTAATCCTCCAACTACCATTTAATCCCCTCCATTCATCATTAACTCATCTAAAATGGCTAATGCTTGATTTTAGCCCAACTAAGACCTCCATTTTTATGATAAACATCACCTCCACCATCTAAGTGGATTTTTTTCCATAGTTTCCAGTGACCCTATTAATATACCTTCACCCCTTCTCTCAAAAGGTTGAAAAATCTTGGGTTTTTGATCTATCTTGCGAGCTTGGTCTAATATTTTTTCCTTTTGTGATAAATCATCACCCATTTGGAGCTTTCTTGGATCCTTTGCATGCCATCCACAGAGAAGTGAAGATTTGAAGCTTTCTTAGCATCATTTCATTGTTTCATTATCTCTCTCTTGTATGTTTATAGGTCATCTTGGGGCTCTGCCATCTTGCATGCCTTCTCTGATCATCTTCAGATCCCTTTTTCCCATCCATTTAGCTCATAAAAATCCCAAATCCTGCCTCGATCACCATAAACCTAGCCTGGTCACCATCGACCTAATTTTTAGTATCCCTGTTGTATGTCTACATTATCATTTATCTTTGTCTTATAGCTCCCCCATCATTTAGAACACTTTGTTTCTACTACCTATCTAACCAATATCATGTATCTTGTGTTATTAGTCCTATTCATTGTCAACTAGACCCAGTTTTTGTCGACCTTATCACTATCTCTATCAGATCTTCCTACCTTAAAATCCTTTATGTATTCTTACCATCCCAACACCAGATCCAACATCCCCAAATAGGTTCTATATCTCTTCTACATATCTTCTTATCAGCTCTGTAGTGGTCACCATCAACCATACTAGTAATACTTGGGTCTCCATTGACCCATGTAGGTTTGATTTTATTTATCACCATTTGCATTATCACATCTTTATCTTAGAATCCCTAACATATCTTGGATCTCTTTTATCTACAACCTTTTATCTATTATCATTTTATCAAAGTGGGTTGACATACATCTTAGGAAGTTATCAATTCTTGGGACTAGCCTTATTTGGAAACCCACCATCTTATCTACTAATCAATTTTATATTGATATTCTCTTTATTATGAAATTTATCAAGCTCATCGTGAGGAGAATAAGTTGTGCTCGTACTCCCGTCGTTATCACCATCATATCAGGAGATAGCCTTAAACCGTCCCATATTTTTTGAGTTGTTTGATTTCTTGTATCCTCTTCATTAACTTGTAACAGGAGTACAAAATCTCAAAAAAAATTGGGCATGCCTGGTGGGGACCACCCTTTCATCTTTGGTGAGTTCTTTATTTATTTTCATTTTCCATTCTCCTTTCTATTTTTCTCTTTCTACTAATTCTACAGGTAGCGCCTTCTTGTTTGCATGCTTTGCATATTTTTCTCCCTTGGATCAACAACGTGTGTCCTTGGAAATAAAATAAAATAAAATAAGGAAAAATAATTTATCCAAGTATTTCTCATTGTGTCCTTTTTTTCTCTTTTTTCATTTTCTCTCCCTTCTTTTTCTACTTCCACTCATCGAATATAACACTTTGTTTTGGACTTAAAAATAAAACCTTCATATTTTCTTTCTCATCTTATGTAAGTAGGGGGTAATCTATTGCATTCACTTATTTCAAACACATCTAAACTCAAAAATCAAATTTACACACCTAAACATCTGTTACCAGATGGACCTATTGGGATTTCATCACCCAATAGGAAAGTTTCCATGGTGTTCTAGCCGCATTATAATTTTTTTGACTATCAATATATTGGCCAAGTTCCTGACACACTTATCGTTGCGGTGTGTGGAGTGTGGGGGTAGGCTCCTATATCAAGACACAAACTAGAAGTCATCAAATATTTTTTGCCTCATGTACCTTTGAGTATATCGAGGATTTCATCCTAAACATCCTAAAACCATCCCTAGATTTGCCATTTTCCTAGGTTCCCATTGAGCCCCTTTCTTTTCTTTTTCACACTCTTCTAATAAACAAGATAATTAACAACTTGTTGCATGATTTTCTTGTCATACTAATAATCAACATAAGTTCTTGTTGTCTATTTCATGCCCAATCTTACTCAATCTCAATTCAAAAAAATAGAACACGCAACCTCATCCAACAACATATTCACCTCCAACAATCCATCCCAACAAACATCCACTCTTACCATTGTTTCTTCCACTCCTTTGATCACTTCCTCTTCATTTCCTCAACCTATTGTTTCCATGATCCCTTTTAGTGAGCCCATTATTTTCTAGAACCATTTACATGTTGAAACTAACCCTTTCCTCTACCATCACTCTATCTCTTCTACACCATCTACACCCCCATTTTCCACTTCCTTAGAGACCTTTGCAACTCCCAGTATCCCTCGTGGATGCTTGGAGTTTCAAAAACTCCTAGAAACTAACCTTTTTTCCCTTCACGATTACGTTATTCGTAAATCCATCAACCTTCCCATCGAAGGACCTCCCCTTTAACAGTTGTATGCTTATCAATATCAACTTGAATCTACCCAATTCTTCACATCTCAACTCGATGTGTTTTTCCCTAGAACCATGAATAAGATTTTCATAGCACAACATGAACACGGTTCCCATGAATCTTCCACCACAATCCCTCAAACTCATCAATCCACTTAGTTAGTGGTTCCTATTCCACCTAATTTACCCCACATTAAAATTATCTTTACATCTTCTCTCCCCATCGCATCCTCATATAATTTCATCATCAAATCCCCCATTAAAAATATTCAAGAATCTAACTTACTCCCTCCACCACCCAAGCCTCATGTCTAAATATTGATGCCTATTCTTACATCACAAGTCCATGCCAACATTATTACTTTGAAACCCCACCCTTCGTAGTCAATTTAAACAAATCAACCCCCACTTCGAAGCACCTTCCAACATATGTTTCCTCATCACCATATCCAAACATCCCAACCACCTCATCCTACACATCCCAAATCCAATTCTCTTATCATTCAAAAACAACATCCTAAATCTCACCCACATACCTCCATTCTTCCTCAACATCCTATCTCACATCCCATTCAATTGCAACCTCTCAATTATCTCCCTCCTTATCAACCACACCCATAAACACCTACTTATCCTCAACACCATCAATCTTACTCTCAACCCAATCCATCCACTTCTTACAATCCAAAACCTCATCCATCTTTTTCTCACCTCCATACCTCCAATGACCTCATGCAGGATTTGCTAATTAGAATGGCCAATCGTGAGGGCCACTACTTTGGGGTCTAGAAATATCTTTTATTATAAATAATTTTTAATGAGCTCATCCCTGCATCAGTTCTTGTCAAACCCTATCCTCTACACTGGTAACTCCCTAAGTTTTCTAAATTCAATAGTAAGGATGACCCTCAACAACACCTTTGTGCCTTTAGGCATGTATGCTATCCCATTGCACGTGATCAGGACCTCATGCTACAAATTTTCCCCATGTCATTTTCAAGACCTTCCTTGGATTGGTATAATGGAATTTTGCAACACTCTCTTTTCTCATTTACCCAACTCATGCAAATATTTCTAGAGTACTTCTCCATTAATATTGTGTGCTAAATCACCATCACTAACATTTATGCCATTAAGCAATTTGATGATGAATCCATCACATATTTTTTCACTAGGTGGTGTGGCATCATTAATTAATCATCTATCCTTATCCCTTTTCCAAAAAAAGCTCATAAAAATATTCTCCTGATCTTGTGCAAAGCATAACTCGTCAATTATTCAAACCCAATATTTTCAAATCTTTGAAGAATCCTTCACCATGGCTCGTAAACTATAACTTAGTTCCCTTGAACAAGGCCATGTCAAACTTCAATTCAACAAATCAAAAGTGGAATTCACCAAATATTCTACCCATAATGATAAATCTAAACATGTGGCCAATGGCTTCATTGTTAAATACTCTTCTACGTCTACCTATCATATTGATCCCCACAAAGGTCTCCTCGATCTACTCCTAACTATACTCCCATAGGATAATCATAAAGTTTTATCTTTGATAAACTCATGGTTTCTAATCTCATCCAAATCCCCCTATTTTCCCCATTAATGAGATGTTTCCTAAACCCGCGTGGTACTATGAAGACCACTACTACAAGCACCATCAAGTTTGTGGCTAAGATATTAAATTTTTTTGCACTTTTAAAGACCTTGTACAATGCCTTATCGATTGTAGGGACCTTCAATTAGATAATCCTAACACTCCACCTAACCAACCCTTAGATGTATTCAAACTACCTTTCCCTAACCATTTTCCAAATAAAAAAGTAGATCCATCCACATCTCAAGCACCCAATGCTCATATGATCAATACCTTAAGTCAAGATTTAGCACCATCACTTGCTCCCATCATCCGTTCATCTACCATACCCACTTATAATCCTTTTTCATCTACTCCACATCTCCAACCATACCAACATCCACACCTGTGTCTACATATATCATCCCTTCATCCACAATGTTTGCATCTACTACACCCACCTCTTTTGGATATGCATTTTTTACACCTACATACACTACATCTACATCTTCTATACCTGCATCTGTTATAACCATACCTATCCCCACATCTTTCTCAACATCTATTTCTACACCCATGCCTACAGGTACTTCTACACCCACACCTCTAATTATATCCATATTAGTGCCTAAACCCACTCCCATATCCACATAATCCCTTCAAATATCTACTAAGCATACACCCTCGCTTGATGCAACCATAAAGGATGTCCTAATCCCACCTTCATCCCCAACAACTACCACCACCTTTATGTCAACACCTATAAATCCCACACAATATGTGACTCTTTCTAATCTAATCAAACGTATCATGAAAAAACACTCCCATATTCAATCCCCACATCTTCAACAAAACCTACATCTGCATCACCTAATTCTACCTATAAGGGTCCCTCAGTTGAAATCATCATGATCCCCACCAAGGGTAAAACATTGTGGCCAAAATATAAGAATCTTAGCATCCCTACTTAAAAATCCCTCACTCATTTGCATAATAATTTGGAGATTTCCCCTTCATAACCCCGTTAACCTAAACAACAAAAAATCTCATCTTCCATCTTAGGACCTCACCCATCTATTTTGGGACCAGACCCTTCATCTAAACCCACCGTCACTCCCAAATCTACATCTAAATCATTTATTTATTCTTCCAAATTTGACTCAAAATCATCCACCCATTCCCCCAAATGTGAATCACAAGCATCTAAAGAGAACTTTGATTCCAAGGCCCCTATAAAGTGACATAAGAGTAATACACCTCTCTTGCATTCATCATCCTTCCCCACCACCCAAAGTCCATAAGACTTCATCTTCACAATTTCCTGTTGGATCATATACTAAATTCCTTAAATGTCTCACCCAAGCATCCACAATCATCCTTCCCCTATCAATCCTCTTGACCCACGTGTGCTAAATACCATGTGTTTTGATTCAACACCATATGTACCTACCATCATGTCCTCGAACATGAAAAAAAACACTATAGGGACCTATGAACCCTCATCAATAGTATCCTCAAATAATATGATCTTCTCATCAAAGAAGACCACCCTCTCTCATCTACCATCTCATCCACATCTAATCCCAATCCTCTAATCAATTTTATAGAATGTAAGACCTCTAAATGTACTTCCTCATACACCTCTTTCATCATCATCCCACTGTCATCTTCTAACTCTCCTAAGAATGGTCCCACTTTTTATATAGATGTTGTTTGTATCACCACTCATTCTCACCCTCACGAGTCCTAACCATCTACCCAATCAAATAAAAAAAATCATTGTTTCCCCTTATGACAAGCCCACTCTGTCCCCTTCTTCATCTAAGACCGAAGTTTCCATTCTAGCCATACCACAAACCCAAAAACATGCCACCATTGAACAAATCAAAACAAAATAGTTGCATCGGGATCCCGTTAAGATGTCTCTCTATGAGCTCATCCAAATCTCTCTTAATCATTGTGTTATCACCAAAAAATAACACTCTAAGGTTTTTCCTGGATGAATGGATGAGCAATCAATGTTTTTGGGTAACATGGGATTGTCTCTCAAGTTGTGGGACTTTCTACTTAATACAAACCTCTAGAGAAGGTTACTTCCTTGACTATTCCTAATGTTAAACTACTCCTAAGAAGGGAAATGCAATTATATAATCCTACTCTAACAATCTAAGGGATCAAGGAGAGAGGAAAATACATAAAAATGGAAATCATAAGCTAAGTGAATGTGATAACACCAAGAAGAGGGTGAAGACATTCTAATGAGGGAAAGGGAGAAATAAAATGGAGAAGGGAGAGGGAAAGCCTTGTAACATTTAATTTATCCATTTCTTATCAATTTATCAGCCAAAGTCCAAGATAATAATGTAAGTTATGAAATCACCTTAGGAGAGGTATTTTGGATAAAAATTTGGTAACTAAATGGGGCTATCTAGCTTCCACATGAATATATTAGTGGCCTTGAAGAATCCATTGGACATGAAGTCAACCTGGTAATTTGAAACTGATCTAAAACTTGAAACTCTCACCCCTGAGCCCGCCTGAAGTATTGTCTGGACATGGAGCTGATTTTTCATGCTTGAACTGGTCTTTCTCATTATAATAATTTTTTAAATTAGTTTTATGAGAGTGGAAAACTATTTTGAATTGATCTCTTACCAAAACCTCCTGAACATATCTTCTTTGGAGTCTTGCATGAACTATTGTGCAAAAAAACCATGTCATCCAAAAGTAACAAAACACTATGTAGATAACTTAGGGAAATTAAACCGACACTACCAACAAGACAATGTGTGGAAAACACTTGGAGGAATCAAGAACTAATCTACTATGTACAATGAAGATTATTTCCTTCAATAACAATGCTTGAGATAAATCCCATTGACTGGGATCTGCAGCTCTTCTCCATCCAATTTTTAAAACTGAAAAGCATTATTTGACTTGTAGCCTGAAATCATGTATGAGACACTCCATATTGCATCAAAATTTGAGTGCCTTCCTAGTTTGGATCTATCTACATCTCACTTAAAGACTAGATATCCTTCTTGGAAGATCTTGGATTTTTCTTTCTTGTCAAAACTTTTATTGATCTGAGTTTGATCTCTCTCCATTTTTTGCATTTCTTGGTTTCTTAAATCTTATAACTCCATGAGCTCTACATACTTGAATTTCATGGCTTCAAACACACATAATTCCATATTTTTGATGAGTTACAATGCTAGTAATTCAAGGGATATTGGAAACCTTTCCTCTTTACCGTAAACCAGATTATAGGGAGAGATCTCAGTTGATCTCTTAGGAGTGATTCTATCAACCCACAAGGATGATTTTAACTTTGTGTTTTAATTCCTATTATTTTCATCCAAGGTACTCCTTATGATCCTCAAAAGTTTCTTATTTATGGACTCAAATTTCCCATTACCTTGGAGGCAATAGTTTGAATAGGTTCTCAAGTAGATACCATTTTTGACATCCTAATTGGATATCTTTATGCCAAGGAAAGATAGAGCATTATAAAAAATGATTGTTGAAGGAACACTGAACCTGGTGAAAATACCTTCGTAGAAGTCTATAATTTTGGTCTCATTTTCTTCTTTCAATGCAATTTCTTATGTCCACTTGGTGAAGTAGTATGTGTCTATGAGAATCCACTTGTGACCCATGCTTGAATGTGGGTTTATCACTCCAATGAAATCCAATTCCCATTGCATGAATGGCTCATCTATAATGATGGGGTGGAGTGGAAGGGATGCTAACATTTCTTTTCTTGTAAATAAGACAAATTTCTTACATTTCTTGACACATGAATAATATTCATTGAAAAGGTTGGGCCAATAATATTCAGCTTTTATGATCCTAAGAGTTGTTTCCTTGGGAGTAAAGTGACCTCATGCTTCTTCATCGTGAAACTCATGTAACACTTTCTCTATATGATTTGTTTTAATACACCTCAAGAGGACACCATTCACATATTTCCTGAATGGACTGAAATTTGAAGTACCTTTTTTGGTTTTTCTCAAACCTTGCGGGCATTGTCTTGTTTGGAGAAAGTTGACTACATCATGAGTCCAACAAGAGGTGGGTAAGACATCAAATGATTGATTTTGATCATGTTGAAGCACAAGGATGGCTTCTTCATTAGTATGTTGGTTGAAACTATTTTCTCACACAACCCTTTGCTTATGACCAGCTTGGTCACTTTGATATCAATTTCATACTCCATTAACTTGGTTATCCAACCATCTCTTTTCTCATTCAGATCTTTGTTCAAGACGAAGTCTTTCACACCAACATGTGAAACTAGTAGATGGATCTTGTTGTTGGACACTAAATACCTAAATTTCTTCAAGATCCTTATGAAATCCAATACACGTTTCTTAGTAAATGAATACCTCACCTCATAATCTTCTATACCTTTCCTGAAAAATTCAACAAGTTGTTCAAAGCCTTCTCTATTCAATTGCACCAATATGGTAGATATTGTTTCAATACCACCAAAAGTGTACAAGCTAAAATATTTTGATAAATTTGGGTTAATGAGAGTTAGGGCATGTGATATTTCTTGCTTTATGGATTCAAAGTGGTTCTTTCCTTCAATGGTCCATTTGAATACCATGCTATTCTATAGAATTAATGTCAGTGGCTTGATAAGGTTGAAAAAGTTTGGGACAAATTTTCTAACAAAGTTAATTCTTCCTAAGAATCTTTACAGTGATTTCTTTTAACTTGACAATGGCAATGCAAGGATGGAATTAACTCTGTCTGTATCAATTCTTAACCATTCTTCAGAGACAATATGGCGAAGGATTTTACCTCCATGACTGAGGAAGATGCATTTTTTGGGATTGAGAAAAACTCTTAACTTCCTACACCTCTCAAATACCTACCTTAGGTGGAGAAGATAATCAGCTACATTATTGGAAAGTAATGTGATATCATCAAGGTATGCATGAACTATTTTGTTGATTAGTCCCTTGAATGCCATTTCCATGGCTCTTTGGAAATTTTTTCTTGCATTAGATAAACCAAAAGGCATTTTCCTATAAGCATAGGTTCCCCATTTTTTGGTAAAAGTTTTCTTTACTTGATCTTCTTCCTTTACCATGATATGATTGTACCATCAGTATCCATCTAGGAGAGAAAACCTTTCTAAACCTGCTACCATTTGTAATATTTTTTCCATAGAGGGTAGTGTGTAATGATCCTTCAAAAAATCCTTGTTCAAATCCTTGAAATTAACACACAATATGATTTTTCCATTCCTTTTCCGCATGGGAACTAAATTATCTACCCAAGATGAATGCTTGATGGGAAAGATGATGTTTTCTTAAATTAACTTGTTCAATTCATTCTTCAAAAAGCATTCAATATGTGGATTGACATGCCTTTATTTATGTTTGATAGGCTTGGTAGTTGAATCCAAATCAATGGTGTGCTAATCTAAGATAGGATCAAAACCTCTAAGGTATTCATAGCTCCATGCAAAAATATTAGCAAATTATTGGAAATTTTTTACAATTTAATATTTTTCATGTGGATTACTTACCTTACCAACTTGAAGAAATTTTCTTTCACTAACCGAGATGGGTTTTGAATCTTTACCCTTGATCATTATATTTGTATTTTCTTTTTTGAACTGATCATTTAGGTTGAAAATGGATTCCAAGGTCACTAGGCCCTTGGGTAGCTTATTTGATCTAAGATAGAAAATTTAGTCTCCATATTGTTTCTCCAACTTATCTTAATTTCTTGAATAAAAATCAGCCTCTTCTTGAATAAAATTGACAATCTAATGGTCATGTTAAAACACTTTCCAATTTATGTTATTATCTAGTATAGCAGGCATCACTATTATCCTGATATGGGATTGCACTTTGTCTTTCTTAATTTTCTCAACAACATCAAACTTTTCCCCAATTGCAGCAAGTCTGTTAGCAGCTTTGTTTTCTTTTCTTGGAATGACATGGATATTAAAAGCTTCAAAATCTTCTAGAAGATCCCATACCCTATGTTTGTAGGCCTTGAACAAGTCATTCTGGTTGCATTTGATCCTTTGATCTATTTCACAATCAGGTCACTATCCCGAAATGTTTGTATTTTTTTACATTCTTCTTTTTTCCCATTGAATACTATGGATGAGGGATTCATATTATGATGTATTGTTGAAATATCTGAATTGAAATCTAAAAGAGGAGTAATACTTGATTCCAATATAAGACATAAGGACTACACCTCCCTTGCACCTTTTCATCTTCTTGATCTATCAAAGAACATTTTCCAAATACCTTCTTCCTCTCCACTATTTTTTTAACAATGTTAGGAAAGGGAGAATTATATACATGTAAGTAATAAATGTAAAGACACATTTTGTTGGCTAAATTTTCTGCATAGCACAAAACCTAGGTAGTCATGAGATAAATCTCCCTCATTTACTGGTGAGGCTCCCATGTCAGATTTGTCAATTAAAGTATGCTAATATCTATATGGGGTTTTACTTTAACTACTCAATTCATGAACCATAACTGAATAGTTCTACAACAAGTAAACAACTATTTAAAGAAAGGAAATATTTATAGAAGAAGGAAGTTATGTAATCACAGAGAAGAAATGGGGAAGATGTGCATCCCAATCAATAGATAATAGAGTTGATTGCATGCACATAGAAGAAACCAATAGATATAAACATAGAATTCTAAGCAAAGGTAGCTCTAGATCTAGATCTGAAATAACATAAATTCTATTAAAAGATCTAAGATAAAAATCAAGAAACACAATACACCGTGACACAAAGTTCTCTAGAAATCTAATCCTGTATATTCCTTTGCTTCAAGTGGCTCTCAAGGGTTTCAGCACAAAGTCTGGAACACAAGTTTGTTGCTTACAAATTCTAATCTTTAACCCAAAGGTTCTTCTTCTACTTATAGAATTTAGAGGGGCAATTACAAGTAGGAAGCTTTGAGTGAACTGGCACATGTGGAAGTCAAACAAGAAACAATTGACAATCTTCCTCCTAGAATTCCTCTTTGCATGACATGTATGATTTGCAACTGAAAATAGAACCTCCTATTTTTCACGTGCCACCTATCTCCAAGTAGTTGAATTCTTTAATTAATGGCTTTTAAACCAATCACTTAAGTTGTATAATTTAATTGATCGCTCAATTACTTTTTCGGAGAAAAGAAGAAGGAAGAGGAAAGCTGCAGTCTTATCCTTCTTCATGTCCACATGCAGCTGATTCTTTTTCCTTTGATTCTCACCAAACTGGATCTAGGAGTAGTTGGATCTGGAAGCAAGCTGGAATTGGAAATAGCTAGATTTTACCTTCTCCTTGTCTTCTCTTTTATCCTTGAAGCTTTTGTAGTTCTTCTCCAGTACATGCATCAATGCAATGTTTTCCAGATAACTCATCATCCTTATTTTTAATTGCATATGAGTAATTAAAAATTCTGGAAAGCACTCCGAATGAATGAAAATTCAATGAAGGCTTCAACTGGAATATGGGAGCATTTGCACAAGATCTTGGAAGGAATTTTCCATGCACTAACTTCTTCACGGGATGCATTCGAAACAAGAGGATGAAGCCTTTGTGCCGGAAGCTTTTGCAACTATGAGATATAGATCTAGATCTGCATATGGATTTACATCTACATCTACATTTGGATATGGATCTGTACCTGCATAACAAACTATGACAATTGGGATGTGGATGGAAAAGCTGCAGCTTGAATAATTCCACTGCTTTTAATTTGCACACATGAGTGAAGTTTTTTCTACACGCATGAGTGAAGTCTTTCTTGCTCTGGATCTGTCTATCAATTCAACAAGAGGTTATGAGCCTAGATCCATGTCTCCAATATCTACAAATTTAGAAGTGATGCATGACTCCGTTGTGCTTTATTTTTCATCTTTATTCACTATATCTTTGTTTATCTTTGTCTAAACAATTCTTTTTTTTTTCTTATTTGACTGGAATTCTTCAAAACTGGTGTAAATCTAGATAATCCTTCAAATTAAGAGGAAATATTCAATGTATTGGACATTGATATAAGTTCCTTTTCTTTATAAAAGCACCTGTATCTAACTCCTGTAATTAATTTAGACAAAGATGGCAACCAGAGCATGCACAGTGAATTTTAATCACAAAAATCTGCATAATTCAAACATGCTGCCCCAAAATTTGACGTTTTATTTGCATGCAAAGAAAGCATGAATTTTACCAACATCACCTAAGCACCTGTATCACTTATACAAAAAATTATGCAGACACAAATCAACCTTCTTCAAAGCATGCGCCAAAACTAGAAGCTTTTAGCATCAAATCCACCTTTGTCTGAGCAAAAATCCTCTTCAAATGGGGTGCACTTTTCCTCCGGGCTACACTTCTTTACCTGTGAATTAAATAATTCATCCTTATGGCAGCCCATGCTTATATAACCCTCATAATTCTATAATTAATAATTGCCCTTCCTATTCCTGGCAATTAATTAATTAAAAATCATGCTCTTCTCTTTAACTAGTGTGCTAAAATTGCATGATTAAGGATAGCCATCCATTAAATTCAATTTAATCAATTTAATCATCCACTCTTCACTTCACTTAAGCTTCACAGTGTGCTTTGACCATAGCCACTGAAAATAGAATTTAATTTAATCAATTAATACTTTAAAAAGTATTATTTCCTTCTCAAAAGGGGCTGCATTAAATAAATTAAATTTATTTAATTTTGGAATTCTATTTTTAAATTCCTTTTGTCCACTTCCCTTTGTTGAATTTTCTACAAACCTGGGTGCCAAAATTGGGTGAATAAATATTAACAAATATTTATTTAATGCATTATTATTCACCCAAGGTGGGTCACACTTTTTAGCATAATAGAATTCTATTTTTAAAAACACATGGCAATGGGAATTTTTACCCTGCAAGGCAGCCCCGGAAATCCCATGATCCACTTAAGTGATTTGACTTTGACAATGGGATTATTTACCCTGGATGGCAGGCAATAAAATCCCATGATTTCACTTAAGTCACTTTTTTTTTTATTTCACCATGGAAATTTTTACCCTGTAAGGTAGGTAATAAATTCCCGCTTGCCTACTGCCTCTAATTTTCCCACTGCAACTTAAGTGACTTTTCCATCATGAGAAAAATTACCCTACAAGGAAGGCAATAAAATCCCACCTACTTGCTACTTCTATTTTTCCCATGATCCACTTAAATCCTTTGTTTTCCAAAAATGTGCCCAACCCCGTAGGGGCTTTTTAGTGCACGACTTTTCCTTTTCCCAGTGAATTAGACCTCCGATGGAAACTTCCTTCTAGCACAATGTGCATATGTCATCTTTGAATACTCCTGTCCAAAAATTAGGATAACCTGGCAAAGGAATTGATCTAGAGAAATTTCACAGAAAATGAAACAGGAAAACACAAAAACATGAGAAATTGCCAAAAGTCACAAATAAATCCCAAAACTTATTTTTAGTTAAAACCCTTCTAGTATATAGGAATAATGATATGTTCAATCACAACAGGGTTAAAACGGAGTGCAAATTACCTCAAACGGGGCTCAAAATAATTAAATACAAATTTTTGGCAGACAAATCCTGACGACAGAATATAACAATTTTGGGCATCTGGGTATCTGGCGAAAATGGCTAATATGGCTCTTTGGGAATATCTTGATGTAATACAAGGAATTTTAGGAAATAAAAACACAAAACAACCCATTATTTTAAAAGTATGAATTTTTTTTGGATAGGGTAGTCACAAATTTTAGGATGAAATCTGGGGACAACAGTTGGCTCCGTTTGTGGGCATCTTTTTCTTTGTCAGAATGATAAGGGAAAAGATGAGATCCCAGCATCTCTGGCTTCATATCTTGTCCTTTGGGCACGGGGTCAGGAAAACAAAAACAACACAACACAAAAACAAAAATGGAAAAACAAACAAAGTTTTATTTATATACATACAGGTTTTAATCTGCTTTTCAGTTCCTGAACAACTTCAGATGCTACCCCTCTGAAAGGTAGTGGTAACTCAATTCTATCCCGGTAGACAAGGAAGAAAGTGTCCATTCCGACATCTCTTTCAATCATGAAGGGACCTTTCTAGAGTGAATCAAATTTTTCGTGCATGCCCTTCGGTTCATATCTCTTGTCCCATTAGAGTACCCAGTCTTCGATCTCGAATTTCCTTTCCCTGGCCTTCTTGTCAAATACCTTGGGCAAGTCTTTATCAACTTCATCTGGTGGTGGCTCATCCTTTCTTCTCTCCGTGGCAAGTAAGTTTGCATCAACTTGCTCCATTCCCATATTTATTTGCTACATTTCTAAGGAAGAACTATCACCATATTCTTTGTTCTTCTTCAGGTACTGATCATGCTTGTTGAAAGTCTCCACTAAGGAAACTAAACCCTTGGGGATTTTGTTACCTTTTGGTTGAATTGCTCCACTATTGTCATCATAACATGGATCAGCTTTTTCTATGACTGTTTATTGTGGTGGTGATTTACTCCCTTCAACATGCAGACATGCAGATGTTTGTTCAGGGACTCTGGGGTGGTAGACCATCTCCACTTTATAGTTTCCTTGTCTGAATATGGACGGTTTCTCTCTGGATTCAATAGTGCAGCTGTGAGTGCCAAAGAGTTTTCCTTGGAGTTCTGATTGGTTGGAATGAATTCAATAGAGAAGGTTACAAAATCGAACGTAGTAGATAGTACTATATCTCTGTAATACTCCAGCTTATCTCTTTTGACTTGATTTTTCCCTCGAACCTGCTTTACTAGAATTTCAGCATCTCCTTGGGCTTTGAGGAGTTTTACTTGGGGTTGGGATGGGAATTAATTCAGGAGCTTGATGAGAAGTACTTGTCCTAATCTCTAGGAAAATAGGCATCAGAGGTATAGGAGCAATTTTCTCAGCCCGAATAAGACTATTCTCATCTCTAATGGAAATTTCATAAGCACCTCGCAATGTTCTACCCCCCATAGACTGAATCATGACTAAAATATCACTATTCAAAGCCTTTAGATAATAAATAATTTTTTTGGGATGTAGGTATTACAACTTGAGGAATATAGTCCCAAATCCTTTGAAATATGATGTTAAAATCAGCCATTTTCTCATTAGGAGCTCTCTTTATTGTCTTTAGCTACTCTACCAAAGACAAGTGATTTGACTTACCCTCAAATTGATTGCAGAGGGCTATGCTAAGTTCATCCCAATTGTTAATTGTGTCTATTCCCAAAATCTTGTACCATTGCAGAGATTTTCCTTTGAATGATGAGGCTAAACGTTTGACTGTAACATCATCTTCTATAATAAAATGGACTAATCAGACATTAACAACATCTTGAATGTGATCAGTTGGGGTAGTATTATTTTCACAAGTGAAAAGTGGAATGTTTTTAAGTGTAGACACTCATATATCATGTTTTGCATTGAGGGTTAAAGAACTACCCCCATTAAAATTGAAAAAAGGAAAGTTTCTTTAATGTTCCATGAATGAGATAGGTCTTAAAACATATTGATGATAGCAAGAAATTCCTACCAAAAGGAGGAGTAAATAGGACTTTGTTTGGTGGGATGGTGATCTTTGAACTAATTTGTCCCTTCCTATTCTCCTTGGTGAAAGTTGCAAGTAGTCAAAATATCCTTCTCCTATTGTTCATGACCTTATTTGAATCCTTCTCATGAAACTGGGGCACTAACTTGCTAAAACTAGTTGATATGAAGCTTGGAGTCATCAGATATGTTGCTATAGAGCCTCCAAAGGTTGAAATTTACCAAGATACACACCAAAACTTGGAAAAATGGAAATATTAGCTTCTAAACCATCCCACCGAGCATGTCATAACTGTTATTACCAAAAAACAACACCCTCTGATTTTTCATGGATGAATGGATGAGAAATCAATGTTTTTTGGGTAACATGGGATTGTATCTCAAGTTGTGGGACTTTCTACCTAAAACAAACCTCCAGAGAAGGTTGGTTCCTCTACCTATTCCTAATGCTAAACTACTCCTAAGAAGGGAAATGCAGCTATTTAATCCTACTCTAACAATCCAAGGGACTAGTGAGACAGGAAAACACATAGAAATGGAAATCCTAAGATAAGGGAAGGTTATAGCACCAAAAAGAGGGTGAAGACACTCTAATGAGGGAAAAGAGAGAAAGAAAATGGACAAGGGAGAGGGGAAGCCTCAGAACATTGAATTTCTCCATTTTTTTATCAATTTACCACCCAATTCCAAGATACGAATGTAAGTTATCAAAATCACCTTAGGACAGGAATTTTGGATAACACATTTAAAGGCCCTTATTGAAGCCTTGTAGCATATCCCTGCCTTTAGCAATGAATCCCAACCATTCACAGCTCTTGTGGGATATCTTACCACTTCCACCACCATTTCCTTTAACCATTCTGAGATTCCAGGCATCTTACCTAAAGATCATGACCTTCCTCTTTTCATCACTATCCACATTAATTTCACATTCATCTGTCGCCCTATGATAGACAATGGCACTAGCATCAATATCATCTCATCTCATACCTTCGACCACTATAAACTTCCTAAATCCATTATTATTCAATCACTCGCGGTTCTTCATGCCTTCAATGACATTATCGCCTCCGCTTTTGGCATAGTTATCCTCTCTGCATCGATGAAAAATTCTCCATGAAGTCTTCTACATTGTTGAGGGGGATTTTCAATATAACATCTTGCTTGGATGACCATGATTCATGCCATGTGTTATGTCCCAACCACTTTGCATCGATGTATCAAATATGAACATGAGGGGAAGATCCATACACTCGTCATCGATCTCCCTCCATTCAAGGAATTTCATATTACATATTGTCTAAAGGACATGCTCATCCCTAAGTAAGACTCATCCTATAAAGCATCCACTAGTTCTTTCATACCTACATCTAAGTTACCTAATGACAAATCTCTCAATAATGTGATGCAACATCTCTCTCTAGGGGAGTATCGACTCCTCTCTCTCTCAATTATCTTCCCTCACTCAATAGACTTCATAGAACCGATAAAGATCCTATGTATCAACCTAATGTCGAGGATATCGTTTCCTTTGTTCCACCTCATCTCAAAATCAAACTTTCCTATGGTGGCATCGATCACCCTTCCTCTTGTTGGTGCCCATTTTGATCCTCTATTATTTTCCCATCTCTCCCCTTTGTTCTACGTGCTCAAAAAATGTTTTTCTTTCGAGTTTGGTGGTCTCAAAGTTTCCCCATCTAGATTGAATGCTTTAAATGGCTCATAAACCTATTATTTTGCCCCAAATTGAAAGAAAAATACATGCAGGCTCTGTTTTATGCCCTAGATTTCCAAATCCATGGGCCTCTATCTTTTTGTCATTTTTTCTGGCATGTGAAGCTTGAATTTTCTCTTTTTGTACTCATTTTCCCTAAATAATCCTTCCCCATGGTCGAAAATTTCTTGAAACTACTTCCCATATGTTTTTTGACCAAAAAATCCTTCACCCACAAAGAAAAAAGTGAATTCAGGCATCCTTAGCAATTTCTGTGTTTTTTGACGGTCGTACGGGTGTCATTTGATTATCAAAATTAAGATCAAGCGACGTCTCCTACGTGGCCACTTCTGGTTGGACAAGGATTGGCGAGGTTTCTTTACAAAACTTAGCATTTTTGGCTTTGGGAAAAAATTCAAAATTACCCCCATAACTTCGCAGGAGGACACGTGTCATGTTCTTATGCTAAGGCGGGATGGAAGGAAGGGGCAAAGGGGAAATTGTTCCCTTTTGCAAAAAGACTTAAAGAAAAAAATTAAGCCACAGGTCCAAATGAAGCAGAGGAAGACAAGTGGCGAGCAGAGCGAGTCGGCGGGACGGCAGAGGTAAAAGGGAATTTTCTCCCTTTTGACAAAAAGACTTAGTATAGAAATTTGAAGCACTGGCCCATGAACGAACCATAGGGGGACATGTGTCAAGTAAAAAATTGGAGGCACGGGCCCGTTGAGGCAAAGTTGAAAATTTTCCCTTGGTTGAAAAAAAGAGTTAAAACATGGAATAAGCCCACATATTTTTAAGCCATAGTGAGGCTGACATGTGTCAAGGATAGAGGCGGAGGTGCGGGCCCATGGGGAAAAAAGTGATTTTTTTCTAAATTTCAAAAAAAGGTCAAAATGCACAAAATTGAGCTGCGATCCCAATGGGACCCACCATATGCCACGTGTCATCACCAAATTTCAAGGGTGGAGGGGCGGAGAAAAAAAAAGTCAATTTTTTCCATTTTTCCAAAAATGTTAAAAAGTCAAAAAGTTTGCTCAAATTCATTCCCAATCATATTTTGACATGTGGAGGGCCCAAATTGAAGGAGAAAGAGAAAATCAACGGTAATTATACATTCTTCAATTTGGCCGCCATTTTTACTCCAGGAAGCTTGGAGATGTGAATTTTGCATCATTTTTCATTGAATCTTTGGTGAATTTGTGTTGTTTGTGCCTGCAAAGACCAATGCAAGTGGTTTTAGGGATTAATTTGCATATTTGAGGTGTTTTTGAAATAAATTTTACTCAAGCCCATGTAAAATGTGAAATATCAAATTATAAAGTTACAGAATCAAATTTTGGAATGATAAGGATGAAATGAAAGGGGTTTGCATGCTTGGAGAATGAAAAATGTGCCTCCACAGTGGATAATGATGAATGATTTGTAATGATTCACCATTTTAGAAACACCTAGAAACTTGATGCTGGGCATATTCTTTTCTTGGGAAAGAAGAATCAAATGTAATTGAAAGTTATATAATGCATGTTTTGAGACATGCAAAAGATCAGAGAAACTTAGAATTTCACGAGAAAATATGGGAAGAAGCCCATTCTCTAAGAAACCTCCTGAGAACCATTTCTAATTCCTTTTTACATTAGATTTGTATCATGTTGAGTTGATTTCAGTTGTAAAGACGTCATTAAGCTCTGAGATTGTTCTTATAACATTCCCTTGCTGATAAATTTGGTCATTCTGGATTATTCTGTGTTGTCTCTTGGCAAATTTTGCATGCACTTATGTTTCATAATGTTTTCAATTTGTGTTTCTTGCTCCTATTGCAATCTTGTGTGTAAAATCTCTCTTGATCATACATGGTCTCATTTCTTGTTGATAGTTTAGTGGCATCTGTAGTCTCACATTCAGAAGAGCTTTCATCTGATAAAGAGATAAATAGATTTAAAATCACTTTACCTCCCTTGAATTCTGAGATTATTTGTAAACCTTTGGGTGCACCTTAGGTCATGATAAAATAGAGATTTCTAGATACTTTTTTGCTTCATCTGCTTCAAGATTTTGTGGCAGGTTGTCAAATATTGTGTGGAAGAGTGCAGATCTGAGCCTCCATTTGGTGCACATATCCTGGTTGAAGGAGTACCTTAACCCCTTTGAAGCATCTTGTTGTTTAGGTGTTACAAATTTCTTGCAAAGGTCCTCAAAGAATTTGGCAAATTCTGGTTAGTCTTGTCTAAAATCTCCCACCAAAAAATTCATTCAGAATAACTAATCCTACCCTATACTACCCTTGCATTGCACTGTGTGTCGACAAAAGAATACAATCCATTTACAAAAATGCACAAAGCAAATTAGGATCATACCATGTCTCTAGCAGCCTCAGCCTTGTCTTGAAAGCATTTCCATCATTTAGTAGTGACAACTCTATTGAGTTTGAATAATGGAAAATTGATCATGTTTTCCCAAGGCCATATCCATACAATATGCATAGTATAAGGATACCTTCACCTCCTTCACAAAATAGGGGTTGTAATATAGGTTTTATTACCTTGGTTGAAAGGCACAACCTAAAACAATTAGGACAAGATCAAGTCCTATTTGAGTGCTATCAATCTCTCCATAAATTTGAGTGCCAGTTAGATCACATCCCTGGCTACAAAATGACACACATCATGATCTATCTGACTTCAAGCTTCATGCCATATCTCTGATGCTGCTCAGACTGAAAAGGAGAAAAAATTTGGGTACCAACACCGCTCATGTCGACAATCACCCCACACCAAACCATATACCAATGGCTTTAACTTCCTCTATTAAAAATATTTCTCTTATACCGACCTCCACCACTACGCATGGAAGGGATTTGGTCTTGGAATTTATGAACAAGGTATGTATGATCTTGTCGTTGACCAATCCCGCAAGACTCGTGTGAATTTTATGTTAGGTTTCAAAGAAAACCCACCCTCTTACACCTTCTTCATCTATGTCTCTCATGAATATCGACTTACAATCCACTCCTCCACCCAACGAATCCATGGATACGGATGATACCATATCACTTTATTCTATCTTTTTTCTAATCTCCACAATGGCTCTGGGACCAATCACTTAAAATTTTGAGGGTACAACTAGGTACCTTCCTCTCAAATTACCCAAGATGATAGAGTATGATTCACCTACCATCAACGTTCTCTAGTGCAGTGATGATGACTCCATTCTTTCCTACATGGGGGCAGAATATTCCTATCTTCATAAGACCTTAACTCTCAACACATCCACCATTCTCAATGAATCCACCATCGAAATCAACCTAGGGAATTTGTAAGAGCCCCACATCCTCAAATTTAGTCACTCTCTTAACCCACAATAACTTGAGGCCTTTTCCTCTTTCCTATCCAAGCATAGCTAGGCCTTTTCATGTTCATACATTGACATGTCAGGCCTTGATCCTAGCATCATTGACTGCAACATCATCACCATCCCCAAAGCTAAGCTATTTAAGCAAAAGCTATGTTGCATGCATCCTTGCATTTCCCTCCTTGTCAAATAGGAATTTCAATGTCTTCTTTCTTCAAACTTCATCCAACCCATCGAATTCCCGCAATGGGTTTATAACATTGTACCTCTCACCAAAGCCTCTAGAAATATCTACATTTGTAGCATATTTCGATATTTAAATCTCACTTTCCCTAAAGATGACTTTCCCCTTCCTAACATTGATCAGCTCATTGAACTTACAGCTAGCCATGAAATTTTTTCTCTTATGGATGGTTTCTTTAGTAACAATCAGATCTGTATCACACCAGAAGACCAACATAAGACTTCTTTCATCACACCTTTGGGAACCCTATGTTATCATGTAATGACCTTCAATTTTTAAAATGTAGGGTCCCCCTATGAGTGTGCTATGACCTACATCTTCCATGATCTCATCCATAAAACTATGGAGGACTACCTTGATGACCTCTTGTGTAAATCTAATCATTGATAGGACCATATTTCTATTTTGAACTCCTCTTTACATACCTTATCCAATTCTTCCTTTTCTTCAATCCTACTAAGTGTGTGTTTGGAGTAATAACTCCTAAACTCCTTGGTTACATCTTTTCTATGAAGGGTATTGAATTTGACCCCGCCAAAATTAAGGCCATTTTCAAGATGCCTCTCCCTTCTAATCTAAAGCATCTTCATAGCCTTCGGGGTCAACTTTATTTTTTTAGTTGTTTCATCTTTCATATTTCTAGACACTGCCAACCTTTTCATCATCTCCTTCGCAAAGACACCCAGTTAAATTGGGATGCTAATTTTCAGAGGTCCTTTGATGAACTCAATAATTATCTTATTTCACCACCTTTTCTCACACCTCCACACGAGGGGGAGCCATTATATCTCTACATATTTGTCTCTGATCATGCTCTGGGAGCCATGTTGGCACACCAGGATCAGAAAGGCAGGGAAAATCCATCTATTATATTAGCCACACTCTCCACGATTATGAAACCTGCTATAGTGACACTTAAAATTTGTATTACACTCTGTTCTTCACCACCTCTAAGCTTCGTCATTATCTTCTAAATCACAAAATTACATCATCACTAACTTCAATCTCCTCAAAACCATGCAATCCAGACCTTATCATAATGATTGCATCAGTCGATGGCTCATGCTCATGACCTAGTTTGACCTATATTTCATCTCTCAGAAATCGATCAAGGGCTAGACTATCACTAATCAACTTGGCAAATCCCCTCTTCCTGATAATCATCTTCATCATGAGTAATTCCCCAAAGATTCTATCAATACAATCAATCATGAATTCTCCCCCCTCAAAATGAAACTTTTATTTTATGGATCTAAGTGGCGAAAAGGGGGAGGCACTAATGTTAACATCATTCCTCCTTAAGATACTCCTATCCCCATCACTTACAAGATTAACTTTTAGTGCACCAACAATATGGTTGAGTATGAAGCCCTTATCTTGAGCCTCAAACTGATATCATGCTTGGTGTCCAAATCATCAACATCTATGGTGATTCTCATCTTATCATTAATCAAATTAAAAGAATCTATTAGTGCAAAAATTAAGTCCTTCAAGTAAAAGGACATCGTCAACTTTCTTCTTAAGGCCTTCGATCAATATGTCATATTTATTGAGGTGAACATGATTAATATGATTAAGTTCATGGGCATGAGATGGATGGTCAATACGAGTAAGTTCATCACATTGACCATCCATATCATGCCCATGAACTTACTCGTATTAATAATGTTCACCTCAATCAATCTGACATTTGGTACTCTCAAATCTTTGACTATCTATCTGTATCCAAAATTCCCTCTGACCTATCCAAAAAAGGTTGGAGGTCATTCCTTCAACATGCTTACCACTACATCATCCTCGGTGGAATCCTCTATAAATGTGGGTTTGATGGTATCTTTCTTCATTTACTTAAATCCCATGAATCCATTTGCGCTATCTAAGAAGTCCACAATGACATATGTGGTGGACACTTTAACGGTTTGGTTGTCACCAAGCATGTTCTTCACCTAGGCTATTACTGGCCCTACCCTTATTAAAGAGTGTTATAAATATTTTAAGAAGTGCATCAAAATTCAGCAACATTATAGTCTCGTATGTATCCTTAGCTAGGCCTTATGGCCGGATCAAGATCTATGTCCTTTCTCAAAGTGGGGCCTCGAACTTATAGGTCTCATAAATTCACTCTCTTCTCAGCACCATCATTCTATCATCACCACAACTGAATACTTCACAAAGTGGGTGGAATCCATTCCACTTGCATCCACAAAAGCTAACGAAATTTTTGATTTTTCCTATCATCATATCATTTGTCGCTTCAGTGTCCCTCATAAAATCATTGTGGACAATGGAAAGTCCTTCAAAAATAAATATATTAAGAATTTTTGCAACTCTTTCAACATCAATCTTAGCTTCTCTTCACCTTACTATCCTCAAGCTAACAGCCAAGCCAAATCCATTAACAAGACTCTTCGTAATATTCTCGCTAAAACTATCAATAAATAAGGATGAAATTGACATCTTCACATCCCTTTTGCTACTCCTTTCTCCCTCATTTATGGATTTGAATTTTTTCTTCCCCTCAAAGTTCAAATCCCATCCTTGTGTGTTTCTCTTTGCAACTTCATATTTGACAAGGATTATCGTCAGGAACTTCTAGCAAATCTTGAATTGTTAGATGAGAATTTCTTAATCTCTCTTCAACATCATCATGTTTATCAAGAGTGCATCAAATATGCCTATAAAAAATATATAATAGAACATAAATTGACATTGTCTTGAAATAAAACCAAAACGTCACTACTCTAGAAAGGAGCCAATCTGGAAATTTTTCTCCCAACTAGATTAGACCATATATTATCATGCATAAAGATGGTTCTAGATCCTATCATTTAGCCTCTCTTAATGGTAAACTAGAAACGAAACATCTCAATGCCTTGCACTTTTGTTCTTTCTATTATTAACACATCTACTTAACATGACCTTAGTCACACTTAATGATCTTACATCATCATAATGATATGGAATTATGTGGTCTTCCATCACTATCCTATTTACAACCTTGAATATTGGCACCACGACTCTTCTCATAACATATTCCTTGTGGATAAGTTCCTTCTTTTTGTATGAACCCCATGATCATTACATCCATCACCTTTTTATCTACCTTTTGGAACCAAGCTAAGGGTCCATAAGTTCCACTTATGTACCTTGTATTCCCCTCCCCAAGTGGTTTACTTGGCTATCCCCAGCTCTATTCCAAAGTAAAAATTCAGGATGCTCATATCAAAAGGTATCTTATCCACAAAAATACTGCTCCCTTGAAGGAAAATTGTTCATATAAAACAAATATTATCAAAAGTATAGACTGATCCCTCAAAGGACAGTTATCATGCATATCTTATCTTGTCATCTAAAAAGAAAAAATACAAAGCAGAAATAGTAATTGTAGACCACTCCCTCAAAGGATGGATAATTTCCTATATCATGGTAGTGAAGGCTTCTTGTATTGATCAGCCTTCTAAAATATCAAAAAGAAAAAGAAAAAATGTTAAAATCAATCATCCTCGGAAAGCTTCCCGCATCGATCTACTTTCCAATCTACAAAAAACTTCCCACATTGATCAATCTAAGCCATATTACTCAGAGATGGGGAATATACCTAGGAATACCACCCAAGGAGAACCTATTTTCCTCGTACAAGCTCCATCTTAATCCTTTTGTCATGTCTACAGTGGGTCTATAAGAAAACCTTCCACTTTTCCCTCATGATCTTAAATATGACTAAATATTGTTAGTTATGTGTTGACACCTATCAAAGGTCACAAGTGCATTACTTTACATAGTTCCCTCTCATGATTTACCTCTAATCCAATTAAAAAACATTTTTTCCACGTGTTCTCATCCCTATTGATTTAACAAAAATAGGATTTTTTATAAACCCTAATTGTAAAGTAACTGATAGAAACAATGAAGTATAGTTGTTAGATACAATAAGACACAGACAATAAGCACATAAAATATGAAACCCTAAGTACAAGAAAGAGAGAGAGAGGAAAATACTTAGATGATTTTCGTGTTATCTAGGACTGGTTTGAACTGGGAAAACTATTGAACATAAGGAGATTTGTGTCGTCAATACTTAGATTTAATCTTGTAACTGTCGGATAATGCCAAACCTAGGCACTTGGACTGGGTCAGTGGAACTTGGGCACCAAAGTCTACTATTGGGCGCACGTGACTGTGAAAATACTCAAAAATTGATTTTTACAGTTTTGTACAAGTATCATTGATAGTCACTGTTGGTCACATGTATGTCGCAATATGATTGTTGAGTGTGCCTGTAACCTATAAAATAGAGATTCACCTACAAAATCCATAATATCGAATCAAATCCAAAAAAAAAAGATGCAATATGGGGATTTAAACTGACCTTGGTAGTCACCTGAATGAGTGAACTTATGACCAAGCACTACACTACATCTTAGACTCCATGTAGTTCTTGTGAGTGTGTGAAATAATGGTGCCCTAGGATACCCTTGTGCAAGTGCACTTGATAATAGGTCGTAACTAGATGTAATACTGTAAATAGATGTGTGGATGGAATAATGAACTTCCCCTTCCTATGAAGTGTATGCATAAAATGCAGTCGCTTGTCCCTTGAATGGATGCTATATGGATGCCTTTAGTTATCGTAGATGCCTTTGGATGCAAGTTTAGATGATGATAATAGATGCTTAGAGCTTGGTCCTTCATTTTGGTCACATAGATTTGAAATTATATGACTCCCTTGGTTGAATTTTGTAATTGATGACTAGAAGGATGACCAATAAGAAAATAAGATGCCCAAATGAAAAAAGATACCCAAAAATATCAAGGTAGAAAAGAGGTCAGGGGTGTTTAGAGAGGACGAGGGTAGGCGCTGGCGACCTAGTTAGGAGTTGGTTTCTGGATTCATAAAATATAAACAAGTAAAGTACTTACTAGGCTATAGGGTGTAAAAGACTAGAAAGAAGCAAAGAGGAAAAATACAGTCGTCAATTACTATTTTTCTCACTTAGGAATTATAAGAATGGAAGTATTATTTTAGGACCTATAAATGTACCCAAGTGTATGATTTTATGTCTACATTTTCCCCCACTTTTTGTTGTTGAGTGAATACTAGATAACATAGAGTAGATAAGAGATGTGTAGCTAATAACGATGTAGAGTGTTATGGCGATAGCATGTCGAAGAGACAAGTGAAAGCGTGAAGTGATAAAAATGAAGTGTAAAAGCTAAGAAAGAGGAAGTGATCCTAGGGGTGACGTGTATGGTGTTATACCATGTTATACCTATTATTGTGCCTAATATAGGGCTTCTTATTGGTGATTATTAAGGATGGACCTGCAAAAGAAGAGTGAAAGAGTAATCAAAGTCATGTATTATGAAAACTTTGTAAAAGTATGTAAATGTGTGTAAAAGTAGTAAAAGGAAAGTGTGCACCTGATGAACATGAGTGTAAAAGGATAGAAAATGTTATGAAAATATTGGGTAGAGCAAGTTTTTTGGGTGATCTCGTGCCAAGAGTAATTTTTTTGGGAAATCTCATGCTAATACGATTTTTTTAGGAGATCTCATGCCACGAAAGAAGAGTGCTGGGGAGAGAGGTCTAGTGTTACTCTCCTTCCATGAATGCTTCCCAATAATACACCACTACAAATGGTGTGATCCTATTTTTCTCTTATTTATACCTTATTAGTTCTGAATTTGTTCCAATTAAAAAGGAGACAGAATGCATTCTGCTTGCTAAAGGACTATGCATGTACTGTGAAAACTACTCTATGAACTGTTGTGAACTATGGTGATTTGAGAAAGTATTTGTAGCTTCCCCCAAGACATAAGAACCCAAGAGAGGTCAGGAGCACCCAGGAACTAGTGTTTATATTTGGGTGTTGGAGTCTATGTTGAACTAAGGACCCAAGTTAGATTCTGGGTCATTTTTGTAACTTTATCATGTGTTGATTTGTATTGTGCATATCTAGAATGTATCTCTGAGCTGATATATTGGGTGACTGATTCACCCAATGTATTCCCCCCTCAATTGGGGTGGGTGTGAAATCGCTAGGAGAATGTATCCTAAAGGAGAGAACCATAAGGTGATATGAAATTGTGTACCTATAAGGGGATGGGATTTGCATGGTAGAAAACAAGGCACATGAAAAAAAAGTGGATAGGTAAATGTGTTAGTAGAAAAAATCTAGCAAAACATGCCATAAGGAAGCAATGTAACAAGAAAATATGCACATAAGAAGGATCGTGAAAAAACCAGTTTCAAACATGGGACATCACTCACAATGTCACAAGATAATCAGGACGAAGCGACCAAAATCATATAAGCAATTATAAAACAAGACATAGGGCATAGCCCACAAACAATAGAATGCAAGTATAAAGTAGTGGAAAACCGTGTCAAGAAATATGTAACAAAAGATCATGGTGGCAAATGATCATGTAAAGTAAATGTTGAACATGAATCACTCGTTAGCATGTTAGAAAAATAAAAAGTATGTCAAGATGTGTATATATCGATAGAATAATCAATGCACTAGTAAGAGTAGTAAGTAGTATATAATGAAATAATATCACATGTGATGTGTAAGAGTAGTAATTAAATATGCCCCTAGGATCCTCGGTGGGACTAGTAAGAGGTACAGTACCAAGCATCATTTTTTGTGTAAAGATATATAGAAAGTTTAAACTCACAACTAAATAAAAAGTGAATGTGCATGTGTATATAGAAAATATAATGACATACAGAATATTCATCTAACAATGTAATCACAATGCGTAATGTAAGTAGTATAAATAATCATGAATAAGTGCAACCAAGATATGTAGTATGTTGTTTGTATGAGTGATATGGAATGGTATATAATTTGAATGTAATAGGATCAGCATACCCCCAAGAGGATTTTGGTGAGGTTCATTTATAAAATACCCCTCAACAATCAAGAATGAACCATAAAACAAGAGTTTGTCATCAGAAAATGGTTTAAAAATAGATACTATAAAGATAAATCATGAAGCGCAGAGAGTAAAGTGTAAAAGAGGTGAGGTTTATTTCATATTTAGACCCTCATCAGTCGAGTATGAACCATGGAACTAGAGTGTGTCATAGGGTAGTATGATGTGTGAGAATGGAATGCTAGAGAGATGTATCATGAAGTGCGAAGTGTGCATTATGTAGTGTGTGAGGTTCATGGATGTAGTATGCCCTCAACAATCAAGTATGAAATTTAGCAAAAGAGTGCATCATAGGGTGGTGTGAGAATAGAATGCTAGAAAGATGTATCATGAGGCACGGAGTGTGAAATGTGCAGTGTGAGGTTCATGGATGTAATATACCCTTAACAATCAAGTGTAAACTTTATCACAAGAGTATGTCATAGGGTGATGATGATACACAGTGTATCAAGCTATGTGATGATGTTCAGAGATGGGAAGTATGAAGCATGGAGCATAATAATATAAATGATATACACTAGATGATGTCAAGAGGGAGGCAGAAAATTGTGCATAATTCCCCCAAGTGTATAATGATGAGTAAGATATCTGATGAAGGTGAAGGGAAAGGGTCCTCCACCCAATGTCTGAGGAGATAAAGGTGTGTGACCATGCTCTGAGATTGGCAATTTCTGAAATGGATGATGTAGATTTATAGGAAGTTTAAGTGCTCAACACCTATGTGAAGGAGACGTAGGATATGATGAGAACCTATGTGAAGGGGCTACCCAAGTAGGGGACTTAGGATAAGAAGATGGAGTAATAGACCGATGATAATGAGTAGGTCCTATACGTGTATGAGATCTAGAATGTGCCTTATATTTGAGAGGCCCAAGGGGCCTAGATGCTCTAACTAATGAAAGGAAATCCTCAAGAGGATGTTGATTAAATATTTTGGATGGTGGAACATCTTTGATAATGACAACTTTCTTATTGTGAATGAATTTGAGACATAAGTGGTTCATGGAAAAGATATCTTGAGGAGCAAAAAGCTAAGGAAGACCTAAGAGCATGTCAAAGCCTTTAATTTAAGGTGCTAAAGTGAACGGAAAAAACATGGTGACAGTCCTAAGTGTAATTGGAAGCTTGATGTAGTCATACATTTTTGGAATATGATATGAAAATTTTGAGGGTGGATAGTTGATAGCGACAAGGACTGCAATAAAGAAGACACCAATAGGATCTATTGGATTGATCATGGTGTTATTGACAATATGAGATCCGATATAAGAATTGATGTGTAACGTATTATAATAAAATGTAGCATGATAATCATGTTCATAAAATGTGATGAGTGGAGATGCATTAGTATGAGAAACTATAAAATCAATAGCATCCAATGAAGGAGGAGGTACAACATGATATGTATGATTAATTGAAGAATCAATTGCCTATTTGTCATGATTAGGAAATGGTTCTTTGAATATTTTGAGATTTTGGGTGTTATTAACCGTCTTAGATGTTAGAGTCTTAGAGAGCTCAATTGCATGGTTGTCGATAAGATCTTGAATGATAGTCCTAAGTTTTAAACATGGATCAGTTGAATTCCCAACACATTTATTATAGTCACATCTAGCATTTTTCGTCATAATTGCGGCTTTTAGGGTGAGATGGATCAAGATTCAATGGTGATGGAAGTGTAATAAGATTGATTTCGATAAGTTGTGGCAATAGAAGGTGCAAAGCATAAGGAAATTTTGCTATTGGACACTTTGGAGGTTGTCATTGAATCTTTTTAGGAGTAGAAACAATGTTAATGGTATTTTTTCCTTCGATGGGCTTAGGAGATGGCTTGAAAGAAGATTTTTAAAAAAACTGATTAAAATATGAAGCCTGATCATGATATTTGAGCTTTCCCGTAGATAAGAGTTTTCTTTCGTATAACTTAAGCATATGACATAAATAATCAAATGATGAGGAGGTGTCAAATATGATGCTCTCTTGTAATAGAGTTCAGAGACATTGAACAAAAATATCTTGCAATTCTGAATTAGTGATTACATTGGACATCTCAGCTAAGGTATTATTATATTATAATACATAGTCTGTTGGATGCTCATTTGATCCTTATTTGATTTGTGTAAGTTAAGCATAAGATATCTTAAAACCTATATTGATTGAAAATTTTGCAAGAAAAGCATCAGCTAAATGCATAAATAATGTTACGTAATGAACTAGTAGATCATAGAACCAATGCATAGCATAACCTTAAAAACTCCAAGGAAATAGCTTTGCTAGCAAATTATGATCATCTACATAATTGAGACATGCCATGTGAAAAGCTCAAATATGATTTTGAGGGTCACCCTGACCATTGAAGGTGGGAAAATTAGGAGTGATGAAGTTTGAAGGAAGTGCATAAGTGGAATGGTAGGTGTAAAAGGAGTGTGGAGGAGCAAGGTGGAATCAAGAGATGGAGATGCATGACAAGTATCCTACTAAAGTTGACAAATTTGAGTTTGGAGATCCCAATAGAGAGTGTAGACACCAAATTTGGGTCTTACGACACCCTTTACCCCGTATCTCGTCCTGCAACCTAACCCTACCTCACCACCTAAAACCTTACACACCTAATGATTTATTAATTACCTTATAATTAATAAATCCACATCTTCAAACCCGCCACCTCATCTCGCCACCTCACCATGACCTAGCCCTAACCCTAAACCAACCTAATTAAGACCTATGACTTGGTCCAGACCCACACCCATGACTCATTACCCCTCACCCGCACCAAAACGAGCCTAATAATGACTTGACCAAGCCCACAACTGATCCCTTAGGAGAAAAGGAGGGAAAGATGGCTGTTTTACTAAAAATAGCCACTTTGACCTAACTGACATCAGTTCCTACTCGACCGCTGTCGGTTACGTAACCGCCATCGGTTCCCTGTTAATGACCTCCCCCAACCAAAAAGAAAGGATCTGGAATTCATTTGCAAGACAGAGACAAGTGAAGAAAAGAGAAGAGGTTGCAGAGAAGAGCATCGAGCCGAAGACTGCAACTGAGCAACTGGATCGCTGTCACCCTCATTCAAGCATTGGAAAAGACTGAGGATAGCTTCATCAGCTCGCTTTCCAATACCAGATCATCCCAACTAAGCCTTACTATCACCACCACATTCCTTGGACCTGTATCTTCATCAGGAACCAGTAAGTATTATCTTGTAGTTCTTTGTTATCATTTTGCTTTAATTCATATCAAATGGGGAACTGACCACCTTCGAAAGGAAGTCTAATATTTCCTGGGCCTAAGGTAGTTCCCTCACCTATTGTCTAATTAAGATCTGGTGGTCTTGTATTCTTACTTACAGGTAGTCCTTCCCAGACAAAAAGGAGTTCTTCACAATCGATCTGATCTCTCTACGGTACGCGCACACCTTCCCAACATTCAACAGGTATTCCTCCTAGCCCTAACCCTTATCTGTTTCTCAAGAGAATGAAAGGATAGAAGCAACTCTATTCCGGAACGAAACATTCTGTGTGAAACATTTTGGCACGCCCGGTGGGACCCATTTCGGGTTTCTTTCTTTCTTGCTTGCTTTCATATAGGGAGCATACTTGCTGTTTGTTTCTTCTAAATATTCACAAAATATTTTGTCATTTTGGTAAAAGAATTTTTCTTGCTTTCATATCTTTGCATTTAGTGAAAGTCATCTTCTTTGCTTCATCGAATATCATTTTCGATTTGGGTTTAAAACACGTGCATCACATTCTTGCTTGCTGTTTTTAATTCTAGTGAACGTAGATTAAGTAACAGGTCATACACGTGGGGGTGATATCCACGGTATTGACGAGAAATTAATCTTACTCTCACTGCACAACACATACCAAATCACATCATAATCAACACAACAGCTCAAACATCCCCCCTTCCCACGGTATTCCTCCACCCGATTGAGGTAGCCTTATGAGCCAAAACAAACTTGACATCTCCCTTAGGTCTCTTGTTTAGGATTGACATCATCTGGCATCTAAGGCATAAGCCCAAAGTGATTAAAACTAATCCTAGGGTTAGTCTATTGATTTGCTTGTGCATCTTGCTTGTTTTTAGTTCTGTTTCTCTGTCATACACTGTTTCAGTGATCACTTCAAGACAGTTTGGTAGGTATATTAAGCATTGTTATCCCCAAACCAGCAGCTTCTTACATCCTCTCTTTGCTTTCACAGTGACCGACACCGGTCCCATACTACCGACATCGGTTAACTGACCGACGCCGGTTACATTCTGACCGACATCAGTTATCTGACCGATATCGGTTACTGTGTTTAACAGTTCTTGACACACCAGCAACCTATCAATTCCAACATTTTGTTGTTGTTTTCATTCCGGATTGATTAAATCCCTGCTGTGTCCTCTTTTCCATGGTTTTTATCACCCGGAAACAAGCAACAACCATGGTTTCACATGCCTGTTCCATGCCTTTTCCTGAATCACCCCCTTCGCATCCTATGGGGAATCCTACGGATACCAGCAATTTTCCCAAGATCCCTGTAGGAGATAAGGAATTTGCCAAATTTTTGGATGCTAATCCTAGTGCCGTACAATATTATTTGTCTCATACCCCTGACCGTGCACCCGACGGTCAGCTCCTCGTTGGTATGCCTATTAGTATCACCACTCACTTAGCCCCTTCCCCACCTAATAACTCCACCTCACCATCTTCATCCTTAGCCCCGTCTCCCAGCTCAGTAGCTTCGGTGGTTCATACTGCACCGATTGGTTTTCCTCTGGTTAATCTGGGACCCCACATATCACTACCATCCACTGCCCCTACCTCATCTCTCTCACAGGTTGCCTCTTTCATCACTTGCTCTCTGCCACCTATACACACGAGCTTTCCCTCACAAGTTCCGCCCACCTTTTCATTTCCACAAATTCATCTGGTGGCCTCAACCTCTTATATAGGACACCCTTATTCGGCTGCCCCAACACATTCATCACCATTATCTTATCAACATTCAATCCCACCATTGTCTAGTAGCGGCTCTTGGACCAATCCTCCTCTATTTACAATGACAACACCATCATCTAACCCAACCAATGATTTAATCAAACAGATGATGGACAAGATGCAAAATCTTGAGGCTTCTGTTTCAAGAAGTCGTAACACCCTGACATATGAGCAAGTTTGTCGGGAGCCTATTCACCCTTCTGTCCCCCTTCATACATATCCTCCTCAATGGGAATTACCAAAATTTACTCGCTTTAATAGTAAGGAGGACCCTCAACAACACTTGCGATCATTCAGACATGCCTGCTATCTGATTGCTCATGATGATGCCTTACTACTCCGTACCTTTCCCATGTCCTTATCAGGACCTGCCTTGGAGTGGTACAGTGCTTTAACCCAGCATTCAATCTTCTCCTTTAACCAGTTAGCCCAATCTTTCTTGGATCACTTCTCCATCAATATTGCCAAGAAAGTATCCATTACCGACCTCTATGCCATCCGACAATTTGAAGACGAGTCTATCGCAGATTTCATTGGACGATGGCGGGGCCTCATCAACCAACTTACTTACGCCTTACCTCAGGCCGAGCTCATCGAACTATTTACGCGGGCCTGTGCTAAACACATTTCTCCCACCCTCCAAATTCAAACTTTCCACACATTTGATGAGGCCTTTACTATGGCTCAGAAACTAGAGATTCGAGCCTTAGAGGAAGAGAAATTGAGGTTACGCAACAAAAGCTCAAATTTCCAGACCCAAGACTCTACCACCAAACCCAACACCACCAATTCTCACACATCGGCTGCTTCGAAATCAAAGGGGGCTGTACACGCTGTGACGGTCAAATCTCAAGCACTGTCTAATACCCAGCCGAAAGCCACCTATAAGTATAAAGCCGAGCCCATCAACTATACTCCCTTGGGAGAAACTTATGGTGTGATCTTAGACAAATTGCTTAAAGCAGGAGCTATCACCTTGCCTCCTGTTAAACCTCACTCTGGGTTTGATTCCACCCGCGCTATTCCTTCTTGGTATAAAGAAAATGACTTCTGTAACTTCCATCGCGTGAAGGGACACAGTCACGAAAACTGCAAGATGTTGAAAAACATAGTGCAGGAAATGGTTGATGCAGGGGATATAACTCTCGATAATCCTAATGCCCCCGCTAATCAAAATTTAAAAATTTTCAACAAACCATTTCCTAACCATGCATCTAACAGTAACACAAATCAAGACACCTTAGCCGAGGAGAAGAGTGTTCATGAAATCCATGCAGTTTTCAACTCCCAACCAAAAGCTTCTATCGAGGAAATTCTGAATCAGGCCTCTTCACTAACGCAGGGATCCGCACCCCCTACACCACCATCAAGACAAGACGATAACCTTGCCATTCCTTTACCCATAAAGGAATTAACCGCCCAGAGTTCTCTTCTCACGAATGAGTCTTCTTACACCACATCCCTGCAAGACTGTGAGTGGATGTTATCTAACTTATCTATTTCCCAAACATTTCCTTCCGCCACTCTTACTATAAAAGAAGAAGGCTCGCCACTATTTCTGTCATCCTTAGAAGAGAAACCTCTCAAACCGACATCACCAAACTCCTTAATCATGACGGATCCCCTCAAACATGCCTTCCTACCTATTAGTTCTTCATCACCTAAATCTTTTCAGCGACCGGTTGACCTCTTAACACCCATTGATACAGCGCCTCATTTACCCCCTGTATCACACCCACAGTGGACCGGAATCACAACCCACCTCTCTTCCATACAAAATTTCTTCTTCACACGTGAAGATTGTCATCCCTCAGAAGATAGACGAGTCCTATGGGAGCGTTTGAGTACACCATGCTCTACTCAAATGCAGATGACCGATCCAGACACCTCTACCATATACCCGAGGTGTTTACAAAAGCTCAAAATGCCTATGTCCTCATCTTCACCCCCCTCATCTCTACCGAATACCTCATCCACCTCTATTAACCTAACCAAACCTTCCCCTATGCTTGGGACTTCACCAATACCCAGCCTAACACACCCACCTAAACGGTTAGATTTATCCAAAAATAAAGCCATCCATCCACCTAGGAGACAGACCCAATCTCCTCAAGTCCAATCTATGCCTCTGTCACAACTAAAACCCTCACCATCACACCTACCTTCTATATTGGGACCTCACCCCTCCACCTTGCCTCAATACATCATACCTCCTGCGTTTTCTTTAAAATGACCTGCACCTTCTGCACCCATACAGAGATCCACGGGTGTATCAACACCATCACCCCAAGTATCCTGTCCACCTACCAACCCTAAACAAACTCCATCATCAAAGGATTTGTTTGCTGTCACTCCTCTTTCCCCGTGGTTGTTTCCTGCCACCACGTCATCTGTGGCCTCATCATCTAACCAGCTAAACATGACTTCTGCGCCGAAGAAGCCACGTTTAGTTAAATCCAATTATCAAAACCCCTTGTCTAAACCACCACCCGTACGAACCAACCATACCCAACCATTACCAAAACCCACCCAATCAATAGCCTCATCTTCCTCTGACTTTGACCCGCTCAAAGGATCTTACGCCAAGATCCTTGATATGTTGGTGGAGAATGCGACCATTTCCCTACCCCCACTCAGACCCTATGATCCATCTAAACCTCGACCTATAGGTTATGATGAGTCTAAAATCTGCGCTTACCACCGCACACCAGGACATGATGTGGAGGGATGCAAAGCTTTGAAAGCCATCCTTCGTCAGTCACCTATCTCGGATAGAAAGGTTAAGAAAGACAACTTACGAAAGGGAGAAACCTTTAGCTTCAATCCCCTCTCCTATACCACCTGTCCCCGCCTCACCAAGATCTATCATTATTGCAACCCCACCTCTCGAAGACAATGACTTATCCCTGCCATCTTCCTCCTCTCGTGTTCACGAGATCAACATGATTAGTATTGCTACTCGAGGGCAGAAAAACAATGGGAAAGCTAAAGAAAGCACACCTGCGGCCTCTCTTTCTCCGTCTGCCATCCCGATCGCACCACCACCTAAAGTGGTTATTCGTGGACCTGCCTACCCCGTCTCTGATGGAGTTTCCCATCGTACCATGATCAAACAGCTTCACCAATCACCTGTAAAAATGACACTGTATGATCTCATTCAAACCTCTTGAATCTCATCGACAAGCTCTCATTGAAATCCTTCAAGGGATAGAGGTCCTACCTAACGAAACCTTTCCCGTTGCCTCCATCTTAACACCCAACCACGTTGCTTCTCTCACCAAACAATCTACCACTTCTGTCCCTGTACAGCAAGCCGCTGCTGTCAGTTTCTCTGAAGATGAAATTGTCGTCTTTGGTGCAGAAGATCCTGACCCCGCTCTTTTCATCTCGGCTTACGTCTGGGACATCTGAGTACGTCGTGTTATGATTGACGGGGGCACTAGCCTAAACATCATCTCTTCCAAAGCCTTCCAACAAATGAATATCCCTTCTAGCTGCATGTGTGCCAACCCCACCATGTTGCGTTCATTCAATGATGCTATTACTTCTACTTTAGGCACCGTGATCCTTAACATTCATGTAGGGCCACGTACCTTACCCGAACTCTTCTATGTCCTTGAGGGAGAATTCCAATACAACATGTTGTTAGGCCGCCCTTGGATCCGGGCTATGGGATGTGTTCCCTCCACCTTACATAGATGCATAAAATTCGAGTATGAGGGGAAGTCATACACCGTAAAAGCTGACGCTCCCCCCTTCAAAACCTGCAATATGTTATATCACCCTAATGATGTGCTTGTACCAGTCAAGGCACCCATTCATCCAACCCAACCATCTACTTCACCCACACCTCAACCATCCACCTTAGCCGCACCTACACCTTCAACCAATGAAACCGCCGCCGCAAATACCACTTCCTTCCCTGCGGACAACATCCCAACCTCAGATCCCTTGGTAGATGTTTTTCAACGCCTTACACTGGGGGAGTATCACCTATATAACGTTAGCACTTTCCATACCCCACAGGAGTACGGACAGTTACATGCGCATCCTACCTATGACCGTCGTGTGGGGGAGGTGATCTCCTACGGACCACCTAATTGCCACACCAACCTAACGTATGGGGGTGTCGACGCATCCTCCGTTACCCCTGAACCTCCCCTTGGTGTGGTTCCCTTCCAATCCGATTTTCAATATCTAACAAATCATCGTTTCGCCCTCACCTTCTTGACTCACTGTGCTTGGAAAGGTTTTGGTTTCGGTCTTTATGAACAAGGCCGACATACAATCATTCCCGTGACTACACGCAAACACAAAGATCGTAGTGGTCTTGGATTTTCTGAAACACTTACACCAAAGAAACCTCGTGTCAGTTGTATCCGGGAAGACAATGACATTACCTCTTCTGAACCATCATCACCTATTTTTCCATCTTCACCCACAGAGTCGATAGACCCGGAATCTATCCCTCCTAACTTTTTTTTTTCGTAAATGCTATCTTCCTGGGTCCTCTCACTTATCAACGTGATAATGAAGACCCATCTTCTCTTCCCCTTCTGTATCCAGACATGATCGAAGAAGACTCGCCTTCAATTAATGTTGTTGAGTGCCAGGATGACGACTCCATCCTCACTTACCTTGGCGCGGACGACTCTTATATTCAACGTGCCTTACCATCTGAAACTCAAACCATGTTGAATGAGTCGACTATAGAAATCAACATCCACATAGAGGATGATCCTCACATTGTGAAGATCAGACAATCTCTTAACGCATCAGAACAAACTGCCTTCACTACCTTCCTCCATGCCCGCAACCAAGCTTTCGCTTGGTCCTACGCTGACATGCCAGGAATCGATCCTGACATTGCTGTCCATAACATTACTCTGAAACCCGACTCCAAACCAGTTAAACAGAAACTGAGAAAAATGCATCCACGCATTGCCCTCTTGGTCAAAGAAGAGCTTCAACGACTCCTTTCTGTTTCCTTCATCTTACCTATTGACTATCCTCAATGGATTTCTAACATCGTACCTATCACTAAAGTGACGGGGGGACTTCGATATGTACGGATTTCTGGGACCTTAACCTCGCTTTCCCAAAGGATGACTTCCCCCTACCTAGTATTGATCAACTTGTTGATCTCACTGCAGGCCATGAGATGCTTTCTCTCATGGATGGCTTCTCGGGATACAATCAAATTTTGGTAGCCCCGGCCGATCAACATAAAACCACCTTCATTACTCCTTGGGGAACCTTCTGCTATCGTGTCATGCCATTTGGCCTTAAGAATGCTGGTGCGACCTATCAGCGGGCTATGACTTACATTTTTCATGACATTATGCACACTATCCTTGAGGATTATGTCGATGATCTTCTTGGCAAATCTAAACATCGCAGTGAACATCTCGATGTTTTAACCATTATTTTCGATCGCCTGTTACAATACTGTGTTCGTCTTCAACCAAAGAAATGTGTCTTTGGTGTCCTTTCAGGAAAACTCCTTGGTTTTATCAT
This sequence comes from Taxus chinensis, assembly GCA_019776745.2. NCBI lineage: Eukaryota > Viridiplantae > Streptophyta > Pinopsida > Cupressales > Taxaceae > Taxus > Taxus chinensis. Next base: position 645,998,944 of record CM034147.1, on the reverse strand, counting down.
CTCTTTGCGTGGCATTGAGGTTGATCCGGAAAAAGTCAAAGCTATCCTAGAAATGCCCCCACCCACTAACCTCAAACAATTGCGTAGTTTGCAGGGAAAACTCCAATCTATCCGGCATTTCATCTCACAACTCTCAGATCGATGTCAACCTTTCCATCATCTCCTTAAAAAGGACATTGTCTTTCAATGGAGCGAAGAGTGCCACCAAGCCTTTGAGGCTCTTAAAGCCTATCTCTTGCAGCCACCCGTGCTTGTCCCACCTCAGGATGATCGCCCTTTCTACCTTTACCTTTCTGCCACCGACCATGTTGTAGGAGCCATGCTCGCACATCGTGACTCTGAGCATCGAGAACAAGCCGTTTATTACATAAGCCATACTTTTGTGGATTACGAGACTAGGTATACACATGTAGAAAAGTTGTGCCTAGCCCTATCATTCGTGGCCACCAAACTCTGACATTACCTCCTGAATCACAAAACTTTTGTCATCACCAACTGACCCCATCCATTATATGTACGCCAAACCTCATCTAAACCAACGCATCACCCGATGGCTTATGCTCCTCGCCGACCTCGACCTTGAGTTTGTACACCAGAAATCAGTCAAAGGACAAACTATCGCAGACCAACTCGCGGAAGCCCCTTTACCTGGGGAACAATTTACCAATTTTACTTTCCCTGACGAACTCATCGCAACTCTTTCACTCAGTGAGGTGTCGTATCCAATGACCCTCTTCTTCGATGGATCCAAATGCCAGCGCGGTGGAGGGGCAGGCGTTGTTCTCATTCCTCTTGATGCTGAACCTATGCCTCTTTCATTCCAGCTCAATTTCCCCTGCACTAATAATACAGCGGAATACGAGGCCCTTGTTTTGGGTCTCCAGGTTGCGTTACACTTAGGTGTAAAGTCTATTAACATTTTCGGTGACTCTCAATTGGTAGTCAATCAAGTTACATGGGCATCTACCAATGTAAAAATGAGGAACTTCAAAAGTACAAACATTACGTGGATTCACTTTTGACCTTATTTACTCATTATTCTATCCAAACCATTCCCCGCTCAACTAATAAATTTGTGGATACTATGGCTTGCTTGGCCTCGCAAATTCCTACCTCACCAACTGACTCTGACATATTTGTCTTGGTCCAACAACTCTTTGCCCCATCTTACTCAGTCCCGGATGTTTGTATGGTAAATAATGTATCTGCTAATTCACAGGATACCTGGTATCACCAATTTCACGACTACCTTACAACCTCTGTTCTCCCACCTGACCTTACTAGTAACGGAAAACGTGCTTTTCTTAAAAGTGTTTCTCGTTATGTCGTCATGGGGGGACTCCTCTATAAACGTGGCTTTGATGGCATCCTCCTTCGATGTCTAACCGGCGCGGAGGTCACCTATACCATCCAACAAGTCCATGATGGAATTTGTGGTGGACATTTTAGTGGCCTTGCCATGGCCAAACGGATCCTTCGCCTAGGCTATTATTGGCCTACTCTTAATAACGACTACTACGAATATGTTAAGCATTGTGTTATGTGTCAACAACATGCCAACCTTCAACATACTCCTAGCCACCCGCTACAGGTCGCACGAGATCTTTGGCCTTTCTCACAATGGGGTTTAGACCTTATTGGTGAGATTCACCCGCCTTCTTCACAACGTCACCATTGGATAATCACAGCAACCGAATATTACACTAAATGGGTGGAGGCCATTCCACTCATTTCAACCAAAAAAGAAAAAATCGTAGAGTTCATCAACCATCACATTATCTGTCGTTTTGGTGTTCCTCATCGCCTGATAACAGATAATGGAAAATCTTTCAAAAATAAGTTGTTACAAGACCTTTGTGACAACTTTGGTATCAAACTTAGCTTCTCATCACCTTACTATCCACAAGCAAATGGTCAAGCCGAATCTTCTAACAAAACCCTAACCAAAATTCTCATGAAAGTCGTTAACAATTCTGGAAACAATTGGCCTGATCACATCCCCTTTGCCCTTTGGGCTTATCGTACCAGCATTCGTACCTCCACTAATGCCACACCATTCTCTTTGGTATATGGTACCAAGGCTTGTCTTGCCTCTCGAAATACAAATCCCCTCCCTAAGAATATCTCTCCAGGATATTCTCACCAATGATGATTTCCGCCAAGAGCGGTTAGCCCAATTAGAGCTTCTTGACGAGCGTCATCTTACAGCTCTTGACCACCTTCAAATCTATCAAAAGCGCATCAAGCGTGCTTATGATAAGCAAATTCATGAGCGTACCTTTCAGATTGGTGATCTTGTCCTCAAAGAGAATCAACATGTGACCAAACTAGAAAAGAGCAAACGTGGAAAATTTGCTCCTAATTGGATTGGGCCTTACATTATCACTCACACTTACGGATCAGGCACTTACCGTTTAGCTTCACTTAATGGTAAACCTGAGCCTGAACCCCTTAATGCCTTGCATCTCCGACCATTCTACTGTTGAATTTAGTGTTACATCACTTCTTATCTACCTTGCGCTCATCCCTTGAGCTCATTTACCACCTCATACAGTTTGTTTCATGCATCTCAAAGTAGAATCAACCTCACGTGGTTTGATCATCACCTCCTCTTAAAGATGCCTTCCCCTTTTTAGTCTGGTCCATGACTTAAAAGTATCAAAATAACACGTTCTCAATTATACAATTATGGGATATTCTTGAGTCAAACTTCCTGCAAAACTAGATGCTTCATGCCAAACGGACATCTAGACCTCTAAGTTATACATAGACTGCTCCCTCGAAGGACAGCTATGTGCAAAGCCACATCTGCTATTATAAATAGACTGCTCCCTCGAAGGACAGCTATACACAAAAGCCACATCTGCTACTATAAATAGACTGCTCCCTTGAAGGACAGCTATACAAAGTCAGCCTCTATCAGAAGCTTCTCGCATTGATCAGCTTCGTGAAGACCTCAAGAACAACAAAATGCATATCCCATATAGACTTCCTGCATCGATCAGTCTATATCCAGAAAAATAAAAGTCAATATTCAAAAGCACTTTTGAGTCATGGACTTGTCTATTCAGGTTTGGTTCTCTTTCATCAGAATAATCACCTTATAACAAGTTCTCTGTGCCCCAGCTATACCATCCACCTCACCTCACCATTCTTCAAAACAACAAAACTCAAGGGACGTGACGTATATCCGATATATTGTGATTATACAACTCTTTTCACCTATCGACTTCTCGCCTATGCAAGGTACCTAGGGATTCAAGCTCATCCTATGATAATACGTGATTTGTTTAGCTCTTTTCAACTATGGGACATTTTTGCCTCTTTTACCTGAATCTGGGATTATATGTTGACCTTAATCAGGACATGGTTCCCTTATGCTTGGGTAAGCTCAACCCTCGCTTCACCTATACCTTACCAACTCCAACAACAACATTACCCTACCAACATCAAACTTTTACCAACCAACAAATTGCCTAAACACAACCAAATTGCCTAAATTCATCTCTCCCTGGTCCTAAGGGAGAACTACATCGGTCTGAGGCCCCTCCTTGCTTTGTGCAATGGGCTATGTAGGCAGCACTTAGGAGACATGGGGTCTCCCAAGGTTAGCTCGACCATCCCCTACCATAACCTATCATGTGTTGTTAAAATATAAATGATTTCACATATTTATATTGATAACACTCACCTTGGTCTTTTATCAATTCAAAACATTCAAAACACAAACATTCTTATTATTATCATAAACTCAAATCAACATACATATTCAGTTTTATTTAGATGTTAAACAAATACATCTTCTCTATCATCGACGCGCAGGTCGGCATCCTTATTTATTCTTCTACCCCTATGAAATTCACTTAGACCCTTGCGCCTCATCCCGAACCAGGTGGTGATCATGATCATCGATGCCGCTCACCTGGCCTCTCCATCCTCAAAGGTGCCACTGCTATTGGTTCCTCCCACTGATCCGCCAATCTCTCCTGTAACATATGAATACGCCCTCTCGCATGGAGGAATCTCACCTCTAGTCTCTCCACTCGTGACTGCAAACCGCTAACAATCTCGTTGTCTCATTCACCTGTGTTTGAAGCTGGTGAACTAAACCCTGTAGGTGATCTCTCTCCGCTGTAATCACAGCTATGTCAGGATGATCGGCCCTCTCACGTGAACCTCGTAGCTCTGCTACCCACCATAATCTATAAGACTCTGTCGCTCCTGCATCCATTACCCTGCGATCGGCTGCTGTCTCTTCTGGTCCTTCTGGAGGTGTCAGCCGGGGAGGTGAGAATGATGCCTCAGCGTCAATCCTCATGTATGGTCTATAAGCCATGGGTATATCCTGAACAAATCCAAATTGTCACCGCACGCGATCTAGAGGAATCCTCTCGTACTCACCTGGCCTGTGTCCCGCGATCCACCTCAATCACTCTACACCCCTCAAATCCTCAGCTATGTTCTCCATCACCATATAGTTCCCGTAAGGCCTCCAATGGATATCCGCAATCGTCACCATCTCCCACATCTACCTATAATACTCGACGTCATCTGTCACGGCCTCGGATCTCGCCTCTTGCTCTGTCTGGACCCATCGTCTGAATCCCAACCTCTGCACTCCTGTCTCTCCTTCCCTGGATTGGTCGGCCTATTGGTCACACACACACAATGTGCTCATAGGCCCAACAATGTAATAAGTATGCACAATCCAGTGTAGTCCTGTGATTTCACCTGCAGGCCCATAAACCCCTATATAGCTCCGCCAGATATGCGGGTGCCCATGCGAAAGTCACGCTCCTTTCTATCATTTCCCAAATAATACACATCAATGATTTTGGAAATCTTCCCCCATCCACCCTCGGTAATGCATAATACCCCACCGCTATCATTAATACCACTGCCAACCTTGTTGCCTCAGGGTGTGCTGCAAACATTATACCATAAGTGAATGTCAAACCTCACTGTGTCAAATCTCGTGCAGCTGGACCAAATACTGCTGTTATCGCTCCCCGCACCACGTTAGGCCCTGCCTGATACACTGGTCTTCCTGTAATTGGGAGTCTCAAAATTCGGAACACATCTTCTAACGTCACTGTCATCTCCCCTGTTGGCAGATAGAAGGTATTCTTTTCTGGATTCCATCTCTCAATCAACACCTGCAACATAGCATGATTGCGTGCGATTCATGAATAATAGCGGATTCCACTTAACCCCACACGGTTTATCAATGCCCACTCAGCTGGTGTTACATCCGCTCGGACCTGTGACAACAAAGCTGGCACCCTATCATTCATCCTCAACCCTACCTCTACCTGCATACATCAAATCAACAAACAACAAATCAATAAATAAAATCCCCAGGTGTTTTTTATCACATTCTGGAATTTTACACAGTAACCGATATCGGTTATAGATAACCGATACCGGTTATCTCTAAACGATATTGGTCACTGTCAATTCTATACACCCTGCTTAAAAACACCACCTACGATAATTATTCACTCGTTTACCCCTCTCTGTACCTACAAACATACCCGAAACCCCTGATTACCTACCCCATAACACTCACCCCATCCCAAACCCTTGCCTATCACCTTTTCTTTTTCATCTCTACCCACTTACCTTCTCTCATCCTATTCATAAACATGCAAGAATTGAATTCCAACCAAAACTTATACCTCTTGGGATGCAGCAGCTTGAGGTGGAACCTGTCTTCCCTCTCTTCTCTACCCGCTGGATGCTTCTCCTTGTTCAGCCATGTTCACCACCCTCTTCAATATAACTTGCCTTTCTGCCTTCTTAATCTAAGCCCACGATTACTTTACCTGTCTCTTTCCTCCTTATCACTCAATTCTCCCATGCAATTACCTGTATAAGCCGTCAACAGCGTCGCATTCTCGTATTTAACTTGTTGCATGACTCTAAAAATAAGAACTTAAGTTGCCTCCCAAGCTTTTCTATTTTTAGAAAAGCTCGTTTTAGCATAACCGATATCGGTTACCTAACCGGTATCGGTCGAATGACTACCGACATCGGTTACCTAACCGATATCGGTCACCTCTCTCCCTTTGGTTATCCTAGGCCATTTCTTTGTTTTTTACAAATTTTTGGTGGCGCCCGCCTCTTTTCCTTGCATAACAACATAGTTATCAATATCTATCATCAGAATACCATCAACACATATGCAAAACTTCATCAACATCATCTATATATACATCAAATTTCAATACCATCGACAAAACACATGAAACATTCTAATACATGCATCAAATCAAAAATTTTACACACCATGTGGAGCAAACTCATCTATATATCATCATCAAATCAATGTCAAAATATACAAATTGCCCTGCATGGGGCCTCTGTGATCTAAAAATACAAAGTCGGCACGCAGGCCACTGTCTCTGTCAAAATCTCGACTCGGCTCGCAGGCCGGTCTCTCATGTCAAAAATATACTCGGCTCGCAGGCCGGTATCAACTATACAAAATGTACTCGGCTCACAGGCCGGTATATACAACAAAAATGAATAAATAAATCCTATGTGGGCACGCAGGCCTCTATATACACACTCGGTTCACAGACCGGTGTCTCTATCAACAAATCCTCTATATACCCATCTCTGCTCCTGGGGTGACTCAGCTCTCTCCCCCTCCCTCAGCTCGTCTCTCAGCTGGCCCCTGTGCCGGATCTCACCTCCTACCCGTCACTGACCCACCGGCTGTGGCTGCGGCCCCCTGTGACCTGTGACTCTGGGATGTCTCCGCCCTGTGAGCCACATATGGCTGATAGTCGGCACCGGTACCATCTAGCACGTCCTGATAATATCAGGCCTCCGCTCTCACCTCCATATATCAGGCCCGTGCCACCATGGCTGGTGGGGCTGGTCCCCCAGCTCCTAATAGAAGTGGCCCCTGACCTGCCTGTACACCCTGTGCCTGAGGTGGTGCCTGTACCTGCGCCTGTGCCTGAGGTGGTGCCTGTGCCTGTGCCTGTGCCTGTGTGCCTGTGCCGGTGCCTGTGCCTATGCCTGTGCCTGTCCCTATGCCTGTGCCTGTGCCTGAGGCTATGCCTGTACCTATGCCTGTACCTGTGCTTGGGCTAACTGCCCCTGTAGCACCCCAATCTGTGCCTATGCAGCAGCAAGCTGCCCCTGTAATAACTGCACCTGGCCCAAGAGATCGATCCCTCTCTGCTATAACAGCCACCAAATCTGGTTGTGCGGGCTGTGCTCTCATGGCTGCTCTCTGCCCTGCCCACCAAACCAAAAATGCACCTGTAACACTGGCATCGTCCACCGTATCATCCACCGGTCTCTCTGCGACCCAGACTGGGTCCAATGGCTGCAGAGGAGGCAGTGGTGCCTCTACATCCTCCCTCCGATACTGTGGGAAGGGAGGTGGCTCATCCTGTCGTAGACCCAACTGTCGGCGTACCCTCTCTAGGGGAATCCTCTCATGCTCCCCGGGTCTCCGTCCAGCTATCCAGAAGATATACTGGATCCATCGTAGCTACGTGCTCGGGCTCCTCCTCGGGGCTGATGGCCTCTGTATGGCCTCCATATAATATCGAGTGCGGTCAAGCCCTCTAACATATGCTAGTAGTATGCCACATCTCACCCTGCAATCACCGCTCGTGGCTGGCCCACAACCCCCAACCACCTCTGGAACTCCATACCTATATACTGCCTGTGGCCCTGGCTGCTGGGGTAGCCCTACAGGTCGTAAACACACAATGTGCTCGTAGGCCCAGCAATGTAGCAAGAATGTCGAGCATATCCCGAATCGCCTCATACGGCGATAGCCCCAGAGCTCTCTGTATAGCTGCACCAAATACACCGGTGCCCATGCATAGCAGGTGTGCTCCTCCACCATCTCATGCAATACTCCCATCAATTCCCATGGGAAGTGACCTCCCTCTGAGTCCAGGAGGGCGAAGCAGGTGATACCAATCATCATCAGCATGGCAAGCCGTGTCTCCTGTCGGTGTGCGCGATACATATCACCGTAGCAGATGCTCGCGCTATGATATGTAATCAATGGGGCTGCATCCCCGAATACCTACAGGATGTTGTCCATCGCTATCTCTGCATCCACCTGGAACACCGCCTCGCCTATGATCGGCAGTCTCAGGATGCGATACACATCCTCTAGTGTGACCGTCATCTCTCCAGTAGGGAGATGGAAGACATTGGTTGCCAGATCCCATCTCTCGATGAGGGCAACCATCAAGCTGTGGTCCCTATCCACAGCCCTATATCTCTGGACTCCACCGAGTCCAACCTCCCGCATGACTGCCCACTGTGCTGCAGTCACATGTGGCCGCATCCACCCCAGTAGAGGTGGCATCCAATCCCGCATCGTCAGCTGCTGGCATGCCTGCAAAAACAACACACTCCATCAGGCCTACCCTTTACAAAACAACTACCTTAACCCTCTATACTCACTCCCCCACCCAATAACCCCAATATCACTAGCCCCACCCAACAAACACCTACAATATCCCCTTTACCTATTCCACAACCTACCAACTACCCCACTCATACTCCACCCGCTTTATTCTCGTCCTCTAACTATATCCCAGCCCATTTAACCCCTCCCAATTCATCCACAACCCATAACCTATCCTACCCACACTGGCCCCTGACCACCCGATTACCCCCCACCCCACTCACCCTTCCTAGTCACTCTACCTTCTCCCCCTTCACCCCAAAACTCTATCCTACTCACCTACAACAAATCAATATACCTACTTTCACAACATTACCTCCTACCCATAGTGACCCGGTACTGGTCACACACGACCATCGTCGGTTGACACATGACCGACGCCGGTCTTGGAACCAACTCATCTTTAGTTGTGACCACTGCCAGTCACTTAGTGACCGACATCGGCCACTGTCGGATTTCGGGGCCAAATCGAAAACAGCCCCCAAATCCCCTTTTTTTTATTTTTTACCTATCTACCCAGCCCAATTGCCTACAAACTTACCCACCCTGCCGTGTTGACTTACCTAACATATCTACCCACTCCATTTTATGATTTACCTTCATTTATTCATTATTTTATCACATTTTAGATTCCTACCCCAAAACCCACATCCTAGCTAAATTCGTCAACTTCACACAAATAGGGATTTAGAACCTACCGGTACGACTACACGTCGTCACGGTGGGATAGGTGGTGGTGGTCCAGCTCCTCCCGCACCTCCTGCTCCTCCAGGTTGTGCCATAGCTCCAAATCTCCTCAGCAGGGTCCTCCACCAATCAAACTCTACCTTCTGATCACTGGGGCCTACTAATCACTCACTCCTCCACTCAACTAGTGCCAACTCAGCCCACAAACTCAACAAAATCAATTCAAAACTCAGACAAGCAAAATGTTGGTACTCAAATTAATAATGTGAAAATAACATGCCATATTTTTCTTTTTATAGGTTTTGACCTATAACCGATATCGGCTAGAGCGCGCCCTAAAACACAGATATCGGTCTTCTGACCGATACCGGTCATAACTAACTGATATCGGTTACAAGCCTAGTTTTTCCTAATTCCTGCCCTTATCCACCATATTCCATTTCTCTTCACATCACCTACCCCTGGCTTTGCTAAATAGCCTTATTTTGAATTCGTGGGCCCAACCCAAGGCCGTAACCACTCAATTGACCGACCCAAGGCCACAACCAATTACTTGGCCCGACCCAAGGCCACCATAAACCAATCGGCCCGACCTAAAGCCGCAACAAATCAATCGGCCTGACCCAAGGCTGCAACAAACCAACCGTCCCGACCCAAGGCTGCAACCAATCACTTGGCCTGACCCAAGGCTGCAACAAACCAATCGGCCCAACCCAAGGCCGCAACAAACCAACCGGCCCGACCCAAGGCCGCACCCAAACACTTGGCCCGACCCAAGGCCGCAACAAACCAATCGACCCAACCTAAGGCCATAGCAAACCAACCGGCCCAACCCAAGGCCGCACCCAATCACTTGGCCCGATCCAAGGCCGCAACAAACCAATCGGCCCGACCCAAGGCCGCAACAAACCAACCGGCCTGACCCAAGGCCACACCCAATCACTTGGCCTGACCCCAGGCCACAACCACCCAATCACCCTGACTCACGGCCACACCAATTAAGTACCTCAATCGAAGCCTGCAAATTACAATTCTATCCACCCATAATGTAGCTGTTTGTTCAATCGAGCTCACTTGTTCGTGTTTTAACATGACTAGGATACTTGAATTGATCATCTGACCAGTATTGCCTAGACCAAGACCGTGTCGTTTATCTCAACCAAACCAACCATTTGGTACTGCCGAACATGCCTAAACGTTTCGTTACCTTACCCGTTATATCCCCTGGAGCTACTTCCTATGCCTTGGATACCAGGATTATATCAACCTTGTTTGGATAAACTATCGACCTTTTCGTATGAATTGATTGTTTGCTCTTCAACTCGTGTACCCTGGTCACACTACTGCATTTTAACGTGCGTCGGCTTCTTTGAACTTACCCCACCATCTTACCATCATCTCATCATAATTCACCCTTTATCAACCCTATCCTTGATTTCACGTCGCCTTAATCTGTGATAGATTTGAGGGGGATTACCTATACCCTTAACTGGGGCAACCACTTTTTATTTTTGTCAGTAGAGCTTTAAAATACAAGCTACACGACAACAAGGGGCAAATGTAGACACCAAATTTTGGTCTTTACCCCATATCTTGTCCCGCAACCTAACCCTACCTCACTACCTAAAACCTTACACACCTAATGATTTATTAATTACCTTATAATTAATAAATCCACATCTTCAAACCCGCCACCTCATCTCGCCACCTCACCATGACCTAGCCCTAACCCTAAACCAACCTAATTAAGACCTATAACTTGGTCCAGACCCACACCCATGACTCATTACCCCTCACCCGCACCAAAACGAGCCTAATAATGACTTGACCAAGCCCACAACTGATCCCTCGAGAGAAAAGGAGGGAAAGATGGTTGTTTTACTAAAAATAGCCACTTTGACATAACCGACATCGGTTCCTACTCGACTGCCCTCAGTTACGTAACCGCCATTGGTTCCCTGTTAATGACCTGTTGTCCAAAATTCCCCCCCCCAAGATAATTTTGATAACATGCATCAGATTGTCAGTCCCGAGTAAGTAGAATGATTTAAGGCCTGAAATCATGTTTTGGGGGTCCCCTCGGTTTCTCTCTAACCCTCCTGTCCAAGAAGAAAACCCAATGTTTTAAAAGTATGTGAAAAAGTTGCAAAGAGCCAGGCTTGAGGCCGAAATATAGAGAAAATCGACTAAGGCAGCACTAGAGACAGTTGGGACGTTGGGGCCCAAATCAGCCGAAAAGCCGCCAGGCATTCTACGAGACAGTTTGGGACATCGGGACGCGCGGGGCGCGAAAAGCCGAACCGGCCAGAAAAATAAAGAAAATTGCCTAAGTCTTGTTTCGCTCAGTTGGGACAGTTGGGACAAAAGTACGTGCGGGACGCGAATCGGCCGGTTTGGCGCAAGTCAGTCCATTTCGGGTGGTTCGGAGGTATTTGTCCCAGACAGTCCGGGACAGTTGGGACAAAAGTACGCGGAGGACGTGAACCAGCCAGTTCAGCCGAAACAAGGGATTTTCATCTGGGACAGTTGGGACAAAGGGACGCGTGGGACGTGAAAAGCTGAAAGAGCCGAGAGCCAATCAAATTTCGCCACGTGTCTTCACCGCAAAAAGGGACAAGGAAGCCCGAATCAGGCGGTTCGAAGGAATTTGTCCCAGAAAGTTTGGGACTGCCGAGACAAAAGTACGGGAGGGACATGTGGGATGTGAAAAGCTGAAAGAGCCGCCAATGAATCAAAGCCTGACACGTGTCATCCAAGTGGCAGACCGCAAGAAAAAATTCAAATATTTTCCCGCCGATCCGTTTTGGCCTGATTTTTTCCCTAAATCTTCAGATCGTCATATCTTTCGATCCAGAGCTCAGATTTACATGTTCTTTATATCAATGGAAAGCTGGTGAAATTATCTACATGATTCCAGGGTCAATCTTGCATTTTGGTTCAGTTTGGAGAGATAAAATCAAGAAATGGCTCTGACGCGTGGTAATAGACAGAAGTGACGTTTCAACAACCAGCTTTAATGCAACAGACAGTTCTCCGTTTCTGCCAGACAGTCCACCATTTTTCCAGGATTCACCACTTCTACCATAATGAGATAAGTTAAATTCAACCTATAAGTGGTTGGGGTAGATCTGACTTTCCTCTCTCTCCCCTCTCTCATTCTTCCTATATATTGTAAAGAGGGGCTTCTTTCTGAGGGTTGAACATTCTTGTTTTGCCCCTCCCTTCTTCTCTTTAGTAGGTGAATTTGTGGAGTTCGAACCTCCCATTTGAAACTGTAATGTAACTCTGCCTTTTGGCATTTTGTAGTGTATCGTATCAATCTTTGAAGCAAGTAATGCATGTCTGTGGATGATTCTCAACCCTCTCTGTGTTTCATTTGCATCCTCCTGATCTTTCACTACAAATTTTGTTATCTGTGCATGATCTTGCATCACATTTGAATGGGTTGTGTTTATTGGCAAGATAGGTGTTCTTCATTCCTTGGTGCATCACCTCTGTTAGCTTGGGTTTATTTTTATGCATCTTCTTACCCTGTCTCCTTGGCAAGATTAGATTAGATTTTGGGTAAACCCTCTACATTTTCGTGTGCATCTGAACAGAGGAATAGGAACTAGCCTTCTCTAGAGATTCCTTTCTCATTCTTGTGAGTCCCACACTTGGAGAAAGGAGTCCATATTGTGTAATCACACTGGATGCTAGTATGATCAACCTAGAAATCTGATCAACGTTCAGGGGTGCTGTGATTTTGCACTAACAGTTTTGGCACGCCCGGTGGGACCTAGAGGTCTCATTTTTATTACAGCAAAGTTGATGTGCATCTGCTGCAATTTTCTTACTTCAAAAGAGCTATTATTTGCATATCTTGCAACTCCAAGGGGAAGAATCAACTGGTTTCAGCAGTGCAGGCCTAAAAACTCATGAGAAGAGTCACCACAAGGTCAAGAGTTGGAGAAGAAGAGTTGATGTTTGAATACCTGTAATTATCTCCAAGAAGGCAAAGAGGAAGAAGGATCCAAAGGTCTCCATCTCCACCAAACAAAAATCTCTCAACTCCTCCACCTAGTAGGCCTTTCATTTAGTCAACAAGGGTTTTAAGACCAATTAGAATGGCACAAAACAACCCCTATGTCAACTTCACAGGCAGCAACCCACTGGCCCTCAATGCACAACATCCAATTCCCATTGCAGCCTTAAAGAACATTCCCTACTTCACTGGAGAAAATCAGACTACTCCAGGTGATCATGTTAAAGACATTGTCAACCTTTGTGCAATCCATGAAAACAATGAAATGCAATTGGCTGTCAAGTTACTGGCATCTTCATTCAAGGGTAAAGCATTGCAATGGTTTAGGAGCCTTGGAGCTGGTTCTATCACAAATTGGAATCAGCTGTGTATAGCACTTCATGAGCAATTTGGAGAAAAGGGAGACAACTTGTCTCTTTTAGAGCAGCTGACAACCATCAAGAGAGCTCCCAATGAGTAGCTGACCGATTTCAACTTCAGATTTCAAAAGACTTGGGAGAGAATTCCAGTGGCAGTCAGGCTAACAGTAGAAGGTGCTTTCCTCTACTATCTCAAAGCTCTAAATTCTGATATTTCTATGTTGATTCAGTCCATGGGAGGCATAACTATCCCTATGGCTTATAGCATTACCATTAGGGCTGAAAATTGTTTGATCCAAGTTGGTAAACTTGCCCCTAGACCTCCCATGCCACTGTTTCCAAGTTTAGAGAGTCCAAATACCAATCAAGCACCTAATTTGGCTCCTTCTCCCACTCCTAGAAATTAGAGTTCAAATGAAGCTTCCACTTCATCTCCGAGTGCCCCAAATGAGCTTCAAGAAGTCATGAAGCAATTGCAAAACCTAGGCAATGAGCTGGTTACTCTCAAAAGGTAGTAGGCCCAAGGTTTTAGACCTTCTTATCAGCCTCAAGCTCAGCCTAACAAGCAGCCATACCAACCACAAAGGCCTCCTAATCCAGCTGCAAATATAAATCAAACAAGGCCTCCTGCCAATAGACCATTTCAGTCCTATAATCCAAATGCCATATCTTCCTCTAAGGCATTGGTGCCAACACAAAACAACATTTCCCAGGAGTATGATTGGTGTTTTCCATGCAATGAGCCTCATAACCAATCCATGTGCTTCAATGGTGCTTTGAATCAAGCATTAATGGTGACAACTACTGGTGTGGAGGGTGAGGGCAGTCAAGGAAACAGCCAACAACAAGAAAAATTCCAACAAGAATCAGCCCCAAATGACACCACATTGGTAAATTGGCAAGCATAGGATTTTTGTGGCATGAACCAGGTAGTTTCTCAAGGTGTTACAGCCAACACAAGGTCAAAAAGGAGGAATTTTGGTGAAGAATAGCCATTAGCTCCAACCAATCCACAACCTTCCATGGCTCCACAAATGGTTGGCAAGAAAAATCCAATTTCAAATGCACAAGGGTAGCCAAGAACAGCTCCTAGACCAACTCAAATACCAATTATTGTTGCCCACGTGCAAGGAGTGAATGTACAAGCAAAGGGACAGCAAAGAGATCCTTCATCACCATTCAGTATCATTGATAAGATGAAGAAGACAAACGTCAATATATCAATGTGGGAATCCCTATCCATCCCAGGCCAAAGAGATCTGCTGCAAGCTGCCATGAAGGACTAGCCAACTTCAAATCAACAGGTTCAGATGCAAGACAAAGTGCTTACAAATGCTACCCAGCCTGAGGGAAATCATGGAGGACAGCAAGGTAAAATGTTGAAACCCCCTCCTTTCTATGTTTCATTGATCATTGGAAATCGGCTAGTACACAATTGCATGATAGACTCCAGGGCAAGTAGCTCAGTAATGCCTAAACAAATAGCTGATCAGCTAGGGCTCTAGTATGAAACAATTTCCAAAGGGGTAGTGCAGCTAGATGGGACAGCAGTAGTAACAGTTGGAGTGTTTAAAAACTTGAGTCTTACCTTGCATGCATGTCTAAATGTTGTTGTTTTACAAGATGTATCGGTCATAGACCTTCCACCACTCTTTGCCCTATGTTTGTCAAGAGACTTCACAACCAAAATTGGAGGCTATCTTTCTGTTGATTGGTCACACATGTTGTTTAGAATGAGGTATCGGACCAAAGCTACAATCAGGTCAGAACCTATTGCAAACTTCCATATTGAGCCTTACACTCCAAGTCAGATTAATGCCAATTGCTCAGCATTTGATCAAGAATATCACCCAAATACTGATGAAGCTGACACTAAGGTTGGAAGCACCCCGGATCTAACTCTTGATGAATGGGCAAACAAGATACATGAATTTGATCCTTATCAAGAAGTAGAAGAATATGAGCTAGGGGTCTATTGCATACATGAAGAAAATCAGCCTATTCCTAGCATCACCAACCAAACCACAAAGATGACAATGAGGTATGGCAGCTGTTTTTTGATGGATCAAGGAGTAGACAAGGTGCAGGAGGTGGAGCTATGCTTGTTTCACCTCAAGGAATAAATTACTATTCAACTTTTAGATTTCAGTTTGCATGCTCCAATAACACTGCTGAATATGAAGCCTTGGTGTAAGGGATGCATTGGGAAATCAAGAAGAAAATAAAGAACTTACAAGTCTTTGGGGACAGTGAATTGATTGTAAATCAGGTCAAGGGACAGCATGCTACCAAGAATGATCTACTCAAATGCTATAAGAACAGGGTGTGGGACCTCATGGAAGATTTTGAGAGTTTTGGCATCAAATCCATTCTTAGGAAAGAGAATCAAGCTGCTGACAGGCTTGCAGCAGTAGGGGCAGCCTTTGACATTGTGGAAAGCATTCAACAAGACAAGATACAGCCAAGCATCCACGTGATTGTGAGGCCTTCGGTGCCAGATAACAATGTCAGTTATTAAGTGTTTGAGAATGACCAGCAAATCATCCATTTCTTACAAGAAGAGGCTGAGTTCTCAACTAAGAATCAAGAAAAGTTGGTACAGCAGTATGGTGACCAGGTGGTACAGCTGAGAAATAACAAGCTACCCAAGGGACTTATCACTTTGGATTCCATTTTTAATCCCAATTATCAGTTTAGGAAGGAGAAATCAAACATTCAGGTCAAGAAAGAGGATTCAGTATCTATCTTGGTGGAAGAGAACAAACCATTGCAAATTGGAAAGATGAAAACTGAACAAGAAAGGTATGAGTTCATACAGCTGTGTCAAGAGTTCCCTGATGTGTTTTCTTGGAGCTATGAAGACTTGAAAGGTTTCAATCCCAACTTAGCTCAGCATACCATTGAATTGGATCCGAATACTAAGCCTGTCAGGTAGAAACAAAGACCAGTCAACCCACACATGGAGCCTCTCATGAGAAAAGAATTGGATAAGCTGACTAAGTCAAGAATCATATTCCCAATCAAGCATTCTAGTTGGGTTTCCAACTTAGTTCCAGTCAGAAATAAGAGTGGAGAGATCAGATTGTGTGTTGACTTCAGAGACTTGAATAGAGCCTCTCTCAAGGACCATTACCCACTCCCTTCCATGGAGCAAATATTGCAGGTTGTAGCTGGTTCAGAAAGGTTTTCATTGCTAGATGGATATTCAGGCTATAATCAGATAATGGTGAAGGAAGAAGATCAATTCAAGACGGCCTTCACCACCAAATGGGGCACGTATGCCTACAAGAAGATGTCGTTTGGCCTATCAAATGCTAGAGCCACTTTCCAAAGGGCAATGGATATGGCATTCAAAGGGTTGATCAATACAATGGTTCTAATATATCTCAATGACATCACTGTATTCTCCAAAAATGCAGTAGATCACCTCTTTCATCTGAGGCAGGTATTTCAGAGGTGTAGAAGATTTGGGGTATCATTGAATCCCAAAAAATGCATATTCCTGGCTCATGAGGGAAAACTTCTAGGCCATATTGTTTCAAAAGAGGGATTGATGATTGACCCAGAAAGAGTTGAAGCAATTCAAGTGTTGCCATTGCCAAGTCACAAGGAGGCTCTTCAAAGCTTCTTGGGAAGGATCAATTTTGTCTGTAGGTTTGTTCCAAACTTTACAGCTCTCGTAAAGCCAATAACGCTGATGTTAAAAAAGAGCATGGCATTTAAGTGGACATTTGAAGGCAAGGAAAGTTTTGAGGCAATAAAAAAGGCTATATCTCAAGCTCCCACTCTCATCAATCCATACTTCTCCAAGGGTTTCATGTTATACACCTTTGGTGGTGGAGACACAATTTCTGTAATCCTGGCACAACAAAACAAAGAAGGATTAGAACAACCAGTTGCTTTCTTCAGTCAAGGCTTGGAGGAATATGAAACTAGGTACTCTTTCATTGAAAAGCATGTACTTGTAGTGATCAGGAGTTTAAAGAAATTCAAGCACCTAGTCTCAAACAACAAGATCCAATTATTGGTATCCCATGTGGGATTCAAGGACTTCCTTCTAAACAAGGATCTGAATGAGAAATGTGTAGGATGGATAACCCGTGTCATGGAATATGACATCGAGATTAAGGTCACCAAACTAGTACGTGGGAAGGGACTATGCGAACAACTAGCCTTGAGTCAGCAAGTTGAAGCAGGTAATGGAAAAGAGGTTGTCTTGGTACTAGAGGATGGTCAAGAACAAGGAAATGATGATGTGACCACTCCTTGTTGGACTCAGAATATGATACACTTCCTACAGACAGGCCTATGCCCTCCAAAAATGAGCAAAGCGGAGAGGAGATACTTTAGATTACAAGCCATTCCATATGTGTTTGTTGATGGTGTTTTGTTTAAGAAAGACATCAATGGAGTTCTACTGAGGTGCATTGGGATAGGTCAAATTGAGAGGGTGTTACGAGATTTTCATGATGGTGATTCTGGAAGACATTTCACCCCATGAGTAACAGCTCTCAAGATAATGAAAGTAGGGTATTATTGACCCACAGTGTTCAGTGACTGTTATACACGGATACGAAAGTGCAAGAAATGTGCACTCTTCACGGGGAAAGAAAGACTAGCAGCACTTCCATTGTACCCAATTTTGGTTGACCAACCATTTATGCAATGGGGATTGGACTTCATCGGGGTCATCAACCCAAATTCAAGCCAAGGCCACAAGTGGATTCTCACAGCGATGGACTATTTCACCAAGTGGACTGAAGCAGTAGCGCTCAAAGAGGCAAGTGAGTCTAACATACTAGACTTTTATGAAGAAATAGTGACCAGGTTTGGTGTGCCGGCCTCTATCATATCAGATAATGCATTAGCATTCATAGGTTCCAAGATTACAGAATGGGCTGTCAAGATTGGAATCTATTTGAGCACCTCTTCAAATTATTACC
The DNA here is from genome assembly GCA_019776745.2 of Taxus chinensis. Lineage (NCBI taxonomy): Eukaryota > Viridiplantae > Streptophyta > Pinopsida > Cupressales > Taxaceae > Taxus > Taxus chinensis. Next base: position 645,980,482 of record CM034147.1, on the reverse strand, counting down.
CACAGGGTAATGGACAAGCAGAGTCCAGGAACAAGAATTTTCTAAGGATCATCAGAAGAACTCTGGATGAAAACCAAAGGACATGGCATACCAAGCTAAAATCAGCATTATGGGCTGACAAGATAACACCAAAGAGGTCTACAGGTACTTCTCCCTACAAATTGCTCTATGGGAAAGAGGCAGTACTGCCTATATCATTAGAATTTCCAGCATTGGAGCTCATGAAGCAGTTGGAGTTGTCTGAGTTCAAACCAATGGAGGCCAGGTACGTAGAATTGATGGAATTGGAAGAAATAAGAAAACATGTAGTTCTGATGATTGAAAAGGATCAGACCTTAGTAAAAAGATTGTTTGATAGAAAGGCAAGAGCAAGGACCTTCCAGGAGGGGGACCTAGTTCTGAAATGGGATGCAGATCAAGTGAAACCTGGAAGGCATTCCAATTTTGATGCCATTTGGAGCAGCCCCTACATGGTCATGAGATGTAAAAGTGGTAATGCCTTCCAATTGTCTGCATTGGATGGATAAGAACTCCCGATTCCAGTTAACGGAATCTATCTTAAACATTGCTACTAAAAAGGAAAAGGTTTACCCTTGTAAATATTAGCCTAGATTTCAATTCCTCTAAGTGCGTATGCACATTGTCTTGTTGTAGTTAGGTTTTTTTTCCCTAAGTGCTTTGGCACAGGTTTTGTCACTCTCAGGTTGAATTTCTATAGTTTAGAGTGCTCTCGAAGAATGAGTTGCGGTATCAGGATCAGGATCAGAGATCAAGTTGGCTTCAGGTTATTACTCCATGCCCAATGGATTGTTAAAAGGTCATTGATCTTCTACCTAGCAGGTAGGTGACCCCACTGAGTCACCAAACTGTTGTCCAAAATTTCCCCCCAAGGTAATTTTGATAACATGCATCAGATTTTCAGTCTCGAGCAAGTAGAATGATTCAAGGCCTGAAATCATGTTTTGGGGGTCCCCTCGATTTCTCTCTAACCCTCCTGTCCAAAAAGAAAACCCAACATTTTAAAAGTATGTGAAAAAGTTGCAAAGAGCCAGGCTTGAGGCCAAAATACAGAGAAAATCGACTAAGGCAGCACTAGGGACAGTTGGGACGTCCAAGCCCGAATCGGCCGAAAAGCTACCAGGCGGTCTGCGGGATAGTTTGGGACATTGGGACGCGCAGGGCACAAAAAGCCGAACTGGCCAGAAAAATGAAGAAAATTTCCTAAGTCTTGTTTCACTCAATTGGGACAGTTGGGACAAAAGTATGCACAGGACGTAGATCGGCCGGTTTGGCGCAAGTCAATCCATTTCGGGCGGTTCGGAGGTATTTGTTCCAGACAGTCCAGGACAGTTGGGACAAAAGTACGCGGAGGACGTGAACCAGTCAGTTCGGCTGAAACAGGGGATTTTTGTCTGGGACAGTTGGGACAAAGAGACGCGTGGGACATGAAAAGCTGAAAGAGCCGAGAGCCAATCAAATTTTGCCACGTGTCTTCACCGCAAAAAGGAACAAGGAAGCCCGAATCAGGCGGTTCGGAGGAATTTGTCCCAGGCAGTTTGGGACAGCTGGGACAAAAGTACGTGAGGGACACGTGGGATGTGAAAAGCCGAAAGAGCCGCCAATGAATTAAAGCCTGACACGTGTCATCCAAGTGGCAGAGCACGGGAAAAAATTCAAATATTTTCCCACCGATCCGTTTTGGCCTGATTTTTGCCCTAAATCTTCAGATCGTCATATCTTTCGATCCAGAGCTCAGATTTACATGTTCTTTATATAAATGGAAAGCTGGTGAAATTATCTACATGATTCCAGGGTCAATCTTGCATTTTGGTTCAGTTTAGAGAGAGAAAATCAAGAAATGGCTCTGATGCGTGGTAATAGACAGAAGTGACGTTTCAACAACCAGCTTTAATGCAACAGACAGTTCTCCATTTCTGCCAGATAGTCCACCATTTTGCCAGGATTCACCACTTCTACCACAATGAGATAAGTTAAATGCAACCTAGAAGTGGTTGGGGTAGATCTGACTTTCCTCTCTCTCCCCTCTCTCATTCTTCCTATATATTGTAAAGAGGGGCTTCTTTCTGAGGGTTGAACATTCTTGTTTTGCCCCTCCCTTCTTCTCTTTGGTAGGTGAATTTGTGGAGTTCGAACCTCCCATTTGAAACTGTAATGTAACTCTACCTTTTGGCATTTTTTAGTGTATCGTATCAATCTTTGAAGCAAGTAATGCATGTCTGTGGATGATTCTCAACCCTCTCTGTGTTTCATTTGCATCCTCTTGATCTTTCACTGCAAATTTTGTTATCTGTGCATGATCTTGCATCACATTTGAATGGTTTGTGTTTATTGGCAAGATAGGTGTTCTTCATTCCTTGGTGCATCACCTCTGTTAGCTTGGGTTTATTTTTATGCATCTTCTTACCCTGTCTCCTTGGCAAGATTAGATTAGATTTTGGGTAAACCCTCTACATTTTCGTGTGCATCTGAACAGAGGAATAGGAACTAGCCTTCTCTAGAGATTCCTTTCTCATTCTTGTGAGTCCCACACTTGGAGAAAGGAGTCCATATTGTGCAATCACACTGGATGCTAGTATGATCAACCTAGAAATCTGATCAACGTTCAGGGGTGCTGTGATTTTGCACTAACATGACCTCCCCCAACCAAAAAGAAAGGATCCGGAATTCATTTGCAAGACAGAGACAAGTGAAGAAAAGAGAAGAGCATCGAGCTGAAGACTGCAACTGAGCAACTGGATTGCTGTCACCCTCATTCAAGCATTGGAAAAGACTGAGGATAGCTTCATCAGCTCGCTTTCCAATACCAGATCAAATCAACTAAGCCTTACTATCACCACCACATTCCTTGGACCTGTATCTTCATCAGGAACCAGTAAGTATTATCTTGTAGTTCTTTGTTATCATTTTGCTTTAATTCATATCAAATGGGGAACTGACCACCTTCGAAAGGAAGTCTAATATTTCCTGGGCCTAAGGTAGTTCCCTCACCTATTTTCTAATTAAGATCTGGTGGTCTTGTATTCTTACTTACAGGTAGTCCTTCCTAGACAAAAAGGAGTTCTTCACAATCGATATGATCTCTCTATGGTACGCGCACACCTTCCCAACATTCAACAGGTATTCCTCCTAGCCCTAACCCTAATCTGTTTCTCAAGAGAATGAAAGGATAGAAGTAACTCTATTCCGAAACGGAAACATTCTATGTGAAACAGAGAGAGGCTAGATCTTGAGTGCCAGAAGAAGAGACTTACCATATGTGGGAAGTGATGGGCTGAGTAAAATGATTGGTAGGGATAGGCATAGAAATGAGAACATTGGAAGTAGGTGGAATTGTGGAATCAGGATCCTGATTAGGAATAGAAATAGAAGTGGTAGTAGATATAGGGATATTAAGCTCAACTAGATTGGTGGCCTCCTCACGAGCAGCAAATAAGAGAAAATCTAGATCTTGCGGATGTTTAGTAAGATGAGTATTGAGATCATGAAGGTCTTCATTAGTAAAAGGTACATGAGTTTCATCCATGGTAAAAATATGAAAAAAATAGCTAGAAGCAAGGTTGGGTTCAAACAATAGGTTCATCAAATGATTTAACAAAAATATAATTTTGTATAAACCCTAATTACAGAGTAATTGGTTGAAATAATGAAGTACAACTTTTAGATATAATATGACGCAGGAAATAAGCAAGTAAAATATGAAACCCTAAGTGTAAGAGAGAGGAAAATATTTAGTGGATTTGTATGTTGTCTAGGATTGGTTTAAACTGGGAAAAGTGCTAAACAGAAGGAGATATGTGTCGTCAATACTCAAATTAAATTTTGTAAAAGGTCAGAGAATGCCAAACCATGGTGCCTAAACTGGGTTAAGGGGATCCTGGGTACCAGAGTCTGCTACTGGACACCTGTGACTACAGAAATACTCAAAACTTTATTTTTACAATGTCACACAAGTGTCATTGATAGTCATTATTGGTCACTTTTATGTCGCAATATGATTGTTGATTGTGCCTATAACCTGGAAAATAGTGATTCACCTACAAAAATCAAAATACCACATCAAATCCAAAAAAAAGAAAGATAAAATATGGGGATTTGAACTGACCTCAGTGATCACCTGACTGAGTGAACTTACAACCAACCACTACATTACATGTCAGACTCCATGTAGTTGTTTGTAGTTGTTTTGAGTGTGTGAAATAATTGTGTCATAGGATTCCCTTATGCAAGTGCACTTGATAGTAGGTCGTAGTTAGATGTAGCAATGTAGATAAATGTGTGGATGGAATAATGAACTTCCCCTTCCTCTAAATTGTATGCAAAAAATTCAGTCCCTTGTCCCTTGAATTGATGTTAGATGGATTCCTTTAGTGCTCTTAGATTCCTTTGGATGCAAGCTTAAGTGATGGTAATAGATACTTAGAGCTTGGTCTTTTATTTTGGTCACATAGCTTTGTATTTATATGATGCCCTTGGTCAAATTTTGTAATTGAAAACTAGATGGTTGACCCAAAAGAAAATAAGATGCCCAAATGATAAAAGAGACCCAAAAAGAGCAAGAAAGGTAGAAAGAGGTCAAGGGTACACAGAGGGGACGAAGGCACCTTGGCACTGGTGTCTTAGTTAGGTGTTGGTATTTGTAGTCATAAAAGATAAACAAGTAAAGTACCGACTAATTTTTAGGGTAGACACCAAAATTGGGTCACACTCCCCTTAGTCTCTTGTCAAATAAACACCTTGAACACATTCACCTAACCACGGCCCCTTTCATCCCACTCTACTATTAATTTAATTAAATTAATTCATTATCCTCATAATATTTATTATTTAAATATCCTAATTGGATAATGCCCACATATCCACCTCACCTATACACCTCATCTAGCCACCTCACCCTAAGACCTATTCTTAGTATGTTTTCATAACTAACTAATAACCTACCCAAACCCTAAAAATCAAAGCCTATATTCCCTCTAACCACATTCCCATGCGTTAGAAAGGAATATTCCATTCTAATCCATGAATTAAAATGAACGAGATCCCATAAAATCAAGGGGTTCTTCCCAATTTAGTAAACCTAGGAAATCCCACCCTAACCGAAACCAGTTACCCTAAACCACCGCCAGTCAACCTAGAACCACCATCAGTTACAATTTAATCCCTAAAACAATTGTACTTCAAGTTTGGGACATTTTCTGAGGTTGGAACATATTCTCAGAGTGAGAGATGAAACCAGAGTTGCATACAAGAAGAACCAGAATTTGTAAATGCATCAGAGCATCCACAGTCAGCACCTGAAGAAACCACGGACCCATTTACTGTCATGGGAGCATCTAAGGAAGCACCCACACCACACCAAGTTCCTTTCATTTGATCATCCACCATTACTAACCAAACATCAAGCTCGTGCAACAGTAAGTTTTTTTATTAACCAACACTTGTCCATTGTCATTTTTAGTAAATTCTTTTACTTTTGTTATTAGTTGCTGCTCCCATTTCCATTTACCCACCATTTACCTCCATGCAAAACTTTACCATTCCTTCACCCACACCATTGAACTGCCCATTACTTGGATTTTAATTATCCCTGAGTATACCTAATACCCATACAGACCTTGTCATAGCCCTCTTCATTTCCATTTAGCCTTAAATCTACCCCTCAACCTCAAACTTTTATTGAGTTTCATGTATCCCAACCACACCGACGCCAGTTACCCACAACCATCACCGATTCACTTAAACCAAATTTGGTCCTATTAGACCAATGTTATTCTTTATGTTTTTACCATCAGACCAAGAAAAAAATCCTGAACTCTCTACCCAATACCCAAAACAGCCCAGAACTTGACCCTGACCAGTACCAATACCCTGATAAACACCTTGACCCTTAGATTCAGTCATAGCTTAGCCTATTGTGAATGAATTTTCTTATTTAGATGAATGAGATACCTAAATAATTTTAACTACAGTAGGATTTCCTTTATTGTTGGCATTAAGTTGTTTTAAACAGTGGATTGACAATCATCTAGGGAGTATCACACTTCCTGGATCTAGCATAGGCTAGGCAATCCACTACATATACTATTTAACTTTCATTTGGTGGTCTTGTTTTCCATTTTAGGTAGTTCCTCCAAGCAAAAATGAATCTCTCATGATCAACTGTGGATTAAGAATTCATGCGCACACACAAAAACCTATAACCAGCATTTCAACAAGTATTCCTCCTAGCCCTTTACCCTTTTCTATTTTGTCAACATTCGAAGAAACGCTCTAGAATCAAGTGAAACATTTTGGCATGCCCAGTGGGACCCATTCGGGGTTCTTTGCATTATTTCATTTCTAGGAGAAAATTTTCATGTTTGTTTCCTTTCTAAAAGGTTCTTACATTAAAATTTCTCCCCTAAAACCCTTCTCTTCTTCTATTGTATAAAAGCAATCATATTTTGGTGCTTTAAAAAGAACATTTCTTCCCTTTCATTAGTATCACATTAGTGAAAGAGAATCCCTTCTCATGTTCATATTTTTGTGTCATCGAATTCAAAATTTTGATTTGGGCTTCAAAATTAGCTACATTTCATTCTATTCTTTACTGCATTAGCTCACATTAAATGAGGGCAACCTATACACTAGAAGTCATTCCCAGTTGATAGATGACAAACAAATCGTAGAAAAGAACTTTCTTTCTCTTTCTCTCTCTCTGAGTCTTACCAAACATCACAAAATTGAATATATATATATATATACACATTCTTAAATAACACTCTCACCTTAGAAGAAGTTGTAGGTGATCACACGATCACAGTACTGTGGGCACCCTGTTGGTTATCTCTATCCAGTACCCCATCAGAGGATGGCCTGCCCCCACCATAACATAACCTGAAACATCTCCTTATATATCTCCTTCTTCATAGGAAGAAATCCTCACCAAAAATTCTATTCTAAAGTTCATGAGTCAGTCCTTAAATAGCATAAGCTAAACAAACATAATAGAAAAAACACTCTTATGATCAAATTTTTCTTAGTGTTTCTGCTTGGCTTGCATTTTGAGGTGAGAGGACACATGTTCTTCATTTTTTTATTTCCCCTTGCATGCTCCTCATCATAGTTGTTGTATTCAAACTTCATTTGAGTGTGCCTAGACCCCTATTCTCATCATTCTCATAATCTAGGGATTGATTCCATATTTGATTTTAACTCACAACCACTTTTTCTTTATCTCTTGTTTCAATTTCACAGTAACCGGTGTCAATCCAATGACCATCATCAGTTACCCTCTGACCGCCCTAAGTTTTACTCAACCAGCATTTAGTTAACTGTGCTTTTTTGTTAACCTACCTAAAAGGACACCCACTTCACCTTCTTTGTTGTTTAGAGCCTCTGTCACTCTCAGTATATTCACTTTATAGGTAAATTCCATCAGCATCTTGCATACTCGCCAAATTATTGGCCGTTTACCTTGTTTTGACAAACTGATCCATTTTCCACTGTGACCGACCACATGGTTAACTATGACCAATGTCAATTTACCCTAATCGGCATTTAGTTAGCCTATGTAATTCTCTAGCTGACATATTTGTACCTAATCTACCTACCACCACCTATTTATCATATCTCTATTGTATTTCTGTGTCATTTATAGAAAGCAGTCCTACCACGTCAGTACTTGTTCACATGGTGCTGACGTGTATAGCCAAGAAAACACCCTCATATTCCATGTTAGCTGTCAACCACTCCCACCTAGCCCTTCACCACCTTCTATTTTATCACCCATGGATCCTACCCAACTTATCACTATTATCTACATATGGGACGAGGAGTTCACATGACTCCTTGACCAGAACCCTGCTGCCTTGTATTTTTATCTTTCCCACTCATCCACTCGAGATGCCTCAGGTCAGTTGATATACAGCATGCCCATATCTATCCCCCTGACACTCACTCCTACTTCTTGCTCCAGCCTCCGCTAGCTCCACGCTGCCCACATCTTCCTTTCCCTCCTATCATTTCACAGCTAGGCCCTATACCTACTATGACCGCCATGTCTGCCACATCTATTGCACCCGCCACATCCAATATACCTTCGACAACCACCCAGAACATAACCTCATTTGTGCCTATTGTCTCACATATACCCATAGCTACACAACCACCCCCAGTGTCAGTGACCCCTACCCCTTTTCAAAACATCGTCCTTTCTATTCCATACAGTCCTTAGCCCCCATTTCCACTAGGGTCACCACGACCCTTCCACCTCCATATACATACTATCAGTAGCCTCCCATTTCATCTATTATTCATTCTGGGTACGTACCCCCTATTTCACTCCCTCCTTCTCAATCTACCTATATGCACATCACCATATACTAGAATGCCACCTCCATCATATGCCCAACACCAACCTCCTTACGCTACAGGAGGTACCCATAGCATCACAACCTACCAACGACTTATCAAGTTAATGATGGACAAGATGCAGACAGTGGAGGCATCGGTTTCTAGCACACAGTAACTCTCTTACCTACGATGAGATTTGTAATGAGCCCATCCACCCATACATTCCTATTCATCCATATCCCATACATTGGGAAATGCCTAAATTTAATCACTTCAATAGTAAAGAGGACCCGCAACAACATTTTTACGGTCTTTCAAACATAGGTGTTATCTGATCGCCCATGATGATGCTTTTCTCCTGAGGACATTTCCCATGTCTCTGACCAGGCCCGCATTAGACTGGTATAGTGGGTTACCTAGAAATTCTATCTTCTCATTTAATCAGGTAGCCCAAGCCTTCTTGGATCACTTCTCCATCAATGTTGTTAAGAAGGTTACCATGACTGATTTCTACTCTATGCGTCAATATGATGACGAATCTATCACAGATTTTGTTCGCTTGTTGGCGTAGCCTGATCAATCAACTCACGTTCCAATTACCACTAAACCAGAACTCATAGAGCTCTTCACATGCAGGACTTGTACTAGACATATCTCACCAACCCTTGCAGGTGCAGACTTTTGAACCTTTGATGAGGCATTCACCATGGCATGAAAGCTAGAGATTCAGGCCATCGAAGAAAAGAAAATCCAACTAAAAATTAAGAACTCAGCATTCAAGTCAAATGATACCTCTTCTTCTTCGAAACCACAAAAAAATTATTCAAAAGCCAATGGAACCACTAATGTAGTGGTACTCAAGGCCAGCCCAGCTCATCCCTCAAATCAGGCTAACCCCTCATCTAATCTCTCACCCGCTCAGACTTTTCAATTCAGATGGGAACAATGGAAATACACCCCAATTGGGAACCTTATTCTTTTGTATTAGAAAATCTCATTAAGGTTGGGGCCATCACCCTTCCTCCCATAAATCCACACAATAGTTTTGACCCTTCTCACCCCCACACCCGCGTGGTATAAAGAACACGACTTCTACAACTATCATCGAGTAAAAGGTCATAGTGACGGAAATTGCATCACTTTCAAAAAAATTGTCCAAGAAATGCTTGAAAAAGGTGAATTAACCTTGGATAATCCTAATGCACTTCCCAATCAAAACCTACACATCTTCAAGAAACCCTTTCCTAATCATTCCCCTTCTACTGATCAAACTGGAGAGACCTCAACTCATGATAGCCATACCCGTGAGGTCCATGCTATTTTCAGTGATGCACCTGTTGCTTCCCAATTACCTCATATTCCTTCCATAGAGGAAATTCTAGCCCGAAGCCCTCCACCTACACTTGAACCCACTTCACTTGTTTCTCCACCCACAGAGGAACACCCTTCATCTCCTCCCTCACCCATGAAGGAGACTCTTGTTAACATTGAAACCATTTCACCTTTGGCTTCTCCACCTAAAGATCTATCACCTGACAGTACCTCTCACACCCATGGAAGAGGCTTGTTTATCCCCTCCTCCACCCATAGAGGAGCACCCATCCTCTCCTCCACCTATCAAAAATCTAGCATAGAAATGCCTTTACCTCTAGGTGCCCATTCTCCATCAGTTACCCAAGATCCTTCGGACTTACTTTCAAGCTCTCTTACCCACAAAAGCTAGAAGCTAGCAAATTCCCCATTTCTAAGGCACATTTTATGGGAATTCCCATTGGATCCTCATCATACCTCACCTACAATAGTGCCTTTCTCACGTTTATCTGCCCAATCACCTAGATTATGTGGATAGAGCCTTACTTTGGGGGCATCTTCTACTTCCTGTCTCCACACAAATGCAGATGTCACTTGCTGATACTTCCACTATATATCCAAAAATATTTCAGCCGATCGAAACCAAACACAACCAAAACTATCACAAATTCCACCACAATACCACTCATGGCTCAACTCAACCACCCCTACCCATAACCCAACATGCATCAAAATCCAAACCTACACCTACATCATCTTCCTCTGCCTAAACCTATTACTACCTTAGGGGTCATCCCAGTTGCCATCCTTACTCATCCACCCATCAAATTAGATTTAGCTACATCCTCCAAAGCCAACACCAAACCTACTCTGGTACCCAAATAGAAGAACCAATCCCATAGATCTCATACTCTAACCTCGTCGATCACACCTTCATCACCTTCACCCTTTCCGTCCATCTTAGGACCTCTCACTCTTCTAGCATGGTTAAGACACCTCCACCCACTGGATAAACCAAAAACACAGCAGCCCATTCCTCCCTTATATACCCTAACATACCCAAGCACCCAACACAACTTCCACCCACACCTGCAACATCTTTACCACCCATACCTCCAGTACCATCGATCACTTCTTCACTACCCATGATGCTTCAGTCCCTTTCCCTCATTACCTCTTGCACGACCCGTGCCATCTACCTTCACAACACCTCAGTTATCCCCATGGGTAACTCACCCTCTTCCACCATCCACCTTTCCCTCTAGATCTTGTGTGCCCATATCACCTTTACCCAAGAAGGTGCCACCTAAAGACAAAAATTCACTAACCCCCCACTAAGGTAGTCAAACCAACCCTGCACTCTCTTGTCAGTTCATCTACCATACCCCTACCCAAGTGAACACGACCAACACCTAAGACCACACCAACACCTAAAAATCAAAGTATCGACCTACTCCCCCTCAAGAAAAGACCCGGCCTCTACAATCAGCCACACCTACACCCAAACCCACTTTCATTTCCCATTGTGATCCACTAGCGGGATCCTATGCCAAAATTTTAACCAACCTCCTTGAAACTTCGTTGTCATCACATTACTGCCACTCAGACCTTATGACCCTCTCAAACCCAAACCAAAAGGGTTTGATGACAACCAAAATTTTTGCCTACCATCGTGTGCCAGAACACGATGTGGAGAACTACAAGGCTTTGAAGGCCATTCTTATCTAGTTATGTCCTCCTGAAAGAAAACTTTGACGATGATGACCTTCTCGATGAGGACCCCATTTCACCAGCACCCATTCTCATAGTTCTTCCCTCATTTCCTACTCAACAACCAAGACCTCCACCCCCATAACTCCTAGAACCACCCCCCAAGATTCAAAATTAACATGGTTCACATCAGAGAACTCGCCAAACCTCCACCCAAATGTCGGTGTGCCCAGCTCATCTCACAAGGTTCCTTCCCATGCCACTTGGCTTTTTCCCTTCCTGTTGCTATACCTTTCATGGCTCACCTACTTCACCTACCTCCCCACCTCAAATCAACATGATCCACGTTGCTACCTGTGCCTCAGAAGGATAAAGGAAATGAAAAGGCAACTGACCCACTGACCAATCCTATACCCAACATACCATCTACACCCACACCTAAAATCACTATCTGTGGCCCACATATCCTATGTCTAATGGGGTTACACATCACACAATGCTCAAACAAATACACCAATCCCCCCTCAAAATGTCCCTATATGACCTCATCCAAACCTCAAAATCCCATCGTCAAGCTCTCATGGAGGTTCTTCAGTCTATTGAGGTCTTACCCAATGACCCTACACCCATGGCCTCCCTTATTACACCCCATCATGTAGCCTCTCTCACCAAATTACCACCTTCATGTACACCTCCACCTACTCACCAAACAGCCGCACTCAACTTCTCAGATGAAGAGATCACACCGCACCAAACCGATGACCCAGATCCATATCTCTTTTCATCTCCATCCACATAGATGATATATGTGTACGACATGTTATGATCGATGGGGGCACTAGCATTAATATCATCTCTTCCCATACATTTTCACCAAATGCGCATACCTGAACAATTACATGCATAAACATCCCATCATGTTGTGTTCATTCAATGACGCTATCACTTCTACACTTGGCACTGTCATCCTCCATGTCCGCGTGGGCCCCCACACTGTTCCAAAGCTATTTTATGTCTTGGAAGGGGAATTTCAATACAACCTGTTGCTTGGTAGACCCTGGATTCGTGTTATGGGTTGTGTTCCTTCCACTTTGCATCGTTGTGTAAAGTTTGAGCATGAGGGACACACCTATACCATTCTGGCTGACCCATCACCTTTTAAAACTTACAACATGCTTTACCAACCCAATGACGTGCTTATACCCATTAAAGCATCTACCTCCATAATCACTGCTTCTTCACCTACACCTCCACTCACCAGTGCAGTCGCTACCTCAACCGCACATACCCTCCTCCATTCCTACAGGTGCCACAACCTCCACGGCTGAACCGTCAGCCTCCCAATAAGTTGTTAACCCCCCATCTCTGATCTAACCTCTAACACATCATCTATTCCTAGCTACCCACATACCAACCACCGATCCCTTAGAGGGCATTTTTCAACGCCTCACTCTGGGGGAGTATCACCTATATAGTGTCAACACATTCCTTACTCCACAAGAGTATGGAATGTCTTCACCAACACCCTCACTATGATCACCGTATAGGAGAGCTGCCTCCTTTATGGTCCTCCCCACCTTCATACCAGTCTCACCTATGGGGGACTTGATACTACTACTTATACACCTAAACCACCATCACAAACCCGCCCATTTTCCACTGACTTCCAGTCACTCACCAATCATCATTTCACCCACACCTTCCTGCACCGATGTGCATGGAAGGGTTTTGGTTTTGGATTTTATGAGAAAGGCCATCATATTGTTATTCCATGTACTACCCACAAACATAACTGACCATGTAGTGGTATCGGACTTTGTTGAACCACCTACCAAGAAGGCCCACATTGAACTCATTGAGGACATCAACCCTTCTCCACCTTCTTCACCCGCTCCACCTTCTTCACCACCTTCACCGACATAGATTCGATGGATCCAGAATCCATTCCTCCTAAAAAAAATTTTCATAAACACCATTTCCTTGGGGCCTCTGACTTATCAATGTGAGGGCAAGGCTCCCTCCTCTCTTCCCTTCCTGTATCCTGAAATGATCGATGACGATACACATTCGATTAACATTGTTCATGTCAGGATGATGAGTCTATACTCACCTACCTTGGTGCTGAAGACTCATATATTCATCGGATCCATTACCATCTGAGATACAAAAAAATGTTGAATGAATCAACTATCAAAATCAACATCCATACTTCAGAATGACCCACACATTCTAAAGATCGAGTGCAATCTTTAGATACTGTTAAACAGGAAGCCATCACTTCTTTTCTCAAAAACCATAACCACGACTTTCACTTGGTGTTATGCAGACATGCCCAGTATTGACCCCACCATAGTGGTCCACAATATCATAACCATTCCTAATGCCAAACCTATAAAACATAAGCTGAGGAAAATGCATCCTCGCATTGCTCTTCTGGTCAAAGAAGAACTTCAGCGCCTCCTTTCATGGTTTCCTTCATCTTACCCATTGATTATCCTCACTGGATTTCCAACATTGTCCCTATTACTAAGGTGACAGGGGGACTCCACATTTACACAGATTTCCATGACCTCAACCTAGCTTTCCTAAAAGATGACTTTCCCCTACCTGGTATTGACCAACTGGTTGACCTTACTGCTAGTCATGAGATGCTATCACTCATGGATGGTTTCTTGGGTTATAACCAAATCTTCCTTGCCCCAGAGGATCAACACAAAACCACATTCATCACCCCTTGGGGGACCTTCTGCTATTGAGTCATGCCTTTTGGCCTTAAAAATGTCGGTGCCACATATCAGTGGGCTATGACTTACATCTTCCATGACATCATGCATTGTATATTGGAAGATTACATGGACGACCTCCTTGCTAAATCCAAACACCGCTCTGAGCACCTCACCATCCTCAAAACAATCTTTGACCACCTCATTAAATATTGTCGTTCACCTTCAGCCCAAGAAGTGTGTCTTCATTGTACTCTCAGGGAAAACTCTTGGGATTTATCATCTCCTTATGTGGTATAGAGGTTGACCCTACTAAAGTTCAAAGAAATTCTTGCAATGCCTCCAGCATACTAACCTTAGGCAACTCCGTAGCCTGCAAGGTAAGTTAGAAGTCTATTCACCATTGCATTTCGTAATTTTTTGATCGGGTGTCAACCATTTCATCGTCTTGTCAAGAAGGATGTCTCTTTTAAATGGGATAATGATTGCCACAAAGCTTTTGAGGCCTTTAAACAATACCTTCTCCAACCACCTGTCCTCATTTCACCTAAAGTTGATCAACCCTTCTATCTATACATCTCAGCTACCGATAATTCCTTAGGGGCCATGCTCAGCTCACTCGTGATGAAAAACATAGGGAGCAGATGGTTTATTACATAAGCCATACTCTTTTGGAATACGAAACTTGATATAACCCCTGTCAGAAAAACTTTTCTTAACCTTAGTGCTCATTGTCACCACCAAAATCCGCCATTACCTACTTAATCACAAAACTTATGTTATGACCAACACCGACCTCTTACACTTTATGTATGCCAAACCTTACCAAAATCAATGTGCCACATGCTGGCTTATGATTTTGGCCTACCTCGACCTTGAATTCATCCATCGAAAAGTCCATAAAGGGCCAAGCCATCGCTGACCAATTGGTCTGACGCACACCTATTTCCGGGGATCGACCTTCTAATTTTGACTTTCTAGATGAGTCAATTGCTTCCCTTAATCTTGGAGGAGCCCTGCATACCAAATGACACTTTTCTTCGACGAGTTCCAAGTGTCAGCATGGTCATGGGGCAGGAGTTATCCTCATTCTGTCTTGATGGTGAACTCATGCCTTTGTCTTTCAAACTGTGATTTTGATTGTATCAAACAATATTTCCAAATACGAAGTGCTCGTATTAGGTCTCCAAGCTGCCTATGCCTTGGATGTCAAATCCATCAACATCTTTGGTGATTCTCAATTGGTCATAAACCAATTCAATGGTATATACCAATATCGTAATGAGACACTAAAAAAAGTATAAACATCATGTGGACATAATTTTGACCACTTCTGATCGTTATGACCTTCAAAACTGTCCTCCCACATCTACCAACAAATTTGTAGATACCATGGCCTACTTGGCCTCTCAAATCTCCTACTTCTGCCCATCTGATTCTAAAATATTTTTCACCATACAAAGACTCCAATCACCCTCTTATTTACCTTGTGAAATTTACTCTATCGGAACTGCTGCCCCCCGACCCGAGTGACCTTTGGTATAAACAAATACTCAGACTACCTTTCCCTCTCCATCTTACCTCCCAACCTCACTCGTAATGGATAACGTGACTTTTCTTAAAAGGGTCTCTCAGTTACATCATCACGGGTAGCCTCCTCTATAAGCACAAATTTGATGGTATTATCTTATGATGCCTTTCGAGTTCAGAAATTCCTTAAACCATTAAGGAAGTTCACGATGGTATATGTGGAGGTCACTTCAATGGCCTTGTTTTTTCTTAGCATATTATTCGCCTAGGCTATTATTAGCTCTGACCCTCAACCATGATTGTTGTGACTATGATTAATCATTGTGTAAAATGCCAACAACATGCCAACCTTTGTCATACACCCAGTCATGCCTTGTAGGTCACCTGTGACATTTGGCCCTTCTCTCAATGGGGTTTGGATCTTGTTGGAGAAATCAATCCCCATTCTTCCTAGCGATATCAATGGATCATCAGCGCTATTGAATACTACACAAAATGGGTTGAAGCCATACCTCTTATCTCTACAGAAATTCAAGAAAATATGTGAGTTCATCAATCATCACATCATCTTTCACTTTGGTGTCCAACATCGCCTCATCAATGATAACAGGAAAACAATTCAAAAATAAAACCTTGTGAAAACTTTATGATGCATTTGGTATTCAGCTAAGTTTCTCGTCACCTTATTACCTACAAACCAATAGCCAAGACTGAATCCAACAATAAAACCTTGAATAAATTTCTCATGAAAGATGGTTAACGATACTGGGAAGGATTGGCATACACACATTCCTTTCACCATGTGGGCATACCGCACTAGTATTCGCACTTCCACTGCTGCCATACCTTTTTCTCTGGTCTATGGTACAGAGATTGTTCTGCCTCTCGAAGTCCATATTCCCTCACTCCACATTTCTCTCCATGACATGATTAATGAAGATGACTTTCGTCATGACCTTTTAGCACAACTTGAGTTATTGGATGAATGTCATTTTAATGCTCTTGACCATCTCCAAGTTTACCAAAATTGTATCGAACGTGCCTATGAAAAAATGTGTCCATGAACGAACCTGTACGATGAAAAGTGACATGCAAGGATGATAATTGATAAGTGACATTCCCCGCACCTGACCTCCCTAATGTCATGCCAAGACAGCTGGTGGTTTGAAATGTAGGTGACTTAGATGAAGTCACAGCTAGGATTATGGCCAATTTTTAACAATAGAAAAGCTACAAGTGAGGATGAGAATCAGCAAGTAACTTTCCTATAGCTAACTATAGGAGGATCAGTGACTAAGAAGTTGTAGTGTGATATCTTGATAGCTAAATGACAAAGGGGAGATTTAGAGGCTATGGACGAGTAGCATAAATTCCCTATGGTTTATCCTCCTAATTAGGATCTAAGTGTTAATCTAGTTTTGAAGTCTCCGAATTAACTTAAATTAAAAATAACAATTTATACTATTGCTGAAAATGAAACTACTCTAAACAAAATATACAATTGAAACGTTATAATTACAAACAACAATTAAACTACTTTTATACTAAAACTAAAATAGCAAGATAACCTGGTGTGGTTATTCACCTGTGCAGATGTGTGAATCTAGATAAAAGACAGCTAATTAACTTAATTGAAAACCTTCAATCCTACCTCAGAAGTGAGGAACAAATCATAGTTTCTCAGAAACTATCATTCCCCAAAGCTTCCCTGGAAATATTAAAAGTGAGCTTAACTGAAATAAAATGATTCATTACTCTATTTGATACATTATAACTAGAACTTTGATAGCTCAAACCTGGCATTTACAAAACAGTGGTGAATCCAATTGTGTGTGATTTCGTCCCCTCAGTGTGATCTCCTCATTCCTTCGTGCTCTCATGAATCCAGAAAAGTGTGTATATGATAACATCAATAGAAGGAGGTATTCAAAAAATTGCAGCTTTGGATATAGACCGAATGCAATGCGAGCAGGAGAGGGATAGCACAAGTGAACAGATCTTGACTATGTAATTCCTAGTGGGATTTATTATGGGAATACAACACAAATATGTCGAGAGATTTTGAAACTATCCTTTGTGATGAACAGAACCTGCACCTCTAATGGATTCCAATCTACAAATGAAACTATTCTAAGCTAAGATGATTGTATGGAACAGCAATGAAGCAAGACTAAAACAAGAAGATCAAATGACCTCTAAACAGCAAATGCAAACTAACAATGGAAGTGAAACATGAAACTATGGGAATTCTAATTGAGAACTTCAAAAGACTGAATAATAGAATTGAGAAGGTGATGGGGCATTTGTTTGAAAAAAAGATGGCTATTTATAGCAAATGCATTTACCAGAGGGTAACTCCCAATTGAACTCTTTTACTATAAAAAAAGGAAAAACACTATTCACAGGGTGACCAAAACATAAATTCAAAGCAAAGTAGCTAAAGAATTCCGGTAGAAATTAAGATTTACATTTGACGCGATTGTCGAAAGAATCTGGAAAACACGTACAGGACCGCCACCCTGTGTAGGGAAATGGTTACAGGACTGCTACCCTATCCTAGGTGGGGATCACAGGACCACCGCCCAGGCAGGGTGGTGGTCTTGTCACTGAAGACCAAAATGCAAGGAAAAAGGGGGGCAGAGGGAAAAATAAAGCATGCGGAGGCCGAACGAGGCATATGAGATACAAACGTATACTTGGCGAGCTTTTCTAGATTCTAAAAACCTTACAAGGAGACCTGTATCATCATTGGGGTATGTGTAACATCATTCCAGTGGTGCAGTACCCTACAATTTTAGGTATGTACATATTACCCCCTCGAAGAAGCATCTTAGCCATAAAGAGGTGTAAAACGGTGGATCCACGTATGGAAGTCCTGAAATGGGGAGTTAGGAGTTATACTTGACATGCCCATGTGTAAGAAAGTCGCCATCCAAAGATCCTGCTATCTGTAAAATGAAAAAGGGGACTCAAGTGCAGATAGGTAAAATAAATTTGAGAAATAAGGCTAAATTGATATGAAAAGAGGACTTACCATCTACACGGGGTTTAGAACTTACCTCCGTCGATGCTCTGACCCTGCGAAAGACATTCAAAATCAATTTTAAAAGCTATATATATATATATATATATATAACTATATAACGAACTTATTTTAGTATTCATTTGTGTGGATTGATTTGATAGTTTTTGATCTTTGGGACCCACGGTGATGTCTTTCGACAAGAGTATAGTCAAAATGTTCATGGTGAAATAGCGATCATGCCCCCGAGAGCGGAACATTGACCCACAAAGTCTCAGGTTAGTTCTTCTCAATTTATTGGTTTTGAGCCTAAAATATGGAAATGATCAAATCTTTGTCTTGGGGGGGAATTTTTGAAAATAATAGTTTTAAATGAGTCTCTAGGGGGGGCGTCCATAGGGTAGGTCTTTATTTTAGCTAAAAAAGTGAATTTTGCTTGTTTTTAGGCATTTTTAGGGCATCCGAGCCATTTGGGGGTTCGGGACAGGACCGCCGCCCTGCACAGGGTGGCGATTATGGGACTGCCACCTTAGAAGGTGGCAATTACGGAACCACTAGTCTGCACAGGGCGGTGGTTCGCAAAAAAAAGAAAAAATAATGCTTTTCTTTACTTATTTTTGCATTTTTATCATTTTCATATGTTTTTGATAGTTTTTCCAATCGAATTTTGATACTAACTCACTTCCTTTTTGTGTTTTTGGGTGTATACAGAAGAAGGAGGAGTATATTAGATGAAGCCAGGAGAGGGAGTGTGATTAGATCCCAGCAGTGTTAGAGGCACTCTCTCAGGCAAAGCGAGATACCCTTCAGAGGGCTGGCATTTGGAGGATTACACAGGTCCCTCACGTTGTTCCTACTAGTCACATACTATGTGACTTATTTTCATACTGGGATACGGATCAGAACACCTTCCAATTTCTAGGAGTTAGGGGTGAGTGGACCATCACCCTAGAGGATGTTTACCATATACTAGGGGTTCCGATCCTTGGGCAATAGCTGTCTCTTAAGATAGTAGTATAGAGATCTCAAGTGGTTCATTGGGCCACCTATATGGGGGATGTAGTTGTTTCAATGGGGTAAAATAAGGGAGTGAGGATCCACTCTATTGTTGAGACAAACATTCTTGTGCTCTGCAAGGCCATCATGGGAATCCTTGCTTCGAGACTGATTGGGGAAAAGGGAGGGGACACCCTCTTATATTTCTGGGCCCCCATTATTGCATAGATTGAGGGCCATGGACATGTCTATGCTTGGGGATTAGACATCCTTGGGACCACCTACCATGATTTATACAGGGTGGTCCAAGTACAGGGATAGTCACGGAGCCACTCAACTCTTGTCATGAGTTGCGTGTATGAGCATATCACTCTGTATGGGAGAGGTGTAGAGGCAGAGGATCCTAGGGCCATCAAGGCAGTGAGGTGGATAGGGATGACTATTCTTAGAGCACCCCACTAGCTAGTGGCCTCTTTGACTGCTGCAGATATGGAGGCCACTCCTTATTAGGCCATGGCAGGGCTATGGGGAGAGGAGACCATTACATTTATTACTTGTCAGACTACCAGTCAATTGATAGATAGGGTGGGGAAGTTGGAGATCCACCCCTTTAATAGAGTACCACAGTAGTTTAGCCTCCCTTATATTGACATGTTTCCTCCAGCGGAGCTAGTGTATAGATCTATTCATGAGGATCGAGGAGGTACTAAAGGCTGGGGTTGGACCGTTGTTACCCCTGGTGTTCCTATCACAACCAGGAGGGTGGTACATGCTTGAGGGAGAGCCGGTGCTACTTAGGCACCTTTACTTTGGATTACCACTGGTCCCTCCCATAGAATCGATGAGCCCATTGACATGGACTCCGAGTCTGAGGAGTTCACTGGGGGAGAGACAGAGGAGATGGAGATCGGTGGGATGGGAGGGGAGGATGATAGTGATCCCGAGTGACATGATACTCAGGAGATCCTACGGGACGAGAGGGTAGAGCGGAGTGCAGAGAGGGTGACTTTGGTCTCAGAGGATTTACTCTCTCAAGACTTAGGGGGAGATGGTGAGTCCGTTGTAGGCCATCACATTGCCCCAGATGTGGTAGAGGGACACCAGTCAGTGGCGGCATCAGTGGCAGGAGCGGATCCTAGAGATTCTTCCTAGAGGCCTGGCAATCTGAGTGAGTTGCCACTCTTCTCTTGACTTTGTTTTAGTTAGACTTGTCTTAGTTGTTATTTATTTTTGTTTTGTTTATCTTGAATTTATCTTTTATCATTTTCTAACTTATTTTCCCTTTATTTACAGCAAATGCTGATGAGTGGCGAGACTTGATTCACCAAGTATTCATAGATACCTTATTTCTCCCCTCAAATAAGACTCATGTTGAGCTATCTATGGATGTGGGGGAGCCTTCAATAGCTGGTAGGCATACCGATTTTTTCACCTTTGTCTGACATGTGGCGAAGATCATGACTTCTCTCCGCGCTGAGGTAGCTGGATATAGGATGGCTGAGCGCTTGATGAGGAGGAGTCATTCTCATAGTGGGACAGTAGCTACTGGTCATGACTACAAGCCCTTAGTGCATTCAGAGCGTCGGCGTAGCCAGAGTCCTATACATGGTCATGCACCCTCTAAGGGACCCCATAGGGATTAAGAGAGCCATTTTTGTAGTGTTTTGTTAGACATCTATATGAGTGTTTTTGTACTCTTTGGGATCATTGAGCATTTTGACCATGCCTAGTGCATGATGGCATTGTATATGAAACTTGATATATATATATATATATATATATATAGATCTAGACTCTTGGTGCCTAGAATATTGTGACTTGTTTCCACATGTATACTAGATGTTTTTAGAGTATTTGTTTTCGTGCTTTTCAGTATGTATGTAATGGATGAAAAATGATAATAAACAGAATGTTTTACTTTGTATGCTTTTGTAATGCTGATATGAGATGATACTAACATATGGTAGTACTGAAATTTTGAACTCTTTGGGAAATGTTTGTTATTTCTTCTTATGTTGGAAAAACATGATGAATGTATAGTGATAAAGAGATGAATTTTCCCCATTCCCAACTCCACGCAACTAGTAAGATGCGAAGTCTCAACACCAAGGGTGAGGAAGGGCACAAATTGTATGAGTTTAACTGAATGGAACGATGAGAGACAAACAAACCAGTAACAGAAACCAAACTTAGACCTACACACCTACCCTACTCAGAGCTACCACCAAGCTTAGAAGGCCACTTACTTTCCATTTTATCTAGACTTAGATTCATAAATGGCAACTTGGTTGACAAAATCTGGTTTTGGGGATTTGATCTCTTTGGAATTTGGATATTTGTTTTCTCTTAATAGAATTTTATTTGTGCTTCTAGCATACCAAGATTTGTTAATTTGTGTGAATGGGCCCCTCACACCCTGCCTCATGCCACTAGTAAGAAGCATGGGTTTGTCACCAAAGGCAAGATATAGGTGATTAGGGGCACTTCTTTCCTTTCCCAACCTCACACCACCAGTAAGAGATGTGGGCTTATCACCAAAGGTTGATGGGGCAAAGAAGTGTGTAAAATAAAATATTTTGTTTTCTTGGTGTTTTTTATTCCATTTGATTTTAATTTTTCTGATCTATGACTATGGGATATCCTTTCTTTCAAAGAGATTTAAGAGGGATATGTGTGACACCAAGAAGTTTCTAGAATAGACCATAGGTAAGGACGACTTCACATAGTAGAAAGAAAGAGCAAAACCAAGTATGCAGGCCTTGGTATGGTTTTCGTCAATACTTGTTTGTCAAACTTGATGAGAATATTTGAAAATACTTCATGATGTTTGAAGAGATGTGTTT
Source organism: Taxus chinensis (assembly GCA_019776745.2). Lineage (NCBI taxonomy): Eukaryota > Viridiplantae > Streptophyta > Pinopsida > Cupressales > Taxaceae > Taxus > Taxus chinensis. The sequence continues at coordinate 645,957,995 of CM034147.1, read as the reverse complement.
TAAATGCTGTTGGTGCAATTTATGGGTTTGCACACTTTGCTCTGATTTTCCATGCTTCCACTTTTTACTCAAAAACATTTTATGTGGCTCGAGCTGGTGATTTGTAACTCATTTTTTCAGTTACATGCTTTTAAATGCCCTCATTGTCGTTATTCTACACTAATTTGAAGTAAAATCCAAGTTCCCCCCCATTTGTGCCCTTATTTATTCATTTTCATGGGATGTACCATTTTCTCCTTTGCCAAATTGTGAAAGAGCTTAAAATTGATCAAATCCTAAATTTTTGCAAGTGTTTCCCCAATCCCAAGGTCACAAATGATGTCAAGAGATGATTTAGTTGGTTTAAAATGAAGAATTCTGCCTTCCCTGTCAAAAAATTTGGTTTCTAGGGCATTCCCTAAATTTTTCACATTTTTGACGTGCTCTCGGGCCGTCAAATTTATCATTGTAAACTATATGCTGACATGGCAGGCTCTCATTGGCAGGGTGTGGTCTGAAAAAATGTTATAAATTGTCAAATTTTCAATTTTTGGTGAAGGGAGAATTTGTTCTGCGGCCCCACATTTGCCTAGTGTGCCTACGTGGCATGATTTGATTGGATAGATGGAGCATCGAGTGGCGGAGGTCACTTAAAATTTTTTTCCTTCATTTTTTGCAAATTTCTCAAAATCAAGTTTTTTCCTCAAAGGCCCGTGCCCAATCAGAGGGCGACACGTGGCACAGGGAGATCAAACAGACAGTCATGGAAGTTGGGAAAATTTTATTATTTTTTTTACTCAAGGATGTTGGAAGAAAATTTTTCCCCGTAGCCCCGGAGTGCTACAGGGATGTGCTTATGTGGCATAATGTGATTGGTCGAGGATTGGCAGGTGGCGGAAGTAACTTAGGAAATTTCTCTTCCATTATGGAAAAGTTTCTCAAAATCAATTTTTTTCCCGAAGTCCCGCAGCGAATGGCATGATGACACGTGTCCAGGAGGGCGAGGCAAATGGTCAAGGGCTTGGAAAAATTTTGGTGTTTTTGGGCTCAGGGTGTCAGGGGAAATTTTTTTTCCCACGATCCCATGCCCATTGGAAAGGTGACACGTGTCCAGGGAGATCGACAGGAAGAGTGGGAACTTAGAAGAATTTGAAAGCTTTTAGTTTCAAAATGCCAAAAGGAAAATTTTGACTTGGAGGCCTGCACCCAATACAAAGTGGACACGTGTCCATGAAAGTTAACATTGATGGGAAAAATTTGTGAAAATTTAGAATTCTTTTAACTTCAAAGTGTTAAAATTACAATTCATCCCGAAGACCCACGCCCAATGGAAGGGCGACACGTGTATGGAATGATGGCACAGGGATGAAATGTTTATGAGGGGCAAATGGCTTGGAGGCATGGGAGCAAAGGGAAAAGAGGGGTGAAGTTTTTTTTTTGCCTTTGGAAAAATTTTCAAAGTGACATTTTGAGCCAAAAATCACAGTGTGACAGTATGCAGGAAAATTTTGACTTTGAAGTTTTAACTTCAAATTTCTCAAAATCAAATTTCTCCCAAGGCCACCCAAATGAACAATGGACACGTGTCCAACATTTGATGGAAATTTGGAGCGCGGAGGAAAGATGGAAAATTTTCCAAATTTTAGTGAAAAATCTCAAAATGAAAAATAAACTCATGGAAAAATTTGGAAGGTCATCTCCAGACAACGGACACGTGGCATGTTTCAGAAGGTCAAAGGAAAAAGGTGTGGGCCCACATGGAGATTTTGATGCTCACGGAGGAATGGAGGCAAACTTGATGAGTCGGCTTTGCCTCCAATGGGAGATCGACACATGGCAAAGAGGCAGCGGGTGTTCGGGTCCGCGGGGAATTTTGAGAAAATTTTCCTTTTTGTGAAAAAGTGGAGAAATACATCAAATTGGCCTACATTTTTGGTGAAGGCCCACAGAAGAACACATGACGCATCCAGGGGCTCGCGGGGTAAATTTTAAAAAATTTCCCAAGAGCAAAAAAGGGTTCAAAACGCTTTTTTTTTAAAGTTGGAGGCTCGGTCCAATGGTATTTGGACAGGTGTGAAAATTATCCAAAAGCAAAAAGGTAATTTTGGCATTTTAAAAGAGGATTTGGATCTGCCACGTGGAAGGCTAGCATTTAAATTTGATTTTAATCAACGACAACTGTGCAATTTCATTTTTTGGGCACCATTGGAGCTCTAAGAAGTGTGGATTTGTCATTTTTGCACCAAAACACATGAAATTTTATATGAATATGCATCCCTTCGGCCTTCTGAACACAATGGAATCATTTATTTGAGCTGATTCGGTGCCATATAGTGTTTTTCATGAGATATTTTTCTCAGCCTATGAAAAACATGTGAAAGGTAAAAATGAAAAGTTGCAGAGTTAAAAATGGTGAGGTAAAAAGGTGAAAAATGATTGCAAATGCATGCTGGCATGGTGGAATGCCAAAAATGTGACCTTGGGATAGATAAGGATTTGAGTTCATGCAATATTTTAAAATATTTGTGCATCTTTGGCATTTGGCGAGCTGTTTCACAGTTTTATATCATTTTTCATCAAATGGATAGAGTTTTGTAACAAATTTGATCCCTTTGGCATATTCTTTGCTTGGGATGTAAGGATCCAAGCTAGCATAGGGTATATGATGTAGTTTGGAAGAATTTTGGAGGGTCTGTTGAGAATTTTGGAAAAAAGAGAGAAGAATTTTCACAGGGAAAACTGGAAGAATTCCATTTCCTTTTTGGAGAAACTTCCTGAGAGCCATTTTAATTCCTGTTTACATCAAATGTTCATCATGTTGATTTGGTTTCATCTTTAAATGCCATCAATAATCTTTGAGATTGTATAAATAACATTCCCTTGCTGATATATTTGATCAAATTCTTGGATTAACTGGTTTTATCTCTTGGCAAATCTTGCATGCACTTGTATTTCAGTATGTTTTCAATTTGTGTTTCATGCTCATCTTGCAATCTTGTGTTTGGGATCTGTATTGGTCATGCATGGTCTCATTTCTTATAGAGGGTTTGAAGGCATCTACAATTTTCCATTCAGAAGAGCATTCATTTGAGTGGAGATAAACAAATTTAAATTCATCTTACCTTCCTTGCAAACTGAGGGTATTTGTAAACATTTGGGTGTACCTTAGGACATGATCTAACAAGGGGTTCTGAATGCTTTATTGATATTTTGCTTCAAGCCTTTGTGGAAGGATATCAAATTTTGTATGGAATAGTGTACATATTTGGGCATCCATATGTGCACACATCCTGGTTGAAAGAGAACTTCAAATTCATTGAAATATCTCTGTTGTTTAGGTGTTGTAATTCTTTTGCAAGGTTTCCCAAAGAAGGTGATGACTCCTAACTAATCTTTTCCCAATATCTCTCATCATAATTTCATTTTAAACTAACTCATCCTACCTATAATACCCCTACATCTACATTGTGTGTCCACAAAAGAATTCAATCCTTTCACAAAGATGCACAAAATTGATCAGGGTTTTATCATGTCTTTAGCAGCTCTAGCTTTGTTTTGAGAACATTTCCATCATTTAGTAGTGATAGCTCCTTTGAGTTTGGATAATGGATATTTGATCATGTTTTCACAAAGCCTCCTCCACATCATATACAAAACACAAGGATATCTTCATCTCCTTACCATATAGGGGCTGCAATATAGGTTCTCTTACCTTGGTTGATAGGCACAACCTAAAATAGTGAGGGTTAGATCAAAACCCTTATGAAGGTGCTATCCACTCCCTCAATTCTTGAATGCAAACAAGTAGATAGGTGTTATCCCCGGCTACAAATGACATACAAAACATCTATCTATCCTTGAGTGTCTTGTGCAGATTCATGATGTTGTTCAAGTTGTGAAGGAGATTAAATCTAGATACCAACACCCGAGTGGCGCCATTGTCGGGGAATTCTTGCAATTTCTTGGTGGTTTTGAATTACTTGAAAGGTTTGAGAATTTGTGTGATCAAGTATTTGAGCTGTTACTTTCTTGAGATATCATTTCATACTTCAGATCTAGATGTTTTGGGTAAGAAAGACTTCAAACTCAGCCTGCTCTCCTCATCTACCAGCAATTTATGTGATTTGGATGCACTGTTTTTGGTTGAATTAATAAGAAGAAAATCTGATTTGTAAATCCCTACAAGTTTTTAGTATAACATGCATTTGACAGAATATTTTTTTAGTGATTTCTTGCACAACTAAGGTGAAAATCCTTGGTGGCGACTCCATGCTGTTGGGATCTTGAAAATACCAGTTGTCTAACACATTTTTATCATTTGAAACTTGTTGTTTAAATCTTTCAAACTAGAGGGAAGGAGATCCCTCTTCATCAAGGACTCTTCTAAGAAGTTTCTCACCGAAATCAAGAAGCTCAGAACTAGAAGGAAGAAGAGTGTGGAAAGTGGTTGGTGATTTGGTTGCAAGGAAAGGAATCCCCATAGTTGAATTTGAAGGAGAACAACCTGTCATTGAAGATTATAATTCCTCTTCAAGTAGATCTGATTCAGGCAATCTTCTTGCTGATTTTCATTCTCCATCAGGTGAGGGACCTTCTTGTGTATTTAAAAAACTTGCTCCTAAATCTTCTCCTGTGGTTTCTAAGTTTGCTAAAGTCTATCAAGAGAGAGAGCCTTTGGGGGGTTGTCATTTTAGAGATCATTCATCTATTCCAATCAGACCCATTACTACTCCTCATCAGCTTGTTTCACCTCCAAGATCACCCCCACCAAACAATATGGCTCAACCTAGACCTCCATTTGTTGTAAACACCTTTGGTCCTATAAATTTTGGAGGAATGGATGGTTATCCAAATGTTGTCCCACAGGATGTGAGAAATAGGTTACCAAAATTCCAAGGTAACAATGCCATAACTGGAGATCAGCATCTCAAACTCTTTGTTAACATGATGGAAGACTTTGAAATAGAATTTGAGGATGTGTATATCAAGTTGTTTATCCATACACTTGAGGAAGATGCAAGAGATTGGTATAAAGCTCTACCTGATAACTCTATTGATTCATGGACTGAGATGAGTAATGCATTCAGATTACAATATGGAGACAAAATAGATCCAAGGTTCCTTCTATCCGAGTTTGAGAACATCAAGAAGAACCCGAATGAGACCGTTCATGATTTCAATACAAGGTTTAATAAGACATTGAGAAGGTTGCCTGTAATTTTGAGGCCTTGTGATGAATCTTGCTTGATCAAATATGCAGATGCATTTGATAAAAAGGCAGCCTATTACTTGAGAGACAAAAATCCTACAAACTTGAGGCAAGCTTTCACCATGGCACTTCAAATTGAAAATAATATTAAAGTTGTTGGTAAACCACTTAAGAGGGATGGTGTGAAGCTGATAAACCCTGAGAAGCCTCAAACTAGCAAGGGTGCTGATTTGGAGGATGTTGTCAAGACTTTGGCAGGGGCTGTCAAAGAAATTTCCTACAAATTAGCCCGGGCTGAGAAAGGAATTGGGCAAAGTTCACAAGGACAGCAAAGAATTCAAAACCATGATAGATTTGGCAATCATCTTAGGGGTGATCAAAGACAAGATGATAGAGGTAAAGGGCTTATTGGATCTGCAAATAGACAACCCCAAGCACGTGAAAATAGAGTGGTGCCTGACCCTTTGACTGCAAGATTTGCTACTATTCAAGAAGTTGCTGATATGGATTGGTGTGATAGATGTTTTCTTCCTCATCCACCATGTGAAATGGACCAGAAAGATATTGATGATGATAATGAGAATGAAATGGATGATGACATTTGTATGATGGGCAGCTCTTCAGGCTCACAACAAGCAGCAACATCAACAGATGTGATAAGTGCAAGGACTGCTGCAACCTTTTGGGATTGCATAAAGAGGGTACCATTTCTTTCTCTTCCTCAAACTCATGATGTAGATGTAGTTTAGGCCTTTGAAATTCCTAATAATGACTTTGAATACCTAAGGGCTTTAATGATCAAGAAGTATGATGGTGGTATTCCTTCGGAGGAAGATAGACAATTGTTAATGAATGTTGTGGTTGGTCAAGAAAAGGAGTACAATACTAGAAGTAAAGTTGTTAGAGGATCTGGTCCTCAAGCCAAGCCAAATACACCCTTGTCTCACAAGCATTCCCAAAGATAACCCTAGAAGGGAAACAATTGCTAAGAACCCTACTATCCCATGCAAAAATATCAATCCTCTCCATGCCCAGGCTGCCAAGAATACTTCTCCATCTGATGAACCTTCTTGTTTCCCTTCCAATGTTGTTTTTCCAAAGAATGTTCCATATGATATAGCCCAGGTATTGAGCCAAATTAAAGTGAGTGTTCCCATTATTGAATTGCTTAGAATTCTTGAACACAAGAAAAGAGCTTTTGAATACTTGGGATTGAAAGAAGAAAAGAGTATACCAAGCAGAAATGTAAATGTTGTTGAGAGTCCTCTTTAAAGGGTTGCTAGCCCTGAAACACCACCACCAATGGAAGATCTTGGAGAGGCACCTGAAGTATATTTGGGGACATCCTTGGTTGATTCCCAATTGAATGTTGATCCATTCTTCACAACTTTTCTCATAAAAGGTAGGTTGCTTCACAATTGCATGTTTGATTCCGGTGCATCATGTAATGTTATGCCTCTAGAAGTTATGAATGAGTTGGATATCAAGGTGACAACAACATATGGAAAGTGTACAGCCATGGATTCAAGGGAAGTACCGGTTGTTTGATGTGTGAAGGGTTTAATAGTGCAACTTGCAGCCTATCCGGGTAAGAATTTAAAACTTGATGTTGTAATTGTTGACTTCCCTACCAAATGGGGTATGCTTTTATCAAGAAAGTGGGCTGCAAGTGTTGGTGGTAGTGTTCAAATGGACATGTCCTATGCCACCATTCCCATTGAGGGCAGCCTTGTCAAACTCTATGGTGAAAAGAAGATGTTACACTTGATTGAAGATCCCGACAATGCTTCTTATGAAGTGTTGTTTGCTGATGTAGATGTTGACAATTTCATTGGTTTTGCTGATGGAAAAGAGAATAAGATGGAAAAATCAGAGTGCCTTGGTATGGTAGGATCTCCATGGACATTACTATTTGATGGAGCTTGCTCCAAAGTTGGAAATGGTGCTGGTTTAGTGTTGGTTTCCCCTAGTTTAGAAGAGTTTCCTTTTTCCTTCAAGCTCAATTTTGAATGTACTAACAACATTGCTGAGTATGAGGCATTATTATTGGGATTAAGGATTGCATGGAAGTATGGAGTAAAGGATATTGTTGCCAAAGGAGATTCAGAGCTGGTTGTCAAGCAAGTAAGAAAGTTGTATGCTACAAAAAATCAGCGTATGAACAATATAAGCATGTTGTTTGGGACTTGATTGAAATGTTTGATTCCTTTAACATTGTTTACCATGATAGAAGTCTTAATGCTGCTGCTGATAAGCTGGCTGTCCTTGGTTCTAAATTTGATAATTACACCATTTCACCTTTTTGTGAATATGATGTTGAAGTTCTAACAAGGCCAGCTGTCCCAGATAATGTGAAACATTGGCAGATTTTTGATGATGATGCACAAGTGTTGAGATTCTTACAATGCCAAGGAGAGTTTTCTGGTCAGAATATTGATTGGGAACCAATGGTGTGCATGAATGAAGGTAGAGAAACTTTGTTTGACAAGGATATTATACAATTGAAGACAAATACCATTCCCAAAGGTCTTGTTGCACTTGAATCCAATTTTAGCAATGTTGATTGCATCATTAATAGAAAGATGTCTGCTTCAAGGGATGTGGAAGAGCATAACTTGGGAACTAAAGACAAACCAAGGAAGATCTGGTTGGGCAGTCATCTCAGCAAAGAAGAAAAATAGTCCTATGCCCAACTTTTAAAGAAATATCAAGACTGCCTTGCTTGGTCTTATTCAGAGCTGAAGGCATATAGAGAAGATTTATTTCAGCATGAGATTCCCCTTGAGGCCAAGACTAAGCCATTTAGACAAAAACAAAGGCCTATTAACCCACTACTTTCCATGAAAATGCAAGAAGAGTTGAAGAAATTGAGAGATGGTGGCATCATTCAGCCTACTAGATACTCTTCTTGGGTTGCCAACCTTGTGCCAGTTAGAAAGAAGAACGGAGATATCAGACTTTGTGTGGATTTTAGGAATCTAAACAAAGCATCTATGAAGGACAACTATCCTTTGCCAAACATGGAGAATATGTTGCAGCTTGTGACAGGGTCAGAAATGCTTTCTACTTTGGATGGTTTCTCCGGATACAATCAAGTAGTTGTTAAAGAATCAGAAAGACTTAAGACAACCTTCACTACTCCTTGGGGGACTTATGTTTTTGTAAGGATGCCTTTTGGATTGATGAATGTTGGTGCTAATTTTTAGAGGGCAATGGATGTTGCCTTTGCTGGTTATATCAATGAGTTTATTGCAGTTTACCAAGATGATGTGACTATTTTTTCAAGACAGCGAGCAGACCATTTGCAACACCTAGAGAAGATGTTGATCAGATGTAGGGAGTATGGAATTTCACTTAATCCAAAGAAGTGTCATTTTGGTGTGCCAAAATCCAAGTTGTTGGGGCATATTGTGTCCAAAGAAGGTGTTATGATAGATCCTGAGAGAGTGGAAGCAATCAGCAAGGTGCCTGTGCCAAGAACCAAGAAGGGTATTCAATCTTTCTTTGGCCAAATCAATTTCATTAGAAGGTTTGTCTCCAATTTTGCTGAGTTGACTCTTCCAATCACAAGCATGCTAAGAAAGGATCAAGTTATTAAGTGGGAGGAGGCTGCCATCCAAGCTTTTGAAGGAATAAAGGATGCACTCAAGCATGCACCTGTTTTGGCAGCTCCAAACTATAAGATGCCTTTCCAAATCTTCTCTTTTACATCTGAATTTACTATTGCTTCAGTTTTGTTACAAAAGGATGAAAATGGAGCTGAGAGGCCTATTGCTTTCTTTAGCAAGGCTTTACAAGCAGATGAATTGAGGTACACAATTATGGAGAAACAAGCATTTGCATTAGTAAAAGCAACAAAGATTTTCAGGCCCTACATTTTGAGTTCAAAGGTTGTTGCTTATGTTCCCCACACCATGGTTAAAGACATCTTATCTGACATGGAGATATCAAGCAAGAGATGTAGATGGGTTAACAAATTACAAGAGTATGATATGGATATCCAAACAACAAAGCTGGTAAGAGGTTTAGGTCTTGCCAAACTCATGGCTGAGAGTAATTTGTAGAATGTAGAAGTGAATCAGCTAGGGGAAGAAAGGGCAGATCTCCTTGAAAAATTGATGATTTCTGAGTGGTACAAGGATGTGGTCTATTACCTCAAGCACTTATGCTGTCCCAGTCACTTAAATAAAAATCAGAAAAGAGCCCTCAAGCTAGCTTCTCAGAAATATGTCATAACAGACCTTGGGCTGGCTTGGAAGAACCCTGAAGGTGTCCTCTTGAAATGCATAACTGAAGATGAAGCTCCCAAGTTGATTGCTGATTTCCATGGGGGAGTTTGTGGAGGACATTTTGCTGGGAGAGTGACAGCACATAAGATTTTAAGAGCTAGTTATTGGTGGCCAACTCTTTTCAAAGATGCAAACCGGCTGGTTAGAAGGTGTGATAGTTGCCAATGTTTTTCAGGAAGATTGAAAGCTTCAGGCTCCCTTCCTTTGCAGCCTGTATCAGTTGAAGCTCCTTTCAAACAATGGGGAATGGATTTTATTGGTGAGATTTCAGATCCTTCTAGTGCTGGTTATAAATGGATCCTTGTAGCAACTGATTATTTTACAAAATGGGTTGAGGCAATTCCATCTAGAAAGGCAACACACCAAGTGGTAATGGATTTCTTGCTGAATCATATCATATGCAGATTTGGGGTTCCAGTTAAGATTGTGTCTGATAATGCTATGTGTTTTAGAGCCAAGCCTTTGATGGAAATGTGCAATGAATATGGGATAAATCTGACCTATTCTTCAAACTACAACCCACAAGGGAATGGGCAAGCTGAATCAAGTAACAAAAACTTGCTCAAGATCATTAGAAGAACCTTGGAAATCAACAAGAAGAAGTGGGGAGAACAGTTGAAATTTGTAGTTTGGGCTGATAGGATAACTCCAAAAAGAGCAACTGGTAAAAGCCCATTTGAACTGGTGTATGGAACTCAGGCTTTGCTACCATTACACCTGCAATTATCCACTTTTCAGTTTTCCCAGCAGTTGGAAGATCAAGAACATGGCCCATATGAATCAAGAATCAATCAGATCATTGAGTTGGATGAAGAAAGGAGAGCTTCTCATCAAAGGCATGTCAGGTTTAGGGAGAAATTGAAGAAGTTGTTTGATAAGAAGGTCACCCCTAGAGCTTTCAGTGTTGGAGATCTGGTTTTGTTGTGGGATAGTAGGCATGAAGACAAGGGCAAGCATGGAAAATTTGATGCTCTATGGATGGGCCCTTATGCCATTGATATCAGGATTGGAGAAAATACATTTTTTCTCAAGGATTTGGATGGGGATTTGTTGGAGCTTCCTGTTAATGGCAGACATTTAAAACACTTTTTGGATTAAATCCCCAAAGGAGGTATGCACAAGTTGTACATTTTGTATAGCCCTTGTTGTTGTTTTGTCTTTCCTTGTTTTTGCTGTTGTTGGCTTGTGGTTTTCCCTTTTGTCCTTGGCAACCATTGTTGGTGTGGTTTTCTCGGTCTGTTTTTGGTGGAAATTCTAGTTTTTGGGCTGCTCTGCATGTTTTGACTCCTTGCCCAATGGATTTTTGGCACTTGGTCTACATCTTGTTCTTGTGGCACTCACTGGGAGTGCCCATCCCCAGGAAAGAGCCAATGTTGGTGCAATTTATGGGTTTGCACACTTTGCTCTAATTTCCATGCTTCACTTTTTACTCAAAAATCCTTTATTGGCTCGAGCTGGTGATTTGTAACTCATTTTTTCAGTTGGATGCTTTCAAATGCCCTCATTGTTGTTATTCTGCCCTAATTGTAGTAAAATCCAAGTTCTCCCCCACATTTGTGCCCTGATTTATTCATTTTCACGGGCTGTACCATTTTCTCCTTTGCCAAATCATGAAAGAGCTCAAAATTGATCAAATCCTGAATTCGTGCAAGTGTTTCCCCAATCCCAAGGTCGCAAATGATGTCAAGAGATGATTCACTTGGTTTAAAATGAAGAATTCTGCCTTCCCTGTCAAAAAAATCAGTTTCTAGGGCATTCCCTGAATTTTTCACATTTTTTTATGTGCTCTCGGGCCGTCAAATTTATCATTTTAAACTCTATGCTGACATGGCAGGCTCTCATTGGCCGGGTGCGGTCGGAAAAATGTTATAACTTGTCAAATTTTCAATTTTTGGCAAGGGAGAATTTGCTCCGCAGCCCCACATTTTCCTACTATGCCTACATGGCATGATTTGATTGGACAGATGGAGCATCGAGTGGCGAAGGTCACTTAAAAAAATTTGCCTTCATTTTTGCAAATTTCTCAAAATCAAATTTTTCCCCAACGGCCCGCGCCCAATGGCTGAGGGAAACGCAGTGTCATAGGGATGTGCTTTGGGAAAATTTTCAATTGTTGGACTAAGGGAAAATTTTGCTCCGCGGCCCCGATTGGTCCTAGTGATTGGTTGGGTGGCAAAGTAACTTAGGAAATTTTTCTTCCATTTTGGAAAAATTTCTCAAAATTAAATTTTTGCCCGAAGGCCCACAGCGAATGGCATGATGACACGTGTCCAGGAGGGCCAGGCGGATGGTCAAGGACTTGGAAAATTTTGGTGTTTTTTGGCTCGGGGTGTCAGGGGAAAAATTTGGCCCGCGAGCCCGACAACCATTGGAAAGGTGACACGTGTCCATGGGAGATCAACCAGAATAGTGGGAACTTAGAAGAATTTGAAAAATTTTGGTTTCAAAATGCAAAAGGAAAAAAATTTGACCGGGGGTCCGCACCCAATACGAAGTGGACACGTGTCCAAGAAAGTTAGCATGGATGGGCAGAATTTGTGAAAATTTTGAAGTCTTTTAACTTCAAAGTGTTAAAGTTACAATTCAGCCCGAAGACCCACGCCCAATGGAAGGGCGACACATGGCACAGGATGTCAAGTATGGGAGGCGAAGAGTTGAAATTTTTCAAATTTTTGGCTCAAAACCTCAAAGAAAAATTTGGACCCAATGGCCCACACCTAATGAGAAGGTGACATGTATGTGGGGATGAAATGGAGGGGCAAAAATTTCTAAAGACTTTGAAGTTTTAACTTCAAAATGCTAAAATTAAAATTTTTGCCCGAAGGCCCGCAACAAATAAGGGATGGACATGTGTCTAAGAGGAAAAATGGAGGAAGGGTCTGAAGGAGAAGTTTGTGAATTTTTGCCTCTATGTTTAAAGAGATAAAAAATGAAGAATAGGCCCATGTCCAATAAAAATAGGACACGTGTCCTAAATTTGGCGGAGGTTTGGAGCGCGGAGAGAAAGTTAAAAATTTTGCAAAATTTTAGCGAAAAATCTCAAGGTGAAAAATAAGCCCGTGGGAAAATTTGGAGGTGTGCCCCCACATCCAATCAGGGGGTGACACGTGGCATGTTTCAAATGGAAAAGGAAGAAGCGCTGGCCCACAAGGGATTTTGTGACTCACGGAGGAGTAAAGGAAAAAAGGAGGGGTCGGTTCCATAGCGAATAGGAAACCGCCACGTGGCATAAGTGGCAGCAGTGTTCGGGGGCGCGGAGAATTTTTAGAAAATTATCCTTTTCTCAAAAAAGTGGCAAAATGCATCAAATTGGCCTGCATGGTTTTGGTGAAGGCCCACAGAGAGGACACGTGGTGCATCTAGGGGCTCGCGGGGAAAATTTTAAAAATTTTCCCAAGGGTAGAAAAAGTTCAAAATGCATTTTTAGGATTAAAGTTGGAGGCTCGGTCCAATGGTATTTGGACACGTGTCCACCTTATCCAAAGGAAAAAAGGTAATTTTGGCATTTTAAAAGAGGATTTGGATCTGCCACGTGGAGGGCTGGCATTTAAAGTTGATTTTAATCAACGGCAGCTGTGTATTTTCATTTTTTGGGCGCCATTGGAGCTCCAAGAAGTGTGGAATCGTCATTTTTGCACCAAAACACATGAAATTTTATATGAATCTGCATCCCTTTGGCCTTCTGAACACAATGGCATCATTTATTTGAGATGATTCAGTGCCCTATAGTGTTTTTCGTGAGATATTTTTCTCAGCCCGTGAAAAACACGTGAAAGGTAAAAATGAAAAGTTGCAGAGTTAAAAATGATGAGGGAAAAAGGTGAAAAATGATTGCAAATGCATGCTGGCATGGTGAAATGCCAAAAATGTGACCCTGGGATGGATAAGGATCTGAGTTCATGCAATATTTTAAAATATTTGTGCATCTCTGGCATTTGGCGAGCTGTTTCATAGTTTTATATCATTTTTCATCAAATGGATAGGGTTTTGTAACAAATTTGATCCCTTTGGCATATTATTTGCTTGGGATGCAAGGATCCAAGTTGGCATAGGGTATATGATGTAGTTTGGAAACATTTTAGAGGTCTGTTGAGAATTTTGGAGAAAAGAGAGAAGAATTTTCACAGGAAAAAACTGGAAGAAGTCCATTTCCTTTTTGAGAAACTACCTGAGAGCCATTTTTGATTCCAGTTTGCATCAAATGTTCATCATGTTGAGTTGGTTTCAGCTGTAAAGCCATCAAAAATCTTTGAGATTGTCTAAATAACATTCCCTTGCTGATATATTTGATCAAATTCTTGGATTAACTGGTTTTATCTCTTGGCAAAGCTTGCATGCACTTGTATTTCAGTATGTTTTCAATTTGTGTTTCATGCTCATGTTGCAATCTTGTGTTTGGGATCTTTATTGGTCATACATGGTCTCATTTCTTGTAGAGGGTTTGAAGGCATCTACAATCTTCCATTCAGAAGAGCATTCATTTGAGTGGAGATAAACAGATTTAAATTCATCTTACCTTCCTTGCAAATGAGGGTGTTTGTAAACCTTTGGGTGCACCTTAGGACATGATCTAACAAGGGGTTCTTAATGCTTTATTGATATTTTTCTTCAAGCCTTTGTGGTAGGCTATCAAAGTTTGTATGGAATAGTGCAGATTTGGGCATCCATGTGTGCACACATCCTGGTTGAAAGAGCACTTCAAATTCATTGAAATATCTCTGTTGTTTAGGTGTTGTAATTCTTTTGCAAGGTTTCCCAAAGAAGGTGATGACTCCTAACTACTCTTGTCCCAATCTCTCTCATCAGAATTTCACTTTAAGCTAACTCATCCTACCTATAATACCCCTACATCTGCATTGTGTGTCCACAAAAATAATTCAACCCTTTCACAAAATGCACAAAGTTGATCAGGGTTTTATCATGTCTTTAGTAGCTCTAGCTTTGTTTTGAGAACATTTCCATCATTTAGTAGTGACAGCTCTTTTGAGTTTGGATAATGGATATTTGATCATGTTTTCACAAAGCCTCCTCCACACCATATGAAAAACACAAGGATATCTTCATCTCCTTACCATATAGGGGCTGCAATACAGGTTCTCTTACCTTGGTTGATAGGCACAACCTAAAATAGTGAGGGTTAGATCAAAACCCTTATGAAGGTGCTATCCACTCCCTCAATTCTTGAATGCAAACAAGTAGATAGGTGTTCTCCCCAGCTACAAATGACATACAAAACATCTATCTATCCTTGAGTGTCTTGTGCAGATTCATGATGTTGTTCAAGTTGTGATGGAGATTAAATCTCCTATTGGTTTTCTTATTGAGGTTCGATGAGCCCATAAGGCCAGAAATAATTTTAAATGCTAATCTCACTTGATCTCCTTGCCCATTTTGAGGAGAATAGATTTTAACATTTTGTTTGTCGCTTCGGCCTACCCATTGGCTTGAGGGTAGTAAAGAGAGGCCGTGTGATGGTTTATCTTGAATTTTCTACATAACTCATGGACTTCATCATTTTTAAAGGACGTGTCATTATCTGAGATAATGACTTGTGGGACACCATACCTGTAGATAATTTGGTTCAGAATGAATTTGGTAATTACCGAACCTGGTACTGTGGTGAGAGCCATGGCCTCCACCCATTTGGTAAAATATTTCATGGCTATAATTATAAAATTATGGCCATCAGTTGATGAGGAAGAGAAATTCCCTATTAAGTCTAGACCCCACGTGGAGAAGGGCCACAGGGTCACTATTGGCTGTAGGGATTGTGCTGGCATGTGAATCTCGTGAGAGAATTCTTGGCATTTGTTGCACTTACGTATGAATTCCACTATATCATGTCTGAGAGTGGGCCAAAAATATCCCATCCGATGTATTTTGTGAGCAGTGGCATGACCACCAAAGTGGCCTCCACATATCCCACTGTGAGATTCATGAAGAATATTCTTGGATTCTTCTGTGTCAAGGCACCTTAGAAGCATACTGTCCAAGGCTTTACGATAGAGTACCTGTTCTAAAACAACATATTTAGCGGTAATAATTCATAACCACCTTCTTTTTTGTGATGTGGCACCTTCTTGGTATGTGTGATCTATTATAAATCAATGATATCAGTGTACCAAGGACATGTAGAGATGGGGGGCCTGGTTTCAATGAAGTACACACACTCATCAGGAAAGTCCAGATTTACCAGATCGCCTCCATCTAGTGGATTGTCAGCTAGCCAATCTGCAATGATTTTTCCCTTAATGGATTTTTGGTTTACGAATGTCAATTCAAATTCACCCATTAAGGTTATGAAGTGCCCAACCTTTTTAGATAAAGACCCTTACGTGAGGAATGTTCATAAATGATCTGTCTTTACAATGACCCTTGTTTCTTGGTTTAACATGTAATGTCTTAAATGTTTTTTTGCAAAGACTATGGCAAGGAATTCTCTCTCTTCCTGTGTATAACGTGTTTCATAATTGAGCAATGTTCAGCTAATGAAATAGACTGCACGTTCCCATTTATCATTGTCTTCTTGAGCCAGCATGCAGGCTAGCAAGACATGAGTGGCTCGTGAGTATAGGATCAAAGGGCGGTCTGGTTTGGGAGGCATTAACGTGGGTGGAGAAAAAAATAAGTGTTTAACTACTTTGAAGGCCTCATTACATTCTTCAGTCTAATCAACGCTATAATCTTTCTTCAATAGATTGTTGATTGGATGAATGACAAAACTTGAATCTAAGATGAACCTTCAGATTGCACTGAGTTTCCTAAGAAATGACCTGATTCCAGACTCGTCTGAGGGTGGGATCATTTTGAGAAAATCTCGTATTTTGGTTGGATCAACATCAATCCCTCATGAAGATATTATATATCCTAGAAGTTTTCCTCCTGTCACAAAAAACACGCACTTCTTTGGGTTTAATGTGACGCCATATTCAATTAATCATGAGAGGATGATACGGAGCACTTATGGATGATCACAGCATTTCTTGGCCTTGGCCAACAAGTCATCCATATAGGATTCCATAATTTTATGGATAATATTGTGGAATATATGTCATTTCCCGTTGATACGTAGCACCGGAATTTTTAAGACCAAATGGCATGACAGCGTAGCAATAAGTTTCCCAGGGAGTTATGAATGTAGTTTTGGCTTGATCTTGTTCAGATATTTTAATCTAATTATACCCTGAGAACCCATCCATGAGGGAAAATAGTTCAAATCTAGCTATTGCATCAACGATAATGTCAATGGATGGTAATGGGAAGTCATCCTTGGGACAAGATTTGTTAATATCCCAAAAATCTATGCAAATGCGTATCTTCCCATTCTTTTTGAGAACAGGGATGATATTAGATACCCATTGTGAATAGTCAATGGGTTTGATGAATCCCACTTGGAGAAGTTTTATTACTTCCTCTTTTACCATGAGAACCACTTTTGGCTTCATTGGTCTTGACTTTTGTTTAAATGGCTTTGCATCTGGTTTAGTGACAAGATTATGTACCATGATATGTGGTGCAATTCCCATCATTTCTTTATAATTAAATGTGAAATCCTTTTGATGTTATTTGAGGATTTGGGTGTGTATTTCTATCTCCTCCGGAGTTAACAAGGATCCCAACTTCAAAAAATTTGGTATTTCCTCCATTCCAATGTTTATGTCAATGGTTTCTTCTATTAAAGAAGCATTACCTTCTTCAAATTTAGGTGGTGTTGGAGGTAGTTCCAAGATTTCTCCATTTTATATCTCATCGATATCGAGATCCTTCTATGCAGGAGACTCTACCATGGGATTTCCAAAGTAGGAAGAGGAATGTGGTATTAGGGAAAGATCAACTATACGATGAGCAAGGTGTAGCTCCGCATGAGCATTTAGAAATTCGAGAGTGATTCTATCATTGTCAAAGTGATCCATGATAGAAAAATCATCCTCATCTTCTCCATGAGTCAGGAGTGAGTTTGTAGGTATTTTAAGCACTAATGGTTTGGTATGAAGTGATACTGTGAAATTTGTATCTTCCAACTCGCTATTTGGAGTGAAACAAGAAGCTGAGGTTGCTATCGAGTTTGTGAGAAGGTTCTGCTCTCATGGGATTACTTCAATTGATATGAAGTTAAATCCCTTGCTTAGATCTAACACCGCTATTTTGTATAGTTGTAAATGTTTAGCCCTAGTTTCATATACCTCAGAGACTTGGTTTGTAACTAGTTGCGAGTCTCTTAGCACCCTAATGTCATTGGTGCCCATTCCTTTGGCTAGGATGAGGCCAGGGAGGAGAGCTTAGTACTCAACCCCATTGTTTGTACATTCAAAGTTTAATTTAAAGGTGAAAAGTAGGATCTTTCCCTCATGTGAAGTAAAGATTACTCCCGCCCCAGCTCCAAAGTGACATCGAGCTCCATCAAAGTGGAGAGTCCAATACTTGATTGGAAAAATGGATGTTGGGATATCTGTTGCATCTATTTCTTTTTCTTTAGTTACTTCTACCGTAAAAAGTTTGTTTGATGGAAGAGAAGCAATTCCCAGGGTGTGTCCCATACCCATAGAATCAAATGGTAGGAGAATAGGTAAGTATTTCTCTAGCAATTCGACAATTTTTACGGTATTCCCTAGTGACACTGTTTCTATGATGTTGGTCTCACTTTTGAGTGTTGGAATGTCCTCGGCTAGATTTGTAATTTCCAAATCTGTGGTGGGTATCAACTTCTCTTTTTTTTTGAATCAATTGGTTTGATAAGCTGATTTTTGGGAGTTCAAACTCAGAGTGAATGCCCAGTCTTTTCTTCAAATCAGCTAGGTGTATATCGAAGGGTTTTGGATCACCTTGTGCCACAAATATTTGCCCTAAGTGTAGAAATCTTATTTCTTGGAATAACGTGGAAGGGGTTACCTTCATGCGGTGCATCCACAGCTGACCGAGGATCATATTATAGTTATTTTACTGATCTGTAATATAAAATTCGATGAGGACCGTCTTGGGTCCTAAAGTGACTAGTAAAACTATGGTTCCAATTGAAGTGGCCTTGAGGCTATCATATCCTCTTAACATATTTCATGTTGTGGAATAGTTTATCTCTCCATATCCTAAATTTTGAAGAAAAGTGGAGGGGACTATGTTAAATGCTGCCCCATCGTCAACCATTGCATGTTTAACAAAATTATTGTAAAACCATACTTGCAAATGTAAATTTGGGTCACCTCTTCGTGCAATCTCAGCATCTGTTGGCATTTTTCTTATATCAAATATAAATTCAGTATCCCTATCTGGCTGCCCCGAAGGATAAACATCAAAGTCTACATGGTTTACTTGGAATAACGTGGAAGGGGTTACCTTCATGCGGTGCATCCACAGCTGACCGAGGATCATATTATAGTTAGTTTACTGATCTATAATATAAAATTCGATGAGGACCGTCTTGGGTCCTAAAGTGACTAGTAAAACTATGGTTCCAATTGAAGTGGCCTTGAGGCTATCATATCCTCTTAACATATTTCATGTTGTGGAATAGTTTATCTCTCCATATCCTAAATTTTGAAGAAAAGTGGAGGGGACTATGTTAAATGTTGCCCCATCATCAACCATTGCATGTTTAACAAAATTATTGTAAAACCATACTTGCAAATGTAAAGTTGGGTCACCTCTTCATGTAATCTCAGCATATGTTGGCATTTTTCTTATATCAAATATAAATTCAATATCCCTATCTGGCTGCCCCGGAGGATAAACGTCAAAGTCTACATGGTTTACTTGTGTTTCCGGAGGAGGATTTATGTTGATTAAATGACCAAGGCCTAATGATTCTAAGAGGGCATCCCTATGGGTGGGAGAGTTCTTTAACAAATCTAAAAAGGAGGTGTGAGAGAAGGTTTTAGTTAAGTCATTAATTAAATCATAGGCACCTATGGGTTTTACCAACGTTTGTTGCATGTTATCTGGTTCCAATGGATAACTTGGAGTTGGTTGAGAGGAATAATCCCATGTTCTCGTTATGGTTTCTATGGGTAACTCGGTTTCTAACTCTACCAAACCAACTATCTTAGTTTGGGGTTGAGTTCCTAGTTGGGGTGTAACTAGTGGATTTAATGAAGTTGAAGCTTCATGATCATTGTTTCATGTTACAAGACTTTGTTTGTTTCGTTGGGATCTAGCTTGTTATTGTTAGAATGGTTTGGGAGTGGATCATTAAAGATATTGAGGGGTGTATTTTGAGGGAAATTTTCCCTGTGTAAGTGTTTAGTGTAGGTATTACAGAATTTTCTAAAAGCATATCTATAGAGAGTTGCTTTTGATCTTCTGGCAAGCGCTGCATGAATTTATTGTAGTCACGACAAGTCCTAGTATCGTGGCCTTAAATCTTGTGAAAGCCACAATACAAATTGGGATTATAATTTCGAGGTTGTTGATTTAAAACCTATTGTGGCCCAAAATTATGATAAGGTTGCTAGTTGTTAGAGTTAAAATTTTGAAGTTGTTACCTTTGGTTTTGACTCTGATATCCAGTTGGGTTTCGATTTGGACTTTGTGTTTGGATTTGTCATTGTTTTTATTGTTGTTGTCATGGTGGACAACTAAAATCCACTGCATTGATTGTTGGAGTAAAATTGTTATTTCACTGATTATTAACAGGTGGTGAAATGTTTACAACGTTTTCCTTTTTAACTTGATCAGTTACTCCATCTGTTGTAACTTTGTGGTTCTTGTTAAGGATCTTAGGTCCTTGATTAGCATTCCCGGTATTAGGATAGGCCACAGTGTTTTGATTGGGAGTGGTTAATTTCCCATTTGACCCATGTCTTACGACCACTATCTATTGTTGCTTGGTTGATTCAGAGAGCACTCTCAAGTACTTCATCGTAAGTTCTTAGTAGGAAATTTTGGACTTCTTCCTTTATCTCTCTATTGAGAGAATTAAGGAATAAATCACATAGTTCCATTTGATCCATGTTTGGAGCACTTGCTGATGAGTATAGAACCGTACACCATCTTTGGATAAAATGAGTATTGGATCCATTATGTTCTTGTTTAATATGCAAGAATTCCCTAATTCCCATTCTTAACAACTTGTTCATGTCGAAATATTTGATGAACTTTGACACGAGTTGTTTAAATGAGTGTATCAAGGCTTCAAGTATTCTGTAATACCAATAAAGGGCAATACCCTCTAAGGTCTTAGGGGATATCTTAGCAACAACCCTGTCCCAAGGAATTAATTCCCGTATGGTTGTGGCATAGGCCTTAATGTGTGCAGTTGGATCCCCTTCCCCCTTATATTTGGGTAAATCAGGATGAGGTCTTGGAAGCATAACACTTCGCATGGTGAAGTCTAGGGGATCTTTTAAATATTCTGAACCTACTACGTAGGCCTCAACCATCGATGGTGCTTGCTGAGGGGGTGGGGGTGGCAAGGTTTGTTGATATGGCATAGCATATGTATTTGCAAGGGCATAAGGGAATCCTTTTGGTTGAACGAACATCCCGAGAGAAGAGAACATGTCCCCTTGTGGTGAATTTGAATAAATCTTTAAATAAGGAGCATTTTTCTGGTATGGGTTGTTTGGTGCCAAGCCGGGAGGTGTCATGTTTTCAACTGGAGTGGTGTTTGAAAATGCAGTCCTACTTGGTGTTTATTGTGGGTAACTATAAGGATTTTGAGGAGGCATGTCTAACATGCCTGTTCCTGTAAGAAGGTCAACTTGACTAGGGTGATGCGGAGGGTTGGGGATTCCTTCTTGCCAAAAATATGAATTTTGGTTTGCTTGAGCAATTTCCATCCCTCTAACCTTTTTAACTAAGGCTGAAATGACCTCTATTGGTGAAGACACAGTGTTTTTCCTTAATGGCATTTGTTGTATACCTTGAGGTTGTAAAGGGGTATGATACCCCGCTATGAATTGATCATTACCCTGTCAAGCTTCGCCAAGGGAATTTCCCATAGGTGAAGGAATGGAGGTGTTTTCTTGGAATAGGGTATCAGATTGTATTTGTAAACTCGCTATAGGAGGATACATGTTTTGGAAATGTTTTTCAATTTTAGCATAGCATGCTAAGTACTCCTCATCCAAAAATGAGAGTGGATCTAACTGTCTACTGATATGTGGTCTAACCAAGACCCAAGGAGATGAAGTGGATTCTCTGGTAAATGTCATATTATTAGAGCCTTAGGGCTCTAGCTATTGTGTAAGTTGATCAAAATCCTTGATTCAGAATGAAGAACTAGAACTAGTTCTGTGAGGGGGAGTTTGAGATGACAAGTAATTACTTGAATAGTTATCAACCCATGCAGAAAGCGAGGGTGATGGTTGTCTATTTGTTTGACTATACCTTGCTTCAAGACCTGAGAGAGGTCTGCCATATGCATTGTACCCCGACATATTCGGGGGGTATATGAATACCCACAGAATAATGGGAAAGAGTGAAGGTGGATGAAAGAAAAGAAAATAAAAGAGGAAGAACTGTTCATTTCATGTTAGGTTCACCAATTTTGTACGATGGAAAAGTGACATGCGGGCATGGGAATCTACAAGTACCTCTTCCTCATACCTGACCTCCTGAGGTCATGTTGGGAGAGCTAGTGAATGTTGAATATGAATGGATACAGACAAACTAATTTGGTAATCTTATATCCTCAATACACAATAATGGAATCTACAAATCTAAGGCAGAGAAGGCCCTCCTAACCTGAATTGGTGTAATGGATCATTCGGATATAATAATTGTTTGGAGGCTCCAATCAATGTCGAACTCTACCGAGATCCTGTTTCTTTGTTGTTGGATAGGTGGGAAGTGACCTGTGGGAGCTTCGTATATATCTCTAGACAAGGTCATGAAAATGGTGATAGGAGGTTTAGTGGATTTGTAGTGAACTATGGGTGGTTTTTTGGTCTAGCCCAGAAAATATTAGATTTATTGGCTTCTATATTTAATATGGAGAACTGCATGATGATATCTAGCGAGAGTGGTGAGGATCTAAATACCAGTGTTCATAAACTGGTGTCAGTGCTTAACTGATTTATAGGCCTGTTGGGTTGTGGGACGTGGGGATCACAACTGTGATTTTTTGGTTGTTGTGGACCTGTTATGATCATGTGAAGAATCAATCCCTTCTTCCGATTATCCAATAATCATACACCTTTTCAGCTTCTATGTTTAGAACTAGAAGTTGCATAATTTTCTAAGAATACCTTACAGGTGTTCTGGCAACTTGAATGCGTAAGCTAGTATCTATGTCAATGAGGATGTCTCCTGCGTCAGGTTTTGGAACTAAAGGATCACAATCAAATTCTTGTTCTCTTTCGAATCCTTGTATAGTCATTCAGAAATTTTATCAAGGCAATCTATAGTTAGGATGGTTTGAACAAAATGTGTAAGCTTTTTTGTCTTCAATATTTAACCCTCTCAGTTGTTCACTAATTTCTTGTAGGTTTTTCATTTCTCAAAATACCTATATCCTAAGGTTTGGTCTATATCAGCTAATGTTGTGGGTAGATTTGCTTGAGGTACCATTGGTTCAAATATATTTTCTCTAGGCTCTCTAGGTCTTGTGATTGTCATTCAAAATGATTCAACTTTTAACTAAAATTAATAAACTGATTATGAAAGATGTATTTACACTATGCAAGCATTCTCCTATTTTTTTATTTTCGATGACGTATTTAAATGAAATTAAAGAGAAACTATTCTAGTATATTTAGAAAATGAACAACTAATCTAGTAACAGAATTTAAAACAAACAAAATAGCTTGGTGTGGCTATTTTCCTATGCAGTTATGATTTAATCTCAAATATCTAAGCAACTAATTATTTTAAATTGAAATACTCTCGATCCTACCTCATAAGTGAGGAATAAATCACAGTTTCTTAGAAACTATCAATCCCCACAGCTTCCCTGGCGATATTGAGACTGAGCTTTTGACGGAAATAAAATAATTCATTACTCTATTTGATACATTGTAACTAGAACTTTAATAGCTCAAACATTTACAGAACAGTGGTAAATCTAGTTGTGTGTGACTTCGTCCCCTCAGTGTGATCTCCTCATTCCTTTGTGTTCTCGTGAATCTAGAAAAGCATGTATGGTAGCATCAACAGAAGAAGGTATTCGAACAATGGCAGTTTTGGATATAGACCGAATACAATGTGAGTAGGAGAGGGATAGCGCAAGTGAACAGAGCTTGTCTATGTCATTCCTAGCGGGATTTATTGCGGGAATACAACACAAATACATCAAGAGCTTTTGAAACTATCCTTTGTGACGAACAGAACCTGCCACTCTAATGGATTCCAATCTACAAATGAAACTATTCTAAGCTAAGCTAATTGTATAGAATAGCAATGAAGAAAGACTAAAACAAGAAGATCAAATGACCTCTAAATAGCAAATGCAAACTAACAATGGAAGCAAAACATGAACCTATGGGAATTCTAATTGAGAAATTCAAAAGACTAAATAATAGAATTGTGAAGGTGAGGGGCCATTTGTTTGAAAACAAGCTGGCTATTTATAGCAAATGCATTTACCAAAGGGTAACTCCCAATTGAACTCTTTTACTATAAACAAAGGAAAAACACTATTCACAAGGCAGTCAAAACATAAATGCAAAGCAAAGTAGCTGAATAATGTGGGTAGAAATGAAGATTTACATTTGACGCGATCATTGAAAGAAGATAGAAAACACTTACAGGACCTCCACCCTGTGCATGGTGGCGGTTACAGGACCTCCGCCCTGTCCTAGGCGGTGGTCATGGGACCGCCACCTAAGCAGGGCAACGGTCTCATCACTAAAGACCAAAATACAAGGAAAAGGGGGGGGTAAATGGCAAAACAAAGCATGTCGAGGCTGAATGATGCATATGGGATAAAAACGTATACTTGGTGAGCTTTTATGGATTCTGAACACCTTGTAAGGAGACCTGTATCATCATTGGGGTATGTGTAACATCATTCCGGCAGTGCAGTACCCTATAATTTTAGGTATGTACAAAACCTTCTAAGTCAGTGACCTTATCCTAAAAGAAAATCAACATGTAACCGAAGCAGAAAAAAGTAAAATGGGAAAAAAATCTCCTAATTGGCTTGGACCATACATCATGACTCATACTTATGGATCAGGTTCTTATCATTTATCTTCACTCGATGGTAAACCTGAACCTAATCCCTTTAACGCCTTGCATCTTCGACCATTCTATTGTTGACTTTTAGTCCTACCTCACCTTCTACCTCTTTCCATACTCGTTCCTTGAGCATTATCCACTTCCTACACCATCACCAATGGTTAAACAAGAATCATGTGTGTGCCCATCACTCTTTTATCCTCTCTTAAATATGTGTACCACTGTGCTGCACATGGCATGATTCTCATGGATACTTTTTGTCTAGTTTTAGATGAGATCCCATCGTCATTTCACCTTTCCTTCTAAACAAGAATCTAATTCATCACCTTAGTCTTGTCCATGACTTCAAAGTCCTCATGTGGGATCCAACTCCTTAAGTCAAACTTCCAAAAAAAATATGACTCCCTCAAAATGACATCTTTCTCTCTACCTCGCTACTATAAATAGACTGCTCCCTCGAAGAACAACTATGTAAAGATCTTTCAAACAAAAAAGAGATAAAATAATCTGAAGCTTCCCGCAGTGATCAACTTCACGAAGGCCTCAAGGAATTAATTTCTTCATCCCACATAGACTTCCCACATCGATCAGGCTATCTCAAATATTCAGTCAAAACAATAAAACCTTTTCATCATGGACTTGCCCTTTGTGGCCTTGGATCTCTTGCCAAAAGGCATGCTACCTAGTACCATATAAAAACTAACCACTTTTCACCCTCTCACCATTCACACTTTCACTTCCTACCACCTCAAGGGACCTTGTGGAACCATGAAATTTGGTGATCATGTGACTACTTTTCCCCCTTATAATAGTCATTCATGTAGTGTTTTTCGGGTCTTATGTCCATCCACCTCTCTAAGGTATGACCCACTTGTTGTGATCCTTACCAATCAGTTGGCTTTCTTGCCTCCTCTTATCTTTTAACCTTCTTTATTACATATTGATTACCTTATACAAGAATATATCCTCAAGGCTTATCTTTGGGTAATTTTCTCCTCTTTCACCACAATCAACTCAACATCACCTTTACCAATCTACCCATAATTCACCCATACCTTGTAACATTCCCATTTTAAGACTTTAGAAACAAGGGAAAAAAAATTCATAATGTTCACTGTTCTAAATAAAACATTATTTAGAACACGCATTCCATACCAATCAATCTCATATTAGATAACCATATGCAGTTGTAAATGACTTGGTGATACACCGATCTATTCATTCCATAACTCAGTTACCTACCGATCTATTCATGTTTAACTTTAAGTATTGAATGCTTATCATATACTTGGTTTTTCCTACCCTAACCGGGTACTGAGTGATCTTGTTTAAATAACATATCTGAATATTTGTTACCAATATTCATCTGATATCACGTTGCTTTAAACTAGGTGACATAGGAAAACGCAACCAGCAGCTTGCAATACTTTGGCCAAATATTTACAACATACTTTGTATGTCACTATTCCTAGATGACATACTCCTCATTTTGGAATACATCTTTCACCTCACTCCTCTGTTATCATGAATGGTATTTACTGACTACCATTAGTCCACTTTTCCAAAGTTTAACCCTAGTCCCAGTTAGAAACATAAATCATTATAGGAAGATGCTCACAATGACTTAAGGTATATGGGCATACTCAGTTGATCTAAGTCAATTGGGTGTGCCAAGGTACCCCGAGCCATTAAGAGCTACTACCTATCCTAAACATGCCACTAACTTGACCTAGAGAGAAACTAAGTTCAATTCCTTATCGTGTGTAGATCTAGATGATCAATGCAGAAGGGTGTTGCCACATGTCAACTACAATGTTGTATCCTCGAGAAGACCGAAGTCTCCTCGAAGGTACAGCCCTACAGTTGATGTGTGCCAGCATCCTATAGAAACTGCCTCATCGTGATGTACATACCCCAAGGAGATTATTAATGTTTAATTAATTTGGATTATGAAACAGATTGCAGCATCCATGTTATCCCTAATCTAACACTCCTTAAGTCCTTTTTCTATACTTGAATCAACTAAGCATTAAAGAACTTCCTTTAACTCATGATTGCTTTCAATGTTCATTTGTTTAGTTTAACAATAGTTAACCAAAATAGGACAGCAATATCATAAGTTCCATTAAATATAACTTAATAATTTAGAGAAGGTGTAGCAACCAATTAGGTTTAACTAGAGTAGACTTTCTAGGGAAATGATGTCTAATGATTTACAATCATATCACCATTCTTTATATTACATTCCTTTTAGTGAGGAATAAACTTCCTCTACTTCATTAAGTGTTGGGGTTTGTCAAACCCTTCTTATCTTTCACAAGCTCTATAGTTTTATCGCATATTCATTACACATTCTAATACTATATTAGGATTACTTATATAAGATTGTTAACTTATGCAACTTAACAAGTTGTATCTTATTAAGGGAGATTAAAATAGTTCCTTGTTATGTAACTTATCAAGTTTATCTAAATTAATCATTTAACAGATATTAATAATATCATCCAAATAGGAATTCCATATTCTTCATAAATGTAAGATAGATTACACAACCAATACGATTAAATCTCCAACATTCAATTCCTCATTAAAAACTTATTCATTTACAAGACTATGTATTTTAGGCATGCTGTATAACAAACAGCCTTCATTCCAAAAAGAATACAACTTTTTTTTTCAATACAATTCAAGAAAGAATCAAAAATCTTTACATAAGGTTCAAAATTAAATAACCCAATACAACATGAAAGTTCTTGTCTTCTCTAATCACTTACGATGTCCATCTGTAAAATTGCTAGCATAGTTTAGTTCAATGAACTAAGCATGGTAAGCACTAAGCATTAAAGTAAAGTGCATTCCACTAATTGCTTCATTAAACAACTTTTCTTTCATGAAACAATTGAAAAACATCATGCAGATAATCATAACTAATAACATCAAGAAAGAAGACAATTAAGAAATCTAGATTTACTTTTAAGAAAGGAACATTTTGTAATCTGCAACATCAGAATTATTCCACAAGACTTAATTCATCCTATCAATTACTTTTTAATAATCAACAAGTCTTATCATTAAATTATTTCATATATTCATAAGGTTAGAAGGACACCTTTAACTTTTCCCAATTTGCAAGGAGTTAGTTACAGCATAACTGACATTCATAAGTTTCATCCCTCTATATAGATAAAGAAGAGAAATGAATAACGAGAAGTTCAATCAATAAACTTATCAGTCAATAGAAAAAGGATATCAAACCAACAAGGACCCCAAACCATATTTCATTTCATTTATACTATGAAATGAAGTCCATCATCTATTACAAACTTAGAAATTCTTAAGCTAATTCTAAAAGAGAACTCAAAACCGAATGCACAGTCAAGCCTGCATAGTTCTAATTTTCATACAACCTTCCCAGGAAGACCTATTCTCATTCACCTAGCTCAAATCCAATATCAAATCTCAGAAGTGTGTACACTTATTATTTTCCTAGGTTAGATTGAAAGCAAGAAACTACCACCTAAAATAGTTCCCTAACCTAGCTAGAAATAAGAAGAAAGTACCATCAAGATGAAGAAATAAACAAGGCCTACATTAGCATCATAACTTTAAAATAATGAAATGAAGCATAATGCAAATCAAGAACTCTATTCTTCTAATTGCCTAATTAAATTAAGTGGACCTATATAGTCCAATGGTAATCAACAATATTGTTTGCTTTGATCCTTCATGGATGCTTGGGTGTGAGGCCTAGCTCTTCAAGATGGATGATGGAGGGGCTTGAGAATGGCAAAAGGCTTTTAGTGCAAGACTATGTGTTTTCCTTTGATTTCTCAAGGGAATTAGGTGTAGGTATAAAGGTAGGAGGAGGTCTCTTTATATAGCCCAAAGGATAAAGGATTCAACACATCCTCATGAATGTGGGATAAAGGTAAGACATGATTAGGAATGGATAAGGTTGCTTTATTAAAGGTAACCTTACTTTAGAAGGGTTTAATTTATGCTTAGCAAGTCATGGGAGTTGGGGGTGCTTTAATTAATCAAATGTGATTAACTAATAGGTGAATGTGAGCTTATAGAAGCCAATTAGAGGAATAGTAGTATGATTTAGGTCATTAGAAGGGGATTAAATCAATTAAACATTGATTTACCAGTTACGTGAAGTGGAAGGCTAATTAATTGATAATAATTAATTAATCTAGATAGAAGGAGTAAATAATTAACGGAAGGTCGTTAATTAGGTTCTTAGTTGGATAAGCGACTTAATCGATTAGTGTATTGTAATTGATTAACGACAATGGAAGAGAAGATGAGCGCTATTGACAATATGTCGTCAATTCGTGGGAAAGGAGATAATTAGTGTACTTTAAGTATTTTAATTGCTTAGGTGTAATTATAGGTGTCTACATTTTCCCCTCTTTAGGGTGGTGTAAGTGACGTCACTTCAAAGATAGTAGACGGAAGAAAATTTTAAAGGAGAAAATTTTGAAGGGATAGAAGAAAAATTAGTAGGAGGGAGAGATGTCCCCTCGAGTGTTGATGGGGTGATGGAAGAAGTCGATTGATGATCAAAAAAGATGAGAAATAGGAAGAAGAATGGGGACGAAGGGGAAGTGATGTAGAAGAAATATAGACGAGGGGAGAGAAGAGCTTAGCCTCTAGCCGCTATTTGTTTGGAACAAATTTGATGTCATCATATTGCCATAGGAACTACATCATCGGTCCGTATGAAAAATATAAGCATACGACAAAGGTAGAATGACATGAAAAGCCATACTACGAACAATTGTCCATTGCTGAAAGTACCAACTTCACGTAACATACAAGAATGCAATGCAATACGATAAGGAAACAAGCTCATATAACAAGGAAAACAAGTATGAATGCACATATACAACCCAACAACGGTCAAGACAGTTGTATAAATGCTTTGTTATTAGTGCTAAAGAGATCCACAAGTTTTTGATTGACAACATGGGTTAAAAATGATGCCCCTATTAGGAAATAAGAGATAAAATATGTGGAATAATCCCTTACAAACTCGCAACAGTAGAAACTAATATGCAGAAAATATTGCAGATCTCAAATAAAAGAGCAGAATAAATAACACAACACAGAGAGACAATATTTAATGTGGTTCACCCAATATGGGCCATGTCCACCAAGAATCACTTGCTCAGATTTTATTACAAGCCTCCACTCTCTCAATACAATACTCAGATCCGTTTGGAGCTATGCTCAACAAACTCTACAAAATTCACACCTGAATTCAAGCACATCTGCAATACATTTGCTTGTCTATCTATCATATGCATAAGACCATATAAATAGACAATTACGTAAGAAATTTGATACAAAACCATGGGCAAAAAACCGTGGGTATCAAAACAATGGGTACCAAAAAAAAACCATGGGCCCAAAAAATAGCCCATAACAGTTACCCATTACCCATGGGTTAATAAACCACCCATGAAAATTTGCTTCAGGGGCTTCACCCCTGAACCCCCTAACCTGCTCACCGGCGAGCAGGACCACCGTAAAAATACCTGAGTGTAACACATAGAAGGTGTACCACACTCTAACATGAAAATAGGCTCCACAAACATAACAATCTCCCACTTGGAGACTGATTTCCACTGAGCAATCTTATTAATCCTTCACTGTCATCCGTGAAGGCCAACCAAAGTTGAACATAGCTTTATTTTATCCCTTGTGACCACCTTGGTCATCATGTCTGTAGGATTCTGACTAGTATGAATCTTCTCCAACTTCAACTTATCTTCTTCCAAAGCTATCCTGATGAAGTGATATTTCAGCTGTATATGCTTCATCCTAGAGTGGAAAGCAGAGTTCTTAGGTAGGTGTATAGCACTTTGACTATCACTATGCAGCTTACATTCCTTCTGCTTATGCCCCAACTCCTCAAGCAATTGTTGTAACCAAATCATCTCTTTGCTTGCCTCTGTGGCAACAACATACTCAACCTCCGTGGTTGATAAAGCCACCAACTTCTGTAGTCATGAAATCCAGCGCATTATTGTCCCACCTACAGTGTAAATATAACCTGTCGTGCTCCTCTTGCTGTCAACATCTCCAGCTATGTTTGAATCTAAATAACCACTTAAAGTGGTGTCTGATCCACTATAGCACAAAATTGTCCCCATGGTCCCTCTCAAATACCAAAGGATCCACTTTACTACTTGTCAATGCTCTTTACCAGGATCACTCATAAATCTACTCATATCTCCCAATGCATGGGAAATATCACACCTAGTGCACACCATAGCATACATCAAACTATCAACTGCTGATGAGTAAGGTACCATGGACATCTGGTTTCTTTCCTGCTCTGTCTTGGGACACTGCTCCTTTGAGAACTTAAAATGGCCTGCCAAAGGAGTCCCAACCAGTTTAGCATCCTGCATGTTAAACCTATCCAATACCTTCTTAATGTACTCTTCCTGAGATAAATTCAGCTTCTGTTCCTTCCTATCCTGATTTATCCTCATACCAATGATTTGTCTGGCTACCCCCAAATCCTTCATATCAAAGGATTCACTTAGCCGTTTCTTGAGTACTTTTTTTTTCTGCATGTTTTTACCTGCAACCAACATGCCATCAACATACAAACACATAATAATATAATTTCCATCCTCAAATTTATTTGTATACACGCAATGGTCAAAA
Source organism: Taxus chinensis (assembly GCA_019776745.2). Lineage (NCBI taxonomy): Eukaryota > Viridiplantae > Streptophyta > Pinopsida > Cupressales > Taxaceae > Taxus > Taxus chinensis. Next base: position 645,926,723 of record CM034147.1, on the reverse strand, counting down.
TGACATCTAATATAACCTTGCTCCATCATGAAGCTATCAAAATTCTTATACCATTGACGTGGAGCTTGTTTCAGGCCATATAAGCTCTTCTTCAGTTTGCACACCATCTCCTCTTTACCTTTGACTTCATATCCTTTTGGCTACTGCATATATAGCTCCTCCAAATCACCATGGAGAAATGCAGTCTTTAAATCTAACTATTCTAAGTACAAGTCTTCTACTGCCACTATTCTAATAATAGTTCTGATAGAAGTCATTTTTACTACAAGAGAAAAAATTTCATCAAAATATATACCTTGTTTCTGTGCAAACCCCTTGACCACCAACTGGGCCTTATATCTTTTCTTTCCTCTTTCTTCATCTTTAACTCTATACACCCAATTGTTCTACAATGATCTTTTTCCTTCCGGTAGCTTCACCAAATCCCAAGTCTGGTTCTACATGAGAGACTTATGCTCCTCATCCATGGCTTGCTCCCACTTCTTCCTAGCATCTACCTACATTGCTTCATCAAATCTCTCTGGCTCTCCACTATCAGTGAGTAATAAATAATAAAGAGAAGGAGAAAAATGTTCAGGTTCTCTTCTTACCCTAGAATACCTCCTCAATATAGGGGTTTGGGGTTCCTGTTGAGGGGGTTCCTGAACTGATTCATGTGTCACTTTCCCATCTAGAAGATCATCTACCGCTGCATATTCTTTCTTGGATTCTTCCATGTTTTCCTGCAACTGCTACTTATACATGACTTTCTCATTAAAGACCACATCCCTAGATCGAATGATTTTCTGGTCCTTAATACTCTAACATTTATATCCAAAGTCATCACCACCATAACCAATGAAAGTACATTTTTTTGATTTAGCCTCTAGCTTGGTCCTATCATCCTTGTCTATATGAACAAACACCTCACATCCAAAGACTCTAAGAATTGAATAATCAACTTTCTTACCATACCAAGCCTCCTTAGGTATGCCTCCATCCAAGGCACTTGAGGGTCCCCTGTTTATCAAGTACACAGTTGTACTCGCCGCTTCTGCCAAAAAAGAAAGAGGCATTCCTACATGTATCCTCATGCTCCTAGCACGTTCCATTATTGTTCTGTTCATCCTTTCTGATACCCCATTCTGCTGCGAAGTTCCTAGAACCATATTTTTCTTGTGGATTCCATTCCTAGAACAATAATCATCAAATTCATTGTTGCAATACTCCCCTCCATTATCTAACTTGAGACATTTTAACTTAAGACCTATTTCATTCTCTACCAAGGCTTTCCATTTAACAAAAGTATCAAATACATCAGATTTGTTTCTAATACAATAAACCCAAACTTTCCTTGTTACATCATCAATAAAAGTAACATAATAACTTGAACCCCTAAGAGATGATACCTGAGCTGGCCCCCACACATCAGAATGTACCAGCTCTAACTTACTCTCTTTCTTCGTAGGTCCAACCTTGAGAAACCTTACTCGCTTTTGTTTCCCATATATGCAGTTCTCACAGAAATCTAAACCTATTTCTGTATATCTAGGTAAATTCTTCTTTATGATGTCCATGCCCTTATGGCTCATATGACCAAGCCTATAGTGCCATAATGTTGTATCTACATCTGAAGCCACAAGATTACAATCATTAGTACTATCAGTGGATAAATACAAGGTTCCAATCTTCTTACCTCTTGCCACCACAAGAGCACCCTTGGTAACCTTCCAAGAGTCAGCTGTAAATATCACAGTGTAACCATCACTTCCCAATTACCCCGCCAATATCAAATTTCTCCTTAATGTAGGCACATGTCTGACATCCTTCAATAGCCATGTATTCCCATTCTGCATCTTAACCTGAATAGAACCTTTTCCAAATATACTGAAAGGCTCGTCATCACCAAGAAAAACATGCCCAAAATCCCCTTGAACATAATCAACAAAATAATGCCTATGTGGAGTAGCATGAAAAGAAGCCCCTGAATCTAAAACCCAAGATTCAGTAATATTATGTAAAGAAAGAATCAAAGCATGCATCCTGGCATACATTACCTGATGCCACATTTGCCTCCTTATTTTCTTCCTATTGTTTCTTCTTGTCCCGAAGCTCCCAACAGTCCTTCTTTGCATGCCTAGACTTTCCACAATTCCAACATACAATCTTGCTCTTGGATTTTGACCTTGCCCGATCTTTCGATTTTCCACAATTTCCTCTATTCTTTTGTCTCCCTCTAGTTTCCACTGTCAAAGAATTCCCTGAAGTAGAAGATTCACCAGAGCTTTTTCTTCGCATTTCCTCACTTAGAATCACCCCTACAACATCCTCAAACTTCAGCTTTGAGTTAGCTGGAACTGAGTTGCTTACCGCCATTACCAGGCTATTCCAGCTTTCAGGTAAAGAGCACAGAAATAATAAAGCCCTAACTTCTTCTGTAGACACCAAATTTGTGTCTTACGACCCCTTGTGACCCGCATCTCATCTCGCAACTTAACCTCATCACCTAAACCTTACACAATTATTTATTAATTACCTTGTAATTGATAAATCCACATCACCTTACCTGCCACCTCATTTTGCCACCTCATCATGACCTAGCCCTAACCCTAAAATAACCAAATTAAGACTTATGGCTTGGTCTAGACTCACATCCATAACTAATACCTCCTTACTCGCACCCAAAACTGACCTCCTAGCCACTTGACCAAGCCCGCAACTGATCTCTCGGGAGAAAAGTAGGGAAGGTGGGTTATTTTACTAAAAATAGCCTACTTTTTCCTTACCGATGCCGGTTCCTACTCGACTGCCATCGGTTATGCAACCGCCATTGGTTCCCTGTAAATGGGCTCCCCAAACCAAAAACAAGGGATCGGAATTTCATTTTTGGGGATTAGGTCGAATGATTTTTGAATCAACAGAGATCATTGGGAGCGAAAAAGAGAGTCCAGATCTTCACTTGACCGAGCAGAGACGAGTGGAAATACCAGAAGTGTTTACAGCAAAGAAGATCAGCTTGCATCTTCGTCAAAACCAGTAAGTCACATCTTGCATGTCCTCTGTTATAACATTTCTTATGCCTTTTGAATTACAATCCTCATAAATCCATCGCTGAATCCACTACCCAACATGCATATTACCTCTAACTATCATTCATCTACCTCTCATCACCTTATTTCCTAATACCACCTATATACATCCTTACAAACAACACAACTACCCCACAAAGCAACTAACCTACAGATCCTAGAACCCACCGGTATCGGTTATCAATAACCGGCATCGGTTATCAGTAACCGGCATCGGTTCCTCCGGTCAAAACCAGAAAACCAGCGTTTCCCCTACCCAGTTCAACGAAGCAACTTAATTGATATTTTACAGTCTTTTGTGTTAATTCATATTAGCAGGGAAACTGACCACCTTCGAAAGGAAGTTTTATATTTCCTGGGCCCAAGGCAGTTTCCTCATTTATTGTCTAATCAAAATCTTGTGGTCTTGTGTTCTTATTTGCAGGTAGTCCTTCCAAGACAAAAAGGAGTTCTTCGCAATCATCCTGATCTTTCTCTACGGTACGCGCACACCATCTCAACATTCTACAAGTATTCCTCCTAGCCCCTTACCTTATCTATTTCTAAAAGGAACGAATCATTCCGAGTGAAACATTTTGGCATGCCTTCCCTACTTTTCTCCCGAGAGATCAGTTGCGGGCTTGGTCAAGTGGCTAGAAGGTCGGTTTTGGGTGCGAGTAAGGAGGCATTAGTTATGGATGTGAGTCTAGACCAAGCCATAAGTCTTAATTAGGTTAGTTTAGGGTTAGGGCTAGGTCATGATGAGGTGGCAAAATGAGGTGGCAGGTAAGGTGATGTGGATTTATCAATTACAAGGTAATTAATAAATAATTGTGTAAGGTTTAGGTGATGAGGTTAAGTTGCGAGATGAGATGCGGGTCACAAGGGGTCGTAAGGTTTTTAGTTTGGGGAGCTCTCATTGAAATTCTTCAGGGGATCAAGGTCTTACCTAATGAAGCCCTGCCTGTTGCCTCCATTCTAACACCCAATCACATTGCCTCTCTCACCAAACAACCCACCGCCCCAACCACTTCTGTCTCTGTACCACAAGCTGCTGCAGTCAGTTTCTCTGAAGATGAAATTGTCGATTTTGGTATAGAAGATCCTGACCCTGCCCTGTTCATCTCAGCTTACGTCCGGGACATTCGTGTACGTCGTGTTATGATTGACGGGGGTGCTAGCCTAAACATCATCTCTTCAAAATCTTTTCAACAAATGAATATCCCTTCTAGCTACATGTGTGCCAACCCCATCATGTTGCGGTCATTCAATGACGCTATTACCTCTACCTTAGGCACCGTGATCCTCAACATTCGGGTAGGACCACGTACTTTACCCAAAATCTTCTATGTCCTTGAGGGAGAGTTCCAATATAATATATTGCTGGGTCATCCTTGGATCCGAGCCATGGGATGCGTTCCCTCAACCTTACATAGATGCATAAAATTTGAGTACGAGGGGAAGTCCTACACCGTAAAAGATGATCCTCCCCCCTTTAAAACCTGCAATATGTTATACCACCCAAATGATGTGCTGGTACCAATTAAGACACCTGTTCATTCAACCCAACCATCTTCTTCAACTATGCCTCAACCATGTACATGAATCGCACCTACGCCTTCAACTAATGAAACCACCGTTGCAAAAACCACTTCCCTTCCCACAGCTAACATCCCAACCGCAGACCGCTTAGTAGATGTTTTTCAGTGCCTTACGTTGGGGGAGTATCACCTATATAACGTTAGTTCTTTCCATACCCCACAGGAGTACGGACAAGTACATGCCCATCCTAACTATGACCGTCATGTGGGGGAAGTAATCTCTTACGGACCACCCCATTTCCACACCAACCTAACGTATGGGGGTGTTGATGCATCCTCCATTACCCCTGAACCTCCTCTTGGTGTGGTTCCCTTTCAAGTCTGATTTTCAGTACCTGACAAATCATCGCTTCGCCCTCGCCTTCTTGACTCGATGTACTTGGAAAGGCTTTGGTTTTGGTCTTTATGAACAAGGCCGACATACACTCATCCCCATCACCACATGCAAACATAATGATCATAGTGGTCTCGGTTTTCCTGAAACACCTACACAGGAGACACCTCGTGTCAGCTGTATTCTGGAAGAAGACAACGTCACCCCTACCAAACCATCATCACCCACTTTGCCATCATCACCCACAGAATCTATAGACCCTGAATCTATCCCTCCTAACTTTTTTTTTTTCATAAATGCTATCTTTATAGGTCCTCTCACTTATCAACGTGATAAAGAGGACCCATCTTCTCTTCCCCTTCTGTATCCAGACATGATCGAAGAGGATTCACCTTTGATTAATGTTGTTGAGTGTCAGGATGACGACTCCATCCTCACTTACCTTGGCGTGGATGATTCTTATATTCAACGAGCCTTACCATCTGAAACCCAAACCAGGCTGAAAGAATCTACTATAGAAATCAACATCCACACGGAGGAGGATCCTCACATTGTGAAGATCAGACAATCCCTTAACGCATCAGAACAAGTCACCTTTGTTACTTTCCTCCGTGCTCGCAACCAAGCTTTCGCTTGGTCCTATGCTGACATGCCAGGAATTGATCCTGACCATTACTGTCCATAACATCACTCTGAAACCCCGATTCCAAACCAGTCAAACAAAAACTAAGAAAAATACATCCATGCATTGCCCTCTTGGTCAAAGAAGAGCTTCAACGACTTCTTTTTGTTTCCTTCGTCTTGCCTATTGACTATCCTCAATGAATTTCTAGCATCATACCTGTCACTAAAGTGACGGGGGGACTTCAAATATGCACGGATTTCTGGGATCTTATCCTTGCTTGCCGTAAGGATGACTTCCCCCTACCTAGCATTGACCACCTTGTTGATCTCACTGCAGGCCATGAGATGCTCTCTCTCATGGATGGCTTTTCAGGATACAACCAAATTTTGGTTGCCCCTGTCGATCAACACAAAAATGCCTTCATAACTCCTTGGGGAACCTTCTGTTACCATGTAATGCTATTCGGCCTTAAGAATGCTGGTACCACCTATCAACGGGCTATGACCTACATTTTTCATGACATTATGCACACTATCCTTGAATATTACGTCGAGCGATCTTGTTGGCAAGTCTAAACATCGCAGTGAACATCTCAATGTTTTAACCATTATTTTTGACCGCCTACTACAATATTCTGTCCGTCTTCAACCAAAGAAATGTGTCTTTGGTGTCCTTTCGGGAAAGCTTCTTGGTTTTATCATCTCTTTGCGTGGCATCAAGGTCAATCCATCTAAAGTCAAAGCTATCATAGAAATGCCCCCACCTACTAATCTCAAACAATTGCGTAGCTTACAAGGTAAGTTACAATCTATCTGACGTTTCATTTCCCAACTCTCGGATCGATGTTAACCTTTCCATCACCTCCTTAAGAAGGACATTGATTTTCAATGGAGCCAAGAGTGCCACCAAGCCTTTGAGGCTCTTAAAACTTATCTCTTACAGCCACCCGTGCTTATCCCACCTCAAGACGACTGCCCTTTCTACCTTTACCTTTCCGCCACTAACCACGCTGTAGGGGCCATGCTTGCACATTGTGACTCTGAAAATTGAGAACAAGCCATTTATTATATAAGTCGTACTTTGGTGGATTATGAGACTAGGTATACACATGTAGAAAAGTTGTGCCTAGCCCTATCATTCGTGGCTACCAAGCTCCGACACTACCTTCTGAATCACAAAATTTTTGTCATCACCAACATAGACCCCATCCATTACATGTATGCCAAACCTCATCTAAACCAACGCATCACCCGATGGCTCATGCTCCTCGCTGACCTCGACCTTGAGTTCGTCCACCAGAAATCAATCAAAGGACAAACCATCGCAAACCAACTTGCGGAAGCCCCTTTACCTGGGGAACAATTTACCAATTTTATATTCCCTGACGAACTCATCGCCACTCTTTCACTCGGGGAAGAGTCGTATCAAATGACCCTCTTCTTCGATGGATCTAAATGCCAACACGGTGGAGGAGCTGGCATTGTTCTCATTCCTCTTGACGCCGAGCCTATGCCTCTTTCATTCCGACTCGATTTCCCTTGCACTAATAATACAGCGGAATACGAGGCCCTTGTTCTGGGTCTCTAGGTTGCGCTGCACTTAGGTATCAAATCTATCAATATTTTTGGTGACTCTCAATTAGTAGTCAATCAAGTTATGGGCATTTACCAATGCAAAAATGAGGAACTTCAAAAATACAAACACTACGTGGATTCGCTTCTAGCCTTATTTACTCACTATTCTATCCAAACCATTCCATGCTCTACTAACAAATTTGCGGATACTATGGCTTGCTTAGCCTCACAAATTCCAGCCTCATCAACTGACTCTGACATTTTTGTCTTGGTCCAACAACTCATTTCCCCATCTTATTTAGCCCCGGTTGTTTGTACGATAAATACTGTGTCTGCTAACTCGCAGGATACCTAGTATCACCAATTCCATGACTACCTTACAACCTCTGTTCTCCCTTCTGACCTTACTAGTACCGGTAAATGTGCTTTTCTTAAACACATTTCTCATTATGTAGTTATGGGGGGACTCCTTTATAAACATGGCTTTGATGGCATCCTCCTTCGATGTCTCACCGGTGTGGAGATCACCCATACCATCCAACAAGTCCATGACGGTATTTGTGGTGGACATTTTAGTGGCCTTGCCGTGGCCAAACAAATCCTTCGCCTCGGTTATTATTGGCCTACTCTCAATAACAACTACTACGAATATGTTAAGTGTTGTGTTATGTGTCAACAACATGCCAACCTTCAACATACTCCTAGCCACCCACTCCAGGTCACTTGAGATCTTTGGCCCTTCTCACAATGGGGTTTAGACCTTATTGGTGAGATTCACCTGTCCTCTTCACAACGTCACCGATGGATTATCACAGCAACTGAATATTACACAAAATGGGTGGAGGCTATTCCACTCATTTCAACTAAAAAGGAAAAAATTATCAAATTCATTAACCATCACATTATCTGTCGTTTTGGTATTCCTCATCGCCTAATAACAGATAATGGTAAATATTTTAAAAACATGTTTTTACAAGACCTTTGTGACAACTTTGGTATCAAACTTAGTTTCTCATCGCCTTACTATCCGCAGGCCAATGGTCAGGCTGAATCTTCTAATAAAACCCTAACCAAAATCCTCATGAAAGTTGTCAATGAATCCGGAAGAAATTGGCATGATCACATTCCCTTTGCCCTTTGGGCTTATCGTACTAGCATTCGTACCTCTACTAATGCCACACCTTTTTGTTTGGTATATGGTACAGAGGCTATTTTGCCTCTCGAAATACAAATATCCTCCCTTAGAATATCTCTTCAGGATATTATCACCAATGATGATTTCCTGCCAAGAGTGGTTAGCCCAATTAGAGCTTCTTGACGAACGTCGTCTTACAGCTCTTGATCACCTTCAAATCTATCAAAAACGCATCAAACGTGCTTATGATAAGCGACTTCATGAGGGTACCTTTAAGGTTGGTGATCTTGTCCTCAAAGAGAATCAACATGTCACCAAACTAGAAAAGAGCAAATGTGGAAAATTTGCTCCCAATTGGATTGGGCCTTACATAATCACTCACACCTATGGATCAGGTGCTTATCGTTTAGCTTCACTTAATGGTAAGCCTAAGCCTGAACCCTTTAATGCCTTGCATCTTCGACCATTCTATTGTTGAATTTAGTGTTATATCACTTCTTATCTACCTGCTGCTCGTCCTTTGAGCTCACATACCACCACATGAACTTTGTTTCCTACACCTCATAATAAAAATCAAGCTCACGTAGTTTGATTCTCACCTCACCTAAATGATGTCTTCCCCTTTTTAGTCTAGTCCATGACTTCAAAGTTTTCAAATAGGCTGTATTCTTATGGGATTTTCTTAAATCAAACTTCCTACCAAACTAGATGCTTCACGCCAAAAAAACATCTAGCTATCTAAATTATATATAGATTGTTCCCTCGAAGGACAGCTATATGCCAAATTATTGTTGTTATTCTATATAGACTACTCCCCCGAAGGACAGCTATGCACTAAAATCATATCTGCTACTATAAATAGACTGCTCCCTCGAAGGACAGCTATACACAGTCAGCCTTTATCAGAAGCTTCTCGCATTGATCAGCTTCGTGAAGACCTCAAGAATAGCACAATCAATATCCCTTGTAGACTTCCCGCATCGATCAGTCTATATTCAGTAAAATAAAAGCCTCATTCAAAAAGAACTTTTTGGGTCATGGACTTGTCTATTTAGGGTAGGTTCTCTTTCGTCAGAACACTCACTTTGTAATAAATTCTCTGTACCTCAGCTATATCATCCACCTCACCTCACCATTTGTTTCAACTCAAGGGACGTAACGTACACCTGATATATTGTGATCATACAACTCTTTTCACCTATGGACTTCTCGTCTATGCATGGTACCTAGGGCTTCAAGCTCGTTCTACGTTTGGTGGTTTGTTTAGCTCTTTTCACCTACGGAGCACTCTTTCCGCTTTGCCTCGCATCTAGGATTGTGTGTTGATCTTAATCAGGACATGGTTCCCTACCACTTGGGTAGGCTAACTTTCGCTTCCCTTATACCTTTTACAACATCACCAATTCATTTCCGACACCAACAACCTTACCTTACCAATATTAATATCAATATTCTTACCAATCAACCAATTGCCTAAACCGTACCAAATTGCCTGAATTCGCCTCTCCCTGATCCTAAGGGAGAACTACATCGGTTTGAGGCCCCTCCTTGCTTTGTGCAATGGGCTATGTAGGCAGCACTTCGGAGACATGGGGTCTCCCAAGGTTAGCTTGACCATCCCCTACCATAACCTATCATGTGTGGTAAATATAAATATTTTTGTGTATTTCTATTTAATCACATTCCTCTTTATCCTTTTTCAAAACACAAAAAGTCAAAACGAAAACATTCTTATTATTATAACTCAAATCAACATACATATTCAGTTTTATTTAGATGTTAAACAAATACATCTTCTCTATCATCGACACGTAGGTCGGTACTCTTATTTATTCTTATACCTTACTAACATTTATTTAGACCCTCACGCCTCATCCCGAACTAGGTGATGATCGTGATCGTCGACCCCTCTCGCCAGGCCTCTCTGTCCTCAATGGTACCACGGCTATTGGTACCCAGCCCACTGATCTACCAATCTCTCCTGTAACATATGAATACGCCCTCTCGCATGGAGGATTCCAGCCTCTAGTCTCTCCACCCATGACTCCGCAACCACTAACGATCCTCTTGTCTCATTCACCTGCGTTTGGAGCTGCTGAACCAAATGCTGCAGACGATCCCTCTCTGCTGTAATCACCGCTATGTCAGGACGATCACGTACACCTCGTAGTTCTGCTACCCACCATAATCTATAGGCCTCTGTCGTTCCTGCATCCATTACCCTGCGATCGGCTGCTACCTCTTCAGGCCCTTCTGGAGGTGTTGGCTAGGGAGGTGAGAATACTGCCTCTGCATCGATCCTCATATAGGGTCTATAAGCCTGGGGTATATCTTGCACAAATCCAAATTGTCGCCGCACGCGATCTAGAGGAATCCTCTCATACTCACCTGGCCTATGCCCTGCGATCCACCTCAATTGCTCTACACCCCTCAACTCCTCATCTATATTCTCTGTTACCATATAGTTTCTGTAAGGCCGCCAACAGATATCCGCAATCGTCACTCTCTCCCATACCTACCTATAATACTCAAAGTCATCCGTCACGGCCTGGGATCTTGCCTCCTGTTCTATCTGGACCCATCGTCTGAATCTCAACCTTTGTACTCCGGTTTCTCCTAACTAGATGGATCGGCCTACTGGTCGCACACAAATAATGTGCTCATAGGCCCAACAGTGTAATAAGTATGAATAATCCAGTGTCGTTCTGTGATTTCACCTACAAGCCCATAAACCCCTGTATATCTCCACCAAATATGCAGGTGCCCATGCAAACGTCACGTTCCTTTCTATCATCTCCCAAATAACACACATCAATTCCTTTGGAAATCTTCCCCCTTCTGCCCTTGGTAATGCATAATACCCTACCGCTATCATTAATATTACTGCTAACCTTGTCTCCTCAGGATGTGCTGCATACATTATCCCATACGTAAATGACAAACCTCGTTGTGTTAAATCTCGTGCGTATGGACCAAATACTGCTGTTATCACTCCCCGTGCCGCGCTAGGTAATGCCTGATATACTGGTTTTCCTGTAATTGGGAGTCTCAAAATATGGAACACATCTTCCAATGTTACTGTCATTTCCCCTATTGGCAGATAGAAGGTATTTGTCTCAGGATTCCATCTCTCAATCAACGCCTGTAACATAGCATGGTTATGTGCGATTCGTGAATAATAGCGGATTCCACTTAACCCCAAACGATTTATCAATGTCCATTCAGCTGGCGTTATATCCGCTCGGATTCGTGACAACAGCACTGGTACACTATCATTCATCCTCAACCCTGCCTCTGCCTGCATACATCCAAATAACAAAAATCCATTCAATTCCTCCAATCCCCTCGGGTTTTTTCTCAAATTCTGGAAATTCCTACAGCAACCAGTATCATTTACAGCTAACCGGTACTAGTTGAGTAACCGATACCGGTTATCCCTAACCGATATCGGTCCCTGTTATGCCTAAAACAACCACCTACGACAATAAATTGCTCGTTTATTCCTCTCTGTATACACAGACATACTTGAAACCCTTGATTACCTACCATGTAACACTCACCCCATTTATAACCCTTGTTATCATCATCTTTTCTTTCTCATATCTACCCACATAATCTCCCCCATCTTATTCACAAAACATGCAGTAGTCAAATCACAAACAAAACGTTACCTCTTGGGTTGCAGTAGCTTGAGGTGGCCCTTGTCTTCCCTCTTGTCCCTACCTGCTAGATGTTTCTCCTCGTCCTGCCATTATCACCACCTTTTTCAAACCTGCCTTTCTGTCTTCTGAATCTCAGATCACAATCACTTTCCCTATCTCTTTACTCCTAATCACTCAAATCTCTCATGCAAATACCTGTCTTAGTCGTCAAAAAGCGTCGCGTTCGTGTATTTAACTCTTGCATGGCTCTAAAAATAAGAACTTAAGTTGCCACCCCTAGCTTTTCTATTTTTAGAAAAGCTCATAACTAAATAACCGGTATCGGTCATGTGACCGATATTGGTCTAGCAGCTACCGACATCGGTTCGCTAACCGATATCGGTTATAGACCTATCTTTTTACAACATGGTTCTTTTTCTTCATTTTCTACCTAATTTTTTGTCGCGCCCACCCTTTTTCCTGCATAACAACACCATTATCCATATTTCTCCATCCACCACACATATCATTAAAATGTCCATAACATCATCTATTTTACAAAAACAAACAAACCATCAACTAAGTCACATCTACACAAAACCAAAAACTCATCATTTGGATCCAACTCATCAGATACATATATAACAATGTCACAAAACCAGCCCAAAACATGCAACATTTCATCATATAACACATCATCCATATATCAACACATTAAATAAACTCATCATATATTCTATACCACAAACCATTGACGAAATACTTAAACACATTTTTGAACACTGCATGTGGATCAAAACATCATCTCTATATATATATATATATATATATATATAAATTTTCAAATATACAATGTGCCCTACATCGGGGCCTCTGTGATCTCATCATACAACTAAGCCGGCACGCAGGCCGCAATAACTATCCAAAATCTCGACTCAGCTCACAGGCTGGTCCCTCATATCAAAAATATACTCAGCTCACAGGCCGGTATCAAATATACAACCCGTACTCGACTCGCAGGCCGGTATATAATGAATAAATGAATCCATACATGATTAAATGACGGCACACAGGCCTCTATCAACATAACCGGTTCGCAGACCGGTGCCCATATCTAATATACAAAATACAAAAATAATGCAGGGATCCCTCAGCTCTCCCCACCGCCCTCGGCACCTCTCCCTGCTAGTCCCTGTGGCACCTCTCGCCTACTGCGTGTAACAGACACGCTCGGCTGTGGCTGCACCTCCCTGTGATCTCTGACTACGTGAGGACTCCACTCGGTGTGCCGCATATGGCTGATACTCAGCTCCGGTACTATCAAGAACATCCTGATAGTACCGGGCCTCCGCTCTTGCCTCCATGTATCTATCCCGTGCCACCGTCGGTACTGAGGCTGGTCCCCGGACTCCTACTGCCAGTACCCCCTATGCCTATGCTGGTGGTGCCTGTGGCTGTGCCGCTGCTGGCAGTGGTATCTGTACCTGTGCCTGGGGCTATGGCTGTGCTGCTGCTGGTACTGCTGCCTATACCTGTACCTGCACCTGTGGCTGTGCTGCTAGTGGTGGTGTTGCCTGTGCCTGTGCCTGTACCTGAGCCTGGGCTAACTGCCCCTGTAAGACCCCTATCTATGCCTACGCAGCAGCAAGCTACCCCTGTAATAACTGCACCTGGCCCCTGAGTTGATCTCTCTCTGCCGTCACCACTGCCAAGTCTGGCTGTGCGGGCTGTGCTACCCTCATCGCTCTCTGACCAGCCCACCAAACCCTGTATGCTCCTGTGCACCCAGCATCATCTACGCCATCATCTGCTGGCCTCTCTGCAACCCAATCTGGATCCAAGGGTTGTGGTGCAGGTAGTGGGGCCTCTAAATCATCCCTCCTGTACTGAGGGAAGGGAGGTGGCTCGTCCTAGTCATAGCCCCATCTGCTTGCGTACCCTCTCTAGGGGTATCCTCTCGTACTCTCTCGGCCTCCGTCCTACTATCCAGAAAGTGTACTGGATCCAGCGTAACTATACTCGGCCTCCTCTGTGCGGGTGATGACCTCTGTAAGGTCTCCATATAATGTCTACCGCTGTCAGGCCCTCTAATAAATGTCTATAATACACCACATCTCGCCCTGCAAGAACTGCTCGTGGCTGCCCCACGACCCCCAACCACCTCTGAAAGCCATATCTGTATATGACCTATGGCCCTGGCTGCTGGGGTAACCCTACTGGCCTGATGCATATGATGTGCTCATATGCCCAACAATGCAGCAAAAATGTCGAACAGATACCGAATCGCCTCATCCGGTGATAACCCCAGAGCTCTCTGTATAGCTGCACCAGATACACTGGTGCCCATGCATAGCAAGTATGCTCCTCAATCATCTTAAGCAACACCCCCCATCAACGCCCGTGGAAAGCGGCCTCCCTCTGAGTCCGGGAGGGCGAAGCAGGTGATCCTAATCATCATCAGCACAGCCAGCCGTGTCTCGTGTCGATGCGCACGGTACATGTTACCATACCCAATGCTCGCGCTGTGATAGGTAAGTAGCGTGACTGCATCTCCAAAAACCTATAATATGCTGTCCATGGCAGTCTCTGAATCTACCTGGAAGACTGCCTCTCCCTCGATAGGTAGTCGAAGGATGCGATACACATCCTCCAACGTGATAGTCATCTCCCCAGTCGGGAGATGGAACACATTGGTCGCCGGATCCCATCTCTCGATGAGGGCGACCATCAGGCTGTGATCTCTCTCTATCACTCTGTACCTCTGGACTCCACCAAGTCCCACCTCGCGCATGATCGCCCAGTGAGCTGCGGACACATGTGGTCTCATCCGCACCAACAGCGGGGGCATCCTATCCCGCATCGTCAACTGCTGACGTTCCTGCAAAACCAACCCACATCCTTAGACCTACTCTTTATCACAACATCTACTTTACCCTCTAAACCCCCTTTTACCCCCCCGACCACACCCCAACTCTCTACCACCCCCCCTCTAGAAACCTACCTTCAACCACCCAACCCAAAACCCACCTAATCCAAACCCACCCAAAGCCCAAAATCTACCCAAACCCAACCCAACCCACCCCAACCAAACCCAAACCCACCCAACCCAACCCATACCCATACAAACCCAAACCGACGCCGGCCGACATACGACCGACGCCGGTCCAGCCCAACACACCCTGTCCACACAATTTCCAACCGATGTCGGTCGCTTAGCAACCGACATCGGTCGCTGTAATTACCGGGAGCCGAACCCCCGCGCGGCCCCCCGCCCATATTTTTCTATTTTTATACTTATCTACCCACCCAAACACCATAAAAACCTACCCACCCAGCCGACTTGCCCTATTTTACCCCTCTATCCTCTTCGTTTTTCAAATTACGTCAATTTACTCATTATTTCCTAAAAAATGTAAATTCCTGCCCAAACCCCCAATTTCGCTTAATACCATTCAAATGCACAAAATAAAAAGTTCCTAGCCTACCCGTACGACAACACGTTGTCATGGTGGGATGGGTGGTGGTGGTCCAGCTGGTCCAGCCCCTCTTGCTCCTCCTGCCTGTGCCATGGCTCCAATTCTACTCTGCTGGGTCCCCGGCCAATCAGCTGCTGCCTCCTCCTCACTCGGGCCCGCAAACAACTCACTCCTCCAGCAAAATAGCTCCACCTCACTCAATAAACCTCCAATCTCAACTCCCCACGTCAGACAAGTCAATTTGGTTTTCAAAATAACAAAGTGACAATGACAAGCCGTATTTTTATTTTTATAGGTTTTTCGCCCTTAACCGATATCGGTTTTATTTTGCCCTAATGAACTGGTATCGGTCCCTTAACCGATATCGGTCATGTAGAATCGACATCGGTTTTTCTGCCAACTTTCCCCCAATTTTTTGCCCTTATTTACCATTTGCCCCTTTTTTAACCACATATCACCTATATCCACCTTTGCTGAACACCATTTGTTTACCTATTCGGCCCGACCCAAGGCCTCAACCTACCTATTCGGCCCGACCCAAGGCCTCAACCTACCTATTCGGCCTGACCCAAGGCCTCGCCCTACCTATTCGGCCTGACCCAAGGCCTCGCCCTACCTATTCGGCCCGACCCAAGGCCTCGCCCTACCTATTCGGCCCGACCCAAGGCCTCAACCTACCCATCCGGCCCGACCCAAGGCCTCACCCTACCCATCCAGCCCGACCCAAGGCTGTAACCTAGCAACTTGGCCCGACCCACGGCCGTATCACTTCAATACCATACCCACAATCAACGTTTTATTTTATCCATCCATCCTGTACCTTTTGTTCCATCGAGCTCACCTGTTCGTGTTTTAGCATGATTACGGTCCTTGACTTGATCTGTCGACCAACTTTTCCTAGACCTAGACCGTGACGTTTATCTCAACCAAACCAACCATTTGGTACTGCCAAACACGCCTAAACGTTCCTGTACCTTACCTGTTATATACCCTGGAGCTACTTCCTATGCCTTGGATACCAGGATTATATCACCCTTGTTTGGATAAACTATCGACCTTTGCCTATGCACTGCTGGTTTGCTCGTCAAATCATGTACCCTAGTCATACTATTGCATTTTACCATGTGTCTGCTTCCTTGGACCTACCCCACCATCTTACCATCCCCTCTACCCCATTTACCCTTTATCAACCCTATCCCTGATTTCCCGTTCACTCAATCTGTGATAGATTTGAGGGGGATTACCTATACCCTTAACAGGGGAAACCACTTCATATTATTGTCCGTGCAGCTTTACAAAACAAGCTACACGACAATAAGGGGCTAATGTAGACACCAAATTTGTGTCTTACGACCCCTTGTGACCTGCATCTCATCTCGCAACTTAACCTCATCACCTAAACCTTACACAATTATTTATTAATTACCTTGTAATTGATAAATCCACATCACCTTACCTGCCACCTCATTTTGCCACCCCATCATGACCTAGCCCTAACCCTAAACTAACCTAATTAAGACTTATGGCTTGGTCTAGACTCACATCCATAACTAATGCCTCCTTACTCGCACCCAAAACCGACCTTCTAGCCACTTGACCAAGCCCGCAACTAATCTCTCGAGAGAAAAGCAGGGAAGGTGGGTTATTTTACTAAAAATAGCCTACTTTTTCCTTACCGATGCCGGTTCCTACTCGACCGCCATCGGTTACGCAACCGCCATCGGTTCCCTGTAAATGGGCTCCCCAAACCAAAAACAAGGGATCGGAATTTCATTTTTGGGGATTAGGTCGAATGATTTTTGAATCAACAGAGATCATTGGGAGTGAAAAAGAGAGTCCAGATCTTCACTTGACCGAGCAGAGATGAGTGGAAATACCAGAAGTGTTTACAGCAAAGGAGATCAGCTTGCATCTTTGTCAAAACCAGTAAGTCACATCTTACATGTCCTCTGTTATAACATTTCTTATGCCTTTTGAATTACAATCCTCATAAATCCATCGCTGAATCCACTACCCAGCATGCATATTACCTCTAACTATCATTCATCTACCTCTCATCACCTTATTTCCTAATACCACCTATATACATCCTTACAAACAACACAACTACCCCACAAAGCAACTAACCTACAGATCCTAGAACCCACCGGTATCGGTTATCAATAACCGGCATCGGTTATCAGTAACCGGCATCGGTTCCTCCGGTCAAAACCAAAAAACCAGCCTTTCCCCTACCCAGTTCAACGAAGCAACTTAATTGATATTTTACAGTCTTTTGTGTTAATTCATATTAGCAGGGAAACTGACCACCTTCGAAAGGAAGTTTTATATTTCCTGGGCCCAAGGCAGTTTCCTCATTTATTGTCTAATCAAAATCTTGTGGTCTTGTGTTCTTATTTGTAGGTAGTCCTTCCAAGACAAAAAGGAGTTCTTCGCAATCAGCCTGATCTTTCTCTACGGTACGCGCACACCATCCCAACATTCTACAGGTATTCCTCCTAGCCCCTAACCTTATCTGTTTCTAAAAGGAATGAATCATTCCGAGTGAAACATATTCATCAAATTCTATTGTAACTGAAGCTATCATATTCACAACCGTATTGAAATCATTTAAATGATCTGTTACTGAACTATACTTAGACATCTTCATATTAAACAACTTTTTCATTAAAAATATCTTGTTAGAGGCAGAGGGTTTTTCATACAACTTCCCTAATGCATCAATTATATATTTTTTCGTCTTTTCCTTTGAAACATTAAATAATACCGAAGATGCAAGACAAAGCCGGATTGTTCCAAGTCCCTTCCGATCCAACAAATCCCATTCCACATCTGTCATACTTGAGATTTTATTCACCTTCTCAGACAGTGGAGTATAAAGATCCTTCTGATAAAGGTAATCTTCCATCTACATCTTCCAAAGACTGAAATTCTACCCGTTGAATTTATCAACCCTAGATCTTCCATCATCTGCCATAGCTCCCACTCAAGCTAAAAAACTTTCCCTGTGATTCAACACTTTAGCAAACCAACCCAGGCTCTAATACCAATTGTTAGGAAATAAGAGATAAAATCTGCAGAATAATCCCTTACAAAATCACATTAGTAGAAAATAATATGCAAAAAATATTACAGATCTCAAATAAAAGAGCAAAATAAATAACACAACATAGAGAGACAATATTTAATGTGGTTCACCCAATATGGGCTACGTCCACCAAGAATCACTTGCTCAGATTTTATTACAAGCCTCCACTCTCTCAACACAATACTCAGATCCGTTTAGAGCTATGCTCAATAAACTCTATAGAATTCACACCCGAATTCAAATCACATTTGTAATACATTTTCTTGTCTATCTATCATATGCATAAGACCATATAAATAGACAATTGCTTAAGCAATTTGATACAAACCGTGGGTATCAAAACCATGGGCAAAAAACTGTGGGTATCAAAACAACGGGTACTGAAAAAACCATGGGCCCAAAAAATAGCCCATAACGGTTACCCATTACCCATGGATTAATAAACCACCCATGAAAATTTGCTTCAGGGGCTTCGCCCCCGAACCCCCCTGACCCGCTCGTCGGCAAGCAGGACCGCCGTAAAAATTCCCGAGTGTAACACATAGAAGGTGTACCACACTCTAACATGAAAATAGGCTCCACAAACATAACAGCCCCAAGTAAGGATACATGCAAGGGGAAATGATAATGGACATGGGGTCCATGAAAAGTGTTTGTGTGCAACGAAACAACACCAGCCAACAAAAGTGACCCAGAGTGCAAACGAAGCAAGTAGCTAGCTTTGTGAATGGTTGTGAATCCGGTGATCCACGAGTCATATTAATCAGGGAAGATGTGAGACAAACCAATAGGATATGGATAAAATACCATGCGCAGGACATAAGTTTCAGCCGTAAAGAGCAAGTTACCATTTTGTAGGGTTTTTTACTTTTTAGGATTTTTTTTGAAAAATTTTGCCTTGTTTTTAGATATTTGAGATATATAATGTTTTTACTATTTTTTTGCTTTCCAAACCATGGTGAATAGTAGAATAAAGTAGGAGAAGAAATTGAAGGGCCTAGGGGTGACAGAAAGTGCCCTAGGAGGAAGAAATGAGAAACAAATGACAAATAATGTCCTTGTTTAATGGAAAAATTAAGAAAAAATAATTATTTGAAAAATAATTATTGTATAAGAGTGTGAAGAAGAATAAAAATCTCCAGGGAGCATTAAAATTGCCCAAGGGAGAAGAAAGGTATCGGGCAGCAAAAATTCCCCAATACAGTGAAAAATAAGAGAAAAATATTTATTTAATAAAAATAATTATTCCACAGCGAACAAAGGAGAAAACGGTGATCGAAACGGGTCTCCCGGCCCTCCAAACGGTGAAAAAAAGGTTAATATACCCCCCTAGGGAGGTAAAAACATCGCAAGTAATTCATTTTAACTGATTAGTTTGAAAAAATTTAATAAGAGGCTCTAACGGTCTGGAGAACTATGGTGATCACATGGGACCATTTGAGGCGTGTGGATATAGTCCGGGGGTACCAACGGCACACAGATGACGGCCCGTTTGTGAGTATCACAACCCTGCTCTTAAATTTTGTCATTAATGCCCTAAATTAGGTCTTTTAGGAGTATAAAACTCGTAGGCACACCTGCGCGCAGGCGCAGATGTGGGATACAGTGTGCATGTGCCATTTTGGAGGCACATGCATCCGTTTGAGGGTGCAGGCACCAGGTCAATGCACGCACACATGCAACCACAAATCACACATACACACACGCACATACACACACATGAGCACATGTGCATGCACGCACACATGCTGGGAAATGGGTGCACATGTAAAAAGTGTGGCGTAGGCATGGAGAGGCAAGCGCACATACTAGGGAGTGCACATGCTCAAGCGCAGGCACCAAATTGGTGGCGCACATGCCAAAAAGGGTGCACAGGCACCTGAAAGAGGGTGCACGCACCAAAAAATACACACGTGCAAGCGTAGGTGCCAGAAACATGGTGCACATGCCCAAAAGGGCATGCAAGCACCCTAGATAGGTAGAAAAAGATAGAAAAGTGTCCAAAAATGTGACACTTAGAAGAATTTTTAGGATTTTTGGGTTAACCCTGAAAGATAAAATAAATTTTTAGAGGAAATGCTAGAAAATGAGTGGTGTGTTATTTTGTAGAGACGACTACCAGTATTATAAACACGGGAGCATCACTCCCAGATTACCGAGTTAGAGGGTAGTATGTGCCAGCGCGACCACCGAGCTATGGCGATACTACTGGAGGCAGTGGGACTGGGCCCCATGGCTTGGATGCCTTCTATTGTACTAGATCATGGCCTCCTGACTGCGCTAGCCGAGCGATGGCATAGTGAGAGCCAATGTTTCAGACTGCCCACAGGGGAGATGACAGTGACAATTGAGGATGTTTGGAAAATTCTGTACGTGCCCATGATGGGTACATTGATTGAGTACAATTCGGATGCAAGGTTGATTAGAGCAACCTACAGTGCGCTATTTAGTGTGGATGACATCCCACATGACAAGATGACCATAGCTTTACATGAGTGCATCTCTGACCTGACATTGCATCGGGGACCTCTCTATATCATGTCGCTTATCAGTGGGTTCCTACTCACTAATAAGACAGGGACTTCATTCCCGAGAGGATTGTTGCCATTGGTTCATGGCATTTATAGTAGGGAGAGATATTATTAGGGGTAGTGTATACTAGCCCATTTATACTGGGACTTGCATTTGATTACATACCATGGTCAGAAGACCATGGGACTAGCATCATTGTTACAGATATGGTCGTGGGATCATATTGCTATCGAGTGCCCTGTATGCCCATTCTGAGTTTGAGATCCCGAGGAGCCATCATACATGGCTTGGATAGCAGCCGACATATATGTTTGTGGCCATCTTAGCAGCCTATTCAGATATAGGCAGGAGTTCGACGAGCTAGCAGTGATAGACGTCATTTGGTGTCCATATAGGCACTTCCAGTAGCCAGAGGATGCCACAGAGCTCAGCATGTGCTTGGTGGATCACTTCCTTATTGGATGCCAAAGCTATATCATGGAGTTGTATCGTGTTGATAGGTATCAGTGGCAGCTCGGTAGAGTACAGGGTGTTCCCCAGCTAGATATCTGGCATGCACGCATGGACTCAGAGAGGTAGACTGTGGGGCCTCAGATTGTAGCATCCCAAGCTAGGGCTAGTTTCTCATAGGTGGTCCCCCAGGCATGGGACCTATTACGATAGGTTAGAGACCTGGGGAGTACAGTTGATTATGTAGCGTAGTATGCTACAGTATTACCCCGGCGTCTTACTATTCTAGAGGCAGCTTGGGCAGCAAGCATTCACCCACCCGTAGAGGTATGGCATGGGGTAGAGTGGAGGGCTAGAGTAGTGGCATTGGGACCAGACCTAGAGGATCCATTTGATGGTTTCCCACATGATGCACAAGGTGCCCCACAGGCACAGGGACTGAGGCTGCAGGGCCCAGTATAGGCAACCATGCAGCCACCCAGAGGTAGAGTTTTTGAGTAGGGGTAGTCATCTAGAGCACCTCAGGGACCAACCTCTGAGGCACATATAGCCCCCCAGCCAGTGGCATAGAAAGCCACAGCACAGGCACAGATATAGCAGCTCATAGCCGAGAGAGATGTGGCTAGAGCAGAGAGAGACGAGGCTAGAGGCTAGTGTGTGATAGCTATAGCAGAGCGTGATGAGGCTTGATCCCACATTGTGACATTACTATCAGGGAGGGATCAGGCTCGGGTCCAGGCTGCCTAGGAGATGATAGAGCTACATGGCAGAGCCATATCTAAGAGATAGCAACACATGGGGCTTAGATATTGAGCCTCCTACATCAGTCCCAGTCATACGTGTGCATGGTTGTGGCACAGAGAGATCACATGTATGCACTTTCACAGGAATTATTAGCATAGAGGGACTACGCCCACGCCGAGCTACAGGTGATGACCACATAGAGGAATTGAGAGGTCATTGCTGCTAGACAAGACAAGACAGACCTGGCCTGAGTTACAGGCGAGAGAAATACTACCCTTCAAGCAGTGCTCGCCTCCAGTGATTTGGATCTGATTCGTGATGCCACCAGGATTGGTGGTGAGGCCCTTTTTTACAGGACATCATATTACAAAGTGTGCCACAAGAACAGCAAGCGGCACTGCCATAGTTATCAAGATCGAGTGCATTAGGCTCTCGCTCACGGAGGTCTGGTCAGTCCACCAGATCCGTTAGATAACCTCTACCAGAGCAGCCAGCGAGACCAGCTCCATCCCAGCCTCCAGAGTTCTGGAATCCAGAGGATAGATCTGGGAGCCTTGGCAAGGGTTAGAGTTGTGGTTGATAGCCATATTTGTATTATACAAATTCTTTTGTATGTATGCCTCTTATGAAGGCTGATTTTTTATGTATAGTGATGTTATACATGTTATTTTTGATGATGCCTCATGATGAAGGCTTGATTCTTTCAGATACATGCCACTTTTTTATGGCATTATGTATCATTGGTGTATTATATGGAGCACTTATCTAAACATTGTATGTATGTACACAGACATTATTGATGTAGCACCTTTATATGCCTCAACTGAAGGCAATTTTGATATAGAGCATCGATTTGTATCCATGTTTGATATAGATGTATGTTTGACACACATGTATATATATATATATATATGAGGATTACTTTGTTTTGGCTCAGATACACATGGTTATGAGATGATGTATTTCTTTGTTTTTTGATACATGCATATAGATGGTTTTTGCTTTGTCTCCAAACTCATGGGGAACTAATTGATGACGAGACATGAATCATATTTAATATCTTGAGCGGGCATGTTGCCTGCATTGGATTTGATGCATGTTATTTTTTTGATTCAACACTTATGGATGTTGTTATGATGTTATCAGATTCCACATTTTACATGTACATTATCCTGATGTTTGATGTATATACATGTGCTTATTTAGAATGTTAGATGATAGATCCGTAGATAATATCAAATGTATTTCTCATGTGTTACTTTGATGTATATGGACAGGATGATATGATGATATTGGTGTGGGGGGGGATAGATTTTTTATTATGCAAAACCCCTCTTGCCCCCATTGATGATACGATATGTGATGATTAGCTTAGCATACATGCATGATGTAAAACTTAGCATTTTTGTTTATATATGATGTATAGATGATGTTAGATGTGATGATAATGATGGTAATGTGATGTGAATGATAACAAAATAGAGCACATGCAAGAAACACAACCAAATGTTAACAAATAACACCAGGAATTAATGCAATACACCACGATTCGCCATGCTTTATTAACAAGTAATAAACAAAAACCAAGTGCTTAAGAAAGAACATAATGAATTAACACATGACATCATAATCTCCCAAAATTAACTAGCATGTAAAAATACACCACAATATGCACAAGCAAGAATAAATCTAATCTAGGCAAGAAAAGATAAATCCTTAAAAAGTACGCCCAAGCAACAAACAACTCAAAAGCAAGCATGCAAAACACTATACAAGCAACAAGCAAAGCAAGTAGACAAGACCATTTTCTTTTGTTTGTTTTTTTGAAGTAAATGTTTTTGTAAGATACGTTTTCATGGACTATCTTTCTATTGTTTAGGTTTTTTTGAAATAATTTTCTATTGTTTTTGTGTTTTCTAAAACAATTTTCTATTGTTTAGGTGTTTTCAAAAACAATTTTCTATTCTTTAGGTGTTTTTGGAAACAATTTTCTATTGTTTAGGTGTTTTCGGAAACAATTTTCTATTGTTTAGTTGTTTTCTGAAACAATTTTCTATTGTTTAGGTGTTTTCTGACGGTTTTCCAAAGCTATGTGCAAGTAACCAAGAAAGTGTGGATGCCCCCAGCATTAGATGGGGAATATACAAGGGCAGAAGCCACGCGCTTATGAATAAGAAGGTGAAATCATTGGGTTGCCCCCAGCGTAAGATGGGAAATAGTGAAAGACCACGCCCCTCATAGATAAATAGAAGAAGGCAAAGCTGGATCAAGGCTAGACAGGATGGTGTGCTCAAGGAATATCGAAAGGTAGAACTAGGTCTAGGCCAAGACAACTACCCTCCTAATACAGAATGATTGTGAACAATGAATCCTCCCGAGGTGCACGGAAAACTAGTTTTCACCCAAGGACTTGTCCAAAGTGCCACAATTACGTGGTTTTCACTAGTGGACGACCTGTTTTCTCTTTTCTTTTTCTGATGTATTTTTTGATTTTTTTGTATCTTTGATTTTCTTGCGCCATGTTCAAGCATAGAAACTCTTAAGATGCATGGAGTTCATGGGCTCCTAGAGTTCATCACCATTGGGGTGAGCCAGTTTGTATGCCCCTGTGTCATACTTGGCAACTATGACATAGGGTCCTAACCAATGTGGTTCGAACTTTCCTTTCTTCTCTCACTCCACTCTGGTGTTGAACTAGTTCTCCTTCATGACTAAATCACCAACCTCAAATTGACGAGGGATGATTCTCTTGTTGCAGTTTCTGGAGACTTTGTGTTGATATACTTTTAGGTGATTAAGAGCGTGAATGCACCTCTCATCCAGGAGCTCTAACTCAGCCAATCTTGCCACTCGATAATCTTCATCCTTATCCAGATAGTCCCAAAGAGAAATTCTTAACGATGGAAGTTCGATCTCTAAAGGGATGATAGATTATGTCCCAAACACTAGGGAATATGGTGTCACACCTGTAGGAGTGCGAATGGATTTTCAGTAAGCCCAAAGGGCTGGATGGATTTACAGGTGCCAGTTTTGACTTGTTTTTACTGACCATCTTCTCCATTATCCTTACTAAAGTCTTGTTTGTTGCCTCAACTTGTCCATTACCCTGAGGGTAATATGGCGTGGACCATTTTAATCTGATTTGAAATCGTTGGCAAAGACCTTTCATAGTTTTGTTCTTAAATGACTTCCCATTATCTGTAACAATGGCTGCAGGAATGCCATATTGGCAAATAATGTGATTCATGATGAATTTAGAAATCTATGCTCCTGTGACATAGGTTAAAGGGATGGGCTCCACCCATTTTGTAAAATATTATGTGGTTGTGATGATATGTGTATGACCATCAGATGAGGTAGGAGTAAGTTTTCCTATTAGATCAAGTCCCCACTTGGAGAATGGCCATGGGGTAGTGATAGGTTGCAATGGTTGCGATGGAGCATGGATGAAATTTCCATACTTTTGGCAAAGCACACATTTTCTAACATAATTGCAACAATCAGTTTCCATGGTAGGCCAATAGTAACCTACTCTCAATAGTTTCTTAGCCAAGACCATTCCATTTGTATGTGCTGCACACACCCCTTCGTGCACTTCTTTGATTGCCTGGATCAACTCCATCACATCCAGACAACGTAATAGATTCCCATCATAGCCACGATGATAAAAGTGTACCTCCTAAAAGGGTGTAATGGGCTATCTGGAGAATCAGGATTTGCTTTTCAGAACAGGAGATATCGAGAGGGAATGTGTTGTCGTTAAGATAGGTGAAAATGGGTTCGTACCACGGGGAATGGGGACCAACAACCTCACAAGCCAAGCAATATTCTAGCATGTCATATGCAGGCTGGCATATATTTTCTACGAAGAATGGCATATCATTGTTCCCTTGCAGAATACGAAGCATAGATCCCACCATTTTCATGGCATCCACCGATCTGTTCTATGCACTCTTGGGATTTTCTCAAAGGTAATGTGCACAAAATACTCCTTTAGAGTTTCCACTAGCTTTTTGTAAGGTATGAGCTTGTCATCCTTAACCTTATATTCATCATTAACCTATTTAATGATTAACTGTGAATCACCTACAACCTTAACATGATGAACATTCCACTTGATGGCTAGTTTCATCCCTGCAATGAGTGCCTCATATTCTTTAATTTTGTTCATGTAAGGGAAGGCTAGGTGGAAAGCCTGCAGTATAGGATCACCTGAAGGAGTAATAAGGACCACTCCTGCACCTAAACCATGAAACGTAAATGATCCATCAAAATGTATCTGCCACATGGCAGATTCTTCAATGTAGAGCAAGGAGGCATCTGGCAGATCCAAACTCAAGGGTTCCGTGCTTTGCAAGGGTGCTTCCGCTAGCTGGTCTACAAGTACTTGTCCTTTAACTGATTTTTGATGGACAAATTCTATGTCAAACTCACTAAGTAGAATGATCCAATTAGCCATTCTTCCCATGAGGGCAGGTTTGGACAACAAATACTTGAGTGGGTCAACCTTGGATATGAGCTTGGTCTTAGTATTTAGTAGGT
Source organism: Taxus chinensis (assembly GCA_019776745.2). Classification (NCBI taxonomy): domain Eukaryota; kingdom Viridiplantae; phylum Streptophyta; class Pinopsida; order Cupressales; family Taxaceae; genus Taxus; species Taxus chinensis. The sequence continues at coordinate 645,899,934 of CM034147.1, read as the reverse complement.
AATGGAAAAGTTTCTGAAAGGTAAAAATAGCAGCCAAGCAAGGTAAAAATAGCAGCCAAGCAAGCCTTTTCAATCTAAGGATAATTAAGTTCATAGGCGATGAGGGTGCAACTCAGATAATACACCACTTTCTCTTTATGGCTAAGGTCGTATTGGGTGAGCAGTGCACCAATATCATATTGTGTAGTGGAAATATAGAGCAAAATTGGTTCTCCCATAGTGGGAGGCATGAGGACAAGTGGATTAGCCAGGTACTGTTTAAGCAAAGAAAAGGCTTGTTGTTGCTCAGGTCCCCAGATGAAAGTGACATCCTTTTTAAGAAAATGGGTGAATGAGTGACATTTATCTGTAAGCTTAGGAGATGAAGCGATGAATGGCTTGAATTTTCCCCTGCGGGCTACGCAGTTGGTTGATATTCTCAGGTGGAGGAATCTCAATGATAGCAGACACTTTAGCAGGGTCTACCTCAATACCTCATCTTGAAACAATGAAGCCCAATAGTTTCCTGGATATCACACTGAAGATACACTTCTTTGGATTTAGCCTGACTTTGTATTCATGCATAGCATTCAAAGATACACTGCAAAATGACTGGATGATCCTCTCTTGTTTTGGACTTTCCCAGGATGTCATCTACATAGTCTTCCATAATATCATGAATCATATCATGAAAAATCACTTTCATGGCCCGCTAATAAGTTTCTCCTGCATTCTTAAGGCCAAATGGCATCACCTGATAGTAGAAGGTGCCCCAAGGAGTTGTAAAATTTGTTTTGTGTTGGTCCTCCTCGGTAATCTTAATTTGATTATAACCCAAAAATCCATCCATGAGTGATATAATTTTGTACCCTGCTGTTGAGTCAACAATCATATCAATGTTGGGCCAACAGAAAATCATCTTTAGGGCAAGCCTTATTGATATCTCTAAAATCCATGTAGATTCAGATGCCGATAGGTTTCTTCTGGATAGGAACAATGTTTGATATCCATTCATAATAATCAATTGGTCTAATGAATCCTGCTGCAAGAAATCTTTCCAATTCTTCCTTAACCAACAGGCATGTCTTTGTAAGACCACGCAAACACATCAATAAACTCTCACAGCAACATCGTGAATGTCTTTTTCTCTCTAGCCAAGAGTGATGCTCCCAATTTTACTATCTTGGGATCTTCTTCGGTACCAATATTGACATCAATGGTTTCTTCAACTACCAGTTTTAATAAATCCTCCATATGCGTAGGATTAGGAGGTAGGTGGAGATCTTCATCCAAGGATGTCTCCACGAGATTTTTATCCTTGGCGTGGTCACTTTGTCTGTCCTTTTATTTTCTTATTTGTTTATCAGCCAGTGCATCAAAGAGGTTTTCACTGTGTGACTTGGACTTTGATTTTTTTCTGAGGCTTTTCTTTAGAACTTTTTCCCTTGCATTTCTTCAAATTTTGCTGACCACAAAGTTTAGCCTCCTCACCGAAGTAGGCGCATGTGTCTAAGTCGATAAAGAATTTTTTTGTGATCTCCAATGGGGATCGTATCCCTTATGCCCATGAACTCTACAATAGCCTCGTCGTTCTCGAATAAATCTAGTGGCACGTGACGTTGTTGGTCCCTTTCAACAAGGGAAGGGTGTACAAGGTCAAGGGTTGGTTCAATGGGGGTTATGGTCAGGACAACGTTATTCATGAAAAGGTTCATGGAGGCCAGATCCTCATATTGGCTATAGTGGGAATTCGTATCGCTGTCTAGATAATCAGGGCTATCCTCATGCTCAGAAAAAGTCACATATTGATCATTGGGGTGTGCTCCATAAGGACAAATCCTAATGCCATATATTTCTATTTTAAAATGTGGAAGAGGGACTAGTTCTCTTTGTCCTTGTTCGTTCCTCCCACATCCTAGGCCTTTGTAGCCCATGGAGTACATCATTCTGCTAGAGTTTTCATATTTCGAGGTTCGATAACAAGATGGATGAGTGTCCTCAGGGACCCAAGTAGTAGGTGGATCAAGCAATTTCTCCTCAGCTAACAAGTCTCTAGGTAGGAATGACCCAATAGTGTGTTCCTCTCTAGGTCTCCTAAAGCAATAGTTAGATCGACCTCTAGTCTTGGGCGACAGTGAGAGGTCAGAAACCAAGAGCACTTATTATACATTATACTCCCCCCAACCATATTCCAATTTTCATCTCCCATGAATCAAATGGAGATATTTAAGTAGACGCCCCATGAGCACAAGAACTAAGAGAATCTAAATCCACCTGGGATTCCATGGCCTCAGACTGAAGAGGGATAGCTATATCTGCGGAGGGACATGTGTATGTACCCTTTCGTGCAAAGCTATTGAGAGCTCTACAATGAGAAAAGGGCTCTGAATCTCCTAGTATTGTAACCATGTGTCCTTCATGCTTCAACTTGATGCAATGATGAAACGTTGATGGCACGGCCTGCATGGCATGAATCCATGGTCAACCTAGAAGCACGTTATATGGAAGTTCCAAGTCAAGGAGATGGAACTTTGTCTTATGACAAGTGGGGCCCACCTCCATGGGTAGTGTGATGGTTCCTGCTAATTCCCTTTCTGCGTTGTCCTATGCAGTGATAGTGATAATATGGGACTCAAGATCTTCCTCCGTATGTCCTAATTGTTTAACCAACTTAAGCGTGTAGATGTTCAACGCAGAACTGTTATCCACAAGCACCCATTTCATTTTCTTGCAGGTGAAAACTACCTCAATGTATAAGGGAATATTATGTGTAGGATTCTTGGTAGGGATTTCCTATGGTTGAAAGTGAGATGCTCACTTGGTGCAATGTTGGCCACCATGGCTTGAAGGTGTGCAGGATCAACTTCTAAAGGCACTCTCGACCCCTGAAGAGTTTGGTATAGAATCTCCTTATACACATTGGATATCTTGAGAAGATCTAAGATCAAAATCTTAGCAGACGTCTTCTCAAGTTGTTCTAAAATGTTATATTTACCGCTTTGCAGGGTCAATGGAGAGGATTCCGAGATCACGAGGCAGGCATGCCTTGTTACCGCAGCACAGTCCTTTCCCTTAATCCGGATAGTATTGACACGGTCAGTAGGAGAGAAAATACATCTGATAAGTGAATCATAATGATTTTTATCTCTTTTGGTATACAAGTAATTCATGACTTTATAGTTTGGGATGACTCTCCCCAATCCGGCTTTGTCTTTTCCGATTTATCATGCTTGGGGAATGGTTCTTTATAAATCCCCATTTTCTCATTAGGTGTCTGTGTTTTTCCAAGGTTATCCACCTCTATCTCCCCGTTGTCAATGAGGTCCTGAATATAGTGGCGAAGCCGTAGAGATTTATCTATCTTATGTCCTTTAACGTGATGCATTTTGTAATATTCATACTCCTTATACCATGAAGGTTTAGGAGTGTTATCATCAAACGGTTGTGTTGTAGGATAGGTCATCATGTGGGCCGCATCCAACTATTTTAGTATGACTGACAATGGTTCATTGAGAGAGGTGAATGTTCGCCACTTTGGTGGTGGTTGAATTGGGCCCTTGGTTAGTTTAAAAGGTTGACCAGTTTGAACCATTTGAACACGTTTGGAATCAGTGATTCCATCTCCCACCACATTTTTGGTTTTGTTAAAGATTTTCATATTTTCCATGGGTTTGACACTTTGGTTGTCTTTGGATTGGGTTTTAAGGGTGCCTTTGGCAATGAGGGCCTTTTCTATCTGAATCCATTTCTCGATAACCGCCTCAAAAGTATGGACACAATGCATTTGGAGGTGGAAATCTATATCCAGGTTGAGATTAGGAACGAAAATACTGACCAGCTACTTTTTAGGGAAAGCACAAGGGAAGTGACTAGCTATCCCTCTCCACCGTTAGAGGAAGCTAGCGAAGGTCTCATTTTGGCATTGCTTGGCTCCACATAAGTCAGACATGGTGACGTCACTCTCTATGTTATATGAGAAGTGACACACGAATCTTTCTGCCAATTCTAGCCAGGTGAAAATTGATCCTCGTGGTAAGCGTGTAAACCGTTCTAATGCTTGACCTCCGAGACTCTTGGGAAAAATTCTAATAAGGTAGTTGTCACTATAAGACACCTCTTGACATGCCATGTAGAAGTCTTTAACATGATCCCTTGGGTCACCTTTTCCTTTGTATTTTTTGAACTTTGGCATATCAAATTTCTTTGGAAAGGGTTGAAGGGTCATTGTCTTATCAAAAGGATAGGGGCATAGTTCTTCATATTGATATTTCCTTATGCTCCCTATATTTCTTTCTTGTAATCTCGCAAGTGTCACTTTCATAAACTACACTTCTTGTGCGAGCAATTGTTCTTTAGTAGGAGAAGTGGTGATGTAAACATGATGATACCCTATGTCTTCTTCTCCTTGGTTTTCCTGATGGAGTTCATTGATCTTAACCTTCGGCCTCAACTTTTGAACGTTCTTGTTTGCATCTTTTTGTACATGGGAAGTAAGCAAAGCTAGTTGTCGGATTAGGTTACTGATTTGTTGCTTCTTCGTCTAAAGGTTGTTCCTCCTCATATTGCGGAGGTTCTTCACATGTTTCATGATCTATCTTGTTTCTTCATGGCACTTTGATAAAGGGTATTCTATGCCCTACCACTTTATCATTTTCTGCATATGAGGTAGAAGCTTTTCCGTGTGTTAAAATATCTTCCATATTGATAAGGGGACGTTCTTCCTCAGTAGCATTATTCATAGGTAATATTGGTTCATTCTTGGTGGGAAATTTGGCCCCTAATTCCACGACCCATGCCAACACTCTATCTTTTTTTCTGAGAGGAAACTCGTCTAATAGAGTGGGGTCAAAATCAAAGTCTGCGTGTGGCGATTCTAATTCATTTCCACTATGGTCGACCATCTCTTCTATTTCCTTCTCTACAAAAAACAATGGTCCTAATTCATGTCCACTGAAGGGGTTGGACCCTTGTCTATTAGAGGTTTCCCAAGCTTGCACTTGTTGTTCTTCATATGTTTGTTTCTTTAACCCTATACATTTTTTAGGAGCCATGTTTTCATGATAGTTTCACTAGGGTAAGTTGTAAATCTTCTTAAAACTTAGTGATCACCCCTAAGTGAAATGCCAATGTACTTGTTAAGAGTATGAATAAATCAACAATGTGAGAATACCAATGTGATAGAGTGATAAATCACCCATGATACAAGCGTGTGGTACTGACACCTGTTAAATGAAGTACCTCCTAGACTATGTTTCAAATAGTAGTTTGCGTCGTAAGATGTTTAACAAGATATATTTACTTATGCCAAGTTTAAGGAAATGAACAAATTATAAGTACAAGATATAGAAGTCAGTGCGATCTCCCAATCAAGATATACGATGAGCGAGCTCAAACTCGATTAAGACCTATATCTCAAAAAGTGCCAATTACAATTCGTGAATGACACAACAATATCACCAAGATATGTTAACCCACTTTGCGAGAAAGTGAAGTATTGATATCGAGGTGTTATTGATATAACATGCACAAATGGTAACACCTAGCACTCTTTGAAATCAAGGTAATAATAGAACTGAACTAAAAATCTCAAAGTATATCTAGGAATAGTTAAAAATGTGTGCAGTGTAACTGTACAATATAGGTATTTATGTCGAGTTTACAAGAAACAAGATGTAAATATTGAAATTGTAGTGATACGATACAAAAAAGATAACTCTTCTAAGGAAGTCCGCAGTGATGAACCATGCCTAACTACAATGAAGATCTTGACATGGGTATCAAGATCACAATGGCTACCAATGACGCAAAAACACCACTGCACACTTTAGATGTTTAACTAACCCAGCTACAAACATGGATGGGCGTAAACAGGCATAAAAGTGATAGAAATAGTCGATTGGTAACACAAAGGTAATCACACTCCTTCTAATCAACAAAGTGTCAAAAGAATATGAAGGAAGCAAATCAAAAAGTGGGATGAAAAATGTTGGCTTCACTTCGGCAGAGTTTCACCTCGCCCTAAGGCAAGTAAAAACTAGGCAAAAGTAGCACGTCACACGTTTCTCAATGAAAATATGGTTCATAACTCAACATTGTTTTAGAATGGTCAAAGTGGGCTCTTGGCCAAAGTATATCTTCCTAGGTGGTTCTCTCGTCCTAGGTGCTACAAATATTATCCACGAGCGAGATGATTTACCCAAAAATTTGTAATGACTAGTTTGGGAGTATCTCGAATTTGCCCCCTTCAAGCACAGTGGGCAATAAATGCATCCAAATGTGTATTTAAAAGGGTCGCATAGGGATAACTTGTAACTCTATCTCACAAAGGTTTTACTATTTAAATAGGTAATGTGGAGCACTTCCCATTTTGTCCACAAGGTTCCCTCTTGTGTGGACTACTTTGGGGTTCCTGGAACCACCCCCATTGTTGTAACTTAAGACGTTATGCCAAAGGGGTTATGTTCCAGTTGAGCGGAGAGGGACCTACCCTTTTTCAAAACCTGCAATACAGTGTTTTGAATATGTTGTTCTTTTTATCTTTTTTAATTAGATATGGTTTGCTCGAACACCATTTGGTAACCTGTATAATAACTGTATTAGTAGTTTTCTAACTTTTGTTTTGATTCCTTCGTTCTTTGACAAGCGTTTTGGTCTTGTATGACGATGCTTAGTATTTTTCCATTAAAAGAGAAGGCATCATTTCTGATTCTCCAGATCATCCAAGGACGTAAGAGAAGAGCATACGTGAGTGTCTTCTAAAATCAAAAAGATATCAAAAGGAAAAACACTTCAATTCAACTATGCCAATTTGACCAATTCTAAATCAAATACCCTTAATAATCTCAAAGCATCAAAAGTCATAAAGAGTCATTTCAAATTCCCAAGATCACCCCAAGACACGCGAGGGAAGAGCATACGCGATATTAACTCTATAAGTAAACTATGCAAAATATTACCTAATCAAATACAAACATGCAAAAACAGTCTGCAAAGACAAATATATGATTAGATAAACCTGCAAGAATGTTAGCACATCAACACTTTAATTCCAAAAAATGCAGAAGGATGCATGCGCCCCTTTTTCAGTGCCTACGCACGGGTTAGGACATATGCGCCATCAAATGTTGTTTTCAATACACAGTGTGCCTGCGCCACCTAAGAGATGTGTGCGCCATGAAAATAGTGCCTGTGCCCCTAAAAATTTACCAGTGCCACTATGTCAAATTTTTATATCTATTAAATGTTTACGCCACCCGAGAGGTGTATACGCCATAAAAAACAACATATGCGCTACTATGGGAAAAACAGACAGAATAACCGTATTACTAGAAAAATATACCTGCGCCACTAAAACTGCATGTGCACCCTGGTTAGGGCATGTGCACTGATCTGATGGGTTTCAGCATGCAGTGAAGGTACAGTACGAAACAACGTGTGTACCTGGGTTAGTGCACCTGTGCATCGATTAGTGTATGTGCATCAGGGTTAATGTGCATGCGCCAGGGGTCGGTAGATAGAATGATAGATTTGAACAGGATTCTTGTACCACTAGAGAGACATGTGTGCCCTGAAAACCGTGTTTGTGCCATGAAAATCACACCTGCGCTCCTAAAATAGTGCCTATGCTAGACCTGCAACAAAAATATGGCAGTAAACACAAGAAAACTCACAATATCTCAAATTTTTGACAAATTAGTTTTAAAATGACAATAACCCATTAAAAGTAAGACTATAAACATGAAGTTACACATATCAAATGAAAAAAAATTCCAAGAAAATGGACATTAGTTACTACATATGCTTATCAAAAGTTAGCCAAAACAATAAAACTTAAACTAAAATGCCATGGGACTAAGTGTCCCACCGAGTGTGCCAAATGTGTACACTTATTCTTTTCCTAGGTTAGATTAAAAGCAAGAAACTACCACCTAAAATAGTTCCCTAACCTAGCTAGAAACAAGAAGAAAGTACCATCGAGATGAAGAAATAAACAAGGCCTACATTAGCATCATAACTTTGAAATAATGAAATCAAGCATAATGCAAATCAAGAACTCTATTCTTCTAATTGCCTAATTAAATCAAGTGGACCTATGTAGTCCAATGGCAATCAACAATACTGTTTTTTTTATCCTTCATGGATGCTTGGGTGTGAGGCCTATCTCTTCAAGATGGATGATGGAGGGGCTTGAGAATGGAAAAAGGCTTTTAGTGCAAGACTATGTGTTTTCCTTTGCTTTCTCAAGGGAATTAGGTGTAGGTATAAAGGTAGGAGGAGGGCTCTTTATATAGCCCAAAGGATAAAGGATTCAACACATTCCCATGAATGTGGGATAAAGGTAAGACATGATTAGAAATGGATAAGGTTGCTTTATTAAAGGTAATCTTACTTTAGAAGGGTTTAATTTATGCTTAGCAAGTCATGGGAGTTGAGGGGTGCTTTAATTAATCAAATGTGATTAACTAATAGGTGAATGTGAGCTTATAGAAGCCAATTAGAGGAATATTAGTATGATTTAGGTCATTAGAAGGGGATTAAATCAATTAAACATTGATTTACCAGTTACGTGAAGTGGAAGGTTAATTAATTAATAATAATTAATTAATCTAGATAGAAGGAGTAAATAATTAACGGAAGGTCGCTAATTAGGTTGTTAGTTGGATAAACAACTTAATCGATTAGCGTATTGCAATTGATTAATGACAATGGAAGAGAAGATGAGCATTATTGACAATATGTCGTCAATTCACGGGAAAGGAGATAATTAGCGCAATTTAAGTATTTAAATTTCTTAGGCGTAATTATAGGTGTCTACACGAAGAAATACACAGTACATTCCCAAACTGTAGATTGCCCCCAAGAGAGTATAATTATTTCTCTTTAATACATGGTGGTTTGACAAGGATATAATAGTGGAGTAAAAGTACTCTAATCGAAAAAGATTGAAAAGTCACAACAACTCTCAACTCGAAGACTGGATTCCCATTACAAACATTAACAAAAAATTGCAAATGAGAAGGCAATTTAAAATCCCAAGCAAGATCCACATTACCAACATCCATATAAGTGATACTGTAACTTTTTGGACCACATACATAATAACATGTTTGAATTTAGCATTCTACAAAAACCGATGACATAGATGGAAGTAAATAGTTAAGTAATTCAATAAGACAAGATCTATCCTACCTTCTTCCAACTCATCTGAACAAAATAACCACAAACCTCTCTAGTTCCTTTTAAAATCATACGACATGTAGGGATTGTTTAACATAGAAGACACAAAGGAAGAAGTAATTAATTCCATGAACCTCTACAACTGATATGATTGTCCCATAATAGAACACAGTTCCAGTGCAAATTATTTCCAAAAACAAAGTAGTCAAGATTTCCCACAAGACACGGGTACGCTTAAAGTAGATATGAATAGAATACACTCCTTAATTACATGCCTCGTCAAGTTTGAAAACACTGTGCAGTCTAAAAGGTAGAAGTAAAACAACCTTGCCTTCTCAAAATCAAAACAAAGGAGGTCTCAAAGAAGTTACACGGTCAACTTCAACCAAACAAACTCACAAGACCCCTTCCATCCAACAGTACTAAAAGAGACTGAAGATTTCAATTCATATAACCTATAAATATACCACACATCGATTTCCAGATACAAAAACAAAACAATCAACAATGGATTACCTACACTACGTTAAATACGTGTATCGATCACAAGTTCTAACAATACAAGCTCAAATACGAGTTTACAAAAGAATCCCATGGCCCTAATCAAAGCTCAGAATAACACCAACACCCTATTATAGGTTCAAGCCTTCCATTTCCCTAAGGAATAATAAAACCTCAGTTAAGAGATTAAGTACAAGGCACAACGCAACAACTCAACAACGAATTCAGTATTCAAAAGAACTGTATACAAGTTCAGTTTTTGAATACGAAAATTCAACCAAGGTTCAAAACTTCAATAAGTTCAAACACAGTCCAAACAAACACACGGTACCAATAAAGCTAAAACAAATCTCGGGCTTCAATACAAGTTTAGAACCCCTATGGAGCTCCACTTCCATCTCACAAAACGCAAGTCTAAACGGATATTTAGAACCCAACAAGCAATAAGCCAGTTCTTTCCACATTATTTTTGAATGCAAGAAAACAAATATTTGAATACAAGATACACGCTTCAAATACAATTAACATAACTACTAGTTCAAGTTACAGAGTTCAATAGAGCTTTAAGTACAGGTTGTAGAGTTCCATAACAAATCGCATGCAAACCTCTAACAACCAGTACAGAGAAAGTTCCCAAAATTATCAATAACAGCAAATAATTCAATTTTCAAAACCCACATAATTTCCAAGAACACATGCAAGTGAATAACCATATATATCATGCAAATATAAAATTTCCAGTTAGCAGAATTGTTTTAATGAATCATTTAGAAGAAGGCAAAAAAATTTAATGGGTAGAGCCTATCATGTCTGATAGTGCCTCTGCCGATTTGAAGAAGACTTCCAGCCAAATTTTCAAGACCTCTTCTTCTCCAAGCAAGATCAAACAACAGAAATATTTTTCCACATTTCCTCTTATACATTCCTCGAACCGAAAATAGATCAAAGAATTCAAAAATAGCCACTAAGTGTAGATCAAACTACTAGTTCGAAAAACCAGCTAGCTCCATGCAGAGCAAAAATCATGAAGCATGCAAAGCAAAACAACCCCCAAAAAATCCGCTAGCATGCCTTCCAAGATGGCTTGCTCACCAAACCCGAGGCGTATTAATTCCATTAAATCCAATGTTCCTGCTTATATTTCCTTGCCACCTCCATCCATAGTTGGCAAGACCTAATTACACTTCATAATGCATTTCCAAACTTAGAGATGCCTCCATGTAGGTTCCTCTAAACTTTCACTAACGCCTACCACACTGGAAGTACTTTCATGCATTTAAAACCAAATCAAAATTAAATCCCAATAAAAAGGTTAGGAACCACCACTTAGTTCCCCACTTGCCAATGACCCTTAGGTCCCCTTTCATATCCCATTAGTTTAGGATAGATAGTATTTAGATTAGGTTAGATCTTAGGTTAGTTTAAATATATAACCTTAGGATATAACCCCCAACAATAAATTGTCACCTTAGGATAGGATGTAGATTTAACCAAAACAATAGGTTTAGAAATAACTTAGCATCCCCTAGGTTATTTCCTTTCAAGCTAACAACTTAGGTTAGAATGTCATCCCACATAAAGTGGTGTAGTAAAAGTTAGTTAAATTACCTGAGTCTCATATCTATTAGGGTAGACCATATAGGTAAAAGGGGTACATAATAATTTATTTTTCTCCAGAATCCATAAGTAAGGTTTCCATTTCCCTTAACGCCATTAAGCACCCTACAAAGGTTGATCAAGAAGAGCCAAGTACAACACAAAACAGAATGCAGGCACAGTCTTTTGAGAGGATAAAGAATTTGTAATAACTACAAGTTCAGTCCGTTAAGTATTTTAATCGATGAATGTCAGTTTTTCATTCAGTTTTGATAAGAAGATTTAAAATATACCTTGGATTAATGGAATTGATCCAAGAATAAGTCCAATTGCAAAGGATAAGTTTGCAAACATTCAAACCAGATTACAACTTTACTCATAAGAAGTGAAATAGATTATTGCAAGCAACAGCAAACCAACCCTACAATCAAAGAGCATATATGATTCATCTATTTCAAGCATGATCTTCAGCAGTCAAAAGAACACATCTTTATCAAGAAAATCGCATGTCAACAATTGAAATGCAAAAGAGGAATATAACAATTTTCAAGTGTGTTACATACCTTAAAAATACCTAAACCCAATCATGCCTATAACCTACCAACCCATACTCATACCTCTTCGTATTCTTCCCTAGCTTATGGGAGAACTACATCAGCCTGAGGTTCTTTTTCGTTGGGACTATGTAGGCAGCACTTCAAGGGCATGGGGCCCTTGGAGAATAGCTCGGCCACTCTCTACCCTAACCAATGCACCTTTCATTGTCCTAAATCACAATCTACCCTTGTTAGATTTCTTTTTATATCACTAATTGGAAATTAAACCAAACAAACAACAAATTTCTTTCTACCTTTATCATCATCAAACATACATTCATTATGTCTAACATTTTTTATTTATTTATTTTCACCATTATCATGCATGTTATTATAAACATCTCAACCATGACCCATATCATCATTAAATTACACAAATTGATGAATTACAAACTCAACCAACCTGACTCAATCCATGCCTAGACCACAACCTAACTCCATTCATGCCTATAACCTTAGTCAATCCATGCCTATGACCTGACTCAATCCATGCCTAGAACACAACCTAACTCCATCCATGCCTATGACCTAACTCACTCCATGCCTAGACCACAACCTAACTCAATCCATGCCTAGACCACAACCTAACTCGATCCATGCCTATGACCTGACTCTATCATTCCTACACTACTTGATTTCCATCACATATACACATCAAAATAAAAAGATAACCACAACCATGTATACACATAATGACCATAATCATCATCATCATCTCTATAAATAAAAATATCCAAACATGTGTCTCCATATACATAACTCTCAAATATCTTCGGCACACAGGCCGGTATATATAACCAAATCTCTCAAAACTCTCATATACAGCCTCACCATCTTCGGCACACATGCCGATTTATGATCAAAAATATAAAAACCTCTTGTACATCCTCACTCTCTTTGGTACGCAGGCCGGTATATATAAAAAATGAATCAAATACATCAAAATGGAGGGATGTGCATCATGCATCATCCTATCAGACATCCTCCATATCTGTGTCTCATGTCTCCTCCTCTGCTCCTGTCTGTAAGCCTGATAACATCTCACCGCCCACCATAGGCTGTGGTCGGGTCCCTACTGATACATCACCTAGAGTTGGCCTTCGTGAACTAGTAGCCTCGCCCTGATCCTGTCTCAGAGCTCAATGGCCCCCTATGCTCTCCACGCTATGGGTATGAGATCTGGTCCTCTCACTCAAGGCCTGTTGTGCCCTGTACTCTCCATAAGATAGAAAATTTATCCCGGCCACCATCAACTGGTCCTAGTAATATCTGGCCTCACCTAAGGCATCCTGTAACCTAGATATGGGTACCATCTGTGGTGGCCCCATCGGCCTCTGCCCCTGTACCTATCCTGTGGGCCCTGTCCCGACCCTACCTATGAACTGGGGCTCTATCCCAGTGCCTGTGGAGGTTTCATCGACCTCGCACCCTGTGCTTGTATCTGAGCCTTTAATTCATGAATCTACGCCTGTGCAGTGGCCAACTGGCCTTATAACCCTATAACCTGCGCCTGCAAGGTGGCCACTTTCTCATCATCACCCTCTCCATCTCCACCCTGGGCCATCTAGGCCTGCAGACTGGATACCTGTGCATGTAGCTTGGCCACCTCCGCATTTGAACCTGCCAACTACCCTTGTACCATCCCCAACTGGGTAATCAGGGTCGCCACCTGCCATGTAGGACATCTCTCTACACCGCGATAGTGGCTAAATCTGGTTGCCTTGGCCTGGGTGGTACTGCTCGTAAATGGGAAGCCCACCACTATCTGTATCTCTCTATTACTCTGGCATCATCGATCTGTCGGTCTATCACTTGCTCCTCTTGCCCGGTAGGCATTGTCGGTTGTGGTAGAGGCAATGGCCTCTCCACGTCATCTCTCCTGTACTATGGGAAGGGTGGAGGTATATCTTGTGGCAGCCCAAATTGCCATCTGACCCTGTCAACTGGGATCATCTCATGCTCCCCTGCAGGTTGCCCCTCTATCCATCTGAGCAACTAAAGGCCATCTAGCTCATTGACCATCTATCTATATGAGGGATATCCCACATACGGTCTCCAAAAAATTTCCATGTCAAACAATCCCTTTAGTAGCCGCCTGTAATAGGCTACATCATGTGTATCCCTGCCTGCTCGCCTCTCTCCCATCACAATCACTCATAGCTTATACCCCACCTGCACAAAACTAGGCTCAAATGCATATTTCCAGGTCATACCCATCGGATGAACACAAACAATGTGCTTGTAGACCCAACAATATAGAATAAATGTATAGCATAGGCTGAACCTGCGAAGCCGCCCATACGCTCATAGCTCTCTGTACAACTGCATGAGGAATGTTAGCACCCATGCAAAATAGGTCATGTATATCATCATATCATGTAGGACCCCCATCAATGATTGTGGGAATCTCCCACCCTCTACATCCGGTAGTGCAAAACAACAGACTGCCTCCATCAATAATACTACTAGCCTCGTCTCCTATGGATGGGCTAGGTGCATCTCTCCATAACTCAGGATGGCGTTGTGGAATGTCATCTCTGTCAGTTCCTCACCAAATACCGTCAGCATCAACTCCTCAGACACCTTTGAGGAGATCAAATATACCTGCGTCCCCAATATAGGTAATCGCAGGATCCTATACACATCCTCTAGGGTGATGGTCATCCCCTCTGTTGGTAGGTGGAACGTGTTGGTCACGGAATCCCATCTATCAATGAGAGTGACCATCAAGCTCGGTTGCCAGACCACATGCCGGTAACGTTGGACCCCAATCAGGCCCACATTTGTGACATGCCTCCACTCCTCGATTGTCGCCACACCTCGAACTCTCAAGAGTAGGGGTGGTACCCTGTCTCTCATCCTCAACTGCTCTCTCACCTGCAGCCAACCAAACATCATATTAATTTCACCTTACTCATAACCACAATCCCACTCAATACCTCACCTACACCAACCACCTTACCTCTCTTTCCCTAGACCTCACTGCGATTGTATCACATCTTCTATCTACCCATCCTACCCCTCATTCACTATCATTCACCCTTACCTATTTTTACCCCTTACCTATGTCATGCTTTTCCCCAAAACACCTCCTACTTCCCACTACCTACCTCCCCCACCCAACCTAGGGCACTTTTGGCCCCTTTCTCCCCACACTATGACCGGTACCGGTTACCCCTAACTGACCCCGTTCCCCCTTACACTGGCATCGATCACTTGTTTCATGACCAGTACCGGTTCAGCACTAGCAACGTCAGCTAACCTTTAATCGACACCGGCCACTGTCGCCACAAACACCGCGACATTCAAATCCCCCTTCTTCCTAATATCTCCCTTTCTCTCCCTTCTACCCACCAAAATCCCCCCTCCACCCCTCCCCATCCTTCCTTCACCCAATCACCCCTCTTCCCATTCGTATTTAACTCGATTTTACCCAATCACAATACAAACTGCAATTCCCCCCCCCCAAACCCATTTTTTCCCACATGATATCTAAATAAATCTAATCAATAAAACAAAGAAAAGGGATTGATTCTTACCTCATCATGCTACCATAGTCGTGGTGGCACGTCGGGTTGTTGCACCAGTGGTCCACCTGATCCCTCTCTTGCCTCTGCCATCACTGAATGACCTCTCGCTCTCCAACCAATCAAATCAATCCAACCCAGCTCGTGGATCCACCTATCATCCAACTATCCCCAGTCATGTGGCTCGCTAAATCAGTCCTCCGTCTCACTCTGTCACTTTCCACCTTTTCCTCTCTCTTTTTTTCGTTTTCCCCAACTCAATAAAAGACAAATGATTTGAAAAATACGGAAATTTTTCTTTTTATACCCTACCCAACCTGACTGGCGATGGTTTTCCCTTGATCAACATCGGTCTTGTTCCCTAGCTTACCGTGGTCGGTCCATATTGATCGGCATCGGTTTCTTCAAACTATCATTAGTTTACCTTCTTAGTCTTTTTCCTACCCCCTACCCCTAATTTTTGACCTAAATCCTTTTTTACCTCACCCACACCTCACTTGTACACTCCACTTTATCTTTTTGACCTTATCATTTACCCCCTCACCTCGTCCTCATTCGGGGGACTCGTTATTTTACCCTTACCTCGGACCTACCCGTGTCATGACCTAGATACTTGGACCTGGAACATCACTAGTGACATGTGACCTCATGTGTTTTTTATACCTTGTGGCACTGTTACCTATGTTGATGGACATATTGACCCTACCTTGCCTCTTGTCATGACCGTTTATCTTGACCCAAACTTTGGTGTACCAGAACATACATAAACGTTCCTGCACCTGATCTACATCGTGTTTCCTGACCATATCCTATACAGTGGATACCAGAATCACTTCAACCTTGTTTAGATAAACCTATCAACCTTAGACAACGTAGAGTTTGTCTGCTCTTCAACCTGGTATCGTGCTGTAGTTTATATGTGTGCGTGCATTTGAATGTTACTACCTTTGACCCTGACCTATTACCTGGATTACCCGAGTGGACCTTTTTCCCTTTTTACCCCCATCGCCCACCTTCTTCCTCCTCACATTCACATTTTATCAAACCACTCACCGATTATGCCTTTTGCCTCATCAATTCCTAGTTTGAGGGGATCACCTTCACCCACACATGGGGCAACCACATCTTATTTTTGTCAACATCGCTTACCAATACAAGCTACGCAACAAAAGGGGAAAAATGTAGACACCAAAATTGGGTCACACTCCCCTTGGTCCCTTGTCAAATAAACACCTTGAACACATTCACCTAACCATGGCCCATTTCATCCCACTCTACTATTAATTTAATTAATTTAATTTAATTAATACATTATCCTCACAATATTTATTATTTAAATATCCTAATTGGATAATGCCCACATATCCACCTCACCTAGCCACCTCACCCTAAGACCTATTCTTGGTATGTTGCCATAACTAACTAATAACCTACCCAAACCCTAAAAATCAAAGCCTATATTCCCTCTAACCGCATTCCCGCGCGTTAGAAAGGAAGCTTCCATTCTAATCCAAGGAGTAAAATGAACAAGATCCCAGAAAATCAAGGGGTTTTGCCTAGTTTAGTAAACCTAGGAAATCCCACCCTAACCGACTCCGGTTACCCTAAACCACCGTCGGTCAACTCGAAAACGCCATCGGTTACCATTTAATCCCTAAAACAACTGTATTCTGAGGTTGGCACATCTTCTCAGAGCGAGAGATGAAACCAAAGCTACATGCAAGTAGAACCAACATTTGTACATGCATCAGAGCATCCATAGCCAACACCTGAAGAAACCACGGACCCATTTACCTTCATGGGAGCATCCGGGGAAGTGCCCACACCACACCAAGTTCCTTTCATTTGATCATCCACCATTACCAACCAAGCATCAAGCTTGTGCAACAGTAAGTGTTTTATTAACCAACACTTTTCCATTGTCATTTTTAGTAGATTCTTTTACTTTTGTTATTAGTTTATACTCCCATTTCCATTTACCCACCATTTACCTCCATGCAAACTTTACCATTCCTTCACCCACACCCTTGAACTGCCCATACTTGGATTTTAATTACCCCTGAGTATACCTAATACCCATACAAACCTTGTCATAGCCCTCTCCATTTCTATTTAGCCTTGGATCTACCCTCACCTCAAACTTTTATTGATTTTCCTATACCCCAACCACACCGACGCCGGTTACCCATAACCGTTGCCAGTTCACTTAAACCAACTTCGGTCCTATCAGACCGACGTCAACCTCTATGTTTTTACCATCAGACCAAGAACAGAGCCTGAACTCTCTACCCAATACCCAAAACAACCCAGAACTTGACCCTAACTAGTACCAATACCCTAACAAACACCTTGACCATCAGATTCAGTCATAGCTTATCCTGTTGTGAACAAATTTACTTATTGTAGATGAATGAGATACCTAAATAATTTTAACTACAATAGGATTTCCTTTATTTTTAGCATTAAGTTTTTTTAAACAATGGATTGATATTCGTCTAGGGAGGATCACACTTCCCGGATATAGCATACGCTAGGCAGTCCACTACATATATTGTTTAACTTTCATTTGGTGGTCTTGTTTTCCATTTCAGGTAGTTCCTCCAAGAAAAAAAGAATCTCTCACGATCAGCTATGGATCAAGAAGTCATATGTATGCAACAACCTACAACCAGCATTTCAACAGGTATTCCTCATAGCCCTTTACCCTTATCTGTTTCGTCAACATTTGAAGAAACGCTCTAGAATCAGGTGAAACAAATCCATACATCACATTACATGTTTAATCATTCCAAATCTAAAATCTATAAAAAAACATCACATCACCATAAATCATCATCAATATCCATGCTCTAATCAAATATCAGCATCCATTAAAGCATCCAAATCATCACACATCTAATCAACTCATCACAACACATATAAATCACAACAAAAGCATCATCATCATCATCATCACACACTCTCTCTCTCTCACACACACACACATACATACATATATCATCAAAATGTCTATACATCTGTGATAGGCCTCTTTTGGGCTCTATCTCAAAATATATACATCAAAATATGTTTATAACGTTCACCTGCTAGGTGGTGAACTGAAGATTAAACACTCTAAGCTCCTTACTCTTTTTTCCCAGCCATCTATCAAACCATTTTTTTTACCATCCTTACATTTATTTGTGCATATTTTGATGTCTATCTTTGACTCATTGGTCCCACAGATTACACATCCATCTGAGTGGATTCCCATCAGATTCCCTCAATCTCGTAGTAATATTTTTTGAGTCACAAGGTCTATAAGCCATTAACATTTCCTTCATTCCAGGATGTGTTATTTCCCTACCAATGTGTTTCCAAGGTCACCGCCATATTTTTGTTTTATTTTTATTTTTTATCCTATCAATGGTTAGCCCCCTTCACTTGGGGCAACTTTCTATCTCTTTTCTCATCTATTCCATTCTTCCCCTCCTTTCTCCATCCACCTCTTTCAAACTTTTAATTGATTCCTCTTCGTGTAATCAATCCCTAGTTTGAGGGGAAACACCTCAACCATCATCATTCTTCATCACTTCTACTTTTTGTCTCGTAGCTTGCTTAACACAAACCACTTGACAAACAGGGGAAAATGTAGATACTAATTTGTGGTACCCTTATCCCTCATCCTGCGTTCACTCCACTTCATTATCACCTTGCACATTATTATTTCCCTCCCTATTTTAAATTTATATTTCCCTTCAAAATACTTTTTCCCCTCTTAATCCCATATATTTTCCATAATCCCCATCTTCCCTATCCTAATCCCATCTTAATATAATTATTATTCAACCACCTCTAATTATATTTAATCACCCTTTAATCCATTCATTTTCCTAGGATCCCACCCATAAATACCCCCCATTTATGTTCCCTAGGATTCCCCTTACACCCATTTAATATCCCCTAATCCTCCCACTGACAATTTATTCCCATCCATGCATCATTAACTCATCTAAAATGGCTAACCCCCTGATTTTAGCCCATTTAAGACTCCATTTTCATGATAAAAATCACCTCTACCTTCTAAGTGGAATGTTTTCCACAGTCGCCGACGACCCATCTGGTTCGTCATCGACCCTATTAATATACCTCCACCCCTCCTCTCAAAAGGTCTAAAAATATTAGATTTTTGATCTATCTCATGAGCTTGATCTACTATTTGTTCCCTTTATAATCAGTCATCACCCCTTTGGAGCTTTCTTGGATACTTTTCATGCCATCCATGGAGAAGTGAAGATTTGAAGCTTGCTAACATCATTCCATTGTTTCATTATCTCTCTTTTGTAGGTTTACAAGTCATCTTGGAGCTCTTTCGTCTCGCTAACCTTTTATGATCATCTTCAGATACCCTTTTCTCATCCGTTCAACTCATCAAAATCTCAAATCTTGCCCTGATCGTCGTCGACCCAACCTGGTCACTGTCGACCCAATCTGTGTTAGCCATGTTCTCTATTTGCATTATCATTTGTCTCTGTCTTATAGCTCCCCCATCATTCAAAACACTTGGTTTCTGCCACCCATCTTCCCGATAGCTCGGATCTTATCTTCTTGGTCCTAGTCGTCGTCAACCCAACCCAGTCGCCATCAACCTTATAAATATCTCCATAAGATATTCCTCCCTTCATATCTTTTATGTCTTCTTACCATCCCAACACTAGATCCAACATCCCCAAGTAGGTTCCAGATCTATTTTTCATATCTTCTTATTAGCTCTACAATGGTCATTGTCAACCATACCATTCAAACTTAGGTCGTCACGACCCGAGCATATTTGATTTTGTTTATCAGAATTTACATTATCACATCTCCATCTCAACATCCTTAGCATATCTTGGATCTTTGTTATTTGCATCCTTTTATCTATTATCATTTATCAATTATTTTATCAAAGTGGGTTGACATCCATCCTAGGAAGTTATCACTTCTTGGGTTTGATCTTATCAGGCAACCCACCATCTTATCTACTAATTATTTTTTGTGTTTACCTTTTCTTTGTTGTGCATATTATAGAGCTCGCCGTGAGGAGAATCTTTTGTGCCTGTACTCCCGTCGTCATCACCATCATATCAAGAGGTATCCTTAAACCCTTCCATAGTTTTTGAGTTTCTTGATTTCTTGTATCCTCTTCATTAACTTATAACAGGAGCGGGAAATATCGTCAAACAACTTGAGTTTGAGATACTTATATATATTTTATAACGTTAACGTTGATCTATTTGAATTGTATTACAAATAATAATAAAGATAATCCTCATAATTACATGATAAGGTAAATGCCTTAATGGGGAGGAGTTGTGGTTATGATTAAAGAAAATTTAAACTAATAAATAATATAGTCTTTTTGATATTAGATTGTAAACAACAAAAGTATAATGAAAATAATTATATTTTTAATATGTCTAATATCCCTAAATTCTACCAAATTATTGAGGCTTGTGTCAAAACTCTTACCAAGAAAGAATTAATAGAATTTTGGGTTAATGTGAGGTTTATACGTGAGAAGGCTTTTATAATTTTTGGATTTTGGGAATTATTGACAAAGGATGTTCTTGGGTTACTGTGGAAGCTTTCATGGTGAGGTCAGTTTTGTTGCAGGTTTTGTTTTGAATGGCCTTGTTTTGAGTTGAGATTGGCGGTTGAAAACATTGACATGGTTGGTTTTATCTTGTTTTATTTCTATTTAGTGTGGTATGTTGCATATATGCTCTAACCGGTTGTTAAGCCTTTGGAAACCTTCAAGCAAATGCCATTGGCAGGTATGCCAGCGTGGAGGACCAAACCAAGGGTGTGGACTGTTTGGCAAATTTCAATGGTGTTGGGTATGCAAAAAATTATTTTGTTAAAAAAAAGGCTTAGAAATTTTCAAACAATTGCAATTTCCGTGTGTGAAACCAAACACCACATCCCTGGTCAGTGTCTTCATGTTTGTGTTATTTGAGAGTTATGGATCAAGATATGGACTTGTTATTAAGGCTTTGGAGTTTCTTTTTGTTATTCTAAGCAAATGAAATCAGTTGGAGTAAGGTCGGACTCGTCAACCTTTTCCAACAACCTCCCATCTTTTGCAGTGTTTAAAAGTGGAAGCATACATAGAGCACAAGGACTGTGGGACTCCACAGAGAAGATAAGTTTGGCCCTGCAGAAAACAACGAACTGTTTGTTGAAGTTCCTCAATAAAATGTGGTCACGTAGAATTTGATGTTTGCAAGATGATGCCCAAAATGGGTTGTTGAAAAGGATTTGATAGCCGCCTAGGTTGGAAATCATAGCACATGGGTTAAAATGTGGAATGTGTTGGGTGGAGCAGGTGGAACGCTTAAGTTCAATGTTGCTAATGTGAGTTGGCAAGGCATGTATATTGTTTGATTAAATCCCTGAAAGAATGTGTTTTTAGGGACAACATTGATTGTTGGAAGCGCACAAAAAAAATTGATTAAGATGTCATCATGTGAAATTCAATTGTTAGCATGTATGTCAGTTTTGGAAATATGGGCGATGCATGGCAAGCTTTTGACAAAGTATCCAACATAAATGTGGT
The DNA here is from genome assembly GCA_019776745.2 of Taxus chinensis. Classification (NCBI taxonomy): domain Eukaryota; kingdom Viridiplantae; phylum Streptophyta; class Pinopsida; order Cupressales; family Taxaceae; genus Taxus; species Taxus chinensis. The sequence goes on along the minus strand of CM034147.1, from coordinate 645,877,981 downwards.
AACGAGGAATTCCATGATTTATGGATACCTATGAAACAATAAGATGGAAGATACACTAATAATATTCGACAAAATACCTAAAATAAATGTGTTTAGTTGGACCATAATTGTTGTCGGATAGGCTCAAATATGGATGTATAGAGAATGTTTGTGAATTGTTCGATAGAGTGTATCTTTCAGATAGGCTTGCATGGAATGCAAAAATTGCAGCTTATGCACACATCAGTTTTTGTGACGAAGCTCTTTCTTTTTTTCTCAAAAAAATGCCTCAATAAAACAGTATCACGGACTGTTAGGGTTATAGGATTTTCAAAATATAGGATTTGTTGAAAAGTTTTGGAAGAAATAAAAACATAAGATTCTATTGTTAGTGTATTCATGTTTTCGTTGCAAAATGTTGGAGCTGCAGCTAGATCGTGAATTGGTTGTAAACCATACCCGATCTGGATTTCCGACAAGGCCTTAGAACCCACCGGAAGTGGATTTGGCTCGTGTAGCGTCCAACACCAAATTTTTTGTTCTCCAGTTTGATTATCAGACATGGTCTTACTCTATCCTTGCATGATTTTAATGTTCTAGATTTCCTAAATTTTAATGGATTTGTTAATCAACTAAAGAAGAATAATTTGTTTAGGTGAATTAAACGAAACATGTTTTTCAATAGACAATTGTATCTTTGTTTTGTATGCACTATACTAGTATCCATGAATGTAAACACTACTATTTTTTGCCTCGTAAGATGGATGGAAAAACTAAAATATTAATTTTGGATACGGAAACCCCGCGGTTGGCGGGTTAAAAAGGAAACTTAGTAAAAACTAATACTTGATGACCTTGTGTGATCTCAATAAAACATGTTTTCAATAAGGCGCAAAACATCCCTATAAACCCCGAAATGAGAAAATCACGCTTTGGTCGTATACTTTATCACATGGAGTGTTCAACCGAACCATGGGTTGTTCTTCAGGGGTTCGTTTGACTTTGTTTCGTCACACATTTAGGAGCCCAACAGGATAGTTCACATCTTTAAACAACTGTTGAAATTTTAAAATGCAGTTTAGCTTTGACCCACAGTTTTGGCCGTGGGTGTAGAAATGTTTCTTGGCTTCTGCATACCTCTAGTATTTCTCCGTGTCAATCAATCCCAGCCCGTAGTTCGGAGAAAATCACCTTGCAAGTTAGTTTTCCAGGTGGGTTTTGTAGGCCTCCAGTCATTGGGCGACAAGGTTATTTGGGTGCATTTACAATTGGTAGTTCCGGAAAGATGGGCACCAATTGAACTCAGTTCATTGGTTCAGGATTTTGTCAGCTACGAGTGTTTCCATGTATATAGGGGAGTAGGTAGGATTTTATTACATTGTATGTTTGAGTCTCGAAGATGGTTTTTTAACACTGATTGTTAAGCTATTTGCCTAAATTTGATGCTTTTTGGAAACTTGTAACTAACTGGAAAAAAAATTCATATGACCTCATCCAAGCAAACAAATGATCGGGAAACCTTGTAAACACAAATACATGATTGTAGGAAACATTGTTTTGATGCTTGCTTTAAAAAAAAATTACTATGGAAATCTCTCTCTCTCTCTCTCTCTCTCTCTCTCTCTCTCTCTCTCTCTCGAAATGAAATAAAATGGCATTTGTATTTCTTACTCTTCCTAGAAGTGTGTTAAGTATTGTTCTCATTATTATTGGAAAACTATGAGATCATAATTTGTGCTAGAATGTAGGTAGATGTCATGCTAGCAGTTGTGTTGATCATACGGTGGTTGTATGTATGCGGGACATGAAGACCATTGTAGTGTTATGTATACTTTTGTAATAACGGGATTATATTTGAAATGCATGTAATATGAAATGGATAAATCATTAGTATTGTTATGAACATGAATGTTATTTATTGATTATTTTGTGATGAGTCAGAAATTGTAGCATATTGGTCTCTTGGGGAAAATGGGCAGTCTATTCTAGGAGTGATTTTGATTGTAGGTATATATCTTGTTAATGGTGTAGATGTACATTTCAACTGGAAATGAAATGATCCTTCATAGCATTAGCATGCTTTTGTGTGTTATCAATTACTTGGAAATTCGTGCAAGAACCAAAGCAAAAAGGACAACCTTAGAGTAAGATTCTTATTTGACACACTCTTGTGTGTGAACACATCATCTTACAGAACTGAAAATTAAAGGATGAGCCTAGTTTTCTTATCATTCTTTACCACCTCCTAGCTTAGAGGAAATAAGAGCACACATTTTAGGATTCTATAGAATTTTGTTTGCTTGTCGGCATTGTCATGAAACCACCCTATAGGAAAGGTTACAGTTAAACAGTGTTTCAAGTATGAGGGCTTCCCACTAGGAATTATATTCGTACATGTTGAAGTTGTGTGGGATGCTTTAGTTTAAGGCTTAGAGTCGCTTTTGTGACATGTGGACGTAAGGTCTAAGCAATGTAATTCTATAGTTGTCTTGAGGTTAAGCTTAGAGGGATAAGCAATGAACACACTTGATTCTTAGGGAAATTGGGGAATATAAGTTTGCAACATTGAAAGACGGTCAAGCAAGCATTCTCTTGTAGTCTTTGATATTTTAGGGGTATTAATAATGTAATCGTGATTCTTCCCCATGAACCAAGTGGAGGGTTTCAGGTGTGTGGAGATGTATTAGTTGCAATGGTTAAAAGGTATTGTGTCACCTTGTGTCTTAAATGACGCGATGTCGTAATAACACATTTAAGAGGTTATCCTGGAAACTAAACTATTAGAAGGGAAAATAATGTAAAGTGCTTGGGATCACTGAGACAATTAGGATATGCTTTCACGCACCATTAAAATTCTAATTATGAAGGAAATTTGTAACTTGTCCTTAGTTATGGAGAATTTACCTTTATAATGTAGATCCAAGAATTTAAGTATTGTGGAGATCACTTACAACTTAATAATCTTCTTATGATGTGAAAGTGGATGTGAATTGATCCACGAGAAAGCAAGTAATTGAGAAAACATAGTTTCCATTTTGGGAATCAAAACTTATGTTGTGTAAATGGTAAGTTACTTCAAAATAACCATCGAGCTATATAATCTCTTTGGAATAAGGTAAACGAACTAAATTATATGGAGCCAATACAAGTTGAGTGTTAAACGAAGTAAAATAAATGTAGCCTAGAGAAAAAGGAAAATGTATGTTTCATGTCAAGTGTCTTTCGAACCTTTACAGCTAATAATGAAATATGATTACAAAAAAGAGGTAACCATGATAATGTAGATTGTGGAAGGTGCCTATTCGTGATGTTCATGTTGTGGTTGGGTCGTGGTTTCATACTAGTTCATTTATATAAGTGTGGCATCGATTTGCATCTTCTGACATTTGATATTTGCATGTTCTTCATGTTGGTGTAAATGTTGCATGTGGTGTTGAGCAATCCCGTGTGAGCATATATGGTGTCGCTTAGTTGTATAAAGTAAATGACAGTCAAAAACAAGATATTCTGGTATAGTTGGTCTTGTGTTTGGGTCCCACATGGGTGGGCACTACAGATGACTTATCGAAAAGAAAGTCTTTGGAGCACCAACTTGCTCCTCTACCTCCTACAATGGTTGTTGAATCGTTTTAAGCTTCATGGATGTGCTAAGGGTAAAGTTATCTATATACTTGTACTAGAACCTATCTAATATGAACTTGTTCAACCTGAAACTTGTGGGTCGACACTTGGGGAAGAAAGTGTTGTCTCCTCGACTATTCCTGGAAGCTTCTAGGACATGGTAAAATGTATATCCTCATTCACCTTCACACCCTGACTCATACCATCCTCATCTGAGATGGAACCTAGATATTATAAGCTTTAAAGGTCTCCATGTAGCCAACTAGAATACCCGTCAAACGGGAGGGTTCAAGCTTCATCCTCTTCTCCTCTAGAACATGAATGAAAATTGGACTCCTAAACACTATGAAATAAGAAACATTTGGTTTCTCCCCTATAAAAGCCTCCTCTAGAATCTTGTCCTTCAACACTCTATGAGGACACTTGTTCAATATGTAGACTACAACACTACAAGTTTCTGCCCAAAGAAACATATCCATATCTACGCTATGAACGATAGACATAGTAATCTCTACCATGGACCAGTTCATTCTCTATGCAACCACATAATGTTGCAGGTTATACCATACTATAAACTCCTCTTGATCCTTCTTTGCAAAAGAATCAAATTCATTGGAGGCATATTCCCCTCCATAGTTTGATCTCAATAACTTTATCTTCATGCGTGTCTAGTTCTTAGTAAGGGCTTTGAACTCCTTAAACTAGTTAAAGACCTCATCATTGGTCCTAATAAAATAAATCCATTTTTTTTCTGGAAGAATCATCCATGAAAGTAATTAGCACAAATAGCATGTCAATAAGGTTGATGGCATAAGTCCACATATATCTGAATGAATCAGACTTGGAACCCCCTTTGACCTGTTCTCGTCACTTTGAAAAGAGGTCTTGGCATGCTTGTTGAGTGCACAACCCTCTCTTCTCTACCTTGAAGTTAGGGAATCAAACAACCATGTCCTTTGGAAGAGGCAACGATCTATAGTTCATGTGCCTAAATATCATGGCTGGAAGCTTGAACAAAATGTCACTATTGGTCCAACAAAGCTCTTCGGTTCACTAGTTTCGCCAACAACCTATAACGTCTACCCTCTCGAACTCCCTTGGCCAAGACTCGACCTAGGTCGGGGATATGTTTCTTGATGATTACTTATTGATCATCAAATTTGGCCCTACACTTCAAATATGTTAGTGAAAAAAGTGAAAGATGATTCTTAGTCATATTAGGAATATACGATACCTCATGCAACTCTTGAACTTGTCTTATTGGCATCCAAAATTAGATAGACCCTCCCAATCACTAGGTACTTGTCATCATCACCAAGCTCCACCTCCATGTTGGGATGTTGTTCCTTGAATCTGAAGAAGGTATGTCTCAAGGCTCCACTGACAACATACCACCCAAGACATGAGACTATGTAGGTGGAAAGGCATGACACTATGGCAAAGGTTGTATCAATCCTTGCAGTCAACTCATCTACTCCTATAGCTTTTACACTTCCCACAAATATGTTTTTGTTGATGTTGTTTGCTTGCCCTTCCTTCTCTTCTTCTCCAAACATTGAGAAACATAGTGGCCATGCTTATTGCAATTGAAGCACTTGATATGATAGATCCTTCTTCTAGTGATTATAAGACCTTGAGTCTTCCTTCTTGTGATCATTTTGAATATGTTCTTTCCTCCCTTACCTTCCCAATGAAGACCTCAAACATCATCCTTAATATTGTTTGAGACTTGTAGTCTCCTCTTCTCCAATGAAAGTATCCTACAACTGCTTGATATTGAGTAGCGTCTCCCAACCACAGATAACTTGAACAAATTTGTGCCACGATGGACTGAAGCTATTCAAAGCAATCTAGACTAGCTCATTATCTTTGACTGCATCACCAATTGCATCAATATGCTCTCTAAGCTTTGTTGGCTTCATCAAATAGCTTGCTACAATATTTTTCTTTCTCGTGAGGGTCGTGTTGAGCTTGTTCCTCATAAGCATCACATTGGATATGTTCACACTTTGGTATAAGGTTCCCAAGGCATCATACATTTCCTTGACAATCTTCTTGGTAGCGATATGGGAAATCAAATGGCCCTTCACCGAATCCAGCATGATTCACTTTGCCTTCACTCCCTTCTTGTTGTACTCTGTCAAGACATTGGGATCTGTAGGAGGCGTAACTTCCTTCTCCACAAGGTACCATAATTCTATTTCTTCCGAGATATTCTACAATCTTAACTTCCACAACACATAATTAGAGGATCCCTTCAACAAGTGACTCACATATTGGGAGTTTCCACACCTGCAACTGTTGAAACAAGCTTCAATCTACTATAATTGGATCGACTAGGGTTTCACACCCCACAACCCTTCACAGGTCCATGTGTCAATTACTGACACAATTTTGCTCCGATCACTGAAGCTTGGATATATTGCTCAGTGAAATATTTTAACAGCTCTCTACTCTAAACAACTAACTTCTGCATACACAAAATTTAGAAGATTTCTGAAAGTGTGTTGTGGTACCATGTTGAAAACTCCTCTACACCATGATAAGTAGACTCTAAGCTTATAAAACCCTTAAATAAATAGCTCAAAACTAAAAACCAATAAAAATTGTTGAACTTTAAAAACTAAAATCTAGAATCACATACAATAGGAAAACACTAACTTAAAATACTCAGATCTGCTCCAAATCACATCATTAATTTTTAAATCAAAAACCATAAGCTACAATGTTTTCGAACACAATACAAAAACACTCACACTAAATGTAAAATTGAATGAATAAACCTTAAATACCTCGAATCCTAAAACTAGATCCATAGCAATATTTAATCAACCCTTCACCTAATTTTATCCCGGGATTCGTGCCCTTAAATAGACAAAAGCAAACTGCTACATAAAGAATTGCTACTCTGAAATTGGAAAACAAACTACATTAAACCAACTGCTAAATTTGGACAATGACGAATAAGACGGCTATTCTCTGTGACTGTATGCTCTGCTAAAATGCACATAAGTTCCACACTTGCGACCATCTAGAAGACACATCCTAAATTACTGTGTTGAGTTTTGCTTTCGTCAATGCTGGACCAAATTGTGTCCCATCGGAATTTTCCACCAAGCCTGTCCCAAGGGTATTCTTCTTCCTCATAAGCCCACCAAATTGTATACCTAGGCCTACATGGATGAGAAGAATCTCTAAATTGGTGATGATGTAGATGATTTAACCAAATTTTTCAGTTATGTCTAAGAACACAAGATCATAAACACAATAACACAAGGATGTGAGAACCACAAACAATCTAGTAACACTAAATTCTATATGGCGATTAAGTAGGATAAGAGATAGTATTAGTTTATCAATCCTTATCTCCTAGATACACTTGGGATTAAGGTTGGTCCATACTTGTACATCTATTAACTTACCAATAAATAAGAGACATAAAGGCGTCCTCGTCTTGAAAAATCATAGTTGAAGGCTGCAGGTATACTTGGAAACCAAAGAATTGTAGAGTTCTTGTTCAAGCAAACATAAAAGCTGCTGAGATTGTCATATCAACTCTAGCAATTCCAAAACACAGCAAAGTAAGCTACATGACAGTCATTAATAGGGAGGAAGTAGTGAAAATCTGTAGTTTATTACCTTGTTTTCTACCACCCCCTCCTTGACAGAGACCCTTTTTTCTTCCCTTACAAATCTATTACAAAGAAAAACTGTTTCTATTATCAGAAATACACGATCATGGGGTAGTAAAAAATGGGGATTTGAACTTCTCCGTTTCTGCAATCTTATTAAAGCCTCTAATAGCATGCCCTTCCTTAGCTTGAACCTCATCTTCTTCCATACAATGCTTCATTCTCAGGAAAACTGCTTCTTGTATGTGCATACTATTCCTGAGATTCCTTTTCAGATATACTTTCTACATGCACCTCCCCAATCTTCATTAGGAGTGTTTCCTTCCCTGCCTTCCAAATCTCAATTCATGCATTATGTTGCAAAAAGTTCCTCCATTGTGGTGGTGCACTCTTCAAGGGCATCTCCCTCTTCTAAATGGCAGACACATTCCATACCCCATTTAATTTTTCTGCTTGAGACTCATTGACTTCTAACTCTCTAGATTTTTCCTCCCCACAGGTTCTCTCCTCTCAGCATCTTTGGTTTCTACAGTCCTATTTTGTAGCAGTCTTGCATAGCTGCTTAGAAGAACAGCTTGAAGGATGATACAAATACACTGAAATCTTTCTACACTTGGGAACTAAAAATTGCGGAGGAGTTGTTCAAGTAACACAAAAGATGCTGAATTTGTCATTGTAACTTAGCAACTCCAAAACACCGCATAGGAGGGCAGCAATATAATACCACATATAACACTTAATGTCTAATAAAGATACAAGATAGTCACAAATAGAAGAAGAAGAAATGATATTTTACGTTCACGAGGCTACCAAAGACAGCCTATGGAACAGGAAGCACTTACAATCTGTAGTTTTTTGCTGCCAGGCACCTCCTTTTTCTTCCCTTACAAAGCTAGACAAAAAGAAAACCCTACATTTACTTTTGCAATCACAGAATCATGGGGTTATAATTTTTCCTGAAACATCTCAACAAAACTAACCCACCCCACAGGGCCCAAGCCTGTGCCTGTTGAAGTGATGCAATGCTGGGATGCCACATGTCTCTACAAGCTACCTTTGGCCTTCTTTTCTCTCAAATGTTGCACTACTTGATCCCATTTTTCCTCCCTGGAGAGCCTCTTCGTCAACTCATAACAGGTCTTACCGTCTGGAATGCAACCCCCGGCAAGCATGTGTTCTATGAACTTAAGAGCAGCATCAAGATTGGCATCCTTGCAGAGCAGGAATATGATATTGTTAGTGTAAGCGTCAGGCTCATAACCCTTGCTAGTCAGTCCATTGAAAAGATCAATAGCTTCTTCAATCCTCTCCTGCTTGAACATTGCATGGAGCATGTTATTATATGTGTATCTATTTGGAACACAGTCTCTTCCCTCCATTTCATGCAAAAGTCTTTCTGCCTCATTGTACCTCCCTAATCTGCACAGGCATGAAACCAGAGTATTATATGTACTAATATTGGGCTTGAAGCCCCCCTCCACCAATTTTACAAGCAGGTATGTCGCCATGTCTGGGTCTTTTGCTTTGCAGAACCCACTGATTAGTGTGTTTGAACGCTCCCACAGTATTGGGATGGAACCCACTTTCCCACATCTCCTCCAGGAGTTTGGTTGCGTCCTCCACCCTGCCCTGCTTGCAGAACCCATTGACTATTGTAATAAAAGTATGGGTATCGAGGCAGCACCCACTTCCACACATCTTTTCCAGAATTTTGACGGCCTCCTCCACCCTGCCCCGTTGGCAGAAATAATGCAACAAAGCATTGTTTGTACTGGTGCTAGGAATGCACCCATTAAACTCCATTTCCTTCCATATATCTAAGGCCTCTTCCATCCTATCCCTCTTAATAAACTCTGGTATAAGAATGTTATATGTTAGCTGATTAGGAACCAGACCATGGTGAGAGGACATCCGTTTGAGCAAACCCAATGCAGAATCAATCTCGTTAATCCTGCACAGGCCCTTGATCAATAAATTGAACGTCTTCACATCTGGTTGGATTCCGCCAGAGATCATTTGAGAAAACAGTGGCTTCGCCATGTTAAGCTTCTTTTCTCTTACAAGCAAACTGAGCAAAATGTTGTAGCATTCTGTGGTGGGTTTGAGAGATGATACCTCCATTTGGTTGAGGACTCCAAGGGCGTCGTCCAGCCTGCCGGAATTGGCGTAGCTCCTGATCGCAGAGAGAAAGGCTTCCTCAGTTGGGTGTCTCATTGACCTCAAACCCTCTTGAATTTTGTCAAAACGGCCTTCGTAGCCCACGCGACTTACCATGGTTTCGCAGACAAAAAGGGTTGTCTGAATTGGTAGTGTATGGAGATGATAAGGATGAGGCGAGTTGATAGGTGCAAGAGGAATAATGAAGGGATATACGGGGTTTGGTATGGTGGGAGGTTGAGGAATACAGAAATGGGGGGAAGGGGTGAAAGATTGCAGAAGCCATTGCTATTGCTCTCTCTTCTTGTTGGGTATCCTTATCTTCTTTGGATTGGATTTTCGATGCTAATGGTTCGAGATTGTTATAACATTTGTCCGGGGAAACATTTAAAAAATTATTAAAATGTGTTTTGAAACTTTAGCTTAACACATTTTAAATACATGTGGCATTATTTGATTGGATGTTATAGGGAAAAATATTTGTTGTTGTGAAGTCAATATACTTGCCTTCGGCACTATCATAAAGAGTAATAAGGTGAAAATGCTACATCCCCATTCCCATCTCGGCCTCATCCCTTATTACGGTGTATCTTTTAACTTTGCTTTCAGCGAGAATTGAATTCTGGTCGGCTCTTTAAAGCCAAGCATTTTCACCATGGAGTCAATGGTCATTCGATGAAAATGTATTATAGGATATAAATCCTTTCATTTTTGTTTTTTAATTTTTTTTATTGTTTGTTGTTTAAATTAATAATGATTTTTTTTGTTTTCTCTACTCTTTTTTTTGGTGAGTTGTCGTTAAAATATTTGTATATTTGGTTTGAATGTCATTGTAAGCATTACACTTTAAAATAAAGTATTTTTTGATTTCATCATTTCATAGGTGCAAAAAAACATAATCTCTCTCTTCTCATATCTCTTTTGGCGTTTTTCCATCTCTTTCACACCATAGCCGATGAGACTTTGTCCTTAAGTGAACTATGAGAAAGTGTGCTCTCTAAAAGATATTAACCCCAACAACGAGCTCTCTTTGTCTAAGTCGAGCTTCAAAAGTATAAGATAGAAGAATTATGGCTTTTTAAACTTATTGCTTTTTAAAATGTTTTTTTTCAATCTAAAAAAAAAAATAGTTAATGTTTTTCAATTATGGTTAGCTAAAATAGTAATTGTGTTAGAGACATCTCTATATTGAGGATGAATCCCCTCCACAGGACGTCTATATTATGGATGATTTATTGAGACGTTTGAAAAATATGTTACATTTTAAAAATATATTCAATTTGACTTGTACAATCTACATTGTTATCATGACAAAATATTAACTATTGACAATATGAAAACACAAATAGATTATATCCACCTTCTTCAACAATTTTTATCAGGTATACTAGCAACTCTATTTATAGGGGTATGTCAGAGGTCGATAGTCATACGAAAGGATTAGAATGACTATATTGTATACACATAGAAGATGAAAAATGTTGGAGAAATGGAATGTGGTGTAGGTAGTTGGAATTTGAACAAGATATGCATCTTCAACGTGTCTTATAATTGCTTTTACAACTCTAAAAGTCCTCACTCAATCAATAAATTAATCTCATATTAGTTGATTGGCTTGGTTCGTGGTAACTTCTAAACGCTAATATATCATGATCTTTATGTTAATGGAGGTGATGCCAAAATGGAAGTGGTCCTCTTACTAACATAATGATCAACTAGTTGTGTAGATACCTAAATATGAACTTATCAACATATGGCAATCAATCCATAACATTTAGCTCATTTCATGACTCCTTGTGCAAAAAAAGTTTGATTCCCACACATGCCTTGCTCAAAAAGCATTATCAACCACTAGGTTAGACTTGTTATTTGTCATTGACCAATCAAAATTGTATTCTTAGCATATACAAATACATATGCAGACATCTAGTTGCCATCTCCAATGGACTGATTGTATTGTGCACTATGCCTAAACAAAGTCAACCATGACAAACAAAGTCGTTTGGTCAACTTTGTCCTTAACCGACAACTTTGTCCTAAAAATCCTAACATTCTGATTTACCCTAAAAATAGATAAAGTGAGTATAACCCTAATACATTAATAAATAGGATTGAAATCTAGAAATGGTGCACATTCATATTATTAAATTAGCATTTAACATACATATTTGAGCATGCAATAAATGATTGAGCACTTTGTTTGTTGGATATTTTGTCAAAGACAAAATATGAGGTTCAACCACAGTACACGAGACTATGTCCCTCCTCAAATAAAGGGGAGGTGCCCTATTTATTACTAATCTAAAACACACCGGAAGATATATACAATATTCACACTATTCTAATCATCGGGGTTGGGATCTCATCCCAGTAGTCGTATTCTTATTGGAAAGAAATAGAAATGGGGAGAAAGAGAATAGAAATACATAAGTGATTTATCATAATGTGGAAAGAATAGAACGGGTAGGAACGTGCTTTTTCTTAAGAAAACACAGATCAAAAGATAATCACACGTGATTTCAATTGTAATAACTTGTAAAAGATCTAATAAACTAGATATTTAAAGCAAAGAACGATTTAAAGCATTTGAACATATAAACAATACTTCAAACCACAAAGATACTCTCCACAACACAAAGTTTGCAGTAGATTATCTATTTTATTCTTCAATGATTAAAAAAACACAGAGTCTTTCTCTTTTTCAACTCTAACCTCCATGTCATATCAAAACATTCCATCCCTTTGGAATGCTACAACATCTCATATATATAGAGAAGGGGAGGAGAGAAAATAGGAAACAGTTGCAACAACATACTAAAAATAGTAAATATGAGTAATTAGTTCACTTGACTAATTCTCACACAGAGACCCAGTCAATCCTTCCAAGTTCATAGGATGTTGAAACAATATTGAAAAAGACATGTCAAACGGAAAATAAAAATGACATGAAAAATTCATCACTTAGAGTTGTCTTTTTCTTCAACCTGTGTCGCTTGCCTATCACGGAATTCTTGAAACTTTCAAATCATCTCTTGATCTTTTTCTTTATCTAGTCCACAGGAGTAGTGATTTAGGACCTCGCAGGTTTCCTGCATGTTGCTAACAATCCCTGGAAGCCTTCGGAACTTTTTGTTATATTTGGCAAAGGTGCTCAGAAAACTTTCACAGAGGATTATCTTGTCAATAGCTACCATATCAAATTTTTCACCTACTGTAGATTCCTTCTCTACTAATTCTTGAAATACTTTGTATAGATCATCTGTAAGTAGAATATTCAATATATCATCTAGAACTTTGGTGAAGATCTTTGATAATTCTTCATCAAATTCACTAGTGCCATCCAACACTTGATCCCTTTGGAATGCTACAACATCTCATATATATAGAGAAGGGGAGGAGAGAAAATAGGAAACAGTTGCAACAACATACTAAAAATAGTAAATATGAGTAATAAGTTCATTTGACTAATTCTTACACAGAGATACAATCAATCCCTTTAATTTCATAGGATGTCTAAATAATATTGAAAAAGACATGTTAAATGGAAAACAAGAATGTCATGACAAGCTTATCAATCTAACTTGTCGTTTTCTTCAATTTGCATGACTTGCCTATCATGGAATTCCTAAAAAATTTAGATCATTCCTTGAGCTTCTTCCTCATCTGGTTCATAGGAGTAGTGATTCAGTACCTCGTATTTTCCTGTGTGTTGCTAACAATCCCTGGAAGCATTTGGAACTTTTTTTATATTTGGCCAAGGTGCTCAGAACACCTTTTCAGAGGATTAGCTTGTCAATAACTACCATATCAAATTTCTCACCCACTGCAGATTCCTTCTCAACCAACTCATCAAAAATTTTGTATAGATAATTGTGAATACCTTTGATAATTCATCATTAATATCATTGGTATCATCCACCACTTCATCTCTTGATTGCCTTAGTTTGCTACAAGCTTCATTAAGGATTTTGACTCATAATTTGATTACTTTGCAAAACTCAAAATGCTTATCAGCATTTGGAACTACTCCCTCCTTAACCAATGTTTCTGAATGAATATTTTTAATCTCACCAAGAGCCTCCAAACTTAATTCCAAATTACCAATTTCTTCAAGGAGTTCATCATTTAACTCATCAACATATTTCCTCAACTACATTCACCAAATCACTAAGAGTATTTTTCCTTGAACAAGGAAATGTTGAATCCATTCACTAAAATCCCTTACCTTCTCAATAAAATTTTCCATTCTAGGTACTGATGAGAAATTAAAAAAAATGGGGGTAGGCGTAGGAGCTATTATTTACATCTGGGAAGGTTTGGAGAGTTTGAGTAACACCTTCGTTAGTTGTTCAAAGTTTTCCTTCAATTCATCCCTTGAGACCTTAGTCTCTTTGAGCTTCTTGCAAATAACATCCATTAAACTCTAAGCATCCTGTTAGGCACCTTCAACAATAACCTTTCCAAGATCAATCCTTGTGATATGATAATCTGTATCCATAATGTCTACCTTGGTTTTTTCCACAGTAGGTATTGTGATCTATGAAACTTTTTGACCAGATGCATCCACTGAGATTCAAAAATGGTCTTGGGTTTCTTATTCGATTGGGAAGGTGTTGGCTTTAATGATTCGAAATCAAAATCCTTAAGTGGAACAGCCAATTTTCTCTTCTTTAGATTCTGATCAACTAAACATGAGGGAGCTAAAGCAGAAGGTTCCTCTAGGAGAGGAATTGAGATCATTCTAGAGGAAGTTGGAGGAATTAGGCAAAGTGGTGTTTAGGGATGGAGGAGTGGAGAGAACAGAGGTAACAATGGCAGATGACATTGGAAGAGAAAGGGGAATGGAGACTAGGATCCCAGAAGACACTGATAACTCCAAATTCAATCCTACTCCACTCGAAAGAGGGGATAAGGATGAGAAAACACTTGTCATGGTGGATGAAAGTGGTGATGATGGAAATGGAGGAAAATGAAGAGGAGAGAAAATAAAGAGAGAAGGAGAAGAAATGGAAGGAAGTAATGGAGATGGCTGAGTGAACACAAGCACAAAAGGGGTGCCAAGAGTAGAAGAAGTGATAGGAAGATCGACCACAATGCTTATTGGAACTTCCTATGAGATTGATGGAGGGGGAGAGTAAATAACTACAATTGGTGTAGAAGGTGCAATATATGGAAAATGCTGAGACTTTCCTCCACTTTGAGCAAACTTAAATTTCAAATTTTTAGGTGGGCTTGCACATTTATCCTTTTCTACATGTGAGGGGTCTGCCTTTAATGCTGATGTGACAGGTATTTGGGAAATTAGGTTCCTTGGGCTACATACCCGATGAATATAACCATAATTTTTTACAAACAAGGGTTTGGGTGACTCTCTCCTGTATAGATGCTTTTTCCTTGACTGACCAGTTGATTGTTCGGGAGCCTGATGTTTTCACCATCCATTTTCTCATACATATTTTCTGCAATACTCTCGGTGTCAATTGCATCTTCGGGATCCTCAGTGAGATTCAAATTCCTTATCTTGTCTAAAGTCAACATATTATTATCTTTTCTTCTGATTGTGACCTCATCCTTGAGATCAATCCAAATTTCCTCGAGGTTCGAAATGTGAAGTTGCATGGTTCCATGAGCCTTGAGTACACCTTAAAATAAAATCTTTCCCTTAACTTCATAGTCTTCTTAAGCTTATCTTGCAACTCATAGACCATGCTTTTGGCTTTGATTACTGAGGATCATGTATATCTCCCAATTGATCTAGGAAATGAAATGAAAACCTTATATTTACTCTATTGAAACTTATGAAAATCCAAGAGTTGTTGAACCAATTCCATGAGAATTAACTTATCACTCAGGATATCTAGGTAGACGCATAGGTGCCTCTTGAAATATGGCAACTAGTAACACGTAAATATGTAAACTTTCTTAATTGCAAAAATATGTAACCCCACTTTGGTACTTCATCACATGCAACATCCAAGACTCTTCGCTTTATAAGATCAGGATCTAATCTATAATAAAACCTCATAGTAGAAGGCATCGTTAACTCTTCTGAAATGATCTAAGCTTCCTTTTAAAGACAACTGAGGATAGAACTTGTAGATGTGAACATTGGACTTGTTTCCTTTTGAATCCAACCCAAGATAATTTCTCATTCCAACGTGGCAACATAGGTGACATAGGAAATCATATAAAACTTTCCTATTGAGAGGACTATTTTCATTTGAGCATCAATGGTATCACTAATGAAGGTTCCCCACTCAAAATACTGCTCATTTTTTTATGATGGTGATGAACTGATACATCCATCCATGAAATTCTCCTAGCTTCCAGGGGCCCAAATACCTGCTCAGGAGTACATAATAATATCACTGATTTCTAAACTGAAATCACTTATGGGAACCTATTTGAAAACCTTGACATCAAGCTTAGGTTTAATCAGGAACTTTTTATTTATATGCTTAACACAATTTTCAAGTCACTATCCCAGGCCTATTGAGCCGATTGAAGATTTGTACCAACATATTCTTCAAAATTGGGAAGCTTGAGGAGTGCATCAAAATAATCTATATCCAATTTGATTACTACTTATTCTGCATGATTCCGTACTGATCTTGAGTTTGAATCATAATTATTGTGCATGCAGAGAATAAATTTAGGACACTGAGCAGAAACGGGGAAGGAAACCACTAGAGGTAATCCACTGGCACAAATAGATTGCATCCATGAAGTTTGTAAGGAACTTTGAACTCTTCCCCAAAACTCTTCCATATCGACATGTCCCAACTCTGTATCCTTAATATCAAAATTTGCATCAATTTTTGAGGGAGCCAAAACACCCTGACTACTTGTACTTCATTTCCTTGGCTCCTTCCTTCTTACCCTTTCCCTTTCAGAATCAAACATGGGGAACTTTCACAAAAGCTTCTTGGAATCCCTGGAAGAAAATCGGGTTTGGGACCTGATCATCAACTGTGAAAACCTGACAAACTAATTTAGAAAAATATCCCTGTCAAACACCTGTAGAAAACCCAATACACTTGGAAGGGATTTGGATGATTTTTGTAGCCAAGAAAACCTGACACACTGTAAGAAATTGATCCTTGTTTTATAAGAGCCAAATTCTGATAAATTGTGGAAGTCTGGAGCCTGTTAAGAAGCGACAAAAGTTCAAATTGCTTTGAATCAGGAAAACGACCTGTTTAGGCATGTACAAAATCCTGATTATATACATTTTGGAATAAAAATCTTGATCTTTGTTTCCAACTCTTCAAAATTTGAAGCCCAAAAGTGAAAGAAATTCACCCTTCTGATTGATATTCAAAAATAACTGACTGGGGTGAAAACATGAAGAGGAAAACTAGGGAGAGGACCTATTCCACCCAAATGCAACCAAGGGTATGACCTAAAAAGCACTAAAAGATGACCCAGAGGAAAATTTACTTACCTCAAGGTACAAAACACTTCAATCATTTGAGGAATAATCCAAAAATGCCAAGAAAAATGTAAGTCAGGTTTTGGAGGTGCGCAAGCAGGTGAAAAATCTGAATGATGTTTAGAAAATGTAAGGTACAAATGAATGTGGAAAGTCCCCTATTTATAAAAACCCTAACATTAAATACACATAAGACAAAAAAAATGTGCTCACCTACTTGACAATTGGACATTAAATGCATCAATTTCAGAATTGGAAAATTGAATCACATATGTCATCATGCCAACAGGTTCCTAAAAAACCTAGTACAATGAGTCTTTATAATGTCAGGGATTTGGGTTCGGAAAACATGGGGCACTTTACATATGTTGGGAGGTGAGATGTTCTCGATGCAATCAGGATCCCAAAATTCGAATCAACACGTGGCTCGAGTCAAACTTCGAGACTGGAAACGTAGTGAACATTTTTCATGTGCTTTGGTGGGAAGATGTTCCTATGCAATTGGATACTAAAACCCAAAAAATATAGTTCAAATCAGAATTCGGTTTCAGGAAGCATAGAACACTTCACATGCATTTTGAATTTCCCATGTTTTGTGCAACCAAATCCTGAAATCCCAATAACACAGTGTAATTCGGAAATCGGGTTTAGGAAGCAAAGGAACAAGATGCATGTTAAATGTTAAGGGGATCCTCAAAATATGATACAAAGGAACTTTTGAGACATTTTCAAATACATGATTTTGTATCAAAAGACTTAAAAAGGGATTCCTCGAGAAATTTTTGATTGGTTATCTCCAATTTCTTGATAAACTAAAAAATGGGATAACAGTTGGCTCCGAACTAACTTTCTTTGATGAAGCAAAGGAAGAGAACTTAGATTTCCAAAGAATGAACCATTGGGCTACAGAGTCAAAAAGAGAAAGAAAGACATAAACATAAATAAACACAACAGAACCAAAGCAAATGAAAGAAAACACACCAACGGGAAGCAAACACACAATGGTAAAAGTAAATTATAGTACAATGCAAGAAGATCTTGCATTACTGGCAGAAATAACTTGAGATATTGCCCACTGTGAGGTAGTGGGAGTTGAGTTCCATCAAGATATGAAAGATAAAATATATTTTCTCCACTTGGTTGATGAATCTTGAAATGACCCCTCCATAGGGAGTCAAATTTTCTCTGCATTCCCTTTTGGCTCTCTTCTTTTTTCCTAAAGCAAAACTAGATCTCCAACCTAAAAGTCTTATTGCTTTAGATTTCTTGTCAAACATCCTTTTGACCTTGTCTTGATGTTCCATGATCCATTCTACTACCTTGAATCTTATTTCTTCCAAATTTTTCAGGTACATAATTATTTTCTCAATGGAATCTTGGAAAGTGTCATCTTCAATTATCTTAGCTAGCCTTAAGGCTGGCAATTCCAAGGAGATGGGAATTTCTGCATCAACTCCATATAACACCTGAAATGGTGACATTCCTATAGATATTTTAGGAGTGATACAATCAGCCCACAATGCATCATACAATGCTTTGTGCCATGTTAGTTGGTTCTCATCAACCAACTTCTTGATTATGGTCACTAATTTTTATTACTTGATTCGGCCTGACCATTTCCTTGGGATAATAATTAGATGAATGAGCTAAAGTGATACCATAACCATAACAAAACTTAGTGAGTTTATAAGATGAAAAATTGGAAGCATTATCAACAACAATCTTATGAGGGACTTCAAACCTAACTATTATGTTTTCTTTAATGAAGTTACAGACAACTTCAAAATGGCATGTTTTACTGGAATGGCTTCTACCCACTTTGTGAAATAATCTGTTGCGGTCAAGAAATAACTGTGCACAGTACTAGATGCAGGGTTTAATGCTCCAATGAAATATATTCCCCATTTTGAAAATTATTTTCAATCACTACAGGCCTCAAGGGGAGTGCTTCTAATTTGGGACAATCCAACAAAATGTTGGCAAGATTCACACTTAGCTACCCATTCAGATGCATCTTGAAAGAGAGTGGGCCAATAATACCTATTTCTTGTAAGATCT
The DNA here is from genome assembly GCA_019776745.2 of Taxus chinensis. Taxonomy (NCBI): domain Eukaryota; kingdom Viridiplantae; phylum Streptophyta; class Pinopsida; order Cupressales; family Taxaceae; genus Taxus; species Taxus chinensis. Next base: position 645,859,102 of record CM034147.1, on the reverse strand, counting down.
TGTGAGTTGTCACGGATGATGAAAAATTTCCACCACATGCCAAGTTATGAAATGCTTCTAAAACCTACCTTGTTGAATCTTATCTACACAGCAAAGGAACACTCCATCAATTCCTCTCTTGTACAAACCATTATCCCAGAGTATGTACTTTTCTAACCTCAACTTGACCATTCTCTTTTCTTTTGAACTCATATGTGCAGGACATTCTCCATAGGTTAAAAAGAAAGCAATGTCTAAATACCATTCATTTGTCGTACTCACAAATAGCACCATGGGTAATTCCTCATGAATTCCTTCATCTTCTATGAACTTCCTTCTTCAGAGATTGTTCTTAGCAATTAATTGGCATAAACCCCTTCCACATACTAGCTTTGTGGGTTTAATTTCTAGATCATACTCTTGAACTTTGGAAATCCAATTACCTCTCTAACTACCCAATTCCTATTGGTAAGGATGGATTTTACTGCTGTATCAGGAACAAGAACCAATGTATGAGAACTCAAAACATAATACCTGAAATTTTGACCACTCTAACCACGACATATGCATGTTTTTCAATTTGAGACATTTTCAGCTCATGTTCCTTCAAAGGAAAACTCATAAAAGAAATAGGGGATTCAATTCCTTCATCATTATTTTGCATCAAGATGGCAGACACTGTGTGTGAGCAGAGGCATAGACTATACATAATAAAATCCTTTTGAAAATCTGGACATACCAAAATAGGGGCATGAGCTATAGCTTCCTTGATTTCATCAAAAGAAAGATTTCCTTCAGCACTCCATCAAAATGGGACTTTCCTTTCATCATGTTCCACAATGTGTTGTGTCTTATCAGTGAAGTCTGGAAAAAATCATCTCAAGAAATTAACCTTCCCAAAGAAGGAATGTACACATGTTTGCTTGTAGGTAGGGTGAGACTTTGTATTGCCTTAACCCATTCTAGATCAATTTTGGTTCCTTCTTTTGTTACAATATGTCCCAATAATTTTCCTTCTGTTACCCCAAACATAGGAATTCTTAGGATTTAAATAAATCCCATGTTGTCGACACCTCATCAAAACTCATTCTAAGTGATCACAGTGGTCATGCCTATTTTTTGAAAAGACCAGTAAGGTCATCTAGGTATACACTATACTATAATATTTTCCCATTAAATCCCTGAATGCTAAATCCATGAGCCCTTTGAAAATTATCTCCAGTGTTAATCAACCCAAATGGCATCCTTCGATAAGCAAACATTCCCCATGGAGTAGTGAATGTTGTCTTATGTTGATCTTTCGTCAGCCACCTCAACTTGATTATATCCTGAAAATCCATCTAACATAGATAACATCTCAGACCCGTGACTATTTGTAATACTTGATCCATGATAGGTAGGGGGTAATTATCCTTCAATGAAGATTGGTTGAGATTTCAAAAGTCAACACAGATACAATCTCTCCATTCTTCTTACGTACAGGGACAATGTTAGCCACCCATGTGGAATGGTGAATGGGGAAAATAATCCTTGCATCCAACATATTTTGAATCTCAGCAAGAATAGTGCATGAAATCTTGGGATTGTAATGTCATTGTTTCTACCTGTACGGTTGAGCATCTGATTTCAGAGGGATACTATGTTGAACATATTTGGGCTTGAAGGATTTCAAATCTATGCATAGGACCATGCCAATACGTCCATATATTTCTTTAAGAGTGCAAAAACTTCCTTTTTTCTTCAGGAGAGTAACACTTACTAATATTCACAATCCATGGTTGTTCGGGGGAGCCTAAATTAACTTGTTCAACTTCAGCAGATGAATTTCCTTCGGATTATCTTTTTTCTGGATGAAGTGATCATGTTTATCAAATAATCCTTCAAGTGACACCAAGCCTTTGGGAATATTATTTCCCTTCAACTGAAGAAACTTCTACTATTCTCTTGTTGAGAATCAGAAACAAATTCATGAAAATCTGATTCTGAACCCTCAAAATAAAGCTCACTAAAATTATCAGATTTCTCTAGAAAATCCAAGAATTGTTGATCATCATTGAAGACTTGCCAATGTGAAGAATTATTTGGGACACTTGGTCGATAAACTATCTCAATAGTATACTTATCTTCTTTGAACTCTGGATGAGGAAGAAGTAGTGAAGCAAATACTACAAGGGAATCTACCTTGTCATTATGATCTCTTGGCACTACCTTGATTGAAAAGGCATCAAATATTCAATATAATCCCAAACCTTATTCCTGTAATGTTTCAAATGATCATTCTTTACTTGATAAACATTCCTAACTTGATTGACAATTAACTCTGCATCCCCTTGTACTTTCAGATTCTTGATCCCTTTTTCCTTCGCCATGCTAAACCTAATAACAATGCTTCATATTCGGCAGTATTATTAGTGTTATCAAACTAAATTTAAATGAAAAAGGAAAAATTTCAAACTCAGGAGAAACAAGTACTACTCCTATGCTAGATCCCAAAGTAGAGAAACTACCATCAAACTCTAAAGTCCAAATAGCATTGGAATCCTCTTTCATGACTGGTTACAGAAGACAAGTCCTGATCTGAGGTCATGAAATAGTTTCCCAAACCAACATCTTCAAAAAGAATATGAGCTTTGGGATCATCAGACTTAGTGACAAGATATTTTTCTTGAGCTTCAGGTTCAAGAATGCGCATGGTTCCATTGACTGGGATCTTAGATTTTAGTCCAATCCATATAAATATCTCCACCTACATCCCTGTAAAAACCTCTCCCAATAGAATACCATATGCTGTTAGGATATCTACTACTAAAATAGTCATCTTGACCATCTTTTCTGGGAACACGCAACAAATGCAAATATGTGCATCCTTGATTTGACCGATCAAAGGAACTTGTTTGGTTTCCATAGAGTAGCAACATCCAAATGGCTTTGTAAGAGTGATTCCTAGAGCATGGGCTACCTTTGTAAGGAATAACAATTATCTGAGGCCCCTGAATCAATTATACAATTGCTGAGTTTAAAGCCATTTATGAGCAAGGATAAATAGAATGGCTCAATCTTCCCTAAGGGAGAAGTTCGTTGCCATGTTATTTTGGGATAGAGGATGAGAAGGATTGGGTAAGAGTCCTTTAGAGGCTATGACATTAGGTGGAATGGCATCCATGCTTCTAATAAATTTAGCAATATTTTCAAATTGTTCTTTGGGTTAGACTGAAAATACTCTACTTCAGACATTTGAATCTTGGTTCTCTTAGCATGATCAATAATATCAAAATAATTATAGGAAGGAACAATTGACAGGCTCAGATCTTTCAACATTTACTTGTGGGATTGGGGAAATGGTCTTGGGAACAATATAAAGAGAAGGATTAGATGAAGTAGTGATTTTCTTGGTAACTGAATTTCTCCTTTGGTTTCACAGGAAGAGGAGTCCCTTTTTTGCAAAACTATTGGACTCTCTTTATCTTTAGGTTTCTCAACCTCTTTCCTTGGATTCTGAGACTGAGTAAAAATAGTGAAAGATTGGCCACTAGTTTTGTAATCATCTTCTTCATATTCCAAATACCCAATATTGGAGTCACCAGCTGAATCATCATATGACTCATCATCATAACCAAAAGCTTCAAAAACATCATTAGCCTCTTCATTTTCTTCTTCTTCATCACCCTTCAACTACCTCAACAGTTGCATTAACAGGAGGTGCCTCAATAGCCAATATTTTTTGTGCAGGGAGGAAAGCGATTTCTATCTCTCATAGGAGCACCATTGTTATTATTGAAATTACTTCCTAGGGATATCCTTGTATAGGGGAATTTGATGCATGTTGAGACATCTGCTTCTTTAAATTTATTAGATCATTATCCATTCTCTGAATCATGGGATCAATGGTGCCTTGAGAAGAACTTTGATTCTTAGATTTAGAGATTCCCTTATGATTTTCCTGTTATGATAAGATCATCTTCAATTTTTATAGCCATAGTTTGCACAATAGCTAAATCAAGGAATGATGATACCTTATCAATAGAAAAATTACTTCAGGAAGTTGGGCATTGATGAAGAAGCACTTCTAATTTTCTAGAGTAGGAACTGCGAGTTCTGGAATTTTGTGGATTAGTTTGTTAAACTTAGCCATGAAATCACGCATAGGCTCATGTGATTCCTTCTTCATATGAGTGAGCTGAGCCAAAATGCATGTGAATCTTCCATGGGTTTGAATCTTGCCTCAAATTGATGTTCTCATAGTCACCCAGTTTGTAATGCATGCATTCAGGAGATGATAAAACCATTCTGCAGCAGTTCATTGAAGTGTTTCAACAAACAACCAATAGACACATCTTCATGAGCCACCCCAAGAGGACCCCACAAGCTACAAAAAATGAACTATATGCTCATCTGGGTGTTGTTTTCCATCACATTGAATTTTGGAATATTCTTACAAGACCCATGTGGAAAATCATGCAATGGTGGAGCTAATGAAAGAGGACCAATAGCAGGACCCCAAGGACTTGGAGCTTGGTGGTTATTTTCTTGGCCATTATTCTGAAAGTGGTATGTGTAGGAATCTGATGTATCAACCAAGAATAATTCTCTACAAGTTGTTGATCTTGACCTTGGACAACATGATTCCTATGCATAGGTGATGAATTGCTTAGTATGTCTTGAGGATCATCTTTCATGGTACAAGATTAAAATTGTGTTGTTGTAACAGATCAAAAAGAGGATCAACTTCACCTCTTTCTCAACTTGCACTTGTGTGAGTATACGCCCTTCTTTCTAGTTTGACTCTGGAAATAAAACATAAAACAAAAGGTAAATACAAAGTCACCAATAGTAAGATAGGATTAGTATTTTATATCTGTATTCCCCAACAGAGTCACCAAAAATTTTGGTTGATATTTTTTCAAAGAAAAAATATGAGGTTCAACCACAGTACACGAGACAATGTCCCTCCTCAGATAAAGGGGAGGTACCCTGTTTATTACTAATCTAAAACACACCAGAGGATATATACAATATTCAACACTATTCTAACCATAGGGGTTGGATCTCATCCCAGTAGTCGTATCTTATTGGAAAGAAATAATAAATGGAGAGAAAGAGAATAGAAAGAAAGAAGTGAGTTATTAGAATGTGGAAAGAATAGAATGAAGGAACGTGTCTTTTTCTTAAGCAAACACATATCAAAAGATAATCACACGCAATTTAAATTGTAATAACTTGTGGAAGATTTGATAAACTAGATATTTAAAGCAAAGAACAATTTAAAGAATTTGAACATAAGAACAATACCTCAAACCATCAAAGATATTCCCACAACACAAATTTTTGCAATAGATTATCTTTTGTATTCTTCAATGATGAAAAGAAAACAAAAAGTATTTCTCTTTTTCAACTCTAAAATCTATGCTTATATCAAAAAATTCCAACACTTTGGAATGCTACAACATCTCATATATATAGAGAAGGGAAGGAGAGAAAATAGGAAACAATTGCAACAACATACTAAAAATAGTAAATAAGAGTAATTAGTTCATTTGATTGATTCTCACTGCACAGAGACCTAGTCAATCCTTCCAAGTTCATAGGATGTCGAAACAATATTGAAAAAGACATGTCAAATGGAAAATAAAAATGACATGATAAGCCCATCATTCAGAATTTTCTTTTTCTTCATCCTTGTTGCTATTGTAGTCACAGAAATTCCTGAAATTTTCAGATCATCTCTTGAGATTCTTCTTCATCTAGTCTACAAGAGTAGTGATTTAGGACCTCACAAGTTTCTTGTGTTTCTAACAATCCCTAGAAGCCTTCAACTTTTTATTATATTTGGCCAATTATGCTCAGAACACTTTCACAACAGAATTAACTTGTCAATGGCTTTCATATCAAACTTTTTCACCTACTGCAGATTCCTTCTCAACCAATTCCTGAAATGCTTTATATAGATCATCTGTAGGTAGAATATTTAGGCCATCATCTAGAACCTTTAGTGAAGATATTTGATAATTCTTCATCAATTTCACTGGTAACATCCAACACTTGATCCTTTGATTCTCTTAGTTTGTTACAAGCTTCATTAAGGATTTTGACTTGGAATTCAATCACTTTGCAAAACCTCAAAATGGTTTTCAACATATCTAGAACTATTCCCTCCTTAACCAAGGTTTCTGAAGGAATTTTTTTAAGAGCACTGAGAGCTTCCAAAGTTAACTCCAAATTACTAATTTCTTTAAGGAGTTCATCATTTAACTTATCAACATCTTTCCTTGCATCCTCCAAAGAGTTGAAAATATTCACCAAATCATTAAGAGTTATTTTTCCTTGAACAAGAAGACTAATGAATCCATTCATCAACAACCCTACCCTTCTCATTAAACTTTTCCATTTTAGGTACTAATGAGAAATCAAAATGAATGGGAGTGGGTGTAAGAGATATTATTTGCATACTGGGAAGGCTTGGAAAGTTTGAGTAAAACCTCCGTCAATTGTTCAACTTTTTCCTTCAATTCATCTCTTGATACCTTAGTATCTTTAGGATTCTTACAAAGAACATCCACAACACTATGAGCATCCTGTTGGGCACCTTTAGCAGTAACCTTTCCAAGATCGACCCTTGTGATCTGATAATCTACAACTGTAATGTCTTCTTTAGTTTTATCTGTAGCGAATAAGCAATCTCTACAAATTTATGACCTGGACACATCAATTAAGATCTGAAACATTATTTGGTTTCTTGGTTGATTAGAGAAGGTGTTGGATTTAATGAGATGAAATTGAAATCCTCAGGTGGAACAATCACTTTCTATCTTCTTTGGAGTTTGGCCGACCAACCACGAGGGAGTTGAAAAGCATAAGGTGCCTCTAGGAGGGGAAATGAGATCATTCTAGAGGAAGTTTGAGGACTGGGAAAAGTGACAATATAGGGATGGAGGAGTGGAGAGAATGACGGTAATAATGGCAGATGACATTGTAGGAGAAAGGGGAATGGAGGATGGATCCGATAAGAAACTGGTAAATCCAAAGTCAATCCTACTCCACTCAAAAGAGGGGATAAGGATGAGAAAACACTTTGCATAGTGGATGCAAGTGGTGATGATGAAAATGTAGGATAATGAGGAGGAGAGGAAAGAAAGAGATAATGATAATAAATGGAAGGAAGCACTAGAGATGGCTGGGTAGATTTAGGGATAAAAGGAGTGACAAGAGTAGAAATAGTTACAGGCAGATCAGCCACAATGCTTACTGGAACTTCCTATGAGATTGATAGAGGGGGCGAATCAATAACCACAACTGATGTATAAGGTGCAAAAGATGACAAAGGCTAGGAATTTCCTCCACTTTGAAAAAGCTTAAATTTTAACTTTTTTGGTGGGCTTGGACCTTTTTGTCATTTTCTACATGTGAGGAGCCCGCCTTTGGTGTCGACGTGACATGTATATTTGGGATATTGGATTCCTCAATCTACATATCCCACAAATATAACCATGCCTTTGTACGAATGAGGGTTTGGGTGGCTCTATCCTATATAGATGCTCTTTTCTTGACTGACCAGTCGATTGTTGGGAACCTAGAGTTGTCACCATTCATTTTCTTGTACATAGTTTCTAGCACACTCTCGGTGTCATTTGCATCTTCAGGAACCTTAAAGAGATTCAAAATCCTTATCTCGTCCAAATTCAACCTTCTATTATCTTTTCTTCTAACTGTAACCTCATCTCTGATATCAATTCAAATGTCCTTGAGGGTCTAGAATGTGAAGTTACAATATTCCATGAGCCTTGAACACACCTTGAAAATAAAATCATGACCTTGACTTCATAGTATTCTTATCTTGCAACTCATAGACTACACTTTTGGATTTGATTACTAAGGAACACATATATCTCCCAATTGATATAGGAAATGAAATGATAACTTTATGCTTACTATGTTGAAACTTGTGAAAATAGAAGAGTTTTCGAACCAATTCCATGAGAATTAATTTATCACTTAGATATCTAGGTAAATGCATAGGTGACTCTAAAAATATGGAAACCCGCAAATATGTAAACTGTCTGAATTGAAAAAAGATGTAACCCCACTTTGATACTTCGTTCCATGCCTCATCCGAGACTCTTCACTTTCTAAGATCATAATCCAATATGTAAATAATCTCATAGAAGAAGGTGTCAGTAACCCTTCTATACTGATCCAAACTTCCCTTCATATACAACTAAGGATAGAACTTGTAGATGTAATCAGTAGACCTGTTACCTTTTTAATCCAACCCAGGATAATTTATCATTCCAATGACTATTGATCGAGTTTTCTTCGTCCCTGTCTAGATTAGTGAGCTAGATAACAAAGAAAATCAAGGAACCTCAAATATGTGGGGTTTAGGGTAACTGTAAAGTTGATGAATGCAAATGGACGGGCACAAAGTGAATGTCCTCGTTGTGAGCTAGATAAACCTGCAAAATAAAGGAAACTATGAGGAAAACAGATTAGATAGTATATGTGGGGGCTACATGATGAAGACGGTTCCAAGAAGCACGAGCTTCCTTATGTGGATGTCAACCCCCATTTTATAATATAAAATGATATAGATGAAAGATAAATGGATAATGTGTAGAAAATGATAAATAACAGAACCTAAAAATGCCAATGTATAGAGAAGCTATTGATCTGATCAAAGTGAATGTAAATCAAATCAAGCTAAGAGAACCGTGAATGCATGGGGATTGTATTATGGTGATTCAAGTGGCATTACAAGGGCACTATGATGATATTATGATGATTGAGGGGATATAATGTCAGAGGTTTTCTATCACTCTTAACTTGTTCGAAATAGGGGGGAAGGCTTGTATTTATATCCTGGAGATGGGGTTAATTTAGGGGTTATTAGGTAACTTGGGTTTGACAAAGTAACCTTGGGTTAAGTGAGTGGGAGGACATGATTTTGAGTGATTAGGTGAACTAATGGATTTGATAAAGATTATTTTTCATTATTTAAATCATGAGTGGGGTTCATGATTTGAACGATTAGGTGAAATAATGGATTTGATAAGGATTATTCTACATTATTTAAATCATGAGTGGGGTTCATGATTTGAATGATTTTTGAGTGATATGACTTAATGTGTAATATTTGGATAACGAGGTTTAGGTATTTAAAAGGGGATCAATTAATCAATTAAGATTGATTAACTGAATATGTATATTTGGTGGGAAACGAGATTTATTCAAATTGATGGGGGAAAACTAGATTTGAATGGGTAATCCTAATGAAGGAGGGAAAATGTGGGGTGAAGGGGAGGAACGATATCAAAAAATGGTGTCTACATTTTCCCTTTTTTTATGAGTGGTTTGTACAGGTCAATCCATGAGACAAAAAATGATGAAAATATTATTGATTGAGTGTTCTTCCTCAAACTTAGGATTGATGACCTAAGAGACGTCGATTACGAGATTGAAAGAGATAGATTTCAAAGATCGGTAGGGGAAAGAAAAATTATAATGCAAGGTAAGATGCCCCAATAAAAAAAAGGATCGTAATAACATTAAAATCCATGGTGGTGACTCTGATATCACTTGGGTAGGGTTAAAAGGGTGGTCTTAATGGAGACGACAAAAATGTTCTACAGGCCAGTGAGTGGGTGAAAATCACTGCAGTATGGATGTGAACCGTGATGACCAATGGGTCATAGGAAAACATCAAAGTATACATAATGAAATGGGAAAGGTATGAAAAATCCTTCGTATGCGAGGAATTGAATGAAAAATAATGCGTCTACAAAAGGGATGAGGATGAAAAGAAAAATTCCCCAACACAGGGAACGAAAAGGGACAAGAATACAAAGTGGAAGATGGATTGTTAAATAAAATACCCCAAGGGGGAATGAGTATGGTCATAAATGTGGACATGAAGATCATAATGGATATAAGTGGGAGATAAAATGCCCTAGGGGGTGGTAAATATGATTATGAATACATGTTTCATAAGAAAGGTTCTCCATTGACGGCAGATGAGGAGATGAAGAAAAGATAAAGCAGTCCTTTTTCTTTGGCAAAGAGGGGAAGAATTAAATCTATGTTTGAAAATAAAAAGGTAGAGAAAATGTCTTTTAGGAAGAATAGAAGGTGATAATTGATGACCTTTATGGTATCCTCCAAGAAAAAAATTCCTTGGGAAGAAGTGAGGAGGGATATATATGATGATGTTCCCCTTGAGAGGGTAGATGCGAATCGAAGAGATGGCACCTCTCCCAAAAGGAAGAAAGGGAAACTTCATAGGGAGGAGTATGAGGATGGGGTGTAATAGGACAGAGAAACCATTGTTTGCAAATAAAGAGGATTTTGAGTCGATCTTCAATAGAAAGAGGAGGAAGAGAATAATAGAGAAGGATGATAGGAGAAGATAGAAGATATCAGAGGAGAGGGTGAAGGAATAGAAGAGGGAAATAGATGTGAAATATGAAGGTAGCAGAAAATATAAAGGGAGGGAGGTAGGAAAGAGATGATAGAATGGAGAAAATAAATAAAGTAGGAGGATAAGAATACAAGTAAATAGAGAGGACACGATGGGCCTGGAAAAAATGAAAATAGAAAAAAATTATAGGAGAAGAAAGGAATGAGGAAGGAAGAACAAGAAAGAGAAGACATGATGCAAATATATGAGGGGGGAAGGATGATAGGAAAAATGAAGAAAGTGATAAGGGAAATGAGGGATGGTAGAGGCTATGCCAGTTAAGGAATGTTAATGGAAGACCAACAAAAATTGGAAGATGATGATGATGTCGAGTGAAGATGATAGAAAAAGGGAATGAAGAAGATGGAAAAAGAGGAAGAGATAAGGATGATGGGAGGAAAAGTGAAGGTATGGATGGTACATAAACAAGGAAAATTAAAAGGGAAAGAGAAGATAAAAGATGACATAGGATAGGGTGAAAATGGGAGGGAGATATGTAAAATGAAAGCAATGGAAACAAAAAAAAGAGAACATGGAGAATAATTACGAAAAAGGAGGGGAGATGAGTTAGAGAATGGATGTAAAAGAGATGATAAAGCTGAGAAAAGAAGGAAACTATGGTGGAGGAGGAATAGGTGGAAAATAATAGACAAAGGGATGGAAACTGGGACGTAGTGATTGAGAGTGGAAAGATAAAACAAGAATGGACAAGAATTATGGTTGATTATGAGAAGAGCAAGAAAAGGTGAAGAAGAAAAAGGTATGGGATAAATAAGACAGAGAAAAAAGAGGAGGAAAAAGGAATGAAAGAGGTAGAAGAGAATAAGAGAGAGGGATGATTGGTGAAGAAGGAAATGATGAAGGAAAAATAAGAAGAAGACAAGAAAATGATAGAGAAGAGGGTGAAATGAAGGGAGTAACGAAGGGGTAAAAGGGATGAAGGGAGAGAAATGATGGAAAACAAAAGGGACAATTGTTGAACAACCAAAAATATTCTAAGTATTGGGTGCATGAATATAAGGCACTGGAAGCGCACGAAACTATAATAGTATTAAAGTGCCTAAGCTTAGAACTTAGCTATTTTTTTGGATAAGGGCTATTTTTGGAGATAGCGTGTAGAGCACACATAAATATGAAGACTTGCACTACACATAATGGTATTTTGGGAACAAGAAAAAAATAAGCGCCATGCATAGTTTAAGCTAATAATAATATTTCTACTTGGAATTAACTATATGATAACTATTGTTAGAGCACTTGCATGTTGTGCATACTATTGTAAAGGCACATGGCTATTATCAGCATGTGACCTATTTTGAGAAGTGCATGGGTGGTGAAGGGAAAGACCCCCACCCCTATAAATATGTATTGAACTATGTAGTTTAGTAGGACAATACAAGATAAAATTAATGTAGGGTTGTGCTGCTGGTTTTGACGCGCACATGACTCATGGAGATACTTTATAGTGTAATAAGCTTCTGTGTTTTACAATATTTATGAAATGGAATATATTGGATGAATAATAGTGTTATACATGACTGAATATGGTTCTTGTATGGTTAAATTTTATCATAGTTATTGTTTAGTACATTTATTATGATTCTCTAAGATCTAGATCTTGTTTATGCATTGTGGGTTGATTACTAATAATTATGAATCTGAATATGTTTTAAACATCATCACACTAACATCCTGTAAAAGCAACTCTAAAGAGGGACCTGGTATGTTTGCACAATTTAGGTGAGCACTCAACTTAGGCTAAGTGATGTGCCATTGCACCTAGGTTATTCATAGTAAATTTTGGGATGTATCATTAGTTCCGTTGTCGGGACCCTCTTTTTTAGCTGTTTTCAGGATGTTTCGTGATGAAGACGTACTAGTTGACCCTATCAAGTGTTGAGGAGTGGATAATAGATCTAAAATAAGAATACCCTCAGAGGTTTAACATTATATCTAAGTTTTATGCGTGCGTGTGGGTGGAGTAGAACTTTTATGACTGTTTATATGAGAGTTTCTTTGTTATCTTTCCAATAGAGTTGTACGATTGGTTATTTACTTATGCATTTAAAAGGAATTGGATGTTTCACACACTTGTCTAGACGCATGAATAATTTCAAGCCCTCTATGATGCTGATCTGATTTGGACGCGTCCTATGGACACTTGGTTTCATGGTGTTCTGAATAGATATGTTTTGGAGTACTCAATTTACACTTATTCTTTACCGGAGGTAGCTGAGTTCTAGTTTTTATGTTATCCCAGGGGAACCTATCTGCAAAGCATTCTATTGGTGATCAAAATCTTTATGGTAACCCTAAATTTGGAAGAAAAACTATTGGCTAGCTAAACCCCACCACATGCGGGGGGCAGGAGAAGGTTTGGTGAAGGATGGCAGACCTAGCGGAAGAGAGGAAAAGAGAAGAAATACAGCTTAAGTACAATGAGGCCTATGAGGGGGAGTTAGGGAAGCAACGTGAGATTGCAGAATAGATGGTGTTGAGGAGAGAGATGGCTCATGAAGGATTTAGATCTCACGTAGAGGGCATGGAGCCAGAGCGTTTGGAACTCCCCCATATGGGCAAGCATGACAGGGACCCCTCATTGGTCTCTTATGAGAGTGCACCAACAAAGACTACATGAATCATAGGCGTGCATATATATCTACCTAGCAACCTAGCCCGCTTGGTTTTCCAACTTCTAGTACAACTAGTAGTCAACAAACTAGTTTGGGTAGTATAATAACATGAGTAAATAAAATAGAAAGTACATTTATGGTCAGGCAGACGTCTTCCTTGTTATTTGGAGATACCTTTTCAAGCACGTCATCAGCACAGAACTTAAGCGTGAAAATTTTTGGACTCACCTCTGGGAGTAGTACCACCTCGTAGACTATAGGAGTTTAGTTTAGTACCACAATTGGGGAGACATGGTAGTACATCCTCTGGTTCACTTCCTACTACATGTGGAGGATTAAGGGGCATAAGTGGCTCTGGTTTTGGTGGATCTGGTGGGTCTAGAGGTAGAGGTAACACAAGAGGTTCTGGATCTGGTGGGCATGGTCCTTGTTAACCCCAGAATATTTACATGGAGATTTTGTTTCATCTTCTAGAGTATAGGGGAATAGAAGATGCCACTGATCATATGCACATGTGTGAGATATTGTGGTACATAAAAGGGATCAGGGATTCTAAGCGCAAGGAAAGCTAATTTACAAATACGTTGTAGGGATGTGCACACAGTTGGTATAGGAAGTTTGACCCTGATCAAACTTGCGTAAATAATACAATGTCATGGGATACTTTCCTTAATGAATTTTATATCCTTAGTTTGAGAAGAAGAGTATAAGCGTGCTCAAGGATATTAAATAGGGCACTACTAAGAGTGTTCAGGAGTATGATGCCCATTTTAAAATGATTTTTTCTAAACTTTTGTATGATATCCATGCAAGCTAGAATGCATAGTGGTTTGTTGGAGGCTTGATCAAACCTTTTAGTAGGGCACTGTCACATAAGACATATACGGAACCACACGAAGTGCTTGAAGCAGCGTTGCATGTTGAGGCAGTCAAAAGTATAGAAACCAGAGTGAGCCCATTCCTCGAAGCTCATATTGCAACTGCAAAAAATTAGTTAGAGAAACTATCAGCCAATTCAGCACACGAGACATGCACTGGGATTTTTTGTATAGATTATGAAGTGGAAGGGCACACCAAGGATAGTTTTCCTCGCAGGTCAATGCATTCATTGTTGCTAGACTATGAGATATGTCATTTAGACCATGATGCAAGATGCTACCCATTATTACAATACGTGATAAGGAAAAATGTATCTTGCTACTGTAAAATTTTCTGGTCCACAACTCACAATACCGAAGATTGTAGATTGATTGATTAGATCCATGATGTCATTGATATTGGTGTACGATAGACAAGAGTACCGGATAACTCTAAAGGTAAGAGTGAGCACCATGATCATGATCACACTCAAGGGTGGTATGATCAGAATGAAGGGAGCTTTGAAGGAGGTCATGGCAAAGGTCGAGGATACCGTGTTGGATTCAGGTTGAAGGCCATGGTGGTGGATGATGTGAGTTTCCTCATGGAACATGTTATACGTGCAAGTCTCCTGACCACTATAGGTGTGAATGCCCTCAGAATATTACTTGTTCTTTTTATGGAAAGAATCATAACTATGAGGAGTGCCCAGACTTATATGAGCACATTAGGAAGCAACATAAACAAGAGAACAAGGGCATGGATGGTTAGAATAAAACGTGTAATGGAAAATCAATGGATGCCAAAGTTGGCACTGGAACCTAAGGTAGTACCTGTGAAAATTACTACACATGTTGAAGCTGTGCTTGCCAAAGAAGCGTTGCAAAAAAAGCCTACCATTACCAGGGAAGAATTCTTGCATGTAAGATACCCATATCCTACACATCAAAAGGATTTTATCAGGAAACCATGGAGGTACTCAGAAATATTCGGGGTGAGATGCAATGTTTAAAGGAACATTCACAGAAGTTGGAACAAAAGAAGGTAGCAGAGACGGTCCAGTGAAATGTTGATAATTTGAAAGAGGTATACAAGATGCTATACTAAGAGAATGTTATTCCATTACTAGGGAATTGGTTAAAGGGAAACACTCCATGTACATGTATTGAGAATGGACGACATATCCTGCATGATAATATTCCCCCTTATAACTTATATTATGACAAGGAGATCACTCTGAATGTAGTCGTGGATGGGTGGCTTTTGAGTAATATATTGATTAAAACAAGCACAAAACTTAATGTGCTTACTTTATATGCATGGGTATAGATGGGAAAACCTCCATTATAACCATCCTCTAATGTATTGTTTATGAAAAATTGAACTAAGGCCACCCCGATAGGAGTTTTAAAGGATGCATCCATTACCATACAAGTGGTCAAGTTCACTGGGGACTTTGAGGTTTTAGCACTTGCAGAAGCAGACAACTTCCCAGATCTACTTGGGCTCCCTTAGTGTTATGTAAATAATGATGATCTATGGTTCAACAAGGGGTATATAAGTTTTGAGAACAAGGAAGAATGAGTTATTATCCCTTTGACAGATGGGAAA
The DNA here is from genome assembly GCA_019776745.2 of Taxus chinensis. Lineage (NCBI taxonomy): Eukaryota > Viridiplantae > Streptophyta > Pinopsida > Cupressales > Taxaceae > Taxus > Taxus chinensis. Next base: position 645,843,574 of record CM034147.1, on the reverse strand, counting down.
TCTACACCTTATGTTGAACCTTTGAGTGAGGAAGACCTAAACAAAATTTATGTGTGCATCATTCGAGATTCAAAAGTACTTGAGCTATCTAAGGAATTAATCCTCTTGTGGGAAGATGCATAGTCTATTAGTGATACTACAAGTATTGATTTTGATAATTGGGTGTATGACATCTACGAAATGGCTGGGCACGAAGTAAGAAGTGCATCTATGTGAAGAGGCAAACCTCGATGCATTAGGAGGATATGTAACAACTCTGTACCTCGATACACTCGAGAAGGAGACCCTACAATATTCCTACGTGCCATGGAGGAATAGTGGAAGGATCAAGTGGACAAAAGAAAAATGTTAGTGTATACCCTACGTGGGACAACATCATGCTAGTAGATGGTTCACATGGATAATATCATAGAATGGAATGAAGTGAGAATTTCTCTAACAACCCGGTTTCTCAGGAGCAATGCACTACTTGAATATGCATATATCATGGTAACCAACATTTTTAGAATCAATTTCAGTAGTGTGAGAGACTCTAGACAGAGGGTCAGGAAGCTTTACCACCTTCACTTTGGATGCAAATACTTTATTTCACTTTACGTGGCTGCACACGTGCTTAATATGTTTATGCAGAACTACACAGGGAGACTGGAAATTGACAATACTTGACTACGGGAATGATCCAAAATTTTGACTACTTCTCCATGAAACCTCCGGTGAAAGAGGCATTATGGGTTATGGAGTGCTTGACTATGGGAGATAGTGCAAAGGATGAAGAACTCATTCAGGAGTTATTTGGCGAGGCATACTTAGGAGCGTATTTTTATGAAGTAGATGAGATCGATGTCAAACTACTTAAGCACACTTACCTTAAGAAGGAGAAAGGAAAGATGGTCTACATAGTTGATGAGGAATAAGTAAAAAAATTGAACATTGATCATTCAACATGTACGCGCTATTGGGGTTAGCACACCGGTTGTATAGATAATATATCAGATCTAAGTATACATGCAAATAAAAGTGAATATTCTACCAGAAGAAATATACAAAACAAGAGACATAAATCAACACCAGATTTAACATGGTTCACCCAATGTGGGCTACGTCCAACAAGAAATAAGACAATCTATTATCAAAAGCTTTGACAAGATATACAATGAATATTTATAATCTTCCACACCTCTTAGATGTACAGTACTTTCTTTCTCTCAAGATTTTTGCTTCATCACCAAGAATTCTCTCTCTCACCAAACTTTGCAAGTTATTCTTAATTCTTGTTAATAATTACTTCTAAAAACCTATCTTTCATGCTTATATATTATTTTATGGACTTAGGGCACTTAGTCATGCAATTACAATAAATAGATATACTTTACTGCTAAAAATAGATCTAATTCCCAAGAGTTAATTAAAACATCCTCACATAGGTAACTGACATTGGTTAGCCCTAACTAATGCTGGTTCCTCCTTTCCTGACCGATGCTAGTCCTGGGTGACCGATACCGGTTCCACCTAACCGATGATGGTTACTATTTTTTTCCAACAAGTTTCACATTACAAGATAAACTGAAGTAATTGAGCTCCAAAACTCAACAATATCCCACTTGGAGATTAATTACTGCACCATACCTATACATCATCATTCTTGGATCCTTCTTTAGCTTTTCTTCTTCCTCTTTAATTCTCATACTCTAAGACCAAAAAAATTGGATTGTAGCTCTAAATTCTCCTTTTCTAATGGCTTCGTTAGCATATCCGTAGGGTTCTCACTTGTATGAATCTTTTCCAGATTCAACTTTCCATCCTATAATACCTGTTATATGAAGTGATACCTCAACCAAATGTGTTGATGCAACCTAGAATTTACCAGATAACACCCTAGTCATGCACTGGCACATCACTCAGCCTAGACTGAGCGCTCACCTGAAGCACACAAAGGTACCAGGTCCCTCTTTAGGGTTGCTGTAGCAAGATGTTAGTGCGATGAAGGAAGAAACATATAGATTGCTAACTAATCCATCATTCTACAATGCATGCTACATTCAGATCTATGAAAGAACAAGCTTTAAACAGTAATAATGATTGAATCAATAACATGCACCAATCAATTACACACAGGAATGAAACTTAGATTTAGCCAATATCTTCCATCTATTAATAAATGACAGAAGCTCCTTACAATAATGACAATCTATACCAATGTGCGCATGGATATGATACAATAATTTAGTCATATGCGTATATCTCTATACCTTCATACATCCATCTCTCTGTGTTTATCTCTATATATCTATCTCTCTACTAAACTATATGTATATATATATATATATCTAATATGTGATTCACATCATATATATATATATATATATATATATATATAGGGTGGGGACTTGCCCTTCACCGCTTATCTATTCCAGAAATAGGTCGCATGCTATTAATAGCCACACACCATTTACAGGCATAGCCACACATGCAAGTGTGCTATCTATAGACCTCTTACAGTTAACTGAAGTGACAATCCTATTCTTATCTCGTCTCCATGAACAAAATGCTTCGATTTGATCCTCTAAAGATAGATAATACATGGTGCGCACACATCTCTGCATCGTTGGTGTGTTCCGCACACCATCTTCTAAAAATAGGTCTTCATGCTCAAAATTGGCTAAGTCCTGAATGTTAAACTTTCCCTCCATGTAGGGGTTCTTCCTGTCCCTTCACGCCCTTGATCTTGGCCTTCTCTCCTACGTAGAATTCTTGTGTGATCTCTAACAAGTATTCTCTGATCAACATTACCCCACACTAATCTCATTGTCATCCCGATAATGGTTATCTCCAAAAATTGTAGTAAAGAATAGAAGAATGGAAAGAATAAGAATGAAAGAATGTAGATAAATAAAGAAGTTTTTATGAGGCTATGAGGCAACCTCCTCTGCATCAGTTTGAAGTATCAAATCTAGATACTCCTCCTTTATTTCGGCCTCCAAGGCCTGCCATTCAACGAGTGCTTGTTCTGATTTCTCTGGAATGTCCACAATAATGGATTCCAACTCATCCCTCGCAATCTCTCCTTTTTCATTCTGTATAACCAACACAACATTGGACATTGAGGTCATTATTCCTTCTAGAAGATCCATCTTCTACGTAATGAGCTTCCCAAGCTCTTCCAACCAAGTCTTATGTGGCTCTTGTGCTTTTGCCAGGGCCTCATGCTTCTACTTAAAATATTGAAAATATTTCTGTGCTGGCCCAATGTCTCATCCTTCATTGCTTTCTAGACCTCATTGTTTTACTTCTAGGGTATTTTTATTGATAAGGGCCTCTGGAGCTATGCAGATGTTCAAATTTTGGTCTACTTTCTTCAATACTTCTTGTAGTGCTTGCAACAACCCTTCATAGGATGCAATATTTCACATCACTGAGGATTTCTCTCATTCTGCCTCTTGCTTTGACTTCCTTGGCACTGTCATGCGTAGAGGTTCATCTTCAAGCACCAAGTCCACCAACTTTCCTACATAATGTATCACTGAGGGAAATGTCTGTGGTACCTTGGTCTCTAAGTGTGGCCTTGCTCTGATGACATTATCCCCAATCTCCTCTGCAAATTCTGATAAATACTTCATTCTTCTTCTACACCAAGTCCCTCTCTTGTGTTATGTGTGCTATCTCAGCATCCTTTCTCTTTATCTCCTCGCAACAGTGCTATGATTGTTGTAGCTTTGTCCATGTTTCTTCTAGCAACTTCAGTAGAAACCTTCACCAAGGTGTTGCTGACCAGCTCATCTGACATGACAAGTAGGATTTACTATCATGTGTCTAGCTTGTGGTGCCTTCTTCAGCCATCTTGAAACTGCATGACTCTTTACATACATCAAACTCAGGCTCATCCATGTGGGTGTGCATTGACCATGATAGTTACTTTCGAGTGTGCACAGTCACCATATCCTCATCCATTAGCTCCCAGCCAAATAAATCCTTTTGTGATATCGTGCTCTAGAAGCAGGGTGCGGATAATTTTACCTGCATCCTCTGCATACCCCATGGCTAGTGGAATGTGCTCTCCACTCATCCTCTTCGATCTAGGACCCTTGGGAATTGTAGCTTCAAGGTTAGGATCCTGTCCTGTTATATCCTGAGCAGTCACATGCGTGGATCCAGAGATTTCCTTTTCTTTTTCTTCTCCATCCTTCGTCTCTTCATCTTTTTACTCTTCCTCATTCTGTGGCTCATCTTCTTTCTTGAGTGGGGTAGGAGATGCACGATCGCTCTCTTCTGATTCCTCTGCTTCTTTATCCAACTTCAACTTTCTTCTCTTTTTTGGTTCAACGGTCTCATTGTGTGGAGAGAGACAAGGTGATTTCCATACCATTTGTGGGGTTCCACTTTGAGTCCTTGTGTGTCTGAACACTTTCTTAAACCTATGCTCCCGCTGCTCAACCTGTCGTATCTTCCTCTTTGTCCTGTCCTTGAGGTGGAGTGGCCGTGTGCCTGTGACTCTTCTCTGTCATATGGTTTCTTTCTTCTGTGCTCCAAGCCTCCACTATCTTCACATCGCTCCTCCTCTTCACCCTCTACTTCAACAACTTCTATGGGCCTTTGCGCTAGTATGTTTTCTATTGTGTGCTTACCCTTTGGTGGCCCTGGGAGCACGAATTCATTCTCTACATACTTATTGTTCTCCATCTTGGGCTTCAGTTGAAGATACACCAATGTTACCCCTACATCTACTACATCTAGACTTATTGGCTTAGTATTCAACACCTCTAAAATGATCCTCTCGGTGTAGGCACTTCTTCCAAGATACACATGCTTCTTCCTCAACATATGGTAGTCACAATCTACCTTATCTGCATTGAATACCAGTCGGCACGTGTTTGTAAATATGTGAACAGATGCTTGGAAATACCTTACAGTGAATGCGTAAGGAAATTTACACCAAGGGCTCCAGACTCCATCTCTCATTGGGAAGCACGTGATGTAGAAATGATGATATACAAAAAATTGGACTTGTTTTCCCTACTACTGATGGTAGGTCCTTTTGGTATGCACCACTCTTCTCCAAATGCCACGTGCAGAGCCTATCATACCATTTCTCTCGCCCTTTGCTTGACATCATCTGTCATGGCCCCTTTACATAGGTACTTGCTGAACCTTTCAGCTGGTGACTTATTCTCCATGGGGTATTCCCATACCTTTTCCTTTAGCCCATATGGTACTCCAATTTCCATGAATACTAGTGATAGTAGAACAACCCCAAAGCTGATCTTCCCTCTTATGTGTGCTTCCTCGACTATTTGTTCTACAATGTAGCCTGTAATATTTTAGATTTCCCCTTCTAACATCTTGCGCACAACGTGTAACCACATAGTATTTACTTGTGACCACTGCTCCTAATCATTCAACTTTGTAACAAGGTGTGCTGCTGCTTGCACAACCATGGACATTTCTTCAATTTTTCTATATCCATACCACGTGGACCCTTCAGGTACCCCAACTCCTGTCTGGTCTTTAAGATAACATGGCTTTATCTGTGAGATCATTCTTTATGTCCTCTCATGTGGCCTTCAAACCTGTAACTGATGAGATAAGCGTAGATGAGATTCTAACTCTGCATCCTGCAAAGTAGAAGAAGTCCTCGTGCACTCTGCTCATGAGCCACTGATACAAGGGCTCATACTTCACCAAAATATGGAAGCTCATATAATTGGTAGACCCCAATTCTCTTCAGAATACTTCTCGTTTGCATCATCATAAACCAGCATGTCATCTACCGTACACTTTTTTGTCCTCGTAGTGAGCAAGGAATCGAGCTCCTTCTTGTTCTCCATAGTCCTGTGATTGTATTCGATTCACTTTGCTCTTTCTGATAGGTGAATCCCATTCCTGGCCGACTGATGAATCCTTCTGGATATTACATTTTTTAAAAATTTCAGTTTTAGGTGCCATCTCTTCTTCCTCAATGACCATCTTCTTCTTTCCTTTTTTTGCTGATGCAGACTGCCTTCTTAGGTGCCATTTTTACCTTGCAAACATCTCCTTTGTAACTTTGCAACTTGTGAATCAAACCCTAGCTTGATTCAATCGTGCCCTAGGTGGAAACTTCGTGCCCTAACTCCTCTCTGTCTCCTTGCTTTGCTCAAACCCTTCACCGTCAGGGATGTAAGCTTCTTTTCACATAGATCTATGGTTTTCATGCTTAGTTTCACACCCTTCGCACCTTAACCCAATCACTCGGCTCTTTACACTTAGCTCTTTCCTCAAATTCTCTTAGTCACAGTGATAAAAATGAATCCACATCCCTTCCTTATATAGATTTTTCAAAATTTGATGCATTTATTTCTCCTTCACCTACCAAATATTCTCTCATTCATTGACCAAATTCGTTCGTTCTGCACAGTACATCATTCATGCCCCAGCTATAACCTTCTCGCGTGCCTTCCCTACCCTCTGGTCACAGACTTCTCTTTAGTGCGTGCCCTTGCACCGAGTACCTCGTCACTGTACCTTCTCCTGGTAGTTATCATGGCCTCCTCGCTTACCTCACGTTATACTGTCCTTTCATTCATCTCCATCCTTGGTCACTTTTGAGAAGCAATCTTCTTTTGACTTAAAGCACACCCATAGCAGCTTATTCCTTTCACCTTTCAATTCCCACTATATTTTACTTAGATAAATACAACCACCCCACACTAAAAGTATGTGCAGTCCTCTGCGCATAAAGATTCTTCACATAGTAATTAGCTTCATGTGTGCAAGTGTGCACTTATTACACAAGAAACAACAACTAAATTGACAAAGCATAACGACAATGAAAATGAAGGAAATACAGAATGGAAACCTAATCTAAATGACAATACTGCCTTATTACTAAACACCAAGAAGACTTATTTATAGTAGGGCTTCAGCCTACTCCCGTTCGAAGTAACCAGGTAGCCGTGTTCCATCAAGTGCTTCTAACTGGCAAGCACCTGATTCAAGTATATAAGTGATGACATACGGCCCCAACCAATGTACTTTGAGCTTTCCTTGGATGGCGTAAGAACTTTGAGTCATAAAGAAGTACCATTTCTCCAATCTCAAACTTCTTATCCCTTATGTTTCTGTCATGCCATGCTTTCTGCCTAGCCTTTTCCTACTTCTGACTCCATCGTGCTATGGCTCGTCACTCATCCCAGTTGAATCATCTTCTCAATACGCTCTTCTAAACCCTGATCATCAGCTAGACCTCCAGCGCGCACAATGCGCAAAGAAGGTAACATAAATTCTATAGGAGAATGGCTTCTGTGCCAAACACTAACTGAAATGGTGTGGCTTTGTTCAATCTTCTTGTAAGTTGTTCTATATGCCCAAAGAACAGCTGACACTTTTTCATCCCAATCCTTTCTTCCAACATCACAAATTTTTGTCAAAGTCTGACTCAAAATCTTGTTGAAATCCTCATCAGTTCCATTTTCCTGAGGATGATAGGGTGTAGTTTTATGGTGTGCAACCATAAACTCATCTAATAGGATCCTGATTGTCTCATTCAAAAAGTGTGTACCCCTATCACTTGTCAAGCTTAAAGGACATCCATATCTTGTAAGAACATTCTCCCATAGAAACCTAGCTGAATGTAGCCATTGTACAGTCCTTCGTAGGTGTTGCTTCTACCCAACGTGTGAGATAATTTGTGCAAGTAATGATATAGACGCGATCCAGTCCTGCGTGCGTGTCTAGTGAAATAGGTCCTACAAAGTCAATGGCCCATTTCTCAAATGGTTCAGCACTAGTAATTGGTCTCAAAGGCATCTCATCTCTTTGCCCTGGTTTTCCTAGGTGTTGACAATGATCACACGCCTTACAATATTCTTTACAATCTTTATACAATGTCTCCCACCATAATCCAACAAGTAGGATCTTCTAGGGCAGTCGCATCACCTGCATAATGGCCTCCTGCAATACCACCATGGGCTTCTTCCATAATATCCTTCCGCTCATGTTCTAATACACAACTTCGTAATACTTCATCTCTGCCTAACTTGTAGAGGTCACCACTGATTAACATAAACGGTGCCGCACGTATAGCAAGTTGTTTCTTTTCTAATGCTTCATTCCTTCTGGTGCCATACCAGTTCGTAGAAAGACAACAATGTCTTCTAATTCTGTGGGCATGCATTATAACCCTATATAACTGTGCATCTGGCATGGTTTCTTCAATTTTCTGTGCTTCTTCTCCTGAGTGAATTCTAGACAAGTGGTCTGGTCCATAATTACTTTTCCCTGGCTTCACAACAACTGTGAAGTCAAACTCTTGAAATAGGAGTACCCATCTGCATATGCACCCCTGTAAGACCGGCTTGTTTACCAAGTACTTTAATGCCATGTGATTTGTATAAAACACAAATGGTGTTGCTAACAAGTACTGTCAAAACTTGTGCAATGCATAGATCATTGAAAAAGCTTCATGCTCTGTAGTTGTATAATTCCTGTTCAGTAGGAGTCAGCTTCCTACTAGCAAAACAAATTGGATGATCAATAATACCTTCGTCCAGGTTGAGCTAACACAACATCAATGGCCATGCCAGAAGCATCCACATGCACATGAAATGGTTTATCCCATGAGGGAAAACATAGAATGGGTGCGAGTAGTAAGTTTCTCTTTTAATATCTCAAACACGCGCTGTTGTGGTTCCTCCCCAATAAAATGTACCTTTCCCCTTTAGTAAATCTTCAAAGGGTGTAACAATTTTGGCATACCCTTTGATGAATTTTCTATAATATCTTGTATGACCTAAAAATTCACGCACCTCACTTTGATTGGTAGGCGCTTCCAGGCCTAGAATGACTACAACCTTAGCTGGATCAACCAACAAACCTTCCTTGCAGATTATATGTCCTAACAATATTCCAAATGGTGTAGAAAATATGCACTTCTTGATGTTCAAAGAGATACTCAACTGTCTGCACCGTTCAAACATTAAGCGCAGATTGTCACAATGATCTTTCACAAGCCCATATATTATCCAATCATCTAGGTAGACCTGTAAGAAGTTGTGAATAAAATATTTGAATGCCTGGACAACTATACGCGAGAATACAGTAGGTGCAAATTTTTCAATCCAAAAGGCATTACAAGTATAGGAAAAACTACCCCATTCAGTAGTAAATGTTGTCTTTTCTTGATCCTCCTGAGCAATCCTAACCTGATGATACCCGGAAAACCCATCTGTGAAGGAATATATTTCACGCCCTGCAACTCCTAGTATTTCCTCAGTGAATGGTATAGGGAATGGATCTGTGATGCATGCAACATTCAACTCCTTGTAGTACACACATATTCTAATTCGTCCATCCTTCTTGATACTGATCACCATTGGGCTAAACCATTCTGACTCATCAAGGGGCTTGATAATTCTAGATTTCAACATTTTATCAATTTCTTCTTTTACCTTTTCACATAAATTAGGATTCATTCTATAAGGTCACTTCCTAACTGGTCGTGCACCTTCCTTAAGTTTTATCTTCATTTCCCCAAGTGATTTATGCACGCCTTTAAGTTCATGATACCCTCGAGGGAATAAGTCCTGATAATCCCTAAGTAACTCAATGATCTTTGCTACCTCCAGTGTCTGACCAGTAGTCTCCAATGATGGCCTCCTTAGGCTCAGCCTCCAAACCTATATTCACCTTCTTTGTCTTCATGGGTTCGTGATAGGCACACGTATCCTTGTCTGCACTATCCAAGACCTCACACACCCCTTGTGAATGTTCAATATCCAGGTTATCAACTTCCTCCTCATCCACGATGTAAACCATCTTTCCTTTCTCTTTCTCAAGGCAAGTGTGTTCAAGTAGTATGGAGTCCATTTCTCTTCCTTTTCAAAACGCGTGCTCTGACTTCTGTCTCACCAAATAATTCCTGAATATGCTCTTCTGCTTTTGCACTATCTCTCATAGTTAAGCGCTTGACAAATTTTAATGCCTCTTCTCTATTGGAGGTTGGGAAGAAAAGTAGTCAAAGGTCTGGATCATTCCTGTAGTCAAATTTTTCCAATTCCCAGTCTCTCGATGTAGTTCTGTATACATACTAGGCGTGTGCGCATCCTTGTAGCAGTAGAGTACAATCTATGCACCCAGAGTGAAGGTGGTAATGCTTCCTGTCCTGTTGTCCAGAGTCTCTCACACTGCTGAATGTGATGCTAAACAGGTTGATCACCATGATAAGTGTAGATCTATGTAGGTGCATTGTTCCTTACAAACCTAATAGATAAGGCGACTCCAATCTCTTCCCATTCTATAAGATTATCTCTTGTGGACTACCCACCAACGCACTACTATCCCACGCAAGTATATACTAGCATATCTCTTCTCTTAATTTGATCTATCCACTGTGTTTCCATGGATTTTAAAAATGTAGGAAGATCTTCTGCCCCTGTATACCAAGGTACTGTGCTACCTATCCGTCGAACCGAATGAAGTCCATTCTTACACGCAACCATGCTTTTTACCTCACGCCCTACTAGTTCATATGTACCATGAGCCCAATTGTCACAAGAAATACTCAGTAGTATCACTAATAGAATGAGAATCCTCCCATTGTAGGATGCCTTCTTTTGATGGCTCATTGACCTCTGGGTCCTGAATAACACGTACATAAATTCTGTTTAAGTCCTCCTCACTTAGAGGCTTAACATATGGTGTAGACTTCCATCTGTCAAAGGTATCACAACCCTTTCCTCCTTGTTCTCAAAGATGATATACCCCTTATTGAATCTCAAGTCAACATTATTCACATAACACCAAGGGTGTCCAAGCAAGGTTGGAAAATTGTTTGCTTCTGCAAGTGCTAATACCTCAAAATCCCCAGTGAACTTGGCCCCTTGTATAGTTATAGATGAATCCTTCAAAACTCCTATGGGAGTGGCCTTAGTCCGGTTTTCCATAAACAACACATTAGATGATGGCTGTAATGGAGGCCTCCCCATTTGTACCCATGCATCTAATGTAAGCACATTTACTTTCGCACCTATATCAATCAATATGTTGCTCAACAACCATCCATCCACAACAACATTCATAGTAATTTATTTGTCATAGTCAATGCTATTAGGGGGAATATTTAATGCAAAATCTGTCATCCTGGTCTCAATACTTACGCACGGAGTGTTCCCTTTTAACCAACTTCCTAATAGTGGAATGATGTTCTCCTGGCGCAACATTTTACACACTTCTCTCAGATCATCAATATCAGTTTGGACTGTCTCTGATGCTTTCTTCTACTCCTTTAAGTACTGTATTCACCCTAAAGATTCCTTAAGACTTACATGGTATCCTGGTAGAAATTCCTTCTGATGAAGGATTAGGGTACTTTTATGAAAAATCCTTCTTGGTGATCGTTGAGATTTCTGGTGCAATGCGTACTCTTGTAGAGACCGCTTCAGGCCTGATTGTGAAGAACTCCTTTCATTGTCAATGCCTCAGGACTACCTGCAAATAAGAACACAAGACCACAAGATTTGATTAAACAATAAAATGAGGAAACTGCCTTGGGCCCAGGAAATATAAAACTTCCTTTCGAAGGTGGCCAGTTTCCCTGCTAATATGAATTAACACAAATTACTGCAAAATATCAATTAGATTATTGGTTGAAATATCTTAATAGGGATAATGCTGGTTTCTCACCTAGGCACCTGTCAAGCCAACTAACCGATACCGTTTCTTAGTAACCGACTAACGGACTTACCCAAAACCTAAAAATAAATGCTACATTCTTGGTATTCCTGCATGCTGTTTGTAAGGCTGGTTTATGGATAAACATTACGAGAAATCAAGGGGATGAGAGTTTAGTAAACCTAGGAATGATAGCCTTAGATGTAATGGCCGTTGGGTAGTGGATTCAGAAACACCATTTAGGAGGACCTGTTAATTCAAAAGCAACCTAAGGAATGTTATAACAGAGGACATGCCAGAGATATCACTTACTGGTTTTGACAAAGATGCAAGTTGATCTCCTTTGCTGCAAACGCTTCTGGTTTCTTCACTCGTCTCTGACTCGGTCAAGTGAAGATCTGGACATCTGTTTTTCACTCCCAATGATCTCTGTTGATCCAAAAATCATTCGACCCTTGATTTTGGTTCAGGGAGCCCATTTACAGGGAGCCGATGGTGGTTACGTAACCGATGGCGGTCGAGTAGGAACCGGCATCGGTAAGGAAAAAGTAGGCTATTTTTAGTAAAATAGCCCACCTTCCCTGCTTTTCTCCCGAGAGATCAGTTGCGGGCTTGGTCAAGTGGCTAGAAGGTCGGTTTTGGGTGCGAGTAAGGAGGCATTAGTTATGGATGTGAGTCTAGACCAAGTCATAGGTCTTAATTAGGTTAGTTTAGGGTTAGGGCTAGGTCCCGATGAGGTGGCAAAATGAGGTGGCAGGTAAGGTGATGTGGATTTATCAATTACAAGGTAATTAATAAATAATTGTGTAAGGTTTAGGTGATGAGGTTAAGTTGCGAGATGAGATGCTTTCTTATTGTATTTTGGATGAGATACCCAAATTTGGTGTCTACTACCTATGAGGTACTGTATTACACCATGAAGATTCCTTAGCACTTCCATGGTATCCTGATAAGCCACACTTCCTGATCTAGCAGGATCTAGGGTCCTTGCATGTAAAACCTCCTCCTTGGTGGTCTTAGGATTCTATGTACAAGTAGTTCCTCTCTTACGTGGAAGTCACTTCAGCTGTGTTTAGTAATACTTCACTGTCAATGCCTCAAGTCCTTCTGCTATCTTGGGCATCCACTAATCTTCTACCACAGGTGCAACTGGATTCTAACCATCTTGTGCCTTTGTTTTCTTTCTTATGCTACTTACTTAGATGCTCATATAAGTCTGGGCACTCTTCATAGCTATGGTTCTTTCCACAGAAAGAACATGCAACATTCTGAGGACATTCATGCCTATAATGGTCAGGAGATCCGCACATATAACATGTTCCATGAGGGAACTCACCTCTTCCTCCACCACGACCTCATCCTCCATATCCACCATGATATCCATGTCCCCTTCCATGAATTCCTTCAAAATGTCCCTCATTCCTGTCATAGCACGTTTGATTATGATCCCGATCCTGGTGCTCATTCTTACCCTTAGAATTATCTGTTACACTTTTCTGTCATACCCCAATGTCTATAGCATCCTGGATCTGACCAATCAACTAACAATCCTTAGTATCATGGGTTGTGGACCAGAAATTTTGCAAAAGCAGGATACATTCTTCCTTATCACATGCTGTAAGAAAGGACAGTGACTAGCATCATGATTCAAATGACAGATCTCACAATCCAACAATAATGAGCATACAGATCTATGCGAGGAGCAACTATCCTTGGTGTGACCTTCCACTTCACAATCTGTACACCAAATTCCTGAGTGTGTTTCATGGGCTGAATTTGTTGATAGCTTCTCTAACTACTTTGCCATAGTTGTAATATGTGCCTCTAAGAATGGACTAATGCTAGTGTCAATGCTCCCAACTACCTCAACACACAAAGCTACTTCCAGTGCTTCTACACGGATCAGTGTATGTCTTATGTGACAGTGCCCTTCTAAATGGTGTAATCAATCCTCCAAAAAACCATTGTGCATGCTGGCTTGCATGAATATCATAAGATAGCTTAGATAGAAGTGTCTTAAAATGGGCATCATACTCACGTACACTCTCAGTAGTGCCTTGCTTGATATCCTTGAGCACACTAATACTCTTCTACTCAAACTCATGGATATGGAACTCTTTTAAGAAAGCATCCTTCAATGCTGCATAATCCACACAAGTTTGATCAGGGTCAAACTTCCTATACCAGCTGTGTGCACATCCCCTGTAATGTAGTAGCAAATTGACTTGCCTTACACTTAGTAGCCGTGATCCCTTTAGTGCACCACAAGATTTCACACATATGCACATGTTCGGTAGCATCCTCTATACCTCTATATTCTGAGGAGATGAAAGAGACATCTCCATATAGATATTTTGTGGTTGCTGCAGACCTTGACCACCTGATCCAGAACCTCCTGTGTTCCCTCTGCCTCTAGAACCACCAGATCCACCAGAACTAGAACCACCTATACCTCCTGATCCTCCACCTATAGCTGGAATAGGACCTATAGATGTACTCCCCTGTGCTCCGACAATAGTACTATACCTGAACCCCTATAGTATGTGAGGTAGTTCCACTTCCAGAGGTGAATCCAACATTTTGCATGCTCACGTTCTATGTGCAGATGATGTGCCTAATAATTTTCCTCCAAATATCATTGAAGTCGTTTGTCCTGCCATTGATGTACTTGCTCCCTGACTTACTCTTGCTCTCCTACTTCCCAAGTTAGCTTGCTGGTTACTTGTCATACTAGATACTGGAAAACCAAGCGCAAGGGCTAGGTCACCAGGTGGATTAAGATGCGCACCCACGGCCCAGGTAGTCTTTACTGGCACACTTCTATGTGAGGCCAAGGGGGATCTCTATCATGTTTTCCAAGATGGGGGAGTTCCTTGATGCTCTGGCTCCACATCTTCTACGTGAGCTATAAATCCTTCACGAGCCATCTCTCTCCTCAATGCCATACTTTATACCATGGAAGTTTGCTTCTCTATCTCCCTCTCATGCACCTCATTATACTTAAGCCACCTCTCCTCTCTCTGCCTCTCTACCGCTAGGTCTACCATCTTTCACCAAACCTATTCCTGCCCTCGCGCATGGTGAATTTTAGTTAGCCATCGGTTTACTCTCCAATTTCAAATTTACCATCAAGATCTTGATCACCAGCGGAATACCTTGCAAATATGTTCCTCTTGGATACCGCAAAAACTAGAATTCAGCTACCTCCAAGAAAGAGTACGTCGAAATTGAATATTCTAGAATATAACTGTTTAGAACACCATGAAACCACATATCCACAACACGAGTCTAGATCATATCAGCATCATAAAGGTCTTGAAATTCTTCCTGTGTCCAGAAAAGTGCGTGATACCTCCAATTCCACTGAGATGCATAAGCAGTAAGCCACTTGTATAGTTCTACTGGAAAGATAGCGAAAAAATCACTCATATAGGCTGTCATACAGATTATGTTCTACCCAAGTGTGTGCGTTAAACATCAGATCCACTGTTGAACCACTGTGCATATTCTTCCTCCAGATCATGTATCCATTCCTCAATACTTGCTAGAGTTAACCGGTATGTCTTCATTGTGAACCATCTTGAAAACAACTAGAAAAAGAGGTCCCGGAAATGGAACTAATGATGTAGCCTAGAATTTACCAGATAACACCCTAGTCACACTGGCACATCACTCAGCCTATACTAAGCACTCACTTGAAGCACACAAAGGTACCGAGTCCCTCTTTAGGGTTGATGTAGAAGGATGTTAGCGCGATGAAGGAAGAAACATATAGATTCACTAACTAATCCATCATTCTACAATGCATGCTACATTCAGATCTATGAAAGAACAAGCTTTAAATATTAATCATAATTGAATCAATAACATGCACTACTCAATTACACACAGGAATGACACTTAGATTCAGCCAATATCTTCCATCTATTAATAAACATAGAAGCTACTTACAATAATGGAAATCTATACCAATGCGCGCATGGATATGATACAATAATTTAGTCATATGTGTATATCTCTATACCTTCATACATCCATCTCTCGGTGTGTATATCTCTATATATCTATCTCTCTACTACACTCTTTGTATATATATCTACTATGTGATTCATATCATATATATATATGGTGGGGACTTTCCCTTCACCGCTTATTTATTCCAGAAATAGGCTGCATGCTATTCATAGCCACGTGTCATTTATAGGCATAACCACACATGCAAGTGTGCTATTTATAGACCTCTTATAGTTAACTGAAGTGATAATCCTATTCTTAGCTCGTCTCCATGCAAAATGCTTGATCCAATCCTCTAAAGATAGATAATGCGTGGCACACATGTCTCTACATCGTTGGTTTGTTCCGCATGCCATCTTCTACAAATAGGTCTTCATGCCCAAAATTGGCTAAGTACCAAAATGTTGAACTTTCCCTCTGTGAGTGGGTTCTTCCTATCCCTCCGCGCCCTTGATCCTGGCCTTCTCTCCCATGCGGAATTCTTGTGTGATCTCTAACAAGTATTCTCTAATCAACATGTGTTTCATTCTTGAATGAAATAATGAGTTCTTTTCCAAATGAATTGCACTATGACTGTCACTGAATAGTTTACAGTTACCTTGCTCCTTTCCCAACTCTTCCATGAACCTACTCATCCATATCATCTCCTTGCTAGCCTCTATAGTAGAAAAATCCACAAAATGAAATATCTGAACCTCCATAGCATAACTGCATGTTAGATGTCCCTTTCAAATACCTGAGTATCCATTAGAATGCTTTCCAATGCTCTTTACCTAGATTGTCCATATATCTACTCACAACTCCCATTACCTGTGCAATGTCTGGTCTGGTAAAAAACACTAGCATACATGAGACTCCCAAATTCTAAAGCATATGGCACTCGTGTCATGTATTTGACCTCCTCATGTGATGAAAGACACCGATCTTTTCTTAATTTGAAGTGTCTAGCCATAGGTGTACTGACAAGTTTGCATTATGCATCTTGAACCTGGGTAAGTGCAACAAGTTGGGGGACAAAAAAGGGGTCATAAGTGGACGTCATATTGCAAATATCAACTTGTAGGGATTATCAACAATGCATACACTCAAAATTAGAAAAACTTATATCAATATGAATTGTAACATCTAGAATCTAGTTTCTAAACTACTATTTAAAAAAATGGACAATTTTATCTATATTAAACACTCAAAATTCAATGACTTGGTATTTTTTAAAAAAATGCCTATAATATTGTAGTCCATTTGCCCACGATTTGGATGACCAAAAATTGATATATATATATTTTTCCTTTGGTGAGAAGCTAGATGCCACTATCTACCTTGGGATAGATTTTATTTTATATTTTTTTGAGCAATATTTTATTTTTTATGATTTTTTTTTATGAAAGTGGTCTCAAAACATAAAGAAAACAAAGCACTTTCCGTTTGCCTGCCATAACTTCATCAAAAAATATTGAAATCAATTTTTTTTTGAATATGTATATAATTTCACCACGGTTGGGATGGTATAAGTTTTGTCACATTCTAACAAGTGAAACAAAATTTGCAGTCTTAAACGTAGACATAAACATTCACGGGAAAAAGTGTCCTAAAGACCTACTATTAGTAAAAAATTATAAAATGATATTTATCCTATTCTATTCACTTTAAAATCAATATTTATACAAAGATAAAATCTTCCCTACGCGATGTTATCATTTTTATGACATATTTTTGACTTTTCAACATGCTTCAAGTCCGTAGAAGACTAAATTTGATGTTTTGTTGTTTTTGATGTAAAATTCAGGATTTGATGTCCACTTAATTGTCCCCCAACTTTTTGCACTTACCCACCTTTCTAACACTTTGTAGATATAATCCTCTCGAGACAAATAAAATTTCCTGTTTTTCCTGTCTCTGTGTATTTTCATACCAAGGATTCTTTTTGTAACTCCTAAATCCTTCATAGAAAATGTGTGAGCTAGCTTTCCCTTAAGCTCACCAATGTCCTGCATACTAGATCCTGCAATAAGCATATCATCCACATATAATAAAAAAATAATATAGCTCCCATTTCCAAGTTTCTTGAAATAAACACAATGGTCAGATTCACATCTCAAGTAACTATGCTCATGCATAAAACTATCAAACCTCATGTACCATTTCCTTGGAGCTTGCTTGAGCCCATATAGGCTCTTTTTCAACCTACACACGAATTTCTCCTTATCCTTGACTTTATACCCAAGTGACTGCTACATATAAATCTCTTCATCCAAATCACCATGAAGGAAATCTGTCTTCACATCTAGTTGCTCTAAATGTAAATATTCTACTGCAACTAAACTCAATATAGTACGAATAGAAATAATTTTAACAAAAAAAGAAAATATTTCACCAAATTCAATACCTGCTTTCTGTGTAAATCCCTTTACTACAAGCCTTGCCTTGTACCTTTTCTGTCCACCCTCTTCTTCCTTGATCCTGTAAACCCACTTGTTCTGCAATGTTCTCTTACCTGTTGGCAACTTAACTAAATCTCAAGTCCCATTCTATTCCAAGGATTTCATGTCCTCATCCATGCCATGCTCCTACTGGACGTGGGTCTTATCCTACATTGCTTCTTCAAAGCTCTCTGGTTCACCATTATTAGTTAATAATAAATAAAATAGAGAAGGTGTAAATATTCTTGGAGGTTTACTTACCCTTTGTGATCTTCTCACAGGAGTTTGGGGTACAAGAGGCTCAATCTGGACCTCCTGGACATTTGTATCTGAATTTGACAGTGACTAACATCAATCACCTCTAACCGATGTCAGTTCTACTAACTGATGCCGTTTTGGATCTTTTGTAGCTGATAATGGTTCATCTGAATGATGTTGGTCATGGGTCAACCGACACCGGTTACTATGTAACCCTGTTGATAATAATTTTAAATCCGAGAGTTCATTTTTATTCACAAAATTCTCAACCGGTTCATCCTTGGGTACCAAAATTTGATCCATGTACATTCTCTTTTCATTCCATTCAACATCATGAATCCTAATAATTTTAGAATTCTCTAAATCCCAAAAACGGAAACTAAAATCACTAGATCCATAACCAATGAAAGTGCACCTCTTGGATTTTGCATCCAAATTTTTCCTATTTTCCTTATCAACATGCACAAAAGCTTCTGAACTATTTTTTTTAAGAAACTAAAGATCTACCTCTTTTCCGATCCAAGCTTCCGCTGGTATTCCTCTGTCTAGTGAACTTGAAGGCCCACAGTTAATCAAATAAACCACTGTATCAAATGCTTCTGCCCAAAACTACAAAGGCAATCCAGAATGTATCCTCATACTTCTAGCACATTTCATGATCGTCTTGTTCATTCTTTTTACAACACCATTCTCCTATGGTGTTCTTGGAAACATTCTTTCTCTACGTATCCCATTCACTAAACAATAATCATTGAAATCCTTGCTACAATATTCACCACCATTGTTAGATCTAAGGCACTTTAACATTGAATTTAATTCATTCTCAACAAGGGTTTTCCATATTTTAAAAGTATCAAAAACATTAGTGTTGTTGCAAATTAACAGCACCCCTGGATGCAAATCAGGTTTCTAAGATGATTCTAGAGCATCTAGTGTGATTGCACAACATGGAAACCTCTTTCCAAGTGTGGGACTTGTGAAAATGAGAGAGGAATCTCTAGATTAGAGGCTGGTTCCTCAAACTCCTCTGATTTATATCTATATTTTGCACAACTACAGAGGTTCTAATCCTAATTCTACCCTAGATTGCAAGGAGACATGGGATAAAAATGCAAAAATGAAACTAAACTAAAGATGGTGATGCACCGAAAGGAGTGGTGAAACATTTTTTGCCATGTAAATAGACACAAATTCATGAAATGCAACAAGGGAAAACATACACAAGCTGATAGATGTAATTAGAGGTCTTAAAATGAAGTAAAACAATACAAACAGAGGACTGAAAGCATTCACAGAGTTTGCACTGTCAATTCCATGTAAAAATCTCTTGCATTCCACCATCAAAGAGGTATAAACCTGTTACAAACTGTGAAAAAGGTCTGATTCTTACAACTATCACTTGCTGGAGGTGAAAGAAGAAGTTTTCAATGCCAAAAAGTGTTCAACCCCGAAGAAATGAGCCAAATCTGGCTTTTACAATGCATGGGTCGAGCCCAGGAGAGAGAAAACGTAAAAAATGTGGGAGCCCATTCCTCATTGATGGAAAATGCATTAAAATAGCATGGAGGACCTTACAAACCCATACCCTATCATTTTTGACCATATTGGAGAAGAATGCGACCCATTCTGTATTAAATTTGGTTGTTGAAATGTCATTTCTGGCCATGGACACGTACCAGAACCATTTTTGAATTTTCTCTCTCCAAACTGAACCAAAATTATAAATTGACCATGGAATCATGTAGAGAATTTTAACATCTTTCCAATGATATAAAGAACGTGAAAATCTGAGCTCTGGATCAAAAGATATGATCGTTTGAAGATTTAGGGAAAAAAACGGCCCAAAAACGGATCGGCGGGAAAAAATTTCAAATTTTACCTCTTTTTTGTCTTTGGAAAATTTTCAAAAATTCTCCGCGCTCCGCTGGTCGGATGCCACGTGTCAGGTGCTGATTGGCCGCGCAATTCTCTCTCCTTCCCTTTCCGTGGGTTTTCCTTTGAAAATTTTGACTTTTCTTACACTTTGGAAAAATTTTCATTTTCCCCCCGCGCCCCACCACTTGGGACACGTGGCATCATTTGGTTCATCGACAGGGGCACGGGAAAAACCTTTACCTTTTAGTTTTTTGGCCAAAACTTTTGCTAAATTTTCTAAATCCTCCCCGAGCTCCGCACTCCCCTTCTCCTTAGGACACGTGTCCTCCTCCGGTTGGCTCGGGCCAACCCTCCAACTCGCCCCTTTGAAAACTCGGCAAAAACACTAAGTGAAAAGTTCACCCTCTCCTCCGCCGCTCGGGTTCCAATGGACACGTGGCCCATTCTTATTGGGCGCGGGCTATGTGGGCCGATTTTGGCCTTTGAAACTTTTACAACAAACTTAGCAAAAATTTCCATTTCGCCCCCGACGCCCACGAGCCTCCCTCGACACGTGTCGAGTTCCTATTGGCCGCGGGCCAAAATTCAAAAATTCACCCATGGAAAACACTTAGCCAAAAAATTTTCATTGCGCCTCCCCTTGTGACACGTGTCACAACTGTGATTGGTCTGCAGGCCCCGTGGGAAAAATTTTCCACTTGAACCTTCGACCAAAATACTTGGAAAAATTTCAAATTTGCCTCCGACCCCCGAACTCCTCTGCCACGTGGCAGCTTCCTATTGGCTGCGGGCCTCAAATGGGAAAATTTCCACAAAAACTCCGCCGAGCCATAACTTGAAAAATATAAGGAGTTAGGAGGCAAACTTTACCTTTCTGGAAAGCTGAGAGAGAGCTCTATCTGATGGTGCCATTTCCAGAAAGCCTTGAGTGCCTTAAAATAAAAAATGTAGACTGAGGCACAAGAGAGGCAAGAACACAAGGAGTTAGCCACAAAAAATGAGCTGGGGCACATTTTGGATAACAATTTTGGCGACTCAGAGGGGTCATCTGCCTGCTAGATGAAAGTACCAGTAGCCTGAAGCAGTCCATTGGGCATGGAGCCATCAAATATTCTGTTTAGAACCCCAACTGACTTAGAATGTGCAAGGAGGAAGATGGAATATCACATGATGGAAGCAAGGACTGCAAAACATCTCCAGGGACAGCAAAGCTGTGCCAAAGCACTTAGGGAAAGCAAAACTAACCTACAACAAAACAATGTGCAAAGCACTTGGAGGAATGAAAATCTAATCTAATATTTACAAGGTGGTGAACTTCCCTCTAGAAGCAACGCTTGAGATAGATTCCATTGACTGGAATCTGCAGTTCTTCACCATCCAATGAGGCCAATTGGAAAGCATTGCTGTTCTTGCACTTCGTGACCATGTATGGGCCACTCCAAATGGCATCAAATTTTGAATGCCTTCCCGGTTTTTCTCTATCCACATCCCATTTCAACACTAGATCTCCAACTTGAAAAGATCTATCCTTGGCCTTCCTATCAAAGGTCTTTTTGATCAAAGCTTGATCCTTTTCCATTGCTTGGGATGCCTGATTTCTGACCTCCTGTAGCTCCATCAACTCTGCATATCTCACCTCCATGGGCTCAAACTCTAGCAACTCTAATTGCTTCATGAGTTCCAATGTTGGCAACTCAAGTGACATGGGCAAGATTGCCTCTCTTCCATAGACAAGTTTGAATGGAGAGTTACCTGTGGATCTCTTGGGAGTTATCCTATCAGCCCATAAGGCTGATTTCAGTTTGGTATGCCAAGACCTCTGATTCTCATCAAGAGTCCTCCTAATGATCCTCAACAAGTTCTTGTTTGTAGACTCGGCCTGGCCATTACCTTGAGGGTAATAGTTTGATGAAGTGCTTAGGTAGATCCCGTTCTTGACAGCCCACTCAGTCACCTTGGATCCAATGAATGCCAATGCATTATCTGAGATTATTGTAGCAGGTATACCAAATCTGGTTGCTATCCCCTCATAAAAGTCTAAGATGCTGGACTCATTTGCTTCTTTGAGTGCTACTGCTTCAGTCCATTTGGTGAAGTAGTCCGTGGCTGTCAAAATCCATTTGTGCCCTTGACTTGAATTGGGATTAATGACTCCAATGAAGTCCAAACCCCATTGCATGAATGGCTGGTCAACTGAGATTGGATGCAATGGAAGGGCAGCAAGTCTCTCTTTTCCTGTGAAGAATGCACAATTCTTACACCTCTTGATCCATGCATAGCAATCACTGAAAATTTTAGGCCAATAATAACCAGCCTTCATGATTTTTAGAGCTGTCACTCTTGGTGCAAAATGACCACCAGCTGGTCCACCATGGAACTCTTCCAACACCCTATGAATCTGATTTGTGCTAATGCATCTCAGCAGCACTCCATTCACATCTTTCTTGAACAAAACTCCATCAACAATGGCATATGGGATAGCCTGCAATCTGAAGTGTCTTCTTTGGGTCTTGTTCATCTCTGGGGGGCATAGGCTTGTGCTTAGGAAGTGTATAATACCTTGGGTCCAGCAAGGAGTGGGGGCAGCATTGTCTTCTTCTTGATTGCCACTTGGCTCATGGCTGTCCTGGACTGTCAAAACAGCCTCTTCTTCATTGCATACTTCTTTTTGCTTCCCCAAAACCAGCTGCTCACACAATCCTTTCCCTCTTACCAGCTTGGTGATCTTGATCTCAATGTCATACTCCATGACACGGGTGATCCAACCTACCCTTTTCTCATTCAAATCTTTGTTGAGGAGGAAGTCCTTAACCCCAGCATGTGAGACCAGCAACTGGACCTTGTTGTTCGAGACTAAATGCTTGAATTTCTTCAAGCTTCTGATTACTGCCAGCACATGCTTCTCAATAAAAGAGTACTTCACCTCATAGTCATCTAGGCTCTGGCTGAAGAAGGCAATTGGCTGCTCATCATTATCCTTGTTCTGCTGTACCAAAATGGCAGAAATAGTGTCATTACCTCCAAATGCATAGAGGATGAAATCCTTGGAGAAGTCCGGGTTGATGAGAGTTGGTGCTTGAGAAATGGCTTCTTTGATTGCTTCAAAACTCTCCTTGCCTTCTACTGTCCACTTGAAAGCCATGCTCTTCTTTAACATTTTGGTGATGGGCTTGACAAGGGCTGCAAAATCTGGGACAAACCTCCGAACAAAGTTTATCCTCCCCAAGAAACTCTGAAGGGCTTTCTTGTGGCTTGGCAATGGTAGTGCTCTTATGGCTTCAACCCTCTCTGGATCAATTGCTAATCCTTCTTTGGAGACAATATGGCCAAGGAGCTTTCCTTCATGTGCAAGAAAGATACACTTTCTAGGATTTAAAGACACTCCAAATCTCCTGCACCTCGTGAAAACTTGTCTCAAATGAGAGAGGTGGTCTGCTGCATTTTTGGAAAAAACAGTGATATCATCAAGGTAAATCAGCACCACGTTGTTAATCAAACCTTTGAACGCCATGTCCATTTCCCTTTGGAAGGTAGCACCAGCGTTGGACAGCCCAAATGGCATTTTCCTGTATGCAAAAGTTCCCCATTTGGTTGTGAAGGCTGTCTTGAACTGGTCTTCCTCCTTCACCATAATCTGATTGTAGCCTGAGTAGCCATCAAGTAGTGAAAACCTCTCGGAGCCAGCCACAACTTGCAAGATTTTCTCCATGGAAGGGAGTGGGTAATGGTCCTTGAGAGATGCTCTATTTAAGTCTCTGAAGTCAACACACAATCTGATCTCTCCACTCTTCTTTCTGACTGGAACCAAGTTGGCAACCCAACTAGAATGCTTGATTGGGAATATGATCCTTGACTCAATCAGCTTGTCCAATTCTTTCCTCATGAGAGGCTCCATGTGTGGATTGACTGGTCTTTGTTTCTGCCTGACAGGCTTAGTATTTGGATCCAATTCAATGGTATGCTGAGCTAAGTTGGGATTGAAACCTTTCAAGTCTTCATAGCTCCAAGCAAACACATCAGGGAACTCTTGACACAGCTGTATGAACTCATACCTTTCTTGTTCAGTTGTCATCTTTCCAATTTGCAATGGTTTGTTCTCTTCCACCAAGATGGATACTGAATCTTCTCTCTTGACCTGAATGTTTGCTTTCTCCTTTCCTAAACTGATCATTGGGATTAAAAATGGACTCCAAAGTGATAAGTCCCTTGGGCAGCTTGTTAGTTCTTAGCTGTACCACTTGGTCACCATACTGCTGTTCCAGTTTTTCTTGATTCTTAGCTGAGAACTCAGCTTCTTCTTGCAAGAAATGGATGATTTGCTGGTCATTCTCAAATACTTGCCAACTGACATTGTTATCCGGCACTGAAGGCCTCACAATCACGTGGATGTTTGGCTGTACCTTGTCTTTTTGAATGCTTTCCACAATGTCAAAGGCTGCCCCTACTGCTGCAAGCCTGTCAACAGCTTGATTCTCTTTCCTAGGAATGGATTTGATGCCAAAACCCTCAAAATCTTCCATGAGGTCCCATACCCTGTTCTTGTAGCACTTGAGTAGATCATTCTTGGCAGCATGCTGTCCCTTGACCTGATTTACAATCAATTCACTATCACCAAAGACTTGCAAGTTCTTTATTTTCTTCTTGATTGCCCAATGCATCCCTTGCACCAAGGCTTCATATTCAGTAGTGTTATTGGAGCATGCAAACTGAAATCTAAAAGCTGAATAGTACTTTACTCCTTGAGGTGAAACAAGCATGGCTCCACCTCCTGCACCTTGTCTACTCCTTGATCCATCAAAAAACAACTGCCATACCTCATTGTCATCTTCATGGTTTGGCTTGGTGATGCTAGGAATAGGCTGATTTTCTTCGTGTATGCAATAGACCCCTAGCTCAGATTCTTCCACTTCTTGATAAGGATCAAAAGCATGTACCTTGTTTGCCCATTCATCAAGAGTTAGATCCGGGATGCTTCCAACCTTGGTGTCAGCTTCATCGGTGCTTGGGTGGTCTTCTTGATCAAATGCTGAACAATTGGCATTGATCTGACTTGGAGTGTAAGGCTCAATGTGGAAGTTTGCAATAGGTTCAGACCTGATTGTAGCCTTAGTTCCATACCTCATTCTGAATTAACATGTGTGACCAATCAGCAGACAAATATCCCCCAATCTTGGCTGTGAAGTCCCTTGACAAGCATAGGGCAAAGAGTGGTGGAAGGTCTATGACTGATACATCTTGTAAAACAACAACATTTGGACATGCATGCAAGGTAAGACTCAAGTTTCTAATCACCCCAACTGTTGTTACTACTGTCCCATCCAGCTGCACTACCCCTTTGGATATGGTTTCATACTGGAGCCCTAGCTGATCAGCTATTTGTTTAGGCATCACTGAGCTACTTGCCCCGGAATCTATCATGCAATTGTGCACTAACTGATTTCCAATGATTAATGAAACATAGAAAGGAGGGGGCTTCAACATTTTACCTTGCTATCCTCCATGATTTCCCTCAGGCTGGGCAGCATTTGTGAGCACTTTCTCTTGCATCTGAACTTGTTGATTCGAAGTTGGCCAGTCCTTCATGGCAGCTTGTAACAAGTCTCTTTGGCCTGGGATAGATAGGGATTCCCACATTGATATATTAACATTTGTCTTCTTCATCTGATCAATGATATTGAATGGTGATGAAGGATCTCTTTGCTGTCCCTTTGCTTGTACATTCACTCCTTGCACGTGGGCAGCAATAACTGGTATTTGAGTTGGTCTAGGAGTTGTTCTTGGCTGCCCTTGTGCATTTGAAATTGGATTTTGCTTGCCAACCATTTGTGGAGCCATGGAAGGTTGTGGATTGGTTGGAGCTAATGGCTGTTCTTCACCCAAATTCCTTCTTTTTGACCTTGTGTTGGCTGCAACACCTTGAGAAACTACTTGATTCATGCCACAGAAATATTCTGCTTGCTAGTTTACCAATGTGGTGTCATTTGGGGCTGATTGCTGTTGGAATGTTTCTTGTTGTTGGTTGTTTCCTTGATTGCCTTCACCCTCCACACTAGTAGTTGTCACCATTAATGCTTGATTCAAAGCACCATTGAAGCACATATATTGGTTATGAGGTTCATTGCATGGAAAACACCAATCATACTCTTGAGCAACGTTGTTTTGTGTTGGCACCAATGCCTTAGAGGCAGATATGGCATTAGGATTATAGGGCTGAAATGGTCTATTGGCAGGAGGCCTTGTTTGATTTACATTTGCAGCTGGATTAGGAGGTCTTTGTGGTTGGTATGGCTACCTGTTAGGCTGAGCTTGGGGCTGGTAAGAAGGTCTAAAACCTTGGGCTTGTTGCCTTTTGAGAGTAACCAGCTCATTGCCTAGGTTTTGCAATTGCTTCATGACTTCTTGAAGCTCATTTGGGGCACTTGGAGATGAATTAGAAGCTTCATTTGAACTCTGATTTCTAGGAGTGGGAGAAGGAGCCAAATTAGGTGCTTGATTGGTATTTGGACTCTCTAAACTTGGAAACAATGGCATGGGAGGTCTAGGGGCTAGTTTGCTAGCTTGGATCAAACAATTTTCAGCCCTAATGGCAATGCTATAAGCCATAGGGATAGTTATGCCTCCCATGGACTGAATCAACATAGAAATATCAGAATTTAGAGCTTTGAGATAATAGAGAAAAGCACCTTCTGCTGTTGGCCTGACTGCCACTGGAATTCTCTCCCAAGTCTTTTGAAATTTGAAGTTGAAATCAGTCAGCTGTTCATTGGGAGCTCTCTTGATGGTTGTCAGCTGCTCCAAAAGAGACAAGTTGTCTCCCTTCTCTCCAAATTGCTCATGAAGTGCTATACACAGCTGATTCCAATTTGTGATAGAAACCAGCTCCAAGGCTTCTAAACCATTGCAATGCTTTCCCCTTGAATGAAGATGCCAGCAATTTGACAGCCACTTGCATCTCATTGATTTCATGAATTGCACAAAGGTTAGCAATATCTTTAACATGATCACCTGGAGTAGTTTGATTCTCTCCAGTGAAGTATTGAATGTTCTTCAAGGCTGCAATAGGAATTGGATGTTGTGCATTGAGGGCAAGTGGGTTGCTGGCTGTGAAGTTGACATAGGGGTTGTTTTGTGCCATTCTAATTGGTCTTAAAACCCTTGTTGACTGAATGAAAGGCCTACCAGGTGGAGGAGTTGAAGAGAGTTCTGTTTGGTGGAGATGGAGACCTTTGAATCCTTCTTTCTCTTTACCTTCTTCTTGGAGATAACTGCAGGTATTCAAACATCACTTCTTCTTCTCCAACTCTTGACCTTGTGGTGATTCTTCTCATGAGTTTTCAGGCCTGCACTGCTGAAACCAGTTGATTCTTCCCCTTGGAGTCGTTAGATATGAAAATTATAGCTCTTTTCAAGCAAGAAAATTGCAGCAGATGCACATCAACTTTTCTGCAATAAAAATGAGACCTCTAAGGTCCCACCCGGCATGCCAAAACTGTTGTTGCAAATCAGCAGCACCCCTGGATGCAAATCAGGTTTCTAAGATGATTCTAGAGCATCCAGTGTGATTGCACAACATGGAAACCTCTCTCCAAGTGTGGGACTTGTGAAAATGAGAGAGGAATCTCCAGATTAGAGGCTGGTTCCTCAAACTCCTCTGATTTATATCTATATTTTTCACAACTACAGAGGTTCTAATCCTAATTCTACCATAGATTGCAAGGAGACAGGGATAAAAATGCAAAAATGAAACTAAACTAAAGATGGTGATGCACCGAAAGGAGTGGTGAAACATTTTTTGCCATGTAAATAGACACAAATTCATGAAATGCAACAAGGGAAAACATACACAAGCTGATAGATGTAATTAGAGGTCTTAAAATGAAGTAAAACAATACAAACAGAGGACTGAAAGCATTCACAGAGTTTGCACTGTCAATTCCATGTAAAAATCTCTTGCATTCCACCATCAAAGAGGTATAAACCTATTACAAACTATGAAAAAGGTCTGATTCTTACAACTATCACTTGCTGGAGGTGAAAGAAGAAGTTTGCAATGCCAAAAAGTGTTCAACCCCAAAGAAATGAGCCAAATCTGGCTTTTACAATGCATGGGTCGAGCCCAGGAGAGAGAAAATGTAAAAAATGTGGGAGCCCATTCCTCATTGATGGAAAATGCATTAAAATAGCATGGAGGACCTTACAAAACCATACCCTATCATTTTTTACCATATTGGAGAAGAATGCGACCCATTCTGTATTAAATTTGGTTGTTGAAATGTCATTTCTGGCCATGGACATGTACCAGAGCCGTTTTTGAATTTTCTCTCTCCAAACTGAACCAAAATTATAAATTGACCATGGAATCATGTAGAGAATTTTAATAGCTTTCCAATGATATAAAGAACGTAAAAATCTAAGCTCTGGATCAAAAGATATGATCGTTTGAAGATTTAGGGAAAAAAACGGCCCAAAAACGGATCGACGGGAAATTTTTTCAAATTTTACCTCTTTTTTGTCCTTGGAAATTTTTTCAAAAATTCTCTGCGCTCCACTGGTTGGATGCCATCTGTCAGGTGCTGATTGGCTGCGTAATTCTCTCTCCTTCCCTTTCCGTGGGTTTTCCTTTGAAAATTTTGACTTTTCTTACACTTTGGAAAAAATTTCATTTTCCCCCTGTGCCCTGCCACTTGGGACACGTGGCATCATTTGGTTCATCGACAGGGGCATGGGGAAAACCTTTACCTTTTAGTTTTTCAGCCAAAACTTTTGCTAAATTTTCTAAATCCTCCCTGAGCTCCGCACTCCCCTTCTCCTTAGGACACGTGTCCTCCTTTGGTTGGCTTGGGCCAACCCTCCAACTCGCCCCATTGAAAACTCGGCAAAAACACTAAGTGAAAAGTTCACCCTCTCCTTCGCCACTTGGGTTCCAATGGACACGTGGCCCATTCTTATTGGGTGCAGGCTATGCGGGCCGATTTTGGCCTTTGAAACTTTTACAACAAACTTAGCAAAAATTTCCATTTCGCCCCCGACGCCCGCGAGCCTCCCTCGACACGTGTCGAGTTCCTATTGGCCGCAAGCCAAAATTAAAAAATTCACCCATGGAAAACACTTAGCCAAATTTTTTATTGCGCCTCCCCTTGTGACACATGTCACACTGTGATTGGTCCGCGGGCCCCGCGGACAAAATTTTCCACTTGAACCTTCGACCAAAATACTTGGAAAAATTTCAAATTTGCCTCCGACCCCCGAACTCCTCTGCCACGTGGTAGCTTCCTATTGGCTGCGGGCCTCAAATGGGAAAATTTTCCACAAAAACTCCGTCCGAGCCATAACTTGAAAAATATAAGGAGTTAGGAGGAAAACTTTACCTTTCTGGAAAGTTGAGAGAGAGCTCTATCTGATGGTGCCATTTCCAGAAAGCCTTGAGTGCCTTAAAATAAAAAATGTAGACTGAGGCACAAGAGAGGCAAGAACACAAGGAGTTAGCCACAAAAAATGAGCTGGGGCACATTTTGGATAACAATTAGATTTACGTTTAATAAAATAAACCCATACCTTTCTTGTAGCATCATCAATGAAAGTAACATAATATTGGGATCCTCCATGAGAGGCTACCTGAGCTAGTCCCCACACATCTGAGTGTACAAGCTCCAACTTCTGCTCCTTCTTAGTTTCCCTAGCTTTGAGAAATATCACCCTCTTTTTCTTTTCAAAGATATAATGCTCACATAAATCAAGATCTAAATATTTCAAATTTGATAACTTACCCTTAGCCTTTAAGATTTGCATTCCTTTTTGACTCATATGGCCCAATCGGTTATACCACATATATACATCTGAATCTGAAATAGATAATGAAGAAAATGAATTAGTAATACATGTAGATAAATATAACATTCCTACCTTCTTACCTCTTGCCACAACAAGAGCACCCTTGGTGACGTTCCAAGAGTCTCCTATAAAAGTAACCATGCAACCAGATTCACCTAGTTGCCCTACATAAATAAGATTCCTCCTGAGGCTTGGCACATGCATCACATCTTTCAATACCCATGTATTTCCATTTTGAAATTTTAGATGAACTTCCCCTTTACCAGTAATACTGCAAGGTTTATCATCACCCAAATAAATATGCCCAAAATTTCCCTAGACATAATTTCTGAAATAACCCTTATTAAGGGTTGCATGGAAAGAAGCTCCTGAATCTAAAACCCATGATTCAATTCTATTGTCTAAAGAAAGAATAAGAACATCTTACATTACCTCTGATGTAGCAAGATTTACTTCTTTACCTTTGACTGGTTGTTGGTTCTCTTTATTCCTTTGACCAACAATCTTTCTTTGCATGTCCTTTCTTTCCACATTTCCAACAAGTAACTCCCTTTCTTCTGGATTTAGATCTGTTATCCCTTGAATTTTATTTCCCATTACTCTTACTCGTGGATCTCTCCTTATTCCTACCCCTTCTTTTTACATTCAAAGAATTTCCAGATGATGATTCCTCTGTACTCTTCCTGTGAATTTCTTCATTCAAGATTATACTAACTACATCATCAAACTTCAAAATAGTATTAGCATATGTTGTATTACTAACAACCATTACCAAGTTATCACAACTATTAGGTAAAGAATATAAGAATAAAAGTGCTTTCACTTCATCATCAAATGGTATATCAACTAATTTTAACTAATTTACAATAGATCTGAAATCATTCAAATGACTAGATGCAAATCCACCTTCATGCTTCTTAGAACTAAATAGTTTCTTCATCAAATAAAATTATGTTGAATCACTAAGTTTTTCATATAAATTAGCAAGAGATTTCATTAACTCTACTGTAGAAGTCACTTCTGTAATATTGGAAGCCACAAATGCTGGTAGGCTCAATCTTATAGATCCCAAATCCTTTCTATCAAGAATCTTCCATTATTCATCAGTCATCTTCGTAGGTTTAGAATTCTCATCCAACGGTAAATACAAATCTCTTTGATATAGATAATCCTCAATCTGCATCTTCCATAATTGATAATTTCGGCCATCAAATTTCTCTACCTTGTATTTGTTTTCTTCTACCATTGCTATAGCTCCCACTCAATTACAAAACCCTCTATGAGTAAATCTGTCAACACAAAAAACACTTAAACAAATATCTGATAC
This sequence comes from Taxus chinensis, assembly GCA_019776745.2. Classification (NCBI taxonomy): domain Eukaryota; kingdom Viridiplantae; phylum Streptophyta; class Pinopsida; order Cupressales; family Taxaceae; genus Taxus; species Taxus chinensis. The sequence continues at coordinate 645,812,206 of CM034147.1, read as the reverse complement.
CAGTTGTTGGGGGTAGCACACCAGTTGTATAGATAATATATCAGATCTAAGAATACATGCAAATAAAAACAAATATTCTACCAGAAGAAATATATAAAACAAGAGACATAAATCAACACCATATTTAACGTGGTTCACCAAATGTGGGCTACGTCCACCAAGAAACAAGCTAATCTATTATCCAAAGCTTTGATAAGATATATAATGACGATTTACAATCTTCCACACACTCTCAGATGTACAATACTTTCTTTCTCTCAAGCTTTTTGCTTCTATCACCAAGAATTCTCTCTCTCACCAACCTTTTTCAAGTTATTCTTAATTATTGTTAAAACTTACTTCTAAACCCTAGCTTTCATGCTTATATAGTCGTTTACAGACTTATGCCACTTAGCCATGTAATTACAATCAATAGATATACTTTAATACTAAAAATAGATCTAATTCCTGAGAGTTAATTAAAACATCCTCGCACAGGTAACCGACATTGGTTAGCCTCAACCGATGTCGATTCCTCCTTGCTTGACCGATACCCATCCTGGGTGACCGATGCTGGTTCCCCCTAACCGATGACGGTTATTATGTTTTTCCAGCAAGTTTCACATTGCAAGATAAACTAAAGTAATTGAGCTCTACAACTCAACACGTGTGAGGTTTTCGAAAACAAAAATAAGAAGGCGTGAGCCTATCATGAACGTATGAAGACTAAGAAAGTGAACATTGGCACAAATGCTGAATCTAAAGAGGCCATAATATGAGATTATTGGTCTGATCCTATAAGTGGCTAAGATAATTGAGTTACTACGTGATTTCCAGGACTTATTTCCTAGAGGCTACCACAAGTTAACAGGATTGCATGGATCATTAGGTGAGATGAAGATTAAGCTAAAGGAAGGTGCGTACCTGGTTAGGAAGAGACCTTACAAGATGAACCCTAAAATGCATGTCAAAAATTTAGAAGAAATTGACAAAATGCTGAAATCTGGCATCATTAAGCCCTTAGAAGAATCATAGTGGGTTAGCTCCATAGTAATTAGTATAAAGAAAGATGATAGGATTAAGATTTTTGTGAACTATAGGGAGCTAAATGTTGCATGTGTGATTTATCCTTTTCTTACTACCTTTCACTGAGGAAATATTAGAAGGTGTTGCATGGCGCAAAATTTACTCTTTTACAGATGGATTTTCTGGGTATCATCAGGTAAGAACTGCTAAGGAAGATTAAGAGAAAACAACATTCACAACTAAATGGGGAAGCTTTGCATAAATGATGATTCCCTTTGGTCTGAAGAATGCGGCTGCAATTTTTCGTGCATAGTTGTTCAAGCATTCCAGGTTTTATTCACAAATTATTGCTAGTTTACTTAAACAATTGGATGGTATATGGGCTTGTCTGTTGGTGTAGGATATTTACCATACATATATTTTAATTACATGGGATTCTTCCACATAGGTGATTCACCATGTTTAGGTGTCCTAGGGTGTCATTATGGCTTTACATACATCATAGAGCGTCATACACGTTACATTTGACTGGCTATTCCAGGAATGTAACTCCCACCTCTTGATGACTACATTTGTGGGGGAGTTACAGACTCCACTACTATATGTACACCCTTTCATCTTGTGTAATACAATAGAATGGAGTATGGGATTTGAGCCATTTCCCCCTTAATGCATGCACATTTCTCTCATGGGTTATTTCTTTGCTTTGATCTCAAAGTTACATCATTTTACAGGTCGAGTGCAACATTTTGATGCTCATGGATTCCCTCCAGATCTTTGTCATTCCTATGACATGGTATCAGAGATCGGGGATCAGAATCATGTTTCTTACCTTGGTTACTTACTAATTTCTGACTTGTAGTTTCTTGTGCAAGCTCTCCTTTGCGTGTGCTCTACTTGCATTGTTTGAAGGGTCTTATGCTTGGTTTGTTGGACTCAAGGATTTCTTGTGTTTGGAGTTTTTCTACCTAATTGACTCGTTTTGTCATTGGTGAACTCGCTACTTAAGCACATTTTGTAGATTCGGAGGCTCATTTTTTTTTTTTATGAATTAATTTTACATGCATTAGGTATTTACTACCTCTCACCTTGGATCTTTGGATGCTTGTTTTAGTACTCTCGGTGTTGGTTTCACATGTCTGCGGAATCAACTTTCGCTACGTGCTCTTGCCAACTTGGACCTCATCAATATTTCGTCTATGGTTACTTTCTCACCTATCACCTTGTATCTTGTTCTAATGCCTCTACGCCCCACCTCACTCACCATTTTATTTGCTATCAACCATGCCACTTTCCTGCCTTTGAGTTCTCCCTTCTTTTACATTTTTCTTAAACCCTCACTGCATTTTTTTAAACTAAGGTTTTGCATCTAAGATGTGGGGATGTTCATTAAAGAATTAATTTCCCATGAAGGAGGTGTTGTTATGCATTGAGGCCTGTTTTTAAATAGGATCTAAAATCTAATGAGCCCTTATTATAGAGGGTTGACCTTGTTATAATTCTGTGGTCAACCCTTAAGGTCATATACATGTTAATTAGGATCTTATTAAGTCGCTTCCCAGTTTTTTTATAACCCTGGTGATTGCTATTTGTCTATTCAAAAAATTCAAACTGGAAAAACTGTGACCTCCAAAACTATGTTCATTGGGTTACTCTTTGTCCGTTGACCATTTTGCAGGAATGTGTAATCTGTTTTCTAGCCTTTTCGTAATGGTGTTTTCCACTTTTTTAACTCATTTTGGCTCACATAGCTCTACTTGAGCCTGATTTTTGATGCGTTGTTTCTGACCTTACTCAGTGTTAGTGGACTAGTGGCGCACACGTCCACTTCATGCATTGACCTTGATCCAAGGGGGTTCTATTGTGATGTACAGATGGTTACACTCTCACTCCAAACTTAAACTTTTTCCACTTGTTGCAATCTTTAGGGAACTTTTTTGTGCATCTTTACATGTCATTCACTGCCTATTCAGACGTTGAGATCTTATTGTGACCTCCACTCTATACATGCAACATCTCTGTGCACTACATGGTTTGAGTGGTCAACTGGGCCCATGTCCTTTTAGACTTGTTTGGTGGTTAAAAAATCCATTTTTTGTTGTTTTAAGGAGTAAATAATAATTCATGCTTGGCATTGTAATATTTTTGGGACCTATTTTTCTTATATTTAATGTCCTTCATTCATGTGTCGAAGACAATAAGGTGAGGTTGCAGTTGGTAGGAGGCTAATCCCCCCTCACAAGAAAAATAAAAATTACCTGAAATTTGATGCCATTTCTAACATGAGTACCCACACGACATCCTTTGCACTCATTTTAGGAACTTTTTAATCCAGGTTGCAGGGCTTATTGGCATTTTCCATCAGTTGTGGGAATCATTTTCTTGCTATAATTTTTGACTTGCTGCTCAGTTTTGAGCGCTTCTTTAGTCAAATTTGCATGATTTTTTGTTACATTACGTGATGGGATTGTCAATTTTGTAAATGACCTACTTTATAAAGTGCCGTATTCAGGAGGGTCACTATTACTCTTGGGCCTTGTATTACACATGCAGACGCATTATTGGTTGAGTCTGACGTCTTGCATTTGTGCACCTTGCAATTTTGATTTTGCATCATGGAGTGTACTCTTTCAAGACTTGGGCATCATAGGATCACCTTACAACATCCACCACTTCTTCTTGGGAGAGGGAACTATTTAGTTTGGTGTGCTTCTATGGAATGTTACTTTACCTATGAGGGTCTTTCACACTTCTTACTTGGGCCAGTTCCTACACCCACTGACTCATTGTCATCTTAACAAATTTATCAACACTTGTGACCATGTTTGTGGTCACTTGGTGATATATATCTCCACATCTCTCTAGTTTCATGTGGCAGACTCAGATCCACCCCACTGTGTCTGGAGCATTCTTCAGTCCCTCTATGGAGACCCTTCACATATTGTCCACTGTTGTTATTGCTGCTGATTCAGTTGTCTCCTTTATTTCTTCATGTGATGAAAATTCCACTGACATAGACTCACTTGGTTCTACTTCATGATGATGAGGATTGTTCACCCAGTTCTGATGTCAAGAGTACTACAGAGGACTCTTCTCCTCCTTACTCACTATTCCAAAAAGTGTTGACACATCCTACATCTCATCAGATATTGAGCAGTCTCCTATACAGTCTCATAAAGTCATCACACCCACCTCTTTTCCACCTTTAGTGTGTGAGGCCCCTTTCACTCCTCTACCTTCATTGGATGACTCATACCTATCTGACATCACTCTTTTGTTTATTGAGCCCCCTCATTGGGACGAGTATCTACCTGACCTTACAATGTATTTTTGTAGAGTACACTTGGGATGTACTACATGTTCCTCATCCATCTACAGGTATTTCAGAGGAGTTCATCATCTCTATTGTTGGGAGTGCCCCTTCTAGGACTTCTTACCACTTCCACTTTTCTGGAGACCTTCATTGATCCACCCTTTCTTTTGGATCCATTTTCTATTTTGGGGGATGATTTAGTTTTCCTTCACATTAGTTAAACATCCTTTCTACAGGTGTTCACCCTTCATACTCTGGACAATTCTACACTCGTGACATTACCTTCAGTTCCTTTACACTCACTTGCTAGACCTATGTCACACTTTCATGGACCAGACTCAGAGTTCTTCGTGTTGCTACCTTCAATTTCCTTCACGGAGTGGGCACACTTCTAGCATGTAATTTCTGTCCTTCCTAAGGGAAGGCACACAGTTCGGTGTGGATGGCTCTTCTTCAGTCCAGAAGGCAGAGGATTTCATGATCGACATTCTTTTGGGAGACCCCCTAGAGCTGCAGAGTTCAAATCCGTCCATGGAATCTTCTACATTCCTCTCATCTCCCTCTTCTTCTCTCTTCTTCTTCTTTCCAAGAGATTGCCTATTTGTACATGGGTACCTTTACATGCTCATTTGTGGCTGGGACCCATCTTTAGCATCTTTCTTAGATTAGAGAGTGGACTTGTCTCTCTTTTGGGGGGGAGTTTTTCCCACTAGTTTTTCTCCTTTTACTCCACTTTTCGAGAGTTTCTTGTACTTGGGTACCTCATTAGGCTTGTTTTCAGGACCCACTTCTCCTTGTTTTCATCTATGTCTCCACCTAAGCTATGCTTCAGGGGGGGTGTTGGTGTAGGATATTTAACATGCATATATTTTAAGTGCATGGGATTCCTCCACATAGGTGATTCACCATGATTAGGTGTCCTAGGGTGTCATTATGGCCTTACATGCGTCATAAAGCGTCATAAGAGTTACTTTTGACCAGCTATTCTAGGAATGTAACTCCCACCTCTTGATGGATACATTTGTGGGGGAGTCACACACCCCACTACTATATGTACTCCATTTCATCTTGAGCAATACAATGGAATGAAGTATGGGATTTGAGCCATTTTCCCCTTAATGCATGCACATTGCTCTCATGGGTGATTTCTTTCTTCGATCTTGAAGCTACATCATTTTTTGGTTGACTATAATGTTTTGATGCTCACGGATTCCCTCCAAATCTTCGCCATTCCTCTAAAATTGTCAAGGATCTTTGTGAAAAGTTGCACTTTATGTTTGAGAGATGTAGATAGTTAAACATCTCCTTACACATCAAGAAGTCCATATTTTCTACACCTTTTGGAACTATGCTAGGGCATATCATCTGCAAGGAAGGGTTATTAGTAGATCCAATTAAGGTTGTAGTTATCGTAGGCTTAGAGGAGCCTACCATTCAGAGTGAGGTGCGCAGATTATTGGGGCACACAAGGTATTACAAAATTTTAATCAAAGGATATGCTAATATTTCCGCGCCCTTGGAGGAATTACTAAAATAAAAATGGACATTCTATTGGGCATAACTGCAACAACGTGCATTTGAAGAGTTAAAGGAGAGACTTACTATAATGCCTATTCTGTAGTTTCCCTCATGGAACCAATCTTTTCATGTACATGTGGATGCCTTTGGCCCAGCCATTGGCATAGTGTTAGCTCATTCTGGAGAAGGTATTATAGATCATCCTATTTGTTTTGCTAGTAGAAATTTGACTCCTACAAAAATGAACTATATAACTATAGAGGACGAGGCTTTGTCGATGATCTATGCAGTACATAAGTTTAGGAAATACTTACTAGTAACACCTTTTGTGTTTTATACAGATCACATGACATTGAAATACTTGGTAAATAAGCCATAACAGTTGGTGGGTGTTTTTATTCCAAGAATTTGACTTTACAGTCATGGTAAAACCAAGTAAAAGTAATTTTGGCCCAGACCACTTATCAAGAATTCAATCAGGAGAGGATGCACAAACAATTGAAGATACAATGCTAGATGCATAGTTGTACAGGTTAAAATACACACCTTCAGAATTGGATGATATTGTTGTCTTTTTATGCATAGGCATGACGCCATAAGAAATGAAATCCTTAGAGAAGAAACAACTTGTAATTTGCACCACACCTTTCATGTTGATCAGTGGTGACTTATACAAACCAGGTCATGACAAAGTATTGCGCTGGTGTGTACTGGATCATGAGTGCATAGTAATCATGGAAGAGGCTCATAGTGGTATTACAGGTGGACACTATGTAGGTGACGCCCCTGTGTGTAATATTCTACTTGCTAGTTTATGGTAGTAAACCTTGTATAAGGATTTCAAGGAGTATTGTAAGGAGTGTGATCACTATCAGTGCCTTGGAAAACCTGGGCAAAGAGATGAAATGCCTTTAAGGCCTATTACTAGTGTAGAGCCATTTTGAAAAATGGGCAATAGACTTTGTGGGTCCTATTTCCCCAACCGCACATAGAACTAAATCACGCTACATCCTAACTTGTACAAATTATCTTATATGGTGGGTAGAAGCAACACCTACAAAGGATTGTACAATGGCTACAACATTAAGGTTCTTATGGGAAAATATTCTTACTAGGTATGGATGTTCATTGAGTTTGAAAAGTCATAGGGGTAAATATTTCATGAATGAGACAATCAAGATATTATTGGATAAATTTATGGTTACTCACCACAAGACTATACCTAATCACCCTCATGAAAATGAGCCTGCTGAGGCTTTCAACAAGATATTTAACAAGACCTTGACAAAAATCTATGATGTTAAAAGGAAAGATTGGGATGATAAAGTTTCTCTTGTACTTTGGGCATATAGAACAACCTATAAAATGTTGAATAAGGCCACACCCTTTCAGTTGGTGTTTGGAAAAGAATTGGTTCTTCCCATGGAATTAATGTTACCTTCTTTGCGTATTGCGCACGTGGGAGGTCTAATTGATGAGCAAGAATTAGAAGAAATAATTGACAAGTTAATACAATTCGATGAGAGGTGCACCATAACACGTTGGATTCAGAAGCAAGAAAAGGCTATAAATAAGGCATGGCATGATAGAAATATCAAGGAAAAGAAGCTTGAGTTTGGGTAGATAACGCTTCTTTATGATTCAAAGTTTATGTGCCACCCAGGTAAGCTTAAGGTGCATTGGTTGGGACCGTATGTTATCACTCACATACTTAAATAAGATGTTTTCTAGTTAGAGGCGCTTGATGGAACATGGTTACCTGGTTACTTCAATGGGAGTAAGTTGAAGCCCTACTATAAATAAGCCTTCTTGGTGTTTGTAATAAGACATTATTTCCATTTAGATTATATTTCCTTTACTGAATTTCATTTAATGTATTTCCTTCTTTGTCACTATGCTTTGTCAATTTAGTTCAGTGTTTGGTGTAATAAGTGTATTTTCGCGCTAGAAGTTGATCATAATATGAAGTGTATATATGCACAAAGGACTACACATACCCTTAGTGTGGGGTGGATAAAGGAGGCATGGAAAATAAATAAACTCACGGGTAACCACAAGAGGAAGAGAAGGAGAAGGGTTTCTAAATGCATGAGAAATTTTGAAGAATTGTTAACAAATTAAGACCATGCATAAGGCATTGGGCACCCAGTATAATTCAAGGGAGGATGCGACATTAGAGATCACGTATGTTGGGTCACATTAGATAAACTAATTCGGATTAAAGAAGCACGAGTATAGGAGATCTGTGATAGATAAGTAGTGATGCACTAGGAAATTATGACTGAGGTGTAAAATTTTGAGGCATGAGACATTGAAGCATGGGATAATGAGGTGCATAATGAACTCAATAGGAATTAATGCCATGAATGTTGGTAGGTGGAGAAATTAATGAAGGGAATTTGTGAAACTTGGTTTAAAGTTGACATTCTCAACATCATTTTCTTCCTTGCGAACTTGAGAAGAAATTGTGAAGTGTGAGAAGAGTTGGAGATAAAGAGTATTATACAGATCGAGTAAACCTGTCATGTTGTGAAGTACGATGTTGAGTACCTAGGCACAGAGCAGTATTTAAGGAGTAGTACGTACATGCAACAGAAGGGTGACTAGGGTTTTCATTTCACAGCTAGGGTTTTTACACATTTGCATAATCAAAAGGGGCAATGGCACCACGGAAAGCTCCAGTAGTAGAGAAGGAGGTTGATGATCTAATAGAAGAGTGGCTAGTGGAGATGCTATATCTAGAAGGATTCATTGAAGGGTTGCTGTGGAAAACACATATTACTCAGTGTAGGGTTTTAGAGATTAGACTATGCACTGTAAAATGTATGAAGGACATCGGGGAAAAATTCTAAATAAGGACTAACCAACGACTGGTGGAAAACACTAGGGTTTTAGATGCCTCAGTGAAGAAACTACTTGAGAGCATGGGCGTAATGCAGATCCAGAGTTGTCCTAATTTGGAAAGCCCGAACAATTTTACCATTGGCTAATGTCGCGAGTCCATGAAGATTATTTCTATTTCATAGGCACGAGAATGAGGATAATTTCCAAATTGATCAGGAAGGTAACATGGCTACGCAACATGTATTAATAAATTATTGGATATTTAATAGATGACAAGGGCATTGATGCCACAACAGCCCTATACAAGTATAAAAAGGGGGGTTGAGCTTTCAAGGTCACTAATATTGAAGACATGGCCACTAGAGTAATAGTGTGGTTAGAAGGAAGTAAGCTAGGGGCCACTAAGTGATGGAATAAGGTAAACATGTGTTGGTTGCATATAGTGCATAAGATGGCCAACAAGACATACTACAACATCACTATATACATTACAGAGATATTGGTGAATGAGATGCACAGCCAAGTAGTTAAAGGTGAGAAGATAACCTGGGGTGCAATATTATTATTAATTATGTTTAGTGAAGTTAGGGTACCAGAAAGTCCTAAGGAAAACATATGGGAGTTTCCATTGGAGAACACATCCGCAGCCAAAAGTTATACTAAGTACACTTTGCATGGAACTATTTCCAGTACATACAAGGAGTGCTTAAATAAGTGGTTCTAGAGACTACACAAGGCATTTGAGGGAGAATGACACATTTTGCGCACGCTGCCAAAGGTTTTGGATGAAGACATTGAATTCACCATTTACCAAAATTTCAGTTTGGGATGATTCCACATGAAGTCTAGAGAGAAGATCCCATGGTGTAAGTTTCCCTTTTCATTCACTGCAAGATATTTTAAGGACTCTGTAAATAGATCTCATGAAGCACGTCATCTCTAGTTTGATGCAGAAAAAGTGGATGCAGACATTCACATTCTACGTAAAATATATGTATGGCCAGGTAAGGAGGGCTATGTCAAAACTATAGAGTCTGATAATGTGGACATCACACTAGAGAGTTTGGTTTTAGGGTAGATTGAACCAACACTTGTCTAGATATACCTCAGACACCAAGGTTCAAGGATGAAAAAGTGGTGAAGGGCACGGATATGGCTCTTCTAGAACCTCCTAAAAATAAACAAACAATTGGGACTTCAAGGAATGTTACATGTACACCCCCTACTCCAGAAGACCCAATACATACAATAATAGAAAAAATCCTAGAATAAGAGGAACCTGAAGACAACGCATGACTTGTGCATATTCGAAGGATTTTGAGGAAGAGGCATGCTTTAGGAGACACTAGTGCTGGAACATCACAACCAGTAAGGAAATTACCTCACGTGACTCCTGTAAAGGATGAAGAGAAGGAGAGGAGAAAGCTTAGGAAATATGTTCCTATACAAGATAGTGATGAGGAATCCCCATAGAAAAATGTGCAGGGAGTAGAGGAAACTCCAAGAATAAGTGAAGATAGAGCTAAGGCCACCCCTAGTGTGGAAATACAAGATGATGAAGATGTGGGTGAGCATGTAGTTTATGAGACTATAGAACGCAATGTGAGTATTCATAAGGATATCTCTGGTGAAGGAGAAAGCAGAGCTGGTGGAGATACAAAATTCCTCATGCACCCCATGTAGTAAGAAGGGAAAGATGAGGAGGAAGTCAACTGGGTGGTTGAAGGCATTGTCCTATGGGATGCAGGTGTACCTAAATAGAAAGAAGAGGATGCATTAATGCATAAGGATGTTGGCAAGCATGAAGGTGCACAGGAAGAAGAAGAAGTGGTAAGTACTCAAGACTTGGGTTATCTGAATGACCTTTCAAAAACTATTTAAACCCGTTTCTAGAGTACACTATCAAACAAATAGTTATATGGCTGGGATTAGATGGACCCTAAAATGGCCAATACACGCACTAGCAAGAAACTATCTTGGGGCACACAGACTCACATGGATGAGCCTGAATTTGATGTCTGCGAGGATATGTGCACTTTAAATAAGATGAGAAAGGTGCCTCATATGCACCATATAAATAGTAAGCCAACCTAGTTTTCAGATAAGTAGGTAAGCAACGATTTGATTAAGGTGTCCACAGAAGTAGCGCACAAGAAAAATGGATAAGATAACAACAATCTAGGTGCTATTGGAGGATAAAAAGGACAAGGGTACATAAAACAAGTGCCTTACTCAAGAGCATGATAATGTAGTCACGGAGGCCTAGAATGTAAAGATGATGGTGGAGTAGATTGCATGTGATATTCTACTTCAGAGGCATGAGTTTCAGGAGAAGGTGCCTCAGGACTTAAAGTCTAAGTTGCACTATCTACACACAATATTTATCCTACTTTTGGATAAGGACCAATGCGCCTCCCTAAGAAAAAGGATGCATGGGAAGAAGAATCAAGAGAAAGGGCCACTATTGATAGAAAAGTTTCAATATATGAGGCGTTGCTCCAAACATTGAAGGGTGAGTTGAAGAGAGCCGATCAAGCTCTTAATTTATGTGCAACGCCAAACACCATAATAAGGACCAAAAATTTAGTAGAGGATAATGAATTTATAAGGGAAACGAATGATGAAACACTTGGGTGCATAGAAAGGTTAGCATTGGTAAAACAAAAGTGTGAGGCCCTCACAACGGCCCATGATCCACACAAGGAAAGGATTGACAAGATTGGAAAAATCATAGTGCAAAAGATGGACCTTATGGAGGGAATGCTATAAGGTATGGCCAATGTTGAGTGAGATTGGAAATATCACTCAAGATGAATTAGATGCAATATCCATAGGTATTCTGGAGAAAATAAGGAATGCACTAAGTTACTGAAATACCTTGGAGGTTGAGCTAAAAAATGAATATCTAGAGTTAATCCTTCTAGTTGAAGAAGAGGCTACTGTAGAGTAAAATTCATTCTTTTGTATAATGTTTCATTCATTATTTCATTACTTATTATTTATTATTGAAGACATATTAAGGAATTCATATCATCAGGATGACAATGTACTTTAGTGTGGGGTAATGTTGAACAACTAGAAATATTCTAAGTACTGGGTGCGTGAATATAGGGCACTGGAAGCACACAGTGCTATACTAGTATTAAAGTGCCCAAGCTCAGGACTTAGTTATTTTTGTGGATAAGGGATATTTTTGGAGATAGTGTGCAGAGCACACATAGAGATGAAGACTTGTGCTACACACAATGGTATTTTGGTAACAAATGGAAGATATGTGTCATGCATAGTTTAAGTGTTTCACACAAAATTTTGTTCCAGAATAGAGTTATTTCTATCTTTTCATTCTCTTGAGAAAAAGATAAGGGTTAGGGATAGGAGGAATACCTGTTGAGTGTTGGGAAGGTGTGCACATACCGTAGAGAGATCAGACCAATTGTGAAGAGCTCCTTTTTGTCTGGGAAGGACTACCTATAAATAAGAATGCAAGACCACCAGATTTTCATTAAATAATAAGTGAGGGAATTTCCTTGGGCCCAGGAAATATTAGACTCCCTTTCAAAGGTGGTCAGTTCCCTTTTAATGCCAATTAATGTAAATGATAATAAAGAAGCTATTGCGAAATCATGATTTAGGTACATCGTTACTAAAATCAATAGAGACTAAACTACCAATGATAAAATATCATGCTATTTGTTTGGTCACTAGTTATTGATACGTTCAGATCAAGTTACAGGGATAGACAAAGCTGGATATGAGATTGTTTGTAGGTAAATAGGTGTAATGTTGGTTTTTGGTATAAGTCACAGTGACCGACGCTGGTCACTAGATAACCGACCGTGGTTATAAAACTGATACCGGTAGGGGATGACCGATATTGGTAGGGGCAGTGATTTAGGGGCTTTTAAATGGAGGTTAGTTACAAGGTGGTTATGGGGCTTAGAAGGTTGGTAGATGGTTGAGGGGAGTTGTAGAGTGATAGAGAAGACTTAGAGAGTGAGAAGGCTGTCTTTGGGGAAATATATAGATGGATGAATGAAGGTTAGGTGCAGGGTACTACCGAGTGGTAGATCCAAGAGTGAGCTTATAATCCCTATGAATCAAAATTTCACAAAGTAGTGTCTAGAAGCATACAAAGTAATAAAAGAGACTACTTACTAGTTTTTGATGTGGATGCAGGATCAAGGAATGCAGTGGTGAAGGCAAGGCCTAGTTGGGATGATCCGGCAATCGGAAATGAGCTGATGAAGCTATCCCTTGACTCTCCCAATGTTTGGATGAGTGTGACAACGATCTAGTTGCTCAGTTACCATCTTGGGCTCAATGATCCTCTCTACAAACTAAATTCAGATCCTTTAGTTTTGGTTGGGGGAGGTCATTTACAGGGAACCGATGGCGGTTACCTAACTGAAGTCGGTCGAGTAGGGGACTAATGTCAGTTAGGTCAAAGTTGGCTATTTTTAGTAAAATAGCCAACTTTCCCTCCTTTTCTCCTGAGGGGTCAGTTGTGGGCTTTGTCAAGTCATTATTAGGTTCATTTTGGTGCGGGTGAGGGGTGATGAGTCATGGGTGTGGGTCTAGACCAAGTTATAGGTCTTAATTAGGTTAGTTTAGGGATAGGGTTAGGTCATAGTGAGGTGGCGAGGTGAGGTGGAGGGATTGGAGATGTGGATTTATTAATTATAAGGTAATTAATAAATAATTAAGTGTGTAAGGTTTAGGTGGTGAGGTAGGGTTAGGTTGCGAGATGAGATACAGGGAATAGGGCATCGTAAGACCTAAATTTGGTGTCTACATTTACCCCTTGTTTTCATGTAGCTTGTCTTGTAAAGATGCACCGACAATAATAAGAAGTGGTTGCCCTAGTTAAGGGTATAGGTAATCCCCCTCAAATCTATCACAGATTGAGGCAACGTGAAATCGGGGATAGGGTTGATAATGGGTGAATGATGATGAGATGATGGTAAGATATTGGGGTAAGTTCAAGGAAGCAGATGTACGTTGAAATGTAGTAGTGTGACCAGGGTATACGATTTGAAGAGCAAACAAGCAATTCATAGGCAAAGGTTGATAGTTTATCTAAACAAGGTTGATATAATCCTGGTATCCAAGGCATAGGAAGTAGCTCCAGGGGATATAACGTGTAAGGTACCGGAACATTTAGGCATGTTCGGTAGTACCAAATGGTTGGTTGGGTTGAGATAAACATCACAGTATCGTTCTAGGCAAAGCTGGTCAGCTGATCAATTCAAGTATCCTAGTCATGCTAAAACATGAAAATGTGAGCTTGATTGAATAAAAAACTACATGATGGGTGGATAGAATCATAATTTATGGGCCTCGGTCGAGGTACTTAATTGGTGTGGCCTTTGGTTGGGCCTATTGATTGGGTATGGCCTTAGGTCGGGCTGATTGGTTGGTTGCGGCCTTGGGTCGGGCCGATTGGTTGGTTGCAGCCTTGGGTCAGGCCGATTGATTGGTTGCGGCCTTGGGTTAGGCCGATTGGTTGGTTGTAGCATTGGGTCGGGCCGATTGGTTGGTTGTGGCCTTGGGTTGGGCCGATTGATTGGTTGCGGCCTTGGGTCGGGCCGATTGGTTGGTTACGGCCTTGGGGCAGAGCCGATGGGTTGGTTGCGGCCTTGGGTCGGGGTGAGTGGTGAGTTGCGGCCTTAGGTCGGGCCAATTGATTGGTTGTGGCCTTAGGTCAGGCCGATGAATTCAAAATAAGGATATTTAGCAAAGCTGGGGGTAGGTGATGTGGTGAAAAAATAGAGATGGATGGATAAGGGTAGGAGTTAGGTTAAAATAAGCAGGTAACCGATATCGAAAATATTTATATTTTTAAGGAAAACACAACACATGATAGGTTATGGTAGGGATGGTCGAGCTAACCTTGGGAGATCCCATGTCTCCTAAGTGCTGCCTACATAGCCCATTGCACAAAGCAAGGAGGGGCCTCAGACCGATGTAGTTCTCCCTTAGGACTGTCATCACCAATCCGGCACTATGATAATTCTTCACTGGGAACTCCTCATGCTATGATTATTTACTAATGCACAGCCTTTAGTTTGGTGGATGTAATATGGAAACAAAACAACAACATAACACAAAAATACCATCGACTATGATAAGACAGAATGATGACAAATCTGAAATATCAAAATAAATTATAATATTAACATGAAATTGTTACAATCTCACCCATGAGGTACTTTAGGTGTTATTGACTTCACTTGCCTTTCACCAAGACTATGGGAGAAACTTTACAATTACACCTCTTAATGGCTTCTTCAACACACCTTTAAACTGATGGCTTCCTTCGCATACTTCCTACAATATTTCTCACTACTTCCTTCTATGCTAAATGAGGGGGGTAGCCTCTCTATTTATAGAACTTCCAGGCTTATCCATCTTATCTCTAAGATATGATAAGAAATCCACTCCGACGAATCATATTCCATACCTTAACTCTTATCTGTACATGTAAGCTTATCTTCTAAGATAAGATAAACCTTATCATTTTACATGGGTTCCACATTTTTAGACTTTTTACAAATAAAATACACAAAATATTTATGACCTCACTCCTTGTCCTTATTACCAATATAATATTTCTAATTCCTAATCACGTAGACCCTACTTCTCTAATTACCCAAACTTTGACATTTTAACATTACCGGACCACTTACGACAAATATTTACTTTTTACAACATTCCTATTGTACTTTGACTATCACCGTATTCCACATTATTGGTGGCACCGTACTGACATCGCCGTTATCTTCTATCAGACGCTACTACTAATTATACTTAACAACATCATATTCCTAATACATACATTAATGAAATAGAAATTACGGAGGAAAATTTTAGTGTCGACATCTTCCCCCTTCCTAGATTCTACTCCGTCCTCGGAGTAGACTATTCTGGTGCTTGGAAAATCTTCAACTTGCCGTGGTTGACCCATTTCGTAATGGGAGTGCCATCCAATTCCTCCAGTCGGTACGTACCATTTTCATGCACAGCTGCTATTTTGTAGGGCCCCATCCATTTTGGAAGAAATTTTCTCTATCTTCTCTTTTTGTATCTGGAATCATATACTAGAACCAAGTCATTCACATGAAATGGAGACCACCGGATCTTTTGATCAAAGTATTCCTTCTGCTTCATTTTCTTCTTATGGCTTGTATCCTTTGCTATTTCTCTCATTTCCTCCAGCAAATGAAGATGTACCAACCTTTCTTTTACTGAATCACTTTCATCCATCCTTTCATTTTTCATAACTCTCACAGTGGGAATATCAAACTCAATAGGAAGAACTGGATCAATGACATAGGCCAAATGAAATGGGGAGTATCCTGTTGCTGACTTTGATGTTGCCCTATATGCCCACAATGCTGCATGAATCCTTTTATCCCATTTATGTACCTGCAAGGCTGCATCTTTTGCTAGAATTTGACACAACACAAAATTTGTTTGTTCCACCTATCCATTTGTGCTTGGCTTGTATGTTGTTGCCTTCCTGTGCTTAATAGAAAACTTATTGACTAGGGCTTCTACCACCTCATTAATGAAGTGGCTTCCTTGATCTGTTACAATTTCTAATGGGCAACCAAATCTGGTGACAATGCGTTCATACATGAACCTTGCCACTTCATCCATGGAAGCTGTTTTCAATGGCCTAGCTTCAACCCACTTGGTTAAATAATCTGTGGCAACTACAATATACTTATTTTGGCGTGATGTAGTTGGAAGTGGACCTACAATGTCTATTCCCCACTTTTCAAAGGGACCAAGGGGAAGAATAGGACATAATGGAGCTGATGAAGTCTTACGGTTACCATGTGTTTGACAAATATCACATGTCTTACAATAATTATAACAATCTTTAAAAAGAGTGGGCCAGTGATAACCTGCATCCAAGATCCTTCTTGTTGTAAGTTGTCCAGAGAAGTGCCCTCCACATGTACCATTGTGGAATTCTTCTAGCAGTTCCTTCCCTTGATCACGTCCAACTGCCCTCTTGTACTGTCCATCAGGTCCTATTCGAAATAATACTCCATGCAGAATAGAATATGGATGACTGGCTTGAGTAATCTTTCTCTTAGTCTTTGCATTGGCACCATCAGGAAACTTGAATTCATTCAGATAATTCCAAATATCTATGTATTCACTAGGGATTGTGTCAAGGGATAACAATGCTGCATCGGGGAAATCATCATCATCACAAGATGATCCTAAACCATCATAGGCTCGAGAGAGTGCATCTGCATTGACATGCTTCTTTCCTGGCCTATCTATAATATCAAATTCAAATTCTTGTAGCAAAATTATCCATCTTGCTATCCTCCCTGATGGGTTAGGCTTATTTACAATATATTTTAGAGCCTGATGATCTGTTACAACTAGAAATTTTTGCCCTAGCAAGTAATTTCTAAACTTCTTTATAGTAAAAATGATAGCCAGAGCCTCTTTTTCAGTTACAGTATAATTTACCTCAGCACTGCTCATTTGTCTGCTCCCAAAGTAAATTGGATGTTCATTCCCATTTTCATCCTTTTGGCTCAAAGTACTTCCTAGTGTTGCATCTGAGGCATCAGTGTACACAATGAATGGCTTGCTCCAATCTGGATTCTTCAAAACAGGTGAAGACACCAGGGCTTCCTTCAGTTGTCCAAAAGCTTCATGCGCCTTATTTCCTAGTTCATAAGTAACATCCTTCTTCAAGAACTGGGTTAGTGGCTGTGCAATCTTTGAGAAATTCTTGATGAACCTTCTATAGTAACCCACATGGCCTAAAAATGATCTCAACTTACTTCTATTAATAGGAAATGGTAAATCTTTGATTTTTGAAACTTTATCAGGATCAGTACCAATACCATCTTTGGATACAACATGCCCTAACAAAATGCCTTTAGAACATCCAAAGACACACTTTGTAGGGTTTAGTGAGGCTTGTGCTTCATCTAACCTTTGAAATGCTGTCTCCATTTGGTGCAGGTGGTCCAACTTGCTCCCATAGATGCAAAAATCATCCAGAAATACTCTGATGAAGGTCCCAATGTAGGGTTCGAACACCCTATTCATCAAACGCTGGAATGTTGCTGGAGCATTACACAACCCAAAAGGCATAACTCTAT
This sequence comes from Taxus chinensis, assembly GCA_019776745.2. Lineage (NCBI taxonomy): Eukaryota > Viridiplantae > Streptophyta > Pinopsida > Cupressales > Taxaceae > Taxus > Taxus chinensis. Next base: position 645,794,389 of record CM034147.1, on the reverse strand, counting down.
AAGAAAACGTTCCCCAAGGAGTGGTGAACGTGGTCTTCAGACTGATCTTTCTCTGCTATACGAACTTGGTTGTAGCCACTATATCCATCAGCAAAACTATAACACTCCTGGCCAGCTACTTCGTCCAAGATCTGATCTGAAAATGGAAGAGGGTAATGATCCTTCTTTGTTGCCTTATTGAGCTTCCTGTAATCAACACAAATGCGTAGCTTCCCATTCTTTTTTATTGAGATCACAATGGGAGAAACCCATTCTGAATTCTCCACAGCAAATATGAATCCTACATCAAGCAACTTATCTATTTCTTCTTTTACAGTCTTGGAAAAATTAGGATTCATTCTATATGGCATTTGCTTTATGGGCTTAGCACCATCTACCAGCTCAATACAATGTTCTACCCAACTTACTTGATGGAGTTCCTTGTAATCAAAAGTGAATAGGTGTATGTACCTTCGAAAGAGCTGGAGGTAGGATTCCTTCTCACTCTCCATCACAGCATCACCAATCTTTATTTGTTGGAGATGATCATCAACTTCTTCTTCAGATAATTTTATGGGGTCATGAGTTGGTGTGACTGGAAGGATATCCATGACTGAAACATCAACCTCACTTTCTTCATCTTCAGTGTCCACTTCACTAGTACTAGAGTAATCAGAGGATGTCCAATCATCAGTTTCATCACTTGAATCCACAGGTTCTGCCTTATGATGTCGAGGGATCACATTTATCTTCACCCTCTCTCTACCACGTCCAAGTGTCATGAAACCTTCATTCCAGTAGTTTCTTGCATGAACTCTCCTTAGCCATGGTCTTCCCAGTAGCATTGGGTACGCAACAGTACCATTTTTCATCACCTGAAAGTCTACCACACATACAACACCCATAACAGATATTGCCACATTTGAAACTACACCTTCTGGTTTAGTTTTTCCCTTATTTAATGACCTTAACATAAGTGTTGAAGGGCGATCAATTTTTAAACCCAACATATTCATTACAGACTCGGTCATTACATTAACTGCAGCACCTCCATCAACTAAGACATCATGAATTGAAATACCATTACATAATACCTCAGCTTGTGGAGCATAGGGATCTGCCTCTGCCTCCAAAACAGGGACCTCAACCTCCTTCCTTCTTCGAGCATTGAGTCCACTTCGCAACTCCCGCCTCTTCTCAGAAGACATAGCCAAGAGTTGACCATATGTAATATTTGCAGGCCTTTTGGACAGATCTTCCAAGATGGAGTATGGTCCTTGCCCCTGTGAAATCAGAAAATCCTGCACACCCAACTTTCTTCTCCTATGTTTCTTACTAGTTTCTTCTTTCATCTTCTTAGGATCATTTCCATCTTGATTATCTTTTTCTTTCTTTATTTTTGTTACAAACACATCTACTTCATTATTTCTACTCTTATCTACTACATCAAAAGAATTCACAGGTGCTTTTCCTTTATCATTATCTCCTTTACCAGATGTAGAAGCTCTATCTGGACAATTATACTTATAATGACCCTTTTTATAACAACCATAACAAACAACTTCAGAAATATTTCTTTTTAGACCTCTATCTCCTCCCTGAGAACTAAATTCCTTTCCTTGAAGAAGATTAATAGTTAACTGACCCATATTTTTGAGCAGATCTTCATACTCAGTAGATGTACTAGGAGAAATATTTGTGCTCACCGGGAGTGGTTGTGGATTCTGGACCAAAGGTGCTGGTGTAGGCTCTACTTTAGCAACAATTTCTTTGGGCTCCTCTTCCATGCTTTCTTCTTGCCTTCTTGCAATCTCCTTTGCTTGTTCAATGGTAGCTGGGCTGTCATACTTCACTCGTTGTCTGATCTCTGGCTTCATCCCAAGAATGAAGTGCTTACAGAGGAGATTATCCACGCCATTCATCAACCCATCCGCTAGTCCTTCCTTCTGGATCTGGGCATCGAGCTTCCTCCTTAGCTCTAGAACACGAGCATGATAATCCCTTATCTTCTCCTTCTCTCCTTGGGATAGCTTTGTGATCTCGATCATGAGATCTGCATATTTCTGTTGTTCACCAAATTCTTCAAGAAAACTTTCAGTTAATAAATCCCATGAATTTTTCACATTATCACCTAGTGTTTCAAACCACCTAAGTGCTGAACCATCCAAAAAGGTAGGAAAAAATTCAGTCCATTGTTCCCTTCTTATAAGGCCATTACAAATACAAGATCGCTTAAACTCTTGAATGAAAGAAGAAGCATCTTCATTAGATTGAGCTGAAAAAACAGGAATCTTTCCCATTTTCAAAAGTAACCACCGTGAAATACCAACCCACAAGTACAATCAACAAGACTTATGTGCACAAATAATTGGAATCACTATACTAGAAAGTGACTTTACACCTTTCTACAGTAAAATAGAAATGACCACGGTAAACTAGGTAAAACTTGACTTACTGCGGTAAAAACTGACTTTACTGTGGTAAACACTATTCACGGTAAAAAGTGAAGTTACTGCGGTAAATACTATTCACGGTAAAAAGTGACTTTACTGCGGTAAATACTATTCCCAGCAAAAATGACTTTACCATGGTAACTACTATTCATGGCAAAAATGACTTTACCATGGTAACTACTATGCACAGTAAAAACAAGGTTACCCTCCAATTGATTTTTGACTAAGTGGGAATATCTCTCCAGAAAATCCACCAACGAGGAATGGTCCCGGCAACGGAACCAAAATGTCATCACCAATCCGGCACTATGATAATTCTTCACCGGGAACTCCTCGTGCTATGATTATTTACTAATGCATAGCCTTTAGTTTGGTGGATGTAATATGGAAACAAAACAACAACATAACACAAGAATACCATCGACTATGATAAGACGGAATGATGACAAATCTGAAATATCAAAATAAATTATAATATTAACATGAAATTGTTACAATCTCACCCATGAGGTACTTCAAGTGTTATTGACTTCACTTGACTTTCACCAAGACTATGGGAGAAACTTTACAATTACACCTCTTAATGGCTTCTTCAACACACCTTTAAACTGATGGCTTCCTTCGCACACTTCCTACAATATTTCTCACTACTTCCTTCTATGCTAAATGAGGGGGGTAGCCTCTCTATTTATAGAACTTCCAGGCTTATCCATCTTATCTCTAAGATAGGATAAGAAATCCACTCTGACGAATCATATTCCATACCTTAACTCTTATCTGTACATGTAAGCTTATCTTCTAAGATAAGATAAACCTTATCATTTTACATGGGTTCCACATTTTTAGACTTTTTACAAATAAAATACACAAAATATTTATGACCTCACTCCTTGTCCTTATTACCAATATAATATTTCTAATTCCTAATCACGTAGACCCTACTTCTCTAATTACCCAAACTTTGACATTTTAACATTACCAGACCACTTACGACAAATATTTACTTTTTACAACATTCCTATTGTACTTTGACTGTTACCGTACTCCACATTATTGGTGGCACCGTACTGACGGTGCCGTTATCTTCTATCAGACGCTACTACTAATTATACTTAACAACATCATATTCCTAATACATACATTAATGAAATAGAAATTACGGAGGAAAATTTTAGTGTCGATAGGACCAGGGAGAGGTGAATTCAGGGAATTTGGTTGTGGTTAAGAAGTTTGTTGGTTGGTAAAAATTTGATGTTGGTAGGGTAATGTTGTTGGTGTTGGTAAGGGTATAGGTGAAGCGAGGGTTAGCTTACCCAAGCATAGGAAACCATGTCCTGATTAAGGTCAACACATAATCCTAGATTTGGGTAAAAGAGGAAAAAGTGTCCCATAGTTGGAAAGAGCTAAACAAACCACATATTATCATAGGATGAGCTTGAATCCCTAGGTACCTTACATAGGTGAGAAGTCGATAGGTGAAAAGAGTTGTATAATCACAATATATCAGATATACGTCACGTCCCTTGAGTTTTGTTGTTTTAAAGAATGGTGAGGTGAGGTGGATGGTATAGCTGGGGTAGAGAGAACTTTTTATAAGGTGATTATTCTGATGAAAGAGAACCAAACCTAAATAGACAAGTCCATGACTCAAAAGTGCTTTTGAATACTGCTTTTATTTTTCTAGATATAGACTGATCGATGCAGGAAGTCTATATGGGATATGCATTTTGTTGTTCTTGAGGTCTTCATGAAGCTGATCAATGCGAGAAGCTTCTGATAGAGGCTGAATTTGTATAGCTATCCTTCAAGGGAGTAGTCTACTTATAGTAGCAGATGCAGCTTTGCACATAGCTGTCCTTCGAGGGAGCAGTCTAGTTTATAGCTTAGAGGTCTAGATGTCCATTTGGCATGAAGCATCTAGTTTTACAAGAAGTTTGATTCAAGAATATACTAGAATTATTGTTAGTGCAGGCTCACAGCACCCCTGGATGCAAATCAGGTTTCTAGGTTGATTCTTAGGCATCCAGTGTGATTACACATCATGGAAACCTCTCTCCAAGTGTGGGACTTGTGAAACTGAGAGAGGAATCTCCAGATTAGAGGTTGGTTCCTCAAAATCCTCTGATTTATATCTATATTTTACACAACTACAGAGGTTCAGATCATAATCCTACTCTAAATTGTAAGGAGACAGGGATAGAAATGCAAAAAATTGAAACTAACTAAAGGTGGTGATGCACCAAAGGAGTGGTGAAAATTTTGTCAAGCAAATAGACACAAACCAAATATTGCAACATAAACATACACAGGCTGATAAGATATAATTTAGGATCTGAAATGAAGCAAATAATACAAACAAAGGACTGGAACCCATTCACAGAGCTTGCATTATCATTTCCAATGTCAAAATCATGCATTACAACCTCAGAGAGGTAAAAAAACCTGTTACAATCCTTGAAGAGGTATGATTCTTGCCACAATCACTTGTTGGAGGTGAAAGAAGAAGTTTCTATCCAAAAAAATGTTCCCCCTTAGAAAATGAACCAAAACTGGCTTTTACATTGCATGGGTCGAGCCCAGGAGAGGGAAAACGTACAAAAACATGGGAGCCAATTCCTCATTGACTATAAATGCATTAAAATGGCATGGGGGACCTTACAAACCCATACCCTGCCATTTTTGACCAAAATGGAGGAGAGTGCTACCCATTCTGCATTAAATTTGGTCGCTGAAATGTCACTTCTAGCCATGAACACACGTTAGAGCCGTTTCTTAACTTTATCTCTCTAGACTAAACCAAAATTCAAGATTGACCCTAGAATCATGTAGATAATTTTATAAGCTTTCCAATGATATAAAGAACATGCAAATCCGAGCTCTGGATCAAAAGATATGGTGATCTGAAGATTTAGGGCACAAAATAGGCAAAAATGGGTTTTGAATTTTTTTCCCGCGCTTTGCCACCTAGATGACACATGTCGGGTGCTGATTGGATGAGAAATTCTCTCTCCTTCCCTTACCCGCAGGTTTTCCTTGAATTTTTTTCCCTTTTTTTGTAATTTTGGAACATTTTCCACTTTTCCCCCCGCACCCCTGCCACTTGGGACACGTGGCATGCATTGATTGGTCGACAGGGGTGCGGGGCAGACCTTTACTTTTAACTTTTCGGCCAAAATTTTTACCAAATTCTTCAAAGTTTCCCCAAGCTCCGTGCTCCCCTTTTCCATTAGACACGTGTCCAATTCCTATTGGCTTGGGCCAGTGCTTCAAACCTCGCCCTTTGAACTTTTTGGACGTTTCTCTTTGTGACACGTGTCGTGATTTGATTGGTCTTCGGGTCTGCCAGCTTTTTGCATCCCTCACATCCTCATGGCCTGGTTGTCCCAAACTTCTTGGGAAAAATTCCTCTGATCCGCCTGAATCAGGCTTCCTTATCCCTTTTTTGGCCGATGACACGTGGTGTGATCTGATTGGCTCTCAGCTTTCTCGGCTCTTCGCGTCCCTCGTGTCCCCATGTCCCAGTTGTCCCAGTGTGAAAGTTCTCTGCGCCGGCCGATCCGGGTGGTTCACGTCTTTCACGTTCTCACGGCCCAGATGTCCTAGTTGGTGGCACACAACAGTTAGTCGAGTTTGTTCTTGCCTTTGGCCAGTTCGCCCCTTCGCGTCCCTCGCGTCCCCATGGCCCGGTTGCTCCTTTTCTCTGTGGACCGCCTGGAGGCTTTTCAGCTGATCCGTGCCCCGACATCCCAACTGTTCCGACTGCTGCGAGGACTAGGACTTAGCCATTTTTTATGATTTTTCCTAGACCAAGCTTGTTTTTTGTAACTTTTTCGCCCCTTTCTAGAACTTGCTCCTTTCTTCTTGGATAGGGGAGTTAGGAAAAATCTGAGGGGACCCTAGAAACATGAATTTTTCCTTGAATTAATCTATTTGCCTAGGACTTGAGTATTCTGATGCATGTTATCAAAATTTACCCTGGGGGTGAATTTTGGATAACAATTATATAATTGAGAACTTGTTATTTTGATACTTTTAAGTCATGGACTAGACTAAAAAGGGGAAGGCATCTTTAAGAGGAGGTGATGATCAAACCACGTGAGTTTGATTCTACTTTGAGGTTCACAAAACAAGGTGTATGAGGTGGTAAATGAGCTCAAGGGACGAGTGCAAGGTGGATAAGGAGTGATGTAACACTAAATTCAATAGTAGAATGGTCGGAGATGCAAGGCATTAAGGGGTTCAGGCTCAGGTTTACCATTAAGCGAAGCTAAACAATAAGTACCTGATCCATAAGTGTGAGTGATAATGTAAGGCCCAATCCAATTAGGAGAAATTTTTCCACGTTTACTCTTTTCTAGTTTGGTTACGTGTTGATTCTCTTTGAGGACAAGATCACCAATCTTAAAGGTACACTCATGAATTCGCTTATCATAAGCACGCTTGATGCACTTTTGATAAAGTTGAAGGTGGTCAAGAGCTATAAGACAACACTCGTCAAGAAGCTCCAATTGGGCTAACCGCTCTTAGCGGAAGTCATCATTGGTGAGAATATCCTGGAGAGATATTCTGATTGAAGGGATTTGTATTTCGAGAGGCAAGATAGCCTCGGTACCATACACCAAAGAAAATGGTGTGGCATTAGTGGAAGTACGAATGCTGGTACGATAAACCCAAAGGGCAAAGGGGATGTGATCATGCCAGTTTTTCCCAGAATTGTTAATGACTTTCATGAGAATTTTGGTTAAGGTTTTGTTAGAAGATTCAGCTTGACCATTTTTTTGTGGATAATAGGGTGACAAGAAGCTAAGTTTGATACAAAAGTTGTCACGAAGGGCTCGTAACAGCTTATTTTTGAAAGATTTACCATTATCTGTTATCAGGCGATGAGGAACACCAAAACAACATATAATGTGATGATTGATGAACTCAACGATTTTCTCTTTTTTGGTTGAAATGAGTGGAACGGCCTCCACCTATTTAGTGTAATATTCAGTTGCTGTGAGGATCCAATGGTGACGCTGCGAAGAAGGCGGGTGAATCTTGCCAATAAGGTCTAAATCCCATTGTGAGAAAGGCCAAAGATCTCGTGTAACCTGTAGCAGGTGGTTAGGAGTATGTTGAAGGTTGACATGTTGTTGACACATAACACAACGCTTAACGCATTCACAATAGTATTTATTAAGAGTAGGCCAATAATATCCTAGGCGAAGGATCCGCTTGGCCACAACAAGGCCACTAAAGTGCCCACCACAAATTCTGTCATGGACTTGTTGGATGGTATGGGTGACTTTAGTGCCAGTTAGACATCAAAGGAGGATACCATTGAAGCCACGTTTATAGAGGAGTACCCCCATGATGACATAACAAGAAACACTTTTAAGAAAAGCACGTTTTCCATTACTAGTAAGGTCAGGTGGGAGAATAGAGGTTGTAAGGTAGTCATGAAATTGGTGATACTAGGTATCCTGCGAATCAGCTGATACATTATTTACCATACAAACATCCGGGACTAAGTAAGATGGGGCAAAGAGTTGTTGGAATAAGACAAATATGTCAGAGTCAGTTGGTGAGTAGGAATTTATGAGGCCAAGCAAGCCATTGTGTCCACAAATTTAATAGTTGAGCGTGGAATAGTTTGGATAGAATAATGAGTAAATAAGGTCAAAAGTGAATCCACGTAACGTTTGTACTTTTGAAGTTCCTCATTTTTACATTGGTAGATGCCAGTAACTTGATTTACTACCAATTGAGAGTCACCGAAAATGTTAATAGACTTCACACCTAAGTGTAATGCAATGTGGAGACCCAAAACAAGGGCCTCATATTCCGTTATATTGTTAGTGTAGGGGAAATCAAGTCTGAATGAAAGAGGCATAGGTTCACCATCAAGAGGAATGAGAACAACGCCTGCCCCTCTGCCACGCTGACATTTAGATCCATTGAAGAAGAGGGTCATCGGATAAGATGCATCATTGAGCGAAAGGGTGGTGATGAGTTCATCAGGGAAAGTAAAATTGGTAAATTGTTCCCCAGGTAAAGGGGCTTCCGCATGTTGATCCGTGATAGTTTTTCCTTTGAATGATTTATGGTGTACAAAATCAAGGTCGAGGTTGGCGAGGAGCATAAGCCATCGGGTGATGCGTTGGTTTAGATGAGGTTTGGAGTACATATAGTGTATGGGATCAGCATTGGTGATGACAAAAGTTTTGTGATTCAGGAGGTAATGTCGGAGTTTGGTGGCCACGAATGATAGGGCTAGGAAAAAATTTTCTATGTGTGTATACCTAGTCTCGTAATCCATAAGAGTACGAATTATGTAATAATCCACTTTCTCTCGATGCTCGGAGTCACGATGTGCGAGCATGGCTCCTACAACATGGTCAGTGGCAGAAAGGTAAAGGTAGAAAGGGTGATCATCCTGAGGTGGGATAAGCATGGGTGGCTGTAAGAGATAAGATTTAAGAGCCTCAAAGGCTTGGTGGCACTCCTCGCTCCATTGAAAGATAATTTCCTTTTTAAGGAGATGATGGAAAGGTTGAAATCAATCTGAGAGTTGTGAGATGAAACACCGGATAGATTGGAGCTTGCCCTGCAAACTACGCAATTGTTTTAGGTTAGTGGGTGGGGGCATTTCTAAGATAGCTTTGACTTTAGCTAGGTCGACTTCAATGCTAAGAAAAGAGATAATAAAGCCAAGGAGTTTTCCCGAAAGGATGCCAAAGACACATTTCTTTGGTTGAATATGAACACAGTATTGTAATAGGTGATCAAAAATAATGGTTAAAATATCGAGATGTTCACTGCGATGTTTGGATTTTCCAAGAAGATCATCAACATAATCTTTGAGGATAGTGTGCATAATGTCATGAAAAATGTAAGTCATAGCCCGCTGATAGGTCACACCAACATTCTTAAGGCCAAACGGCATGACACAGTAGTAGAAGGTCCCCCGGGGGGTAATGAAGGTGGTTTTATATTGATCGGCCAGGGCTACTAAAATTTGATTGTATCCCAAGAAACCATCCATGAGAAAAAGCATCTCATGGCCCACAGTGAGATCAACAAGTTGATCAATGCTAGGTAGGGGGAAGTCATCCTTTGGGCAAGCAAGGTTAAGGTCCTGGAAATCCGTACATATTTGAAGTCCCCCCATCACTTTAGTGACAGGTACGACATTAGAAATCCATTGAGGATAGTCAATAGGTAAGATGAAAGAAATAGAAAGGAGTCGTTGAAGCTCTTATTTAACCAAGAGGGAAATGCGTGGATGTATTTTTCTCAGTTTCTATTTAACTAGTTTGGAGTCTGGTTTCAGAGTGATGTTATGGACAACAATGTTAGGATCGATTCCTGGCATATCGGCGTAGGAGCAAGCGAAAGCTTGATTGCAGGCACGAAGGAAGGTAGTGAAGGCGGCTTGTTCTGATGCGTCGAGAGATTGTCCAATCTTTACAATGTGAGGATCGTCCTTCATGTGGATGTTGATTTCTATAGTTGACTCATTCAACATGGTTTTGGTTTCAGATGGTAAGGCATGTTGAATATAAGAGTTGTCCACACCAAGGTAGGTGAGGATGGCATCATCATCCTGTCACTCCACAACATTAATCGAAGGTGAGTCTTCTTCGATCATGTTTGGATACAAAAGTGGGAGAGAAGATGGGTCTTCACCATTGAATTGATAAGTGAGAGGACCTAGGAAGATAGAATTCACGAAAAAAAAGTTAGGAGGGATAGATTCCGGGTCTATCGACTCCGTGGGTGAAGATGGAAAAGTGGGCATTGATGGTTCAGAAGGGGTGACTTCGTCGTCTTCCTGGATACAATTGACACGAGGTTTCTTCGATGTAGGTGGTTTAGAAAATCCAAGACCACTATGATCTTTGTGTTTACGTGTAGTCATGAGAATGATCGTATGTTGGCCCTATTCATAAAGACCGAAACCAAAACCTTTCCAAGCATAGCGAGTCAGGAAGGTGAGGGGGAAACGATGGTTGGTTAGATATTGAAAATTAGATCGGAAGGGAACCACACCAAGGGAAGGTTCAGGGGTGACATAGGATGCGTTGACACCCCCATACGTTAGGTTGGTGTGGTGATTAGGTGGTCTGTAGGAGATCACCTCCCCCACACGACGGTCGTAGGTAGGATGCGCATGTAACTATCCATACTCTTGTGGGGTATGGAAGGTGCTAATTTTGTATAGGCGGTACTCCCCCAGCATAAGGTGTTGAAAAACACCTACCAAGGGATCTGAGGTTGGGATGTTGTCTGTGGGGAAGGACGAGGTATTCACATCGGCAGTTTCATTAGTCTAATGTGTGGGTGCAGCTAAGGTGGATGGTTGAGGCGTGGTTGAAATAGATGGTTGGATCGGATCAATGGGTGCCTTGACTAGTACAAGCACATCATTAGGGCGGTATAACATATTGTAGGTTTTAAAGGAGGGAGCATCAGCTGTGACGGTGTATGACTTCCCCTCATACTCAAATTTTATGCATCTATGTAAGGTGGATGGAACGCATCCCATAGCCCAGATCCAAGGGTGGCCTAAAAAAATGTTGTATTGGAACTCTCCCTCAAGGAAATAGAAGAGTTCGGGCAAGGTACGTGGCCCTACATGAATGTTAAGGATCACAGTGTTTAGGGTAGAAGTAATAGCATCGTTGAATGAACACAACATGGTGGGGTTGGCACACATGCAACTAGGAGGGATATTCATCTGTTGGAAGGTTTTAGAAGAGACGATGTTTAGGATAGTTCCCTCGTCGATCATAACATGATGTACCCAGATGTCTTGGATGTAAGCCAAAATGAAAAGAGCGGGGTCAGGATCTTCTGCACCAAAGATGATATTTTCTTCTTCAGAAAAACTGACAGCAACGGCTTGCTGTACAGGGACATAGGTGTTTGTGGAGGTAGGTTGTTTGGTGAGAGAAGTGACTTGGTTGGGTGTTAAGATGGAGGCGATGGGTAGGGTTTCGTTAGGTAGGACCTCTATCCCTTGGAGGATCTTAATTAAAGCTTGTCGATGAGATTCAGATGTTTGAATGAGATCATAGAGCGTCATTTTTATAGGAGATTGGTGAAGTTGTTTGATCATGGTGTGATGGGAAACTCCATCAGAGACTGGATAGGCAGGTCCACGAATAACCACTTTAGGTGGTGGTGCGATCAGGATGGTGGAATGAGAAAGAGAGGTCGCAGGTGTGCTCTCTTTAGCTTTTCCATTGTTTTTCTGACCTCGAGTAGCAATGCTAATCATGTTGATCTCGTGAATACGAGATGAGGAATATGGTAGGGATAAGTCATTGTTCTCGAGAGGTGGGGTTGCAATGATGATAGATTTTGGTGAGGCGGGGACAAATGGTATAGGAGAAGGGATCAAAGCTGAGAGCTTTTCCCTCCGTAAGTTGTCTTTCTTAGATTTTCCATCCGAGATAGGCAACTGGTGAAGGATGGCTTTCAAAGCTTTGGATCCTTCTACATTGTGTCCTGGTGTACGGTGGTATGCACAGATTTTAGATTCATCATAACCTATAGGTCGAGGTTTAGATGGATCATAGGGTTTGAGTGGGGGGTAGGGAAATGGTCGCATCCCCTACCAATATATCAAGGATCTTGGCATAAGATCCTTTGAGCGGGTCAAATTTAGATGAAGATGAGGCTATTGATTGAGTGGGTGAGATTATTGATTGTTTTGGTAATGGTCAGGTATGAGTGGTTCGTACGGGTGGTGGTTTAGGCAATGGATTTTGATGATTGGGTTTAACTAGGCATGGCTTCTTCTGCGCAAAAGTCATGTTTAGCTAGTTAGATGATGAGGCCACAGATGACGTGGTGGCAGGAAACAACCATGGGGAAAGAGGAGTGATAGCCAACAAGTCCTTCGATGATCGAGTTTTCTTAGGGTTGGTAGGTAGGTAGGATACGTGGGGCGATGGTGTTGAGATGCCCATGGATTTCTGTATGGGTGCAGAAGGTGTAGGTCATGTTAAAGAAGACGTGGAAGGCATGGTGTATTGAGACAAGGTGGAGGGGTGAGGCCCCAATATAGAAGGTAGGTGTGACGGCGAGGGTTGAAACTATGCCTGTTGTACCAGTGTGATCGGGGCGAGGGTTTTAGTTGTGACGGAGGCATAGATTAGACTCGAGGAGATTGGGTCTGTCTCCTAGGTGGATTGACGAATTTATTTTTGGATAAATCTAACCATTTAGGTGGATGCGTCAGGCTGGGTATTGGTGAAGTCCCAAGCGTAGGGGAAGGTTTGGTTGGGTTGATAGAGGTGGATGAGGTATTCAGTAGAGATGAGGGGGGTGAAGGTGAGGACATAGGAATTTTAAACTTTTGTAAAAACTTTGGGCATATGGTAGAGGTGTTTGGATTATTCATTTGCATTTGAGTAGAGCATGGTGTACTCAAACGTTCCCATAAGACTCGTCTATCTTCTGGGGAATGACAATCTTCTCGTGTGAATGGGAATTTTGGTATGGAAGAGAAGTGGACTGTGATTTCGGTCCACTTTGGGTGTGATATAGGGGGTGAATGAGGCACTGTATCAATGGGTGTTAAGAGGTCAACCAGTCACTGGAAAGATTTAGGCGATGAATAACTGATAGGGAGGAGGGCATTTTCTAGAGGATTCATCATGATTAAGGAGTTTGGTGATGTAGGCTTGAGGGGTTTCTCCTCTAAGGATGACAAAAAAAGTGGCGATCCTTCTTCTTGTGTAGCAAGAGTGGTGGAAGGATATGTTTGGGAAATATATAGGTTGGATAACATCCTCTCACAGTCTTGTAGGGATGTGGTGTAAGAAGGCTCTTCTATGAGAAAAGAAATCTGGGCGGTTAATTCCTTTATGGGTAAAGGAATAGCGGGGCTGTCCTCTTGTCCTGATGAAGGAGAAGGGGGTGAGGACCCTTGCGTTGGTGAAGAGGCTCGATTTAGAATTTCCTTGATGGAAGCCTTTGGTTGGGAGTTAAAAACCGTATGGATCTCATGCGCACTCTTATCCTTGGCTGAGCTTTCTTGGTTTGTGTTACTGTTAGATGAATGGTTTGGAAATGGTTTGTTGAAGATTTTTAAATTTTGATTAGCAGAGGCATTACGATTATCGAGGGTTATATCCCCTGCATCAACCATTTCCTGCACTATATTTTTCAACATCTTGCAGTTTTTGTGGCTGTGTGCCTTTAAGTGATGGAAGCTACATAAGTCATTTTCTTTATACCAAGAAGGTATAGCACGGGTGGAATCAAACCCAGAGTGAGGTTTAACAAGAGGTAAGGTGATAGCTCCTGCTTTAAGCAATTTTTCCAAGATCACATCATAAGTTTCTCCCAAGGGAGTGTACTTGATGGGCTCGGCTTTATACCTATAGGTGGTTTTCGGCTGGGTATTAGACGGTGCTTGAGATTTGACCATCACCACGTGTACGACTCCTTTTGATTTCGAAGCAACCAATGTATGAGAGTTCTTGGGTTTGGAAATTTGAGTTTTTGTTGTGTAACTTCAATTTCTCCTCCTCTAAGGCTTGAATCTCTATTTTCTGAGCCATAGTAAAGGCCTCATCAAAGGTGTGGAAAGTTTGAATTTGGAGGGTGGGAGAAATGTGTTTAGCATAGGCCCGCTTAAAGAGTTCGATGAGCTCGGCTTGAGGTAAGGCATAAGTAAGTTGGTTGATGAGGCCCTGCCATCGTCCAACGAAATCTGCGATAGACTTGTCTTCAAATTTTCAGATGGCATAGAGGTCGGTAATGGATACTTTCTTGGCAATATTGATGGAGAAGTGATCCAAAAAAGATTGGGCTAACTGGTTAAAGGAGAATATTGAGTGCTAGGATAAAGCACTGTACCACTCCAAGGCAAGTCCTGATAAGGACATGGGGAAGGTACGGAGTAGTAAGGCATTGTCATGAGTAATTAGATAGCAGGCATGTCTAAACGGTCGCAAGTGTTGTTGAGGGTCCTCTTTACTACTAAAGCGAGTAAATTTTGGTAATTCCCATTGAGGAGGATATGTATGAAGGGGGACAGAAGGATGAATAGGCTCACAAAAAACTTGCTCATATGTCAGGGTGTTACGGCTTTCTGAAACAGAATCCTCAAGATTTTACATCTTGTCCATCATCTGTTTGATTAAATAACTGGTTGGGTTAGATGATGGTGCTGTCGTCGTAAATAGAGGAGGATTAGGCCAAGATTCACTACTAGACAATGGTGGGTTTGAATGTTGATAAGGTAATAATGATGAATGTGTTGGGGCGGCCAAATAAGGGTGTCCTATATAAGATGTTGAGGCCACCGGATGAGTCTACGGAAAGGAAAAGGTGGGCGGAGCCTGAGAGGGAAAGCTCGTGTGGATAGATGGTAGAGAGCGAGTTATGAAAGGGGTAATCTACGGGAGAGATGAGGTAGGGGTAGTGGACAGTAGTGATATGTGGGGCCCCAGATTAACCAAAGGAAGGCCAATTGGTGCAGTATGAACCACCGAAGCCACTGAGCTAGGAGATGGGGCTAAGGGTGAAGACGGTGAGGTAGAGTTATTAGGTGGGGAAGGGGTTAAGTGAGCGGCTATACTAATAGGCATACCCAAGAGGAGCTGACCTTCAGGTGTACAGTCAGGGGCATGAGACAAATAATACTGTACAACACTAGGATTAACATCCAAAAATTTGGCAAAGTCCGGATCTCCTACTGAGATCTTGGGAAAAGCACTGGTGTCCGTAGGATTCCCCATAGGATGTGAAGAGGGTGACTCAGGAAAAGACATGGAAAAATCATGTGAAACCATGGCTGCAGCTTGTTGCCGGGTGATAACAACCATGGACAAGAGGATACAACAGGAAATTAGTCAATCAGGAACATAAACAACAACAAAAAGTTGGAATTGGTAGGTTGCTAGTTTGTCAGGAACTGTGAAACATAGTAACCAATATCAGTTTGATAACCGATGTTGGTCAAACGGTAGCCGGTGTCGGTTAGTGTAACCGATGTCGGTAGAAGAGGACCGGTGTCGGTCACTGTGAAGGAAAAGAGAGAATGTAAGAGGCTGATGGTTTAGGGATAACAAGGCTTAGTATACCCATAAAACTATCTGAAGTGATCACTGAGACAAGGTATAATAGAGAAACAAAATTGAAAGAAAAAAACAAGCAAGATACACAAGAAAATCAAGAGACTAACCCTAGGATTAGTTTTAATCACTTTGGGCTTATGCCTTAGATGCAAGATGATGTCAATCCTAAAAAAAAGACCTAAGGGAGATGTCAAGTTTGTTTTGGCTTGTAAGGCTACCTCATTCGGGCGGAGGAATACTGCAGGAAGGGGGGATGTTTGAGATGTTGTGTAGATTATGATGTGATTTGGTATGTGTTGTGCAGTGAGAGTAAGATTAATTTATCGTCAATACCGTGGATATCACCCCCACGTGTACGACCTGTTACTTAATCTAAGTTCACTAGAATAAAAAAAATAACAAGAAAGAATGTGATGCACGTGTTTTAAACCCAAATCAAAAATGATATTCAATGAAGCAAAGAAAGAGAAGAGGTTAAGAAGATGACTTTCACTAATGCAAAGATGCGAAAGAAAGACAAGTTCTTTTACCAAAATGAAAAAATATTTTGTGAATATTTATAAGAAAGAAATAGCAAGTGTGCTCCCTATATGAAAACAAGAAAGAAAGAAAGAAACCCGAGAAGGGTCCCACTGGGCGTGCCAAAATGTTTCGCACATAATTTTGTTCCAGAATAGAGAGTTATTTCTATCTTTTCATTCTCTTGAGAAACAGATAAGGGTTAGGGCTAGGAGGAATACCTATTGAGTGTTGGGAAGGTGTGCGCATACTGTAGAGAGATTAGACCGATTGTGAAGATATATTTTTTGTCTGGGAAGGACTACCTGTAAATAAGAATGCAAGACCACTAGATTTTCGCATAGAATTTTGTTCCAGAATAGAGTTATTTCTATCTTTTCATTCTCTTGAGAAATAGATAAGGGTTAGGGCTAGGAGGAATACCTGTTGAGTTTTGGGAAGGTGTGCGCATACCGTAGAGAGATTAGACCTATTTTGAAGAGCTCCTTTTTTTCTAGGAAGGACTACCTATAAATAAGAATGCAAGACCACCAAATTTTTGTTAAACAATAAGTGAGGGAACTACCTTGAGCCTAGGAAATATTAGAATTCCTTTCGAAGGTGGTCAGTTCCCTTTTAATACATATTAATGCAAATGATAATAAAGAAGATATTGCAAAATCATGATTTAGGTACCTCGTTACTAAAATCAATAGAGACTAAACTACAAATAATAAAATGTCATGTTGTTTGCTTGGTCACTGGTTATTGATACGTTCAGATCAAGTTACAGGGGTAGAGAAGGCTGGATATGGGATTGTTTAGTGGTAAATAGGTGAAAGGTTGGTTTTTGGTATAAGTCATGGTGATCGATTCCAGTCACTGGATAACCGACCACGGTTATAAAACCAATACCGGTAGGGGATAACCAATATCAGTAGGGGCAGTGATTTAGGGGATTTTAAATGGAGGTTGGTTACAAGGTGGTTATGGGGCTTAGAAGGTTGGTAGATGGTTGAGGGGAGTTGTAAGGTGATAGAGAAGACTCAGAGAGTGAGAAGGCTGTCTTTGGGGCAATATATAGATGGATGAATGAAGGTTAGGTGCAGGGTACTACCGGGTGGTAGATCCAGGAGTGAGCTTATAATCCCTATGAATCAAAAGTTCACAAAGTAGTGTCTAGAAGAATACAAGGTAATAAAAGAGACTACTTACTAGTTTTTGATGTGGATGTAGGTCCAAGGAATGCAGTGGTGAAGGAAAGGCTCAGTTGGGATGATCCGGCAATTAGAAATGAGCTGATGAAGCTATCCTCCGACTCTCCCAATGTTTGGATGAGTGTGAAAGTGATCTAGTTGCTCAGTTACTGTCTTGGGCTCAATGCTCCTCTCTGCAAACTAAATTTGGATCCTTCAGTTTTGGTTGGGGGAGGTCATTTACAGGGAACCGATGGTGGTTACCTAACCGACGCTGGTCGAGTAGGGACCGATGTCGGTTAGGTCAACGTTGGCTATTTTTAGTAAAATAGCCAACTTTCCCTCCTTTTCTCCCGAGGAGTCAGTTGTGGGCTTGGTCAAGTTATTATTAGGTTTGTTTTGGTGTGGGTGAGGGGTGATGAGACACGGGTGTGGGTCTAGACCAAGTTATAGGTCTTAATTAGGTTATTTTAGGGTTAGGGCTAGGTCACAGTGAGGTGGTGAGGTGAGGTGGCAGGGTTGGAGATGTGGATTTATTAATTATAAGGTGATTAATAAATAATTAAGTGTGTAAGGTTTAGGTGGTGAGGTAGGGTTAGGTTGTGAGACGAGATGCGGGGCACATGGCATCATAAGACCCAAATTTGGTGTCTACATTAAGATAATAATATGATTTCTACTTGGAGTTAACTATAGGATAACTATTATTAGAGTACTAGCATGTTGTGCATACTATTGTAAAGGCGCATGGCTATTATCAACATGTGACCTAGTTTGAGAAGTGCATGGGTGGTGAAGGGAAAGACTGCACCCCTATAAATATGTATTGAACTGTGTAGTTTAGTAGGATAGTACAAGATTGGATTATTATAGAGTTGTGATGCTGGTTTTAACGCGCACATGACTCATGTAGATACCTTATAGTGTAATAATCTTTTGTGTTTTATAATATTTATGAAAGAGAATATATTGGCTAAATAATGGTGTTAGACATGATTGAATCTAGTTCTTGTATGGTTAAATCTTATCATAGATATTGTTTAGTATATTTATTATGATTCTTTAAGATCTAGATCTTGTTTATGCACTATGGGTTGATTTCTAATAATTATGAATCTAAATATGTTTAAACATCATCACACGAACATTATATACAAGCATTTCTAAGAGGTATGGTACCTTTATGAGCTTTGGGTGAGGGCTCAGCTTAGGTTGAGTGATGTGATAGCGTGTTTGGGTTATTCATAGTAAATTCTAGGCTATATCAATGATATAATTGAGAAAATAAATGAACTATAGAAGTTGGAGGTGAAGAAAACAAGAATAGGTAGAAGAGAATAATAAAGAAGGATGATAGGAGAAGAGAGGATGAGGAAAGATAGACAAGAAGATGAAATGAGAGTAGGGGGTAAAATGAGGAAAAAGGGAGAGAAGGATTGAAAAAGGAGATGAGGATGATGAATAATGTAAAGAAGAAAAAAGAGGAGGTAGAATAGAGAATAGAAAGAAAAAAAGAGGGACCAGGAAGATGTGGAGAAAAATAAAGAATAGAAGAGAAACGTGCACATAATGATTGAAAAGGTGGGGGTGAGAGAGAAAGTAAGGGGATGGTAGTGGGAAGGTGAAAATTATAGGGAAAGAAAAGATGACATAGTGGATATGGGGATAAGATCAAAGGAACCAAGTCATCGGGAGGAAAAACAAGGTAAATAATATAGAACAAACCACACATAAATGCATGTGGAGGGGTGCGATGATAAAAAAGATGAGATAACCTTGAAGAGCCAATAAATAAATGGGGAAGTAAGAAGGAAAAACAAAGTAAAAAAGGGAGGAAGATGATACAAAGGAAGTTAAATAAAATGAGGATATGAAAATGATGCAGAAGGAAGGAAACCAAGAACGAAGATATTTAGTGAAGAGTAAGCAATATCAGGAATGTAAAGATAAGTTGGAGGGGAGGAATGAAATGGATTGGAAAATATGTGGAGATACATGAAATGATGATAAGAGGATTACAATAAAATAGAGAGAGGGGTATGATGAAAACAATAGAGATATTAAATAGGGAAAAGGGAATATGGAGAGGTGGGGAAGAAGAGAAAAGAAAGTGTAGGAGTGGAGACAAGGAAGGTGATGGAAGAGAGAATGGGGGATAGAAGAAGCAATGCCAGTTAAAGGACATTAGGAGAAGTGCACCAATAATTGTTGGCGGGGATGGAAGAAGATGAAGAGGTGGTAAGGAAAAAAGAGAATGGATGGTGTAGAAAGTGACGCAAACGAAGGGACATTAGGAGAAGTCCACCAATAGTTGTTGGTGGGGATGGATGAAGATGAAGAGGTGGCAAGGAAAAAGGAGAATGGGTGGTGTATAAAGTGATGCCAATGAAGGGACATTATGAGAATTCCACCAATAATGATCAGTGTACATAGGGGGAGGAAGGAGTGAAGATAGAAAGGTAGAGGTCAAAAAGAGTGAACAGGGCCACGCGGAATGGGGAAGAGTGAATTTTAGGAGAAGTCCACCGATAATTATTAGTACGGAAATGGAATATTAAGATGAATTTTTTTAGGGGATGATCAACAATAATGGTGGTTAGACATGGGGGTGGATATGTGGGAGAACATGAGAAGATGGGGTGGATAGAGTAAATAAAGGAGGGATAATGATTTGTGCCAAGGTGAAGGTGAGGAGAGGATGTAGTGGATGAGAATGAATGAGGTAAAGATGAAGAAAAAAGACATGAAAAGAATGGGAAAAAATGTTATGGAGGATGACAAATCAATAAGGAAAAAATGGGGGAAAGGAACATGATTACTGGCAGAAGATAGGAGATGTATTCTGTCATAGGATAGGTTGAGAAAGGATAATGGTAGGATGAAAACATGGTTGGTAAGGAAGACCAGGAGGAAGAAATAATCAATGGAGGGAATGAAGAATGATGCGAGGGAGAAGTACAGAATGACGATTCCAACTTAAGGAGGACCCTTAAGTAAGATTTCCATGAGACAAAAGTGGTTAAGTAAGATTTCCAAGCGAGGGATGATGGAGATGAAGAGTGGGAAAAAAGGCGGTGGTATTTGTGAGAATGAAAGAGAAGGTGAGAGGATGTGATGATGGGGACTAATGAGAAAATGTGGATGGTGAGGATGTGGAGAGATGGGGGATTGCAAGATGATAGATCATCCTTAAGAGAGACTCTTAAGTAATATTGTCATGCCACACAAGTGGTAAAGTAAGATTGCCAAGCAGAAGACTGATTCTAGGAAGGGTGAGAAAAGAGTGAGTGGTGTATGCCAGAGTGGAACAATAGGTGAGAGGAGGTGATAACAAGGAAATAAGGAAACAAAGGAGTGTAACATGAATGGATGGAGGAATATATGTGGTGTAGGATGCAGAGTGTGAGGGGAATCCCACGTGGTGAGAGTGATGAGGTAGAAGTGATGAGTAGAAGAGGTGAAGTGAAAAGATGTGTGTGGTGGTGATTGTTGTCTTATGAAAGAGAAGATAGTGGAGAAGATTCTACAGCAGGAAGATCTCAGGAAGAAGGTATATCTCAACCAAGATTCCCGTGTGGAAAGGGTGATTAAGTAAGATCGTCAAATTGGAAGCAGATGAGTAGAAATTAGGAGAGAGGATGAATGGATTAAATACATGGTGACCATTGTGGGGGATGAGGAGTGTAGTCATTTATTTACCCTTAATACCTCTACTAACCCCAAACACATCGGCTTATCACCCAACGGGCGCTGGGAACTCACGGGTGTCAATCTCCTCCTTTATGTGAGATTTGTGAGACTGTTTCACCATTAATGGAGGATGATTTGTAGAAGCAAAAGTGCATTCACTTATTTAAAGAGGTAGAAGATGCAACTAACAAATCCACACCTTAATACATTACAAAAACTAAATAACATTGTAATAGGCATAATAAACCAGATCTAAGCCATGATAGTCCGTAATATTATCCTCCTTAGGTTCCATTTCTGAGCCAATGCTAACCTTCTAGGTTTTTTAGGTGTTCATGGTAGGTGCGCACTTACTCATTAGCACTATCTGTTACCTCGGGCATACCTACAATATGGTTACCATCCAAATTTTCTACTTCTCCACCATCGATCACGTAGAACAATTTTCCTTTTTCTTTCTCCATGCATGCACGCTCAAGCTGTATCTCCTATGATTATTCCTCATCAAAGCACACTTCTAAACTAGGTTCATCCAATAATTTTAGTATTCTATCCTCCTCCATGACACTATCTCACATCGTTAGGAACTTAACAACTTGCAATGCCTGATTCACTGATGGCTTGGTGCTTCGCTATTTGAACGCTTGAAGGAGGTCAACCATTAACTCCTGCCGAGTTCCTATCTGACGATGTATCTCTGAGTGAATGTGCCATGTGCCTGTGCAACCTTGTAGGGTGGAGTACAACTTATGTACCCATATAGAAGGTGGAAAGGTTTCTGTGCCTTCCATTTAGGCCTTCTCACATGCTTAGATGTGAAATGAGGTGGGTTTCTTCCCATGATAATATTATATGATAGTAGGTACATTTCTCTAGGAAAACCTAACAGAGAATGCGATTTTCACTTCTTGCCACTTTAAAAGGCTATTATGATGGGTCACCCACTAACGTGATGTGGTCCTGAGTAATGTATAACTAAGCATACTTCTTCTTTTGATCTCACTTCTCCATCGGGTCTCCATTTCTCATAGGAAAAAATCAGGGTTGTCTCCTCCAGTTTAACTTGGCAACTTCTTTCCTCCTAGGTTCTTGATTGAGAACACCTTTCTTACCCTCGTCATAGAGCCTCTTAACTACCTTCCAACCAACTCATATGTCCCATGCACCCAATTTTCACATGCCACACAAGTTGTATCACTTATATATTGAGTGTCTTCCCACTGAATAATGCCCTCCTTTATTGGTTGCACAATTTCAGGGTCCTAGATAGTGCACACGTAAATTTTGTCTAGGTCTTCTTCTCCTAAAGGCTCAATATAGGGTGATGACTACCCATATGTTGTAACATCCTCATTTTTATATATTAGAACAAGTAATTTTTTTTTTTGATAAATGCTTCCTGGTTCTAAATACATAATTTAGATCTCACAAATCAAAACAACCATTCTTATAACAGATAACCATATGCAGCTGTAATGACTCAGAGTACCTGCGATCTATTCACTCCATGATTCGGTAATCTACTGATCTATTCATGAGTATTAAGAGTTGGCGTTTTCACTTTAACACAATACTCTTGCGGTTCTCTTCCCTAATCTAGGATTTAGAATGCTCTGTCCAAGGAACCTATCTGAATAATTGTTACCATTATTCATCGGCATCTCATCCCTTAGACTAGGTGACTTAGGACAACGCAATCAGCAGCTTGCGATACTTTGGCCAAAGATTTGAAACATACTGCTTATGTCTCGTATTCCTTAACGGCATACTTATCAATCTGGAATACGTCCTTCACCCCATTCCTATGTTATGTAGAATGTCTTATACTGACTTCTGTTAGTCCCTCCTATCCCAAGTTATTCACTCGGAAACGGATTAGTAAGGTGACAACGTTATATGGATGCTCCCGAGGACTAGGGATACGATGACATACTGGGTCAACCCTAGTTAAACCAGTGTGTCAAGATACCCTGAGTCTCCTAGGCAGCCTTATAACGTGACCACATTCCTAATCGGTCCCAGAGTAACTTGTTCGAGTTTAAGGTGTAAATCTTAATGATCAATGCAAAGGGTGTCATCATAAGTCACCTACATTGTTGTATCTTCGAGAAGATCCTAATCTTCTCGAAGGTACAACCCTGCAGTTGACTTGTGCCGTCAACCTTTAAATCCGCCTCGAAAAGATCTACTTATTAAAAAATGTTACATACGTTGAGTTAAATTATACCATAAGACGCTCCCTTTAAGGGTAGTCTTTCCCAATCCCCAGGTTCCTCACCTTAGAATGACCTTTCTTAATAAAACCCATTACATAATGCAGTTATTAAGACTATGGTCCCATCAAGGAGTTCATAGAATATACATAATTCTAAATCAACAAAATTGGACAATAACCCATAATCTTCACATGTGATTGCCAACCGAACCCTTTTTAGGTTTATTTCAGGTCTCATAACTGAATTTATATCTTACTTATTAGTATCAAGATATAGTGGTTAAGAATCCAATTAAACGTTGTCCTGGCTTAATCAAGACTAGGAATTAATAATTTAATTCAGCTTGTTTAGCGTCCTACTTAGGTTTATTTTTACCCTAGCTTCCAGAAAGACAGTGATCTAAATTTCAATTTAGCTTTAGATAGAACATACTAGAACTGCTAAACAATCATAAGTATTCAGTCACATATTCTTGCAAGCTTACATTGATAATAAAAAAAGTCTCCAAATTATACAATAATAACAATGCTCTTAAGATCATTTGAACCGAAGAAGGTTAAACTATCAAGATATGAATACAAACATATAAGTATCAAATATCTATTTCCATTCCTTTCAGAACTAATCAAATACATTTTATGCATTCAGCATACTTGATGCAATACTCAACGGAAAAAGAACATCTTTCCTCATATAGTACATTTAGAGAATCAAGCTGTAATTCATCATAAAACCAAATTAAACAATCTGAACATCCTATCAGATCTGCATGCTTTTACCACTTACGGAAACCATCTGCAAAAATTGTCAACATGGGTCAGTTCGATGAACTGAGCATGATAAGCAATAACTCTTAAAACAATTGCAATCCACCAACTGTTTTCATTAAACAACCTGTTTAAATGAGATCATTTCACCAAACAAGTACACATATTTTAGACTATGCTCTTGTAATACAAACATGACTATAAATGCATAACTCATATTATAGTCACTAAATAGTCCTAGATACCTTTCAAATATTTCATCAAAACGTTAGTGACCAAGAAGAAAAATGCATCTAAACAACTATCCATCTAAATCCCAAGGACAGCAACATCAGATGGACTAATATATTCAACATAATAAATGAATATCATAACCTTTCATGATTCCATCAGCATGTTAGAACAATTCCAAAAGTTAGATAAAAATTATATATCAACCTATACTTTACAACAGAAGAGAAATAAAACGAATCATACATATTTCCCTTAGAACTAGCTCATGACTGTACCGTCTCTCCAAGAGCAAAGTATTCACCTTAAACACATGCGAATAAATCAGACGAGACCACCAAAAGCATCAAAAATTGGTTAAAATTTAAATTAAACAATATCCTGTAGCTTACTAGTAGTACAACAGCTCTCGCGCCAAGGCAGTGATGAGTATTCTATCCTAAATAGACTCCACATAACCTTCCATATTATTATAGGAACGAGAAAATAGCTAGCGCAATCGCTTGTTAAGGCACAACTATTAACTCTTAATCTCAGTCAAGCACAAGACAAGAAAACCTCAACAACAAAGACGTAATCACTCACAAACACGACAACAATCCCTCTCAGCAACATACAACTCATTCTAATCCCTACTAACACTGTAAGGCTTTAGATCCAAGGTCGAAATCAAAAGAACTTCTCTTTTATCGCAGTCAACAAGAGACTCATTAACATTAAAGCAATTGATGTTTCCCTATGACTAGCAGAGATATTCATACGAAATCCACACAACATGCACAGCGTCGTTTAACTGGAATTATTCAGAAAGGAAACATAACATACCGTATTCACATCTGAACTCATTCAGAGGTTGATAAGTATGGTATTCATGACCCACTTCTACAGAGGCCAAGATACATGATATCTATCTATACATTAAGGAATCCAACAGAGCCAAAAAAAATAAGTGTTCCTAATCAGGCTTATACAGAAGCAGAAACACTGGTTACCTATCAAGGATTTCAACTGAATCCGAACAACAGTATTCACGATAAAGCTTCTACAGAAGCCGATATACAAGATAGATATAAGTTAAGGATTCTAACCATGCCAACAATGGTAAATATTCAAAATCAGGCTTATATAGAAGCTAAATACTGATTTCGTAACAAGGAATCCAACTGAGCCTCTACAACAATATTCACTCAAGCTTACACAGATAGGAAACGTAAAAAGTACACCAACTGAGTCTGTACCGAAAATTCATTGCTAAACAAAGGTATTCATTACAAGATAACAGAATTCGTAATACCAGTTACCCCTCCAGGACTCTGATAGAATCAAGCTACCAGTATTCACATACATGGCTTCTACAATAGTCCATAATATATGAACCATTCCATGGACTCCACAAAGTTATTTTGTATATAAATAAATATATTGCAAACTATCAACGGGTTGAATCCCATAATCGCAACACAAGGGGGGGGAAAACAACTTCTACTAGGTCGCATTGAAATATTGTAAACACAACAAGTTATCCGTTCACAAATAACTTTAAGTATCATAGTGAAACCCAACAAGATTCAATAACCACCACCTATAATAACCACGACATAACTTACAAAGAAGTCGAATTATACTGAACATTCAAACAAAAGTCCAACAGTATCCTTTCCGACAAGTATCAACAACAAGTATCAACTGTAGCCTGAACCCAACAAGCAAACAATTCATGGGCTCCCAAAGAGCAGGTTTAGTATACTTTCTTGCATGCATTTCACAAACTTTATCTGGAATTCAAAACACAACGAGATAGTGCAACAGTTCGAAACACAATACACACCCATCAAGGGTTAAATTGAAAAATCGAACCAGCAAGAAGATACAGTAATAAAATCACACAAAGTTACCATAAAAACCATCTGAACCCAAAAATCATCTGAACAGAGTTGTTCTAATGAAATCATTTGAAAGAAAGCAAGATTTTTAAAGGTTAGGGCCTAACATGCCTGGTTATTTGCTTAAAAATCCGAAGAAGACCACTGAAAGAGCTCGAGCCTTCTCCTCTTTTTCCAAGTTAGATTCACCAACAAAAATTTGTTATTTCCATGACTTATAAATTTTCCTTGCCAGAGAAAAGAGCGAGTTACACTCATATTTGCCATGCAACTCCAAGTAGACTGGTGTGAAGAACCAGTGATCAGACAGAGGGAAAACTGGAGTGCATGAAAAACCAAACAAACTACTAGTTTTCCATTTTGCATGCTTTCCCAAGAAACCGAAGCTCGAAGACTGAGGTCATTAATTGCATTTACTCCAAATTTCCTGCTCAATCTCCATTGCCACCGACCGCCATAGTTGGTGATGGATAAAAACAGTTCAAAGACCATTTCTAACTTTGGCGACTTGCCACATCGGCTCTTGCTAGCCGTTAAAACTTCTACCAAATCATCTGTCCTTCATGCTTATCTATCTATTTAATGCCATAGAAACTGCCGCCCATGGGTCGCACCCTTCTATAGGTCCCCTTTCTTCCTTGTTCATTATTTAGGTTAGTAACATAGGTTAGGATTTAAGATGCAACTTAGTCTAACCTCCATAGCACAAAGTTACTAACTTAGAACATTTAGCTTATAGCTTAGGCCTAGGTTAGATTAACACTGATCTAACCCATAGATCATAGTTTAGTTTTAGGTTACTAACCTTAATAAATCCAATTTAGGTCTAACGTTTCAAATGCTCAGAAAAATAACCTACAACATACATTCATGAACAGGATTCACTCCTGCACTGCCAATAGGCTAGTGAAATAAATGTATCTGAATTATTACCTGGTCCACGATCAAGACCTTCCTGATATTACGATATCGGGAACCAATTCATTTAACATGATCAGCCTGATTTAGACTCCGGAATAGTTTATTCAACGCATTCAGACCTTGCAACCTGCGAAAGGTCTATAATTTTAGTTCATCCCAAATAAACTTAAAGCATTACTTGGATCAATGCCACTGATCCAAGGCTGGGTCTTATAGATGGATAACTCCATAATTCATTCCGAGATCAGATTAAAATCAGGTGTAAAATGAAAGAATTAAAAGAGTCCAATTATATTCTGACTCAGTCAAAGATCTGAAATTTCAAAGAAGATATAGTCCATATCAAGCATGACTTCACAATCAAAGGAACACATCATTTTAAAAAAGAAATCACATATCAACACTTGAATGCTCAGGAGGAAGTAACAACAGTTCAGGGTGTTACATATGTCAAATGAATGATAAATTGTTCCTCCTTGTTCTCAAAACTTATATACCCCTTATTGAAATGTAAGTCAACATTGTTCTTATAGCACCCGGGGGTGCCTAAGTAATGTTGGAAAGTTGTCTGCCTCAGCAAGTGCTAAGAATTTAAATTTCTCCCCTTGGATAGTGATAACAACAACCTTTAAAACACCAATGGGAATTTCCTTTGTCTTATTGGTCATATACAATACATTTTAGGATGACTATAATGGGGCCTTCCCATTTGATTCCAGGCATCCAGGGTGATAAAATTGAATTCTGCACCTATGTCAATCAGAATATTTCTTAGGATCCATCCATAAACAAATACATTCAAGGTAATCTCCTTATCGTAGTTGATGTTGTGGAGGGGGGGGGGGTTAGCATGCAAACCCTTCCTCTCGCGCTCTACTCCAGCACTTGGTATCTTTTTCCTTAGCCATTCTCCTAGTAAGAGGATGATATTCTCTTTCCTCAACATCTTGCATACCTCTTTGACAACATCTAGATCATTCTGTGGAGCTTAAGTGCTCTTATTTTTCTCTAACTATCATGACTGTTCCTTTAGACATTGAATTTCCCCTTGAAGACTCCTGATTACATCCATGGTCTCTTTATAGACTTATTTCTTATGGGTAGGGTCCGGATACTTCCCATACACCACCTCTTCTCTTGTAATTAGTGGTTTCTACTTTGGTATTTCCTTGACGCGTGCAACCTCATCTCACGTTGTCACTAGTACAGGTTGTAATTCTGACTCACATGTTACACTTTTCATCCACTGCGAGTCTGCTTTCTTAATTCTTACCATCTCGACGCCCTTGTATTTTTGGTGTTGATGGCTCATATGTTCAAATAGCTCTGGGCACTCCTTATACTTGTGCTTATTTTTACACCAAGAGCACTATAGTAGGTCCGGATATTCACACTTATAGTACTTCGTAGACCCACACTTGTAGAAAGTTCCATGTGGGAACTATCTTCTTCCGCCTCCGCGGTTTCCATGGCCTCTAAATCCTATGTGAAATCCTCTTCCACGAGCTCCTCTATCCACATGTCCTTCATAGTGATGAAAATCATCCTTGGAATTATTTACAATGCTGGTATAGTGCACACCAATATCAATGGCATCATGTATCTTGTCAATCAATCTACAATCCTTGGCATCATGAGTAGTGGAGGTGAAAATCTTGCAATAATAAGACAAATTCTTATGGATTGCACGTTACAGTAATGGACACCTACTTACATCATGATCTTTGTGGAAAATCTCACAGTCTACCGTCATGGCATGTATCGATCTCAAAGGGAAACTATCCTTCGTATTCCCTTCTACCTCACACTTCATACACCATAGGCCACTGCGAGTCTCATGCACCAAATTTATAGATAGCTTCTCTAACTACTTGGACATTGTAGAAATATGAGATTCAAGAAAATGGATAACACCGATATCTATGCTTCCTACAGCCTTGGCACACAGGGAAGCCTCCAAGGCCTTGTGCGGGTGTGTGAAAGTATTATGTGACAACACTCTCCTGAAAGGTGTTATCAACCCTCCAACAAACCATTGAGAGTGTTGAGAAAGATGAATATCATAAGACAATTTTGATAAGAGAGTCTTAAAACACACGTCATACTCCCACACACTCTTTGCCCTACCTTGTTGAATCTCCCTCATCTCACTAATGCTCTTCTGTTCAAACTCATGAGTGTGAAATTCAGATAAGAAGGCATTACGTAATGTGGTACATTATACTACTATCTGGCGGGGGTCATACTTATGGTACCAACTACACACACGTCCCTATAATGTTGTTACAAAATTTCTTACATTCCGTTTCAGGGTAGTGATCCCCTTTGCATGCCTGTTATCAGCCAATTGTGACTTCAAAACATTATTAAAAAAATGGAAAATTTGAAATTTTTCAAAAGTGTTACTTTGTGTGATTTATCACTCTCATCATGATCATCTCATTTTTGTCATCGGTCTGGTCCTCGTTTCATCCATTTCGGGTGAGAAATCCTCCCGCTAGGCTTTAAAATGCGTTAAAATTGATTAATTAATTACTCTTGGTTTGATAAAATTAATTTTTAATGATTTGGGAGTAATTAATTAAATAAATATCAATTAAAATTCATTCGAATTTTTTTTTATTTTATTGTCGGGGAAGTAAGCTTGTGCTTCCAACTGTCGGGAATGCCAAATTGGCTTCCTGAACCTAGATTTCCCCTTTCCTGACAAATTTATTTTAATTTCATGCTTGTGGGATTTTCTCCACCAATTTCCAAATCAGTGAATTGGCAAACAGGCAAGAAATCTCCCGATTTCCAACATGGAGAAATTGAATGGAGATTGCTAGCCCACTTTTCCATTCCCATTGGCAATTGGCCATTGCTTCCCCCATTTCCCCTGGCGATTAATTCCACTACCTGGGAAGAGGGGAAGTTGGTTAAGCCTTCATAAATTCCTCTATCAGACTTGTTGGAAAGAGTCATATGAGGCTTTCTAAAATTGCTTCTCATTTCTTATCATAATATTTTTATCACATTCCACAATACTGTGAATGCCATTGTGAAGGAGAAATACAAGAAGGATAGCAAAATCATTTTTCACGCAGTGGTGAAAGATGACATTCCAAACCAAATCAATTTTCCACGTTGGTGAAGGAGAAGACAATCATAGAAATCCAACGCATTACCATTGGAGAAGGGGGACAACATAAACAAGTTTCCACGCACAAAAAAAGACAAAAAAAGCCAAAGGAAGACAATAAAGACAAGCTTCCATGCATAAGAGGGAGGGCAGTAGGTGAGAGAAAAGCCAAAAGCTACAAAGGTTTCAAAGCAGGAGGAAAGTAAAATTAAGTTCTCCACACATGCACAAGGCTCAACCAAGTAAAAATAAAAAATAAAGAAGAGGTATAGTTTAATAAAGGAGTTTCCATGCACAACAAGCCAGGATAGTCCACATTTCAGTAAAAGGGAAATAATAAAGTTTTCAACGCATGAGTAAAGAACAACTTCCCAAGGCAAACCACGTACCCACCAAGTCTATCCATGCTAGGAGAAGAAAGACCCACACTTGCATAAGAAAGAGAAAAATATAAAATATAAATGGAAGCATTTTTCATGCATTTTTCAAGAAAACAAGTTTTCCACATCCCACATAGGAGCAGGAGGGGAAGGCAAGAAAAATTAAAAAGGAGAGTAGTCCAAAATTCCCATGCATTCATTAAATAGTTTTTTACAAAGGTAAAACATAGACCAAAGGAGGCCACGCATCAGGAAGGAGAAGGCAGTTTTTAACGCCTAGCCAAGGTAAAAATACCCACACATTTGCCAAGGAGGATTTCACGCTAAAGTTCCATCAACCATCACCAAAAAATAGTTAGCCACGTTGGAAAATAACAGTCCCAAATAATTTTAAACGCTTTTGCCAAAGAAAAGGTGGAGTTATCTAGGAAAAAAAGAAAATACAAATTTTTACAAAGAAGAACAAGTTTTCCCAATTGAGAAAAGATTAAATCATTTCTATTTCTGACACAATAAATCATGCATTCTCTAGGGTATCAATGCATTTACAAGAAGTTTCAATCACACATTGATCAGATGATCGCAAGGAAGAAGTGAATCTCAAAGTACGTAGCTATTTAAATAAGGAAATTTTCACACATACTAGGCAGAATTGACTCTGGAAAATTAAAGAAAAATCAAGATATCAAAATTGGGTGATTTCATTTATTTAAAAAAAATGTTGTCGCCCAAGTCAGAATTCAAACCGAGTCTTGGTGTGTGTATTTAAAATAAATAAATTTGGTAACCAGGACTATTTATTATTATTGTTGTTGTTTTTAAATAATAATAATAATAATAAAATTAAAGTGAGTCATATTTTTCTTGCATTGGCGGGGGTTTCAGAGACTAAGACCTGACCCTGCTTGCATTGTTTTATGTGCCCAAATCATTTTTCTACAAAATTCATAATGGCTAAAAAATCTAACAAATCTGTAGGAAGGTCGAGGAAGCCAGTGGAGAAATCTAACAAATCCACACTCAAGTATGAATTCCAAGGAATAATCCCTCCCAGTTCCATTAAGTCAGCATATGATAATATCACTGATACAAATCTGGGTCACATCAATGTGCAACAATTCTATGAATGGGTGAAAACTAAAGGTAAAACCATATTCTCAAATAGGCTTTACCATAGTGGTCTACCTCAAGCAACAACATTTCCTGTCTAAGTGCAATGTCTAGAGTTGGTTATTACTTGTACTGAACACTATGATCCTGAGAGATGAGGAATTTTAAAGATAATCACAAGCCTTTCCTCTTAATCAAACTAGAGCACATTGAGGAATTACTTGACATACCTGACTTTCTTGAGAACGCGGATATCACTCACCAGTCAACATAATAATTCTGGGATGAAGAACCCCTGAGATGGAGCAAGATGGTTAATACCAACTGGTTAGTAACCAAAAGGCCTTGAATTGATTGGCTTCCCAAGGAACTGTATCGCATTAAGTTCGTGAAAGAAATCAGGGACATGATTACTCTCCTAAGTCAAGTTTTTGGTTTACCCTCTACTAGGATTTTCCACCCATGGATGTATCAGTTTATTTGTATCATCCTAGCCAAGAAATAGTTTGTGGATTGGGCCACCATCATCAGTAACACCCTTCACAAACAATTGATAGAAGTTAAGATGACTGGATGCTTCTACATGACATCGTATCTGACTTATGCAGTAGCAAGACGAAATATATTTTTCGGGACTTGAAACGAGAGGAGTCATGGGACTATTAAATAGTGTTTTTCATTATTACCCTCAACTCAATTTCAAAAATAGTTCTCACCATTTTAGAAGAGTCAACGATGCATTCACCTTCCACGTGATTCAGAAATTGAATCGGAATATTGAGGAAAGGTTTTCTAATGAATCCATGAGTGTCATTTCCCAATGGGGAACCTGGTTTATTCAATTTTCATCATTTTCCTACATTCACGTGAGTGGCTTTACTGGTACCCTGTGGAAGCTTCCTAAGTACTTCAGTGACATATGAGCATTAATGGAGCTTGCACGACAACTATTTCAAGTTCACTATCTTCTTAGTGATGACCACTATTCAAGAATTCATTTCCCAATCCAAATCGGGGAATACCAATGTCCAAATCTTTTCAATACACAACTCATGGAAAAAGAGTTCACCCTCATCACAATTCATCAATATGTGAATAGATCCCAGTTTGATATCAATGGACATATGCAGAAGATTCTAGGAGCAAAGTATCAGCATAACCCTACCATGGAAGATTTCTGCGCTGCCTGTTCGGACGAACATGAAGTAAGAAGATGAGATTTTTATCACCTAACACTTGCTCAGATCAAGGCCTTCCACATCAAGAACCCTCCCGATTCATTCATAAATGATGATGAAGATGTTATTAATCCCTCATATGATGCAGTTGCTTTTACCCCATTACCTCGAATCGATTGGACCAAAAGAGATGAATTTTCTCTTGATAGCAACAATCAACAATTATTGAAAGAAGCATATCTTGGTACGATAGAGAACTTGCCAAGTTATAATAAATTCAAGATCATGCTTCAGGATCACAAAAATTACCAGCACAAGGAGGCATCCATTCAATCGAAGCCTCTTCTTGATCAACCTCTGTACCATCCAATCATACACAACAAGCAAGAAAGGAGTGGTTGCCAAAATCCACTTCACCAAGTAATGTGTCAAGATGAGAAAAATATAAATATCCTAACCCTAAAGAAGGAAGAGAGCGTGTATCTAGATTTTCTACCTTGAGTAGAGATTCTTCTACCTACATTGTTAATATTGCTCAGAAGCTAGTGGCAAATGATCCTCAGCCATGGTTCGAACAAGCATCCACTCAGGTGTAGATAATTCAAATATCAAACACTTCAGAGCGTGTAGTTCATAAAGGGATTTCCCAAAATCTCCCAAATAATAAAGAGGTGGATATTGAGGTTGTTTCTCCTCAAATCAAGGTCATAGATAGGATTCAAGTAGGATCTCATGATGTCGAGAACAATGAGAATATTGATTTGAGATCTAGGATTTTTTATGCAGAGATAGTGCATGATACTCCTTCCTAGGTTGATTTTGAGGTTAAAAAAAGGAAGAGGGTTGTC
This sequence comes from Taxus chinensis, assembly GCA_019776745.2. Taxonomy (NCBI): domain Eukaryota; kingdom Viridiplantae; phylum Streptophyta; class Pinopsida; order Cupressales; family Taxaceae; genus Taxus; species Taxus chinensis. Next base: position 645,760,839 of record CM034147.1, on the reverse strand, counting down.
AAGGCAGTTGACATTGATTTTGATGCACTTTTCAAACTGTTAAATGACATCATTCCAAATAAGCCTAAGCTGCTTTCTCAAATAATGGTGGATAGTGATAGAAATAGATTTGTAGATCTCACCATCCCACAAGTTGATAAGGAGCGTGATGCCATGACACTTGCTGATTATGAAGTTTTTAGACATGGACTTGGGAGGTATAAATTAGAAAGTAACATGCCAATGGCTCAAGATTCAATTGATATCGTGCTAAAGAGACTTGAGAAATATAAGTCTTAGAACTCTCAGCTCAAGGCTGAAAAGAATCAATTGGTGGAATATGTTAAACATTTGATAAATCCCATATCATCCACTTTCCCAATACCTGATGCAGTGGCTGCCCCAGATGAAGAGACTCTCAATTTTTCAAAAGAAATAAACACATTAGGTCATGTCACTAAAACTTGGCTTTTAGAGATTCTCCTTTTAGGCCAAGGGATGATCAAAACCGCGGTTAAGCTTCATGAAGATGTCAGTGCTTATCATGATCTAATTATTTATTTCAAACAAACTTTTGTTTCTAATATATCAAATTTGGATGAGATATTGCCCAGTTTATAGGAGATGACAAGTATGGAATCCTCAATTTTATCCATTGAAGGGATTCTCAAATTTGAACATCGAGGGACACGTTTTCTTTGGTGTCTGCATCTCAAATCAAGGAAGACACTTCTCGAGGATTCTATGATCCATTATAAGATCATGTGCAATGAAGCCTTCACTTTAGTCTCCTTGATTCAAGAATTCATAGCTGAGATTCCTTACAACCTTGTAAATGAGAATAATCAAAGGTGTTAATCAGAGTAGGTGGAAGAGAAATTTTCACAATTGTTTAAGGACATGTATACTCCCACCAATAATTTCTTGTCAGTTTCAATGGAGCGGTGCATCAAATTAAAGAACTTGTTTGAGAACTCTCAATCCAAAATTGTTAATTTAAATGATATGCCAAGTAGGATTCTTAAATTGCAGGTATTTTGTGAGGCTATTCTTTGACCAAATGAACCTCCTGAAGAAGAAAAAATGTTTAAGACTTTGGGAAGGTTTAGATCTTTTCAACTGGCAAAAGCGACATATCTGAATTTCATCGGTAGTTCAGGGGGATAATTTTCTTGATATTTAACAAAGTGGGAGAGTCCATTTCTCTTACGCTTGAGATAGGCGGACCCCATTTCAATGGATAAGGAACTAGTTATTATTGTAATATTTTAAAGGTTTTTTTACTTACTTTTAGGAAACTATGGATATTTTAAGTAATTTCTATTTTTGGGTTGTCTTTAGTAAAGTTGGTTAGAAAAAGTAAAAGGTTACTTAAGTGCCTTATTTAATGATCACGTTAAACCCTAACTACTTTGTAACCAACTTTTGGGTTATAAAAGGAAGTGAGGGGCTCATTTGTAAAGGTGACTTTAAGAGAGGATAAGAAATAATTTTGTGTGCAAGCTTTGTTTCAGGAAGAAACTTTGTGTTCTTTTGTGAAAACATTTTGGAGTTAATGAAATAAAAACTTTGTGTCTCATTCATTGTCTCTTGTAACATTTGATGTTCTTATGTTCATTAGATGTTAGGTGTTTGAATCTTGCATGTAAATATTATCTTTGATCTTATTGTCAACATTATTAATCTATTATTCTAGTTCACAGTTATCAAGCTCTGATTATCTACTTGCTCATGTGTGTTCCCTTTTACACATTCTTATTTGGATAACTCAAACTCCATTTTATTTGTGTTGGTTATTCACCTTTCTTCTTCATGCAATATTAGGATTTGTTTTTACCTAACTCTTGCATGTTCTTTTAGTTCATTCCATTCCACTCCTTTCCTTCATTCCATTCCATCTCCCTCATTCACTTTTCTTTCCATTGATATTCCAAAACACCCCCCACATATAATTTTGAATGTACAGATGTAAATAGAATTTTGGTTTTCAATAAAGGCAGCCTCACCTTAATTGAGGAGGGACTTCATTCCCACATTGTTGCATGTCATTTTCCTGTGTGCAAATCCATATTCTAACAATTTTTGGAGACTCCACTTGGGATTTAGGAATTGTTAACCAACGATTGGTTAAATTTTTATGACTATCCGCTCTACAAAAGCTCCAGTTCTTCAACCGAACCTTGTGCTTGACAAATATTTTCAAGAAGATATTTCTGCCAACCTTTGAATAGTAGCTTGGGAAAACCGTGAAAGCTTGCATCAATTTATGCCTGTTGATAAAGCCATTGACAAGATAATCTACATTGAAGACCTTAGAAGAAGAGCACCCACACTTGTGGCCAGAAGACCTCTTGGACATGTGTTGATCGTTGTTCACCAACGTGGTCCTCTTCCACCAAGGTAATAAGTTGTATGACTATTATACGTAACCCACCTATCTTGTAACCAAATATTGTTTTTATAGATAATCAAGAAGATATATCATCAGATTTGAGGCAAGGTATTTGGGAAAAAGCACACGAATAACTATCATTTTCATCTCATAGCATCAATACTAGATAACAAGGAAGAGGAAGCTGGGAAAGTTTCTAGAGTTATTCAGGTGCAAATAGCTCAAGAAAGAGAGTGAAGAGAAAAGGGTAGAGTTGATCAAAAAATTCCAATGATCCCTTTACAATAAAGATTTCAAATTGGAAGGAAAGAGGTTTACGTGAGGAGAAAAAGCTAAAGGTCGATCTGATCCCACTTTTGACTTTCAAGGAATTTTTGGTTTCAAGTTATCTCCTCCAAAGAAGAACACACCTCATAGATCTACAAGCCTTACATCAAGTGCTGAAAGAGAAAGTAAGGAAGGAATCACTACTAGTCAAGCACTTGTCCTTACATTGTTTTACCTTTGCATACCACCTTTCCCAAAATGGCAGTCAACGTACCATGGGGAAATGCCATTGACCCATTGGCCTTACCTGCTTGACATGAACTCCCACGAGGATCAAGGAAGATTCTTCCCAAGTTTGATGGAGACGGGAAGACATCACCAGATGACCATATTTCTACCTTTTTCACTGCATGTGTTGTTTTGTCTGTAGAATATGAAGATCTTGCTATTCACATTTTCATCGAAACATTGCATGATGTTACTATAGATTGGTTTCATCATCTACCAAATGGATGCATTACAAATTAGAATGATATGAAAACTAAGTTTGAAGATTGATTCAAGATGACAAAAGATGAACATGCCCTTCTTGCCCAACTATCTCAGGTGAAGAAAGAACAAACAAAACCCATGAGGAACTTCATGGATAAATTCAACAAAATGGTGAACAAAGTTCCAGTTGGGATTCACCCAAACCCTGATGGACAAAAATGTTTCTTTATTAACGCACAAAAACCAGAAGTGTGCTGTCAAACTAGAAGGGCTAGCGTGGCTACCCTATAACTTGCTCAGTCCTTGGCCATCGAAATTGAGGATGACTCAATCATGGCAGGTAAATTCAAGAAAAATTCCCTCAAGGGAAAGAGTCAAGAAACCTCAAATGCTTCAGAATCTATACTCACTAAGTTAGCTACTGATGTTCTAGCTTTGAAAAATCAAGTTTCTCAGAGTAGTAAACCCACTCCTTACAAAGACATCCCAAGGAAAGGCTATGTTCCTAATAAATCAAAGATTGTAGGTCCTCCAACGAGGCTTGCTATTGAAGCAGCTCCCGTAACTAACTCAAAATGTGATGTCATTGAAGAAAGTGACAATGAGGTTGAAGTCGTCAAGGTTGATGAGGAAGAGCCAGATTCTAGAAAATTTGAGCCTGAAGTTGAAGATCCTAAGGGAGAAAGTAATAATCATTTCTTTGAGTATCATTCAGAAGAAGAAGACAGATATTAAGAGATTATAGAAGATATGAATAGTCAATCCTTTGCTATTTTCACGTGCTCTCAGAAAAAGGAGTAGGATACCACTAAGGCATGAGATAAAGAGGTTTCCAAAGAACTTTAAAAAGAATCTAATACTAAGGAAACTTCCAAAGAATCCAAAACAAATGGACTCTTAAGTTAGATGGAAGTTGTTTTTCAATAGGTTCTGGTGCAGGAGTGGTGCTCATATCTCCAAATGGTAAAATATTTCCTTTTTCCTACAAACTTGAATTTTCAAATACTAACAACACTGTAGATTACGAGGCATTAATCCTTGGCCTCCAAGCTTGTAGAGGAGAAAGGGATCAAAAATTTGGAAGTCTTTGGAGATGCGGAATTGATCGTGAAACAGGTAAGAAATCAGTTCCAAGTAAAGAATGATCGTTTGAGACACTACAGAAATAAAGTGTGGGATGCACATAGAAGTCTTTCGATGCTTTTTCCATAAAATTTGTCCCTCATGAAAAGAATGACAAAGTAAATTCTCTAGTAGTCTCAGCCTCATTAATGATTCCTCATTCAGAATTTGATCAAGTCAAATACACCATTGAAATGGTTTTTAGGCCAAGTGTTCTTGATAATGTAAAAAATTGGCAAGTATTTAATGATGATCAACAAATTATTGCCTTCTTGGAAAAGAGAGAGAATTTTGAACAGTTGTACTTTGAAGGAAGTGATTCTGCATTTTGTGAATCAACTACCTCACCCATTCAGGAAGGAGTTGAGAATGAAGATCCTAGTGATGGCATCATTCAACTCAAAGGAAATAAAATTCCAAAGGATTGGTTTCACTTGAAGAACTTTTTGACAAACATGACAGGTTTATCAAAGAGAAAGAGCAGGCAAGACCTGCAAATTCTGCTGACTATGAGCAAGTTAACATCGGTACCAAGGATAAACCTCACCTGGTCAATATCGGTAAGTGTTGCTCACTTGAGGAGCACAGGAAATTCATAAGCCTCCTTACCAAATATTCTGACATTTTGGCTTACTCATATGAAGACTTGAAGTCTTTCCAACCCAGGGAAATGGAGCATGCCATACCCTTGAAGCCTGGTGTAGTTCCATTCAGGAAAAAGCAAAGACAATATAATCCCAAGATTGCAGGGACAATATTTCATGAAGTTCAAAAGATGCTAGATGCACGAATAGTGTTTCCTATTCGACATTCGACCTGGATAGCTAATATTGTACCAGTTCACAAGAAAAATGGAGAAATTAGGATTTGCGTGGATTTTCGCAATCTTAATCAGGCTTCCTTGAAGGATAACTACCCACTGCCAGTCATGGACCATATTTTGCAGGCAGTAACTAGATCAGAAATGCTATCTATGCTAGATGGCTTCTCTAGCTATAATCAGATTGAAGTGGCTAGAGAAGATCAACATAAAACCACGTTCACCACCCCCTGGGGTACGTTCACGTATAGAAGAATGCCTTTTGGTTTGATTAATGCTGGCACTACTTTTCAAAGGGCCATGGATATGGCATTCACAGATTATAAAGACAAGATCATCATGATATACCTAGATGACTTGATAGTGTTCTCAAGAAGCGAGAAGATCACCTAAGAGATTTAGAGAAAATATTGCAAAGATGCAGACTTCATAAGATTTCTTTAAATCCAAAAAAGTCTATGTTCGGAGTTACAGAAGGGAAACTCCTAGGTCATATTGTTTCTAAGGAAGGAACTAAGATTGATCCTGAGCATGTTCAAGCTATCAAGAATCTTTCCTTGCCTACAAGTAAGCCTGGAGTCCACTCCTTCTTTGGGAAGGTGAACTTTTTGAGAAGGTTTGTGCCAGATTTTTTTGAGCTAACTAAAGAAATCATTGATATGATGAAAGGAAAAGAATCCTTCAAATGGTCAAAAGAAGGTAGAGAGGCATTTGAGCAAATCAAGGGTGCTATTGCAAAAGCTCCTACATTGGTGTGTCCCAATTTTAAAAAGGATTTCATAATTTATTGCTATGCTTCTCCACACACAATCTCTGCCATTTTGACTCAACACAATCAAGAGGGGATCAAATCTCCTATTTTGCATTCATGAGTTCTGGATTCAAGAAACATGAACTTAATTACACTCCTCTTGAGAGACATGCGTACGTGGTGGTGAGAGCCCTGAAACACTTCAGGTACTATGTGTTGAATTCTCACACCAAAGTCTTAGTTCTAGACACCGCAGTTAAATCAATGCTGACACAACAGGAACTAGGATCTAAAAGAGGTAATTGGGTCTCCAAGATCCAAGAATATGATTTGGATATCAAGCCTACCAAGTTGGTTTGAGGAAGAGGACTCTGCCAACTCATCATAGAGAATGAACCACGAGATAACTCTGAAGAAGAACCAGTTGAAGAAAATTTACCACTGGTAGTTTTTGTCAGTACCACAGATGAATGGTATTCTTGATATTGCCTACTTTCTCACATATGGCGAGTTTCCAAAGAATTTGACAGCTAAGGAGAAATGAGCTATCAAACTAAGAGCTTTCAGGTACGTCATTTGGGACAACACGTTGTTCAAGAAAGGAATTGACGACATGTTCCTCAGATGTGTTGATAAAGAGACAACAGCCTAGATTGTTGGAAGCTTTCCACAATCATGCTTGTGGTGGTCATTTCTCTGGCCCAGTAACAGCCCATAAAATTTGTGAGCACATTATTACTAGCCCACTATGTTTTCTGATGCTCAGAAATGGGTGACAAAATGTGAAGCTTGTCAACAATTTGTTGGAAGACCAAAGTTGGCAGCTTTTCCTTTGAAGCCAGTTGTCATTGAAGAACCCTTTCAACAATGGGGTTTAGATTTCATCGGGGTTTTGAATCCTAATTATAGTTTTGGTCATACTCACGTGCTCACCACAACTGACTACTTTACAAAATGGGTAGAAGCTATACCAGTGAAACAAACATCTACTGCAGTAATTTGTGACTTCATCAAAGAAAATATATTGGTTCATTATGGAATTCCACACAAGATCATGACGGACAATGCCTCAAATTTTTCTTCTGCAGAGATGATAGGTTTTTGTTATGGGTATGGGATATCTTTGTCTCATTCGTCAGATTACTACCCTCAGGGAAATGGTCAGGTTGAATCCAGTAACAAGAACATCATTACTATCGTGTGCAAGTTAGTCGAAGAAAATCAAAGAACTTGGCACAAAAAGTTATATGATGCATTGTGGGCTGACCGCATAACTCCCAAAAAGGCAATCGGGATGTCTCCATTTCAACTTTTGTATGGAACTGATGCTCAAATTCCCATCACACTGGAGTTACCAACATTAAAATTAGCTCAGGCAGTTGATGATGAATGCTTCACCAATGCATTAGATAAAAGGATCATGTTCCTAAGAAAGCTTGAGGAACAAAGAAGTCAAGTGGAAAATAGGATCAAGGAACATCAATCCAAGGTAAAGAAATTGTTTGACAGGAAAACTAGGGAGAGACAATTTCAAATCAATGACTTAGTTCTTCTCTGGGACAAACGACGTGAACCGAAAAGGAAAGCATGGGAAGTTTGATTCATTGTGGCTAGGCCCATTCAAAATAAGACATTTCTGTGGAGATAACACCTATTACTTGGCATATCCTGATGGAACTCATTTTCCTTTGCCCTATAGTGGGAAATATCTCAAGCACTATCAAAATTGAAAACGGGTTGTTCCTCGTATGTACATAGGTAATTAGGATTTTGGTTTGTTTCTTTTCCTTGTTTTTCAGTCTCCTCTCTTGTGTCACCCCATTTTTGTGCCCCATCATTTTGAGATCATGTTCATGAATATTTTGGTCTGGGTCCGTTGCTGCGTCCATGAAGTCCTTGTCCCCAATTAGAGCCAGTTGTTATCAGCTAATTTTGACTTCGCAAAATTAATTAAAAAAATGGAAATTTTGATAATTTTTGAAAAGTGTTACTTTGCATGATTTATCGCTCTCATCATGATCATGTCATTTTTGTGATCATTCTAGTCTTCGTTTCATCCATTTCGGGTAAGAACTCCTCCCCAGGCTTTAAATTGCGTTAAAATTAAAATTAATTAATATTTAATTAATTGATTACTCTTGTTTGATAAAATTAATTTTTAATGACTTGGGAGTATTTAATTAAATAAATATTAATTAAAATTCATTCGAGAAATTTTTTATTTTATTTCCGGGGAGGTAAGCTTGTGCTTCCAACTACCGGGAATGCCAAATTGGCTTCCTAAACCCAGATTTCCCCTTTCCTGGAAATTTTATTTTAATTTCCTACTTATGGGATTTTCTCCACCAATTGCCAAATCAATGAATTGGAAAACAGGCAAGAAATATCCTGATTTCCCACATGGGGAAATTGAACGGATATTGGCAGCCCACTTTGCCATTCCCATTGGCAATTGGCCGTTGCTTTCCCCATTTCCCCTGGTAATTAATTCCACTACCCAGGAAGAGGGGGAAGCAGTTTAGCCTTCATAAATTCCTCCATCCGACTCATTGGAAAGAGTCATACGAGGATTTCTAAAATTTCTTCTCACTTCTTATCATAATATTTTTATCACATTCCACAATATTGTGAATGCCATTGTGAAGGAGAAATACAAGGAGGATAGCAAAATCATTTTTCACCATTGGTGAAAAAAGAGGAAGTCCAAACAAAATACATTCCCACACGCAGTGAAGGAGAAGACCGTTCATAGAAAGTCTAAATTACCATGCAGGAGAAGGAAAGAGAAAATAATAAACAAGTTTCCACACATTGGTTTCAAAAAAAGAAAAGCAAAGTAGTTTTCAAATTGGAAGACAGTCAAAGAAAACTTCCAGTTTTGTCTAGGAGGAGAGGGCCAATGGAGGTGACAAAAAGCCAAAAGCTACGCAGGTTTTAAAGTAGGAGGATAGTCAAATTAAGTTCTCCATGCATGCAAAGGCTCAGCCAACAAGAAAAAATAAAAAATAAAGAAGAGGTACATCTAGCAAAGGAAGTTTCCATGCACAGCAAGCCAGGAATAGATTTCCAAAATTTTGAATAGGAAAGGATGCATAATAAAGTTTCCAATGCAAAGTAAAGAGGGAACAATTTTTCAAACAGGAAAACCACAGCATTGAAGGTCTTTCACACTAGCCAGGAGAAGAAAGACCCATGATTGCATAAGAAAGAGAACAGTCTAAAATCCAGAAAAGGAATAATTTTTCATGCATTTTTCAAGAAAAAAAGTTTTCCGCATGCACGCATTGGTTAAATGATATTTTTACAGAGCCAAAACATAGACCAAAGGAGGCTCCACACATCAGGGAGGAAGAAGGCAGTTTTTAAACTTCTTAGGTTTAAGGTAAAAATAGATTTCCAAGCATACGGACAGTGGAGATATCTACACGCATGGGAGAAGTTAAACTTCAACGCAATCCATCGAATAACCAAAAGCAGTTAGCCACATTGGAAAATAAATTTCCAGTCCCAAACAGAAGAACAGTTTTCCACGCATTTGCCAAGGAGAGCTAGGAGTTTTCAAGAGAAAAAGAAGAAAACACTAGCAAAGCTAAAACAGTTGCTAGACCTGAGGAGAAAATTTTCCGTAGATGAGAAAAGATTAAATCATTTCCAAGGCGTTTGACAGAAGAAATCACGCATTCTCTAGGGGTAAGAATTTACTAGAAGTTTCATTCATGCATCGATAAGACGATCGCAAGGAAGAAGTGAATCTCAAAGTACACAGCTATTTAAATCAGGAAATTTTCACACATACCAGGCAGAATTGGCTCTGGAAAATTAAAGTAAAAATCAAGATATCGAAATCGGGTGATTTTATTTATTTAAAAAAATAAATAAATTGTTGTCGCCCAAGTCAGAATTCAAACCGAGTCTCGGTGTGTGTATTTTATTTTAAACATAGACTAAATAACATTGTAACCAAGACATTATTATTATTGTTTTTTTAAATAATAATAATAATAATAAAACGTGAAAATCATATTTTTCTTGCACTGACGGGGGTTTCGGAGACTGAGACCTGACCCCGCTTGCATTGTTTTGCATGCCTGAGTCATTTTTCTATAAAATTCATAATGGCTGAAAAATCTAACAAATCTGCAGGAAGATCGAGGAAGCCAGTGGAGAAATCAAATAAATCCGCACTCAAGTATGAATTCCAAGGAATCATCCCTCCCAGTTCCATTAAGTCAGCATATGACAATATCACTGATACAAATCTGGGTCACATCAATGTGTAACAATTCTGTGAATGGGTGAAAACTGAAGGCAAAACCATATTCTCGGATAGGCTTTACCATAGTGGTCTACCTCAAGCAGCAGCATTTCCTATCTTGGTGCAGTGTCTAGAGTTGGTTATTGCTTGTGCTGAGCATTATGATCCTGAGAGATGAGGAATTTTTAAAGATAATCGCGAGCCTTTCCTCTTAATCACACCAGAGCACATTGAGGAATTGCTCGGCATACCTGACTTTCCTGAGAATGCAGATATCACTCACTAATCAGCACAAGAATTTTGGGATGAAGAACCCCTCAAGGTGGAGCAAGATGGTTAATAACAACTGGTTAGTAACCAAGAGGCCTCGAATTGACAGGCTTCCTAAAGAACTGTACCGCGTTGAGTTCGTGGAAGAAATCAGGGACATGATTACTCTCCTAAGTCAAGTTTTTGGTTTACCCTCTGCCAGGATTTTCCACCCATGGATGTATCAGTTTATCTGTATCATCCTTTCTAAGAAAGAGTTTGTGGATTGGGCCACCATCATCAGTAACACCCTTCACAAATAATTGATAGAAGTTAAGATGACTGGATGCTTCTACATGACATCATATCTGACTTATGCAGTAGCAAGAAGAAAGCTATTTTTGGGACTTGAAACAAGAGGAGTCATGGGGCCATCAAATAATGTTTTTCATTATTATCCTCAACTCAAGTTTCAAAAATAGTTCTCACCATTTTAGAAGAGTCAACGATGCATTCACCTTCCGTGTGATTCGGAACCTGAATCGGAATACAAGGAAAGGTTTTCTAAAGAAGCCATGAGTGTCATTTCCCAATGGGGAACCTGTTTATTCAATTTTCATCCTTTTCCTACATTCATGTGTGAGTGGCTTTACTAGTACCCCATGGAAGCTTCCTAAGTACGTCAGTGATAGATGGGCATTAATGGAGCTTGCGCGACAATTATTCCAAGTTCACTGTCTTCTTAGTGACAAGCACCATTCAGGAATTCATTTCCCAATCCAAATCGGGGAATACCAATGTCCAAATATTTTCAGTGCACAACTCATGGAAAAAGAGTTCTCCCTCATCACAATTCATCCATATGTGAAGAGATCCCAGTTTGATATCAATGGATATATGCAGAAGATTCTGGGAGCAAAGTATCAACATAACCCTACCATGGAAGATTTCTGGGCTGCCTGTTCAGATGAACATGAAGTAAGAAGATGAGAGTTTTCTCACCTAACACTTGCTCAGATCAAGGCCTTCCACATCAAGAACCCTCCCGATTCATTCATAAATGATGATGAAGATGTCATTGATCCCTCATATGATGTAATTGCTTTTACCCCATTGCCTCGAATCGACTGGACCAAAAGAGATGAATTTTCTCTTGATAGCAAGAATCAACCAATTATTGAAAGAAGCATATCTTGGTATGAGAGAGAACTTGCCAAGTTACAATCAATTCAAGATCATACTTCAGGATCACAAAAATTTCCAACATTGAGGAGGCCTCCATTCAACCAAAGCCTCTTCTCGATCAACCTCTGTACCATCCAATCATACACAACAAGCAAGAAAGGAGTGGTTGCCAAAATCCACTTCACCGAAGTAACGTGTCACGAGGAGAAAAATCTAAAGATCCTAACCCCAAAGAAGGAAGAGAGCATGTATCTAGGATTTTCTACTTCGAGTAGAGATTCTTCTACTCACATTGTTAATAGTGCTCAGAAGCTGATGGAAAATGATCCTCAGCCATGCTTTGAACAAGCGTCCACTCAGGTGCAGGTAATTCAAATATCAAACACTTCAGAGCATGTAGTTCATGAAGGGATTTCCCAAAATCTCCCGAATGATCAGGAGGTGGATATTGAGGTTGTTTCTCCTCAAATCGAGGTCGTAGATAGGATTCAAGCAGGATCTCATGATGTCAAGAACAATGAGAATATTGATTTGAGCTCCAGGATTTTGTATGCAGAAATAGTGCATGATACTCCTTCTTGGGTTGATTCTGAGGTTAAGAAAAGGAAGAGGGTTGTCAAGGCAATTGACATTGATTTTGATGCCCTTTTCAAACTTTCAAATGATGCCATTCCAAAGAAGCCTAAGGTACTTTCTCGAATAATGGTGGATAATGATGGAAATAGATTTGTAGATATTGCCATCCCACAAGTTGATAATGGAGCGTGATGCCATGACACCTGCTGCTTATGAAGTTTCTAGACTTGGACTTGGGAGGTAGTAAATTAGAAAGTGACATGGCGATGGCTCAAGATTCAATTGATATCATGCTAAAGAGACTTGAGAAATATAAGTCTCAGAACTCTCACACTCAAGGCTGAAAAGAATCAATTGGTGGAATATGTTCAAGGATTGATAAATCCCATATCATCCACTTTCCCAGTACCTGATGCAATGGCTGCCCAGATGAAGAAACTCTCAATTTATCAAAAGAAATAAACACATTAGGCCATGTCACTAAAACTTGGCTTTCAAAGATTCTCGTTTTAGGCCAAGGGACGATCAAGACAATGGTTAAGCTTTATGAAGATGTTAGTGCGTATCTTGATCCAATTCTTTCTTTCAAGTGAAACTTTTGTTTTCTAATATATCAAATTTGGATGAGATATTTCCCATTTACAGGAGATGACAAGTATGGAATCCTCAGTTTTAGCCATTGAAGGGTTATTCTTGTAATTTGAACATTGAGGGACACATTTTACTTTGGTGTCTGTATATCAAATCAAGGAAGATGCTTCTCGAGGATTCTATGATCCATTATGAAAGCATGTGCAATGAAGCCTTCACTTCACTCTCCTTGATTCAAGAATTCATAGCTGAGATTCCTTGCAACCTCGTAAATGAGCATAATCAAAGGTGTTCATCGGAAAAGGTGGAAGAGAAATTTTCACAATTGTTTAAGGACATGTACACTCCCACCAAGAAATTTCTCTTTAGTAAATGGAGCATTTTGGATTAAATTAAAGAACTTGTTTGAGAATGCTCAATCCAAAATTGTTAATTTAAATGATATGTTGCCAAGTAGGATTCTTGAATTGCAGGTATTTTGTGAGGCTATTCTTCGACCAAATGAACCTCCTGAAGAAGAAAAAATGTTTGAAACATTGGGAAGGTTTAGATCTTTTCAACTAGCGAAAGTGGCAGATCCTAATTTCACAGGTGGTTCAAGGAGGATAATTTTCTTGATATTTAACGAAGTGGGAGAGTCCATTTCTCATACGTGTTGAGATAGGCGGACCTCATTTCAATGGATAAGGCACTGGTTATTATTGTAAAAAGTATTTTAAAGAAAAGGTGTTGTTATTTGCTTTCAGGAAACTATGGATATTTTAAGTAATTTCTATTTTTGGGTTGTCTTTAATAAAGTTGGTTAGAAAAAGTCAAAGGTCACTTAAGTGCATTATTTAATGATCATGTATAAACCCTAACTACTTTGTAACCAACTTTTGGGTTATAAAAGGAAGTGAGGGGCTCATTTGTAAAGGTGACTTCGAGAGAGGAGAAGAAATACTTTTGTGTGCAAATCTTTGTTCAGGAAATGAAACTTTGTGTTCTTTTGTGAAAACATTTTGGAGTTAATGAAATACGAACTTTGCAAGTCTCATTCATTGTCTCTTCTAACATTTGATGTTCTTATGTTCATTAGATGTTAGGTGTTTGAATCTTGCATGCAAATATTATCTTTGATCTTATTGTCAATGTTATTAATCTGTTGTTCTAGTTCACAGTGATCAAGCTCTGATTATCTACTTGCTCATGTGTGTTCCCTTTTACACATTCTTGTTTGGCTAACTCAAACTCTGTTTTATTTGTGTTGGTTATTCATACTTTCTTCTTCATGCAATATTAGGCTTTGTTTTTACCTAACTCTTGCATGTTATTTCAGTTCATTCCATTCCACTCCTTTCCTTCATTACATTCCATCTCCCTCATTCACTTTTCTTTCCATTGATGTTCCAAAACACCCCCCACATACAAGTTTGAATGTACGAGCCTGTAAATACAGTTTTGGTTTTCAATAAAGGTGAACCTCACCTTCATTGAGGAGGGACTTCATTCCCACATTGTTGCATGTCATTTGCATGCATGCAAATCCATATGCTTGAATAGTTTTTTATGACTCCGCTGGAGATTCGAGGAATCATTAACCAGTGATTGGTTAAATCTTTATGACTATCCCCTCTACACAAGCTCTAGTTCTTCAACTGAACCTTATGCCCAATGAATATTTTCAAAGGATATTGCTATGCTAACCTTTAGAATAGTAGCTTGGGAAAACCAAGGTGGAAAGCTTGACAAATAAATTTTTGGCTGTTGATAGATCCATTGACAGTTCAAATCTACATTGAAGACCTTTGAAGAAAAGCACCCGCACTTGTGGCCAGAAGACCTCCTGGAAACGTGTTGATCGTTGTTCATCAAGTAGCGGTCCTCTTCCACCAAGGTAATAAGTTGTATGACTATTATAGGTAATTGTACGATGGAAAAGTGACAAGCAAGCATGGGAATCTACAAGTAACTTTTCCTCGCACTCTGACCTCCCGAGGTCAGGCCGAGACAGCTGATGGGGATGTTGAATATGCATGGGGTATAGGCATAAGCTAGTTAGGTAATCTTATATCCTTCGACACGCACTAATGGAATCTGTGAATCTAAGGAAAAGAAGGCCCTTCTAACCTAAACTAGCGTAATAGATCAGTCAGCATAGGATTACTGCTCGAAGGCTCCAATCAATATCAAGCTCATGCTGTGATCCGGTTTCTATAGGTTGTGGGATACGTGGGAAAATGACCTGTGGGATTGTTTCATGTATATCTCCAGATAGGGTCTCGATAAGTAGTGGTAGGTGGTATAATGGATATGTAGTGGATTCTATGGGTCAGTTCTCCAGTCTAGTCCAGGAAAATCCTTAGCTTGATTTGCCTGTATACGTCTAGTGACAGATAGTTGTGTGATCATGATCTGGTGGAAGTGGAGAGGATCTAAATACTAATCGTTCGCATAAACCAGCATCAATACGTCTGATTGACATGTGGGACTGTTGGGTTGTGGGACCTGTGGATCTCAACCGTGAGATTCATGGTTGTTGTGGAAGAGTCCTATGGTCATGTTGAAGAATCAATCCCTAATCCCTCAACTATCTAATAGTCGTATGCCTTTTCAGCGTCTATATTTAGAACTAAAAGTTGTGTATGACCTTCTTAGAGTACCTCACAGGCATTCTGGCAACCTGAATTCTTAAGCTAGTGTCTATGTCAGTGAGAATGTCTCATGCATCTAGGCTGTGGGACCAAAGGATCACAACTGAACATGTTTCTTCTCTTTCAAGCCTTTGCTATAGTCATGCAGGTGTATTTATCTAGGGTAATCTATAGTTTGGCTGGTTTGACCAAAACGTGTGTAAGCTTGGTCGTCTTCTATGTTTACTACTCTTAACTTCTGAGCTGATCTTTTTGTAAATCTGTTGTTGTTCGGAAGACTTGGATTCTAATATTCTAATCTATATCAGTTATTGTCATGGGTAACAAGATTGGGTTGAGGCACGATTGGCTTGAAATACGTATACTATCTAGGCTCCCTAGGTCCCATGATTGTCATGCAAAAGGAACATTTATATAAATCTAACTAATGACAGAGGTAAACTACACTACGCAAGATATATCTATGTGTATTCCTCTATTTCTTATTTCAATGATAAACTATTGAATGAGAATTGAAGAGTAGCAATTATTCTAATATATCTATAAATTGGACAACTAAACTAGATAATAGAATTTAAAACAAACAAAGTAGCTTGAGTATAGCTACCTGCATGTGCCATTGTAATATCTATTCTAAATAACTAGCTAAATAACTGATCTAATCTATTTGAAAGACACTCGATCCTACCTCAAAAATGAGGAGTGAATCATAGTTTCTCAGAAACTATCAATCCCCACAGCTTCCCTGGCAATATCAAGAGTGAGATTTTGACTGAAATGAAGTGATTCACTACTCTATTTGATATGTTTTAACTAGAACTTTTGATAGCTTGAACCTAGCATTTATGCATAATAGTGGTGAATCTGGTTGTGTGTGGCTTTCATCCCCTCATTGTGATCTCCTTGTTCCTTCGTGCATCACTTGTGAATCTAGAAAAGCATGTGATCTATGATAGCATCAACAGAAGTTGGTATTGAAATAACTGGTAGCTTAGGATGCAGACTGAATACAATGCAAGTAGGAGAGGGATAACGCAAGTGAATAGAGTTTGACTATGTAATTCCTAGCGGGATTTATCGCAGGAATACAACACAAGTGTACTGAGATTTTCAGAAATTATCCTTGTGACAAAACAAAACCTGCAAATTTAATGGATTCTAGTCTAGAAATGAAGCTATTCTATGTTAAACTGACTATATGGAGTGACAATGAAACAAGAAGATGATATGACCTCCAAAATGCCAACAATGGAAGTAAAACCTAAAACTATCAGAATTCTAAGCAAGGAATTGATAAACTAAACAAGAGAATTGAGAGGATGATGGGCCATTTGCTTGAAAACAAGCTGGCTATTTATAACCAATGCATTTACCAGAGGGTAACTCCCATTTTATCTCTTTTACTATAAATAAAGGAAAAACACTATTCCCAGGGAGTAGAAAACATTAATGCAAGCCAAAGTGGTTGAAGAAAGCATGTAAATTTGAAGATTTATGTTTAATGCAATCGTTGGAAGAATCTGGAAAACATGAACAAAACCGCTACCATGTGTAGGGCGGCGGTTATGGGACCGCCGCCCTGTCCTAGGTGGCGGTCACGGGCCGCCGCCCAGTCAGGGCAGTGGTTCTGTTATTGAAGACAAGAATGGAAGAAGAAAGGGGAAAAAGGGGAAAATCCATGCATGCGGAGGTTGAGTGGGGTATGCATGATACAAGCGTATACTTGTTCAACCTTTCTGGATTCCTAACACCTTGCAAGAAGATCTATATCATCATTGTGGCATGTGTAACATCATTCTGATGGTGCAGTACCCTACAATTTTGGGTATGTATAGTAACCCACCTATCTTGCAACTAAATCTTGTTTTTGCAGATAATCAAGAAGATATATCATCATATTTGAGGCAAGCTATTTGGGAAAAGAACAAAATAACTATCATTTTCATCTCACCGCATCAGTACTAAATAACAAGGAAGAGGAAGCCACATCAGTACTAGCCTTCATAAATTCCTCCGTTGGACTCATTGGAAAGAGTTGTACGAAGCTTTCTAAAATTGCTTCTCACTTCTTATCATAATATTTTTATCACATTCCACAATATTGTGAACACCATTATGAAGGAGAAATACAAGGAGGATAGCAAAATCATTTTTCACGCATTGGTGAAAGAGGACAGTCCAAACCAAATCAATTTTCCACGTTGGTGAAGGAGAAGACAGTCATAGAAATCCAACACATTACCATTGGAGAAGGGGGACAACATAAACAAGTTTCCACACATAAAAAAAGACTGCAAAAGCCAAAGGAAGACAACAAAGACAAGCTTCCATGCATAAGAGGGAGGGCAGTAGATGAGATAAAAGCTAAAATCTGTCTAGGTTTTAAAGCAGGAGGATAGTCAAATTCAGCTCTCCACGCATGCACAAGACTCAGCCAAGTAAAATAAATAAATAAATAAGAGGTACAGTCTAGTAAAGGAGTTTCCACACACAGTAAGCCAGGATAGTCTTCTTTTTAACAAAAAGGAAATAATAAAGTTTTCAATGCATGAGTAAAGAACAACTTCCCAAGGAAAACCACACACCCACCAGGTCTGTCCACACTTGGAGAAGAAATACCCACACTTGCATAAGAAAGAGAACAGTCTAAAATAGAAAAGGAAGCATTTTCCACACATTTTTCAAGAAAACAAGTTTTCCACATCCCACGCACGAGCAAGAGGGGTAGACAAGAAAAATTAAAAAGGAGAGTAGTCCAAAAGTCCCATGCATTCATTAAAGAGCTTTTTATAGAGGTAAAACATAGACCAAAGGAGGCCACGCAGCAGGGAGGAGAAGGCAGTTTTCAATGCCTAGCCAAGGTAAAAATACCCACATATTTACCAAGGAGGATTTCATGCTAAATTTCTAGCAACCATCAACAGCAAATAGTTAGCCACATTGGAAAATAACTGTCCTAAATAGTTTTAAATGCATTTTCCAAGGAGAAGGTGGAGTTATCAATAAAATAAAGAAAATAATAAATTTTATAGAGAATAACACATTTTCCCATTTGAGCAAAGATTGAATCATTTTTGTTTCAAACACAAGAAATCACGCATTCTCCAGGGTATCAACGCATTTACAAGAAGTTTCAATCATGTATCGATCAAACTATTGCAAGGAAGAAGTGAATCTCAAAGTATGCAACTATTTAAATCAAGAAATTTTCACACATACTAGGTATAATTGGCTGTGGAAAATTAAATAAAAATCAAGATATTGAAATTGGTTGATTTTAGTTATTTAAAAAAAAAACGTTGTTGCCCAAGTCAAAATTCAAATTGAGTCTCGGTGCGTGTATTTAATTTTTTTTTGCTAACCAGGACAATTTATTATTATTGTTATTGTTTTTAAATAATAATAATAATAATAAAATTAAAGTGAGTCATATTTTTCTTGCACTGACGGGGGTTTCAGAGACTGAGACCTGACCCCGCTTGCATTATTTTGCGTGCCCGAGTCATTTTTTTGTAAAATTCATAATGGCTGAAAAATCTAACAAATATGCAAGAAGGTCGAGGAAGCATGTGGAGAAATCAAACAAATCCACACTAAAGTATGAATTCCAAGGAATCATCCCTCCCAGTTCCATTAAGTCAGCATATGACAATATCACTGATACAAATATGGGTCACATCAATGTGCAACAATTTTGTGAATGGGTGAAAACTGAAGGCAAAACCATATTCTTGGATAGGCTTTACCATAGTGGTCTACCTCAAGCAAAAACATTTCCCATCTCGATGTAGTGTCCAGAGTTGGTTATTTCTTGTGCTGAGCAGTATGATCCTGAGAGATGAGGAATTTTTAAAGATAATCGCGAGCCTTTCCTCTTAATCACACCAGAGCACATTGAGGAACTGCTCGGCATACCTGAATTTCCTGAGTGGCTTTGATGGTACCCCGTGGAAGCTTCCTAAGTATGTCAGTGACAAATGGGCATTAATGGAGCTTGCACAACAATTATTCCAAGTTCACTATCTTCTTAGTGATAAGCACTGTTCAGGAATTCATTTCCCAATCCAAATCGGGGAATACCAATGTCCAAATATTTTCAGTGCATAACTCATTGAAAAAGAGTTTTCCCTCACCACAATTCATCCATATGTGAGGAGAGACCAGTTTGATATAAATGGATATATGTAAAAGATTCTGGGAGCAAACTATCAACATAACCCTACCATGGAAGATTTCTGGGCTGCCTGTTCAGACGAACATGAAGTAAGAAGATGAGAATTTTCTCACCTAAGACTTGCTCAAATCAAGGCCTTCTGCATCAAGAACCCTCCTGATTCATTCATAAATGATGATGAAGATTTCATTGATCCCTCATATGATGCAGTTGCTTTTACCCCATTTCCTTGAATCAACTGGACCAAAAGAGATGAATTTTCTCTTGATAGTAAGAATAAACCAATTATTGAAAGAAGCATATCTTGGTACGACAGAAAACTTTCCAAGTTACAATCAATTCAAGATCATGCTTCAGGATCACAAAAATTGCCAGCATGAGGAGGCCTCCATTTAACCAAATCCTCTTCTCGATCAACCTCTGTACCATCCAATCATACACAACATGCATGAAAGGAGTGGTTGCAAAAATAAACTTCACCAAGTAACGTGTCACGAGGATTAAAATATAAAGATCCTAACCCCAAAGAAGGAAGAGAGAATGTATCTAGATTTTATACCTTGAGTAGAGATTATTCTACCCACATTGTTAATAGTGCTCATAAGCTAGTGGAAAACGATCCTCATCCATGCTTCAAATAAGCGTCCACTCAGGTGCAAGTAATTCAAATATCAAACACTTCGGAGCATGTAGTTCATGAAGGGATTTCCCAAAATCTCCCGAATAATCAAGAGATGGATATTGAGGTTGTTTCTACTCAAATCAAGGTCATAGATAGCATTCAAGTAGGATCTCATGATGTCAAGAACAATGAGAATATTGATTTGAGCTCTAAGATTTTGTTTATGGAGATAGTACATGATACTCCTTTCTGGGTTGATTCCGAGGTTAAAAAAAGGAAGAGGGTTGTCAAGGCAATTGACATTGATTTTGATGCCCTTTTCAAACTTTCAAATGACATCATTCCATAGAATCCTAAGGTGCTTTCTTGAATAATGGTGGATAGTGACGGAAATAGATTTGCAGATATCGCCATCCCACAAGCTGATAAGGAGCGTGATGCCATGACACCTGCTGATTATGAAGTTTCTAGAATTGGACTTGGGAAGTCTACATTAGAAAGTGATATGGTGATGGCTTAAGATTCAATTGATACGGTGATGGCTTAAGTTTTATTTGGTGTCTCCATCTCAAATGAGGAAGATGCTTCTCGAGGATTCTATGACCCATTATGATGAAGCCTTCACTTCACTCTCCTTGATTCAAGAATTCATAGCTGATATTACTTGTAACCTCGTAAATGAGCATAATCAAAGGTGTTCATTGGAGTAGGTGGAAGAGCAATTTTCACAATTTCTTAAGGACATGTACACTCCTGCCAAAAATTTCTCATCAGTTTCAATAGAGTGGTGCATCAAATTAAAGAACTTGTTTGAGAACTCTCAATCAAAAATTCTTAATTTAAATGATATTGCAAGTAGGATCCTTGAATTGCAGGTATTTTGTGAGGCTATTCTTCAACCAAATGAACCTCCTGAAGAAGAAAAAATGTTTGAGACTTTGGGAAGGTTTAGATCTTTTCAACTAGTGAAAGCGGAAGATCCTAGTTTCACCAATTGTTTAGGGGGATAATTTTCTTGATATTTAACGAAGTGGGAGAGTCCATTTCTCATATGCTTGAGATAGGTGGACCCCATTTCAATGGATAAGTCACCAGTTATTATTGTAATATTTTAAAGGCGTTGTTATTTACTTTAGGGAAACTATGGATATTTTAAGTAATTTATATTTTTGGGTTGTCTTTAATAAAGTTGGTTAGAAAAAGTAAAAGGTCACTTAAGTGCCTTATTTAATGATCATTGTAAACCCTAACTACTTTGTAACCAAATTTTGGGTTATAAAAGGAAGTGATGGGATCATTTGTAAAGGTGAATTTAAGAGAGGAGAAGAAATACTTTTGTGTGCAAGCTTTGTTTCAGGAAGAAACTTTGTGTTCTTTTGTGAAAACATTTTAGAGTTAATGAAATACAAACTTTGTGTCTCATTCATTGTCTCTTGTAACATTTTATGTTCTTATGTACATTAGATGTTAGGTGTTTGAATATTACATGTAAACATTATCTTTGATGTTATTGTCAATGTTATTAATCTGTTCTATTTCACAGTGATCAAGCTATTATTATCTACTTGCTCACGTGTGTTCCATTTTACACATTCTTGTTTGGCTAACTCAAAATCCATTTTATTTTTGTTGGTTATTCACCTTTCTTCTTCATGCAATATTAGGATTTGTTTTTACCTAACTCTTACATGTTCTTTTAGTTCATTCCATTCCACTCCTTTCCTTCATTCCATTCCATCTCCCTCATTCACTTTTCTTTCCATTAATGTTCCAAAACACCCCCTACATACAATTTTTAATGTACAGATGTAAATACTGTTTTGGTTTTAAATAAAGGAAACCTCACCTTCATTGAGGAGGGACTTCATTCCCACATTATTTCATGTCATTTGCATGCGTGCAACTCCATATGATAACAATGCCATAGCAGCTCACATTTTTGTACATGCTTTGTAACATTCTCAATACCTTTTTAATCTGGTAGATGCAAAGATATTTCAAAAAATACTTATTGAGGTGGTTGAGGCCCTTCTCCACCTGATCCAGAACCTTGATTCCCTATGATATTTCCTCTACCAATAGATCCACTAGATCCACCAGTGCATACTCCTCCTGACCCACCAGATCCACTAGGTCCACAAGGTTTGCTAGTTCCTATTCCACCTAATCCACCAGATCCACCTCCCATAGCTAGTAAAGGTCCTGAAGTGTTTGTGCCTTGTGTCCCCGCTATCATGCTAAACTTTTCCCCAATAATATGTGATATTGCACCGCTACCCAATATTTGTCTCGCAACACTTCTAGATGTGATACCCAAGCATTGTGTACCTAAAATTTTCCCAAATGTTACTCTAGATAATATACCTCCAAACACAGCAAATGATTGTGTAGCCATAAATGTGCCAAATGAAAAGTTATACCTCCTAGGTACTGATCGGTCACTTCCACCCATACCAAATGGGTTAACAATACTTATCTCTAGATTTGTAAAACTAATCATCACGTGTTGGTCACCAAGTGGATTCAGATGCATGCCGACGAATCTCCTTTCTCCAAGTGACGAGCTCTCATCAGCTGAAGGGGTCTCTCTCCCACACTTTCCAAGATGGGGTAACACATAATGCTCAGGATACACTTTCTCCACATGAACCTAAATTCCCTCCATTAACATCTACCTCCATAAATCCATCACTCATGTAACTTCACATTTTCTATCTAACTCCCTCTCACAAGATTCATTATAATCGAGTCATCTCTCTTCCCTCTCCTTTTCAGCCACAAGGTCTACCATCTTCCTCCATCCTAGATTCCTCACCCAACACTCAGAAGAAGATTATCCAATCATAGGAAATGCTTCCAAACTTAGTGTAATGATCAAGATACTTATAGCTAAATGTATAGCATGCAAGAACGATCCTCTTGGCTCCCTCAAGAACTCAAACCCACCAATATCTAGACAGGAATACGTAGAAATCGAGTACTCCATGGTGTAACTCGTTAATACTCTACTTCACCAATGATCAACAACACATGTCCAAGTCAGATCAGCATCATGTAGCCTTTGATACTAATCTTGCGTCAAGCTCGATCTAGATGCATACGCTAAAAGCCATTCATATAGCTCCACTGGGAAGCAATAAAATAAAGTCTTATACAACTCATGATACAGATGTTCTTCTACCCATTTACATGCATCAAACTCAGGTCTAATACCAAATATATGAGAGAACATATCCTACGTGCTTTTGATCCATGCTTTGACACTTTCTAAGGTCAAGTACTATGTCATCATACACCATTCTCACAATATATTTGAAAATATTTAATGATAATAGAACCAATATGTAGTCATTATTTACCATTAATACCTCTACTAACCCCAATCATGCTAGGCTATCACCTTGCGGGAATTGGGTGCTCACCCGAGGCATGAGTGGGTATCGATCCCCTCTTTTATGTGAGATTTGTGAGATGGTTTCACCATTAATGGAGGATGATTTGCAGAAGTAGAAGTACATTCACTTATTTAAAGAGGTAGACGATGCAACTAAAAAATCCACACCTTAATACATTACAAAAACTAAATAACATTGTAATAGGCATAATAAACTAGATATGAGCCATGATAGTCATAAAACATGAGGGTTTACACCCTTAAACAAAATATATAGAAAAAACACATATATATTGATTTAACATAGTTCAGGTAGCCACATTATAGTTAAAAGGGTCATCTCAAACCATACATATTAAATGATAGAGACTCAAATCCTATCTACATCTCTGATACGAGACCCTCACTATACTCTTCCCATTTTATCCCTTGTTATAGATCCCATTAACCCATATATATGTTTTTGAAATCCTTTATAACCCTCTAGCACTAAGTGCTCTAAACCCTTGCATTACCTACAACACTTCGTTACTCTGCATCTTATTCTCTATGCATTCTCTCTCTCTCTCTCTCTCTCTCCCACCATCTCTTATATTATGTATTTTTTCTATCTCTTCATCTCTCCTGTATATCGATCTCTAGCCCAAGCATCTATTTTTTATAGGATCAACACCCATCATCATGCCTTCTCTCCTGAATATATTGTGTTCCACGTGTCGATGTGGTCCTTCAATGGTGAATGCTTATACCTTTACAAACCCTCCACTCTCTACAATGATGTCTTCTAGGAATATATCCTATGGGGAATATCTTTTTCTTGACCTCCAAGGTTCCAGGATGGCACCTTATCCCCTCATCACACCTAGTCAGGGCCTCACATTTTTCCTCAAATGTCTCTAGAATTCAAAATATGGCTAAGTCCCTTAAACCCATGTTTTGCTTTCCGTGTGTGCCCTGACTTCACATAAACCCTTCTTAAGCCCCTTTTTCCTGCGCACTTTCCTCTGAGTGCACTTCTTCTCATTGGTCCTGTGCGCGCGTGCCTTTAGTACTTTGTAAATATTTCAGGGCCCAACAAGGATTTTCTAGATAACGAATGCTACTTGAGAGATATCCTTAAGCAGGATTCATAAAATTTAACAACGATCAAGTAGAATTCCCAAACCAAAAAGCATATTAGTGGGATCATTCATAGATATTAACGGAATTCATGGAATTATGGATGATTGTAAGATATGTCATCCTTAAAGGTAAAAATAGAGATATATAATTCATGGTTTGAAATTTGATATGGATGAATGCGATTTTGATAAAATGTAACCTTAAATGACACATAATCTTAGCAAGGAGCACACAGGGAAACTATGCTTCGAACAGGATTAGAGGTAAACAAGAGAGGGTACCACTCAAAGCATTACACTTGCAGCAAATAACATGTGTTAATACATAACCAACGAAAGTTAGTTATACTAAAAGACCAAGAGGGAAAAAATGGATAGAATAATCACATAAACCTAAAGTTGACATGATAAAGTGTTTTGAGATGTAAATTATATGTGGGAAGAGGATTCTCCATAGGCGGTTGTTCCTAGGACTATGCCCAACTCTAGAAAGGGGGAAGATGCAAAATGATCAATGTAGGAAGTATGCAATGTATATGAGAAAGCTGATCGATGTGGGAAGATTTATTAGAATGCTATGATATATAGAATGTTGATCAATGTGAGAACCCTGTAATGCCATGATACAATATAGTAGCCATCCTTCGAGTGTATGGTCCAATTTTTGCTTTTGCATTTGGATTTTTTTTGACTTTTTATTTTAGATGGTAGGATAAGATATGCATGATAGTTGTCCTGAGTGGGATTAGGCTATTTTTATTATATACTTCCTATGAACAACTGTCATTCAAGGGATCAGTCTGTTTTAAGATAACATGTGATAAGAGCATCCATAATTTTTTTGTAAAGGGGAAGAGTCAGGTATATTTAGGTAGACTAGTTAGGAGGGGATGGTGATTACACTATTGACAACCCTGGTACCTTAGCGTGGTTCCAATAGGTAAACAAGAAGGTGATGGGTGTAATGATCATGGAACTCTCACTAAAAAGGGATAACCTATCCATATGGAAAATGTTATGGGTAGAGCCATGGTGTCCATATTTAAGGTCATGTTAAGGAAGTAATGGTAGACCACATAGTTCCATACATTTACAATGATAGATGGAAGGGACTAATGATGGACGAATGATCTAAAGATATGACTATCTACTCATGGGCATATATTGTAACAATATAATGTTTTTTAAGTGATATACATTAAGAGGTTATGTTTATGATTTACCATCAAGGGAAGCCAATGATAGGCCCTAGACCCATACTTATGCATGATAATGTATGGTCTAATCCATTTGGGAGAAAACTTTCCCCATTGGATCCTTTCTAAAGTAGTGAAATTCTAATTTTATTTCAAGACAAGGTCACCTATTTTAAAGTTGTGTTCTTTGAGATTCTTGTTATAAGCACGTTGGATGTGATCTTGATAAACATGATGATGCACAAGAGCAAGGAGGTAACACTCATCTAACAATTCAAGCTAGGCTAGGTACTCTTGAGGATAATCTTCATCAGAATTAAAATCATGAAGAGACACACATAAGGATGGAATTTGAACTTTGAGGGAAGAACAGCTTCAAAACCATATACGAGAGAAAAATGGGTAGCACCTATGGAGGTATAGATGTTGGCCCCAGTAATCCCAAAGAGTGAAGGGAAATTGAAGATGCCAATCATGACTTGTTTTATTGATGGTTTTAGCAAAGATGTTATGCAAGGTCTTGTTAGTTGCTTCAGCCTGGCCGTTAGCTTGAGGATAATAAGGAGATGAGAAACTAAGATTGATATTAAATGAGTTACAGATTTTCTTAACATATTTGTTTTTGAAGGACTTCCCATTGTCTGTGACGATCTTGTGGGGAATTCTGAAATGAAAAATTATGTGTTGGTTGATGAATTTAACGATTTTATTGGCTTTAGTTGAGGTGAGTGGAATAGCTTCCACCAACTTGGTAAAATATTCAGTTATGGTGATAATGGAATGATGATATTGAGAAGAATAAGGATTGATGATACCAATGAGATCGAGGCCCCACTATAAAAAGGGCCAAAGGTCATGAGCCGGTTATAAGGCTTGACTAGGAATACATACAATATTGGATTACTGCTGACATTTGATACATTTATTAACATATTTTCAGCATTCCTAATTGAGATAAGGATAATAATAGCCAAGGATAAGAACACTTTTAGTGACATCCAATCCACTAAAATGTCCACCATAAATGCCGTCGTGGATTTCTTGGATATCGAAAATAGATTTGTTGGATTTAAGGAATCAAAGGATAATATTGTCAAACCCACATTTATAAAGGATGCCTCCAAGAATGAGATAACGGTTAACACATTGGAGAAGTGACCTTCTACCATACTTAGAGAGGTCTGAAGGAAAGATGGATTTGGATAGATAATCGAAGATTTGAGAGTACCAAGAACCCGATGAGTCATGTTTAACAACATTAACATGAGGTAACCCATGGATGTGAGATGGTTGATCACAACGACAAACAACCACCAAAAATGCAAGGAAAGCTATCGTGTCAGTAAAATGATTGGATGAGCGAGTGATGGATTGAATAGTATAAGAATCAAAGGATTTCAGGAGAAATATGACAATATCTTGATATTTTTTCAAAACATCATTTTTACATTGATAATTTCCCATGATTTGTTTGATAATTAGTTTTGAATCCCCATATATGTTGAGGATTTGAACACCCAAAAGGACAATAGTTTCAATACCTAAGATAAGAGATTCATACTCTGCCATATTATTTGTGCATTCAAAGTCAATTTTTTGGAAATGGGCATGGGAGTGTCCATAAGAGGAATGAGAATGAGGCCAACACCTCCCCCTTGACAAAATTTATATCCATCAAAGAAGAGAGTCATGCAAAGAGGAAAATACTAATAATGAAGATTGTTAATGGATTCATTAGGGAATTTTTTATGAGGAAGATGAGTGGTAGGAAGAGGGGATTTAGCTAATTGGTCTATGATCACTTGGCATTTAATATACTTTTGAGAGATGAACTCGAGGTCAAACTCTGTCATGAGCATGAGCCATCAAGTGATGCGGTCATTGCGGTAAGGTTTAGAATGTATGGTTTTGAGAAGATGAAATCTACTGAGTACATACATTTTTTGATTGAGAAGATAATGGTAGAGTTTGGAAGTGGTGAAGAAAAGGGAACAACAAATATTTTCATCTTCAGTGTAGTGAGTTTCATACTCATCTAGGGTATGAATAATGTAATAGAAATCTTGATATCTACCTTGGCCATCATTATGTGTCAACATGGCACCTAATGTATGATCTATGGTAGAGAAACATAGGTAAAAAGCCCCCCCCTCACGTTGAGATATAATAATAGGTAGAGATAGGAGATAGTGCTTAATATCATTGAAGGATTTTTGGTAGTTATCATCGCAATGGAAGGTGACATCTTTATGAAGAAGATTCATGAAAGGGTTGGTAATGGTCTAAAAGTTGTGAGATGAAGCGGTAGAAAGAATGAAGCCCACTTTTAAGATTGTGAAGTTGTTTAAGATTGGAAGGAGGGTGAATCTCAAGGGTAGCCTTGAATTTTCGGAAGGGTCAACCTCAATACCCTTTATAGAAATGATGAATCCAAGGATTTTTCTAGTTAATATGCTAAAAACATGCTTGGTGGGATTAAGGCAAAGGAAGAAATGGATGAGACACTCGAAAAGGATTTCAAGGATAGAGAGGTGATTGCATTGATGTTTATGACTTTCCCAAGAGGTTATCAACATAGTCTTCTATAGTTTTATGTATTAGATCATGAAATATATAGGTCATGGCTTGTTGATAAGTGGCCCCAACATTTTTCAAACCAAAGGGCATGACATGATACCAAAAGGTCCCCCATGGGGTGATGAATGAGACCTCTTATGTTGATCTTCTGGTGTGATGAGTGATCTGATTATAGCTAGAAAAATTTTCCATAAGAAAAAGTATCTCATGTCCTATGTAATATCCACAAGTTGATCAATGTTGGGAAGAGGAAAGTTGCCTTTAGGGAAAACGAGATTAAGATACCAAAACTTAGTGCATATAAAAATATTTCTCGATGCTTTAAGTGATGGGTACAATGTTATAAACCTATTGGGATAGTCAATGAAATGATGAAATTATCAAATAAGATGTTGCAACTCCTCTTTAACAAGGAGAAAAAAATTGAGGATGCATGTGGAGAAGATTCTACCTACTCAATTTAGGGTTGGGGATGGTGAAAATGTTATGGACAACAATGGAGGGGTCAAAATCAGGAATGTCTGTAATATGAACATGGATAAAGGCCATGGCTTGTGCATGGATAATAGAAATTAGAGAAGGCCTTGAGATCTTGCAGGTCTAGAGATTGGCCCACCTTAAGGATTACGGAGCTCTTGAGGAGTCCTAATATTAATGTTGATAGTGGACTCATTTAGGAGAGTGAAAGTGTCAGGGGGAACAAAATTTTGGATATGAAGAATCCTCAACCCCCATGTGCGAAATAATGAAATTATCATTGCTGCATTGAAGAATGTCAATGGTAGGGGAATCTTCCTCTACCATATGCTGGATGATTGAGAGGAAAGGATAGCGGGTTTAATTTCCAACCTGATAAGCAATTGGTCAGAGGGAAATGGTGGAAATTAAAAAAAAAAGTTAGGGGGAATAGATTCAGTATCATCGGATCAGTGAGATAATCAGATGGAGAGAAGGGAGGTGAATCAACGTTGATGGGAGAGGATGCAGAAGTTCCCGAATGGGGGATGGAGGGATCTTTTTATCCCAAGCCAAAATTTTCACATGGTTCATGGGTTTTGTTTAAAGATATGACCATGGTGACCTTTTTCATAATTACCCCATACCAAACCCCTTCCATGAAAAATGGTGGAGGTATGTGTAGGTGAAGGATGGTTTTCCAAGGAAGTTGAAACCTCCAACATATGGTTTTTTTTGTGGGTGAAATCTCTAGACATGAGAAGAAGGGTGATCGAGGCCACCGTATACTAGATGGGTTTGGAGAAAAGAGGGGCCAAAAGATATGATTTCCCCAACATTGGATTGATACATAGGGGCCTTATCAAAGTGGACGAGGTAGTTGGGAGAAGGAAGATAATTAAGAGTGAGGATTTTATATTCTCCTAAGGAAAGGCATTGCATTATAACATCAGTAGATCCATCGTGGGGTAATGTAGATGCAAACACAGAAGAACTGGTGGATGTGCCAGAAGAAGGGTTGGATTTGGGGACAAGCACGTCTTTAGATCGATAAGTCATACGACATGTCTTGAAAGGAGGAGCATCGGAAGGAATAGTAAAAATGGTCCCTTCATGTTCATATTTAATACAACAGTGGAGGGTAGATGGGACATAATGCATGGAACATGAATCTAAGGACATCCAAGAAAAATATTTTACTGTAATTCTCCTTATATAATGTAGAAGAGATCATGGAGGATTTTATGGCCAACGTGAATGACAAGGAAAACTGTACCCAATGGAGGGGTTACAACATCGTTAAAACCACAGAGGATAGTAGGAGATTCAGTGATGATGGTGTTAGGTAGTTTGAGTTGGTCGAAGGTGTGAGAAGAAATTATATTGATACTAGCACCATTATCAATCATATTCCATCAGATGCACATGTCATTGATGCAAACCGTGATGAAGAGAGGAATATTGTGTTCTTCTGGTGGCATGTTAGGGATTTCTGAATCCTCAAAGGACATGGTGACAGATGATGGAAGAGCATTAGCTAGAGCTATGAGGGGTTGAGGCTCACCAGATGATATTAGGATCTATTGTAGATCTTCAATGAGAGTTTGTTTATGGTTAGGAGAGATTTGGATAAGCTCATAAAGTGACATTTTAACCAAGGCCTGGTGAATTTTTTTGATAATTTTTTGTTCGATGGAAGTGGGATTAGGAGTGACCAAAATAAATACCTTGGCCTTAGAGGAAGATGGAGGGGTTTATAGGGGATGAGTGGTAGGATAATCAATGAAAACTTTAGTTTGTGATGGGGGTGTGGATGAGATAAGCTCCCTAGGAGAAGGGATAACAACAAAGGTATTTCGCTTAGGTTGTGTGGTGTAGTTAGGGTTATGTGGTCCAGAATGGGTAGTTATCTGAATAATGTTGATAAAAAGAAGGGGACCATCCATGTGAACATCCTCTTTTGGTGGTGGGTTGATGATATCCTTGGATGTATCTTCTATTGGTGGTGGCATGTTGACAAGAGTCCTTGATGAAAGGGGTGGCTTAGATGTTCTGGTAGATGCATGTTGGGGAATGGGAGCTAATTGGGTTGGTGGAAGAGGTTGGTTCTCCCTCATCAAGGATATCATTAACATTGATGAGGTTGTGTATGATGGTTTGAAGGGATCTATAGTATCCAGTGTCATGCCCTGGTATATGGTGGTATACACAAATAAGGTTAGAGTCAAACCATGAGGGTCTTGGTGCACTTGGTTTGAAAAGTTTAATTGGTGGTAGGGTGATAACTGAAGTTTGGAGAAATTTGTAAAACATTGTGGTATAATATCCCAAGGGAATAGGTGATGATGTGGCTATTGGGGAAGGGTTTTGTGATGAATTTAATGATGGTTTGACATGAGGTGGTGTGATGGGATCCTTCAATAGTGTCTTATATTTAGAAGAGGATGGGGTCCGACTATGTATTTTTTGGAATATTGGTTGATGATGTGGATGACAATAGACTCAATTTTGGGTGGTGGTTTAGAAAGAGGTTGTTGTTGTGTTGTTTTATTAGTGGAAAATTTTTTTCAATGAAGGGGATGATCCTCAAAATAGAAGAAGATGATGAAGGGGGTGGTCCCAAAATAGAATAAGATGATGAAGGGAGGGGTCCCAAAATAGAAGATGATGATGTGGCTTTAGGAGGATTGGTCTTATGGGAAGGAAGATCTACCTTTTTGTGAGGACGTGAAAGAGGACGTTGAGGAAATGTGCCAAGGGGTCTAGATCTTGTTTGTGAAGAGGTGCCCTTGGGAGGAATGAAAAAAATTATTACTAAAGGGTCTGAAGATGGTATTATGGTTGATACAGGTGGAATGAGTAATCTTTGCATGATGATTTCAAAAGGAAGCAAAGATTGGTTTGATGTGAAGTCATATGATTGTGTAGAAGAGATGGGAGGATCACTTGAAGTTATTGCAAGTTGAAGTTCTTTCCAAAATTCAAGTTCAAGTGATGTAGAAGAAGGTGATGTAGATGTGGTCACAATAGTTGATGTAGTGGGTGTAGGTAAGAGTGTGGAAAGAGGAACTAGAATTGACGTTAAGGATGGTATAATGGGTAAAGGCAGGAATGGATGCTATTAAGGTAGTTGAACCTAATGAAGTGGATGTGAAAAGCGATGAAGTAGGATTGATAGATAAAGGATCCGATATAGGTGTTGGATCAATGGTGGGTGTAGGATGAGATGGGGATGGTTTATTTTATAAATGATTCAAGGGTGATTGGTATACTTGTGAATGGGGAAGATGTGACATATGTGGAATTAGGTATGGGTGTGGGAATAGATACCGAGATAGATGTAGGTATGATTGGTGTAGGTATGGGAATAAGTGTTGATGAACTTGTGGATGTAGGAAAAATGTCTAGAGAGGTGGATGTGATGGTTGATGAAGGTGGTGAATCTATGGATGAGATAGGATCTTGATCTATAGTGTGTAAAGTGTTTATGGTATGAGCATTAGGTGCTTGGGATGTAGAAGAAGTGGTGGCTTGACTTGTTGGTGCATGGTTGGGGAATGGTTGTTTAAATATGTCAAGTGGTTGGTTAGGGGATGCATTAGGATTATCCACTTGAATATTTCCTTGATCGATGAGTCTTTGGACTATATCTTTGAAGGTTTAACACCTCTCTATATCATGTCCTCAAACTTGGTGATATTTATAGTAATTATCTTCATGATACCACCCAGGGTTTTGGTATCGATTCATCAAGTGGTGGATAGGAGGAAGAGTGATAAGATTAACCACAATCATTTTGTCAAATATTAAACTATACGATTCTCTAAGGGGAGTATAGTTGGGCATTTTTCTAGGGGCTCTTTGTTGAGGCCACGTACTGGAAGTAGGTTGGGAAGATGATTTAATGATTACAACATTTGCTACCACATTTGATTTATCATTTTGCATAGAGGATTTGGTAAATTCATGTTTTGGTTTATTTGATTTTAATTTTAAATGACCTGCTCAAGAGTTCCGTGTTTCAAGTTTACGAGCCATGGTGAAGGATTTATCAAAGATTCAAAACAATTGGATTTACAAAGTAGAAGATATATGCTTCACACACAAACGTGAGAAGAGATCGATGAGATCAGTTTGTGGAAGAGGGAAGGATAACTGGTTTATAATGCCACTCCAATGCGTGAAAAAATATGTGATGGATTCATCCTCAAACTATCAAATGGCATATAGATCATTGATAGTTATTTTTCCCGCGATGTTAATCGAAAAGTGTTCTAAAAATAGTTACACGAGTTGGGAAAATGAGAATATAGAATATTGTGGGATACGATTTTACTAGTATAGAGTGGGACTGACCAAGGACAAGGGGAAGGTGCAAAGCATTAAATCTTGATCATGTGCAATAAGGTAACATGCATATCTGAATGCACAAAGATGTTGTTATGGATCCTCTTTGTTGTTAAAATTGATGAATTTTTACAATTCCCAATGCAAAGGATACAATTTGATTAGTACATATGGGTGAATAGGATCATTGCATAGATTTTTTCATATGATAATGAATATTTGGATACTAAAGTAACAACTTCAAGGTTGGCTATATCCTATTCACAAGAACATGCATGGGATCATTCAGAAGAGTCTGTTAGGGGAGGAGAGGTGGTGGTTGCATGTAAGAAGTTTCCAGATGAGTTTGTTGTTGGATTTGTGGATGGATGTGGCATTTGATGAATTTAATAGCATTGAGTGTGAATCATGGGCTATGATTGAAGGGGTGGTTGTTGAAATAATTGTTGTTGAGAAATGGGGACTTGGTATGATTGTTGGGACTAGGTTGGTTGTTTCAGAAATTGCTGAGTGGGGATGTGGGCATAAATAGGTTGATGGAATGGGTGAGACACTAAATAATACAAAGGACCCGTAGGGGGGGGTTGGGAAGTAATGACATGCATGTGTGATGTGAGAGGATCATGTTGTTTAGATAGGGGATGTAATGTGAAGGCATGATGGATAGGGGAACTAGTGATAATTGTGGCCAAAGAGGTGATAGGAATGGTAGTTATAATATTTTTATTGATTAGAGGAAGATTAGGGGGAATAGGAGTGACTAATTGAGTAGTTTGGTGGGATGGTGGATCGGTAGAATATGAAGTGAGGTCATGTTGGGATGTAAGAAGTTTGTTTATGGTAAATTAGGTGTTTTTGAGATAGGTCTGATAAGAATAAATCTGCTGAAGTGGCAGATCTATCTGGGGGAAGCTGAATGGATTTCCTAATGAGATAGTCTTGGAGAGACACCGAATTGGCATCAAGAAGTTGTTGAAACTCTACATTTCCACAAGGAATTATAGGAAATCCAAAAGGTTTGGATCTAATGGATGGTGGGGTGGCTGACCTAGATGGGATAAATTGATGGTATAAGAAAGAATTGGTCATCTAAGGTTAAAGTGTGAATAAGGGGTCCTTGTTGAGAAATGTTGATGAGGAGTTGAGTTCCCATAAAAGAGGTAATCAAGGGAATGGATGAGGCAACTGTTGCAATGGATGTTTGTTGAGATGAAGAACTATGTTGCTTCCATTTTCTTAGCAGTTGAACGAGTAATTATAGGCATGAAACAAAAGAAACTTTTATGCTAACTAAACCAGGAAAGTCAAGAAAACTGTTATTTTTTTTTTTTTTAAGAACAAGTGTGAAAAGAAAAAGAGGATGGCTGTAAGAGGACCTAGAAAAAGGAAAACTATGTTTGGTTTTAGGAAAGTTGTGACTGGGAAATGTCTGAAACAATTTCTTGTTGGGTGATCAAATCCCAATCAGTGAACCAGGTGAGATGAATGTTTTGATGTTTTAATTGATTTGTGAAGTTTTAGGTACTGTGTGGTAAAATGTGTGATGTAGAAGACTGAACCTCCTATTTAAGCTATATGAACAAGCAAGATGAGAAATCAAGGTTCTTTGTTAACCCAAATCTAAATGTTATCTTTCGATGAGGACACACATAGGAAAAGGGAGTTATAATGCAAAAGGAGAAAATAGCAAAAATGAGGAATACCTGTATAACGCTTTTCCTTTTTATCTGGAAACAAGTTGAGGCAAGCAAAGAGTAGGATCCAAGCAATCTTGTCTCAAGCAAGCCAATAATGTAGACTATCTGCATAATTACCACAAAAAAAATACAAGAGAGAATATGAGGCTATCAATGTGAGTATGTTGATTAAAAAAATGACAAACTACTATGTGGAAATGATCCTGCAAAAGGGGTTAGTAGTTCTATATGATAATGAAAAGACAATGGTTTAGGATACCACAGTTGTATTTTTGATTCTCAGGATCACTTTTGATAAGCGCAAGAGAATAGCATACATGCGACTGGTTGTGATTAAATTCTCAAAGAAAGAAAAGAAATCAACAAGAACGTGTAGAAGCAAGGCACCAAAAGGGGGTAAGATGACACCATGAGTAAATAAGAGTGATGTGTTGTAAAGTGATATGCGGTATCGTCAAATGACGAAAGATGCTAAAGAATCACTAATCACGATGAGAAACATTATTGGAGATCTCGGCGGAATGTAGTGGAGTTTGTATAAAAAAATAATCTCTTTGACAATGAAATGAGGTGGGTGCAATCGCGGAGTGGAAAGTTCAAATACAAGAATGAAAAAGAGATAATTAGTTGATATGGTGTTAAAAAATGAGAAATACAATATAAAGGTCTAATGTTTGTTTCTAAAAGAAGGGATAAGTAATCTAGTTAATTAATATAGAAAAATTAATACATAATAAATATATATATATATATATTCCAACATTCATAATTAATGATATTGAACAAGTGGCGAAAGGAAGCCGATATACTAAAAGAAACAATATAAGGAAAACAAATGCAGTAAGAGAGTGGAAATGAGTAATGATTGGTTATAATATGAGAAAATAATGAAGGCTAAGATGAAAGCTAAAGATATGAATGCTGAAAAGAAGAAAGGATATAAATGATAAAAGATGAAAGATACAAAACCTAGACAGAGAATAAACTATAGAGAAAAGAAGATATATTAAAATACTCAATATAAAAAATCAATGAACGAAATGATTTAAACAAATATGGACTAATATAATTAAAGAAATGAATTACAAAAAAATGTGAGAATATTATAAAATAAATGATGTAGACTATCGGTGAAAAAAATGATAGAAATGCAAGACCATGTGAATGTAAGACTACGGAATAGTAAAAATCAAAGACTAAAAAAATGTACTCGAAAATCAGCTGTGCAAGTCAAACAATTTGGTAAATGGGTTGGCTAGTTAACTTGGATTAGAAAGTGGTCAATTGGTCGATGTGAAGGGAAAATAGTAAATGTAAATATGCAGAGAATTTTACATGTAGGTGGAAGTGATAAAAAATGGTGGCCCGAGGATAGACGATAGTGTGGTGGAGAGGATGAATGACTAGGAGCAAAGAAGGGGAGTAAGAGATTAGAGTGGGAGAGCTCAAGATAGGATGAATGGCTTAGGATGAGCCGAGGGCTCGGGACAGGGAAGTAAAGAGTGTAGAAGCTTAGGAAGGTGGGGAAAAGTTGGGGAGTGGAGGGATTTGGGAGATCGCAGGTGAGAGGGAAGTAGCTTTGGTTGGGAGAGGGCTGCGACGTGGGTAGTAGGGTAAGGGGTCTGTAGGATATTTCTAGATACCTGCAAATTTTAACGCTCCAAATAAAACAAATATAAGACATTGATGAAGTATAAACAACAAAAAAATCATAATTTTCATTCTTTAGCATAGACTCATGCATGATTGAATGAAATATCCCTCAAATATTTACACAACTCCTTAGGAATTTGGGGGGAGTTTGGGATGGGATTTTGAGGAGTTTAAATGAATCTCGAAAGGGATTCAACTTTATGGGTTTTTAGTGTCTATCAGAATGAATCTTGGCATTGTGAGGATTAGTTTAGAGGATATGGGACTTAAGGAAGGAGTCTAACTTGAAGGGTTGTGGTGTTGAGTTGAGGAGAACTAGTTGGGTCGGTGAGGAAAAAAGGGGTGTTGGGTGGAAGTAGAGATTGGTATGGGCTTGGGAAGATAAGGGTAGAGATCAGATGAGGAGCTACATGGGATAAGAGCATAGGGGGTTGGAATGGGATGGGAGATGGATCAAAGGAGTGGGGAATAGAGCTCGGTCAAGGGGCCGAGTGAGGATAAGTGGAGCGGGGTTGGGAATAATTCAAGCTGTGTGTGGGAGTGGAGTGAGGTGAGGGATAACTCGGTTAGATATTAGGATAAAAAGAGTGTGGAGATAAGTGGAGGAGTTGGGAACTTGAATGAATTGGCTGAGGAGGTGAGTTAGGGAAGACACATGATTTGGGTGAGTAGTGAGGTAGGAGCGGGGTCGGTTGAAGATGGATAACGAGTTAGGTGCGGGGGAGTAGCTCGGCTGAGGTGGTTGAGCTAAGGGAATTAGAGGATAGGTGGGAGGGGTAATTTTGGGAGAACATATTTTATTTTATTTTTATGCATTTACTTATATATTATATCTATTATTATTATTATGATTATTATAATAAAAATTAAAAATTTATATGAACTATAAAGCACAAAATAAAAACCTTTTGGAGATGACTGATTGAGATAATTATAAATAATAAAATAACAACAATACCACCACCCTAGAGACACTTGGGATCTACAATGAATCCAACATCGTATCCACTATTACTGGAACCTGCACACACACCCTAAGACAACACAAAGAGACAATACTTCCCACAACATCAACGTTAAACACAACATACCATATGAAATAGAAAATGAAACTATAATAGCAAACACTAACAGGAAAATGGAAGCTAATGCAACAAGTTACAAAACTACCGATAATAACTTGTGGGAAGGTCCCACCAGGTGTGCCATAATGTTGATCGAGTTTTCTTCCTCCCTATCCATATTAGTGAGCTAGATAACAAATAAAATCAAGAAACCTCAAAGATGTAGGGTTTAGGGTACCCGTAGAGATCATGGATGCAAATAGATGGGTACAAAGTGAATGTCCTCATTGTGAGATGGATAGACCTACAAAATAGAGGAAACTAAGAGGAAAATGGATTAGATAGTATATGCAGGGGCTACCAATGAAGCTGGTTCCAAGAAGCATGAGCTTCCTTATGAGGATGTCAACCCCTGTTTGATAAGATAAAATGATATAGATGAAAGATAAATGGATAACATGTAGAAAATGATAAATAATAGAACCTAAAAAATGTTGATGTATAGAGAAGTTACTGATCTGATTAAAGTGAATGCAAAGAAAACCAAGCTAAGAGAACCACAAAGGCATGAGGATTGTATTATGGTGATTTAAGTGGCATTACAAGGGCACTATGATGATATTATGATAAGTGAGGGGCTATAATGTCTGAGGTTTTCTATCACTCTTAACTTGTTTGAAAGATGGGGGAAGACCTATATTTATAGCTTGAAGATGCAGTTATTTAGGGGTTCTCAGGTAACCTGGGTTTGAAAAAGTAACCCTGGTTAAGTGAGTGGGGGGGCATGATTAGAGTGATTAGGTGAAATAATGGATTTGATAAAGATTATTCTGCATTATTTAAATCATGAGTGGGGTTTATGATTTGAATGATTAGGTGAAATAATGGATTTGATAAGGATTATTCTGCATTATTGAAATCATGAGTGGGATTCATGATTTGAATGATTTTTGAGTGATATGACTTAATTTGGAATATTTGGATAACGAGGTTTAGGTATTTAAAAGGGGATCAATTAATCAATTAAGATTGATTAACTGAATATGTATTTTTGGTGGGAGATTGGATTTATCCAAACTAAGGGGGGGGAAATGGATTCAAATGGGTAAGCCTAATAAAGGAGGGAAAATGTAGGGTGAAAGGGAGGAACAATACCAAAAATTGGTGTCTACAGAGACATTGTAGGTGACATATGACATCATATAGAACTTTCCTGTGGAGAGGACCACCTTCATCTAAGTATCAATGTTATCAATAATGAATACTTCCCAATTAAGATACTTCTCATTCTGTTTAATAATGACAATGAACTGATACATCCATCCATGAAATTCCTTAGCACTTGAAATCCCAAATATCCTACTAAGGAGTGTGATAATGGCACTGATTTCCAAACTAAAATCACTCCTAGGAACCATCTTGGGAAACCTTGATACAACGGGCTTAGGTTTGATCAGGAAATTTTTATTCACATGTCTAACATAGTTGTCAAAATCATTATCTCAGGCATGTTGTGCCACTTGAAGATTTGTGCCAACATACTCCTCAAAATTGGGAAGCTTGAGGATTTCATTGAAATAATTCATATCCAGCCTGACCACTACGTCCCCTACTTGGTTCCGTATTGATTGTGAGCTTGAGTCATAATAAATAACACATGTGAGGATAAGTTTAGGAAATTGAGTAAAAATAGGGAAGGAATCTACAAGAGGTAATTGAATGGAACAAATAGACTACATCTATTAAGTTTGTGAAGAACTTTTAACTCTTCCCTAAAAATATTCCATATATACATGTTCCAAATCTATGTCGCTAATATCAAAATTTGAATCAATGTTTGAGGGAGCCACAACACCCTGATACTTGTACTTAATTTCTTTTGTTCCTTCCTTCTTACCCTTTCCCTTTCCTAAATTAGACATGGGGAACTTGCCACAAACCTACCTGGAAGTCCTTGTAGAGAATTAGGTTTTGGAACTTGATCAACATCTGTGAAAGTCCAACAAACTGAGTCAGGAAAATAACACTGTCAAACACCTCAGAAAACCTGATATACTGGTCAGAGTTTGGATATTGCTTTGTAGACGAGGAAACCCAACACACTGTGGAAGTTGATCCTTGTTTCACAAGGGTGAAAGTATGACACACTGCGGAAGTTTGGGCCTGTTGAGCAACTACAAAATTCTGAATTGCTTGGTCGGGAAAATGACTTGTTTAGGCATGTATAAAAATTGATTATACACTTTTAGGCACAAAAAATTGATCTTTTTTTCCAACTCTAAAAAATTTGAAGTCCATGAAATTGGAAAAGAATTCACCCTTCTGATTGATATTAAAAAATGATTATTGGGGTGAAAACATGAAGAGGAAAATGGGAGAAGACCTATTCCACCCAAATGCCACCAAGGGCATGACCCAAAAAAGAACCAAACAATGAACTAGATGAGAAAATTACTTACCTCAATGTAAAAAAACTTCAATCCTTTTAAAAGAAATTGAAAATGCCAAGAAAAGCGTAGGTCGGGTTTTAGGGGTGCGTAAGAAGATGAAAAATATGAATGATGTTTGAAATGTAAGGTAAAAATGACGTGGAAAGACCCCTATTTATTAAAACCTAGCATTAAATACACATAAGCCGACATGTGTGCTCACCTACTTGAAAAATGGACATTAAATGCACTGATTTTGGAATCAGAAACTCAATCACATATGTCATCATGTAATCAGGTCCCAAAAACCTGACATGAAGGAGTCTTTATAATGCGGGGTTTTAGGTTCGGGAAACATGGAGAACATTGCATATATTTTAGAGGTGAGATGTTATGATGTAATCAGATCCTGAAACCTGACAACATATAGTTCAAATCATATTTCGGGTTCGGGAAGTATGGAACACTTCACATGCATTTTGGATTTCTCGTGTTTTGTGTAATCAAATCTCGAAATTTGTAAACACAGTGTAATTCAAAAATTGGGATCAGGAATCAAGGAACAAGATGCATGTCAAATGTTAAGGGGATCTCAAAGTCTAATACAAATGATTTTTGAGGCATTTTCAAAGAAAACTTTTATAGATCAAAAGACTCAAAAAGGATACATCAATAAATTTTTGATTGGTTATCTCCAATTTCTTGATAAACTAAAAATTGGGATAACCTAATTATATTAATTATGACATATATTAAATATAAAAATTACAAGAAGATAGTGCACTTAGCTTTTATGAGTGCTTTTAGGTTGACTTGAGTGTGAATTAGGGTGAAAAAAGTCAAAAATCCTCTGTATATGTTTTGACTCTAAAATTGGGGTTGAATCTTTCCTCTAGATAAAATTGACCAACAAGAAATAATCGACCTACGAAACATGTCAGAAGTTACATGGACTTTTCCCATTTAGAAAAATGGATATGTGATTGTATAACCACTTGTAAATATTGATTTTTTTTATTGTGTGTGATCTAGAATCTACAAAATTTGAACAAGTTGTCAAAATATATCTTCTTCTCTTAACACCATACCTTCCTTGAAATCCCTATAGAAATGGATCAAAAATATGGAATGAGGCACCCCTAAAAACTATGTAGCACTAATTTGAAAAGGATTCAAATCCACGCCATTCTTCATCTAAGGAAAGTGCAATTGTGATAGTGCAACTACATGTATGTAGCTATAAATTATCCCTTGAACACGTGATAATTCTTTTTTTTACTTAGCTTGGAATTTTTTGACTTGTTTTGATTAAGAGTTATTCAGAATTTCTTAGTGGATACTCCTAGTGTAAGGTCTTGCGATAGGGAAGAATATGGTATTTTTTGTGCTACACCCCTTAATCTTAGGTTATATATTGGGATATAGATGACCTACTTATGGCTGACATAATATCTTATCATGTCATATCACATTCATTTACACTTTTATATGCTTATTAGGTCAGCCCTGGTGCCTTGTATAACCTAGTAGGGTATATATAAGAGTTAGTATCTAGTAGATGATCTTCGTATTAAGCACTTGAGTCTTATTGTATGGTTTGGAGGTTGTGCCCTCCAAGTGGATAAGTAATTATACTTGCATATTGTGATATATTTTTTTTATGTATTTTAGGGTGGGTGCACAAATTTGTGACCCACTTAGTGACATACATAGGGGATGCACGAAAATTGGAGGAAGTCACATAGGTTATGACCGTAACCTAGGGAAGTTGACGTGGTTCTATGCAATAGAGGGTTACTGCCATAACCCTTACAGTTGTAATTGTTATTGATGTAACCTTTACGATTATAAGGGTTACAACCATAACATAGGCGATATTTATAAACCCATTTTTTTGGGCCATTTGATGTTATGGACGAACATTTGGGAAGTAGAAAAGGAAATGATGACTATTGGGAAGTGGTGATTATTAGATGTAACAATTGTTGAGTGTTGGGTGTTGGGTGTGAGTTTTGGAAGCGGTGACTGGTGGAGTGACAAGTGTTTACAGGTAAAGATTAGAAATTACATTTTTAAATTTGTAGTTTCATTAAGTTGGTAATTTTTGATGGGCGACTGTTTGGAAATAGAGAGTGTTTGCATGTAAATAAGGAAATTAAATTTTTAAATTTGAAGTTTGACTTAAATTTTTGTATTGAAGTTAAATTTGATTTCCCGTTTTACAAAAATAAGAAATTTACTATATTTGATTCATGTTCTGTGAAGTTATGGCCATACCCAGAAAGTAGTTTTCAAATTTTTAGAAGATTGTTTGGTGTTGGGTGCATATTAGAGCATATTTATTGATGGGAAGAGATAAATCATTCATTTTAAGGAAATATTTTTTCTTGAACTGTGTAAGAACCACCCATGGTCTTTGAAAATTTGTTTGACATACATATGCAATTGTTAAATTCTAAGCTTTTTAATTTCTTGTAAAACAAATATTGAATACATATTTCTAGTTTTTAAGCAAGTGACATCTATCATTAATTAAAAAATTAAGATAATTTTTTTTGTGTCCAATATGTAAAAAATAAAATAATGGAAAAAGAAAAATAATGTATTTCTCTTAAACCATGTAAAAATTGAACTAAGTCATTGAAAAAATGTTTGATAGGCATAGGTGACAAAACATAATTGTTTTGACCATGGAGATATTTTAAAGTACTAGCATATGTTTAATATATCAAGAATTTTTAATATACAATTTGTAAAAAATAGAAGAATTGATGTTAATAATGTTAACCACACAAGAAAATGGTTGTAAAAAAATTAAGTAATTGAAAATGTAAATTTTCTTGAATAACCATGGCTTAAGCCTCTACTAAACCCTTCCCATGGCAAATCAATAAAATCAACTTTGCAAAATTTAATATAGTCGCTATGCAAATGACTATGTTCAAACAATGGGGTTTTTAAAATTGTTTGAATTTTTTTTATTTTTTTAAAATATTGAGTATATATATTTTAAATAATGTACCAACTTTTAGTTAGTCATTGTCATCATATTTGTTTCACAAGTGATCGCGTGTGCGTGATGTGTGTGTGCGTGTGCGTGTGCGTGTGCGTGTGCGTGTGCGTGCGTGTGCGTGCGTGCGTGCGTGCGTGCGTGCGTGCGTGCGTGCGTGCGTGCGTGCGTGCGTGCGTGCGTGCGTGCGTGCGTGCGTGCGTGCGTGCGTGCGTGTGTGCGTGCGTGTGTGTGTGTGTGTGTGTGTGTGTGTGTGTGTGTGTGTGTGTGTGTGTGTGTGTGTGTGTGTTGACTCATCAAAAATTATGTTTGAATTAAATTTACGATCAAAATTTATTTGGTGTAAAAAAATAAGTAATTGAAAATGTAGATTTTCTTGAATAACCACGACTTAAGCCTCTACTAAACCCTTTTTATGGTAAATCAATAAAATCAGCTATGCAAAAATTATTATAATGATTATGGTCTAATAATGAGCTTTTTACAATTGGCTTTGAAATTTGGTATTTTTAAAAATATGAGAATATTTATTTTGTAAATAATGGACCATATTTTAATTATCCGTTCTCATCATATTTGTTTGATGAGTGATCATATATATGTGTATACATGTGTGTGTGTGTGTGTGTGTGTGTGGGAATACATTTATATTATTGTAGAATTTGACTCATTAACAATTATGTTTATATTAAATTTATGATCAAAATTTATCAATTTAATTTTACTTCAAATTTATTAAAATAATTTCTAAATCTTTACATTCATTTATTTTGTAGGTATGATTATTTAAATAGTTTGGGCTCTTTCAACCACTTCCCTTCTATAATTCAGAAAACTATAAATAGTTAATTTAGAGTTTATTGGGATGTGGTCGAGGAGTGGTTGAGGTGTCATTTGAAAGCTTTTGGAAGATTTAACTTTTGTAATTTAAAGAGAATGTTATTTTTTCTTCAATAATGTTAAACAAAAATCATTTTGTAAAGAAAATATATTTATAATATCAATGTTTTACAATTTTTTTGCAATGAATAATTCTTTTGTATACTTATTATTATGTTGAGGAATATTTAATTTTTTATGTTAAATTAATTTATTTTTAAGAATCAATTTAATTGCATATTGGTTATTTTGTTTAATATTTAAAATATAAGGTACAAAATATAAATTTTAGCTATATTAAAGATATAATTTTCACAAATTTAATTTTTTGTTTGATAGGTTGGAGATAGTTGATAGAAGTTCTAGGGAGTTTTTGTTGATTTTTTGAAGATGTCATTGTGAAGTTAGAAAATATATTAATATTTTCTGCTACAACGCCTCATCATTAGAAGTTGTTGAATATTAAAAATGAGTTGGATTGGATGATTAATCACATTAAATCTCACAATAAATATGAAAGAGTTAATTTGAATTTTTTGTATACTTCATTATTTACTAGTGTGAAAGGTAACACACCTTGGGGACAAATTACAGAATTAGTTGATATGTAAATAAAATAAAACCATTGTTTCCAAGTCTTAGTGA
Source organism: Taxus chinensis (assembly GCA_019776745.2). Taxonomy (NCBI): domain Eukaryota; kingdom Viridiplantae; phylum Streptophyta; class Pinopsida; order Cupressales; family Taxaceae; genus Taxus; species Taxus chinensis. The sequence continues at coordinate 645,716,263 of CM034147.1, read as the reverse complement.
CAAAAAAAGAGGCAAATATTATTATGTGACTTCATGTGAGGATTAGTTGATGGTGCCTCTTATATACCCTTGTTATATAATTGCACATAAGAGGTGGTTTATGAAGGATGCATTTCCTTTGTATTTCATAAAAAAATTCTATGATGAGATATATTTAGGCATTGATGTAGTTTATACAAGTATTCCTCATTTTAATGGTCTTAGTAAGGTCTAGTTACATGATCAATTTAGAGAAATAGATACAACTTCTTGTGTTAATAAGAGGAAAAGGGTTGGCCAAAATTTAGAGGTTTTTTCTATAGGGTTTGAGGAGGTGGCTAGACATGTTGTTGTTGTAAGGAATATTGATTTGTTAGAGATTGTGGCCAATGTGGCCTCTCAGGTTGAGAATATTTCTTCTGACTGTGTTAATTATTTTTTGGAGTGCCATCACAATAGGTTATATTACACTTCAAAGGTATTGTTAGAAACCAACAATAGTTTGATGCAATAATTTACAGATTATGGATCTTTATTACTAACTAATTTAGATAATATTTCAGATATTTAAACTCTTCAAGATATTTCCCACAAGTTACTTTATATCATTTTAAGGGCACAATTATTTTTTAATAGGGAGTTTAATGTCCCTATCCCTAATGTTCCATAATTTGTAGATCAGAGGATTGTGGGGATCAATGGGTTTGGAGGGAGGCTTGAAACTGATACACATTTTGTGCATGGTTCATTAAAATATTTTGTTCAAGGATGTGTTAGCATTCCTCATAGTTTTGGATCTTTAGGATTTGAGTTATGTTTTAAATTAATTATAAATTTAAAACATCTATATTGAGTGTCAAAAAGATATAATTATAAGTATTGATTTGTATTATTTATATACTACTTTGGTAGACACAATTTACTTCGACCATTCTTGGTGTTGGCTGATCTTTTTTAAAATCCTAATTCGAGGTGATTTAGGATTGAGTTATGTTTTGGTATTATTATAAAAACATTATAATTATAAGTATTGATTTGTATTATTTATATACTACTTTGGTAGACACAATTTACTTCGACCATTCTTGGTGTTGGCTGATTAAAATCCTAATTCGAGGTGATTTAGCAAGGGTTAGGTTGAGTGGAGGAGATACGATGGAAGGTGGTATTCTTACAATTGGTGCTAGTGGAGATCAAGGTAATTTGATTAACGATGGTTTGACCAGAGTGTCTCTTGTAAGTTCACATATAATAGTTTAATTTATTTTAAATTTTAATCATTTATAAAAATTTATAATAAATAATTGTTTAATTTTGTTTTTTAATGTTTATATCAGGATGAGTCACTTGAAATCCGCATAGAAACAAGATTATTATACATCATGGTGGACCAAACACATGAGAGATACACCATTGGATATGATTAACATACATAGACCCCATAGGTAGATGTGGTAGGCAAATAATTATAGTATGTTAAATATGATTATAGTTTTTTAAGTATTAAAATTTGTATATAAAATTTATCACTAATACATTATTGTGTGTGCTTTATAGGTTGCATCAACCCCCATGATAAGAAGGGTTCTATTGTCAGTGGCATAGTAACACTTCTTCAGAGTCTTGTATGATTTTGTGGCCATTCTATAAATAGTAGTAGACATTCCATCGCTAGAAATTGATGTTTATATGTTGTATTCATATGATGCTAGATTTATTTGACTTTATTGGAAAGTTTTACTAGTTTTTTATAGTTATTTAAGAACATGTTTATCAATTATTAGTTTTTGTATTCATTCGAGATGATTATTAGTTGTACTCTTTCCTAATATTTCCTACTCTTTCATATGATGAAATTTGATGACGATGATTAAATAATTTTCCTGGTTATTCAATATTACAAATAATATTTCTATTTATTCGACATGCGTATATAGATTATGAATATTTAATATTTTAATTTTTTAGGTTAAGTAATTATATCGCTACAAATGTTTAAATATAAATTGTCAATTCTCGATTTTTCACATTTTTGTTAAAATCCTACTTGAGGTAAGATATTTTAGGAGCTCATGAATTTTCCATTTGACATTAAGTAAGTAAAAGGAGCTATTAGTCATGCACCCTAACTGTCAAGAAATGCGGGGATAAATAATACAACAAATTTATCTATCCACCAAAATAAAAAACTAAAGATTATATTTTATGATTGAACAACAAGTTAATATGAATTACATCACAACATGAATTAGATATTAGATTGCATAAAAGAACATGAAAGTAAATTAACACAACACAATGCAAAATATAAGTGGGAAAACCATGAGAGTTAAAAAACCCACTGAAAATCACTTATCTTTATTGAAAATATATTTTAACCTAGCACTCCCACTATTTCATAAGATCCATAGCTTTTACACCTTCACGGAGAAATAATCAATACATTTTCTCATGATAATATATCAACCTTGATACCATTCACATCATGGATCTCTACTTAGATCTCACTTCTTTCTTGCATGTTTGTTACCTTATGTGTAACCAATCTCAATGAGATCACCTTGATTTCTATCAAGGAGGGTGGTTTGAATCCACTCTTAATGTCGACTCAATTCATACATATATTTTTAGTTTAATTCATAAGCCATGACTATTAGTCTTTGGTGGGTTTTTATTAGGCATGTTTCTTGCTTAATATTACAACCCGAACACTCCCCCTTAATGTTAAGTAGGGAAACATACAAAATTTCCTTTTTATACAAAATAAATTGCAATACATAAATCATGAAGATTTAGGCTGGCATTTAGAAATATAATTCTTATTCCAAATAAAACATGTCAAGTTACCTTTTGTACAAAAGGAATTACAATCCATAATCCATCTAAGTGATTTAGGCTAGTATGCAACAAAACATTTTTTATGTGGATTTTTAACTCCACGATATACTACTTTAGCATTGTGGTTCACTACTACAATATTCTATGGATTTAAATAAGTCGTGGACCAAATGCAAGTGTTATGTGGTTTTTAGAAAATCCACGGTACTATGCTTAGTGTTTTGCGGACTTCAAGAAGTTGCTATATAAAACAAGCATTACATGGGTTTTGTAAAAACCAGAGTACACTGAAACAGTAAAAATTCTCAAGATAAAGTGATTACTTATGAATTCTTACATAATATTATAGAGTTAAAAAACTCTCATATCTAATGATTCATTGGTTATTACAAGTAAAATCACATAAAGTGAAAATTTACTCAAACAAAATGGAAATAGTATAGAAATATTTCAATTGACACACTCAGGATGATAAGGGATGGCATTGGAAAAAGAGGTGGCATTACAAAAACCATGCAAACATGCTCATTCCTCTTTATTTCTCCCTCAAGGGAAACTCTGAAAGGGAAAATCTCAAATAGAAAATGCTTATATGATTCACATAATCATTTGAGCCAAAATATGAAATGCTCAACATAACACAACTTTTATAGAACTTTGTAGTACACATTGGCTTAGCAAAAATGTCTCCAACTTGATCTCTAGAAGAAAAAAAATTGATATCAATGTCACCATTTAAAAATTTCTCTTGAATGAAGTGGATATGAATCTCACTATGCTTGGTTCTTTGACGTTGAACTAGATTGTTCGCAAGAGAAATGTAACTTTGGTTGTCACAAAGAAGAAGATTACTTTCTTTGATGCCCATATTAAGTTCATCCAACAGTCTTTTGAGACACATAAATTCCTTTTTTTCTTCCATAAAACTTCCATACTCTACTTTAGTAGAAGAGATAGATATTGTTGGTTACTTCTTGCTACTCCAAGTGATTACACCTATACCCAACCTGAAAACATATCCATACTAGATTTTCTATCGAAAATATCAATAACATGGTCAAAATCACAATAACCAAATAAATTTGCATCATCACAAGAAGAATAATACAAATCATAATTGATTGTACCTTTGATATACCTTAGAATCTTTGTTTCCATTTCCTAATGGTACTTATAAGGATCCTACATAAATATAGAAACAAATCCAACTACATAGGATATATCCTAGGCTGAGTGATAGTTAAATAATGCAAACTACCAACAATATATCTATATAAAGTAGGATTAAATTTATCACAAGATGGTTTTGGATCTAATTTAATTCAAGCTTCCATATGAATGGAGACAAAATTACAATGAATCATATTAAATATTGTAAGAATATTAGTAGCATATTGTGATTGAGATGCAACAATAGATTTGTGAGTTTGACAAATAATCATCCCTAAAAAATGATTAAGAAAAATTTAAGATTAGTCATCTAAAAATGTTGGATTAATTTATATTTGATTATAAGAATTAGGATCTTATCACTACTAGTAAATAAGATATCATAAAAATATAAGACAATAATAATAACATGTTTGTTTTGATATTTTACAAACAAATAATTATGGGTAAAATAATTTTTGAAACCCAGAATTTGAAATAAACTATTTATCTTAGCATACCAAGTTCTAGGAGCTTGATTAAGACCATAAAAATATTTTTAAAGATTACACACATATAATTCCTTACCAGGTTATTCAAACCCTTTAGGTTGAATTATGTAATTTTCTTCTTTTGAATCAACATTTAAAACAATTTTTTCATATCCATTTTGTGAACTTCCCATCCATGTTGAGCAATTAGAGCAAGGAGAATTCTAACAGTGCTCATTTTGAAAATATGAGCAAAGGTTTCTACATAATGTAATACATGTTTCAGAGTAAACCCTCTAACAACTAATCTAGCCTTGACTTTTTCAATCTTACCAGCAGAGTTATATTTATTTTTGTATAACCATCTAGATCCTATAATGCTTATTTTAGAAGGAAGAGGAACTAATTCCTCTTATTATTTATCATAGAATTGCATTAAAATTTCATAGCATTGATCCACCTTTAATCTACGCTATATTCTTCAAAAGATTGAGGTTTAACCTCATACAAAGTTGAGAAGGTATGATGATAATGTTAGCTGTGTTTCATATTTATTGAATTAAGAGGTTGAGAATTTGAAACCAAATTTTGAGCCCATTTAGGAATCATAGATTAAGACACATATTGAGAATGATCCCCCTCAATATCAAAATCCATCATATGAGAATAAGGTTGATCAACCTCTTGGAAATCAGGTTGTATATTTTCTGAAGAAGGATTATCAAATCGAAGAGATTCAAACTCAATAAATGTAGAGGCATGAAGAGAGGATATTTCACAAAAAGGTTTCTCTAGAACATGAACATTCATATTTTCTACAATCACATGCTTGAATGGATCATACACTCTTAATCCTTTTGTGTGAATACCATATCTAAAAAAAATGCAAGAATAAGAGGTAGGATCAATTTTTTCCTTTTAACTTTAGGAATGAGAAGGGAAGTGAGACTACCAAATACATTTAAATGAGAGATATCAAGTTTTTGTTTGGTCCAGATTTCATGAGGTGTAGTTTGATTAAAATATTTAAGGAACTCTATTTATGATATGAACAACAATGTTCATGGATTTAACCCATAGAAACTTAGGAACTTTGGATGCATGAAGTATGGTCCTAGCCATTTCTATGATTGTCCTATTCTTCATTTCACCTATGTCAATTTTTTGTGGGGAAAATAGATTTGTAAACTTTATTTTAATACCACATGACACACAAAACTCATCAATATTCTTATTAACATACTCACCTCCATTATAAGTTTTGGTTCTCTTTTATTTTCATATTAGCCATATTTTCGACTAAGTCTTTAAAATATTGAAACTTAGAAAGAACATAATATTTTTTCTTAATGAAATAACACCAATTCATTCTAAAAAATTCATCAATGAAACTAACATCATACAAGGCTCCACCAAGATAATGAACTTCTAAACGACATCTTACATCAATATGGATTAACTCAAGCATGTTAGAGGAGTTATACTCATGATGTTTTTGAAATGGTTCAACATGTTGCTTATCACACAAGCAACTTTCACAAGTTCCATGGTCTGATTTCATCTTAACGAGACCTACAAAAAGGTTAAGGATAGACATTCCATACAAACTTTTAAATTTCACATGCACAAGTATTTCATGCCACTATTGAACATCATTACAATAAGAAAAAGAAAGACAAGATTTATCTATAAATCCTTGAAAAATATAGTCCAATCTTCTAAAACCAAGAGAAATAATGTTACCAATCTCATTCTTAACATACCATTTATCTTGTAAGAACAAAACTTTGCATTTTTCTCTAGCTAATTGAGAACAAGATAAACTATTTTTCTTTAAGTTAGGAATAAATAAAGCATTATTGATGGTTCCATTTGCTAACTTAACATTACCACAACATTCAGACCTAATGAAAAAAAATCTCATAGATATATATATTCTCATGAAATTCAACAACATCAGAGAGAGATTCATGAATCTATTTCATGTGCCTAGATGCACCACTATCTTGAATCCAATCACTATCAATAAATGTTGAAATAGTAGTATAAAGAGAAATAGTTTTATTAGAATTATTAGCTTGGTTTTTAGATTGATTATGGTTTCTATTCTTCTTTTTTTATTGTTGAAGTTCTTATTTTTAGCATGCTTATGAACCTTATTATTTTTAGAATAACAATCAATTGCTTTATGACCAATTTTTTACACATTTAACACAACTTCCATCAAAATTAACCTTAAAATTTTGATTATTATAATTATTTAGGATTAAATGTAGATTTAACATTGCTAGTATTATGATTTTTAACAACTTTTTAATTTTGGGAGAACAATTATTGAGATACATTCTCTTTTGAGTCAAATTTATCCATCACTCCTTATTGATAGAGTAAAGAAGACAAGGTATCTAAATCTGGTAAATTAGACTCATTTTGATATTATAATTCAAAATAGAGATATAATTTCTAAATTTATCATGACTATTAATTTGAATGATAAAATATAATTATTTATATTGAAACAATTGACAATCGCAACCATCTAACTAAGAATTAATGTTATTAATTTTTTTAATATAATTAACTATCTTTTCATCTCCTTTTATTGGAGTTGTAAACAATTCCATAATTAGTTTTATTATCTTAGAAAGGAGGTTTCCTTCACGTATTATTTGCAATTGTATTTATACATCATTTGGAGGATCCATGTGTCTGATATGCAAAAAAAAAATCATCTTTAATTTTGCAATAGGATTAATATGGGCTCTTAGGACTTTTGGGAGAAGATGCTCAAGTTATCAGGGATAGATTATCTCCCAATAGGTCTCTTTTCGACACCAGTAACCAAATCCCATATCTTTCTAGCCATACGAATAGGTTTAAGCTTAATAATTCAAATATTATAGTTAGTACCATTCAATAATTATGATTTTATATGTGGAAAAGTTAGAAGAACTAGCCATAATTGACAAAAAAATAGCAAATTTTGAAAAAAATAGTGTTATACAGGTTTTGATCAGTTGCAGATATCCACAATTAGAAGAAATAAACTCATGCATATTTCAACACGCTTACCAGTAACTTGAAACTTATTAAAAACAATAAAAAATGAATTAAAAACAAGAAGGGAGGATGTAAAACATAATGTACTAGCCGCGAAAGGCCGTAAGACAATAGAGAAAAAGTTATAGAGTTTTCAAATTTTGAAAAGTTGTGTATCAAAGGAGTAGTGTTTTGTGGGTTTTTTGAACTTTTAATGTTCCATCGAATGATAAAGAAAAAGCTAATGAACAAAGGAATCTACACAATAATAAAATGTAAGCCACAGAACAAAGGAATTCACACAATAAGAAAATGCAAGCTATAGAACAAAGGAGTCTGTGTAACAAGAAAATACAAACTGCGGAACAAAGGAATCCATGCAACAAGAAAATGTAAGTATTGGAAAAAATATCATGAAACAAGAAAATGCAAGCCATGAAACAAAGGAATCCACATAGACAGATGAAAAACAAAGGAATACATGCAACAAGCTATGGAATAAAGGAATCTGAGCAACAAGAACATTATTTGTGCAACATGCAAGACTAAAAAAGTTGTGCAACACTAAAATAAGCCGTGCAACACTAAAAAAGTCGTGCAAGACTACAAAAATCTGCACAAAACTAAAAAATGGTGTAAGACTAAAAAATCCATGTAACACTAAAATAATCTACGCAAGACTAAAAAATCCGCACAAGACTATGAAAAGTTGTGGAAAACTAAAAAACTGCGCAAAACTAAAAAATATGTGCAACACTAAAATAAGACGCAAAAGACTAAAAAATCCACACAAGATGATGAAAATCCATCAAAACTAAAAAACCACACAAGAATAAAAAATCCATGCAACACTAAAATAAAGTCACGTAAGACTAAAATAGCCACATAAGACTACGAAAAATTGGCGTATAACTAAAAAACTGCGCAAGACTATAAAAAGTAGTGCAACACTAATTAAAGTTGTGAAAGACTTTAAAAAGCCATAGAACAAGGACATATGCTATGAAATATTCAAGCAGGCCGTGGAAAATAGAAAAGACGGCTAAATAGTAAAATCTTAAGGAAGGCTAGAAATGATCAAAATACACAAATCTAATCAATCCGAGATCCTCAGAAAGGAATAAACACAAGGTTTTGATCTTCTAAACTTAATTAAACCTTAAAAAACTTCCAAAATAATAGGGATTTATAATTATGCACCTATAGATCATGAAAAAACCACGAAGCACAAAGTTAGATTGTGGGTTTTAAAAACCTCAAGTTATCTTCTTCAAGCCAATCTATAGAGGATATTTCACCTACAAATCAATTTTATCCTTAACAACCATAAACATCTAGATTTGATACCATGTTAGGAAATTTAGAGATAGATAATGCAAAAAAATTATATATCCACCAAAATAAGTAGCCAAGGATTATTGTTTATGATTGAACAACAAGTTAATATGAATTACATCACAATATGAATTAGATATTAGATTGCATACATGGACATGAAAGTAAATGAACACAACACAACATATAAGTGGCAAAACCATGAGTGATAAAACAAACCATTAAAAACTCATTTATCTTTATTGAGAATATATGTTTAACCCAACACTCCCACTATTTCATAAGATCCATAGCTATTACACCTTCGTGGAGGAACAATCAATAAATTTTCTCATGAGATGATATCAACCTTCATACCATTTGTATCATGAATCTTATACTTAGCTCACACTTTTTTCTCACATGTTTTTTACCTTCTGTGTAACCAATCTCAATGAGATTACCTTGATTTATATCAAGGCAGGTGGTATAGATCCACTCTTAATTCTGACTCAATTTATGCTTATATTTTAAATTTAATTTATAAGCCATGACCATTATTCTTTAGCGGATTTTTCTTAAGCATACTTCCCACTTAATATCACAACCATGACACTAACTTGCAATGGTCTAATGTCACTCTATATGCCACATGAAAATGCAAGAATATTGTCAAAATATTTGTTTCTATTTTTTCTACTAGAAAATCTTCATTCAAATATTAGAATACACTAGATACACCACATAGATACATTACAATATAAGGTATCTCTTTGAGAGGATTTTGTGCCCTATTTTACCAAAAATGGTCACATGCTCTTTATATATCAATGCTCATGCAATAACTCATCATTGTTACCGGTTTATGCAAATTAACATGCCAAAATGGACCAAATATTTTTACATCGACTGTATAAACAATGATAATATTTTTAAAGTTCATAATGTTGACATGGTTGTGGTGAATTCACTACCCCATAGAATAGCTATGCTACTTTTCTAGTCTATCATTTTTTTGTGTTGGCTATCTCTAGATTCATGTTTAGATCTTAACACCTTAGAATTCATGGATAAGTTAATGGTGTTGATTAAGTGACCCCTCCATATGGAAAAAAAATATGGATTACAATATTATTCTTAAGGTCCATACTATTTTTTATTAAGTTCCCTCATGTTGCTCAATACTTATTTCATCATAATCGTGCATTTCCCTTAAAAGTGTCTCCTTGTTTTCTCCTCAATATGGAATATATTTTAATAAAACCTTTGTTTCTTAATGTGTGGAATTTTTTTCCTATTTAGTGATATGTAGATATCTCATGAACCACATCATTATTAACTTTATAAATAACATCAATATCATGTTGTGCAACTTATATCATCATCTCCCATCCTTAAAATATAGGAATGCATGGACCCAATGATTATTTATCATTGTTTTTAGTTGATCTACACACCCAAAATAATTTGAAGAAAATAAAAAATAAAATTCACTTCCTTTGAGTATTCTTCTTCAATTTAGACAATGATGATTTATGATGTCTCAAGCTTACTCGAAAAAGGATTTCATATCAAACAAACATGTCTATATAGATGGTGCAAAAACCACTTGACCAAGCCTATCAATAAAATATCCTTCACCTAGAAAGACAATTTAAAGGGGAACAAGAAGGCCTTCTAGCACAACATCCAATTTGACAAAACCAAGAAATGAGTAAATTAAGACATGAGGAAGAATAGACTCTTCTTACACTGTATTTGTTGAGCTGATTGTTTAGTTGGAGGAATGAAATAGAATTTGGTGTAAATTGGGTGTTTTCACATCTAATTTATGGGAGAATTGGGCATGGCATTGAGAAGGAGCACACCCACACCATATCCTTCTTGAAGTCTCTTCCCATTAAAGTGGAGGAGCATGTCCACACAATATCCTTCACCTGGTATGACACTTTTCAAGCGGAACAAGAAGGCCTTCTAACACAACATCCACTTTCATAAGACCAAAAATTGAGAAAACTTAAGATATAAGGAAGTACAGACTCTTCTCACATTATATTTTTTGAGTTAATTATTTCATTGAAGGAATAAAATAGAATTGGGTGTAAATTAGGTGATTTTTTACATCTAATTTGTGGGAGAATTGGGCATGAAATTGAGAAGGAGCATATCCACACCATATCCTTCTTGAAGTCACTTCCCATCATAGTGGAGGATCATGTCCACACAATATCCTTTACTTGGTATGACACTTTCAAGTGGAACAAGAATGCCTTATAGACAACATCCACTATGAAAATGCAAATAAATGATAAAACCTAAGATATAAGGAAGAAAAGACTCTTTTCATACTGTATTTGTTGAGATGGATGTTTATTTAGAAGAATGAAATAGAAGTAAAAGTAAATTGGGTGATTTTCACATCTAATTTGTAAGATAATTTGGCATGATATTAAGGAGTACATCAACATTGTATCCTTCTTGAATTCGTTTCCCATTTGAGTGGAGGAGAAAGTACATATGATATCCTTCACTTGGTATGACACTTTCAAGTAGAAAAATAAGGCCTTCCAACACAACATCCAATTTGACAAGACCAAAAAAAAGAAAAATGAATATATAAGGAAGAAGAGACTCTTCTCACACCATATTTGTTGAGATAATTGTTCTGTTGGAGGAATGAAATAGAATTTTGTATAAATTGGGTGATTTTCACATCTGATTTATGGGATAATTGGGCATGACACTAAGAAAGAGCACATCCACACCATATCCTTCTTGAATTTTCTTCCTATCAAAGTGGAGGAGCACGTCCACATAATATCCTTCACCTGGTATGGAATTTTCAAGTGGAACAAGAAGGCATTCCAACATAACATCCACTTTTATAAGCCTAAAAAATGATAAAAATTAAGATATAAGGAAGAAGAGACTCTTCTCACACTACATTTGTTGAGATGATTTTTTTGTTGGAGGAATGAAATAGAATTGAGTGTAAATGGGTGATTTTCACATTTGATTTGTGGGAGAATTGGTCATGACACTAATAAGGAACACTTCGACACCATCTCATTATTAGAGGGGAGGATAACTTCCGTATAATCTCAATAAATAACACTTCTTACTAAATTTGAGCACAGTCTTCAAGACATATATTGCAAAAAACCTATAGATTACATAAATACAAAATTCAATATATATAATGGAGTGGTTATAGAAAATTTTAATACTTATAACATTTTTTGAGCATTTAGATGCAATTTATGTATCTTCATATTTGTGTAATGTACATGTATCTTCCTATACTAATTTAAAACTTGTGAATCAAAATCATACATCATATATACCAAAACAATATAAAAACTTTAATGAAGGCCATCAAGATATTTTCTGTTCTTAACAATCTACAACATTATATTCTTGGTCTTCTAGATGGAGCTTCCAATTTTTTCTCTTACCATGAGATGGAATTGGATTCAAGTGAAGACATGCAACAATGCCAAGGTGATTGTAAATGAGAATCTTAATATGTGGCATGCAATCAATAAAATTGATTGAATTTTCACTCTCTTAATTAAATTGATTCAAGTAAGTACTCTCAATCATAAGTAATCTAGTGGGAAATTAATTCCCATCATCATATATAATTGTAGCAAGAAAATTTGACTTTGATTTTGTACATTTAAATAAATAATAATCAACAATTATGTATTGATTTCCTATGTAATAACTACAAATATATGACCTGCAAAAAATATTATAAAAACATAAGTAATTATATACACACATCAGTTTATGAAGAAAACTGATAAATATTACAATATGGTATAATGATGAAATTTACCTTCTCCAAAAAATCTAGATAAATGATCATAATCAAGAGAAAAAATTAGATCCTGCACATCCACATCCACATCCTCCTCCTCAAAAGGTGGTGTCAATTTATTTTTTTATCCCATTAATGAATATATTTGTTAGTGATGTTTTCATATATTCTCCCATATCCATCCTCATTTATGAAACAAACACAAACATAAGAATAATCCCTCTTTTTCAATATATAGCTAGAGTATTTTGGGTTGTCATAACTTAATGAAAATTCTTGATACCAATAATACTTCTACAGTTGTATTCCCATGACTGACCAATATGTATTCAAGCAACATAAACCATAAATTCATATAATAACGAAAATAAATTACGTAAAAAAGACTCATTGTAGAATGTAATTCACCTTTGACTTCCCAAAATAATCTTATGGAAGAATTTGCAGTTAAACTTATCTCAACACTTCCACAATGTGACTTGCACCAATTGAAAACTTAAGAGACATCACAAAGTAGAACACAATGAAATTATATTTTTTTCCATCAAAAATTATGCTTTATATAAACACATGTACTTTCATGTTCCCCTTTTCCATTCCCACTTTTGAAAAAATTCCACACATGTCATATGCCATGCTTACGATGCATATGAAATAATCAATTGAATGTTTTTGATGACTTTAAATGGCATGCAAAACCATTTTACCATACCCAATGTTCATTAAAGTTGATATGATGTTCTTTAATATATTTGAAAAAAAAATCAAAACAATGAGCATAATAAGAGTTATCATGTCTTATATCATTGATGATATTAAAATGAAAATCTTTCATCATCACTATATTATCATTTGTACTATGAAGCCCATTTTAAAGATCATGTTGTGTATGTATATAACACATATGTAGCATGATGGCCATCTGATTTGAATGATATTTTAATCTCTTTTTGAGGATAAAAAGTATGTTTCTCAACAAATTCAACCATAGACACAATATAATCAATAGGAAAATAATTCTTAGATATACAAAACTCCAAAGCTTTCCACCTTGAACTATAACTATGTTTTATATATGGATATTTTTCTTGAACTTGGAAATGAAATCAAACAAGAACTTATGTTTCTATAAGATAATTCTTCTTTGATTCATTCCCTGAATTTCCAGTAATTTCATACTCGAACCTTTTCTAAATAAATTTTTGGTTTGTTGATTCATGAATGTCTTCTAGTAGATTCATTAATTTTTCATATTTTGTACATACCCCTTTGATACAATAAACTTTAAATTCACGTGCATCTTCTACTTTCGTACAAATAATATTGCTAACAAACTGACTTGCACGTGGAGGGGGGCATCATTTGTTACCATATGCTCCCTAAAAATTCTAAATGTGGCTGGATATAGATCAAAATCTATGTGTATGACAAAAACATGTCTCACAAATTGTATTTTTCATAACATACATAAAATACAAGTTCTCAAATGATCTTTACATAATTTTAATTTTAGGATTGACATCTTTAAAACTTATATACAACTCACTTTGTTTTTTTTTATAGAAAATGCTTTGGGTTTTCTTTCCTAAAAATAGGACCAACCCTTATTTGTAATACATCATTAGCATTGGAAGAGACATGAATATGGTTTTTTCGATACTTAATAAAAATATCTTTTACACCATTGAAAATTTCATTTCTTCAAGGCTCCCTATATATTAAAGCTCAATTACCTTCCATGATTTCATTCAATTTAACCCTACACTTCACATTTTTCCGATTTATTAAGTCACTAAAGTTGTTATGATATAGCTATGTGCTATAGAAAGGTCTTTGTTGTGAGAGAATCTACCAATCATGTCAATTGCATTATGACAGTTCTGTACAATGATATCTTTCATGTTATTTATATATTTTGAATCAAATCCTAACAAATTAAAATTAAGGACTTTACATAAAAAAGTCTTGCTACCAATTGTGGTCTACCAATAAAATATTTGTTTTGAAAATAATCTTTATATATGTTCATTGAATGGGATTTTATTATGTTTATAAATTGAAAATTACTCTAGACTTCAATATTGGAAAATAAGTTATCTTCATCAATATCCCCAATATTATTTAAGTTTGGTAATCCTCCATTTAGAAAAATTCTTCTTCTTATCCTTGAGCACAATTAACATCTTCATTCATTGCTATTTGTTCATTATTTCCTTCGATGTATTCATCTATTATATCTTGAGCTTGAAAATATTTTTGTTCTTAAAGAAATTGTTGAGCTTGAATATCTTTAAGATCTTGAGTTTGAAGAGCTTCGTGAGCTCAAATAATAATTTGTTCCTTTTCAACTTGTTTTAGTTTTGTTTCTCTTTTCATTACATTGCTTCTCCTTTTTAGGGTCTCTATTTCAATCAAACTTCCTCACTCTTATATGTTTTTGAACCATTACAAACCAAAATTCCTACCAAATTGCAACAATTGGATTTAATAAATAAATTTTATAAAATTGATGTAAAAAATAATTTATTTTCATATTTGAACTAAAGGTTTAAATTACAAAATAAAATAAAATAAAATAGTTTAATTTCATTCTTAAATACTAAACGAAAGAAATGAAAACAAATTTAACTAAACCAAACAACTTGATTGATTACGAGAGTGAAGTAAAATAAATAATTCAAATTTTAAAATTTAAACTCCAAAAAAAAAATGAAACTAAATTTAACGAAATGAAACAACTCAAAATTGATTTCAACATTGAAGTAAAAATAATAATTTGATTTCATTACAATAATAACCCCATTGATTACACAATTCACAATGTGAATACAAAAGTCACTACCGCCTTAAAGTAAATATCTCTTTTACATTTTTATTTCCACCATTGAATTCCTTAACACCATGTACATTTTTTTCTCTATTTGGGAATTTATTCTTAGATATAGGTTGTGGAAAATTAATCCCATTTTTTATTAAAACTTTACTAGGTTCATATTGAATTACATGTTCAACAATGTCATAAATACTGCCAAATCCTCTAGAGTATAAATGCGGTGTTTTAAAATTTGAAATGAAAATTGTGAGAGGGTCATTAAATTCAAAAAAATTCACAAATTTATTTTTTATCTCAAGACTATTGAGATTTATATGTCTATTATGAACAATGTGAATTGCAAACTACTTTCTACAAAACTCTTCTTCACATTGAAGTTATTTAACAAACAATGTCCACATGAGAGAGTCAAATGGTACTTGGATTTTTGAATGACCCCATTACTCATATAATTTTATATAACTAAATAAATCACTTTAATCATGATTATAAATTCAAAATCAAAATAAACACAAAGATCAACATACAATTCAATTATTTCAAATATTAGGTCCATAAACATATTGAATAATCACAAGGCCCCTTGATACATATTTTAAATACTTTATCCAACATGTGTATAAAGGTTCCATGCAATATACATTATGAGGTCCTTCATTAGATTAATTTAAAAACATTTTGCATACATATTATAACGTCCAAATTAGGATGTGCTAGGATAATTTCCTAGAGATAAATCTCACCCATAAATCCTAGCTCTTGGTATCAAACAAAGAAATTACAACCCTTTTAACTGAGCTATACAAATGTCAACAAATGCCCCCAATGATTCTTAATTTCATACACTTCAAATGTGTAGCTTTGATTTCTACATTTGAACTATTTATCCATTAATATTTAAACAAAATAAGATATAAATTGCATTATATTTTAACTTAAAAAAAAATTGGAAAATGATTTTTTTAAAAATGAAACAATGAAATTTAGAAAACATTCTAAACATCAATAATTTTATTTAGATAGATATACACTTTTGATCAAAGCTATGAACCAGAGTACATCCAGCCAAGATATAACATTTAAGCTCAATGATTAGCAAACTAGAACCACGACACTTGAACACACTTCTAGCACATGAAATCTTGAACCAAAATATACATCTATTAATTAACCTACCAGCCACACCACCTTGGACATTACCACCCAAAATGGGGATCGTGTCTAAGTGGGATTTGAACCTGGGTGGAGCTAGACAAAACCATCCGTCTTAGCCACTCCACCTAGACCCCATCGACAAAACTTTGGATGGTAAACAATTTTATTATACCAGAGCTATGAACTAGAGTGGTGGATGAATACTTTCTCTAAGTGGTACATGGGGGTGGTCTTGGTTCCTTAATGTCTACCGAGTGATATGCATTCAAAATTCCTTGCTATGTTCCACTTGGTTCATATGGAGAAGCTCAACCCCTACCTCAAGGTGTCCCCATGGCTACTTATTGAAAGCATCCAATGAAATAAATGGGAATAGAACTTGGGTTGATGATTACAAACTACTTGTAACTCACCAATAACCCAATACCTTGAGTTCAAAAACTTTGGATGGTAAACGCTTTTATTATACCAGAGCTATGAACTAGAGTGGTGGAGGAGAAATTTCTCTAAGTGGGACATGGGGGTGGGATTGGGTCATTAATGTCCACTGAGTGATCCGCATTCGAAGTGCCCCCGCTATGTTCTACTTTGTCCATATGGAGAATTAATGACCTCAAGGTGTCCCCATGGCCACTTCTTGAAATCATCCAATGAAATCAATGGGAATGGAACTTGGGTTGATGATTACAGACTACTTGTAACTCATTAATAGCCCAAGACCTTTAGTTCCCTAAACATCAATAAATTATTAAAATAAATTAAATGTAATATAAAATTATTAAAATAAATTAATGATACAATATATCTAATACGAGAGATAGTAACAAACACTTCTATTTTATTTAGGTTTTAAAAATAATGGTTTGAGCCATGTTGTGACATTAAGGGTGAGCTAAATTCTTAGATCTAATTGATTATTTAGTACATTTATATTGTGTTATTTTAAATCAATTGGAAATAAAAATAAAACATGTACACATATTTAGAAACCTAAATTTGGTATAGGACTAGTTCATGTCTTTCTCATGTACATGTATATACACACACCTAAATTTGGTGTGGAACTAGTTCGTTGGCATCATATTACGATGTGCATTACACTCTTACTGGTACATATTGCTCCATGCCATTATCCTTTGATTTTTCATTTTTTTTTTGTTGACAATGTTTCATCAAGTCTCCTTTATGTCACTTAATTCCTTCTCCCCTTATTGGTGCCACATTTTTTGTTTTTCTATCTCTAAGATTCTTGTTTCCCTGATTCTTTAATATTTTCTCTCTCTTCCCATGTTTTTGGCCATGAAAAATGCCTTGAATTCTTAGTTATCATGTTTGTGGTTTGGACCTATATAAATGAAAAATAATGACTAAAAAGTGAAGAACATGGGATTTAAAATTTATAGGTGCACCCTAACCAAAATAGGACATTAAAAATCCCTAAGTTTGTGGGGATGCTAAATATATGAATAAGTATGTCAGGAAACTTTCAACAAGTTCCAAGAGTATCCCCAAGTTAATCAAGACAAGATGCTAGATATTTGGAAACAAAAAGAAAAATGAATGGGGATAAAGAGAATAAATGTTGACATAATCACTACTACATATTTTAGACCAGTAATCGATAAGTATAGAAAACATTAAAATTATACAATATAGGTACTCAATGTGAATATATTTACGTCCTTATTTTTAGCATCAAAGTTTCTCATTTTAATGCCAATGATCACTATAACCCTTATCCATAAGATAATTAAACAAGTGGCTATTAGTGACCAATAATTGCATAGTGGCCATTCTTAGGCATCTTGAATAGTGCATTATCTCTTTGAATTAATTTTTATCTAACCTAAAACATTCTTGTAATTATTACATTTATACTAACTATATCTAGTATTCATTATTAACTTGTCCCTTAATTATTGTAATATGAGCTATAAATCATAACAAATTTTAATTTTAATATTTGTTTTAGATGAAATATTGTTACAAAAACCAAATTTATATTATTATATTTATAAGGGATAATGTACACAATCTTATTTGATTACACTTATTTATTTATGTACATGTTGTACTTTCATTTTTCATAATATTTTGTGTATACATTTGATTATAATAACCTATATTTATCTCTAATACACTTATAAACTTCAGTGTTGAAATATTATAGGAAATTTACACCAGTGAGGACTATTTTTCTCTTATAACACACCCTTTCTCCATTAGATTACCTTTATACCCCCTTGGTTTCCTCTATCTATAAATTTTACACATGATCACTTTTAGTTTTCCTGGGATCATCAATATAACTCTATAGACGTTTATCATTTTTAGTATCATTGATTATTGATCCCTTAGTTAGGTTAGGAACCCATAGATATGTTCTATGTTGAAACTTTAAGCCCTTGTAAAACCTATCCTCTTCATGTGTAATGATCAATTTTCTAATTTAGACACTTTCCTCATGTTGACCTATGTTTTATTTTCAGGTTGTCTTGTACTAGAAATCAACAAAGAGCATCATATATATATATAAATTTGAACACTGAGGTCATTATAACCTCTCACCACATAAACAACCTTGGATATAAGTATAAAAGGATTATACACATACTAAATCTATCCGATGAAGTTTAAGAAAAAAATTATACATATGAATCACTCCTAAACCAAATCTATATTCTTGTCAAGTGTCTCATGTTGAATGAAGGATCATTGTAGTTTCACATTGGTTTCATAGTTGTATCTATTTAACATAAAAACATGAGTGAATAAAAAATAATTAAATTGATTTGGGAGAATTACATGAGCCTTGATATAAAATATATAGTGACAACATTCACAAGATGTTGGGCATGTGAGGTTGGTATGGGCCTAGTATATGGCTCATTATTCTCTATCATTTCAAGTGATATCATGGTTTGGGAAAAGGAGAAGATATATATTGGATTGTCCAATAATATCACATATTTTCTAAGGAAGATTACAATAGAGGAAAGATAGGAAAATGCACACCATAAAAATCATCTGGAATAAAGCTATCTAAGATTTCCAACACTCTTATACATGTTTGATATTGAACCTATCCCTTTCCATCAAACCTGACCCAAACAAAATTTTAGAAGTAAAATATTTAGGATTTACTAATGATGTGTTTTTGAGAGAGTTTTCATCTTCTAGATTTACGTAGACACCATTTAGGATGAATCAATTAAATTCATTTCTTTACTCGTGATATATCATCTCTCTCTATTTTCTCTCTTTAGACTACCCTAATTGTGATAATTAAAGTTCATATTACAAATCTTAATTTTTTTTAGAAATCTTACTATACATTCAAATTTTCAGAATTTTCAGTTTTAAGATTTACAATAATTAACAGAATTAGTGAACTTGCATATTGATTGAACAAAAACCTTAGGCTTCATTTCTCTTTTATGGTTTCTTATTTTTCCCTCTTAAAATTGGATTTATGGTTTCTACATATTGCGTGATTTTTTGGTATCATTAGGTCTAACGTTATTGGTGTTTTCATGTGTGCATCTTATGACATCAAAGAAATAAATGTAAATTACACCTACAAGGTAAATCTCTAGTTTGAGTGGTTCTATTTATAATCATATTCATATTCCTTTGAATCAAATTCATGTGAGTTTGAAAAAACATTGGTGATTTCTAATGACATTGATTCTTATTATCTTGTTTATGAAAATATAGATAATGCCTAGAGGATACACAACACTAAAAATGTCAATCATTTTTCTACATTTACAATAATGTTGTAAATGGAATTAATGTTAATAGCTATAATTCAAATGTTCTATTTTTTATGATATTTCTAGAGTTTTATTTAGATAATACATTATATTACATCCTCACATGGATGATGTAATGATAGATGTGAGTAAAAGTAAATTAAAAAAGATAGCTACGAAAACTAAACATGAGGCACATAATGAATGTTTTATTGCATCTTATTTACCTGCTAGAGAATCACATTATAAATCATATATTTATAGGGATGTAACCATTTCTCATACTTGGGATTATACACCTATGGATTTGCAAGTTATGCTCACACTTAGTATGGGGTACCAAAACCATCTCCTCATATTTATATGGGTTTTTATAACATTATTTATAAACATGAAACTATTACAAAACTCTAACACATAACACATAAGGAACCTCTTATATGATATATCACTCATAGAAAAATGAATCTTTTATAACCAAAAATTGGAAAAAAATAGAACTTACATTTATAGTGGATAGTGGATTCAAAGGTAGAAGTGAATTTTTGTGTCAGCATGTGTAGAGCATGTGTTTTTTTGGTTGGTGTCTCTTTTGTAGGGTTATGGTCATATCACTTACGATTGTAAGGGTTATGATCGTATGTGTTATAGACGTAACCCTTACATTTGTAAGGGTTATGACTGTAAAAATTATGTTTGTAAGTGTCTAGTGGAAACCTAATGACACACCTGTGTCATCAAAAACTACCCTCAAATCCTATTTCCCAATTTATTTGATGTAAGTGCCACTTTGGCACTTCAAAAAAGGGAAATTAGGCCAATTATTTTTTAAAAAATCTAGATTTTGTAGCTATTGTTACGTAGTATATAAATCTGATTTTTAACAATTTAAAATTTCATTTTCTATTTTTTATTTTTTTCCAATGACATAGGTGTTGTTTTAATTTTTAATATAATTTTCAAACACACAATTAAAAATATAAATATAAATGTTTAAATTTCAAAAGAAATATACCGCGCTATAAAAAATTGAGCTTTATAACCATATATTACTAGCTAACTATACTAGACTTCCAATTTTAAGATATTGAGAGTGACAAAAAATACTTAACTTCATAATGTTTTATTCAAATAATGAAATAAAAAAATTATAAAAAAAATTTGTGCTACTATATTGAAAATATAACATGTCTTCAAAAAATATTGTAATAATTATATCTCATTATCATATATGTGTGTGCAAATTTGTCACTTAATGTGCTATTTTGCACAAATAAACTAGTGTGTTACACATAAAGACAAAAATAATATATTTAATATTTTAATCAGTTTTTTAAAAAATATAATATTATTCTACACGCAAAATCCTTCATTTTGTATATTTACACTATTGCAAAATTTCAAACCAATGTATCACTTATCATGACTCAAACTTGCATAAAGTCTCATTTTTGAGAAAATGCACGTTACTTCTCTATATAAAAGTTGGTCACATGTTTGTGCACTCACTCTTTAGTGTTATTTGGTGTCATATTGTTGTTGATATTCAACACAAGTAATTTCATAAGAAGTGGTATCAAAGATTTGATTTGGACTAAAATCTTTTCAAACCCCTAATTTTGAAGATTCAGATATAACTCCCAATATGTGGTGATTTTCTCTATTTTTTAGGTAAAGTGGTGAAATCATTCAGGTAAGGTTCTCTCCAAATTTCAAGATAATTTGACCTATTTTACACACATTACATCCAGTTTAGGGTTTTTCATAAATTTACTCCATAGGCTGCAATTTTTTAGAATGTTTCCAAGTTTCTTATACTTTAGGAATGCTTACCAATAATTAATAAGGGTTAGTTCTATATGCTTTTCTCTATTCAGAAAAGAACCATACAAAACCCTAAAAACTAAATTCTAAAATCCTCAATCCCAAGGTGCAGGCACACTTATTAAAAGATATCAATGAACACGTATAAGGTCCTTTCATGGGTGTTAGTCTCATCATGGTCATATGTGGTAGGATGATTGTGCATTTATCCTTCAATAATGATAAGATCGGGAAGGAGATCTTCTCATGTTCATGGAGAGCTCTTATTGATTCCTAGGTCTATAGAAATTTCACTTCCTTGCAGATGAGTAATCTTTTGGTTTTTTGGATTTCAGGTCTTTTTGTGAGGAGGTTTTTGTTGTTTGGCCAAATGGCTGGTGATGTTGTCAGAATTGAACCTACTGACCTCGAAGGGGTCATGCCAGAGGCTATGGCTCTATTTGATAGCAATGGATTTAATCCCTTTCTCAATTTTTTTGAAGGGCATTATGAAAGTCTTAGCAAAGATTTTGCTAGCGCATGGAAAGCAACCAAAAAAGGAGCGGTTGTTGAAATAAAGGGGATAAATATGGAGATCACTGTGGATTTGGTGGCCAAAGTGATGGGCATCCCTGTTATGGGGAGGGAGGTCTACAAACCAAATAAGGAAGCCTCTGAAGAACTGAATCTCTTCCTTAAAGGTAATGAGAATCTTACCTCCCATTTTGTTGGTTACCTTTGAATATCTCTTCCTAATCCTTATAATGAGGTGGCTCTCACCATTATTTAATTTTTAACTTTGGAGGGTTGTCACAAGTGTATTTATGTATACCACCTCCCCATGCTAAATCATTTTAGGTGGGGATAGGATTTTAGTTTTCCCTACTTTTTGTTTCGCTCCCTGTGTGCCTCTATTTCATAGTTCAAAACGAGAAGAATATCTTCCCTCTCCATCAAGGTTTAATCCTTTCCCTTGTAAAAAGAATCGATTTGGATATTGATAAAATTGGATCCCTTACCAAGGATCTGGAAGCTTATGCGGATGACACTGGATCGAAATCAGAGGATGAGGATTCGAGTGATGACACTAACTCTTGGGATGGGGACTCAGATGATGACCAGGATGGGGTAGAGATGGTGGTGGCCTAGAATCTTAAGGATTTGAAATCTAAGTAGGTCCCTTGTACTTTTCTATACACTAAGGGTGAGTCTAGTAAATAGGAAGCCAAGAACCCTATAAATTCTCAACTAGAATAACACTTCTAGGCTATGGGTCACGTCGAGCCTGTAAAAGGGGGAAAACCATTTGGCTAGGATGGCAGCAAATATTGAGGAACTCAAGGGTGATATGCGGCTCACTAAGAGCTTGGTTCAATTTTTGTATAATGACTGGCATAAGATGAAAGTGCAGGTGGAGGAAGCGGTCAGTAATGGGCATGGCGGAGAGATTGAGCTTTTAAAGGCCAACTTTGGTTTCATAACCAAAGAGATGGATCATGTTTGGGCTATCCTCCATAGCTACATGGAATGGAGTGTGGTCATGGTGAAATCAGCTCTGAAACACCTTCAAACTCTGGGGCAGCTCGTCAATTCCTACTGTGTCATGGATAGTCAGGGTAGGAAGAGAAGGGTGACCCCTGATGGTTTTGACTTGGGCACCTTGATGGGTAATATTGATGCTTTGGTGAAGGAATGGGTGAAGGTTCTGGAGGGGCTTGAAAATCCTATAAATTATCTGGGGTTGGATGTTTTGGTTTTTTATCGTCATTGATCCGGGTTGTTACTTTCATCACTGTTGTTAGTTTCTCTATGTTTTTTTGTTGTTGTTTGTTTCACTTCTCAAGATTCGAAGAGCTCTTATTACTAATAACTGTTATATTTTTTTTTTTGATGTTGTAGTTGTTTTATTATCTGCTCTCTTAGAGTGGTGTTGGTGTACAGGGTAGGGCCCCCTCAACCCTTTTTACCTATTATCAAAAAAAAATTCCTACCCTAGAATTTTTTAAAAATAGGTTTATTTTATTTTACTAAAACATAATTACATATTAACTTATGTAAACTAGGATGTACAACTGCTAAGTGAAATATGACACAATTAAATAGGGCAATAAATATGAAACCCTAAGCAAGAGGTATATAAAGAATGACTTAGCTGATTTACGCTTGATCCTAGTGTGCTTTGGACTGGGAAAACTATTGAACAAGAGATGAAAAATGTCTTAAATTCTCAGGATAAATTATGGGATGCATGAATAAGGCTAGACAGAGGTCCCCATGGATGGATAGGGGCACCTGGGTTCTTGAGACCTTTGTTGGTGTTGGTGATAAAAATTTTTAGGTGGACACACTTGTGGATTTCTTGCCAACGCTCTAGGAATCTAAGTCCCTCTACTTAACCATTGCAATTGTCGTATACGTGCATGCAGTGAGTAAAAGGTGAGTTTTTTCTTGGTGGCCTTGTCAACTAGGGATCCAACAAGGGCATTCAACTGACCTTGTGGAAAAGATAAGTAATTTCTTACTAGGGAGGAATTTGTATCTATAAAGTAGGGAAAGGGGAGTGAGAAATGAGTTAGGGGAACTAATGTTGCAGGTAGAAAATTAAGATTCCTGCACATACTAGTTAGAAACCTCAACACACGACATTTATGATAAGAAACAACCATGCTACATGGCAACAAGACCAAATAGAATTTATTGATCACAAAGTATGAAGAAACCCTTTAGTCAAAGAAATCTAGAAACTCCTTTTTCTTGTATTGATTTCTTAAACAAAATTTGTACATAGTGTGAGAATGGAATAAATTTGAGAGTCGAGGAAAGTATAAGAAAATGACTATCTCCTTTTCTTTCTCTAACTACAATGCACTCTTGAGTTTACAATATCAATTGCCAACCCTTTGAGATGGAAATGGATTTACAATTTATAGAGTAGACTCGATTCCTCATCTTCTTCATGACCCTCCATATGCCTTATTTCTAAATCTAGACTATTCATATTCCTATTAAATATTTAATTCCCTTTTATAAAATAAACGTGACTTCATTTACATTATGTTTCTAAAGACACTTTTAGGTGACTTAAAGACATATCCAAAAGTCCAAACCCCGACAAAGAATTAGAACATTTGAAGGGAGAGAAAGTTGGGGAAGAGGGAAGAGAGGGAAGAGGAGAAAAAGTTACCCTTGATGAAGTCTAATGATCCTCATTAATGGAAATCTTTGATGCAGTGAAGTTATGAATGTCCCATTGTTCCAAAACTACTCTTTGAGTGTGAATTACTATTTTTAGTAAATTCCCATATAGGATACTTACTATATTTAGTAAGAAGTGATTATTACTTCCTCTTGATCGTCTTGATGTGATGAAAATATTCATTCAATCCTACCCACATCGCCTTTGTTTTGACCACTTCTTGGGGTGACTTAGTATTTTAAGTAAGAAGGTCCGCATAAGGGACAAACTATTTTTAGTAAGTGGTCGTTTTAAGTGTTTTCTACTCTAGATAATCATTCTGGCTTCTTGGAGATCTTCAGTGCACACTACCTTTTTCATAGCCACTTTTGATGAAGGCTTACCAAAAATAGCAAACATGTGTAGGAAAGCTTACTATTTTTGGAAAGTAAATTTTCAATGCTTGGTTTGTGATGGAGTATAATTTTCTATACTCAGATCATTTTCGCGGTCACATCCTCCAAATTTCACTTGATTTCAACAACTAGAATGATTGGAAATAAATTTTAAGTTGGCAGTGGCTTTCGGAACGGAGCTCTCATTGTAGCCATTAATGGAGCTCAAAATTTTTAGGTCTAGTTTTTGTCTCTGTTTGTGATGAAAACAACTCCATTGTGATAGGTTTCTCATTTGGAGCTCGTGTGTAATTTTTTATCTTTTTTCCATTGTCGGA
Source organism: Taxus chinensis (assembly GCA_019776745.2). Taxonomy (NCBI): domain Eukaryota; kingdom Viridiplantae; phylum Streptophyta; class Pinopsida; order Cupressales; family Taxaceae; genus Taxus; species Taxus chinensis. The sequence continues at coordinate 645,690,176 of CM034147.1, read as the reverse complement.
ATGATGGGAAATCTGACAAATGTCAGTGATGCATGAAGTGAGGATTTTGTTGGAACAAATTACTCAAGGAATAATTTGACCTCCTATTTTTTACATCTTGATCACCTTAAAAAAATTGGTAGTCTATAAAAGACACCATCTTGATCCAACTTGTATTTTGAAAGATATGAGGATTTTCCAATTGGGTGACTTCGTAGTCATTTGGAAAAAATATTTGTCTTCTCTCATATATTCATCATTTGGATCAAATTTTCTCTGATATTACTGTGATTTCATGTAGTGGAGTATTTTTGGGCAAAGGATGATCTAGTTTGGAGAAACAATGGTTGACCAAGTGTCTTAACAAGCAAGAACAAGGCCATGGCATGATGAGGAGGCGTGAAGGAGAATTGAGGGGGGAAATGAATAAGTGTCAGTTTTAAATATTAAAAAAATGCACATGAAGGGATTGGGTGAATTTTTATGTCCCTGACGGCCCTAAAATCAAAGGTATTTGAGAAACATCACGTTCAATGATGAGAAATACAGTGACAAGTGGCATCAATTTGATGACATGGAGTTAGAGCTAGAAAATCAACATTGAGGAGCTGGAAATGAGTCACATGGGTGACCAAAAGTCTCTCCTAGAGGGATGGGTGTATTTTTCAAGGATTGATGTCCATGACCTCTTAGGGATGTGAGGGACATCAAATTACATGGTAGTCCTAGAGTTGACACGTGGCAGAGATCCGACGACAAGGGATTTGAGCTCTAAATTACAACCGGGGGCTGAACTGGCAATCCTGATGGTCGTATGGGGTTTCATAGGTCACATGGGGGCTGGGTGCATTTTTCCAAGGTTTATTTACGTGACTTTTAGGGACGTTAGGGACATAAAATCCTACTAGGATCCTAGAGCTAACACGTGTCCTCCCAAAATTTGGCTAAGTCCCGAACTTGCTCCAAGAGGACAACTTGCGATGATGATATCTTGAGCTCCCAATGGAATTTTTTCAGAAAATGTTTATATGATCCTAACTTTAAATGACCTTTTGAATCCAACAGGTGGGGTATAATGTCTTTATTCATTCCATTTTATCCCTTAAAAAATCATATTTTTTATTTGGTACTCCACGTGTGCCTGAGAAAATCTCGCCTGTATACCTAATGATGCACCAAAGTTTTGTAAAAATATTATTTCACCATCAGGTAGGGCTTGGAATTTTCTTTCTCAAGATTTTTTTTTTTCTCCTAACTCCATCTAGAGCTCCCAGAATCACCTTCCGAAGCTCAGCCATTGTTTTGGCTTGTGCACTGACTAGGCCTGTGAACCCTAATTCTGGTGAAACTACCCCAACTTCTTTGAGCCCTTCCAGAATCTTCTTGAATCATCTCCATGATGTCCCAAGACCTTTGAATCACCTCCACATCCACTTAGGCTCTTCTTCTCCACTCCTTGGGGTTTCTCCAATCCCTCGGAAGGCCAGTGATAGCCCTTCCCACAACTGTCCTATAGCTTTACAAATGAACTCCTAAAATCACCTAGGGGGAATGAATGGAATTTCCTAAATCACCTAGGGGGATGAGATAACATTAATTGGGAGGTCACTTGGACTGACTGGACAGACCCGGGGTGTCTTGGAATGATAGGACATTGAAAAATTAACATAGGGGTATAGTTTTCATGCTCAGAAATTGTTAATTTCCTTATTGCACATTTGCATGACAACAACTGGCTCTAGCTTGGGGACATGACATGGAATGAGTGTGGAGAATACATGACATGAGGAATCCATAATATCAATTTTAGACCTGATATGATCTATTGACCAGTGCCTTATCCATTGGGCCTTGTAGAGTCATGTACAATTACAACAGAGAAAGAGAGTGAAAAATTAAACACACACACACACACACACAAAAGATGGAGAGGAAACACATGAAACATAAACACGAAGAGGAAAAACATGCAACAAAAAGGGAAACACACCTATAAATCACCTATGGTACAAGGTGGGGGACAACCTGCACTTCACTGAAGAACTTTTCATTCCTTAAAATTTACCCCTTGAGAGGCCAACACTGAGTGATGTTGTTCTGCAAGCCATTGACTGGTTCCAAAAAGTATCCTCCTCTCCTCAGCTTCTTATGAAAGCTAGGTGCTTTCACAATTATATGTACACTTTGTAGGAGTGATTCTACATGAGCTTACTTGATGCTCAGGCCTTCGCTTAGAAAGTCCATTGCCTTCATCCTCTTTGAAATTGGTTTCATAGTGCTAGTTTCATTCACATTTATCCACATAGATGATTCTTCACTGAGCATCCTATCACTACCCCAGGGATGATTTTCATTCAAATTACTTGAACATTCCAGATTATTTTCTTTCCCATTCTATGCTCATTGACCTCTTTTCCATGAAGAAACCTTAGACTTATCCTTTTTCCCTACTCCACTGTGAGGTGCTTGAGTACTGAAGGAAGGATTGGAAGTGACCTCATAATTGTCTTATATGGCCATGACATGAGTTAAGAGATAAGAATCAGCTTGGGGTCTTCCAAAAATTCCATTACATCCAATAGTCCTTTCAAAAATATCTCCTTTTTTACTTCCTGCATATCATATGTGTATGCCTTCGAAGAATTTTTATTTTACAGCTCGAGGAAACTATCTAGAGGGATTATTGATTATCTTAGGAACCACTACATTTTATCACTCCTTTTTCCATAAGAAGCTTCAGCTTCAAAGGCCTCAAAACTTCATTATTCAATTTTTCATCATGGAAAGATTCTTCCTCTTCAAATGGGAAAGAAAATACCTTGATTTCATCATTGTATCCACCAATCATTGGCTCAGGGGGGGAATCATATTTCTCATCTTTCTTTGTTTCAACATGGCCCACCTTCACATTGATTGAATCTTTCAAATCAGATTCATCTTATCTTGTAGGTTCATGGATTACATCAGGAGTTCAAGACTCAGCTCAGGATCTTTTAGTTTCTTCTGTGACACTAAGCAGTTCTTGTAGAGATAGTTCTTTCAAACCTTTCAAGGGTTCATCACAAGATGGTATTTTCTCTCCATAGATAGCCTAGATGAGGTCATCTTCATCCTAAAATGGGAATGAGAATAACTCCTCATCATGGATAAGCACATAAGATGATTTTTCTGCTTGAAAATAATCAAGAACCATTTCCTCTTCTTCATGGTTTGCATCATCTTGTGAATTCAAAGCTTCCCTCTTGTAACTCAAATCTCCTCAATGATTCTTCAAGGTCCATGCCTCTCTGGGAAGGCATGTCTGGCCCTATCAAGATGGTAATATCCTCTTCCTCCTTACAAAGTGATTCATCACTTGCTATCTTGGTACAAAATGTTAGCTTCTGGGCTTCTGAACTTTTGTACCTGTACCTCATCTTCTTCTTGAGAAGAAATTTCTCCATGTCTCCCTTCACTGGTATGGTTGTGACCAATTCATCTGAATTTTCCCTCCTAAGTCTTACAGAAACTTCTATAACAACATTCTGAATGAAGTTAGGACGTTTGTTACCAAAATCATCACTAGAAATTTTCTTGTCTAGAAATCTGGTGAGAGCCACCTGTGCATCTTTGACCTTCCCTACAAGTGGGACCTCTTTTGACTCCAAAGAGTAACAAAAGACACTAGGTGGAGTCATGGTACTTTGAGAGCTTGGTGACCTTTCATGTTGTCTGAGACAACCTTCTATTATGTAATTTTTCACATATTCTCCAACAAGAAGGGAGATGTAGAAAGGATCGAACTTGTCAGTCTTGGATGCACTTAAGGAAAAAATGTTCTATGAGGGAGGTGTAGGTGGGTTTTTCAACATGCCTTTGGAACTAGAATTTATATCATTGGGTGTTAGACTACCACTCTTGATATATTAGACGAACCTCTCAAATTGTTTAGGATAGAGTCACAAATATTCAATTTCAGTAATTTGGAATTTTGCTTTGTTTACATATTCTATGAAATCAAAAGGAGAAAATATGATGAAGGGACTTTTTGGATTTAGGACATTTGGAAGGAGGAGTATTCCTTTGGGGAATGGAGGGTATTTTGAATGGTATACTAGGAGATTTCAAAGTACTAGATTTTACAGGAGAAGATTTACTTTAGACTTGGAAGAGGCATCAAAATACTTACTTGGGATTGCGGGAGCCTTCTTACTTGCTACAGGATTAGGCTTCAACAATGCAGACTCCATGGAGGGTGGGACCAAAGATCCTGGACTGATTATTTTGTTTTATCGAGTTCCAAAGAGGATCTTTAGTCTTATTTTTCTTTACAGTAGTTCTTTATTAGAATGAGAATGAGTGAATACCACACATGAGAAACTAGGTGCAAATCTTCTTCATTCTTCATCACCTCCAAAATACTCATAGAATCTGATTTTTGTATCATTCTCAAACTCATCACTCTAGGAAATCTCTTTTGGTTCAATCTCCTCTTACCCTTACTCCTACAATTTGCATTGATAGGTGGGGCCTCCAAGGCAAGCCTTCAGGGTGCTCCTTACAATCTGATTTCCATTTCTTCTTTGAGAAGAAACTCGTTCAAATATTTCCCTCTTCAATGATTTCATCTCATTCACCAATTTTTGTAGCAATGGATGGATTTCTCTCATCTCTAGGATGTTGTGTCTTTCCCTTTGATGGATTCTTGATCTTTATGGAGAGGATGAGATCATCATCAAGTTCAATGGCCATCCTTTGTGCTTCTACAATGTTCCTTGGTTGAACTCTTCATAGGAGAAATCCTACCTCTGGTGATTGAGCATTGATGAATAATCTCTTGACATTGTTTTTCAGATGGAATATCCTCTTCAGGTATCTTGCGAAGCAACCGTTTGAAACGAGCCATGAAGTCTCTCATAGTTTCATTTTCTCCTTTCTTTATTTGTGCCAATTGAACTAAGGAGGTCTTAACAGTCCTCAGTAAATTTGAATCTTTCCTCGAACTTCCTTTTGATGTCATTCCAGCAAGTGATGGATTGGGAAGGTAGGAGGTAGAACCATTCTATTGCTTTTTCTTGGAGAGACTCCATGAAATATCTTACAGGACATCTTCATGTTGGACACCAAGAATCCCACATGATGTGGTGAAGGCACAATATGTGTTCTTCAGGATGTTGTGTTCCATCACCTTTGAAATTTGGAAATTTCTTGTGGAAACTTTTGGTAGATCATGAAGAGGAGGTTCAAGAGCTAAGTGGGCCTGTATTTCTTCCCCATGGAACAATGGGTTGGGGTATTTCTACTTCATCTTCCATTTTCATTTCTGACTTCTGATTCAGCTCTTACTTCTACAAATTCTTCTTCAAATTCTTTATCTTTCGAGGACTCAATGCTTAAGGTGATGGAAAAATGGGAGAATTTGAAGGGGGAGTATCAATAGGAGTTTTGATAGGATTTCTAGGTGAACTTCTTGAAGATATCCAAATGAAGAGGAGGCTTGAGAGAAGAAGTATGTATTATCTCTAATTCATTCTTGCTGATTTTTCAAAGCCTCGAAATTGGAATCAACAATACCTCTCGACCTACTCAACCTGGTGTATCTTCCTTCAACCAATTTTTGAAATTCTTAAAGTGGGAATGTAAAAAGACACTGTGGAATATGAAAGGTCACATTGAAATAAATTGACAGTGTATCTTTCAAGTAATGGATTTTCATGAACTCTTTTTTTCTGGTTTTTTCAATATTTGATTTTTTTTTAATTTTTCGACCTTGTGGTCATATTTTGGGTGCAGATGTTGCTAAATCTACCCCAAGGTGGGCACCAAAAATTGTTGGCGAGAAAATTTTTGGGGTGGAAAAAATTGTTGATTTCTTGCCAACGCTCTGGGAATCTAAGTCCCTCTACTTAACCAGTGCAACTACTGTCGTATATGCATGCATGAGTAAAGGTGGATTTTCCTGGTGGCCTTTGGCTAGGGATCCAACAGGGGCACTCCACTTACCCTGTAGCAAAGCTAGCAATCTCTTGTTTGGGAATAATTTTTTTTAGAAGATTGGGAAGGGGAGTTATAATATGAGGCATGAGAACTAATGTTGTAAGTAGAAAATAATATTCCTGCACACACTAGTCAGAAATTTCAACACATGCATTTATGGAAGAAACAACTCTACAAATAACAACAAGACCAAATATAATTTATTGATCACAAAGTATCAAGAAACCCCTTAGTCAAAGAAATATAGAAACTCCTTCTTCTTGCCATTGATTGCTTAAACCAAAGTTTTACATAGTGTGGGAATGGAAGAAATTTGAGAGTGGAGGAAAGTAGAAGAAAATGGCTATCTCCTTTTCTTTCTCTAAGTACAATGCACTCTTGAGTTTACAAGATCAATTTCCAACCCTTTGAGATGGGAATGGATTTACAATTTATAGAGTAGACTCGACTCCTCATCTTCTTCATGACCCTCCATATGCCTTATTTCTAACTTTAAACTATTCATATTCCTACAAAATATTTAAGTCCCTTTTATAAAATCAAAGGTGAATTAATTTACATTATGTTTCTAAAGTAACTTTTAGGTGACTTAAAGGCATATTAAAAAGTGGAAACCCCAATGAAGAATTAGAAAATTTGAAGGGAGAGAAATTTGGGGGAGAGGGAATAGAGAGAAGAGGAGAATATGTTACCCCTGATGAAGTATGATGATCCTCATTAATGGAAAGCTCTGATGTGATGAAGTTCTGAATGTCCCATTGTGTTAAAACTACTCTTTGAGTGTGAATTACTATTTTTAGTAAATTCCCAGATGGGAGACTTACTATTTTTAGTAAGAGGTGATTATTGCTTCTTCTTGATCATCTTTATGTGATGAAAATATTCATTCAATCCTACGCACACTGCCTTTGCTTTGACCACTTCTTAGGGTGACTTACTATTTTTAGTAAGTACCCATATAAGGGACTTACGTATTTTTAGTAAGTGGTCATTTTAACTATTTTTTTCTCTAGATAATCATTCTGGATTCTTGGAGATCTTCAGTGCACACTTCCTTTTCCATAACCCTTTTGATGAAGACTTATGAAAAATAGAAAAGCATGTGTAGGAAAGATTACTATTTTTGGAAAGTGGATTTCCAATGCTCACTTTTTGCTATGGAGTATATTTTTTATATTTTCTCATCATCGTAGTCACGTCCTTTTAATTTCACTTGAATTCTCCCATTATAATGATTTGAAATAAATTTTGAAATTTTAACCTAACAGTGGCTTCGGGCATGGAGCTGCCATAGTGGCCATTAATGGAGCTCAAAATTTGTAGGTTTATTTTTTGTCTTTGTTTACAAAAAAACAAATCCATTGAAATAGGTTTTTCATTTGGAGCTTGTGTGCAAGTTTTTAGCTCATTTTCCATTGCCAGAATGATGGGAAATCCAACGAATGTGAGTCGGTGCATGAAGTGAGGAATTTGTTGGAACAAATGATTATGGGCACCATTTACCTCCCATTTGTTGCATCTTGATCACCTTGAAAAATTTGAGTATTGCAAAATATTCATCTCGATCCGACTTGTATTTTGCAAGATATGAGGATTTTCCAATCGGGTGACTTCGTAGTCATCTAGAAAAAAATCTTCATTTCTCTTTGTTATTCATCATTTCAATGTAATTTTACTCTAAGCCTTACATATTTTAACAAGGATTGGATAATTTTTGAGTCATGGAGATGCTATTTTGGAGTGGAAATGGTGGACCCCAGGGTATCTGGAAAGCAAGAACAAGAATGGGATGAGGATATGTGAAGGAGAAATGAGGGGGGGAAATGACTATAGTGCCAAATTTAAATATTCAAAAAATGCATGCCAAGGGGATGGGAAAATTTTTATGTCCCTAACATCCCTCACCTCAAAGGGACATGAGGTAAGATCAGTATTCCATGGTGAGGTCAACCACATGAAGGTGACACGTGGCATTGACCCAACGGTAGGGAATGAGTGCTCCAAAATCAACTTTAAAGCACTGAGGGGCTAGAAGTGGGTCACATGGGTGACCAAAAAGTATCTCCTATGAGGGATGGGATAAAATTTTTGAAGGTTTGATTCTCCCTGACCTGTGAGAGACGTGAGGGACATCAAATTCCATGGTGGTCCTGGAGTTGACATGTGGTAGAGATCTGACGACAGGGGATTTGAGCTCCAAATTCCAACCTCACCCGGGGTTGAACTAACAATCCTGATGGTCGTATGGGGTTCCAGAGGTCACATGGGGGCTGGGAAATTTTTTCCAAGGTTGATGTACCTGACCCTCAGGGACATTAGGGACATAAAATCCCACCAAGTTCCTAGAGCTGACATGTGTCCTCCCAAAATTTGGCTAAATCCTGAACTTACTCTTAAGAGGACAACTTGCAACGATGATATCTTGAGCTCCCAATGGAATTTTTATAAAACATTTTATATGATCCTGAACTAGAAATGATAATCATGGCTTTTAATCAAATGGTTAAGGTCTAATGTCAAAAAGATTCATCCATTTGATCCTCTGAAAAATTAGGTAAAAGGATTGGTTTAGCTACTCCACTTGTGCCTCAGAAAATCTACCTGAAGACCTAATGCACCAAAGTGTTGTGAAAAATATGATTTCACCATATTATGGGCTTAGAATTATCTTTTTGAAGATGTTTCTTTTTTCTCCTAACTCCATCTGGAGCTCCCAGAATCACCTTCCAAAGCTCAACGTTATTTTGGCTTGTGCATTGACTAGGCCTGTGAACCCTAATTCTGGTGAAACTACCCACAACTTCTCTGAGCCCTTCCAGAATATTCCTGAATCATCTCCATGATGTCCCAATACCTTTGAATCACCTCCATGATGTCCCAATCCTACTCCACATAGGCTCTTCTTCTCTATTCCATGGGGTTTCTCCAGTCTTAGGAAGCCCAATGATAGCCCTTCCCACAACTGCCTGTAGCTTTGCAAATGAACTCCTAAAATCACTTAGGGGGAATGAATGAAATTTTCTAAATCACCAGGGGGATGAGATAACGTTAATCAAGAGGTCACTTGGACTGACTGGAACCCTGAGGTGTCTTGGAATGATAGGACTTGAAAAAATTAACACATGGGTATAGTTTTCATGTTCAAAAATTGTTAATGTCTTTGTTGCACATTTACATGACAACAATCAGGCACTTGTGACTGCACAGATGGTTAGAACTTGATCTGTACTATGTAATGTAGCCAAATTAAGAACAAACCAGATATACTACAAATAATATGAACTCCAAAAGAAAATAGATCTCCTTCTTTGTTATCAAATAATGAATTACAATGTTTCCTAAATAGGAAAACAACTCCCAACTCGAGTTGCCAAGTAAGCTCTAGCTAACTTTGACTAAATCTACTCTAGGTGGCAGAAATTACTATTTTTAGCAGTTTACTAGAACCTGCTATTCTTAGTAAGTTCACATGCTTATTCCTACAGGATCAGAAATTGCCATGCATCTTCTACATCCCTAAATTAGAGGAATTTCCAACTTTCTAACTCATAATGCAATTAATAGACTAAAATTAACTAATGCTCAAAAATAGGAAAAAACCGAACTATAACTTAAATCCTAATTTTCGGCCTCAAGATGGCGGATTTAGGGACAAAAAACATGTCAAAAAATTTCCCCAATTGGTAGGGCAGGTTGCCGCTGTGTTCGTCTCATCGAAACACGTGGTTTCAAAAAAAAATGGACTCAAATGGACACTCGGAGCTCAAGTTATGACCTTGTCAAGTTCCTGCTAATACTGGCGCATCACTATGTCACACAAGTGTCACAAATATTCCATGTTTATCATCTGTGTGTCATTATTTAATCACTGAGTGTACCTGTAACCTGTAAAAAATATATCACATCAAAATCCTACAAACCACATCAAATTCAGAAAGAAAGATGCAGAATGGGGAGTAAGACTGACCCCGTCGATCACCTTGAGAGTGAACATACAATCAAGCGCTGCAATATATCTTCGACTCCATATATTTCTAGTAAGTGTTTGAAAGAATCATGCCCTTGGATGCCTTTGTGCAAGTGTACTCGATGGTGGGTTATAGCTAGATGTAACAATGTAGATAAAATGCGTGGATAGAAAAATGAACTTCCCCTTCCTATGTTGTATATATAGAAAATGTAGTCCCTTTTCCCTTGAATGATTGCTATATGGATTCCTTGAAGTGCTTTAGGTTCCTTTGGATGCAATATTGGGTGATGATAGTATATGTTTAGTGCTTGTTCCTTCATTTTGATCAAATAATTATGTATTTATATGATTATTTTATTTTAATTTCATAATTAACAACCAAAAGGCTAACCCATAAGTAGAAAATATGCCCAAAAGATTAAAGAGACCTAAAATAAATGAGTAAGGTTGAAAAGGGTAGGGGGTGCCCATAGGGGACATGGGCGCATGGGCATTCCTTTCCTTGTTAGGAGCTAGTGTCTGGAGTCATAACAGATAAATAAGTAAAACATCGACTAGGATGTAGGGTGTGTAAGACCAAATAGAAAACAAGAAACACATAAAAGAGGCCAAGGACAATCGTCAATTACTAGTTTTCTTACTTAGGAATCACATAAATGCTAGTATGTGTTTAGGACCTAGAAATTTACCCAAGTGCGTGATTTAGTGTCTACACCCTAGTCCATGTACTTGTATTCCAAAACCCTATATCATCAAAAGGAGAAAAACTATAGCTCAAGGGAAGGATCAAGTTACTCCATGAATGAACATAAATGATGAAGATATGGACTTTGAATATTAAACTTCTAGGGTAATAGAGCTAGTCACTCAACTTTGGGAAAAGGTTAAAAATATGGTGAATAAGGATGAACTTACCCACAATATACAAGAATTACATGGTGGCCTCAACCATAATCTTAAAACATTTAAGGGTGGCCTTAACCATTATCTTCAATCAATGAAGGAGAATTTGAATGAGTGAAGGGTAAAATAAGAGAGGATTTTGAATCATTGAATAAGTATTTGATTTCCATTACTCATTCATGATGAATGACATGAATTACCATTCAATTCACATGGGTTCCTCAAGTAATGCAGAATCAAATTAAAATCACACCAACCAAGGTGAATCGTCGACACAACCCAATGGATATTCCAACTAGTGGTAGAACATGATTCCTAAAGTGGAAATGCACAAGTTCAATGGGATTTATATGGTCACCTGGATCAACCAAATAGAGGGTTTTTATCTACATAAAATCCCAAGTGGAAAAGAGGTGGTAATGAAATCCTTGTATTTGGATCCAAGAGAGTTCATTTGGTATATATGGATGTGCAATAAAAATAAAAATAGGGGTCTCCCTATTACCTGGTTTATGCTCACCGATGAGCTCCATACACAATACAATAATAATGTTATACAGAACTATTTTAGCCAAATATCCAAGCTACAATAGATACTAACGGTCAAATATTATATCCAGTAGTTCCAAAATCTATCTTTAGTAGTGGACGACATCTATCTTGTGTAGAATCAAGAATAACATCCAATTTTATGTTCACCTTGTTAATTCAAGTTCAATATTATAATCCATGATAGTTTCTCCTCACGTGGAGGAAAGACATCTAGTATAACATATGGGTCTTACTACTCATAAAGAACACATGATTCCAACACCATCATTTCCCCAATTCACATGATTGAATCCTCCATGAATTGAAGAGAAATGAGAAAAATGCCTATGTTATAGTTTTGTTAGCAAGTGGAGAAAGGGATATAAGTATCTTGGGAAGAAATTATTCTACATTAAGGGTCCTAATGAGGAATATGACGAGGAGGAAGAAAATGGTGAAGAGAAAGAGGTTTATGAGATTAATACTGAAGAATATCAATCAACTATCTCTTACCATGCCATTTTAGGAATTAGCACCCCATAAACCCTCAAGGTTGTTGGGTTCATGAAGAAACAATGGTTAATAACATTAATTGAAGACTAGAAGTACTCATAACTTCATCAGTCATAGGTTGGATTTATGCTTAATTTTCTTCATTTATCTCACCCCAAAGTTTCAATTCATGGCTACAAATGGAGGTAAAGTTGATTTTTAAATAAAAATCATAATATTAAGTTATCCATGGTATATTAATTTCTAGAATGCCTCATGTATTCCATTTGAATGTGGTGTGTAAACATTGTGTTAGGGGTCCAATAGCTTACTACCTTAGGAGTTGTTGAGATGAAATTCCAGGATTTGTTCATGCTGTTCTATTTCGGAGGTAGGAGTTTCTAGTTGTGTGGGATGAAGGTGAAAGATCTAAAATTGGTAAGTTCTTATCAAATGCAAAAAAATATTAAGGGTGTATATGGGTTTATGGTACAACAATTTTCACTAGAAGATCAATCATCAAAATATCCTATATCACCATATCTATAAGAAATTATTAATGAGCATTTAGTTGTTTTTTGGTTATGCCAAAAGGGTTACATCCCAAAAGAGATCACGATCATGTTATTCAATTAGTAATAAGAAGCCAAAAACCCCATATTTGACATTATTGGCACCCTTATTTATAGAAATGAGATTGAAAATATGGTATAGGAATGCCACAAGTAGGAATTATTCACCACAATCAAAGTGTTTATTCTTCTTTAGTGGTGGTGGTATGAAATAAGGATTCAAATAAGTGCATGTCTTAAGACTATAGGGATTTCAAAAAATACACTTTACATGATAAGTTTCCTATTCCTATAATTGAGGATTTGTTAGATGAGTTACATGGTGGTGTTTATTTTACTAAATTATATCTTTGAGCGATATGTCATAAAATTAGAAATTGTGATGAATATATTCATAAAATAACATTTAGGACACATGAGGGCCATTATGAATTTATAGTAATGAATTTTGGCCATACAAATTGACCATTTGCATTTTAGAGTTTGATGATTTCAATATTTTAGACATTAATATGAAAATTTGTCCTAGTATTATTTGATGATATATTAATCTACAACAAGACATGGGATGAACACCTACATCACATCAATGAGGTTATAGACACTCTTAAACAACAAAAAATTTATGTTAAGTCCTCTAAGATTATTTTTAGAGTCATGGAGGTAAAATACTTGGGTCATATCATTTCTTATGAAGGTGTTAAAAATAGATTCTCACAAGATCTATACCATGGTGGATTAGAATATTCATAAAACCATTAAAAACATCAAAGGATTCTTAGGGATTACGAGCTACTATCCCAACTTTTTAAAGAATTATGGTAGAATTATAACACCACTTACAACTTTATTTAAGAAATATTATTTTAATTGGAATGAGGAAGCAACCTCAGAATTTGAGACACTAAATAATGCCATGTCTACTAATCCATTTTTGGCCACCCTAAATTTCTCCAAAAATTTCATTAATAAATTTGATGATTTAGGGTATGCCATAGCTGCAATACTCATGTAAGAGGGTGAGATTTTTTAACTCAATGGTAAGAACCTATAATAACCAACTTAGGAAAAGTAAATGATTGTTATTCTTCATGTAGTCAAATAATGGAGACCATATGTTATGGGTCATCACTTCAAGGTGAAGATATATTATGAAACTTTGAAATACTTCGTGAAACAATGACTATCATATAAAGAAACACATAAATGGGTTACAAATATGTTTGTATATGAATCTGAGATAATTTATAAGAAAGGCAAGGACAATGTGGTAGTTGATGCACTATCCATAAGAGATGAGTCCACAAAAACATTATTATATTCCATGTCCATATTATAGGTAGATTGGGTAGATTAGACAAGGTTAGAATGATAGAATGACACATAGAACCACACTCTCATCCAAAATATCCAATGTTGGAATATGTAATGGTTGTGGGGATTCATTTATGTTTACCCCTTTTACATCATTGGGGGTTAATTTAAGTTGACCCTATTTATACTATTAATAATGAAATTCATTTATATTGGCCTCAATAAGAAATTAATATATATATATATATATATATATATATATATATATATATATATATATATATATATATATTACTATATTACAATTACCTATGTTTATTAGAAAGGGCTGTAATGGTATGGTCCCAACGGGTGCAACCAATTACCCCACTACATAAACACATTTAACCTTTATAACTATTTACACATTGCAAGATACACTTATTAGATTCAGACATTCGTGAGAGATATTGCGATGTGAAAAAAGAGAAGTGAGAAGAATATATGATGGGTTCTAATAGTATGTAATATCAACTGGTTGTATGTTCCTCTTTAATATTTCAATACAATATGAATAGAGCTTCTGGTGGGGTTTTCACCCTTAAGAGTTTTCCATACATAAATTTGTGTTCATTGTGTGTTGTTTTTTATTCATGTTACATTTAAATTTTTATTTAGAGTTAATAAATGAACTTATATAATTCTTTGATCACATAAACTATATGGTTGTTAGTTATTATGACATAATATCTATTTATACCCTTATTAGGTTATATAAAATCTAGATTGGTGAGTTAGGTACACTAAAGGATGTAAAGAGAGTTATAGGAGGTTATTCTGATTAATTAATTTCTAAGATAAATTATATAGTATCATAAAAATGCATTAATTTTTGTAACTAATATATAACATAAGATATGAACTTGAAAACTCAAGGGGATGAGTACACTTAGTTGTTTACAGATAGATTTGGGAAGTTCTACATGTGAAGAATTCTTGAGATCTAAGATTGAGGATCCTTTATTCCTATAACTGTGACCAAAAATTGACCTAGAGTAGGATTGTACAACCATATAAGGATCATTTGTATGGTCTTGAACCTATTGTACAATATTGGATCTACTTGGATTCAGGCTCTATAACTTTTAGGGAATGTCTCCTAATTAGAAATGTATGTCATTATCAAACCCTAGTTTTCAGTCATATTTCAAAGCCTTCTAATTTTTTGAATAAGATCTCAAACCATAATGATGGGTGGGAGACCCTATAACAAAAATATTAGTTGGTTTTTAGGAAATTCCATGCACTACCAATGTTTTTGATAATCCTAAGAGGCACATAATAACATATAATTTTCCACCTAACATGTGATATTTGAATGTATGAAACTAGGATTTACAAAATTCTTTGAAAATGCTTGAGTTGAGTTAGGATCTTGCCAAAATACTTAGGGAAGGGATGTTTGAGTGCTTATAGATGAGAGATATTGATTGCTTGACATGGTAAGAAGCTTTAAACATGTAGTGATTACTTCCATAATGAATGTGCATTTGATTTTTCAATATTTGGGGAGCATGTGGTGTATTTTTCAAGAGTAAGGAGTGAGTGTATCAATATAATGCCACAAGATTTATAAGTTAGCAAATGAGATAGTGTTAACTTACTTATACATGGTTGCAAAGGCAAATTATCAAATAAAGGAATACCTGGAGGGAGTAAAGGACCCATCGAAGAATGTGAAAATGAAAGTAGATATGGAGGATATGTAGGTGAAAAATGATAAAAATAGGTCAAGACTAGATATAAACTCATAACCAAATTATACGACCTTGACCATGGATAAGAAACCTAAAAATTGGAGTTTACATCTTGTCTGTTGGGATTTTTCTATAGATATTATGTATTAAACTATGAGAATTTGTAAGCATATAAGTATGTATGAAAAAGATAGCTAGACTAGAGACATTAAGAAGTAATAAGAGGGAATTGAAAGGGTGTATTTATCTTAGCAAGAGTGCATTATCAAAACCAATAGTGTCAAAGAGTAAATTGCTAAATTTGAGAGTATATAGTATCAGATTCATTGGGTATTGTTTGAGATTTTGTAGGTTACAAGAAATGGTGTGAATATTCTACCATAATTTGTAGTGGTAGAAGAAATTAAAAAATTAATCCTCTATCTCTGACCCTATGGAAGAAATTTAAGTACTTGTATTATGATTTGTATGGTGGTAGAAGTAGTTTAAGTCAACATCTCTCATATTCCATATCCATATGTTCCTAGAAGAAGTAGATTAAAAAGAATACAAACACACTCATATATACTTATAAGCCTATTTTAATATAATACAAATAAAATAATTAAAAAAAAATATTATATTGTTTTGTTGCGTGTTGTAGAAGAAGAATTTGTTTCCGTCATTTTTCTTGGTATGCATCCTTACTTCTATATAACCATGTTCTCCTTTAGATCCCATTATATATTCTCTCTCTTTTGCAAAGGGAAACATATCCTTTGTTTTATTTGGTTGATCCTATATCTAAGGCATCCAAATGAAGATCAAGTAAACAAAACATCTTATTAAGAAAAGGTAAGAAAAACCTCAAACACACCCAAAAAATATGCAAACCCTAATTATGTGTTAAGAGGCCAATTTTTATTTTTCATTTTTTAAATATAATTTCTTACACCATAAACTATTATATCCTTGCATAGTTGATCTTGTTTGAGTTTAAAAATTACACTTTTACACCACTGACCACTGTAGCTTTGCATGACTGATCTTGTTTGAAATTGTCCAGTTTTTAAATTTTAGTTCTTACACTATTAACCACTTTAGCTTTTTTGACCAACCTCATTTGAACCCTTTGTTTGAAAACTTTTATATTAGAAAACAATTTTTAAATTTTTTTAGTTTAAGATAAAATCTATTTTTATTGCTTGGAAATTGATTTAAATTATGTGAAATTGTGTTTTTGTCCTTAATAGGTGTAAAAAATAAAAAATACATCATATAATAATTTTAATATTGATCAATATAAAATGGTAAATGGATCTTATTATAATATTTGAATAATTAGACTTAAGGATGAATTTATGGCTAAAATATTATGTGATAATGTTAATGGATGATGTAGAGATGTTATGCAAGAATATTTAAAACACCACTCTAAGAAAAAAATGACAAAAATGATTCCTATGGCTTGTAGCCCTCCTTGACCCATTGTCCTTAATAGATTTAAAAGAGCCCTATAAGGAACTCTGTCAAGTTTTCTGTACAATGAAGGTATTATACCTTTTCAAAACCTCTTAAATACATTGGAGGAAATCAAAACACATATAACTACCAAATTTAAGAAAATTTTACCAGTTCAAACTCTCACAATACAGATTTTGGTTTTAAAAGCCCTAGTTAAGGGTTTGACTGTCATGTCACAACCTAAGAAGAGTAATAATAGATTTTTAGGTTCTTTTTGAGTTTCAAAGGATATTGTAGTTTGTTTAGGGTATATTCTATCTCAATAAACCTTTCCAAATCAATAAATTTTCCCTTTCTACCAAATTTACACTTCAAAATGACGTTTTCTGAGTGGACTGTGTAATCTCGACAGTCTGTAACAGGGGTTCCAAAACAAGAATAAAACAAATTGAACACAACAAGTAATTATTAGTAACATAGAAACATACTTATTACTAACATGAATAATCATTTCTAAGGGTGAATTCAATAGTTCCTTTATTCAAAAGACATTCATGCACACAAATCTACCTGTAAAAATAACTATTTTTTTAACAAAGATGAACTAAAAACTTCTTGAAGCACCATATTATTCTTTTCATTCAAATTAATCTACCTCTAAATAGGAATTATAGCTTGATATATCCCCTAAAACTTCTACAACCGAATTTGGAGCCCTCTTATGAGCCTTCAAATCACATATTTAAGCATTAAGACCAACTTTTCTAACAAAGACTCTTAAGAACTTATAAAAAATCATATGTTATGACCCCTAGTTCCTTATAAGGCCTATTCCAAGTATTCCATATCTTATTTTCTCCAAAAAAACAAATTGTAACAACCTAAACAAGCCAAAAATCATTCCCAAATTCAAATGTGTACTTTGGTAGGAGAAGCCAAAATTTGAATTTTTGAACAGCTATACCTAAATTAACACCATGAAATAAACCATAGAGATTATCTAAAGACTTAAATACCTTCTACAGTAACATTCAAGCCAAAATTGTGATGAAAAACTAAAATTTCAAGATTTGGAGAGATGTTCCTACATCATACTCCCAAGGGGAAAATAAAAAAACTCAGGGATTGTTGTTCATGAGTTCTTCCAAAATTTTCCCACGCTACTTGATGTAATTTTATAACATCCATTTAACATCTTAAAATTAATAATGCTTTCACTTAACTAGGTACTGGTAGTACAACTTGCCTCTAGTCTTCTTGATCTCTTTTTTGTCCAAAATGTACTATATTTCCTTATGACATTTGGCAATTGATCCATCTAATCTTAGCCTATTGTATCTACCTCTTATTGTATACTTTCACTTTTCTCACCTTCTTTATAAGGGTATAAGTATGAATAATTTAAAATTGGGGATATGCCTACTCCATTATGCAGTTCTATTTCATATGCATTACTAGCAAAATTCCTTAGTACCTTGGAAGGACATATTTTTTTATATTCAACATATTATATTCACCATTTGGGAATATTTTATCTCTAAGGTGAACTAATAATAAGTCACCAACTTTAAAATTTACTTCCCTTATCTTCAAATATGCTTGTTTCTTGTACTTCTCCACACTATCTTATAATTTCTTTCTCACTTGATAATGAACCTCTTGCATAGTTGCTGAAAACTCTTCACCCTCTGCATTCCTCTTCTCCATTTGGATAATGTATCCTTACTCAAACACACCCCTAGGATCCATCCCGTATACCACTTGGAAAGGAATTATGCCTATGTTGTTGTTTAGTGAGTCACTGTAAGAAAATTCTGCTTGGGTTAGTACAAGATCCCATTACTTGGGATTGTCCTTAGATAAGCACCATAGTTGGTTCCCCAAACTCCTATTAACCACCTCCATTTGACCATAAATATGTGGATTGTAAGATGAGATAAAATAGAGATTATTTCCTAGATTTATCCACAATGACCTCCAAAATTATCCTAGGAACTTGGTGTCTCTATCTGAGACTATGCTCATTGGAAGTCTATGAAGTCTTATAGCCTCCTTAAATAACATCCCTCCTACATGATTGGTATCACTTTTTTTTATGACGAATGAAGTGTGCCACTTTTGAAAACATGTCCACAACTACATAAATAGATTCATAACCCCTTTGTGTTCTAGGAAGTACCATTAAAAAGTCCATACAGATGGAATACCAAGGCCTATTTAGTATTGGTAGGGGCTGATACAAACTTGTATTTGTACTTATTCATTTATCCATTTGGAAATTTGTACATCTATCAACAAAATTTCTTACATTTGTTTACATCCTAGGCAAAAAATAATGTCTAGTGAGTTGTTCCAAAGTCTTATCAAGCCCAAAATGGCATGTCATGCTTCCAGAATGCTTCTCCTTAATGATATTCTCCCTCACATAAATCTTAGGTACCAAAATTTGTACTCCTGTGAATATTAATCCATATTAAATTAGGTATTCTAACCATAGTTAGAAATTTTTTCTCATTTGCGGTTGATTACAAGTTATATAAGATTCTTTGAAGTCTTCATATTCCTCATATATATCCTTGAGTGAATCAATCCCAACACTCTCAAAATGAATTTCATATACCAACAAGACTCTCCTACTCAAAGTATCAACTACCTTATTACTTTGACCTTTCTTATTTTCGATGGTGAAGGGAAAGTTTTGCAAGTACTCTACTCATTTCATATGCCTATGATTGAGCTTGGGTTGATTACTAATAAACTGAAGTGCATGGTTGTATATATAGATGATGAACTATTTAGGCATTAAATAATGCCTCCATGCATAAAAATTTATGTCATAGGAAGAATAATTCTTTTCATCATTAGGATTTTCTATAAAATAAGCTATAGATCTATTTTCTTGACTCAAAACTGCACATATAACAACCCCACTTGCATCACACTTTACTTGGAAGACCTTGTTTAAATATGGTAGTTCTAGAATAGAATACTTTGTCAATATTTTATTCAAATAATGAAAATTATTCTCATCTTTCTCTATCCATAAAAATTTATTCTTATCTCCTTTTATGGTGTCAATTATTGGAGTAAAAAAATCACTAAAGTTTCTAATAAATTTCCTATAGAAACTTGTAAGACCATGAAAATTCCTTACCTCTGTAGCTTTTGTAGGTGTTGGCCACTCAAAATTTTGCTTCAATTTGTTATTTTCCATATTTATCATGCCTTGAGTAATCAAAAACCACAAGTACAACAACTATATCTTCATAAACTCACATTTCCTGAGATCGATCAACAATCTCTCTTCTTACAACCTCCTCGTGACTAGATGCAAATGATGCATATGTTCTTCTTTACTATGACTATAAATTAGTATGTCATATAAATAAACCATAACAAACTTACCTATGAAAGGTTTGATAACTTCATTCACGAGCCTCCTGAAAGTGCTTGGTGCATTTGAGAGACTAAATGGCATAACAATCCATTCATAGAATCCTTCATTGGTCTTAAAGGCCATATTTTACTCATCACCTTATCTAAACCTGATTTCATAGTACCCACTCTTGAGATCAATCTTTGAGAAGTAATTTTCTCCACAAAAACGGTCCATTAAGTCCTCCATTATAGGAAGTGGAAACCTATATCTGATTGTGATCTTGTTTATAGTCTTGGAGTCAGTACACATTCTCCAGTCACCTTCTTTATTTGACACCAACATTATATAACTATCATATGGGTTGAGGTTATCCTTGACCAATCCTTTATCTATCAATTATTTCTGTTGTCTCCTAATTTATTCATTCTCCTTAGGATTCATCTTATAAGCTAATTTTTTAGGAAAACTTGCTCCTGACACAAAGTCTATATATTGGATGATATCTCTCAATGGGGGTAAAGAACTAGGTAGTTAGTCAACTATAATGTCCACAATTTATTTTAACATGTCTTGAATCTCTTGTGGAATCTCATTCAATTTAGTTTCTATCAGAATTGTCCTTAGTTTAACGACTAATGTAAATCCTACTTCCTCTTCTTTTATTGTTTTCAAGAACTCCTTTTCTCCAATTATAATCACACCTAATCCAACCTATTTTTCACCATCATCCTCCTTCATAGTAAGAAAGGCATGACTAACTAAATTATTTTACAAGATATATGCATTCCTTCTTCCATCATGTGTTTTATTTAAATCATATTGCCAAGGCCTACCAAGAAGTACATGACACATATCCATGGGGATGAAATCATAAAGGAATTTATCCTTATACTTACCAATATGAAATTCAACCCAACATTTCTCACTAACCATGACACATATACATGGTTGTCCCTTTTTCAACCATGAAACCTTATACGGAGTAGGGCGAGGTAAATTTTTGAATTCTAGTTTATTCACCATTTCAATAAAAACTAGATTATGGGTTAGGATCTCACTATCATGTGTGTAGGAAAGGTTGGAGTCGGTGCTAGAAATGAGATGGTCGACGCTAGATAGAATGGAGTCATCAAGTCAAATCATGGTGGATTGGTTGCTCTAGACAAGGTTTTGTTTACAGGTCGTGCTCAAAACCATGACCGATCATCTTCCCCTGTCACTGGCAATTTTAGGGAGCTTGTGATGTTAAATCTGGCTGCTAGCAAGAAAATCAACCCTGTCTCAAAGGGGGAAAAAAATAATTTCACAGCTATTGATAGATCTACTTCCATGATCCCTTCTAAGCCTATGGATTTTACAAATAACCCTCCTGATGTACGCTTTGGTGTAGAGGTTCTGAAATCTAAGACTTATTTCAAGCTAAATGGATTGATATGCAAATTTAACAATTTCTGCCCTGGGCTCCTGATATTACATGATTGGATCTCTACTCATTGGAGGCCTCTAATGTTAGGTAAACTAGACATTTACCCTCAATCCAGAGGTTTCTTCATTATTTTTTTGATAAAACACCTGATAAGGATGTGATTTTTGGTAAAGTTTGGGATTTTCAATCCCATTTTTTACTGATGAAACCTTGGTTCCCTCTCTTTAACCCATGACTGAAACTTTCTATGTTAAGTTTGTTCAGCTCCATTTACCAAATTTACCCCTCCATTTTTGAAGTGAGAACTATTTTCTATCAATTAGGAATACTCTGGGTAAATGTCTGGCTATTGACCCATGGACTTTGGCCTATGAATACACCTCTTATGCCTGTATATTGGTGGACTTGAATATTTCTATAGATTTCCCTACATTAATTGATCTCTAAGTGGAGGATAGGGTTTGGATTCAGAATTTGGACTATGAAGGGTTCCCCTTCAGATGCAGAACTTGTTTCTCTCTCGGACACTTAGCTTCAGATTGTCAGATTGTGAGGAAACCTGTCAAGAGTAGAAATTTGTGGTGGAAGAATTATGATCCATGAAAATTGGTTGTTAAAGGACCATTATATAGTGACTCAGAAGGGTATTCAAAGAGTGAGGATGATTCAGCCTCTAAGAATGAGGAGCTTGCTCCTCATCTTTCTTCTACTTCACTTGATGGAAATTCTCCAACTTTAGTCTCAACAGATCTCCATGTTACTGTGGAGAAAGAGGACTTTGAAATACCAGTTCATAGAAATGAAAATGCTGATCCAAATATCGAAAAGGGCTGGATTAAAGTGGGTCAAAAGAAGAAAGGGAAAATTGTAAATGATGCCTTTAAAAGGATTTAAGATCCCATGGGAAGGGATCTCTTGGTTAAGTTTTTTTCTGTTTTACCGTTATGTGTTTCCTTGTTGTGCCACTAGTAGAGGATGGATATACTTGTTTCCTTAGTGCAATATATTTTTCTCCATATGTATTTCGGTAGTTTCCCCTTAACCCTTATTTTACCATTAATACAAAACTAGATTATTTGTACTTCTTGAATATATTACCATCTTACAACACTTACCTTGGATTTTGTAGGAGGTCTTGAATAATGAATTTCTTTATGGTGGCTCCTTATCTTTTTGTGTCTTGATCAACACTCTCCTCATTAGTAACAATTATCCCACTTATAGTTCTTCTATAAGTGATGAAAAACAAACGCTCTCTTCATCAACCCTTTAAGAAATCTAATTTATTCCTTCTGTCCTTGGAATATTTGATGGCTGATCCTCTGGGAACTCCCAAGATCTATGGCCTACAAAATTTTTGCATTTATAACACCTACCTTGAAACCACCTAATTCTACTCCTCTTGCTCCATAACCACCTCTAAAATAAGGTCTCCTTCATCTGTAACCTCCTCTAGAGATAGATGGTTGATCTTGTGAAGCACTTAACTCACCATGGATTCTTTGTGAGTTTCATCTTCCACTTTTCTAACATATTATCATAAAACTCCTTCCTTTACCTCTATTTTTCTGATTGTGTCTCCTATTCAATATGTCTTCTTCTTGTAAGGAATATTGGTAAAATTTTTCTAAACTTTTAGGACTTTCTAAGCTAAGCTCATCCTGAATTTAGTATCTCAATCCATTCAAGTACCTTGATATATTTTCAAATCATCTTCCACATGCCCTAATTTGATTTTCAACTTAAAAATCTCTTTTGTATAGTCCTTAACACTCATCTATTTCTGTTTCATATTTTAAAGCTTCCTATATAGATTTTTCTGATAGTCATTGGGTAAGAACTTAGCCTTTAGCTTTGCTACCATTCTGTACCATGCCTTAATCTTTGTTTTACCTTATTTGAATCTCTCATCTTGTAAGAATTCCCAACATATAGCTACATGTCCTTTCAACCTTGTACAAATAACCTTAACCTTATGTTCATCTAACACATTCTCAAATTGAAAATACTTGTCTAAAGAATTTATCTAGTCAATTATTTTTTCTCCTTCAAGACTACCTGCATAGGTAGGAATTCCCATATTTGGATTTGACCTCTATATCATAATCACCTTAAGTAACATGTATATTTCAATCTCTTCAGGATCTTCTACCTTTCTCTGTGCTGTAACTACTTATGGTTCTTCTTCCTTTTTCACTCACATCACATGTAACCAATACTCTTCATTTATTAGCTTCAATTGTTATGATTCTTGCATCAAAGTTAACCATGATTTTCCTCAATTCCTATAGAATGACATCTCCCATTTATAAGGTTACTTCCCTCTCTCCTGCAACATTCATCATAGGTGGAATCTTATACTTCCTTATTAAACAAAATTGTAAATCATGACTCTTGTAATGCATCAAACTTCATGAAACTTCCTTAGGTATCGTATCATTCTCTGATACCAAAACATTATGTATATATGCTATACAAGAATATTCAAAACACTACTCTAAGCACAAAATGAAAACAATGGTTCATATGTCTTTTATCCCTCCTTGACATGTTTTCCACCCTTTATGAAAAATGTAGGAATATTTGTAACAAAATACATAGACATCATTTATTGTTTTATGGCTCCTCAAGAGTTTGGTTTCCCAATTCCAAGAAAAAGTGATCTTTTCCTAACTTTATCTCAAGTTTTAAGGCCTAATTATCCCTAAAAGTAACTCTGTCAATTTTTCCATACATTGAAGGTACTGTACCTATTCAAAACATCTGAATAACATTTGAGGACATAAATTTTTTTTTACCAAATTTGAGAAAATTTCACAAGTTCAAACTCTCATAATAAAAAAATTGGTTTTAAAGCCCTAGTTAAGGGTTTGACTATCCTATCACAGCCCAAGAAGAGTAATAATATATATATTATGTTATTTTTTGAGTTTAAAATGATACTGTATGTTTCCTAGGGTATGTGCTAACTCAATACACCTTTATAAATCAATAACCTCTCCCTTTTTTTACCAAATGTACACTTCAAATTAAATTTTTCTGAGTGGACTGTGTAATCTAGACAATCTTTAACATGGGTTCCAAAACAAGAATAAAGAAATAGAATTGAAAACACAAAGGAATCAATAGGAATAGATAAACATACTTCTTACCAACATTAATAATCCTTTCTAATGGTGAATTCAATAGTTCCTTTATTCAAAAGACATTGACGAATAGAAATCTACCTACAAAAATAAATATTTTCTAACGAGGATGAACTACAAAATTATTGGAGCACATTTTTCTTATTTTTCCATCAAATTAATATACCTATAAAGAGGAATTAAAAATTTATATATCCCCTAAAAATTCTTCAACTAAATTTGGAGCCCTCTCATGAGCCTTCAAATTACATATTTAAGCACTAAGACCAAATTTTGTAACAAAGAATCTTAAGAATTTATGAACAATCATATGTTATGACCAATAGTTACTTAGAAGGCATTTTCCAAGAATTACATATCTTATTTTCTCCAAAGAACATCTTTTATCAACCTAAACAAGCCAAAAAACATTCCAAAATTCAAATGTCCACTTTGATGGGAAAAGCCAAAATTTGAATTTTTGAATAACTAGACCTAAATTAACACCATGAAATGAACACGAGAGATTCTATAAAGACTTCAATAAATTTTATACTAACATTCAAGCCCAACTTGTGATGATAAACCAAAATTTAAATATTTGGAGAGATGGTCCTGCATCAATGGGACCAAAAAAGCCCCTTTTGGAAGATTGGAAACCTTTGAGAATACCAATTCTTATCAAGAAAGGAATCGAGAGAATATATCCATTGTTTTGTAGAGTGTCAAGGATGATTTCCTACTTCATATTGAAAACCTTGAATCTCCTATTGAATCCTGGTAATTCTAGATTCTATGTATGAAGGTACTAGGCTATCTAAAATTATAAAATTTATCTTATAGCTAATGACAACTCCAATGAAAGAAGATGAAAAGGTTGTAGAATTTATTTCTAAAATAAAAAATAAAAAATCACAATTATTTGGTTTTAATTATAATATGGTTCAAGATCAATTTCCTTGTTTAATAATTCAAATGAATATCCATGAAAAAATTAGGAATTTTATTTCTATTATAAATTCTAAATATTAAAATGAAATTGATATTCCTAGTTTTGATGTCTTGTCCTCTCTTCTCATCCAATAATAGAAATTCATGACTAATTTTGGATTTAAGGATAATTCTCCTCAGGTCCTTCTATCTCAAAACCAAATGATGTTTGTTCCAAATAATAATATATCTTATAGGTTTAATCCTAGATCTTCTAACTATATGAAAGGGAACACAAAATATGTGAATGATAACTTTAAAGTCAAATATTCTAGAAAATATAAATAAAATATTTTTTTATCAAAATAAA
Source organism: Taxus chinensis (assembly GCA_019776745.2). Taxonomy (NCBI): domain Eukaryota; kingdom Viridiplantae; phylum Streptophyta; class Pinopsida; order Cupressales; family Taxaceae; genus Taxus; species Taxus chinensis. The sequence goes on along the minus strand of CM034147.1, from coordinate 645,664,030 downwards.
AAGCTCTTTAATAAATTTTTTTTAGGAATAATAGAGATAAAAAGTTTAAGAATCACATTAATGATCAAAATTTAAATCAAATCTCAAATCAAAATAAAAATTCAAAGAAAACAATTACATATTACATTATGCTTCTTACTTCTTATGACAATAAATGGATCCTAGATAGTAGTGTCTCAAAGAACATAAATTACATGAGTGATATCCTCACAAATGTCAAAAATAGTTGTGAAATAATTTATCTAGGAGGAAACAACTCCTTCAATGAAGCAAAAATTCAAGGTAAAGCTAAAATATTTAACGGGTCCATTAATGATATTTTGTTTATTCCTCAACTTAAAACAAAATTCTTATCTTATTATTAACTTACTATAGATAACTTTTTGGAAGATCATTTTAATTTCATTATTGATGAATCTATTCAACATAACAGATTATATATTTTTGATGGTTTTTATAATGAAACATGTATTTCCTCTCAAATTACAAATGAAAATCAATGATGAAATGAAAGACTTGGTCATCTTAATTTTAGGAGTCTTGTATAATATGCCAAGATATTATCTTGTGATTGGACAACATAAAATCAAATCTAATCATGAAAATTTTGAGGGATGATTACGTGATAAGAGGCATTCTAACCATTTTCACAAACATCACAATTCTAATTCATCTCATCCTTTAGATCTTATTCATTGTAATGATAGAGGACCACTTGAGGTAGTTTCTCTTAGGTTTGGTTAGTATGTTGTAGCATTTATGGATGATTATTCAATGATTATATCATCATAATCTATAAAGAAAAAATATGAAGTTTTATTTAATTCTAAAGGATTTGAATCCCTAGTTGAAAATATCTCTAATCATAAAATTATGATATGAATATCTATTAATAGAGGTGAATATATTAGTAAATAATTTTATTTCTCCTACATATCTTGAGGAATTCAAATAAAACTTACAACTCCCCATTCTCCATAATATAATGGAATTTTAGAAAGGAAAAACAGAACCATTCTTGAAATGGATAGAATAATGATTCACTCTACCAAAATTCCTAAATTTCTATAGAAAGAAGATATGAATAATATTGTTCATCTATTAAATAAATTTCCTACTAAAGACTTACGTAAAACCATTTCTCTAGGAGTATAGAAACCAAATGTGTCTCATCTTAGAATATTTGGTTTCTCCACTTCTATTTTAATTCCAAATATACAATAAAAATTATTGATCCAACCTTGTACACTAGTATATTTTTTGGGTATGGAGGAAAAAATAAAGGTTTAAGAATTTATAATATGTATAAAAAATAAATAAGTGAAAATAAGAAGGTTTGTGTCCTTGAAAAACTATTTTTGTATCCTCCTCTTAACCTTCTCAAATTTATTTAAATAAATAAAATAATGACTTATATAAAGATGATATAATTATGAATGGTATAGATGATGAGGTTGAGGGGGAGATTATTGGAAATTTGAGGCATTGAGAGGGGGGCGAATCAGTGCTTATAAATGTTTTTACATACAATTCAATTTCCTTAACTTAGTTATGATGAAACTAAAAAATCATTCAAAAGATATAAAAAAGAGAGAACACATGAGATACAAGGGAGAAAAACCCACTAAAACCAAAGAACTATATTGGAAAACAATTCCCTCTAAATGTTACAATGATTTCATGCTGAGCATCCACTCAACTTAGAACATCAACTCTAATACTTTATTCAAGCAACCATTTGACCTTTAGTAAGATTTAACTTACATGTAAGCTTCAACTTCCAACACTTCAACCAATCTTCAACTTTATATTCTATAATCTTCAACTTACAAGGAAGCATCAACTCCCTATGTCCCAAGAATCCACTTAGACTTATTCACAATATTTTTATCACTTCTCTTGTGTTGTCTCTCACAAAACATTATGATCACTTATTCAACTCAACTTCTTCTCTTCTCACTCTCCTTCATCTACTAAAAGTACCTCCCCCAAGGAATATTCTTCATAAAAAATTTATCATGGCTCTAGTCTTAGATACACCCCTCAAACATTTGCACTTTCACACCTAAAACTGCTGCAAAATTTCAGACTTCAATGCATTAGATAATCCTCAAATTTTTCATCACCTTTTACCAGAACTTCAATTACATATTAATCAACCATTTCCTCATACACAATCATATGTTTTTATATTATCAAATAAAATATTATTTAGATAATATTTCACTTCACCTTACAACAATAACTCTTCAACTTCACTATCCAACTCAAATTGAGAAGAAAAATATATGACCTCATACCAAATTTGGCCTCTTGTAATGATTACATATGATTTTGTGTCAGTTACAAACTTTTGACTTACGAAACATGAAAATATGATTCATATTATCAAAAGGCACTAGAAAATCCTCCCAAACTCACTTTTCCTTCTAAAATATATGAAATGTTCCTCTTACAAACTGACTTGCAATTTGATCTCACATCTCTGACATGTAACTGCCATTTCTTTTGTTATTTTCCCTTTGGTGAGTTCCTTTTGTATTTTTGACTTCTTAAACACATGGAAAAGTGTCCCAAGAATGTAAGGATGTTCCAATGCCACTTATTCATCTTGATAAAACCTTGAATCCTCTTTTTCTTTCCATTTCTTCTTCATTTTCCATTTGAGATTCAAACATAGTTGGTTTTAGTCCTTCAAAAAGTAGTCTTCATTTTAGGAGATACTACTACAATTTTAGGTTTTATCAAGCCTTAAAATATTCATGGATGACACTACAATAAGTATGATTCATCACCACATGTATGATATTCATCAAATCAGAGTAGAAGACATTCATATCACTTTTCATCTCATCTGGACATTCACAATCATGCAAGGCTCAAAAACTAGTCTTCAAAAGTGAGTTGGTTCAACTATGTAAACCTTTGTTCATGACTTATAAATAAATTTTATAGGAATATCCTATCCCTATGCAAATTATCACACCAAGATAAATCATCAACTCAAGGTATACTGCCATAATAGTCAAGAATTATGGGATTGTATGTGCTGGTTCTTAAGACACTAAAAATCACTTTTAACTTGGGCATTCCTAACTTACATAAATTAACTTTCAGGACCCACCAAATCCACAAATACATAAAATGGGACCCCTACTCCATCTCTAAAAATTTATGTGTAGAGGTTTTTAAGAAAAATCCACAAAAACATCTCAATTTCTCAACCTTCTTAACTAGGAATATAGGGTAGTTGTAGACATTGAATTTTTCACCATGAAATTACTCTAACAAACCAAATTAAGAACACTTTAACCTAATACAAGACTCCTTCAAGCTATCTAAGACCAAAAATGTTAATTTTATTGTGAAATTTATCATGAACACCTTCATACCTTCATGACTAGTTTTTCTTCATAGAAATCCCAAGAAGTAGAGACAAAAACACACATGTACCATAAATTTATCCTACCCATAAATTTATCCAATGGAGTAGGATAGATAACTTCATGAACATAAAAAATATATCTCTATTATCCTTCACAAAATATTTAAGCATGGGTTACTTTACAAGTTTATCATGTACACTAAATTCTTCACAAAATGATTGATTTCTTGAGGGGCCCACCATGGGTTAAGAGATAAAATCACCATGTAAATATGATATGAGGAATTATATACAATTGAAAGTAATTTTTAAAGAAAAAAATTCCACTTTGAGGCTTAACCAAAAAAATTTCTTCATACCGCTCTAAACTGGGGTTTAGGAGGGTTTAAGTTAATTCCACAAAAATGAATAGAACTTTCTTATTTCTTATCCTTTTATCCTCATAACATTCGAAACATATTTTTATCTCTATGATATTAAAATATTTCTATTATAATTTATATGAAGGATGCTCTAAAATTTATATTGAATGCTAAGAAGTTAGGGCACTATTTTAGCATACCTTACTTTACCCGATTTTGGTAAAATTACAATTTCTTACACAAAACTCCACATCAGGTCATAAAATTTGTTTAAATTATTCATGAATACCTCCTAAATGATATAAAATGGCTACTTTGTCATAAATGCACATGTACCTTCTTGACCAATATCATTTGTGCATACTAAACTTGTTTGTCCTAAAGGGAAGTCAAACTGCTAACCTTCACTATGCCTATAGGTGTTTATTTATGACCTAAAATTTCATATTAAGACTCTTAAAAATATCCCTACACACTTCACATGCTTGAATTTTCTTTTTATATCTTTTTTTTCTTCATTTTCTCATGTTAGGTCCTTGAACTATGCCAAATTAAGCTAGTTTACACGGAAGCTCATAATGTTTGTCATGTTATTCAACATATAGTCCCTTAACCATGTCCTATTATGTGTTTCATTCCTCTAACATAATTCAACATCAACGTCCATCCTTAAATTCTCCTTGTTAGGTCACTTTTCTACCTAGGTCTAGGGGTTAGGCCTGCTAAACTGAGCTAGCCTAACCAATTCCACTCATGTGCCCTTGTATTCATCTTTTTGGAGATGTTTCCATAACATATACATGATAGACCATATGAGACATCATCCCAATGTTCTCTCACATCATCACCCTACCTGTACTAGTCACTAGCTACTCAAGAAGTCATTGCTTGATCAAGTGTTCTCATGACCTTGGTCTTTTCCTACCTTGTCAGCCTCATTCCAAGCTCCATCTAGCTCTTGATTTTTTCATTAATGAAAATTTTATATCAATGAAAATTCACAATCACATGCCAACATAAATAAATCAAAACCAATTATTGTGTGTCTAGTGTCATTTTTACCAAACAAGGCTTATGTGCACAAACATGTCATCTTATTGAAATGTACAATTTCCTCGAACCCTTGCACCATCTAACCACACCAAAATGGGAACCTTGGTGTACTCACCCAAGGAATGAGAGAATACCGGTCCCATCATGGTTTAACATTATGATAAGGAAAGCATTAACAATTAACAACACATAACCCTATATCAGACAACTTACTAGATTAAGATACTCATTCACAATAATTTATTTTCTCCAGAATACCTAGTACTTCATATTGATCATTCAAAACATTACATTAACCATATCATGATACCTCTCTCTCTCTACACAAACCACCAAAATTTTACACCTACAATGAACCCTTCAAGGGATATATATACTGCTAGGACTTTCCCTTCACTACTCTTATAAAAGCTATTATTAGCCCTTGATTTCTAAAACTACTAGTTAACTATTACATCATGGTTGTAACAAAGCCATGTTCTACCATACATTTCTTCTACGTGGTAAATATTTTAGAAACTTCAGGACTATAATTATCCATTACCACCTTTGATTCACTTTGTATGTTATATGTTATCATCTATCTCTAGTATGGTCTATTTGTTTCCACACCATCTTCATACAAATAACCCAAACAACTAGTTCCTTCAATACTTGTCTATTTTTGGTGCACTCCTCTATTATTTCATGTTCATGCTTTCTACCTATGTATCTTCTGAGCCTCTTGTGAAACTTTTTACTTCCTTATCCAATCCATTATGCTTCTTGTTATGACTTGGGTAATTTGCGACCCTTTCATTGTATCCTTTCCAAAACTCTTGCACATGCTTACCTATTATAATTTCATGTGGTTCCTTCCATAATTCTTGCAAACCTCTTTTCTAACCTTCCTATGTGAATCTTACCTCTCCTTTTTGTATGTAACCCTTCTATAATTTTCTATGCACCAATCAAAGAATGATAAATAACAAAGAATATTTAGCCCCTAATGTGGGACACAAAATAATGAATATAATAATTATCTGGCTCAGCATCACCCCACACTAATTTAGTTTTCCTCCCTTGGGAAACACAATTTTTGGCTCCTTGAATAGCTATAACACCTCTTGTTTGAGTACATACCTGAAAATTATCTATTGCTTTCTGGAAGAGAGGATATTTTTGGTCTAACTACATAGCTATTTTAGAAAAATCCTTTACTCCTTTAACTTTGATAGTGGATACTACATTTATTTATTTGAAATTATCATTAATTTATGTGTGCATGTCCTATAGCCCCATTTCAACCTTACCGGTGAGCTTCCATAGTTAAGCCAATCACTGCCTAATTTTATCCTTTTTTCAGCAGCTTATTCGCCAATCCTCTCAAACTCCTCCATGAGCTTTTTACATTAGCCGTATTTATTGTTTCTTGATTCATTTGGGCTTCCAAGGTTTATTTTTTCTTAGTATATTCCCTTATTTTTATTCTAATAATATGTTTTTTCTTGAAAAATTCCTTGAGGAGATTATCTACATAAACTACATTATGCTCAAGCTCCTTTGTGAGCTAGGAACATGCTTCCAAATTATTCCCACAAAAATCCTACATAAATATTGGGATTTGTCATTATTAATTGACGAATAGATTTCAAGATCTCTATATCGTAAAGAAGGTACGTATCTGAGACATTTTGTACCAGTTCAATTATATGACGCATTATTCCAATACAATGCAGTATATCTCCTATACCTTAGGTTCATGCAAGATATTCTCCATCAGCTAAATACATTTACCTTGATTTCAACATGCACATATATTTACAGTAAATGAAACATACTAGCTCCTTGGTTAGGTCACATGAAAAGTGTGCAGACACACTAAGATCCTTTTCGATCTCAATTATGACTAGTTCACTGTATCATACGAGTCATGATGCTGTAAGACGATAATTTAGCATGCATGTCATCTAAATCACCATTCTATCTGTGAGCTATGCCTCGCCTACATGTGTCCTCATCACATGGTTTCTAAGTTCTGCTACAAAAGATCATATTATCCATCTTTCGACAATCCTTCTATGAGAATGTGCCTAACATTAGGTGATGGGGAGTTTAATAACATGCTCCTCTATGCATACATTGAGTGGAAGACTCACTAGATTGACGTCTTCCAAAACTTTCCCTTTGACTAAGTGACCTCTTGCACTCTCTGAATGGTCACAAATCCTTGACAACCTTATGTTTGAATTTGTCCCCACTTCTTTTGCAATAGGTAAGAACTCACCTTGTCAAATGCGGGTGTTTTGGATCAGTTGGTTCAACCATTATAACAAAGTGCCTCCAAGAAATGAAATATATGAGAGAAGGGGCAAAGTTGTTCAAATAGACCTATTGATGTTTCACCATGTAGTCAAGGATGGATCTATCCATCTCTTTTGATCATGCCTTATGGAAGATAAATGGTATCGGAGGTCTTTCATCCAAAGTAAGCGCTCAGACAACGTTATCCACCTTCTTGTATGGCTCTTACTGAACTAATGTGAGCATATTCTTTAGGGTGGATTGAAAGAGAGATGGACTCTTTTATGAAGTTTGACATTTATCCCTCAGGAAATTGTTGCCCACTCAATTTGTTATGCCACAATGTCATTCCACACTTCCGAATGTATCATGCTCATCCAACATCGATAACTTGAGTCAGCACATAACACTTCTTTATGACATTTGATACATCAGATCTGCGAAGTGTCCTCGCTGGTCGACTTTCACTACCTGATGATTATTACGCCGAAGGCGTCTCCATAAAATATGGGAAAGGGATTTGTATGGTGATTCATAGGATTCTAAACTGTCAAATTTGATCAGCCTATATGCACGGTTAAAATATGACGGGCATGGTGACTGTTTAGATTTTCTCTTTTATTTTTACTATTTGTTATTTTTAACAAGTAAAATGTGATTTACTTGGGTCCAGGATTTGATGGTACTTAGCTCCATGTACGGGGAGGTAGCTATTTTGGGTAGAAGTTTTAGTTTTCACTATTCCAACATGTTTGCATGCAGAATAGCCTTTAAATACAAAGCATCCAGAAAACACATTCTTCAACATTGTTGGAAGTAAGATTGATTGTCTACACAAATTTATGCAAACGCTATCATCATAGAGCTTTAAAGGTATTTAACAGTAACATTTGATGCTTTATTATTTAGATTTATTTTTTTTGGATTGGGTGTCACTGGACAGTCAATGCATACATCCCAAGTGTTAGGGTGCAGTCTACATTCCAAAGTTTTATGCGAATAGTTAGCAGGATCTCATGATTTTTTACACCAGGTAGTAGAACTATTTTAGAGAAATCAAATATCTATCAGCATAACCGTCATTTATTCTAATGACCAATCATACACAATCATCAAACGATTGATTCTTCATGTTTCCTTTGCATAAATCTACGAGCAAGAGAGTGATGAAATAAGAATTACATCTAATAGTATTATATTCCTCGATCTTTTCCCTGCAATTACTCATGGATGCTCAAATTGCTTAACTTAAATCCCATGGATAAATGGTATATGTACATCTCTTTGACTTAGACCCCCGTTAGACATGCATGAGTTAAGTGTCAATGCATGTTATTGATTATATATTGTAATCTCCTCTATGAAAGATTTTATTAATTAGATATATGTTTCTATATTTTTACTTATTTTATATGATTTTGTAAATTTTATTTGTACCCTGAAGGGAGCTTGGAGGATACAAAGACATCACTATCCATCTATCTGAGAACTATGCCATTTAGAGCAATGCAAAACTACAATGAATTTCTTATCCTTTATCTACTACATTAGTTGGATGAAATACTCACATACTAAAATAGATTTCGATTTTACACATGCCATCAATTGGAACAGTTTTGATAACTTAATGGTATACCCTCGAGGAGTAGAGTAATATTGGTTTTCTAATTAAACTCATTTTCTTAGAGAACATTTCTACCTTGTCGACAAACTTCATGTTGCTTCTGTAGTTTTAGAGAAGTGTCTTGTTAGGCATTGTCCAATCAAAGAATCTTGATTCCTTTTCAGAACCAAGAATGTAATGGATGAAGTGCCTCTCCAACACACAAGTCAAAGAAACCTTACTTAGAGGGGTCAAGACCATGAACTTTTGGAAGGCCATGAATTTCAGATCTGAAAATTTATTCATGTACATGTCAAAGCATTAAAATATCCCTAAAGTCGTATCCTCATTTGGTATTACATGAGCAGTAGACCAATAAGCCAAATTCATTTTATGGATAAAGCATCTTTTATACTGGCAATATCATTACGCAGCTCCTTCTACAGTTAAAACTATGTTGTCCCATATCTTATTGCTATTTACTGTACTTCAAATGTACAATGAAAGCTTTTGATCATATTGAATAATTATAAATCCTATAGTTGGGACTCTTAAAACCCTTGTAATTTGCATTACCTAATAATTTCCACTAGCTTGTCTATGTCCACAGCTCCACTACAGTGTAAAACATGTTATGTCCCGTAAGCATTATCGCTATATTGTACTTAAAGGTACAATATCAGGTTATGTAGTTCACTACTTTAATCCCTAATAGTCCTAGATAGTTATTATGAAAAAACCAATGCTTCTATTGTTATTTCAATATCTCCCCTATATTCATAGATATAGACTTCCTCTACATTCTATGGGAACAAAAAGTTCCATTGTCCATGTTTGTCATCATTCATAGTTAAAATGGAATACAATTTGGGTAGCATTGTGTCCAAGGTATTCAACTTGTTTCTTGGTACTTATCAATCGGTGTTTGTACTTGCTATAAAATTTTTTCATAGCTTTACATTATTGTAGAAAACAATTGATAGCTTCTCATTGGGAATTTATTTCATATGGTTGTTTTAACTCCTCCCACTACTTTGTGGCTAACTTAACACAGTCTGAAAATGCAAAATCATTTTTATCACTTTTGGAGTGTTAGCTGTGGCAATATCATAACTAAAAAATGAAGACTAAGCACCCTCTTAGTCACATAAGTTGACACATTAGTCACATATTTACTTAGATATGCATTTTTGGTCTCATTCTATTATGCAGCAATGCTTTGGACAATACGCATAACACATGACAAGAACTCGGGATAGAATGAAATAATATCTCTTTGGTCTATTTTAAGAAGAAATGGGATCTTTTTAATCTATTGTATAGCTACAGTCGACCAGTCGTAACAAATGCATTTCAAGACAAGGTAGAATTTGTTTTTATTGTCTATGGAATTGTTTGCTATTGGGTGTTTTATTTCAATAGTTATAGATCAGGTCTTGGCTATTGTTGCAATACATTAGATGACCTCAAGCGATAAACATTGGCTACTTAATGTAATTAGTCTTCCTGAGATATGCACTGTTACTTTATCTGAGGTTGCTTAGAGATTTATAAAGCCTAGATCTCAAACTTCACTTAGTTCGTATATTATCTAGTGTACAAAAAAGGTTTTTTCAACAAAAGACCAACTTGGTAACAACCGATAGCAACACTAACACAATTACCTAAAGAGTGTGAGTCAACTATCATAAAACGGTCCTTGTGGTGTATCTGTAGTGCCCACATTTTTATAGCTCAGCTACTTGTTGTTCCTTTACTCATTGACATGTTTTGGCCAAGATTTGTTATATTTTGGACATTACATTAGGAGATCTGATCTTATTAGACATGTATGGAGATTTAGGCATATAACGCCAATTTAACTTGATTACTATGTTGTTTGCATTATCTTATGATGTCATGGATACTAATTGATATGATGTTGTTTTGGACCGTAATTATATTGATGGATACTCAGTTAGTTGCATGTTGGGATTCTATGGATACATGTCACTTTATCATTATGTCTAACTTATGGTGAATTGTGTATAATTGTGCACGTTGTCACAATTTTTGATTCCATAAATATGATATGCTAGTTTAGAACTCTTTAATATCTTGCTGAGTAGTTGATTCATATTTTATCGGACAGGTGCGTTTAATGTGTGCAATGAGTGTGTAGGTGACAGGTCACATGAGAATGTGGGATTTAGGCCAGCTACACAACTATTGCACAAGCAACCCACGGGCTAAGTCCCTAGCCATGGTTATTGCTGTGAGGCTCTTAGTATTAGAACTATTGTTTTGGGCACCATAGAGTGACCCCCTTTTTATAATGTAATTATGTCTTCTAATTATTAATCTTGCTTGGGGTGTTTAGTTGTGTTGTAAACTTGTGATGGGGGAATTAATGGCCCCACTTACTTTAAGTTTTGAGTTTGCATTAATGATGTAATTAATCTAAAGGGTTTAGGGTCACATGTGAACCCTTGGGTGGGCCCCACACCCTCTACCCTTGTGCCCAAGTGTGCCCAAACCAAAAATTGGGTTATTTTAGGCATTTTTAGGGGCCCGTTTTTAGTTTAGAGAGTTCCCTTAGCATGAAAATGGGCCCTTGGACCCTACCTAATAGGTAAGGGGGAATTATTTCCAAGGCTTAGAGGGAGTTTTCCCTCCCATTTTGCCTCTTCTTTGGTCACATTCATGTAAGGGGTATGGATAAGTGTGTTTTATTAAAAGTTGCACAAGAATTGTTATTGTTAACATTTTGGGTAATTTGGGAGAAGAGGGCGAAAAGCCATTTTATCATTTCTCTCTTTTATCTTTGGCATCTTTGACCTTGAGGGAAGAGAGGGGTGACACATGTCACCCCCTCATTTGTGAGAATTTTTGCTTGCTCCTCTTCAAATTCTCCCTTCATGGGGAAAGAAGAGAATTTTTTTTTTTGAGAGCTTTTGCTTGGAAGCTTGTGTGATTTTGGAGCTAGAGTTTGCTTGAGTCAAGAAGTGGAGAGAGATTGAATTTGGAGGGCTTTTTGGATAGTTTTCCTTGAGGTAGCCTCTTGAGCTTCATTGTATGTGTTATATTCATGCTAGATATTAGTTTGTTTACTTGGAAATGTTTGTTGTTGCATGTAGGATTTTTATTTGTTGTTTACTTGATTTTGCTCCCTCCATCATTTGACATGATGGAGTTTTGGAGTTTGTGGGAGAAGAGAGAGGGATTTTCCCCTCTCAATCCTCATAGGCTTGATGGGCAAGCCTTGTAGGATTTTAGTTACTCTCATCAAATTGGTTTGAGGTGGGGAAGGTGGTTCATATGGCTTGAACCTCCTTCCCCATTCTTGGTGAGGAAACCCCTTTGGGGTTTGAAAATCCTTCCAAGAAGGATTTGATGAAAGGGTGGAGAAATAAGGAGGTCTTAAATGAATTTGGAGGAATAAGGAGAGTGCATGGAGATCGTGGTTTTAATGCAACTAATGTTGGTTACAACTTTTGGAGAACTCCTTTCTTCTCTTCCCCATTTGTTTTAGAGGTAGAACATGGTTTCTCTTCTTTTTCATCTTTGTAAAATTTGGAGTCTTATTTTTATATTTTTCTTGTGCTTCACAGTGGATGTAATCATTGTTTGTTCACCCTCACTCTTGTACAAAGCTATGGATAGTAGTCATCTTTCCCATGGGCTTTGGGGAGGCTAGCATGCATTCTAACCTTGGGAAAGACATGTAATGATGCCTATGGTTGGGTGGTAAACAAGCTTCTTCTCCTAGGTTGGATTTCTTAAAGGCATGGAAGTTGAATCTCAAATTTGGAGTTGGTGGCTTCTTGGGCTCTCATTGTTCTCTCTTCCCTTATGAAACTTTTTTGCATTGTAACCTTTAAAGTATGACTATGTGGGAAGATTTCTTGGCATTAAAAAGTTTCCATCTTGTGTATTGGACACCACTTGTAAGATTGTATTCTATTTGTAAATTAAAATCCTTCTTTCAATCTTGGGAAGGGGATTTGTTAGTTCATTTCTTATGTATTTCAGCATGTTTGAAATATGTTGTATTGAGGAATGTTACAAATAAAGGCTTGTAAAATGTTTATACTTCTTCAAGATGCATTGGAAAGAAAATAGTTACATTCCTTTAATAAGCATTGATTTGAATATTTTTTTTGAAGTGGAAGATTGTGTAATGAAAAGTTGTTTAATGGAAAGGTGTTGTTACAAAAGAAATCATCTTACTTGTGTAAGTCACCTTTGTTTGTGACTTCATCAATCTTGAAAGAGACTTGTAATAAGGCTCTTTGAGTATTTCACATAGATTGTAACATTTTGGATAGATAGTGCTTAAGCGATTGGAAAAAATAAATAAATAAACTTTGTGAGATAATTTTTCACTTGAGTTGTAATGATTGAAATAACTCTGATTTTTTTTTAGGAAAGCTGAAATTATCGAAATTATGGTTATTTTGCTCTATATTCCTTCTTGTCAAATGTTATAACATGGTTATATGAAGGATAATATACCATCCTTGAAAATGTAAATTCTTCTTCTTATTAGCTTTTGTGAAATATTTGGGAATAAAACACAATTAGGTTTATCTCTCCTTATTGCCAAAGTGAAATGGATTTAATAGTAAATCATTGTCACACAAATTTATTAAAATTGTTTTTTTTGTTACTGGTTTATATACATTGAAAAATATATTACGAGCTTATTTTCTTTATATAATATATATATATATATATATATATATATATATATATATCTGTATATTTATCCTATAACCATTTTATATAAAAATAATATATATATATATATATATCCATATGTAATTTATATACGAATTAAATTAAAAAACTCAGGTTTTCAAAAAAACAAAAAAATAATAATAAACAAAAAATAAGTGACTATTTTTTTGTTTTGTTTGTGAAATGTTTGGTGTGGGGGAGGGCCGAACCCTGCCCCCACACACCTCTAGCCACACTGCTGCTACGCAGCACCCTGCCCCCCCGTCCGCTATCCCCCTGTGGCCTATCTGCACCCCCACACACCGCAGCTCCCTCCAAACTGCCCCCTCCCTTCACACCTGCCCCCATGAACCCCCCTCTCACTGTCGCCTGCCCCTGTCCCATGCGGTCTGCTCTCCCCCTTCCTCTTCCATGCCTGTCCTAACCCTCATCCACCGTGTCAGCATTGAAAACAATACACTGGTTGAACACACAAATATTGTATATATTATTCACCATATATTGATTCATACGGGCCATTACATTTATATAGGCAATGTTGCTCCTATAATCAAGGAAGCTAAACATAACCTCTCACTAACTCTATACGAGAAGTTATAACAATACACTCCCTAAATAAGTGGGTTGTTGTAACTCACAACCAACTGCACCAATAATGCAATATTATATTATCCTAGATAATATAATTACTCACACTAACATATTAGTGAGCACTAATAGTTAGGATATTCCTAACATTCCCCCCCCCTTAGTGTGAACATGGTAGAAAAACATCCACACGCTCCTCTGCAGTATGCTCACCCCTGTGGCATGTCCAACTCTGTGACTCATGACCTTGATCCAAAAGAAAGGCTCTCTCCTTCCATGGTTTTTAAACAGGCTTATCACAAACCTTGTCGTGAACAGGTCCCATCAACTGTCCACCTCGTGTGGTTTTCTGGATCCTCCCACAAACCCTTTCAAGATCCATGAACTGACTTACTCTGGTGCTATTGTTCATCACTATGCTTATACATCAGGGAATTATGTAGGAAACACATCTCACCAAACTGAACAATAAAACACATACTGAAAAGATTTCACATTACTTCCTATAAGAATCGTAATGTTCTTAATCGTAGTCTCTGTCATTGATCGCTGCCACTCGATCTCGAACAACATAGAAAAATGCCACTGCCACTGGAAACTTTCCTTGACTAAGTCGTTTCGGGTGCAGAATGGGAATGGAACATTGGTATGTATTCCCCCCCACAATGTGAAATTTCCACTCAAATAGATACTGAGAAGCAAAATGCATCAAAGAACATACTCCTGAATGGATCTTGCTAGTTAGGTCTTGCTGCACATGGTCACTAATGCTAGTGAACGTATTCTTCTAGCTGACCATCTTCCAATGAAGTACGGCAGTCAGAGGACCAAGTCAGTCAGAGGATCATTGACAGTCATCTGTGCTCCAACACAACTCTCTTTCCAACATCCATCAAATACCACACAAAATAGGAACTCTAGAAACTGAAGCACATTGAAAAAATGGAAACCACACTGCACATCATATACTCACACCATACATATACCACCACAACTTCTGTGCGGCCCTGTCGTTGGCAACTGACGAGAGGTCGTCTGATTCGTCCTCTTTCCTTCGTTGCCTCCTTCCTCCATTCGTCATGCTGCTAGCTCAGTGAATTTGGCTTTTGAGGATCAATAGTTACATACCTTACTTGAATGTCGGATTCCACCGAAAATGCGTTCATAAGGCAATTTTTTTTTTTTAATTTTTACAATATTTTGACTCTTTTGACAATGAGACTACACGACATAGGAAAATGAAATCAGTTTTTCACTTGGACAAAAATAAAAAGGACTCCTTAATGAATACTAATACTTAATGATGAACGACAAAGCACAAGTGTCTATATGACAGATCTAAATAAAAAACAAAACAAAAATTAATTGAACCGACTCAATACTTGCATATGCATAGATAGATGAATAGTTTTTTCTCCTCATTGTTGGATGGCAATGAAAATCAGAGATGTGAATGTAATGTGTGTAATGAACTTCGATGCAAATCAAATCCAATCCAATCTAGCAATGTTGGTCGACTATCCTGAGCTTTGTATTTGAGAGTGTGAACATCTAAGAGACAGGTGGCACCCAAATGACGTGGTTGCACCCAAATGATGTGGCTTTACTTTCTATTATTGTCTCAGCTGATAATTTTCACACATAATACGTAGAGATGCACACATGACATGAGACAATGTTGCCAGGTGTTGGGAAGGATACAACTAAATCAAATTATGGTAGTATTGAGGAGAAATTGATCTAGCATCAATGTAAGCTTGCCTTACACCAATATGTTAAGATTTTCACGGAACACGTGAATGCCACAGTGCCGTATTTTAGGAAGGCCACGATATGAATTCATAGGGTCAAAAAAAACTATGCACATTTTTCAGTTTGGTGCATGAAAAATTAATGGCTCAATTCCATGACCATCCACATACGCAGAGCAGAAATGAGATCAAATGTTTACTCACCCAATCCCATTCAATTACATGATTCCTTCATTGCAGGCTTGGACGTTTTGATCACAGATGACTATTGCATCCACGATGTGCTACTATCAGATGAACTCATAGCTAAAGGATGTCTCAGATGGATCTCCTAAATTTAAATTTTCTTGCATGGCTGAGATGTCTTGATCTCCACACTTTTTATGTAGGCTCAACTTCCACTTTTCGTGATGCTTAGGAGAATAGATCTATACAACTGCTAGCAATGGAACCAAAACTCCACAGGAATAAATTTAAAGCCATGATTTTCTAATGCATAGATTGGAAGCATGCATAAAATTTGGAAACTATTCATAAAGCAATCAAGGAAATTGAACTGCCCCTTCAAAAATTAATTCTTCATGGATTTACTTTGATAATGCTTGCTCTAATGCCAACTGAAAATAATACACTGGTTGAACACACAAATATTGTATATATTATTCACCATATATTGATTCATACGGGCCATTACATTTATATAGGAAATGTTGCTCCTATAATCAAGGAAGCTAAACATAACCTCTCACTAACTCTATATGAGAAGTTATAACAATACACCCCCTAAATAAGTGGGTTGTTGTAACTCACAACCAACTGCACCAATAATGCAATATTAAATTATCCTAGATAATATAATTACTCACACTAACATATTAGTGAGCACTAATAGTTAGGATATTCCTAACAAGCATCTCCTACGGCCGCCTCCACCACCACCACATTGCTGCCCTTTCAAATCCACCGCCCCTCTCCCCTTCAAAAAAGAAAAAAAAGTAAATATGTGCATTCAAAAAAAAAAGAAATACATTATTGTTTTGTATAAAATTCTAAAACTAATACAATGCTGGTTTGGGATAACTCCATGGCTCCTCCAACATAAACTTGCACATGGAAATGATAAAACAAAACAAAATGAGAAATAGAATGAAAATAAAAAGAAGAAAATAACAAAGGGAGGATTAGGGAAAATTTAGGGTTCTTTTTCAAAACCAAGGGTCAAGATCAGATCTGATCCAAGGGCTCACAAATAACCTGTGCACTTTTAAACCATGGGAGATAAGGTTTTATGTGTGGGAAAATAAATAAAAAGGGGAGACAAATTAATTATTATATGGGGGTTGTAGGCTATTATTTCATGACTCTAGTTAATTTAGGAAGAATAAATAATGAAGTCAAGTATGGGATAGCTCATTTAAATTTTAGGTAATCAAATTTATAAAAAAAAAAATTATTGGTGGGAAACAAAGTAAACAAACATTAGTAGTAACCATATACCTTTAAAAAAAATTACCAAAAATTTTAGTTGCATTTGGTATGGTTTTCTCGTGTCTTAAGGTGGGGCTTGACAATTGGTATCAAAGTAGAGGTTCGTACACGCAGACACTCTGGGTAATAAATCAACTAGTTAACAACATTGGTAATAACATTACAAGTAAATAAATAATAAAATAATTAAATATTTTCTGCAACCATTTAATAACCTCTTCGTCACCTCGTGTACAGAATGGCACCCAAGAGGGGACGATCAGCTAGAGGCTTGGTGCATAGTGCACCTACGCGGGAGATGCCGGGGTACTTGAATTTGGGCCTTAGATATTAGAGGTCCTGCAGCAGCTGATAGGCATTGTGGAGAAACGTCTTCCACCACCGTAGGAGGTGAGAGAGGAGATTCCATTAGGAGATGAGGAACCGATAGGCGAGGATGCACTTTCAGAGCCACTAGAGAATGATACACCAAGGTGAGAGATGTCATGTAGCCCTTCTATTCATCACGAGAGGGTAGCCTCGTACCGTTGTAGCCACTCACACAATCTTGAGGGACCATTTGGGGATAGGTGACCCCTTTCACCTATTGGACTACATCGCCAGGATCAGGATATAGGTAGTGTGATCAGGGATCTCCTTTGCTTGCAACCACCCACCTACACTGGCTCTACAGATGGCTTTGGGGCTGAGTCATGGCTCCTTAGCTTGGATAGTTACTTTTGCTTACACTCTTATGAGAGAAATATCAAGGCAAGGTTTTCCATACACCTCCTCCAAGATGTAGCAGGTGTTTGGTGGAGGAATGAGAAGCGGAAGCTCCATCTGACTCAAGAGACAGTGACCTAGGAGTTGTTCGAGGAGTGATTCAGGGCTCATTATATGTTAGAGCATTTCGTGTAGAAGAGGATCAATGATTTTCATGACTTACGATAGGGATCTAGCACAATAGCATAATATGAGAGCAGGTTTCTGGATCTTCTGCAGTATGTGGATTACCTGCAAGATGAGAAATTACAGGTTAACAGGTTAATTTGAGGATTTAATGTAGATATAGCAGGAGCAGTTAGGATGTTATCTCCTCCCACACTTGAGAAGGTTATTGAGAAGGCCTACTTAGCTAAGGAGAAAAGGACCAAGGCATAAGAGCACCGAGATAGAAACAAGAGCAAGTTTCAGGAGAGGATACAAGCCTTTCAAATTCATAGGTCATGAGGTACAACACCACCCCCTAGAGGAGGATTCTGGCCTCCACCAATAGCCATGAGGGCTCCACCACACCCGCAACAACAGACACAACAATAGGGCCACCCACAGCAGGGGCTAGACAAACACAGGTTTTTTAGAGAGGTGGTTCTAAAGGAGGTCTTGGTAGAGCCAGGGGTAGGAGGTAGGGTACTTAGCAGGTACAACCAGCTCACATGCAATAGTCTGCTAGGGTTGGACTGGCTGGATTAGTACACCAGAGTACAAGAGGGACCGCATCTCAAAGGGGTACAGGAGGATGTTTCATTTGTGGATCTCCTGATCACTATGTGTGTATGTTCCCGCATAAACCCAATACTATGGATGCACAGAGAGCCGCTAGATCTGAGTAGATAGTGGGTGACATGGGACATGCCCATCGTGTATATGCAGCAGTTGACAACCACCAGGCCGAGCATCAGGTCATAGTCATTGAGATGACAGGTACTATCAGGGGTATTTCTGTCTCAGTACTTTTTGATTCAGGTGCTTCAAATTATTTTATATCACCTTCTATATTGGACTAGTGTGGGCTAGTGGTGGCTAGGCAACCAGTTAGTTAGTAGGTTGAGTTGGCCTCTGGGGCCAAACTCACTATGGAATCATATGTGGAGAGTTATGTACTTGATTTAGAAGCCTTCTCTACTACACTTGACCTCTGAGTTATTCCTCTAGAATCATATCAGGTAGTATTGGGTATGGATTGGCTCGAGGCTCATCGAGCTAAGGTGGATTGCATAAATAAGGTCATTAAGTTTCAGGATGATCTTGGTAGTTCAGTTGTGATTTCAGGGATGCAGAGGCCTATCTCCTTGCGCATGATCTCAGCTAAGTAACTCAAGTGAAGCATGCATAAGGGATGTCAGTTGTTTGCTATCACCATCAGTGACCGATCAGAGAGCACTCCAGAGCATTCACCCTTAGATGATCATGCAGTTTTGAGAGAGTATGTAGATGTGTTTCCAGGTGGGCTTCCAGGGCTACCACCCCACAGAGAGGTGGATTTTTACCATTGATCTAGTACCTGGATCTGCACTAGTTTCTAGGGCACCCTATTAGATGACGACTCTATAGCTTCATGAGCTCAAGATTCAGTTAGAGGAGTTGTTAGATAAGGGTCTCATTTTCCCTAGTGTATCTCCTTAGGGAGCACTAGTCATATTTGTGAAGAAGAAGGATGGTTCTCTCAGGCTTTGTGTCGACTTCAGACAGCTCAAAAAAGTCACAATAAAGAACCGTTACCTTCTCCTTAGGATTGATGACTTGTTTGATCAAATGCAGGGAGCAAGATTATTCTCCAAAATTGATCTCAAGTTAGGTTACTATTAGTTGTGCATATCAGATGTAGACATTCATAAGACAACATTTCGCACACATTATGGGCATTATGAGTTCACAATTATTCCATTTGGTTTGACTAATACCCTAGCTGTCTTCATGAGCCTCATGAATGGAGTATTTAGGAAATTTTTGGATCGCTTTGTCTTAGTGTTCCTTGATGACATATTGATTTATTCTTGTTTCGAGGAGGAACATGAGGAGCATTTGAGACAGATACTTCAGGTTTTGAGAGAGCAGAAGTTATATGGGAACATGGAAAAATGTAGCTTCTTTCAGATAGAGATTCAGTACCTGGGTCATATCATATTAGGTGAGGGTATCTCAGTAGATCCCTCTAAGATACAGGCTATCATGGACTGGCCAACACCCACATCAATTACTGAGGTGAGGAGTTTCATGGGTTTAGCAAGGTATTACTACAGGTTCGTACATGAATTTTCTAGGATTTCTCACCCTATCACTTCCCTTCAGAGAAAAGGGAAGAAGTTTGATTGGTCATAAAAGTGTGAGTATGCCTTTCAGTTTCTTAAGGAAATGTTAACCATAGTGCACATCTTAGCAGTTCTAGACCCGAAAGAGGATTTTATTGTTTGTACTGATGAATCACTAGAGGGTTTGGGAGCAGTTCTTATGCAGGAGTGTCAAGCTATTGCCTTTGAGTCTCGTAAGCTCAAGGACTACAAGCTAAATTACCCTACTCATGACTTGGAGCTTGCAACAGCTGTCCATGCACTTGTGCATTGGTGACATTTCCTTTTGGGTAGACCTTTCATTTTGAGTAAAGAACATCGTAGCTTACAACATATCTTCTCATAGCCAAACTTAAACGCTCATCAATGACATTGGATGGAGTTCCTATGTGAGTATGACATGGAGGTGCAGTATATCAAAGGAAAGGAAAATGTTGTTACAAATGCACTTAGTAGACGACGACATGTCCTTGCTTCTTTGACAATTCAGTCAGATTTGAGAGGAAAGATTCTTGAGCACCTTCCAGAGGACAAATTTTATGAGAGAGCTAGATAGATGTTGGAGTCATAGGGTTCATTAGAGGGAAGATTTTCTAGGGGTGTTTTAGAGAAAAATGGTTTACTTCAGTTCCATAGGTGCATCTACATGCCTAAGGTCGGTGATCTATGTAGCTTCATCCTCAGAAAGGCTCATCGAGCCCCATATGCAACAGACCCAGGTGTAAAGAAAATGCGCACTAATCTGAGAGAGTTATATTATTGGCCGGATATTCGACGGGACATAGAATATTTTGTTGCACATTTCCTTGAGTGTCAGAGGGTCAAGGTAGAGCATTCCCATCCCGCAAGATTCTTGCATCCTCATGATATTCCCGAGTGGAAATGGGATGTGATCACTATGGCTTTCATAGTCAGACTCCCTATTTCTTTTTATCGTCATGATGCCATTATGGTCACCATGGATAAGTTGACCAAGGTTGCACATTTCTCACCAACCAAGGTCACCTATAATGCATAGGCCATTGCCAAGGTATTTATGGATGACATTGTGAGGTTGCATGGGATTCTAAAGACCATCATCAATGACAGGGATGCCATCTACACTTCAGTTTTCTAGACTTCCTTTTAGACTGCTCTGGGTACTCAGTTTAATTTCAGTTCAACTTATCATCCAGAGACAGATGGACAGACAGAGAGAGTTAATCAGGTACTGGAGGACATGTTGAGGATGTATGTGATGGACCAACAGAAGAAATGGGAAGATTATTTGCATTTAGTTGAGTTTTCTTACAACAACTATCATAGTTCCATTGGTATGGCTCCTTACCAGGATTTGTATGGATGACCTTGTAGGACACCTTTGAGTTGGGACAGACTAGATGACAGGATTATTCTGGGACCAACTTATCTATAGGATTTAGAGTAGCAGGTTGTTCTAATTAGACAACATCTTTAACAGGCTAGAGCACGCCAGAAGGTATATGCAGACACCAAGAGAATTGATCGTCACTTCTCAGTAGGTGACAAGGTCTTCTTAAGGGTTCACCCGCATAAGAGCCCAATCCAATATGGAAAGGGTTCTAAGCTTTTACCTCATTTTTTGGATCCTTTTGATATTTTAGAGGTCATCGGTCCAGTTACCTACATCCTAGCTTTGCCACCATGCCTTGCATGGGCCCACAATGTATTTCATGTTTTTGTACCATGTAGATATGCACCAAATGTTTCTCATGTTTTGGATTGGTCGGCATTATAGGTAGAGCATGGAGGATAGTGGATATTGGAGCCTGTACGCATACTAGAGCACCAGAGGTTGGACCTTCAGGGTTGAGACTTGGACCAGGTTAGAGTGCAGTGGGACTGATACGATGAGACAACAGCTACCTATGAGGATGCGACACCTTTGAGGGCTAGATATCCCTATCTCTTTCAGTGACTTCCAGGAGGAAGTCTAATTTTAGTAGAGGGGGATGTAGTGCCCACATTTTTATAGCTCAGTTACTTGTTGCTCATTTACTCATAGACATGTTTTGATAGAGACTTGATATGTTTTGAACATTACATTAGGAGATTTGATCTGATTAGGCATGTATGGACATTTAGGCATATAACATTGATTTAGCTTGATTACTATGTTTTTTTCATTATCTTATGATGCCATGGATACTAATTGATATGATGTTGTTTTGGAACATAGTTATATTCATGGATACTCAGTTTGTTGCATGTTGGGATTCTATGGATACATGTCATTTTATCATTGTGACTAACTTATGGTGAATTATCTATGGTTGTGCACGTTGTCGTACTTTTGATTCCAAAAAGATAAAATGTTAGTCTAGAATTCGTTGATATCTTATTTAGTAGTTGATTTATATTTTATCGGACAAGTGTGTTTAATGTGTGCAATGAGTGTGCAGGTGATAGGTCACAGGAGAACTGGGACTCAGGCTAGCTACACAACTTTGCACAAGTAGCCCACAGGCTAAGCCCTAGACATGTTTATTGCTTGAGGCCTTAGCGTTAGAATTATTGTTTTGGACACCATGGGTGACCCTCATTTTTAATGAATTATGTCTTGTAATTATTAATTTTGCTTAGGGTGTCTAATTGTGTTATAAACTTGTTTTGGGAAATTAATGACCCCACTTGCATTAAGTTTTGAATTAGATTAATTATGTACTTAATCTAGAGTGTTTAGGGTCACATGTGAACCCTTGGGTGGTCCCCACACCCTCTACCATTGTGCAAATTTTTCCAAACCCGAAATTGGGTTATTTTGGGCATTTTTAGGGACCCCTTTTTAGTTTGGGAGTTCCCTTAACATAAAAATGAGCCCTTGGACCCTACCTAATAGGTAGGGGCACTTATTTCCAAGGCTAGAGGGATTTTTCACTCCCTTTTTGACTCTTCTTTGGTCACATCCATGTAAGGGGTATGGATTTGTGTGCTTGTTAAAAGATGCACAAGAATTTTCTTGTTATCATTTAGAGTAATTTGGGAGAAGAGAGCTAAAAGGCATTTTACCCTTTCTCTCTTTTGTTTTGGCATCTTTCACCTTGAAGGAGGAGAGGGGTGACACATGTCACCTCCTCATTTGTGAGGATTTTTTCTTGCTCCTCTTCAAATTTCCCTTCATGGGAAAAGTAGAGAACTTTTTTTTTTGGGAGATTTTGCTTGGATGCTTGTGTGATTTAAAGCTAGAGTTTGCTTGGGTTAAGAAGTGGAGAAGATTGAAGTTGGAAAGATTTTTTGAGATTTTTCCTTGAGGTAGGCTCTTAAGCTTTATTGTATGTGTTATATTCATGCTATTTGTTTGATTGTTTACTTGGAAATGTGGTTGTTGCGTGAGGATTTTTATTTATTGTTACTTGTTTTTGCTCCCTCCATCATATGACATGATGGAGTTTTGAAGTTGTGGGGAAAGAGAGGGATTTTTCCCTCTCAATCCTCATAGGCTTGATGGGGAAGCCTTGTAGGATTTGGTTATTCCCCTCAAATTGGTTTGAGGTGGGGAAGTTGGTTCATTTGGCTTGAACCTCCTTCCTCATTCTTGGTAAGGAAACCCCTTTGGGGTTTGAAAATCCTTCCAAGAAGGATTTGGTGAAAGGGAGTAGAAATAAGGAGGGCTTGAATGAATTAGGAGAAATAAGGAGGGCATGAAGATCATGTTTTAATGCAACTATTTTTGGCTACAATTTTGGAGAACTTCTCTCCTCTCTTCCCCATTTGTTTTAGAGGTAGAACTTGGGTTATCCCCTTTTTATCCTGTAAAATTTGGAGTCTTGTTTATACTTATCTTGTGCTTCATGTGGATGTATCATTATTTGTTCACCCTCATTCTTGTGCAAGTTGTGGTTAGTTTTCCTCTTTCACATGGGCTTGGGGGAGGATAGCATGCATCCCAACTTTGGGAAAGACATGTAATGATGCCTATGGTTGGGTGGTAAACAAGCTTCTTCTCCTTGGTTGGATTTCTTAAAGGCATGGAAGTTGAATCTCAAAGTTGGAGTTGGTGGCTTCTTGGGATCTCATTTTTCTCTCTTCCCTTATGAAACTTTCTTGCATTGTAACCTTTAAAGTACGGCTATGTGGGGAGATTCCTTGGCATGAAAAAGTTTCCATCTTGTGTATTGGACACCACTTGTAAGATTGTATTCTATTTGTAAATTAAAAGCCTTCTTTCAATCTTGGGAAGGGGATTTGTTAGTTCGTTTCTTATGTATTTCAGCATGTTTTAAATATGTTGTATTAAGGAATGTTACAAATAAAGGTTTGTAAAATTTTTATACTTCTTCAAGATGCATTGGAAAGAAAATAGTTATATTCCTTTAATAACCATTGATTTGAATATTTTTTTTGAAGTGGAAGATTGTGTAATGAATTTTTTTTTAATGGAAAGGTGTTGTTACAAAAGAAATCATCTTACTTGTGTAAGTCACCTTTGTTTGTGCCTTCATCAATCTTGAAAGAGACTTGTAATAAGGCTCTTTGAGTATTTCACATAGATTGTAACATTTTGGATAGATAGTGCTTAAGCGATTGGAAAAAATAAATAAATAAATAAATAAACTTTGTAAGATAATTTTTCACTTGAGTTGTAATGATTGAAATAACTCTGATTTTTTTTTTAGGAAAGCTGAAATTATCGAAATTATGGTTATTTTTCTCTATATTCCTTCTTGTCAAATGTTATAACATGGTTGTATGAAGGATAATATACCATCCTTGAAAATGTAAATTCTTCTTCTTATTAGCTTTTGTGAAATCTTTGGGAATAAAACATGATTAGGTTTATCTCTCCTTATTACCAAAGTGAAATGGATTTAATAGTAAATGATTATCACATAAATGTATTAACACTATTTTTTTTGTTGCTAGTTTATATACGTTGAAATATATATTACGGGATTATTTTCTTTATGTAATATTTATATATATATCTACATATCTATCCTATAACCATTTTATATAAAATTATATATATATATATATATCCATATGTAATTTATATACGAATTAAATTAAAAAACTCAGGTTTTCAATAAAACAAAAAAAAACAATAAACAAAAAATAAGCGGCGGTTTTTTGGCTTTGTTGTTTTGTTTGTGAAATCGTTGGTGTGGGGGAGGGCCAAACCCTACCCCCACACACCCCCATCCACACTGCTACCACGCATCACCCTGCCCCTCCATCTGTTGTCCCCGTGTGACTTGTCTGCACCCCCACACACCGTGGCTCCCTCCAAACTGCCCCCCCCTTTGCGTATACTCCCACGAACCTCCCTCTCGCTGTCGCCTGCCCCTGTCCCACATGGACTGCTACTCTCCCCCTTCCTCCTCCACACCTATCCCAACCCTCATCCACCATGTCAGCATCTCCCACGGCCGCCTCCACCACCACCACACTATTTCCCTTTCAAATCTACCGCCCCTCTCCCCTTCAAAAAAGAAAAAAAAATAGTAAATATGTGCATTCAAAAAAAAAAATACATTATTATTTTTGTATAA
Organism: Taxus chinensis; assembly: GCA_019776745.2. Lineage (NCBI taxonomy): Eukaryota > Viridiplantae > Streptophyta > Pinopsida > Cupressales > Taxaceae > Taxus > Taxus chinensis. The sequence goes on along the minus strand of CM034147.1, from coordinate 645,638,235 downwards.
AATCTCTAAAACTAATACAATGCTGGTTTGGTATAACTCCGTGGCTCCTCCAACACAAACTAACACATGGAAATGATAAAACAAAAAAAAATGAGAAATAGAATGAAAAGAAAGAGAAGAAAATAACAAAGGGAGGATTAGGGCAAATTTAGGGTTCATTTTCAAAACCAAGGGTCAAGATCAGATTTGATCCAAGGGCTCACAAATAACCTGTGCACTTTTAAACCATGGGTAATTTTAAATATAAATGGGAGATAAGGTTTTATGTGTGGACAAATAAATTAAAAGGGGTAACTATTATATGGGGGTTGTAGGCTATTATTTCATGACTCTAGTTAATTTAGGAAGAATAAATAATGAAGTCAAGTATGGGATAGTTCATTTAAATTTTTGGAAATCAAATTTATAACAAAATTAATTATTGGCGGGAAACAAAGTAAACAAACATTAGTAGTAACCATATACCTTTAAAAAAAATTACCAAAATTTTTAATTGCATTTGGTATGGTTTTCTCGTGTCCCGAGGTTTGGCTTGATAGTATCCACATTTTTAGCTTAATGTACTTGTGTTTCATCCTTTCTTACCTCTTTGTATTTTGATTCTTCATCCATATCACTTGAATGAATTTGAGAACTTTTATCTTCTATTCTAATAGTTTAAATCTCAACTCCTTCTTCCATAAATTGAGAGGGATCCTTGACTAGCTCATTTTACACCTTTGTTTGATCCTACACCTCTGTTTCTACAAACTTCTCTATAACTTCATGAGTTAAAATTATTCTTTCCAATGTTTCAAGAGTTGATTGAAGAGGATCAATGGTTTTTGGTTGTTCAACCTTTTCTAATGGAACTTTACTAACATTTGGTTTCTCTGCTTCTATTATTATAGCCTTAGTTATGGTGGATTGTTCCTGAGATGCTAATATTTCTCCCTTATTTCTAATTGGTTCAACTTGATAAGATGAAACTTGGACATTTTATGGGTGAATTTCAACTTTGACATCTTGACTCAAACCATGCAATAAATCAGTTAATATCTGCTCATGTCATGGGACTAGCCTCTTCTATCCCACAATTTTAGGGATATTATGCACTTGTATATATTAAATTGGGATAGAGGTAGGAACCTCTTGTGAAAAAATAGGTGGGGTAGTATTAACTACCTCTGTGGTTGCTCATACTTCAACAAGTATTTAATGGGATGCATCATCTCCTTGTATTGATGTATTGGTAGATACTTCTACTACAAGGGTTTCAACCTTTTCCATTTTAAACCTTACAAAATTATTGGTAATTGGTTCCTCCTCTACTTCCTCACGGACATGCTCTAATATTAGACTCATCCTGGCTTGACTTAGTGAAAAAAAATTTCACATCCTCTTTCATTTTCTAGGTGTCCCTTTTAGAGAAGAAGATGATGCACCTACTTGGGTTTTTTCTTAAGAAATTATCATCTTGGGACTAGAAGTGGGATGGGGAACAACTTGGATAGAAGTGGCCTCAAAAATAAGGGCATCCTTCATGGTTTTATTTTGATAATTCCTTAGTCACATGCATTTATTCAGAGACAGAATTCCCTTTCATGATCGCATATGTGTTTATCTCTCCCACTTCATTAGAGTATGGATATGGATCATTCATCGAAAGAATTTCCATATGAAGTGAAGGAAAAACAATCCCCACAATAGTAGAATAAGGATCCATAAGAAGAGGTGGATCAATGATATCTCCAAAATAGTGGAAATGACAGATATCCTAAAATGGGAACTCCCAACAAAGGATATGAAGGACTCATCTTAAGTGAAAATGTGTTAAGGATAGTAAAAACCAACTCCCTGTAATACAACACAAGTAGGCTCTGCAAAGAGACATCTAACATATCGAAGATACTCGTCCCAAATGGGTTACTTGAAAAGTTGAAGAGTAGTTTCTTCCAGGTATGTATAATCAACAAAAGAAGTAAGAGGAATATAAGGTGCAATGAAATTACGAGGTTGATAACATGTCTACCTGGTATCTAAAGGATCTTCAAAAGTGGTAAAATTAGAAGAAGGTTAAATATTATTTAAAGGGTGACCGAGAGAGGGAGGGGATGTATCCTCATCAATATTCTCATCATCAGAACTAGAAGAAAAAACCTCATCATAAAAAATATGAACAAGCAAATTTGTGTCAACAGAAATGTCATCACATGAAGTAAGGGTGGAAACAATTGTATCTGAAGAAGAAGAAACAACGGAAATATCTGAAGTGTCTCCAATTAAGGACTAAATAATTCTCCAAATAGTGTGAGGACACTCTGTGTGCACCACATGATGGTGAAGAGGCATGGAAATGTGCATCAATAAATGTCCAAGAACCATGTCACAAGTGCTAAGCCAATCATTGAGTTGTTATGAATCACTAGGGGAAGATACTTGTCCATACAAGTATGGATAGAGGTATTATTTAATGAAAAAAAATTCCATGCTCAAATGCCACGATGCATAATTCTCCCTAACAGTTATAAGTCAAGGAGGATATAATTCAAATTTGGTATTTTGAAGCATAATTCTGAAAAGAACATCCTCCATGGTGCATCTACGAATAAGACAAATCAGTGAAGAAAAGTCATAAGTGATAAATGCATGCCCATCTTGACATCGAACTCTATCAAAAATGCATTCAGAATGTAAGAATATAAGGGGGGTGAGAATACAATCAAGGTTGTAAGACATCAAAATCACCTGCAAATACATTTGCATGTGATTACAACACCACATAACAATAATGTTTAACCCCTTTGTTTGTGACACTTTATAGTTTAGTATGTTGATTACAATAAGATGCAATTGCATATATTTAAATAAACGGTTACTCACTTTTCAATTAGCATAAAAAATCACAAGTGTTGAGACCACAATGTGTTTTGAGTGATCATATCAAATTGGCACAGTAAGAAAGCAAGAAACAAGGTGAAAACAAGAAGGAAGGGATAAATAGGGTTTTGTGTGAGAAATATCATCTCACGTTGTAAAAGAAGCAACCTTTCCACAAGGTTATGAAGGATGCACTCACAAGCCTACAAGTAATAATAAGAGTGATTACAATATAAACGACTCCAAAAGAACCAAAGGGCCTCCAGAAAGCAAGAAAAGCATCCTGGAAGGCAGAAGAGGGCCCCAGAAGGCTCCACACACTCCACAAATGGTTAGCTACTAAAAATGTCCAATAATGCTATATTTCACAATTTCCAATTAATTTAATTATTTAAAATTTTTAAATCAAAATGGAATTTTAAACATTATGAAAAATGCTAAATTAATGTCCTAAATTAAGACTAATGACCTTACCTTAATTAATAAACCTTGTTTTAAAAAAATTTAATAACCTCCTTTAATTAATTAAGCCCTCCTAGATTAAAAAACCTAGAGACTAAAGAATTTAAAATTTAATCTAATATTCAAATAAATTAATCCAACATTTGATTAATAAAACCTTTGAAATAATTTATAAAACTAGGATTTTAAAAGGATTATATTAAATATGGAGAGGGCTTGTTTAAAAAGGAAAATAAGGGAATAAAAAAGGGTCGACTGTTAAGGGGGTCAATAAGAGGCTCCACATGGAGTAGGATGTAGAATCCACGTGGGGAGATAGGGGCTCAAGACAGTGAGGTAGTCATTGGAAGTCACGTGATGGTTAGGTCGAGAGGAAACATATGTTATAACATACAAGGCACATGAACGTGGGTTTAGGAGAAATGTTCTGAGGGCACATCAAGCCAAAGGAAGAAAAAACCACCATTTACACGCAGGGTAGAGAGCCTATCTGGGTTATGGGAGTAACAACAGAACCAAGGAGAAATGTAGGAATAGGAGGCCAAGAAACAAGCAGTAGGGGAATGACCAATTAGGGTTGAGCACAACAGGGTTCATAAGGCCATGCAAAGTCCAAGATGGAAGATAATCCTAGAAGGAGGTGTAGTTGTGGATCAGGGGCCGAGGTTAGAAGACTTGACACATAACACCAAGAAACTAAGCCAACACACAAGAAAACATATTTTGAGTTAAATGTGTAGTGAAATATTTGGTAAGGTCACAAATGTGATCTGATTTGAACTCATATGAGAGCTTGATAGTGAGATGGAAGCTCAACAAGTTCAACAAGATAACTAGTGTGGTGGTCAGGCTAGAGAAGGCCCATGTAGGGTGAAGATAGGGTGAAGGCAGGATGAAGGCTCTACAGGGTGATCCTAACGAGAACCACAATCCTGAGAAAGGAGGAAGTGAGCTTGATACCAAGATGGAGTTGACGCAAGTCAATGACTGAGTCTAACTTGCGTTTACCAAAACAACACGACGAGAAAAAAAGGGAACCCAAGAGGAGCTTAGTAAAGTGAGATGGCTAAAGGAGAAGCTCAGAGAGGGAATGTAGAGAGTTATAGAGCTTAATAGGGGATGGACAAGCTCAAGTAGTGACAAATAGAGCTCAAGAAGCTTATGAAGAACTTGATGCATTTCTTGAGAAGCTCGTGCAGATCTCATGAGGAGATCCTAACTCCTTAGGTAACCTGGTTGAAGAAAGATCTCGGTGGAGCTCGAGGAGGGATGTAAAAGTAGCAAAAAAAGTAGGGAAGAAGGGTGAAAGGGTGTAATGTTTGAGAGAAAAATAAATAAATTCAATGCTGAATTTAATGAAAAATCCTAAACACAAACCAAAAACACATAAATACCTCTAGAATAAGCTTATTTGTCAAATATAGCTGTAACTAACTATATTTAGTTGGAAAACCCCTAACTGCACATGCATAAGACAAACCAAAATTTAACACACTCTAAACAAAAAACCATTAAACCATATTGGCACAAGTAATAAATGATTAATAAACTTTCCCAAGAATCAATAAAGACAAACAACTGAGAGCTTTTAGCAACAATTATATTGTGAGTACATGATTACCAAAAATGAAGCTCTAATACCATGACACAGAGAGCTAAAATATCTCACATAATGGTGTGCACAACAATAGAGTTATACTCAAAAAATATCACTGATTTCCTCCAAGTAATTAACAAGAAAAACATGAACTTGAGGAAAGGTGAATCCAACACGTTTTCTAATATGGTCCAAAATTGCACTACCATATTGATGAGTTGTTAATAGATGGAGTCACTTATAAGATATCCCTAATAGATATGTGTCATTACATTCAAAATGATTTGGATGAATCTAAACATCAATCATGGTAAGGATAAGCAGAATAATTCCCCACAATCCTATTCAACAGGGTAAAAATGTACCCAATTTCTTCAATGAAGTCGTCCCTACTCAACTTATTGGGGATTCTAGTAGCATAAATACTTGGCTTCTCAAACCAATAGTTATTCAGTACTTTGGAATACTTTGCATTTTTGGCATTCCAAAAAAAATCTATTTTTTCAACTGAAATTTTTGCAACTTGGTCAGCATTTGGGAGCCCTAACATCTCGTCAATACATTTTGGTGTCAAAGGTAAATCTAGAGTGCCACTCCCATATCAAAATTCTCTCTTCTCAAGGTTGTATTTTTTTGCACAGGTCCATACTAATTCTAGATATTGAGATGGTGGGGGGATCATAGTTGTTAGGGAAATGGCATTCCTGTCAATTTTCTCCATTACTTTGTTTTTGTTAGTTGTATGCACCCTTTGAAGGAAGTCGTCTAAGTTTACATTATCCAGTTTTATGTCCATGATCTTTTCCATGTCAAAAACAAGATGGGATGAGGTTAGGACACCGGTTAATTATATATTCATAATTTTAGGGTAAGAAGACAAACAATTCTCTTAGGGGTAGGGATTAATAAGAATACAAACATTTAAAATATTTATTTAATTCTTGGTAAGACTTCACAATACTAGAGATCACACAGACACCTCGTACAAGAACTCAACCATGTAAAAATTAGGCATAGTTCTCTTATGAACCAGTAAGAGTATACAAAACAATGTTGTATATACAAAAGTGATCATTACATAGCTCAAATGTAGAAATGAGGGCTTCTTATTTATCCAGGGCTCCAAAACAGTTAGAAATTTTGAAATTCAAATGCAAAGTGTGAGACTTTTCATGAAATTCAACCATATAGTTCCCTTCACATGCTCTCATCAATGGCAACCATAACTTCATAGCTATTTTCAAACCTACAACCATTGATCTTATAATATATGTTTGAATATGGGCCTTACCTGTGGACAAATTGACCACATTAAATATACTTATATGATGTGTTATCCATTCATTGGCATGGTCCTTAATAGTTTCATATGTGGCTTGACAACTTGTTTTTCATTGATGATCTGCAAGGAATTGACATGTGTCCTTTTATTTGGGTTGGTGGGGGTTGGAGAAAAATTAGTAATAGGGCAAAAATTATGAAACTACCAACTATGTGGATGTAAATTTTCCTTCACTGCATGATACCACCATATGACTCCATGTGTCCATCTTTTCGGGAATTGAAGATAGAATTATAGTTAACAATAAGGAAAAAACTATGGAATTAACAATTGAAAGATTGTGAAACTGCCCCTTCATCAACTTTTATTAGATCATGTCACATATACTTGCTAGCCTTAGGGATGAGATTGTAGTTGCTGTAAGATAGACTTACAACAACTACAAAGCTAGGAACTTCACAAATATAAAACTACAAAACTTCCCTTTTATTGTAGCTTTGATAGTGTGCCATGTACCTTTTGGACTTTGGGGATTATATTGCAGTTTATAGAAATGTAGTAACTGCAAAGCTACCTACAGTAAGACATCGAAGTTGCATGTCTTCTCCGTGGCTTTAATATTTGAGGATTATTTTATTTTAAGTCTCAGGGATGGAAATGTAACTTTTACTCTTGCAATAACTTTCATGAAAAGTGCCAAACTACTCTAAGTATATAACTTATACAAGTTTCGGACTTACATTTACAATTTGTAGTTTTTCATGAAAAGTGCCAAACTACTCTAAGTATATATATTCCCTTGATGCTTCAAATATTCCTTTTTTACAAGGGTCAAGAGGTAAATTGGAAAATGCGAGGAAGTGGAGAACAAAGGGAACTGAGGAATAATTCCTCGAGTTCCTTTCCATTCCGACTTAATCGAAAAAGGTAGGGGCTGAGTAAAGTAGAGAACATGGATAAATGAGGAACATAATTAGGGGAGGAAAATTTCATATGTTCCACAAAATCCTAGTTTAGCTGATAAAAATACTTAAGATATTTTTTCAAAAGGTTAAGCGGTGATGCAGTGAAAGAGAGGAACATAGGTGAGAAGGGAACAACTCCATGAGTTATCAAAAATCCTAATTCACCTGATAATGAAGGAATTTTAGCAAAAATGGTTATGAATTTGGCTTGAATGAGTATAAGAAGAGGGAGAAAGGTAAATGAATCAATAGTTAAAATATTTTGATGGTAAAGACATCATGAAACCCACAAATCAACCTTGCACTCATTCTCACTTGTTTATGCCATAAAACACTTAGGATGAAGATAAAACCTACCATTTTACCTTAAATACCCCTTCCTTCCTTTTGAATAATGCAACAATTAACTAACACCACCAATCCTATAAGTTATCCTCTTAACAATTATCCAAATCATAGACAAGGTAAGAAATCATCAAAGAGCATCATGAAACCACAAGATCATTCCTAGAAATTCTTCAACCTACAAATAAGCTTTAGGGAGCCCTTCAAGTATTCTTTAAAATATGATAACAAGTACCACAGGGAACCATGGGACACATGAAAACTATGAAAAGGTTTACATCAACATGACCATGAACAAAACTCATAAGTCATAGACAGAATGAGGAATAACATGGGGAAATAAAAGACCATATCCAATAACAATGGAGTACTTAGTAAAGATGGTGCCAGGGATACACATGGATTAAAATTGGCACTAACATGATCTATATTAAATTTTTCATCCTCCTTGTCATCTTCTTCATCTTCTTCATGTTATTCTATTATTTTCTTTCATTTATTATATAAATACTCCTTTTCCTTTGATTCATCTTTTCGGTCAGCCCTTGTGCCTCAATCACACTCATGTTCATCCTATTCCCCACTATCTCTTGTTTATTCATCTTCCACTGTTACCACCTCCAGGTTATATTTGAGAGTTGATATTGTCCATGTGCTCAAGTATTTAAGGTTTCCAATATTTATTGGTTCATATACTAAGGGGGAATGGCCTACAGAAGGGGTGTGCTATCTCATGGGAATGACCTATTTAAGGGCTAGGTTACCTCAAGGGAGTGTTTTTCCCTACCTTTTTTGTGCCTACCTTACCTTCTCCCTTGGGTGAAAGTGGAATTTTTCCACCCATCCCTACCTAGGTACTTATCTATTTAGGTGTATGAGATGCCTATGGACAAATGGTAGTTCCTATGATACCAATTTATTTTTCATTTTCCTCCTTATGGGATGTTTCCTACGCACTTACAGGGGTTTTTATTATAATCTCCCTTTGTTTATTTTTATATGGGGCCTTTGTTTCCCCTTATTATGTATAAGTGGCATTTTCCTACCAAAACCTTTTTACCCCTTTTATTTTTTCCCTGGTGGAAAAAATCATCTACTCCTATAGCTATTCCTCATCATTTGGTCTTGTCATGTCTTTCTTTTCTTTCAACCTTAAATAGTAGAAAAAAATCATCACCTTGTTCTTAACTTATTTTTTCAACTTGATCAATGGAGAAGATATCTAACTCATTCTTTTCCATATATATCTATTGTCTTGAATATTTATAATACTTGTAGAGGGTATGAATATTGGTATCCATTATGTGTGCATCAATTTTTATTATTTTTATAGACAAAATATTACATACTTAGTACTATTACATCACTCCTCTAGTATGCCATTATATGCATGATTCCTAAACAAGAAAACTAGACATTAATAACACTTTTTTTGTTTTACATTGTTTTATCCTTTTATACTTTTGACCTTTACTTTTTTGTAACTACAGATTTACTTTTAGACATTGCACAACATGTGACCCAACTCAGTATTTCCCATTTTACCCTCAGATCCTTTTGAATACTAGTGCCCAATAAAGACAAGAGTGCCCATGTACTACTATCCCTTTTGGGTGCTTCTTTCCTCTTTCCCTCTTCTCTTATGTTTTAAAATTCAACTTTTGATGTATTTTCTCGTTTGTTATCAAATTAATGAGCTAGCTACCAAAGAAAGCTACACAACTCAGAAATTTTGGAGGGTTTATAATACCTCGGATGTATGATGATACGGGCACAAGATGATGCATGGATCCTTGCTACTTCTAATAAGATGAAACCTGTAAGTAAGATTGAAAATGATTTTGATTAGATGATTAGGATGGGGGTTACCCAAAAAGGTAGACCTGAGAAGCTTTAACTTCCTTAGTGGATGTAAGCCTCCGTTGTAAAACAAAAGTAGTGTAAATAAGGAAATATATAGTGATAATATGAAGAGACTGAAAGAATACAGAATCTGAGAACACTATTGATTGATTTATATTGATCTAATTAAAATAATGAAAGATAAATGTACCTTGTCTGGGTTGAAGGGAGCCTAGAATATGCAAAGGAAATTTGACTGTGACCTTGGAGATTGGATCAAAAATGTGGGGAGGATTATGTAGACCATGTAGGATCTGAATGCAATCTAGAAACTACAGCAGTTTGAGGATGCTATAATCAACGTACAGAGGAGGTCTAGAGGAAATAAAACCAAGAAAAAAATAGAAATCAAGGATTAAAGGGAAGGATTGAATCCAAGACCTAGGTCGATGGTGATTGGGGTGTAAACATGTTGATTTTATTGTAACAGAGGAACTAGATGAAGGTTGGTGCCAACAGGCAAGGGAATAAATCTCAAACATGGATTGGAAAAGGTTCTGATATAGAAAGTAAGGAATTCTAAGGATGATTAAATGGTGACCTATCTGGGGTGATGATGACTATGACAGGGTTCGATAATGCTAAGGAAAGGTGAGCCAGATGAGCAACTTGCAAGTATAGATTTGTGACAGGGGGTTGATGATGAAACTGTGACTATTATTGTTGATGATATGAACCTAAAAATGATTAGATACAAGAAATACCAAGATAATATGACAAAATATGACTAAAGAAATGTAAAAAGATGATAATCTAAAAAAAATCGATCATGATTGACACATGCATGCTACAAGGAGGTTCAAGAGATTTGTAATGGATTATGGAATGTTCAGGCTCAAGGGATTGTCTACATGATGCAAGAGAGATTCAAGAATCATATGCATTTGATGGGGAATATAAATAAAGCACATAATTTTATAGGGTCGATGATGACTGGGATGGGTCATCACTGATCGTGTGGAAAGTTTCCCTAATGGGAAGATTTTCCTATTTTTGGCGTGATTTCTTGTTTTTTTAGGAGTTGGAGGAATGCTTTAAAACATTAGGCAGGAAGGTGTTGTTTAGGGATGAGGTATAGGTAATTTGGTAGTGGAGATAGGCTAGAAAAAACATAGGGAAAAGCATAGGTGTAGATTTAGAATGAAAGCATTCCAAAATGGAAAGCTAGTTAGGGCATGATTAATTAATTAATTGATGTTGATTAAATAGGATTTAAAGGTGATGGGAATTTAATTTATTAACGAGGATGGATTAATTAAATTTAAAGAGGGAATTTGATTAAATAAGGGGGGTGAATAGAATAAAATATGTGCACGTAGGTGATGAAGGTATAGATACCAAATTTAGGTGTCTACATTTTACCCCTTTTTGTTGAGTGGTTTGGGCTAGCAAGTTGGGAGATAAAAAAGATGAGAGTTGGATAAGGATAAAAAGAATTGATGATGAGATCCACCTCAAATGGGGAATAAATGGCATCAAGGGATATCAATGATGTATTTTAAAATAGGTAGATGAAAAAGGGCAGGTGGGAAAGGATGGGTAAAAGGCATAACTAAAGTGAGGTGCCCTAAGAAAAAAATGTTTGCAATATGAATAAAAAATATGGTGGTGAATCCAATATTACATTGGTAGAGGAAAATTTTAGTCTCAACGGAGATGTGCTAAAACATTATATAGACCATTAGGTGGTTGAAAATAACTATAGTATGGATGCATATCGGGATGAACAACAGGTCATAAGCAAGTCATCAAAATATGTGCAACTATATGCGAAAGGGTATGTAAAATTCTTCGTACATGAGGAATCGGGTGAAAAGGAATGCAACCACAAGGGAAGAGGATAAATGATATGGTTACCAATGGGACACAAAAAATGGCCTATAAGTAAAAATGAAAAAGAAAGTGATGAAGTAATATTCCCTGAAGGAGAAGTATGTCCAAGAAGGCGGAAATGAAATATGCCCCAAGTGGGGAAAGGTATGGCTTCAAAGGAGGACTTTGAGAGTAGAAATGAGCAAAGTGAATGTTAAAATAGAATGCTCCAAGGGGATATTACATATGGCCTCAAAGGAGGACTTCGTGTGTGGACCAGATAGAATTGTGAAATAAAAATGCCTGAAGGGAGAGTAAATATGGCCTTAAAGGTGAAGTAGGGAAATTAATGATTAAGTAAAATTCCCCAAGGGGAAATAAGTATGTCCACAAATTTGGAATTTGAGATGAATTGTTAAATTAAAAACCTAAAGGAAATAATAAATATAGCCACAAATGTGTACTTAGAATGGAACGCGGAGGACGTGAAATATTGAAGCAAAATTAAAGGAGGAATATTGATGGCCACAAGGGTGGAATTACGATGAGAGAGATTGGATAAGACACAACTTAATGATGAAGACCTATAAGTATGAATGAATCTACACCATATAAAGGAACATGTGAGGAAAATATGCCTTTAACTGCATTGGAGCTAAACAAGGAGGAGATTTGGGTAACGTAAGGGACATGTGACCAAAGAAGAAGCTAGTAATATAACCAATGATAGTTAGTCATTTTAAAGGGCATAAGGAAGAAATGGATGAAACTATCTCATAAACCTAATGTTGACATGACAAAAGGGGTTTCATATGTCACTTGTACAAAGGAAAGAGGGTTCTAAAAAAGTGGTGTTCCCTAAAACTATGTCCCTAACTTTGGGAAGGGGAAATAACAAGGTTGATTACTGTGGGAAGATTTCTTAGGATGCTGTTAAAATGGGAGGTTGATCAATGTAGGAAAGCCTTCAAATTCCATAAGGAGTAGCCATCCTTTGAGTGTATGGTCTACTTTTTACAATATATATAGATGGCCAGAATAAATAATAGCCATCCTTTTGAGGGATCAGTCTATTTATTTGATTTTGATTTTGATTTTGATATTCTCTTTTTTTGCATAAACAACTATCCTATTCAAGGGATCAATCTATTTTTTGATAACTTTGATTTTTTATTTTAAGCATCCATGATTTTTGATTCTATGCATGGGGGAGACTCAAGACTAGCTATAGTAGACCACTTAGGAGGGGAGAAAGATGTACAAGAGATATCCTTTGGACCCTTTGCATGGCTCCAATAGGTGAATAAGAGGGAGATGGATGTGATGATTTCAAAGATTTCTCACCAAAGGGAGAAAACTATCCATAAGGAAAATGTATATGGGTAGAGCCATAGTGCCTATATTTAAGGTCACATCTAGGAAGTGACGAGAAGATGACATAATTCCAAATCATCGTAATGAGAGAATGAAAGGGGGCTGAAGATGGAGGAATGATTCAAGGATATGGGACTAATGGCACAATGGAAAATGTGCTGAAAAATAGAATGGTAGACAAGTGTAATGTGTTAAGAGGTTCTACTGTACAGTTTACCATCAAGGGAGGTTAGAATGATAGGATCCCAACCCATATTTATACATGTAGTAATGTATGGCCCGATCCAATTAGGGGAAAACTTTTTGCACGTTGGCTCCTTTCTAGAGTAGTGACATTATAGATTTTATTTGAGGATGAGGTCGACTGACATTAAAGTCACATTCCTTAAGGTGTTTATTATAAGCATGTTTGATGCACTCCTAATGAACATGATGGTGTTCAAGAGTGAAAAGGAAATGACACTCATCTAGTGTCTTGAGTTGTGATAGACTAGACGAGCTTGGCAATAAGTATTCATCAGAGATGAATTCGTGAAGGGAGATGCTTAAAGATGAGATTTATAATTTGAAGAGAAAGGATGGATTTGAGAGTCGTAAACAAGATAGAAATGTGCATAGCCCCATGTGCAGGTATGAATGCTAGTACGATAGGACTAAAGGGTGAAAGGAAGCTAGATATGCCAATTACGACCTGCTTGATTGACTGGTTTACGGAAAGAATGTTCTGAAGAGTTTTGTTAGTGGATTCGGCTTGGATATTATCTTGAGGATAATATGGAGAAGAAAAGTATGAGTTGGATGTTGAATGCATTACAAATTTTCTTGAGATATTTGTTTTTAAAGGAATTTTCGTTGTCCATAACAAGTTTGTGGCTCAAAAGCCAAAGTGGAAAATGATGTGTTGATAGAAAAAGCCCAGATGATTGGGCATAGATTTACGTTGCCAGATGAGTGAGGATTGCTTCGACAACCATTTAGTGAAAATATTTAGTGAAGTAAGTGATCCATAACGAATGATGTTGCAAAATGAAGAATGAAAAGATTAAAAAGCAACCAATAGAGAATCAAGGCCCCATATAGAACTCCGCCAAAAATGTCAGAGGTCTTGAGCCGGCTGATAATAGCAACTTTGCAGCCAGGAATATGACATGACAGTAACCCGTTATATTGCTAACATTTTTCACATCTTGGTCTTAACATATTCTGCAACAGTCATGATTAAGTGAAGGACAATGATAGTGGCAAGAAGAAGAATGTGCTCTAGCAATAGCTAAGCCTGAGCTAAAGTGTCCACCATAAATACCGTCGTGGAATTCTCTTTAGATGACCCGAGAGGATCTCATTAACCCCATTTGAGACATCGGAGACAGAATGACCATGTTGTTCAAATCCAAATTTATAAAGAATGCTGCCAAGGATAGATAATAGTGGTGAGTGCAATTAAGAAAATACCTCATTCCCCATTTTTGGATATATCCAAGGACTGTAACTTCTTGAAGACTTCAGGAATAACCCCCTAATCATCATCACTTTGAGTACCAAAGTTCCTGGTGAATTAGATCTTTCCATAAGATTTATAGTCCCTAAGAGCTAACTTGTGGATCTCATGTTCTAATCTGTCCACTCATGTCTATGAATGACTCCTCCTTGGAGCTCCTCAAATCAATTACTGTTATGTCCATGAGGATGAGAAGTCCAGTTGGAGGTTGAATGCGTTACAAATTGTATCAGTGAAATTATTTTTTTAAAGGACTTTCGAGGAGCCATAACAAGTTGGATGGGAACGCTGAAGATGGTCAATAATCTGTCAAGGAATAAGATGAACAATGTCACGATAGATTTAGTTGAAGTGAGTATCATTTCTTGCACCCATTGATACTCACCTATAACTTGGTTACAATGATTATAGATTGATGTTGCTATGTAGATGTCAAGAATTAATGAGATCAAGGCCCCATTATGAAAAGATGTCAAAGGTTCTGAGGCGTCTATAGAGATTGACTAGGCCTACAAATAATATTTCAATCCAGTTGACTATTTTTCACACTCATTAACATATTCACAGTTTATACACGATTGAGGGAATAGCCAAGTAATATCCCAAAAGAGGAACACACTGAGAAATGGCCAAGCCACTAAAGTTTCCAATGCACATATCGTTATGGACTTCCTGTATGGAGCCTAGAGACTTCATGTGAGATTTAAGACATCGTTGAAGAATACTGTCAAATAAGAGTACTATACACTTTGCCGTAAAGTTGATCTTGCATAGCGGTTCGAGCGTGCTGCAACCCCCGAGAAATTTTAGTGTTTGGCCTTGGAAACATCAGCCCGAAGGATGGACCGGGATAGACAATCGACTATTTGAGAATACCATATGGTATGGTGATTTAGATTCAACCTATAGGTTTACTGAGGTACAGTTTTGGCCCACGGTTAATCATGATGAAAAATGATGACTTAAGCATTTTGGACTGCTTATGTGGTTTCCATGGTATGAGAGCCGCATATGGATAGCCATAGTATTTACAAAGCGATTGGTCAGATTGTGTATGAATTCAGATGGTGTAGGAATTCTATAGAGTTTCAAGTTGAGCATAGCTCCAACACATGATCATGGGTATTTTATGTAAGAGAGTGGTATTCTTGTACATAAAATACTGAGCAAGTGATTCTTGGTGGATGTTAGGCTTAGAATCCAAGTGAACCATGTTAAGAATACTGAACTCTTTGTGTTGCAGTTATTTTTATTTTACACTTTTAGGGCTTCAAATACTCTACCATTTTATTTGTACACTCAAAATTGATTTTATATGCAAGGGAATATGAATTTCCCATGGAGGAATAAGAAAAACACCAACACCTCCTCCTTGTAAACACTTAGATCCATAAAATAAGAGAGTGAATTTAAAAGCTCCATATTTGTGATGAAATCGATTAATGGATTCATCTAGAAATCACTCATGAGGTAAAAGTGTACTAGGAAGAGGGGCTTCTACTAATTGGTCAGAAATACCCTGACCCTTAATTGATTTTTGAGAAACAAACTCAAGGTCAAACTCAGTCATGAGCATGAGCCACCGAGTGATACGATCATTATGGTATGAATTAGAATGCAATGTTTAAGGAGATGGAAGCTAGTAATGACATATGTATTGTGATTTAGAAGGTAATGTGAAAGTTTAGAAGTAGCAAAGAAGAGAGCACAACACAACTTTTTAGCTTCATTGTAGTGAGTCTCATAGTCATGAAGGGTGTGACTAATATAATAAACAACCGACTCACATTTTTGGCCATCGCGATGGGCTGACATGGCTCCTAAGGCATCATTAGTGGCAGATATGTACAAGTAAAATGAATCCCCTTCATGTGGAGGTGTGAGAAATGATGGAGACAAGAGATACTATTTAATATTGTCAAAATATTTTCAAAAATTATAATCCCAATTGAATTCAATGTCCTTGTGAAGGAGGTGATGAAATGGTTAACAATGATCTAAGAGTTGTGAGATGAAGTGACAAACAGATTGGAGGTGGCCTTGAAGGATACAAATTTTCTTAAGGTTGGAAGGGGGAGGCATTTCAATGATTTCCTTAATTTTTACAGGGTCAACTTCAATTACCCTAATAGAAACGATAAATCCAAGGAGATTTCAAGTTAAGAACCCAAATACACACTTGGCTAGATTAAGACGAAGACAAAAAAGAATGAGGTGCTTGAAAAGGACTTCAAGAATAGAAAGATGGTCACATCAATGCTTAAATTTTCCTAAAATAACATAAACATAATCTTCTATGATTTTATGGTTAAGGTCATGAAATAAATAAGTCATGGCTAGGTGACAAGTAGCGCAGACATTTTTTAAACCGAAGATCATGATGCGATAGAAAAATATCCCCCCAATAAGTAATGAAGGAGGTTTTGTGTTGATCTTCTAGTACGATGATAATTTTATCGTAACCATAGAAACCATCCATGAGATAAAGCATCTCATGGCCTACGGTAAGATCCACAAGCTAGTCAATGTTTGAGAGAGGGAAGTCATCCTTAGGGAAAGTGAGATTAAGATCTCAAAAATTGGTGCATATGCACAACTTTCCTGATGCTTTAGAGATGGGGACAATTTTGGAAACCCATTGGGGATAATAAATGGGGATGATGAAATTAGGTAAAAAAAGGTGTTGCAAATCATCTTGACCAAGGAGGGTGATGTAAGGGTGCATACGGAAAAGATTCTACTTTATCAGTTTAGCATTGGGATAGGTGACGATATTGTGGACACCGATAGAGGGGTCAAGACCTTGCATGTATGAATATGACCATGAAAATTCTTGGCTATGATGAGAGAGGAATACAGTGAAATATTATAGCTCATGTGGATCAAGGGATTGTCACACTTTGAGAATGCAATACTCTTGCAGAGTTTCAATATTGACATCAATTGTGGCTTTATTAAGAAGAGAAGGTGAGTTAGATGGAAAAGTATTATAAAGATGGAAAAGAAATACATCATCGTCAGCATATTGAAAAATGTCAATGGTAGAATAATCTTCTTCTATTATCTCAAGATGGAAAAGATGAAGGGACCTATTATAATTGTCACATTGATAGGTGACCGGTCCCAAAGTTATGGTGGAGACTCAAAAGAAGTCAAAGGAAATGGAAATGGTGTCATCCAGTTCCATGTCCTCAAGAGTAAAAAAAATGGAGAAGGTACATGTTCATGTCTTCAGGAGTCACAGGAGATGGAGAAAGTAAAGAGGTTATGTCCATGTCTTTGAGAATCTCCGGATATTCAAGGGTTCAAAAATATGGAGAAGGTAAAAGAGGTATGTCCGTGTCTTCAAAAGTTATAAAATACAAAGGAGGTGGAGGAGGCATGTCCATGAGTAACTCAGATGGTGGAATGGGATCATGGGACTACTCCCGGTATCCTAACCCAAAATTTTTGTAAGGATTGTAACATTGATCAAGAATAAGGCCATGTGGGCCGTGTTCACAATGGCCTAGGCCGAATCTTTTCCATGCACAATGATGGAGATACTTATAGGAAAAATATGATTTGTTGAGAAATATAAAGCCATGGCATGTGGGATATCATCGACATGGGAAGAGGGGGTATCAAAACCACCATAAATAATATTGGTGCGAAGGTGTGGTGGAACGAAAGGAAAAAAATCCTTGACATCCAGTTGGTACATTGTCACCTTATCAGGTCTATCGATATGGTGAGGAGTTAAAAGGGTATTGAGCACGAGAAGGTAGTACTCCCCATCGTAAGTTTTTCCATTACATTATCCATGGAGTCCTTGTTAGGGAGTTTGGATGAAGGAATGGATGAGCTGGTGGACAATCCCAATGGACCATCCTTAGGGATGAGCATGTCATTTGGTCTATAATTCATGTTATATCCTTGGAAGGGAGGATCATCCCCAGGAAGTATTAGGATATTTTCCTCATTTTCATATTAAAGGGAACGATGAAGTGTAGAGATAACACAACCCATGGCATAGATCCATGGTTGTTCGAGGAGAAAATTGAATTGAAATTATCCCTCAATGATGTAGAAGATCTCATGGATGAGCTTCTCACTAACAAAGATAGGGAGGATGACTATTCCCAAGGTGGGAGGGATGGAATTTTTAAAGGTTCAAAGAACTACAAGTGTCTAAGTGACAGATTCCTTTGGGATCTTAAGTTGGTCAAAACTATTTGAAGGAATGATATTAATGCTTTCCCCATTGTCGATCATGGACCGTTGAATGAACGTAGCATTGATCCTAACTGTAATAAAGAGGGGAAGGTCATGTTCTTCTAGTGGGATGTCCAAAATTTCAGTTTCATTGAATGATATAGTAGTAGAAGTAGTAAGTGCTCCTACGAAAGATGTGAATGGCTAAGCTTTGTCATCAGATGTTGGAATACGTTTTAAGGCTTCAATAAGATCATGTCTATGATCTAGCTAGATTTGGATGATATCGTAGAGTGAAATATTTACTAGGGCTTGATGAATTTGTATAACAATGCTTTGTTTGATAGGCTTTGAAGCTGATAAAATAGAAAACTTTGTTTTCGACGATGTGGCCAACTCTTTAGGAGGAGGGATGACGATCAAGGTCTTGGATTTTTGTTCAGATTTTGATTTGGACTCGCATGGGATGGATTGAGTGGTTACCCAAACTACATTAATGAACAAAGGAGGACCATCACTAGATGATTCATCTCCTTAAGGTGCAATAATAGATGTCAGACTACATGTGGAAGGAAGGGACTGACTTGGTCCAAGGGAAATTCTCCCCTCTTCCATGATTCTATGAATAATGGCATGGAGCACTCTATAATGCTCAGTATCATGCCTAGGGATATGACGAAAGGCACACATAAGGTTGGAATTGAAACATAAAGGATTCTTTCCTTTTGGGTCAAAGGCATTAATAGGAGGAAGTTTGGTTGCAGAGGTTTGCACTAAATGTTGCAATATTTCTGTATATGATCCAACTAGAGCAATGAAAGATTCCTTGTGAGACATTTTGTGTGTTTGGGGTAAAACTTGAGTGTATTGATGCTTTGATGATTTGAATTCAATTTTGATATTGATTGGTGTTTTAGTGTTGAATAGTCTTGGATTGGTGGGATGAAATGTTTGTGTTTCTAAAAAAGACAATTTTGGATTGGATGGTTTAACTCTAGGAAGGATTATAGATTTTGTATGTAAAGACGCATCCTCGAGAGGAGTAGTGACAACCTTAACTTGCAAGTTAGATGATAATGTTATGGTTGGTTCGGGTACAGGAAATGACATTCTTTTGAGGTAGTCCATAGAAGGTGGGGATTGAGGAGATTGTGTTGATGACATGAAAGGAATGTTTGAGGTCATTACAAAGTAAAGTGATTTTAAACATTCCTCAAATGATGAATTTTGGGTGAAAGTAGAAGGTGGTGCGGATTCAAACATAACAATTGATGTGGGTAAGAGAGTGGGAGGAAGAACTGGTATAGGTTCCACAAACAGATGATGGGAAAGGGTGGAATAGATATGGGCGAGGTGGTCAAGACTCAAGCCCAATGGAATGAATGAATTAGATGATGAGGTGGATAAGGAATTTTACAAAGGACCAACACTAGATGTGGAAATAGGCTGAAATGGTTGCTTCATGAATGTCTCTAAGGGCATAAATGATATATTTTCTAATGGGGTTATGGTAGTGATAGATGAGGGAGTAGACGATGAGACAAATATAGGAAGGATATACAAGGGAATGGATGTGATCAATGATGAATTTGTGGATGGGACAGATTCCTGATCAGTAGTGTTTAGGGTGTTTATAGTATGAGCATTAGGTGCTTGGGTTATAGTGGAAGTGGTATCTTGGCTTGTCGATGTATGATTTGGAAAAGGTTGTTTAAAAATGTTGAGTCATTGATTGGGTGAAGCGTATGGATTGTCAACTTGAATATCACCTTGATCAATGAGTCTTTGGACCAAATCCTTAAAAGTATGACATCTTTCTATGTCATGGCCTTGGACTTGATGATACTTATAGTAGTGGTCTTTTCGATACCACAAAAGTTTTGGTCTTGACTAATCAACTAGTCAGATAAGAGGAAGTGTGATAAGGTTTACTGCCATCAATTTTTCAAATATTGTATTATATGACTCCCCAAGGGGAGTGTAGTTAGGTGCTGGTCAAGTGACTTGTTGTTGAGTCCATGTGCTAGATGTAGATGTAGGAGATGATTTATAAACTACAACATTGGCCGTTGCCTTTGATTTTTCATTTTGTGTGGATGGTATATTAAATTTATGTTTGGGTTTATTTGATTTCAGTTTCAAATTCCCCTACTAGAGGGAACATGTTTCAAGTTTGCGAGCCATGGTGAAGGCCTCGTCAAAGGTTCATAATGATTGGATTTGTAAAGTCAAAGATATATGCTTCGCACATGAATGTGAGAAGATCTCGATGAGATAAACTTG
This sequence comes from Taxus chinensis, assembly GCA_019776745.2. Classification (NCBI taxonomy): domain Eukaryota; kingdom Viridiplantae; phylum Streptophyta; class Pinopsida; order Cupressales; family Taxaceae; genus Taxus; species Taxus chinensis. The sequence continues at coordinate 645,617,662 of CM034147.1, read as the reverse complement.
TGGAATAAGAAAGGATAATTGGCTTATAATGAGGCATCATTATGTGAAAAAAATATGTAATGGATTCGTCTTCAAATTTTTGGATGGTGTATAGATCATTGATGGTTATTTTTCACACAATGTTAATAAAAAAATGTTCTAGAAATAACTACGCGAGTTGGGAGAAAGAGAATATTGAATATTGAGGGATACTATTGTACTATTCCAATGCGGGACCAGCGAAGGACATGAGGAAAGTGTGGAGCATCAAGTCCCGATCATTTACAATAAGATAACATGCATGTTTAAATGCATGAAGGTGCTATTGTGGATCCTCTTTGCTATTAAAATTAGAAAATTTTAACAATTCCCAATGTAGAGGATATGGTTTAATTGGTATGGACGAGTGAATAGACTCATTGCAGATTTACTCATATTATAACAAGAATTTGATTCCTAAAGTATCAACTTTAAGGTTTGCTAACCTATTCACAAGGGCATGCATGGGATCATTTGAAAGAGTTTGTTGGGGGATAAGAGGTGGTGGCTATATGTAAGAAGGAGTCAGATAATTTTTTTGAAGAACTTGTAGATGTGTTGATGTTTGAGGAATTTGTTAGGGGTAAACCATAGGCTGTGATTGGAAGCGTGGTTATTGAAATCATTTTTTCTAGGTAATGGGAACATGATATGATTTATAGGACTAGGTAGGTTGCTATAGTAAGTGTTGAGCCAAAATGTGGGTATAAGCAAGTTGAAATTATTGTTGAAAAGGGTTAAATACTGCATAATGAAAAGGACGCATGTAAAGGGCTTGGTAAGTATTAAAATACATGCTAGATGTGAGAAGATCATACTATCCAGATAGGGGATATGATGTTTTGGCATATTGACTAGGGACACTAGTGGGAATAGTGACTAAAGAGGTAAGGGAAAGAGTATTGTTGATTGTCATCTTGATTAATAGGAAGTTATGAGGAATATGTGTGACTATCTGGGTAGTTTGATGAGTCAAGGTATTAGTGGAAGAGGAAGCAAGGTGGGCTATAAAAATATCATTAGATGCAAGTGTTAGTGCAAATTCATAGCACCCCTGGATGTTTTCTTAGATTTCTAGTTTGATAATGGGCATCCAATGTGATTACACAACACAAAATCTTTTCCCCAAGTGTGGGACTTGCAAAAATGGGAAAAAAATCTCTAGATTAAAGGCTGGTTCCTCTACTCCTCTGATCAGATGTATGCATGAAATTTTGTAGAGGTTTAACTCAAAATCATACTCTAATTCTACCAAGGAGACAAGGATGGAAGAGGGAAAAGAAGATAAAACTAAACTAACAAGGTGATACACCAAAGGAGTGGTGAACATCCATTTCTGTAGATTGAGACATATTATAAAAATGCAACACAAATCATGCAAAAATTTCTAAAATTGTAATGAAGGATCAGGATAGAGAAAACAAAACAAGAAAGGATTGAAAATTCATTCACAGAGCTTGCATTGTCATTTCCATTTTTAAAATACAGTGCATTACAACAATAAGGAGGTAGAAAACATGTTGCAGTCCTAAAAGAGGTCTTCTATTCCACAAATTCACTTGCCAGGGTGAAGGAGGGAGCCTACAGATCATAAAAATGTCCAACCCTTTACAAATGAGCCAAAAAATGGCTTTTAACAATGAAAACCCGAGCCAAGAAGGAGAAACACAGGAAAAATGAAAGGAATCATTCAACCACTAACTAGATCCATTAAAATAGCATGGGCACCATTAAAATTTCATTCCCCAAGATTTTTGACCATGCTAGAAAAGAATAGAAGCCATACTGCATTAAAAATAATGGTTGAATGTTGGTTCTACTCTTTTCCCCATGCTAGAGGCATTTTCTCATTTTTCTCTCACTAAACTCCACCAAAAAACAAAATTAAAGATACCATCATGTAGAGGACTTAAATATATTTCCAGTGACACTAAAATAAAGAAAAAACTGAGCTTTGGAGAAAAAGATATGCCCCCTTGAATATTTAGGGCAAAACTGGGGCAAAAATCGGGTCGGCTGGCTGAAACCTAAAAATTTTCCCCTTTTTTGAATTTGGGAAAAATTCCCCAAAAATCTCCATGCCCCACCACTCCACTGCCACATGGAATATTTCCATTGGTCAGTGGGTTCAAATGACCATTCTACGCTTTTTGAACTTTGGAAAAAATTCCAAAATCGCTCCGCTGCCATATGGCACACTCTGATTAGTGCGGGCCTAAATCAATTCTCTTTCTTCTACAGGCCCGCGGGAACAAATTTTCCTTTACACCATTTGCAACACTTTGGCAAAAAATTTCAAATTTCCCCCGTGCCTCCGAGCTCCTCCGAGAATAGGACACGTGGCATCTTCCCATTTGTTGTGGGCCCTTGTAATTTTTCTTTTCCTCCTCCGCGCGGGATTTCAGGACAAGATTTTCTTTTTCACCCCTTTGCAATTTTGGCAAAAAGCCAAAATTCACTCCACTGCTCCAGCTTCCATTGGACTTATGGACACATTACGACCTCCTATTAGTTTGCGAAGCCTCGGGCCAAAAATTTTCTTTGCACCCCCACTGAGCCCTTTGGAAATTTTCTTAACTTACTTCCACCGGTCCGACCTCTGCCACCACATGTCATCCTTTGATTTCGTGCGGGCCTCAAGCCATTTCTTTCTCTGTGGGCCCAAAAGAAAAATTTCTCCTTTTCACACCTTATCCACTTCCTTGGCAAAATTTCCAACTTCTCCCCACCGACCCGCCGTTCCACCGGCCTTATGGACATGTGGCAGATTCCTATTGGTCGCGGACCTTCTAGGGAAAATTTCCCTCAAAAACTTCACCACTCCATAACTTGCAAAATACAAGGAGTTAGAAGGAAAAATTTACCTTTCTAGAAAGGTGAGAAAATTCTCTATCTGATGGAGCCATTTCTAGATAATTTTGAGTGCATAAAAAGTAGAAAAACTTGACTGAGGCACAAGGAAGGAATGAAAGAAAGTTAGACAAAAATAAGCAAGGGGCTTATTTTGGATAACAATTTTGGTGACTTAGAGGGGTCATCTGCCTACTGGATGAAGTAACCAGCTACCTGAAGCAATCCATTGGGCAATGGATTCATCAACTTAACTACTTAGTACTCTCAACTCATTAGAAATTTTCTAGAAAGAAGATTGTGAGAGTAGAATATCACTTGATTTGTAACATGGCCTGCAAAGATGCATCCTTGGGACAGAAAAGCTTGTGCCAAAGCACTTAGGGAAATGTAAAACTAAGCTACAACAAAACAATGTGCACAAGCACTTGGAGGAATGAAAATCTAAGCTAATATGTACAAGGTGAGGAGTTTCCCTTCTAGTAACAATGCTTTAGATGGATTCCATTAACTGGAATTTGCATTTCTTCACTATCCAATGTAGAGAATTAGAAGGCATTGTTGTTCTTACATTTTGTGACCATGTAGGGGCCACTCCAAATAGCATCAACTTTGAATGCCTTCCTGGATTTTCTCGGCTTGCATCCCATTTCAACACTAAATCTCCAACTTGGAAGGTTATATCCTTGGCTTTCCTATCAAAGGTTCTCTTGATCAAGGCTTGGTCCTTCTCCATTATTTGGGTTGCATGCTCTCTGATTTCTTGGAGTTCCATCAATTCTGCATATCTAACCTCCATGGTTGCAAACTCCAACAATTCTAATTGCTTCATGAGTTCCAATGTTGGCAACTCAAGTGACATAGGAAATATTACCTCTCTTCCATAAACAAGTTTGAATGAAGAGTTACCGGTGGACCTCTTGGGAGCTATCCTATCAACCCATAAGACTAATTTTAGTTTAGTATGTCAAGTCTTCTGATTTTCATCAAGAGTCCTCTTGATGATATTTAATAGGTTCTTGTTGGTAGACTTAGCTTGGCCATTACCTTGAGGGTAATAATTTGATGAAGTGCTCAAATAAATCCCATTTTTAATAGCACATTTAGTTACCTTTGATATTATAAATGCCAAAGCATTATTTGATACTATAGTGGCAGGTATACCAAATTTGGTTACTATCCCCTCATAGAAGTCTAGAATGCTAAATTCACTCGCCTCTTTGAGTGCCACCACCTCAATCCATTTGGTGAAGTAGTCTTTTGCTATTAGAATCCACTTGTGTCCTTGGCTTGAGTTTGGGTTAATGACTCCAATGAATTCCAAACCCCATTGCATGAATGGTTGGTTAACTGAAATTGGGTGTAATGGAAGGGTTGCTAATATTTCCTTTCCTGTGAAGAATGCATAATTTTTTCACCTCTTGATCCATACATAACAATCATTAAACACCTTGGGCCAATAATAACTAGGCTTCATAATCTTGAGGGTTTTCACTCTTGGAGCAAAATGACCCCCAGCTGATCCACCATGGAACTCTTCTAACACTCTCTTAATTTTATTTGTCCCAATGCATCTCAGCAGCACTCCATTGATATCTTTTTTGAACAAGACACCATCAACAAGTGAATATGGAATAGCCTAAAATCTGAAGTGTCTTCTCTTGGTTTTTTTCATCTCTGGAGGGCATAGGCCTATTTTTAAGAAGTGCATTATGTCTTGGGTCCAACAAGGAGTGAGCATACCACCATTCTCTTCTTGAACACATCTTTGTTCTTGGTTGTCTTACAATGCCAAAACAACATCCTTCCTATTGCTTGCTTCCATTGATTTGCTCAAGAGCAGCTGCTCACACAATCCCTTTCCTCATACCAACTTGGTGACTTTGATCTCAATGTCATACTCCATGACACGAGTAATCCACCCTACATGTTTTTCATCTAAATATTTTTTGAGGAGGAAGTCCTTAACTCCCACATGAGAAACAACAGTTGAACCTTATTGTTTGAAACTAGATGCTTAAATTTATTCAAGCTCCTAATCACTACAAGAACATGCTTCTGAATGAAGGAATACCTCACCTCGTAGTCCTCCAATATTTGGCTAAAAAAAGGAAATATGCTGCTCTGCATTTCTTTGTTCTGTTGTACTAAAATTACAGAAATTATATCATCACCTCCAAATGCATAAAGGATAAAATCTTTAGAGAAATATGAGTTAATGAGAGTTGGAGCTTGTCAAATAACCTCTTTGATTGCCTCAAAAATTTCTTACCTTCAACTATCCATTTGAAATCCATACTTTTCTTCAACATCAGAGTTATTGGCTTGATAAGGGCTACAAAGTCTAGAAAAAACCTTCGAACAAAATTGATTCTTCCTAAGAAAATTTTGAAGGGCCTTCTTGTGACTTGGTAATGGCAGTGCCTTTATTTCTTCAACCCCTCTCTGGATCAATTACTAATCCCTCTTTGGAGACAATATGGCCTATGAGCTTTCCTTCATGAGCTAGGAAAATACATTTTTTGGGATTCAAGGATACCCCAAATCTTCTACATCTTTGGAGCACTTGTCTCAAATGAAAGATATGATCTGCTACACTTTTAGAAAATACAATAATATCATCTAGGTATATCGGCACTATTTTGTTGATCAATCCCTTGAACGCCATATCCATTTCCCTTTAGAAGGTAGCACCGGCGTTAGAAAACCCAAATGACATTTTCCTATATGCATTGGTTCCCCATTTGGTGGTGAAGGCTATTTTGAACTAATCCTCCTCCTTTACCATGATTTAATTATACCCTAAATAACCATCTAGTAATGAAAAACCTCTCAGAGCCAGCAACAACTTGCAAAATCTGCTCCATAGAAGGAAGTGGGTAATGATCCTTGAGGGATGCTCTATTCAAATCTCTAAAGTCTACACACAATCTGATTTCTCCACTCTTCTTTCTAACTGGAACCAAGTTTGCAACCTAGCTTGAATGCTTGATAGAAAATATTATAATTTCCTCTATTAACTTATACAGTGCTTTCTTCATGAGAGGCTCCATGTGTGGATTCACCGGTCTTTATTTTTTCCTGATGGTTTTAGCACTTGGATTCCAATTTAATTCTGTGTTGAGATAGCTTGGGATTGAAACATCTCAAGTCTTCATATCGCCAAGAAAATATATCCATGAACTCTTGGAAAAGTTGCATGAACTCATACCTTTCTTGCTTGGTTGTCACTTTACCGATTCGGAGTGATTTTCCTTCTCCATCCGAGATGGGCACTGAATCTTCTCCCCTTGACTTGGATATTTGCTTTCTCCTTCCTAAATTGATCATTAGGATTAAAAATGGACTCCAAAGTGACAATTCCTTTTGGTATTTTTTTGGTTCTCAGCTGCATGACTTGATTACCATATTACTGCTCTAACGTTTCCTGATTTTTGGATAAGAACTCAGCTTCTTCTTACAAGAAATTGATGATTTTTTGGTCACTTTCAAACACTTTCCAACTTACATTATTGTTTGGCACTGATGGCCTTACAATCACATGAATTTTTGGTTGTACTTTATCATCCTTGATACTTTCCACAACATCAAAGGTTACTCCAACTACTGCAAATCTATCAACACCTTGGTTTTCTTTCCTAGGGATGAAGTTAATGCCAAATCCTTCAAAATCCTTAATGAGGTCCCACAACATATTCTTATAACACTTGAGGAGATCATTCTTGGCATCATTTTTTCCCTTTAACTTGATTAACAATCAACCCACTATCACCAAAGACTTGTAAGTTTTTGATACCTCTCTTTCTTGACCAATGCAATCCTTGTATCAAAGCTTCATATTTAGCAGTGTTGTTAGAACATGCAAACTGAAATATAAAATATGAAAAATATTTAATTCCTTGAGGTGAAATAAGCATAGCTCCCCCTACACCTTGTCTACTTCTTGATCCATCAAATAACAACTGCCATACCTCATTGTCATCTTTTATGGTCTGACTTGGTGATGCTAGGAATAGGCTGATTTTCTTCATGCATGAAATAAAATCCTAGTTTAGATTCCTCTATTTCCTTGTAGGGGATCAAAATCATGTACCTTTCTCTCCCATTCATCAAGATTAAAATCTAGGATGCTTCCAACTTTGGTGTTAGCTTCATCTGTGCTTGGATAATCCTCTTGATCAAATGTTGAACAATTGGCATTGATTTGGCTTGGAGTATGAGGCTCAATGTGAAATTTTGCAATAGGTTCAAACCTGATTGTGGCCTCAGTTCCATATCTGGTCCGAAACAACATATGTGACCAATCAGTAGATAAATAGCCTCTGATTCTAGCTGTGAAATCCCTTGACAAAACATAGGGTAAAAAGTGGTGGTAAATCTATCACTGACACATCTTGCAAAATAGTGACATTGGGGCATGCATGCAAAGTGAGGCTCAAATATTTAATTACCCATACTGTTGTCACTTCTGTCCCATCTAGTTGCACGATCCATTTGGATATGACTTCATATTGGAGGCCTAGATGATTAGCTATTTGCTTGGGCATCGCATAACTACTTTCCCCATAATCAATCATACAATTGTGTACTAATTTATCCCCAATGATCAATGAAACATAGAATGGAGGGGGCTTCAAAACTTTACCTGTTGTCCTCCAAGCTTCCCCTCAAGATGAGTAGCATTTGTGAGTACCTTCTCTTGCATATGAGCTTGCTGATTTGAAATTGACCAATTCTTCATGGTAGCTTGTAGTAGATCCCTTTGGCCTAGGATGGATAGTGATTCCCACATAGATATATTCACATTTTTCTTCCTCATTTGTTTAATGATGTTAAATGGGGATGAAAAATCTCTTTTCTGCCCCTTAGCCTACACATTATTTTCTTGTACATGGGCTGCAACAGATGGCATTTGAGCTGGTCTAGAAGGTGGCTTGGGTTGTCCTTGCACATTTGGAACTGCATTTTGCTTGCCAACACTTTATGGAGTGATGTAAGGTTGTGGATCACCTGGAGCTAATGATTTCCCTTCACTAATATTCCTCTTCTTTGACCATATGTTACCTACTAAATTCTAAGAAATTGTTTAATTCATACCATAAAAATCTTCAACCTACCAGTTCACAAGTGTAGTCCTCATTTAGAGTTGTATTTTTCTGAGATTTTCTTTGTTGTTGGTTTGTTTCTTGACTCACCTCACTTTCTAAGCTATTTTTTGTCACCATCAAATCTTGGTTCAAAGCACCATTGAAGCACATAGACTAGTTGTGAGGTTCATTGCATGGGAAACACCAATCATACTCTTGAGCTATATTATTTTGCATTGGCACTAAGGCTTTAGAGGTAGATGCAACATTGGGGTTATAGGGCTGAAATGGTCTATTGGCAGGAGGCCTTACTTGATTTTATTTACAGCTAGATTGGGTGGCCTATTAGGATGATATGGTTGCCTATTAGGATGAGTTTAAGACTGATAAGAAGGTCTAAAACTTTGGGTTTGTTTCCTCTTGAGTGTAACCAGCTCATTGCCTAATTTTTTTAATTCTTTCATGACTTCTTGAAGTTAATTTGAGGCACTAGAGGATGAAATAGAAGTTTCATTTGAACTCTGATTTCTAGGAGTGGGAATAGGAGCTAAAATAGGTGCTTGACTAGTTCTTGGGCTTTCCAAGTTTGGATATAAGGGCATGGGAGGCCTAGGAGCCAGTTTACCAGCTTGGATCAAACAATTCTCAACCCTAATGGTAATACTATAAGTTACAGGTATATTTGCACCTCCCATGGATTAGATTAACATAGAAATATTATAATTTAAAGCTTTGAGATAGAATAAGAAAGCACCTTCAGTTGTTGGCCTTACTATCACTGGGATTCTATCCCATGTCCTTTGAAATCTGAAATTGAAGTCTGTTAGCTGCTCATTGCGAGCTCTCTTGATAGTTGTCAGTTGTTCCAGTAGAGACAAATTATCTCCCTTTTCTCCAAACTGCTCATGGAGAGCTATACACAACTAGTTCCAATTTTGGATAGAGCCTACTCCAAGGCTCCTGAACCATTGTAAGGATTTCCCTTTGAATGAAGATGCCAAAAATTTGACAGCAATTTGCATCTCAACAATCTCATGGATTGCACAAACATTAGCAATGTCTTTGACATGATCACCAAGAGTGGTCTGATTTTCTCCAGTAAAGTATGGGATGTTCTTCAATGCTGCAACTAGAACTAGATTTTGTGCATTGAGAGCAAGTGGGCTGCTACCAGTGAATTTGACATAAGGGTTGTGTTATGCCCCTTCTGATTGGCCTGAGAACCCTTGTTGATTGGGTGAAAGGTCTACTAGGTGGAGGAGTTGATAGAGTTGTATTTGGTGGAGATGGAGACCTTTAAATTATTCTTCCCCTCTCTCTTCTTCCTCGGGATAATTATAGATACTCAGAAAATCCTTCTTCTCTGGCCCTTAACATTGTTAGGATCCTTCTCATGAATATTCAGACTTGGACTGCTAAAACCAGTTGATTTTATCTCTTTAGAATCGCCAGATGTGCAAATAAGGGGTCTTTTAAGTAAGAAAATTACAAAAAATGCACATCAAATTTGTTGTAATGAAGATGAAGACCTCTAAGATCCCACCGGGCGTGCCAAAATTGTTAGTGCAAATTCACAACACCCCTAGATGTTTTCTTAGATTTATAGTTTGATAATGGGCATCCAGTGTGATTACACAACATAGAATATTTTCCCCAAGTGTGGGACTTGCAAAAATGGGAAAAAAACTCTCCAGATTAAAGGCTAGTTCCTCTACTCCTCTGATCATATGTATGTATGAAATTTGCAAAGGTTTAACTCAAAATCCTACTCTAATTTTGTGAAGGAGACAAGGATGGAAGAGGGAAAAGAAGATAAAATTAAACTAACAAGGTGATACACCAAAGGAGTGGTGAACATCCATTTCTACAGATTGACATAGATAATAAAAATGCAACACAAATCATGCACAAATTGCTTAAATTGTAATGAAGGATTAGGATAGAGAAAACAACACAAGAAAGCATTGAAAATTCATTCATAGAGCTTGCATTGTCATTTCCATTTTTAAAATACAGTGCATTACAACAACAAGGAGGTAGAAAACATGTTGTAGTCCTAAAAGAGGTCTAATATTGCACAAATTCACTTGCTAGGGTGAAGGAGGGAGCCTGTAGATCATAAAAAATTCCAACCCTTTACAAATGACCCCAAAAATGGCTTTTAACAATGAAAACCCGAGCCAAGAAGGAGAAACACGGGAAAAATGAAAGGAATCATTTAACCACAAACTAGATCCATTAAAATAGCATGGGTACCTTAAAATTTCATTCCCCAATATTTTTTACCATGCTGGAGAAGAATGGAAGCCATACTGCATTAAAAATGGTGGTTGAATGTCGGTTCTACTCTTTTCCCATGCCAGAGGAATTTTCTCATTTTTCTCTCACTAAAGTCCACCAAAAAACAAAATTGAAGATTCCATTGTGTAGAGGACTTCAATATATTTCCAGTGACACAAAAATCAAGAAAAACTAAGTTTAGATCGAAAGATATGTCCCTCTGAAGATTTAGGGTGAAACTGGGGAAAAAATTGGGTCGGCGGGATGAAACCTAAAATTTTTCCCCTTTTTTGAATTTGGGAAAATTTCCCCTAAAATCTCCGTACCCTATTGCTCCACTACCACGTGGCATATTTCCATTGGTCCATGGGTTCAAATGACCATTCTATGCTTTTTGAACTTTGGAAAAAATTCCAAAATCACTCCACTGCTCCGCCGCCTTGCTACCACATCGCACACTCTGATTAGCGCGGGTCTGAATCAATTCTCTTTCTTTTGCGGGCCCATGGGAAAAAAAATTCCTTTGCGCCATTTGCAACACTTTGGAAAAAAATTTCAAATTCCCCTCATGCCCCTTACCTCCACTGAGAACAAGACACGTGGCATCTTCCCATTCGCTACGAGCCCTTGTAATTTTCTTTTCCTCCTCCACGCGGGCTTTCGAGCCAAGATTTTCTTTTTCACCCCTTTGCAATTTTGGTGAAAAGCCAAAATTCACTCTGCCACTTCAGCTCCCACTGGCCTTATGGACATGTGGCAGCCTCCTATTGGTTCACAAAGCTTCGGGCCAAAAATTTTCTTTGCACCCCTACCGAGCCCTTTGGAAATTTTGTTAACTTACCTCCACCGGTCTGACCTCCACCACCACGTTTCATCCTTTGATTTTGCATGGACCTTAAGCCATTTCCAGATAATTTTGAGTTCCTAAAAAGTGGAAAATTTTGATTGAGGCACAAGGAAGGATTGAAAGAAAGTTAGACAAATATAAGCATGGGGCTTATTTTAGATAACAACAAGATAGGTAAGTTGGGGATTGGTTTCGTAAGGATAAATTTGTTCAATTGGTGTTCCATCTGAGGTAATCTGGGTTGATCTCCTAATGATATAATCTTGGATTGCCATTGGATTGGTATCTAGAAGCTCTTGGAACATGGTGTCACTGAGAGGTACCTTAGGAGGTCCAAAGGATTCTGATTAGATGGATGGTAGAGTAGCTGGTCTAGACAGGATAGATTCATGGTACAAGAATGGGTTGGTCTCACATAAAGTTGGAGTGTGAATAAGGGATTTTGGGTGAGAGACGTCGATAAGTGGTTGAGTTCTCATAAAAGAGGTAGTCAAGGGTATGAATGAGGTGGTTTTTGTAAAGACAATTTTTTGAGATAAGGAATCATTTGAAGCAAAGTTTTGTTCCATTATCTTAGCTATTAAGTGAGTGACTACAGGCATGAAAATAGTTTTTACCTAAGAAATTAAAGAATATAGTTCTTTTTATGTTCTTACTTTATGAAAATAAAAGGCGATGGATAACTAGGTACTTATGAGAAGGAAAACTATGTCTAGTTTCAGGTAAATTATGGCTAGGTAATTTCCAAGGTGGTTTCCTGTTGGGTGATGAAATCCCAATTAGAAAACTAGGTAAAGGAATGTTTTGATGTGTTAATTTGATTTGTGAGGTTTAAGGCTGTGTATGATACAGTGCAGGATGTAGAAGATTAAACCCTTATTTAAGATATGTGGGCAAGCATAATGCAAAAATAATGTTCTTTTTAAGCCCAAAAAAAAGTATGATATTCGATGAGGACACAAGAATGAATTGGAAATTACAATGCAGAAAGGAGAAAAATAAGGGAAAAGTGAGGAATACCTAGATAGAACTTTTCCTATTTATCTACACTTCTCAAGTGATGAGCGATCTAAGACATGAACTCAACATGAACAAGCAATAACGAAGATCCTCACACTCCAGTGTTAGTGGAAGACATAAAAACAAAATACAATAAACAATAAATGAAAGAGATCACCTAAAGGGTAATCCTATCAGGCATACTAGGAATGTTGTTGTATTTTCTTGTTTTTTATCAAATTAATGAGATATCTACTAAAGAAAGATACATAACTCATAAGTGTTATAGGGTTTATGTTACCTTGGATGTATAATGATATGGGTGTAAGATGATTATGGATCCTTATTGTTTCTAATTAGATGAAACCTACAAGTAAGACTAAAAATGATTTTGATTAGATGATTTAGATGGGGGTTTCCTGACAAGGAAGACTTGAGAAGCATTAAATTACTTGGTGGATGTCAACCCCCATTTTAAAACAAAAGTGATGTAAAAAAGGAAATGTATACTGATAATATGTAGAGACTGAAAGAATACAGAATTTGAGAACACTATTGATTGATTTAAATATTGATTTGTTTAAAACAATGAAAGATAAATGTTCCTAGTCTGGGTCGACAATGACCTATAAGGTGAAGAGGAAATTCAATGGCCACCTAAGAGATTAGATCAGAAATGTGGGAGGAGTATGCAAACCATGTAGGATCTGAATGTAATTTGGAAACTGAAACAGTATGAGGATGCTGGAATCAACCTGCAGAGGTAGACTGGAGAAATAGAAATTAGGAAAACAACATAAATCAAGGATTAAAGGGAAGGATTGAAACCAAAACCCAGGTCGATGGTGACTAGGGTGTAAACTTGATGATTATGCTATAACAGAGGAACTAGACAAGGGTTGGAGAAAATATGAAAGGGCACAAAGCTTAGACAAGGATGGGAAAAGGTTTTGGACCAGAAATCAAGGGATGTTAAGGGAAAGTCGATGGTGACCTATCAAGGTCAAGGGTGACTATGACAGGGTTGGATAAAGCCAAGGAAAAGTGAGTCAGATGAGAAACCTGCAAGTACAGATTTACGATAAGAGGATGATGACTAAGTTGTGAATGTTGTTATTGATGATCTAAACTTGCAAAAAGATTAGATATAAGAAATACCATGATAATATGAAAAAAATTGATTAAATAAATGTAAAATGATTACAATCTCACAAAAAATATGATCATGATTGAATCATGTACGCTACAAGGATGTCTAAGAGGTCTGTAATGGCTTCTAGAATGTTTAGGAATGAGATTGTCCACAAGCTGTAAGAGAGATTCAAGATTCACCTGCATTTGATGGGGAATAGAAATAAATCACATAGCTTTATAGGGTTGATGGTGACTAGGATGGGTCACCACCGATTGTGGGGAAATTTTCCCCAATGGGAAGATATTCCAGTTTTTGGCGTGATTTCTTATTTTTTTAGGAGTTGCTTGAATCCTTTAAAGTATTAAATGGGAAGGGGTTGTTCAGGGATGAAGTGTAGGTGATTTGGTAATGAAGATATGTTGGAAAAAGTGTAGGGAAATGCATAGGTGTAGATTTAGAATGAAAACATTCCAAAATGGAAAGTTGGTTAGGGCATGATTAATTAATTAATTGATTAATGTTAATTAAATAGGACTTAAAGGTGATGGGAATTTAATTGATTAATGAAGATGGATTAATTAAATTTAAATATGTCATTTTATTAAATAAGGGGGATGGATAGAATAAAATATGCGCACGTAGGTGATGAGGGTATAGATACTGAATTTAGGTGTCTATAGCCACATTAAACGTTTGCTAAAACTTATATTATCACTTTGGGTCAAATTTTAGGGTTGTTAATGATGAAATTCAAGTAAAATAATCACATATATACATGACTTACTATTCTAAGGGCATAGGAAATTTGGGAATTACTTCCTATACACTACTTGGGAATAGAGCAATACTTAAGGACTATGTGTGGGATGCATCATTCACTGCATATGAATGGAAATTTCTAAATTATATCACATGCATTGATCTTGGGTAAATTAGTTTTATCCCTCTATCTTGATGTGATTGATACAATGGAAACTTAGTTTCAAGGGAAATAATTATATCGCACACAAAAAAAACTATATTGAGTCTAAATTGTAGTTCAGTTCTCAGTGAAAATCATGTTGGAGTGACCATTGAGGTTATTTTGACCAGAGCATATGCATATTTTATTTCATCTAATATGTGTTTGATCCTTATGTATGTATCCATGGTTAAATTTTTTGGTTCAAGTGTGATAGTGAAAACATACAATGAAGGGAGAGTGATAAAGAGTGAAGTAAATGAGATTTTATCATACCTTGGAAATATCATATTTGGACTCATTTTTAGAACACTAGTGCCCACTACAGACACTAGTGCCTGAGGCAATCATGTTCCCTTCTGGGAATTACTCTCCATAATATTTACATATATCTATTTTTTTTAAAACATATATCACCTAGACTTAGCATGTTCCATCAATATTCTACCATAGATCCCACATAGCTAGTGAATTATCAACTAAGTCACTCTTATCCTATCATTACTTACACCTGCTTGACATTGCATATTGATGATATTATCTGATTGATTTTAGTCCTTTGATTAATATTTTGTTTTGTTAAATCATTTAGTGAACCCACTTATCAAATGAGCCTTATATTTCCATAAGATCACCTAATTTTTATTCTTAACTATATCCCTAACCCTAATAACATTAAGTTTTCTGTTTGTGGTTGTGGAATTTAATATATTTTATTCATCATGAAGACTCTCATGGATCATTATAAATATCTATCTAGATTTCCCAAATATCCTAATGATCATAAATACCATGCATATTCATATAGAACATAGGATATTGACACTATTGGTCATTCCCAAACAATTGTTGACAATTCTCCCCCATTGTATATTTAGGTTCGCATTTGTAATGTGCTTATTCAGAATTATTTAGTTGAGAATTTACCTCGTCTTAATATATACAACATTTCCTTGATCCATCAAATAGGAATTTTTTTTTTGATATAACTCCATCTACTCTATGTATCCATGGATTTGATAACACACCTAAGCAAGTGTTGGGATAAATATGTCTACCTATTACTGTAGGACCATGCACTCTTGATGTTTTATGTCAGGTTATGTATAATAATTTCAATTATAATATCCTTTTAGGTTATCCTTGGTTACATAATATGCATTCAATCCCTTCTACGCATGTCATAACATAGAATTCCCTTATAGCACCTTCTTCCATTGATAATGCTACAATATATTCCACACCTCATGTTGTTAATCTTCATGATATCCCTCTCATACATGACGATGAAGACACTACGTACATTGCATGTAATTCCCATCTTGTGATGGACTATCATGTTGTTGATTTACATGATGAACTTTCTATGGGCACCCATGATACTCCTCCCACTATGTCTCCCTCTCATCCAAATGGTGTTTTATCCCTAATTCATATTGTTTCACACTTACCTATATCTACAACTTTGTCCCCTATGGTGTTGTTACATCTACAATACCTAAAGTGTTGGGAGACACTCACAACCCCCTTCACAATGTCACCATGACCATGGATTTCAAATTTTTCACCTAGAACAACTCTTGATGCAATTCTAATGATCTTATGCTTACTTAATCCAATATTACATCACTTGTTGTAACTTCCCCATCACAAGTAAAAACACAATGCGCTGATTTGATAATGATTCCTAATGCTCTTCCCTTACCCATTTTCCAACCTTCTATGTATGACTCATGTTATGGCTACACTTCATCTTGTTTCATCCATGGGAGTAATCAATCCCCCTCTTTCCACATTTATGTCTATGGTTTCTTCCATAGTCATAGGGGCAAGTACATACAACTTTAATGCTTCCTATCTTCCCAAATTACACCTATTGCTTTTCAATGATCCACCTATTCTAGTTTCTTTCAATGAGCACACTTTTATTGTTTATATCATTACACTTACTACTCATGCAGTTAGAATTTTGGACTCTTTATGGTTATCCCTTTACTAGGTTGACACTATTATATGACATCTTTTGTGTCACCCTTGTTATTCAATGACACACTCTTGTTCTAAGTTCAAACATGATTGTTGAGGGAATACTTACCTACACAAACCTCACTTTGCACACATACACTGCAACAACCTTGCTTCCATACCCTATTCATAGTATTCCACATTCTAATAATTCAAAAATAATCAAATATTGGAAAAATATATATATATATATATAAAAATAGCTTAGATCTTGGTTTCACGTAGCTTTTCTTGCTTATACATTTTTCCTATCATGTTACTTTGATTCATAGTATTTTCTATCCTTTTACATATACATATGCGTGTTCACATTTTAATTTGAGGTGAATTCATGTTATACATAGGTTATTACATGATGTATGATGTTTGACATTGTTCTCTACTGGTCCCACTAAGGATCTTGGGGGCGTGTTCCTTTCCATATCTTTCCATATTCAGGAGCTATCATTGCAATATCCATTATTTTCATGTCTACTTTTAGATCTATACATTTTAACATACTATAAATCTTTCTAACATGTTAATGGGTGTTTCATGTGTAGAATTTATCTTACAAGCCTACTCCCAACCATGGTTATATGATTTTCTTGTATTTTTTCCTCTATGTTTGTATCTTGTTTACGGGATTTGTCCTATGTTTGATTGTTTGTTTACTTTTATGGCCTTGAAGGCCTTGAGTGTCTTGTGACATCTTGAGTGGTTTCCCATGTTTTCCATTAGTTACTATGTTGATGCCTTTTTGGGATATTTTGTGTTTCATTGGTTGTTATTACGTTTTGTCATGCTTGTTTGTCACTAAAATTTTATGCTAGCTTTTTCCATTGTTTTGCATGTGTCATGGTTATTACCGTACAAATTCCCTATTCCCCCTGTAGGATTTCTATTTCAGATGTGCACATCAACTTCAACTTTCCTTGTTTGGGCCTCGACCACATTTGTTTATCTCATACACCCCAAATGAGTGGGGGCAATCATTAGGTTATTATTTTACCCTCTCAATAATCTAGAAACCAAAACACAAAATGGTACACAAAAAAATATGATCAAACAGAAGCTAATAAAATGGTTCAAAATAAGATTTAGGCTAAAAATACCACAAGGACAAAATTACCTAATACAAATAGAAACAATGGGATAGTTACCTTACAGGCTGAACAAGTTCTTAATGATATGTTTTAATCAAAATCTAACAACAAAAATTTAGTTACATGTTATTATCCAATACAATAGGAACAAAATCACTAACATGTATCATAATTTGAGAAAGGGAACTAATTACTCTTATTTCTCAATTTATATATTTTCTATCGGTATCGAATAAGGAGTGTCACCTAGGGAATATGCAGGACAATGATATGCCTAGAACAATGTATCATCTGTGGCTAGTTTCTATTGGGTTTGTGACCATTTGTAGTGGTACTCATTCAAAGGGAAGCATCAATGGGTGGAGGTAAAATACTAAAGCTCTCCCAAAACTCCTATTATGGAAACAAAAAGCTTAAATCCTTAGTATATTCAAACTTGTTCGGGAATCGATCACTCTCGGCTCTTCCAACCATCCCCAAGGAAACAAACACATAGGAAAATTTTTATCTTTTCTTTCATAACATTTATGTGTATTCTATCCTTGATTCACTTATTGTTCATACACATTTCTATTCTCGTATTCATTAAAGTTTAATTTCATATACCATGAGCATTTAATACACTTATCTTCCTTTGCAGGTCAATTTTTATCCCGACAAAAACAACACAAATGGAACAAGGAGCAATCTCAAGGATAAAGCACTGAGGAAAAGGCAATATACAAGTTATGAATGCATGCATCATCTCCACTATGCACACAAGGTCACCCTTAGGGTTCTCATCCCTTCTTAGATCCCATGATACACATCTTAAAATCTCCATTTGGCACGTTATCAATAACAATCTTCATTCAACATGCTATCAGTTACAACCTCCTTTGGCTATCCACAAGGTATGCTCTTCCTATCTACTTTATGCTACCAAATATTCCTTCACCATTATAAAGTGGGGGAAAATATAGACACAAAATTATGCACTTAATACTATTACATCATGCCTCTAGTATGCCATTATATGCATGATTTCTAAGCAAGAAAAATAGACATTAATAAAACTTGTTTAGCTTTACATTTACATTGTCTTATCTTGTTATACTTTCATCATTTTATTTTCTGGAACTATCCCTTTACTTTTGGACATTACAAAATATGTGACGGAACTCAGTATTTCATGTTTTACCTTTGGAGTCTTTCGAACACTAGCGCCTTAGGACAAGAGTGCACATGTGCTCTTATCCCATTTGGGTGCTTTTGTCCTCTTTCCCTCTTCTTCTATGTTTAAAATTCCACACCAATCATTATCTTTTCTAAAATTATTATTACCACTTTGGCTTAGCTTTTAGGGTTGTTAATGATGAAATTCAAGTAAAGGATGTTTACCAAGTTTCTCGTTCTTAATGAAGGTGATGCAATAGCTATTGAAGAAACTAGTATACTCAGAAATACTAGAGGTTTTCTTGTACCTCAAATGCGTGATGTGATACGGGTTCTAAATAATTGATTGATCCATGTTGTGATATGAGGAAGACCTACAAATAGACTGGAAATGATATTGATTAGATATATTTATGTGGGGGCTTCCCAGAAAATGCTGGCTCCAAGAAGCTTTTGGATTCCTTTCATGTATGTCAACCTCTGTTGTTTAAAATAAGTGAAATAAAGCAAGAGAAGTAGATAGCATTTAGAAATAAAAAAATTATGAATATGAGAAATGATTAAAAATTATTTGACTAAAATAACTGCAAATTAAGTGTTACTGGTGTGGGTTGATAATGACCCAGATTGTGCATAGGTAGGTTGACGATGACCCAAGAGGATGGATCTGAACCTGTAGATAAAATATGTAAACCTGTAAGTTCTGAGTGCAATATAGAAATTGATAAAGTATGTAAGTGTTGTAAGATGATTTATAGAAAAGAACTAGAGATAAATAGGAAATAAAAAGACATGAAAGGATAGTTTGGATAGATTATTTAATTAACAGGGCCCTATTCGATGACACCCAAGAGGGATTGACATCGACTGTATCAGAGAAATATAAATCCAAGGATAAGTGGATGAATATGGAAACCTGTAGGAAAATGGGTTATAGGGGAAGGTTGCTGAGTGTTCCCTGGATGTTGTAGAAGTTGCTCTGTACCTACAAAAGTTTAGGAATAATGAATATATAATAATATGATAAACATTTCAAAATCAAGATAACGATGATGGAAAATATCACGAAGGATGATCACGAGTGATGCAAGCATGTCGAATGGATGTGTATAAGGATTGTAAAATGTCTCAAGAATGCTCAGGCACATGGAAGGATGCTCAGTTTGTAATAAGGCTCGAAATCGCATGTATTTGATTGAAGAATATAAATGAAGAATTCATTTTTATAGGGCTGACGATGATTGGGTTGGGTCACCGCTGATTATAGAGAAAGTTTCCCCAATGGGCTGATTTTATGGTCTTGGCATGATTTCAAGTTTTTTAAAGATTGTGCAAGTGCTTTAAAGCATTAGGTGGGAAGAGGATGTTTAGGGATGAGGTGTAGGTGAATTGGTAGTAAAGATAAGTTAGAAAAAGTATAGGAATGGGAAATAGAAAGTCCATTAGGGCCAATGATATGATATTAATTGATTAATAAGAATTAATTAATTAAATTCAATAGGAATGGGATAAATGGCGGGAATTTTAATAAATTAAGGGGGGATGTGATAATTTAAAATTAATTATGTGCATGCGGGTGATAAGGGTAGAGATACCAAATTTATGTGTCTACATTTTACCCCTTTAATTGAGTGGTTTGAGATAGCAAGCCATGAGAAATAAACAATGAGAGTTGGTGGAGAATAAAAAGGATTGATGATGAGATCCTCCTCAAACATGAGATTGATGAGGTCAAGGGAAATAGATGATGTGTTTGAAAAAAGGTAGATGATGAAAGGTAGGTTAGTGAAGAAAATATGGGTGAAAGCATAACCAAGGCAAGATGCCGTAGGCAAAAAAGATCGCAATATCAATAAAAAATTATGGTAGTGACTTCAATATCACACCAATAGAGGAAAATTGTGGTATCAACAAAGACGAGCTACAATGTTCTAGGGACAAGTGAGTGGGTGAAGATCATTGCGCTATGGATGTATGTCAGGATGACCAAAGGGTTAAAGGAAAGTCATCCAAATATGCTCAAGTAAATGAGAAATCCTTTGTACATGAGGAATCGAGCAAAAAGGTATGCATCCACAAGGATGAAAATAAAGGTGCCCTAAGGGGAGAAAAAATATGGCTCAGAAGGAGAAATGAAAAATGGGTAGTGAAATAAGGGAACCACATTATGGTGACAAAAGACAAATTATTAATTAAAAATGCCCCAAGGGTAAAAACTATGGCCACAAGGTGGGATTTGTGCACAAGTTGAATAAGATTGTGAAAGAAAATGCCTGAAGGAAGAGTGAATATGGCCACATAAGTGGAATTAGAAATAAGAAGGAGAGGATTTGGAATATGGAAATATAATTCCCTAAAGGGAGAATATAGAATATGGCCACAAATGTGGACTTTGGAAAAAGGATGTATGCCCAAAAAAATGGATAATTTGAATATCGTAATAAAATTCCCTAGGGGAAAGATGACTATGGCCATGAATATGGACTTAAAGAAATAAATGAAGGATTTAGAATCACTGACCTCCTACTCCGCTGCCCTCGATTAAACATCCAAAATGGCCTTTCAGTTCCTTGAGACTTCACGGATGCTGGATTTTCCAAAAGAGGATAAGGTCATCAACGAATTGCTGATGAGTAATGGGATTAGACCCAACCTTCAATAATTTTCAAACCTATAGATCAAATTGTCCATCTTTCACCATTTTTCCCAATGGAATCTACTGAGGGAAATATGCAACCACTAAAATATAAAGGAATGACATAGAGTGGGATCCACCTTACACAAGCCACATGCAACCAAAACTGATTGATTAGTAAATAATTCTTCCATGATAGTTCCCAGTTATATTAAATATCATGAGAAAGAGGGGCCTGAGATGCAACTAATAAATCCATTTACACATCTAACATTGAAAATCCAAGGGGTTTCCTGATGAACCCTAATAAGGAAACGACAATTAATTTTATCCATAAGCCTTGCTTATGTCCAGTTTCAACATCATGCCCTAAGAATCTACTATTGGGAAAGGGAATGATTCAACTCAATGTGAAAGAAAGTCTGCTAGATCAGAAAGATAGATCTCCTAGGTGTAGAATCTTGTTTTAGGATGCTTTAGAGATGGAGAGGATTAAGAACCTATTTCAGTCTGAAGAGCTCAATGGACTTGGAAATGATTTTATCCAGTTGTATTACAGAGCGACACTGGTCTACTTTATAAACAATATAGATGGAAGGAATGATTATATTGTTAGGAATCCCTTGAGACTGATCGATTCTATTGTAGTTCAAAATTTTAACCACTGACTGATATCTTCATAGATTCCTTCCATTTTTGCATGCCCAAACATGTCATTTGACCCATCAGCCTATACTTAAAAACTTTGATTTTTAAAAGAGATTCTATGACTTTTGAATTTACCATTAGGGCCCGGAGCTTTATTTTTTTGCATGGAAATAATTATTTATCACCACCTCAGAAGGGGATGAATAAGGGTTTGAGAGACACCCCTGGATAACATTCCATTGTCCCTAATTAATGAATCAAGAGGGATACAATTCAACAAATCAACTGTGAGTGTATCTCACAAAGATATGGACCACATATCACCTCATAGTAATATCCTACAGGCAGAAGAACCTAATGGTGCCCATCTTCTAAGGTCAATCTTCTTAGGTTAAGAGACGAAAAACACCTTCACTAATTCTTAATTTTTGACGATGAAATTTGACAGATCTTCTAGGATTTAACCGAGGCATGATATAAAGAGACTAAGAACACTGGTATATCCCCATCCTTACAGCCATAATTGTTCCTAAGTGATTTTTTCTTCCAAAAGAATTCCTCTTCTGATTAACAGCTCTCCTAGCTCATTTAGGAGAATCTTCTCCAAGAAGAATTCTTCCTACCCATAACTAGGGAAAAAAAAATTCAAAATAATAGCTTGCAACTCTTGCTCCACCCAAATATTTTCGTAAAAAATATTTTTAAAAACAATTTTTGTTCCAACTCAGCAGGTCCCCATTGAGAAGTTTCAGCTTCTGTGCTAAAACGAACATATTTGAACCTTTGACCTGGTAGGCATTCCACCACTTCTCCACTAGAATTTCTAGGGAAGGATCCTTGAGCCACATTAATTCAAACTTGAAAGGAGATTTATGAGGGGCCATATCAATATTAATCAGCAGGGAAATAGGAAAATGGTTTGACGCAGACCAAGGCAGCAAATTGCACTAAAAGACAATGTTATTCAGATCCCAATTAGAACCAACCAAAAATCTATTCCAACCTACTTGATCAATACTCTTAGCAAGAATATTCTGAAGAGTCTTATTGGTAGCTTTGGCTTGGCCATTAGCTTGTGAATAATATAGACAAGAGAAGAGAATCTCAAGAGAACACAATTTTTTTTGAGATATTTATTTGTAAAGGACTTTCCATTTTCTATGACAAGTTTGTGGGGAACATAGAAGTGGAAGATAATGTGTTGATAAATAAACTTAATGATTGGTCCAGATTTTTTTGAGGTGAGTGGGATTTATTCCACCCATTTAGTGAAATATTCAGTTGCAGTGATGATATAATGATGTTGATGTGAAGAATGAGGATTAATAAGGTCAATACGATCGAGATCCCATTGCAAAAAGGGTCAAAGGTCTTCAGTCGATTGCAAATCTTGAGTAGGAATATGAATAAGGTTAGAATGTTGTTGACATTTTCCCATTTATTAACATACTTACAACAATCATGATTGAGGGAAGGCCAGTAATAGCCAAGATGACGAACGTGCTTAGCAATGGCTAAGCCACTAAAATTTTCACCACAAATATCATCATGGAATTCTTGGATGGCTCGAGAGGCTTCATGGGATTTAAGACATCCGAGAATAACATCGTCAAATCCACATTTATAAATAACTTCATCAAGGATCACATAATAGTTAGAACACTGAAGAAAAGACCTATTATCATTTTTGGATAGATTAGGAGGAATAATGGATTAGGATAGATAATCAAATATTTGAGAATACCAAAGGTCTGATGAATTAGATTCATTAAGATTAACCTGGGGTAATTCATGGAAAGGTCACTCATAGTGATGAATGATGAAAGGAAGCTTAGATTCCTCTATTTTCCATGAGATGAGAGCCACAAGGGACACCATCATGTTAATGAAATGATTGGTTGATCGGGGAACAACTTGGATGGTGTAGGAATCAAACACTTCAAGAAAAAGATGAACAATGTCATGATATTTTTGAAGAGTGTCATTTTTTACATTGATACTCACATGTGAATTGTTTAATTATAAGTTCAGAATCCCCATAGATGTCAATAATTTGGACACCTAGAAGTATGACCATTTAAAGACCCAAGAATAGGTCCTCATACTCTGCCATGTTGTTTTTACACTCAAAATTGATTTTATATGCGAAGAGAAGAGGATTTTCCCAAGGAGGAATAATAACAATGCCAACATCTCCCCCTTGCTGACACTTAGAGCCATTAAAGAAGAGAGTTAATTTGAGAGTGTTATATTTGTGATGAAATTGGTTTATGGATTCATGTGGAAAATTCCCATGAGTAAGTTGCATACTAGAGAGGGGCTTCCGCTAACTGGATGAAAATAGCTTGACCTTTAATAGATTTTTGAGAAATGAACTCGAGCTCAAACTTCAAGATGAGAATGAGTTAATGAGTGATACAATCATTATGATATGGCTTCGAATGAATTTTTTTAAGAAAATGAAAATTAGTAACGACATACATCTTATGATAAAGGAGGTAGTGTCAAAGATTTGAAGTAGAAAAGAAGATAGTGCAACACAACTTTTCATCTTTAGTGTGGTGGGTTTTACAATCATGAAGGGTGTGAATGATGTGCTAACATAGATATGAAGGAATGATTAGTAGTATAAATTTACAAGTAAAATGGCTACCCCTCGTGTGGAGGTGTAAGCACTGGCGGAGATAGGAGATATTGTTTAAGATCATCAAAATAATCCTAGAAATCATGATCCAAATTGAATTTTATGTCTTCAAGAAGAAGGTGATGAAAGGGTTGGCATCGATCTAAAATTTGTGAGATGAAATAGAGGATAGATTGGAGGCAGCCATGAAGGCTGCTAAGTTTATTAAGATTGCAAGGAAGAGGCATTTTGATAATTTCCTTAATTTTTTTGGGGTCATGTTGGGCCCTTGAAATAACCAAGTACTAGAGGCACAGAGGGTTGTGGCACATGGAAGTAGGGTGTGAAGGAATGCATTCAGTTAACTTTTGGGAATGCGCAAAGGATTATACCCAAGCGGGACAGGTTCAAGACTTAGTCACTTTTTGGACTATGGATAAATTCATGTTAAAATAACACATGAAAAGGTGACTAGATTTAGTTATGGATAAAGTTAAGCTATGAATACTTGCAGCTCAAGGAAAGCATATTATGTGGTATCATTATGGTTATCATGAGAGGATTATGAGCTGTAAAAGTGGAGTTAGTTACAGCTAGCTGGCATCTACATGCTAATGATACTTGAGTAGGGAAAGACATCATGACATTTGGCATGTTCTTGGGTAATGATGAAGCGGTTAGAGGAGATTCCTTCAAGTTCCTTCTTATATATTATTTTTTATGGCAAGAAGTGTGGGTGTCATAGGAAAAAAAGAGAACATATGTGTGTATGGAGAGTGGGAGATAAGGGAAGCATGGGTGTAATATTTGTAATGAAGCTATTGTAGAGAATATATGGGGACCCTGTTGTTGTCTTAACTTCATTCATGGTTTCTTTAATGTATTCAACTACTTTACTATTGAGGAATTAATAGAATGGGAATGTTCTAAATATCTGAGTCATGGATCTTGATCTATATATTTTATTTTATGTTTATGGATCTAAACCCTTATGTTCTTGATGATGCTCATGTTCCAGCTCTGATAACCTCATGTATTGTGATGTTCTCATCTATATTATGGTGCATTTATCTTAGATATACTTTTTGTGTTTCTGTCTTAGAATGCATGCAGTTATATCTATGCATTATTCCCCTAATATTGTTAAACATTATTGCAAAGCTCACATAAATGAGGGGCTCGACACCTACGCATGCCTTGGGTGAGCACCTAGTTAGGTTGGGTGAGAGTATGACACACTAAGGATATTAAACGATTAGAAAGAATGTCTACATTTTGGTTTCATTTCCGTGACAACTTTTAAAGTGGTTGTAAGAATGGTGTGTAATGATAGAACGCTTGACCTTGGAAAACATCAAGACTTGTCTTAAAATCATGTTATCCAAAATTTCACCCCCCCAGGGTAAAATTTGATAACATGTGTCAGAATGTTCAAGTCCCTAGGCAATTGATTGATTCAGAGCCAAAATCATGTTTCTGAGGGTCCCTTCAGGAATTTTTCTAACTCCCCAGGCCGAAGAAGGAAGGAGCAAGCTCTGAGAAAATGCGGGAAAAGGTTGCAGAAAGGCAAGTAGGTTGATCCAGAAAAAATTGTGAAAATCGGCTAAGTCCTAGTCTAGGAGCAAAGGTGGGACAATCTGGGACAAAAAGGACGTGAACCGCCCGAACCGGCTGAAATAAGCATCAAGTCGGCCCAAACAGCATTTGGGACAAGTGGGCCAAAAGTACGAACCGGCGGAATCGCGAAATGAGCCAGAGGGTCCGAAATCGAATGGAGGAATCTGGGAAAATTGGCTAAATGCCCGAATCGGGAAATGAGTCCAAAGTGGGCCAAAATCAAATGGGACAAAAATGGACCCGAACTGGCCGAAATCGGCACGAAATGAGCCATAGGCAAGTCAAAAAGCAATTGGGACATCTGGGCCGCGAAATGGATGCGAACCGGCCGAAACCGGCCGAAAAGAGTCAAGTCAGCCCGAAGCAAAGTGGGACAAGCGGGCCAAAAATGCCCGAACCGGCCGAACCGGCCGAAATGAGTCACAAGGGTCCAAAATCAAATGGGACATCTGGGACAAATGGAAGCGAAGTATGCGAAGAAGGGAAAAATGGAAGCGAGCCGAAGGATCCGAAGACCAATCAGAAACTACCACGTGTCCTCACAGGAAGAAAAAGTCAAAAGGTCAAAGGGGCGAGTTATCGAGCGCTGAACCGAACCAATGAAATGGCGCCACGTGTCCAAGTTTAGGAGGGCCCACAAGCAATTTCAAAAGGAAAGCCCGTGAAAGATCGGAGGAGAGAGAATTGCTCAGTCCAATCAGCACGTGCCACGTGTCGTCCAGATGGCGAAGAGTGGGAAAACATTTTAAAATTCATTTTGATCTGTTCCGTGCCCTAAATCTTCAGATCGCCATATCTTTTGATCCAGAGCTCGGATTTCCACGTTCTTTATATCAACGGAAAGCTGTTGAGATGCTCTACATGATTCTGGGATCAATCTCGAGTTTTGGTGCAGTCTGAAGAGAGAAAATCGAGAAACAGCTCTGACGTGTGGTAATGGCCAGAAGCGACCTTTCAACAACTCGTTTTAATGCTAATGGGTCACATTCTTCTTCTGCACGGCCAGAAGTGACATTTTAGCGGCCAAATTAATACAAATGAGATCACATTCTCCTCCAAATATCACTCAAAGGGACAAGGTATGGGTTGGTAAGATCATCCATGCTGATTTAATGCATCTGCAGTCAATGAGGAATGGGCTTGCACGTTTTCCCATGTTTTCTGTCCCTGGGCTTGACCCATGCAATGTAAAAGCCAGATTTGGCTCATTTTAAAAAAGAGGTTGTTCATTCTTTCTGCTCTGCCCTCCCTTCTTTTCTTCTCTAGGGTTGAAAATGGAGTTGGAACCTCCTCCCTTTCTCTGTAATGGCGTTCCTGCCTTTTACCATTAATGGAATGATGTTCTGTGCAAACCTCTGGAGCAACAAAACGTGTTCTGTGATGCATCTGTCCATCCTCTCTCGTTTTTGCTTGTCTTCTTCTTGCCTCTCTTCATTGCAGGTGTCTGTGCATGTTTGAATGTTCATTGCAGGTTTGGAGATGTGTTCATGGAGTTTTGGGAAATTTTCTGTGTGAAATCTATCCTTGGGTTTGTGATGCTTCTGTCCATCCTTCCCAATGGCTCACCTCTCTTTGTCCCATGGCATTTTTGATAGATTGTTCAACATTCTCCTTCTCTGGTGTATCACCTTTTTAGTGTAGGCTTTTGCTGTTTTTTTTCCTTTCTCTCTCTCTCTCTGTCTCCTTGGCACGGTTAGATTAGGATTAGATTAGCTTTCCTACACTGGAATAGCTTGTGGTAGGTAGTTTAGGAGCAGGAACCAGCCTTCTCTGGAGATTCCTCTCTCGGTTTTACAAGTCCCACGCTTGGAGAAAGGATTCAATGTTGTGCAATCACACTGGATGCCTGAACATCAACCTAGAAGCCTGATGCGCGTCCAGGGGTGCTGTGATTTTGCACTAACAGTTTTGGCATGCCCGGTGGGACCTTAGAGGTCTTTCACTTCATCTTTTGCAGGTTGATGTGTTCCTGTGAAGATTTCAGCCTTTGGAGGCACTTGCAAACACATCTGGCGACTCCATCTGGTCAACAACCATCTCTGAAGTTGAAGACCTTCCTTTCCATTCATTTCCATCCATTTTTCATTCATCCTTCTTTCCATCCCTTTCATTCTTTTCCATTCCATGAAGTTGTGCAACCATGACTTCATTTCCATCATGGAACTCACATTTACAACAACAGCAGTATATTCCACCTCCAACACGTTTTACAAATCCTCTAGATCAGCATGCATACTCATATGAACAGCAGTGCCAAAGTCAGTTTGGCAATGGAGCTTTCCAAGAGCAAGAGTGTGCATACAATGAAGACCATCGGATCCAAGATGCTGGTCTGTTGGAGAAAATCCAAAAGATGGAGGTGGAGATGTTGCAGTCCAGAGCAACAGCTCAAATGAGAGCTTTCAGAATTGGTTGCAGGACTCCTTGGCCATGGGGAGGCCCTTTTCCAAGACACTTCAGCCCTCAGGAGAAGCTGGACTTCATGATAAAGATGCTACCCCAACTTGCACAATGGACAGCAAAAATAGAGGCCTATACAGTCGGTGTTGAACAACCTTGTCAATGGGTAAGTTCTACACCATCATCTGGTTTCTCTCTTCCCATTACTCAAGCAGCAACATCTCATCTGGACCTGCAAATTTTAAACCCTCCATCTACTGTCCCAAGTGTTGAATCCATCCCTCCATCCCCTAGTCTTCCACCCCATCTCGATTCTTCTTTTCTTTTCCCTTCCAAACAGTCATCCCCTCCACAAGAGCTAACAGAAATATCCCCTCCTCCAAAGAAACAAGAGGTTTCACTGCCTCCACCACCACAAAAAAATGTAAAATCGGTTGAGTTTCAACGCATTCCTCCTCTTGCATTCCCAATTTCATATGGGGAAGAGGGAATTAAAAAAATCAGTCATCAAGGGGCAGCAAGAAGAGGAGCCCAACAGAGAAGAAGTGACAGACAGCTCTGAAGAGTTTGGGCTGCTTAGATTTGGGATGACAAAGATCCCCTTGATGGTTAAGCCTACAGAAGAGGCTAGAGGTTGGAGAACAAGTGGTGGTGAGGACTGATTTTGTTGCAGCAGAAGAAGATCTTGCAGTCCCAACTTGTCCTCTAGAGCAACAAATTGAAGAGTTTGACTTGACAAACTTCATGCTGGAGGAAGGAGTTCAATCAAGAGCAAGATTGCTCTTCAAACATTGGAGGAAGGAGAAGACTGCTCCAAATCCAAAAGAAGAGGAGCACATTCTAGCTGTGGAGGAGAAAAGTGCATATTCAAGGGCTTCGAGCACAAAGCAGGCTACAGGAGAACCTTCAGTTCTTCTTTCCACTTCATCTCTCTCAAGTTCTATTACTGAAAAGGAGTTTGATCTCTCAAACTCAATATTGGAAAGTGAAGGAAACCATGGTGGTCAAGTTGCAGATCAAGAGGACACCATGGAGGAAGTTGAACACGAGCAGCAGGACAGCAATGAGGCAGTTTACCTGTCAGTTTTGGAGGACTGTTTTGATGGAGAAGAGCCAGTTAAGCTTTCACCTTTCTCTCTTTCATCATCCACATTCCAAACACCAGAGCCTGCTGCCATGAAGGAGAGCTTTCATTTGTAGCAGCCTGCATCTTACAGCAGCTCTTTGGGATCAAGATTAGAAGATTTTCCATGTTCTTCATTGGAGGAAGAGAAAGGACAGAAGGATTCCACCATTTCTTCCACATCATCCATTTAGGTGGATCTACAAGAAGACTCCATTCTTGGAGTTGAAAATCACAGCAATGGGCATATCAAACGGATCAGACCTTGCCCAATCAGGTATTTGCCTTCTTTGGAGCTAAAGGAGAAGCCACAACCAGTCATGCTTGATTCTGAGCATGAGGATGAGCTAAAAAGTACCAAGGATCAGCTGCCATACCTCTCCAATCCAAATGCAGAGCAACTAAAAGAGGTATTGGATTTATTTTCAGTTGATACCTTGATGATTTGGATAGAAGACCAGCTTCTTGTTGATTTTCCATCCATCCAAACAGCCATGATCAGTGCCAAATCAGTTGCATGGCTGCCAATTTTGAAGAAAGGGAGCTATTTTGCACAACCAGTTGCAGGGTTTGTTTAGCTTGCCTTTGCTTCCAGCTAGAGTAGAGTAGGTAGATTTGCTTTCAGCAGAAGAAGTGCTTGTGCACACTCTACATGTTCCATTTGGGGCATGTATGATTTTCAGTTTTGTACATAGTTTTGGTGTTGCTGGTTCTGCTCTTGCACAGTTCATTTCAGTGGCATCTTGGTGAAGACACTCCAGGTTCAATGGGTTTCCAAGTGGCTCAGAGGGGAGGTTTTCAAAGTTCAGATCAGTTGCAGGTTGCAACTCATGACTCCATGCCCAATGGATGCTTCAGGCTACTGATCATTCATCTAGCAGGCAGATGACCCTGCTGAGTCGCCAAATTGTTATCCAAAATTTCACCCCCCCCAGGGTAAAATTTGATAACATGTGTCAGAATGTTCAAGTCCCAAGGCAATTGACTGATTCAGAGTAAAAATCAGGTTTCTAGGGTCCCTTCAGGAATTTTTCTAACTCCCCAGGCCGAAGAAGGAAGGAGCAAGCTCTGAAAAAATGTGGGAAAAGGTTGCAGAAAGGCAAGTAGGTTGATCCAGGAAAAAGTGTGAAAATTGGCTAAGTCCTACTCAAGGGAGCAATTGGGACATTTGGGACGTCAAGGCGCGGATCGGCCAAAAAGCCTCCAAACAGCCCAAATTACATTTGGGACAATCGGGCCAGAAGTACGCGGAGGACGCGAAAAGCCGATCCGGCCGAAGGAGGAAGAAAAATTGGCTAAGTGTTGCTCGGCCGGACGTTCAAAGGGGCCAAAAAAATGGGACCTAGAACCGGAAATGCGAATCGGCCGAAATGAGCACAGGCAGTCAAAAAGTGATTGGGACATCTGGGCCGCGAAGGACGCGAACCATGCCGAACCGGCCGAAAAGAGTCAAAGTCAGTCCGAAGCAAAGTGGGACAAGCGGGCCAAAAATGCCCGAACCGGCCGAAATGAGCACAAGGGCCCAAAGTCAAATGGGACATCTGGGACAAATGGAAGACGAAGTATGTGAAGGATCCGAAGGAGCCGTGGACCAATCAGAAACTACCACATGTCCTCACAGGAGAAAAAGTCAAAAGGTCAAAGGGGCGAGTTATCGAGCGCTGAACCGAACCAATGAAATGGCGCCACGTGTCCAAGTTTAAGGGGCCCACAAGAAATTTCAAAAGGAAAGCCCGTGAAAGACGGAGGAGAGAGAATTGCTCGTCCAATCAGCACGTGCCACGTGTCGTCCAGATGGCGAAGAGCGGGAAAACATTTTAAAATTCATTTTGATCTGTTCCGTGCCCTAAATCTTCAGATCGCCATATCTTTTGATCCAGAGCTCGGATTTCCACGTTCTTTATATCAACGAAAAGCTGTTGAGATGCTCTACATGATTCTGGGATCAATCTCGAGTTTTGGTGCAGTCTGAAGAGAGAAAATCAAGAAACAGCTCTGACGTGTGGTAATGGCCAGAAGCGACCTTTCAACAACTCGTTTTAATGCTAATGGGTCGCATTCTTCTTCTGCACAGCCAGAAGTGACATTTTAGCGGCCAAATTAATACAAATGGGTCGCATTCTCCTCCAAAATCACTCAAAGTGACAAGGTATGGGTTGGTAAGATCATCCATGCTGATTTAATGCATCTGCAGTCAATAAGGAATGGGATTACACGTTTTCCCATGTTTTCTGTCCCCTGGGCTCGACCCATGCAATGTAAAAGCCAGATTTGGCTCATTTTAAAAAACAAGGTTGTTCATTCTTTCTGCTCTGCCCTCCCTTCTTTTCTTCTCTAGGGTTGAAAATGGAGTTGGAACCTCCTCCCTTTCTCTGTAATGGCGTTCCTTCCTTTTACCATTAATGGAATGATGTTCTGTGCAAACCTCTGGAGCAACAAAACGTGTTCTGTGATGCATCTGTCCATCCTCTCTCGTTTTTGCTTGTCTTCTTCTTGCCTCTCTTCATTGCAGGTGTCTGTGCATGTTTGAATGTTCATTGCAGGTTTGGAGCTGTGTTCATGGAGTTTTGGGACATTTTCTGTGTGAAATCTATCCTTGGGTTTGTGATGCTTCTGTCCATCCTTCCCAATGGCTCACCTCTCTTTGTCCCATGGCAGTTTTGATAGATGTTCAACATTCTCCTTCTCTGGTGTATCACCATTTTAGTGTAGGATTTTGCTGTTTTTTCCTTTCTCTCTCTCTCTCTGTCTCCTTGGCACGGTTAGATTAGGATTAGATTAGCTTGCCTGCACTGGAATAGCTTGTGGCAGGTAGTTTAGGAGCAGGAACCAGCCTTCTCTGGAGATTCCTCTCTCGGTTTTACAAGTCCCATGCTTGGAGAAAGGATTCAATGTTGTGCAATCACACCGGATGCCTGAACATCAACCTAGAAGCCTGATGCGCGTCTAGGGGTGCTGTGATTTTGCACTAACAAACATGGATGATGAATTTTCTCAGTGATTTAACACTAGACTTGACTTTTCATGCACATAAATATGTATACTGAGCATTTGTATCATGAGCTCTATGAGACATTAGTTTCGTAAACCGTTCCCAAGTAGAGTTTTATGAATGACAATTAACATATCCCTTGAGGATAGAGTTCTGAAATTATAGATCACGTGTTCTGGATCTATAGTAGGAGTATCAGTGGCTAGCCATCATGTTGATCTAAAATGGAACCTTTACTATTGATCCCAAGTTGATGTTAGTTTCATCAATGTTACTAGCTAACAGCCTAGACACACTGGCACATCACTCAGCATAGACTGAATGCTTCACTGGGAAAGCTGATATGCTCCCCAAAGGTAGCTTTGGTCCCTCTTTGGAGAAGTTCCTTATTGTAAAGTAATGTCTAGCATGATCGAAGTGAAGAAACATATATCTCCATAACTAATCCATCATTCTACATGTGCATGCTACATCAAGACTATAGGTGAAAGACTTAGCCTTAAACAATAATCATTAGTGAGTTCAGTAACCAACCTAGCACTTTTTGTTTTCACACAGGAATGACACTTAGGTTCGAACATTAACAATTCATCTATTAATCAACATAAAAGCTCCATACAATAATGGGTAATCTGTCCTCAAGAGCGTGGCATGGATTGTTATTACCAGCTAATCCAATCTT
The DNA here is from genome assembly GCA_019776745.2 of Taxus chinensis. Classification (NCBI taxonomy): domain Eukaryota; kingdom Viridiplantae; phylum Streptophyta; class Pinopsida; order Cupressales; family Taxaceae; genus Taxus; species Taxus chinensis. Next base: position 645,584,500 of record CM034147.1, on the reverse strand, counting down.
CCTCCTCATTACCTCTATCACATTCATACATCCATCTCTCTATGTGTATATCTTCTACTATGTTCTTCATATCATATATATAGGGTGGGGACTTTCCCTTCACCACTTATCTATTCTAGAAATAGGCCGCATGCTATTAATAGCCATGCATTGTTTATAGGCATAACCACACATGCAAGTGTGCTATCTATAGACCTCTTACAGTTAACTGAAGTGAAAATCCTATTCTTATCTTGTCTCCATGTAAAACACTTGATTCGATTGTAACATTACCATTTTAAGACTTTAGAATCAAGGGATGTTTTTTTAATACAACATTCTCTGATCTAAATAAAAAATTATTTAGAACATTCATGTCTATTCTAATCAATCTCATAACAGATAACCTTATGCAGCTGTAAATGACTCGGTGATACACTGATCTATTCATTCCATGACTCAGTTACCTACCAATCTATTCATGTTTAACTTTAATTACTGAATACTTATTGTATTCTACGTATACTTGGTTCTCTTACCCTAAACTAGGGTATTGATTGATCTGGTTAAAGGAACCTATCTAAATATTTGTTACCAATATTCATCTGATATCATGTTGCTTTAAACTAGGTGTCATAGGACAACACAACCAACAGCTTGTGATACTTTGGCCAAATATTTTTAACATACTGTTCATGTCACTATTCCTAGATTACATAATCGTCATTCCAGAATATGTCCTTCACCTCACTCATTTGTGTATCTAGAATGGTCTTTACTGACTACTGCCAGTCCACTTGTCCAAGGTTTAACCCTAGCCTAGGTTAGAAACATATTTTATTATAGGAAGACGCTCACAATGACTTAGGGTATATGGGCATACTCAGTTGACCTAAATCAATCGGATGTGCCAAGGTACCCTAAGCCATTGAAAGCTACTACCTATCCTAAAACATGCCACTAACTTGACCTAGAGAGAAACTAAGTTCAAGTCCTTATTGTGTGTAGATCTAGATGATCAATGGAGAAGGGTGTTGCCACATGTCAACTGCAATGTTGTATCCTCGAGAAGACCCTAGTCTTCTCGAAGGTACAGTCCTATATTTGGCGTGTGCCAACATCCTACAGAAACTACCTCATCAAGATGTATATACCCCAAGGAGATTATTAATACATTATTAATTTGGATTAATTAGCAGATTACAACAACCTTGCTTGACCCTAATCCAACACTCCATAAGTTCTTTTCTATATTTTATTCAATTAATCATTAAAGAACTTCCTTATCTTATGATTGCTTTTTATATTCATTTTACTTGGCTTAACTACAGTTAACCAAAACTGGACAAAAACATCACAAGTTCCATTATAATGTAACTTAACCATTCGAAAGAAGGTGTAACAACCAAATAGGTCCAACTATAGGAGACTTCATAGGAATTGAAGTCTAATGATTAACTATCATATCAACATTCATTGGATTACCTTATTTTGAGCAAGGAAGAGTCTTCCTCTACATGATTACGTGTTAGGGTTTTTCATACCCTTCTTATATTTCACAATTTCTATAGTTTTACTGCATTTTCATTACACATTCCATTACTATATTAAATTGTTTAGATAATAAACATCATCTTATGCAACTTAACAAGCTGCATCATTATAAGGGAAATTGAACTAATTCCCTTTATCCATCTTATCAAAGGATATCCAGATAAGCATAAAATAATATGAAGAATATCAACAAGATAGAACTTCTATCTTCCTCATAAAAGTACGAGGTAATTTACACAACCAATGCAAGTAAATCTCCAACTTTCAATTCATCATTAAAAACTTATTCATTTACAAGACTATACATTTCAAGCATACTGTATAACAAACAACCTTCATTCCAAAAAGAATACAACTTTTCTTTTTCAATACAACTCAAGAATGAATCAGAATTCTTTACAAAGAATCAGACTTATATCAGCCAATGCATCATAAATTTTTTCCTTCTTTTATCACTTACGATGTCCATCTACAAAAATTGCTAGCACAGGTCAGTTCAATGAACTAAGCATGATAAGCACTAAGCATTAAAACAAAGTGCATTCCACTAATTGTTTCTTTAAAACAACTTTTCTTTAATGAAGCAATTAATGCAATCAAACAAAATAAGCCTAAGTAATAACATCCCAAAAAGAAGCACAAATATAAATCTATAATCACTTTATGAGAGACCATTTTATAATCAGCAACTACTGCATTATATTCTATAAGTATTGTCCCATCCGATACTTATTTACATTAATTAGCAGCCCTTGGCATTTAACTATCCCATAATTCTTACAGAATTTGAAATACAGAATTGATCTTTATATCATCAAGAGTTTCTTTCGAATTCTAAGACTTCCTTATCATTCCTTCCAAGTTCTAGTAAATTCAAGTTAATTACAACAATGTAATCCTTTTAAGATGAATCATCCTACATCTTAAATAACCAAAAGATTCACAAATCATAAAAAGGCAGCCTAATTCTAGGTTAAGTAAAATAACCTAGGTTCTAGATTAGACCTCTTAACAATTCAAGAATGTATACCAAGTCATCAATGTTTCATTTACCAAATTGAGACATTCCCAGATGTCCATAGGTATACATCAAGTATAAACGTAAACAATATCAAATACTAGACAATTACTTACAATAAGTAAGGTATTTGATTCAATCAAACCTATACATGTTCATAAAAGATAAAGGAGAACAAATTAAAGTACATAATTTCCATTTCCTTTTAATCCTCATAAAGGAAAGATCAACATCCTCAATTTAAACAACTTAAATGATTTAAAAGAAGATTCAATACAACTATTCCTGAATTCAACATTCATTATGAAATAGTAGTCAGGTTCAGAGTGAACCGAATTCATACATATATTATTTATACATATGAAATAAAGAAACAGATTCATCATTAATTTAAGAGATAATCATTCCTTAACAAGAATTCCAATCTAATCCAAGAAGGAAGAGGAACAAACAGTTATAAACTCACTTTCAACCATTATGAGTTTCCAACATTGATTCAGTTATTAGTAAATGATCAAACTCCTACATTCCATTATGCAAGATATGACTCATACAGGGTTATCTTTTACCCTTATCCAATCGAGAAAGGATCATACTATTTGTTAAGTACATAGAGAGTAATAACAAATACAACTTTCAAAAGATGTATGCCACAACCATATGCAACAGTCAAAGTAGAGCAATTACCATCCACTTTCAACAGGTCAGACCCAACTGAAAACCACCTGGAGTCAACAAGGCAATAAGAACAACACCTCAATTATGAAACCAAGCAAGGCTCAAACAGAGTTGATTAGGTTTCCTAATAAAACCAGAAAGACAAACTTAAAAATAAGTAAGTCTATCATAAAAAAATATCCAAGAATAACTTGAATAAACCAACCAGACCTGAGAAGGGAATTCCCTCATGACATACAGAAGAGAAAAGTCAATTTCTTGTTTTAGAGAGTAATTTAACAATACTATCCTCAAATATCAGAATGGACAGAAAAACGATTCCAAGAAACTCTATCAGACTAACAAGATAGTTTCCATATCAACGAAAGAAAGTCGATCTACAAGAAACATGATCAGCCGAGTTCCACCAAAACAATCTGAACTCTTCACATCTGAAAAGAAAGATCAAAAAGGGAAAGAACCCCAAACCAAGTTCAGTGTATCGAACAGTTCCATTCCCGTTCAAAAATAAAACAAGACTCAATACAAAGCTACAGTCAAACAAGCTCATATCCATAACAACTTGAACACAAAAACTCAAACCGAGCTACAGTCAAATGGGACTATTATCCCATAATAACTCGTATTGTCTCTCAGGACCAAACAATATGACTATACAACTCTTAATAAAAGAAAAGTTCATGGTAGAGAAAACTCAAATAAGAAAAGGGTATTCATCCCCCTCCTTCACTGTTTAAACAAGTCGAAGTAACAACCAAACCACACTTCTCTTTTATCAGTAAAACACAAGTTCCAGTCTAAACTGTACATATAGATAAAATACAATATTGAAAGAAGATTAAAACGCTCCTTTCACAACACAACTCACGACATTTTCGATGATCAAATAAACAATCGAGACAACAAAAGGAGTAATGCAAGATACCCAAAGATGGGAACAATTTATCACAGTATTTTTCCAGCAACTCCTGTTCAAAATCCGTTAAGTGCATTCCTTAAAAAATGTAAAATAGAGTAACCAATGCAACAAAACCAACTCAGAAAGCATAAAGAAACATAACAATACACTTCCCATTCTCAGCAGAGACTTCCTGTTAAAATTTCCAACAAAGCTTATACACCCAAATCCATTTTTGAGTATACAATCCAAAAATCAGAACTAAAACCAAACAGAAGGGTCTCAAACTCAAAATGTTTCATCACATTTAAATAATTCAGAGAGAACACACACACACACACACGTACAACCTTCTCATGTAAGGAACATGAATCCACAAATCACAAATTTCTTCTATCAAGCAAGAAAATAACCAGAGAAAATATAAAACTATTTACCCACAAAGAGCAGAGTTGTTTTTATGAAACATTTAGAGAAGAGCAAGAAATCTTAATGGGTAGAGCCTATCATGCCTGATAGTGCCTCTGCCGATTCAAAGAAGACTTCCAGCCAAGTTTCCAACACCTCTTCTTCTCCAAGCAAGATCAAACAACAATAATATTTTTCCACAGTGCCTCTTATACATTCCTCAAACCAAAAATAGATCAAAGAATTCAAAAATAGCCACTAAGTGCAGATCAAACTGTTGGTTTGAAAAACTAGATAGCTCTATGCAGAGAAAAAATTGTGAAGCATGCAAAGAAAAACAACCCCCAACAAATCCTTGCCAGCATGCCTTCCAAGATGGCTTGCTTGCCAAACCCGAGGAATATTAATGCCATTAATTCCAAATTTCCCACTTATCTTTCCTTGCCACCGCCATTCATAGTTGGTGAGACCTAATTGCACTTCAAAATGCATTTCCAAACTTAGTGATGCCTCCACGTAGGTTCCACTAAATTCCCATGCAATCACCAAATCTGGTAGTACTCTACCTTATTAAATAAAAAATCACATCTCATTAATAGCTTAGGAACTTCCGCTTAGCTCCCACTTGCCAACTGACCCCTAGGTTCCCTTTCATACCCAATAGTTTAGGATAGATGAAATTAGCTTAGGTTAGATCTTAGGTTAATTTAAAAATATAACCTTAGGATATAACCTCCTATCAATAGATTGTCACCTTAGGTTAGGTCTTAGTTTAACCAAATACAATAGGTTAAAAATAACTTAGCATCCCTTAGGTTATTTCCCTCCACACTAACTTAGCATTTACAACTTAGGTTAGAATGTCATCCCACGTAAAGTGGCTTAGAAAGAGTTAGGAAATTTTACTCGAGCCTCGAATCTTATTAGGATAGACTGTATAGATATAGGGCACATTTTAATTTCTTTTTCCAAAATCCTAAAGCAGGTTTCCCTTAACATCATTAAGCACCCTACACAGGTCAGTCAAGAAGAGCCGGCACAACACAAAACCAAATGTTGGCACTGTCTTCAAGATGATAAAGAATTGCAACAACACAAATTCAGTCCATTAAGTCTCTTAATCAATGAATGTCAGTTTTTCATTCAGTTTAGATAAGAAGATTTAAAACATTCCTTGGATCAATGGAATCGATCCAAGGGATGAGTCCAATTATAAAAGATAAATTTTAACTCTTAAAACCAGATTGCAACTTACTCATAAGAAGTGAAATAGATTATTGTAAGCAACAACATATCAGCCCTACAATCAAAGAGCAGAATGATTTATCCATGGCAAGCATGATTTTTCAACAACCAATGAAACATACATTTGTCCTAAAAAATCACATGTCAATGCTTGCAATGCAAAAGAGGAATATAACAGTTGTCGAGGGTGTTACATGCTTCCCTCCTAAAAAGAATCATCGTCCCAATGATTACCTCACTTTAATCATTGCATTCAGGATAATCAATTTTATTCACTATCTTAACATATGTCAAAAACATATCAGAATTTTTAAGTTCCAGAAATCAGCATTACATAGCTGTTTATTCAAAACAAATAAATATCTGCCCAAAACTGGCATACTTATTGTACATAAAATCACAATTTTTTTATTAGTCAACAGAATCAATTCTATTCAAATAGATATGGAAAATTAGTTTTCATATCCTCAAGGTTTTCCCAAGTTGCACTTTCTTCATTAAACTTGGTCCCATTGGACCTTACATTGACTTATCTCACGATTTCTTAAATTACAACTGGCAAGTTTCAAGTACTCATATGGGTTTAACCACAATTATTCCTAGGTCTTGGACCTGCAAGGAATTCTAATTTAACACATGTGATAAATCTGAAATGTATTTCTTAAGCAAAGAAATATGGAAAACATCATGCATTCATGACAAAGCAGGAGGTAAAGCTAAATGGTAAGCTACAGGGTTGATTACTTCAACTATCTCAAAAGGTCCCACATAACATGGTGATAACTTGGCAGCCTTGCCAAAAGTTATAGAGATCTTTTTTGGTTTAACCCGAAGAAAGACTTTCTCACCAAGTTCAAATTTCCTGTCAATCCACTTTAGATCAGCATAACTCTTTTACCTATATGCTGCTTCTTTCAAGTGTTCACGAATCAATTTAACTTGTTGTTCCATTTCAGTAAGGATTTCTGGTCCAATTACCTCTCTATCCTCAATGTTGTCCCAACTAACAGGGGTTCTACATTTTCTTCTGTATAATGCTTCAAAAGGTGCCATCTTAAGAGAGGCATGGTATGTGTTATTGTATGCAAACTCGACTAGTGGAAGGTACTCTTCCCACTTATACTACTGATCCATACAATACATTCGTAACATATCCTCTAAAACTTGATTAACTCTTTCAGTCTATCCATTCGTTTCTGGATGATACGCAGAACTGAAATTTAACTTAGTTCCTAGAGCTGCATTAAGAGTTTTCCAAAACCTTGACGTCATTCTAGGATCTCTATCCGAAATGATTAATTCAGGTACTCCATGCAATCTGAAAATTTTTGTGTACAAATCTTTTAGCTAATACAGGAGAATCATCCTTCAGATTACTAGCAATAAAATGTGCTACCTTTGTTAGTTTATCAACAACTACCAAAATAACATCATGTTTATTTCTTGACATAGGAACCCTTGTACAAAATCCATGCTTATCACTTGTCATTTGTACTGTGGTATGCTATGAGGATACAACAAACTGGCTGGGTGCATATGTTCCGCTTTAACACGTTGACATTCAAGGCAATGTGTCAAAAAATCTATAACATCCTTTTTCATTCCCTTCCAGAAATATTGTTATTTTATATCAGCAAGCATCTTTGTAATACCAGGGTGTCCAGAAAAAGGTGAATTGTGAAATTTTGCTAACAATTTCTTCCTTAAATCGTTTAGCGAAGGTACATATACTCTGTTTTCAAATCATAAGATTCCTTCATTATCAAAGTGAAAACCTTTATACCTCAAATCATTCATATCTACAACAAGCATTGTCTTTACTTGCTGAAAATAAGAATCAGATTCCATAACACTTTTTACTTCATCCTTAAATTGAGTTCTCAATGTTATAAGAGCATAAAATGTGCTTCCTACAACTTAGAGCGTCAGCCACTCTATTTTCTTTACCCTTTATATAACTGATGTCAAAATCATATTGAGACAAAAACTCTAACCACCTTCATTGTCATGCATTTAGATTTGGCTGAGTGAAAATATACTTCAGCCCAAGATGATCAGTTTTTAATTCAAAAGGTTTACCAATCAAGTAATGCCTCCAAACTTGTAGTGCATGAACAATGGCAGCAAGCTCTAAATCATGTGGAGCATAATTCAACTCATGTAACTTTAGTTTTCTACTTTTGTAAGCTATGACATGATCATTTTGTAACAAAATACCTCCTAGACCTTCACCAGATGCATCAGTTACCACCATAAAATTTCCATTAGGATCTGGTACTGCTAGAATAGGTGCTGAAGTTAACTGTTCCTTCAAGGTTTTGAATGCAATTTCACATTTCTCACTCCAAACAAACTTTTTATCCTTCTTCTGTAAGGAAGTTATTGGTGCAGCCACCTTAGAAGAAATATTTTACAAATTTCCTATAGTAGACCACAAGCCCCATGAAGCTTCTAACTTCATGTACATTCTTTGGTGTAAGCCACTCAGTTATAGCTACAATTTTAGAAGGATCCACAACAATTCCATTTTTACTTATTACATGTCCCAAATAGTGTACTTCTGTGTCATAGAAAGAACATTTAGATAGCTTACCATATAGCCATCTCTTTCTTAATATTTCCAAAACTATCTTCAAATGCTCATGGTGTTCCTCAATACTTTTAGAATATATGAGAATGTCATCCAAGAATACGAGCACAAATTTTTCCAAGTATTCTTGAAAGATATTGTTCATTAAATTCATAAATGTTGCAGGTGCATTTGTTAATCCAAAAGGTAAAACTGTGAACTCATAATGTCCATACCTTGTTCTGAAAGTTGTTTTATGAATGTCCTCATCCTTAATCCATAATTGATGATATCCAGATCGAAGATCTATCTTAGAATATACCGATGCTCCACACATCTGATCAAATAGATCATCAATCCTAGGGAGTGGGTATCTATTCTTGATTGTTGCTTTGTTTAACATTCTGTAATCAATGCACAATCTAAGTGTTTCATCCTTCTTTTTCACAAAAATTATAGGTGCTCCCCAGGGTGAAACACTTGGTCTAATCAAACCTTTAGAAAAAATTTCCTACAACTGAGCCTTAAGCTCTACTAATTCTATAGTAGTCATTCAATATGGTGCTTTAGAAATAGGTTCGGTTCCAGGCTTGATCTCAATCATGAAATCAAACTCCCTTTTGGGTGGAAGACCTGGAAATTCTTCCAGAAATACGTCACTGAAGTCTCATAACAGTGGATATCGTTCCATAACATTGTTGTTCTCTTCATTGTTTCTATAATTTTCACTACATATAAGGTACAACCTTTATTTTTGGCCTTTTTAAGTTGCATAGTTCAGACAGTTTTTCTAACTGAAATCTCACGTTTCACACCTTGAATCTCTACTATTTTTTACAGGTCATCTAAACAACTAATGTGTTTTTCAAAACAATCCACTTTAGCCTTATGTTATGCTAACCAATTAACACCTATGATTACATCATAAGACCCCAAAGGTGTAACATAAAGATCAACTTCATTGGAAAAGTTAGGTAAATCAAGGACTGCTCCAAAAAGACACATACTAACTATATGAACAACATTGTTTCCATACTACACAGTCCATGTTTTATCCATATTTCTAGCTTTTATTTTTAGTTTTGATGCTAATTTACTAGAAATAAAACATTCAAGTAGCTCTGGTATAAAAAATAATAGTTATAGGTAAACCAAATAACTTACCCAAACTTCTATGGGCAGTGGCCTGTTTCTCAGCCTGCTTATCAGCTACTGCAGCGTGTATCTTGTGCTTGCTGATTACGATCATCCTTTTTCAAAGGGCATTGATTTGCGTAATGATCTTTTCCATAGTTATAACAGCCTCCTACAGGTCCCTTCCTAGGCTTGGGTTTATTTCCAGCCTTAGAGTTATCATTTTGGCCCCCATAGGACTTCTATCTGTTATTATTGTTCTTAGCAAAGTTGTTTCGTGCATTACCAACAAACTTGTTTGTTGCTGCTTTCTTATTAGTATCAGATGAAATCTTACTTTTCATTCCAAATTTCTTCCATGGTCCTTTCTTAGGTGCAAGAGATGATGAAGAGGAGTTGGGATTTTTCTTCCTTACTTCCTCCTTGTGAGCAGAAATTTCCTTTAATTTTTGTTCCTACCTTATGGCCTTTTCAACAACCCCTTCCATCGTGGTTGGGTTGTGAACATCCACCTCTCCTCCTATAATGGGATTCAATCCCATGATGAATTTCCATATCCTGAACTTCTCATCAATTTGGTACTGAGGTACATACTTAAGGAGTTTTGTAAACACTCCCAATACTCAGTTACAGTTAGCTTTCCTTGAGCTAAGTTCTTGGAATTCAGTCATTTTCTGATCATAGTAAATTTGTGGCAGCCATCGTTGCCTAAAGTATCCTTTAAATTGATCCCATGTGATATTAGTTTCATCAATATTTAACTCAGCCTTACGGCTGTCCCACCATGAAGATGCTTCATGAGAAAGTTGATATGCTCCCCATATCACCTTTGTTTCTTCTAAGAAATTCCTTATTGAAAAGTATTTCTCCATTTCACTGAGCCAATTCTCAGCCCCATCTCCTAATGTGGTGCCATCAAACTTGGGTGGACTTATCCTTTTTATATCATTAGTGAGTTCAGCTGCCAGCCTAGCCTTTTTGTTCTCAGGCTGAACAGGTATGTTCACATTGTTATTATCAACACCCACATTGGCGTTGTCCCCTGGAGGTGGCTGATTATTGTTATCAGCATCATCTTCCTCCTCATTTCCCATTACTTGTTGTTCAAGTACAGCCAAATGATCTCTTGTGTCCAATAGGGTAGCAAGGATCTCATCAAGTTTCTAGGAAGTTGCTGCTCCTTCCTCAGGTGGAGGGTTATTTGCAACATTTCCTCTTGTTCTAACCATTTTCTGTTAACAAGAAAATTTAAGTTTCATCAGATTATGGACATAGTAGGTCCAAGAGCTGCAACCTTTAGCTCTGATACCAAGATGTAACATTCCCATTTTAAGACTTTAGAAACAAGGGAAAAAAAAATTTACACAATGTTCTCTGATCTAAATAAAACATTATTTAGAACATACATTCTATGCCAATCAATCTCATAACAGATAACCATATGTAGCTGTAAATGACTCAGTGATACACCAATCTATTCATTCCATGACTCGCTTACCTACCAATCTATTCATGTTTAATCTATTTAATTATTGATCCACTACTTATGTATACTTGGTTCTCTTACCCTAAACTGGGTACTGAGTGATCTGTTTAAAGAACCTATCTGAATATTTGTTACCAATATTCATCTGATATCATGTTGCTTTAAACTAGGTGACATAGGACAATGCAACCAACAACTTGTGATACTTTGGCCAAATATTTTCAACATACTGTTCATGTCACTATTCCTAGATGGCATACTCGTCATTCCAGAATACATCCTTCACCTCACTCATCTGTTATCTAGAATGGTCTTTACTGACTACCATCAGTCCACTTGTCCAAGGTTTAACCCTAGCCCAGGTTAGAAACATATTTTATTATAGGAAGATGCTCACAATGACTTAGGGTATATGGGCATACTTAGTTGACCTAAGTCAACCGGATGTGCCAAGGTACCCTGAGCCATTGAAAGCTACTACCTATCCAAAACATGCCACTAACTTGACCTAGAGAGAAACTAAGTTCAAGTCCTTATTTGTGTGTAGATCTAGATGATCAATGCAAAAGGGTGTTGCCACATGTCAACTGCAATGTTGTATCCTCAAGAAGACCCTAGTCTTCTTGAAGGTACAGTCCTACAGTTGGCATGTGCCAGCATCCTACAGAAACTGTCTCATCAAGATGTACATACCCCAAGGAGGTTATTAATACATTATTAATTTGGATTATTAACAGATTACAACAACCTTGCTTGACCCTAATCCAACACTCCATAAGTTCTTTTCTATATTTGATTCAATTAATCATTAAAGAACTTCCTTAGCTTATGATTGATTTTTATGTTCGTTTTACTTGGCTTAACAACAGTTAACCAAAAACTAGACAAAAACATCATAAGTTCCATTATAATGTAACTTAACCATTCAAAGAAGGTGTAGCAACCAAATAGGTTCAACTATAGTAGACTTCATAGGAAATGAAGTCTAATGATTAACGATCATATCACCATTCTTTAGATTACATTCTTTTGAGTGAGGAAGAGTCTTCCTCTACATGATTAAGTGTTAGGGTTTGTCATACCCTTCTTATCCTTCACAATTTCTATAGTTTTACTGCATATTCATTCACACATTCCATTACTATATTAAATTGTTTAGATAATAAACATCATCTTATGCAACTTAACAAGCTGCATCATTATAAGGGAAATTGAACTAATTCCCTTTATCCATCTTATCAAAGGATATCCAAATAAGCATAAAATAATATGAAGAATATCAACAAGATAGAACTTCTATCTCCTCATAAAAGTACGAGGTAATTTACACAACCAATGCAAGTAAATCTCCAACTTTCAATTCATCATTAAAAACTTATTCATTTACAAGACTATACATTTCAAGGCATACTGTATAACAAACAACCTTCATTCCAAAAAGAATACAACTTTTCTTTTTCAATACAACTCAAGAATGAATCAGAATTCTTTACAAAGAATCAGACTTATATCAGCCAATGCATCATATAAGTTTTTGCCTTCTTTTATCACTTACGATGTCCATCTGCAAAAATTGCTAGCACGGGTCAGTTCAATGAACTGAGCATGATAAGCACTAAGCATTAAAACAAAGTGCATTCCACTAATTGTTTCATTAAAACAACTCTGCTTTAATGAAGTAATTAATGCAATCATACAAAATAAGCCTAAGTAATAACATCCCAAAAAGAAGCACAAATATAAATCTGCAATCACTTTATGAGAGACCATTATATAATCAGCAACTACTGCATTATATTCTATAAGTATTGTCCCAACTGATACTTATTTACATTAATTAGCAGCCCTTGGCATTTAACTATCCCATAATTCTTATAGAATTTGAAATACATAATTGATCTTTCTATCGTCAAGAGTTTCTTTCGAAATCAAAGACTTCCTTATCATTCCTTCCAAGTTCCAAAAAATATGTAAATTCAAGTTAATTACAACAATGTAATCCTTTTAAGATGAATCATCCTACATCTTAAATAACCAAAAGATTCACAAATCATAAAAAGGAAGCCTAATTCTAGGTTAAGTAAAATAACCTAGGTTCTAGATTAGACCTCTTAACAATTCAAGAATGTATACCAAGTCATCAATGTTTCATTTACCAAATTGAGACATTCCCAAATGTCCATAGGTATACATCAAGTATAAATGTAAACAATATCAAATACTAGACAATTACTTACAATAAGTAAAGTATTTGATTCAATCAAACCTATACAGTTCATAAAAAGATAAAGGAGAACAAATTGAAAGTACATAATTTCCATTTCCTTTTTAATCCTCCTTCTTTTTATCCTCAAAAAGGAAAGATCAACATCCTCAATTTAAACAACTTAAATGATTTAAAAGAAGATTCAATACAACTATTCTCGAATTCAACATTCATTATGAAATAGCAGTCAGGTTCAGAGTGAACCGAATTCATACATATATTATTTATACATATGAAATAAAGAAACAGATTCATCATTAATTTAAGAGATAATCATTCCTTAACAAGAATTCCAATCTAATCCAAGAAGGAAGAGGAACAAACAGTTATAAACTCACTTTCAACCATTATGAGTTTCCAACATTGATTTAGATATTAGTAAATGATCAAACTCCTACATTCCATTATGCAAGATATGACTCATACAGGGTTATCTTTTACCCTTATCCAATCGAGAAAGGATCATACTATCTGTTAAGTACATAGAGAGTAATAACAAATACAACTTTCAAAAGATGTATGCCACAGCCATATGCAACAGTCAAAGCAGAGAAATTACCATCCACTTTCAATAGGTCAGACCTAACTGAAAACCACCTAGAGTCGACAAGGCAATAAGAACAACACCTCAATTACGAAACCAAGTAGGCTCAAACAGAGTTGATTAGGTTTCCTAATAAAACCAGAAAGACAAACTTAAAAAGAAGTAAGTCTATCATCGAAAAGTATCTGAGAATAACTCGAATAAACCAAATAGACCTGAGAAGGTAATTCCCTCATGACATGCAGACAGAGAAAAGTTTGATTTCCAGTTTTAGAGAGTAATTTAACAATACTATCCTTCAAATATCAGAATGGACAGAAAAATGATTCCAAGAAACTCTATCAGACTAACAAGATAGTTTCCATATCGACAAAAGAAATTTGATCTACAAGAAACATGATCAGCCAGGTTCCACCAAAATCAATCTAAACTCTCCACATCTGAAAAGAAAGATCGGAAAAGGGAAAGAACCCCAAACCAAGTTCAGTGTATCGAACATTTCCATTCCCATTTCAGTAAGAAAACAAGACTCAATACAAAGCTACAGTCAAACAAAGCTCGTATCCATAACAACTTGAACACAAAAACTCAAACTGAGCTACATTCAAATGGGTCTATTATCCCATAATAACTTGTATTGTCTCTCAGGACCAAACAATATGACTATACAACTCTTAATAAAAGAAAATTTCATGGTAGAGAAAAATCAAATAAGAAAAGGGTATTCATCCCCCTCCTTCGTTGTTTAAACAAGCCGAAGTAACAACTCAAACCACACTTCTCTTTTATCAACAAAACACGAGTTCCAGTCCAAACTATACATATAGATAAAATACAGATTGAAAGAAGATTAAAATCTCCTTTCACAACACAACTCATGAAGTTTCCGATGATCAAATAAACAATCAAGACAACAAAAGGAGTAATGCAAGATACCCAAAGATGGGAACAATTTATCACAGTATTTTTCTGGAACTCCTGTTCAAAATACTGTTAAGTGCATTCCTTTACAAAACGTAAAATAGAGTAACCAATGCAACAAAACCAACTCAAAAAGTGTAAAGAAACATAACAATACACTTCCCATTCTCAGCAGAGACTTCCTGTTAAAATTTCCAACAAAGCTTATACACCCAAATCCATTTTCGAGTATACAGTCCAAAAATCAAAACTAAAACCAAACAGAAGGGTCTCAAAACTCAAAATGTTTCATCACATTTAAATAATTCAGAGAGAACACACACACACAAGTACAACCTTCTCATACAAGGAACATGAATCCACAAAATCACATATTTCTTCTATCAAGCAAGAAAATAACCAGAGCAAATAGAAAACTATTTACCCACAAAGAGCAGAGTTGTTTTTATGAAAAATTTAGAGAAGAGTAAGAAATCTTAATGGGTAGAGCCTATCATGCCTGATAGTGCCTCTACCAATTCGAAGAAGACTTCCATCTGAGTTTCCAACACCTCTTCTTCTCCAAGCAAGATCAAACAACAATAATCTTTTTCCACGGTGCCTCTTATACATTCCTCGAACCGAAAATAGATTAAAGAATTCAAAAATAGCCACTAAGTGCAGATCAAACTGTTGGTTCAAAAAACTAGATAGCTCCATGCAGAGAAAAAATCATGAAGCATGCAAAGAAAAACAAAACCCCAACAAATCCGCTAACATGCCTTCCAAGACAGCTTGCTTGCCAAACCCAAGGCATATTAATGACATTAATTCCAAATTTCCCACTTATCTTTCCTTGCCACCGCCATCCATAGTTGGCGAGACCTAATTGCACTTCAAAATGCATTTCCAAACTTAGTGATGCCTCCACGTAGGTTCCACTAAATTCCCATGCAATCACCAAATCTGGCAGTACTCTACCTTATTAAATAAAAAATCACATCTCATTAATAGCTTAGGAACCGCCTCTTAGCTCCCACTTACCAACCGACCCCTAGGTTCCCTTTCATACCCAATAGTTTAGGATAGATGAAATTAGCTTAGGTTAGATCTTAGGTTAATTTAAAAATATAACCTTAGGATATAACCTCCTATCAATAGATTGTCACCTTAGGTTAGGTCTTAGTTTAACCAAATACAATAGGTTAAAAAATAACTTAGCATCCCTTAGGTTATTTCCCTCCACACTAACTTAGCATTTACAACTTAGGTTAGAATGTCATCCCACGTAAAGTGGCTTAGAAAGAGTTAGGAAATTTTACTCGAGCCTTGAATCTTATTAGGATAGACCGTATAGATATAGGGCACATTTTAATTTCTTTTTCCAAAATCCTAAAGCAAGTTTCCCTTAACATCATTAAGCACCCTGCACAGGTCAATCAAGAAGAGTCAAGCACAACACAAAACCGAATGCTGGCACTAGTCTTCAAGATGATAAAGAATTACAACAACACAAATTCAGTCTGTTAAGTCTCTTAATCAATGAATGTCATTTTTTCATTCAGTTTAGATAAGAAGATTTAAAACATTCCTTGGATCAATGGAATTGATCCAAGGGATGAGTCCAATTACAAAAGATAAATTTGCAACTCTTAAAACCAGATTGCAACTTACTCATAAGAAGTGAAATAGATTATTGTAAGCAAGCATATCAGCCCTACAATCAAAGAGACAGAATGATTTATCCATGACAAGCATGATTTTTAAACAACCATGAAACATACATTTGTCCTGAAAATCACATGTCAATGCTTGCAATGTAAAAGAGGAATATAACAGTTGTCGAGGGTGTTACACCAATCCTCTAAAGATAGACAATGCGTGGGTGCACATGTCTCTACATCGTTGATGTGTTCCACATGCCATCTTCTAAAAATAGATCTTCGTGCTCAAAATTGGCTAAGTATTGAATACTAAACTTTCCCTCTGTACCCTTGATCCTAAGCTTGTCTCCTACATAGACTTCTATTGTGATCTCTAACAAGTATTCTTTGATCAACATTACCCCACACTAATCTCATTATTGTCCCGACAATGGGTATCTCCAAAAATTATAGTAAAGAATAGAAGAATGGAAATAATAAGAATAAAATAATGTAGATAAATAAAGAATTTTTTATGAGGCTATGAGGCAACCTCCTCTGCATCATTTTGAATCATAAGCTCTGGATACTCCTCCTTTATTTCATTCTCTAAGGCCTACCATTTAACGAGTGCTTGTTCTGCTTTCTCTATAATTTCCAAAGCAATGGATTTCAATGCATCTCTTGCAATCTCTCCTTTTCCATTCTACAAAACCAACATAATGTTAGACATTGATGTCATTCTTCCTTCTAGAAGATCCATCTTCTACACAATGAGCTTCCCAAGCTCTTCCAGTTGTGTCTTATGCAGTTCTTGTGCTACTACTAGGGCCTCACACTTCTGCTTAACCATTGATAATCTTTCTACACGACCCAATGTCTCATCCTTCATTTCTCTCTAGACCTCATTAATTTATTCCATGGTCTTCATGTTGATAAACACCTCTGAAGCTGTGCAGATGTTTAAAGGCTAGTGTAATTTCTTTAATACTTATTGTAGTGCTTACAGGAGCCCTTCATAGGATGCAATATTTCACATCACTGAGGCTTTCTCTCGTTCTTCCTCTTTCTCTGACTTCTTTGGATCTATCATGCACAAAGGTTCATCTTCAAGCACCGGGTCCACTAAGTTTCCTACATAATGTATCGCTGAGGGAAACTTCTGTGGTACCTTGATCTCCAAGTGTGGCCTAGATCTTATGAAATTGTCCCCAATGTCCTCTGCGAAGCTGATAAATACTTCATTCTTATTCTGCACCAAGTACCTCTCTTTTGTTATGCATTCTATCTCAGCATCCTTTATCTTTAGCTCCTTGTGTAGCACTCTAATTATTACAACTTTATCGATGTTTCTTCTAGAAACTTCAGCAGAAACCTTTACCAATGCATTGTTGACCTACTCATCTAACATGATAGTAGGCTTTACTATCATATGTCTAGCTTGTGGTGCCTTCTTCAACCGTCTTGAAACACATGACTCTTCGCATATATCAAAGTCAGGATCATCCATATGGGGTGTCCATTGACCATGATAGTTTCTTTTGAGTGCACACAGTCACCATATCCTCATCCATTAGCTACTAGCCAAAGAAATCCTTCTGGGCTATCATTCTCTGGAAGCGGGCATGGAAAATTTTACCTATATCCTCCACATATCCCATTGTTGGTGGAATGTGCTCTCTAGTCATTCTTCTAGACTGTTGTTGCTTGAGGACCTTAGCTTCCAAATTTGGGACTCATGTCTCTATGTCCTGAACATTCTCTGTAGCTGTCTCCTTTAGTCCCTTCTCATCCTCTCCTCTTTCCTTTGATTCCTTACCCTGTTCTTCTATGTTCTCTGGAAGTGTAGGATAATTAGGTGCGCTTTCCTCTGACTCTTCTACCTCCTCATTTAACTTCAGTTTCCTCCTTCTATGGAGAGAGTCTGAGTGATCTACGCACCGTGGTTGGAGTAGCACCTTGGGTCCTTGTTCTCCTAAACACCCTCTTAAGTCCTCTACTTAGACTACATTCAAGTCCTCATCATCCCCCTCTTGTGGTTGAGGTGGTGTAGTGGTGTGCTTAACTTCACCCTTATTTGTAGGACGTCTCCTACCTTTATGCTCCAAACCACCACTATCTTCGCACTCCTCCTCCTCATCCTCCACTTCAATTGGCTCTGTGGGCTTAGGAATTGGGATGTTCTCCACTGTATGCTTTCCCTTCAGTGGTGCTAGAAGTGCAAACTCACCTTCCACATACTTGTTATTCTCCATCTTTGGCTTTAGTTGGAGATACACTAGCGTTGCTTCAATATCTCCCACCGCCAAACTTATTGGTTTAATGCTTTAAAACATTAGAAATGAGTCTTTCAACATATGCACCCCACCCTCTATACACATATTTTTTCCTTAGTGTGTGATATTCGCAATCTGCCTTATCTTCATTTAACATCAATCACCGTGTGTCTATAAACCTATGTAATGATGCCTAGAAGTACTTTATTGTGAATGCATATGGAAATTTGCACCAAGGACTCCATTCCTCATATTTCATTGCAAACCGCATTATACAGAAATGTTGGTATACAAAAAATTAAACTACCTTTCTAACCACTAAAGGAAAGTCCTTGGGGATGCACCATTCTTCCTTAAAATCCTCACGGAGCCTATCATACCACTTCTCGGCCCATTGCCTAGCCTAATCTATCATATATCCCTCACATAGGTACTTCTTTAATCATTCTGTAGGCGATCTTTGTTCCATTGGATAGTCCCATACCTTCTCCTTCAGTCCATTAGGCACTTCGATCTCCATAAACACTAGTGATAATAGAACAACTCCAAAGCTGATCTTTCCTCCTACATGCACTTCTTCAATGATTGTCTCTATGATATACCATGAAATGTTTTAGACTACTCCTTCAGACATATTTTTGGAAATTTTTAACCACATGGTGTTCACTTGTGACCACCTTTCCTGGTCATTAAGCTTTGTAATGAGATGTGTGGCTGATTGTACAATTAGATACTTCTTTAGTTTGTTGATGTCCATACCGCACAAACCCTTTGTATATCCCAACTCCTTCCTGGTCTCTAATATTGTGGTTTTATCTATTAGATTGTCTCAAAAATTGTCTCCCGTGCCTTTCAACCCTGTCACTGTGGACATGAGTGTGGCTGAAATTCTAACTTTGTGCCCTGTAAAGTAGAATAAATCCTTGTGCACTCTACTCATAAGCCACTGGTATAATGGCTCATACTTCCCGAAATAAGGGAGCTCATAAATTTGGTAAACCCCTATCCTCTACAAGATATTTTCACCAACATCTTCATACACCGATATATCTTCCGTTGTGCGTTTATTTGTCTTTGTGTTCAACAACACGTCAAGCTCCTTGTTCTCAATGGTACGATGATTGTACTCACTCACTTTTCTTTTCCTTATGTGAGAATCCCACTCCTGGATGAAAATAATTCCCTCTGGATATTACATGTCTAAAAAATTACTTTCTAGAGCCATTTCTTCCTCCTCGATGACCACCTTCTTATTTCCTTTTACTCATGCTACAACTGTCTTCTTGGGTGCCATTTTTACTTGCAATCCTTTGTAGATACTTTCTGTTCAAATTTTGTAATGTGCGAAGCAAACCCTAGTTTGATTTAGCATGCCCTAGGTGAAATTACATGCCCCTAACTCATCTCCATCACCTCGCTTCACTCAAACCCTTAACCATCGAGGACACAAGCTTCTTCTGCACATAGATCTCTTTGTCATGACTGGTTACACACCTCTCACACGTTAAAAATGATCACTCGGCTCTTCATACTTAGCTTCTTTTAAATAATCTTAATCACAACAGTAAAAATTAATTCACATCCCATCCTTATATAGATTTTTCAAAATTTTATGCATTTATTGCTCCTTCACCTACCAAATATCCTCTAATTCATTGACCAAATTCATCTATTTTGTGTGGTACATCTTTGCACCCCAGCTATAACCTTCTAGCACACCTTCCTACCCTTTGATCATAGACTTCTCTTCAGTGCGCACCCTTACACCCAAGTACCTCATCATTGTACCTTCTCCTAGTAGTTATCATGGCCTCTTCTTACCTTGCATTATACTATCCTTTCATTCATCTCCATTCTTGGTCAGTTTTTGAGAAGCAATCTTCTTTTGAATTAAAGCACACCCGTAGCAGATTATTCCTTTCTCCTTTCAATTCCTATAGTATTCTACTTGGATAACTACAACCACCCCACACTAAAGGTATGTGTAGTCCTCTGTGCATAAACATTCTTCATATAGTAATTAGCTTCATGTGTGTAAGCATGCTTATTACAAAAAAACAACTAAATTGCTAAAGAATAGTGACAATGAAGGAAATATAGAATTGAAAACCTAATCTAAATGGAAATACTATCTTATTATTAACACCAAGAAGACTTATTTATAGTAGGGCTTCAGCCTACTCCCGTTAAAGTAACTGGGTAGCCATGTTCCATAAATTTCTTCTAATTGGAAAGCACCTAATTCAAGTAAGTGATGACATACGGCCCCAACCAATGTACTTTGAGCTTGTCTGGATGGCACAAGAAATTTGAGTCATAAAGAAGTACCATTTGTCCAATCTCAAACTTCTTATCCCTTGTGTTTTTGTCATGCCATGCTTTCTACCTGGCTTTTTCCTTCTTCTGACTCCATCATGTTATGGCTCGTCGCTCATCCAGTTGAATCATATTATCGATAAGCTCTTCTAAAGCCTTCTCATTAGCTATACCTCCAATGTGCATAATGCACAAAGAAGGTAACATAAATTCTATAGGGAGAACGGATTCTGCACCGAACACCAATTGAAATGGTGTGGCTTTGTTCAATATCTTGTAAGTTGTTCTATATTCCCAAAGAATAGCTGACAATTTTTCATCCCAATCCTTTCTTCCAACATCACAATTTTTTGTCAAATTATGGCTCAAAATCTTATTGAAAGCCTCGGTAGTTCCATTTTGCTAAGGATGATAAGGTGTAGTTTTATGGTGTGTAGTTCCATTTTCCATTTTCCATTGTCTCATCTAAACATAAACATAAAATTGTGTACCCCTATCACTTGTTAGGCTTAAAGGACATCCATATCTTGTAAGAACATTCTCCCATCAAAACCTAGATACTATAGCTACTATACAATCCTTTGTAGGTACTACTTCTGTTCACTGTGTGAGATAATCTATGCAAGTAATGATATAGTGTGACCCAGTCCTGTGTACGGCTGGTGAAATATGTCCTACAAATTCAATGACCCATTTCTCAAATGGTTTAGCACTAGTAATTAGTCTCAAAGGCATATCATTTCTTTGCCCTTGTTTTCCTAGGCGTTTATAATGATCACACACCTTAAAATATTCTTTACAGTTTTTATACAATGTCTCCCACCATAATCCAGCAAGTAGAATCTTCCAGGCAGTCGCATCACCTGCATAATGGCCTCCTGCAATACAACCATGGGCTTATTCTATAATATCCTTGCACTCATGCTCTAATACACAATGGTGTAATACTTCATCTCTTCCTAACTTGTAGAGGTAACCACTGATTAACATAAATGGTGCCGCACATATAGCAAGCTATTTCTTTTCTAATGCTTTCATTCCTTCCAGTGTCATACCAGTTCGTAGAAAGACAACAATGTATTCTAATTCTATGGGCATGCATTGTAACCTATATAACTGTGCATTTGGCATGGTTTCTTCAATTTTATATGCTTCCTCTCCTGAGTTGATTCTAGATAAATGGTGTCGTCAAGAGTTACTTTTCCCTAGCTTCACCACAACTGTGAATTCAAACTCTTGAAATAGGACTACCCATCTGCATATGTGCCCCTATAAGATGGGCTTGTTTACTAAGTACTTTAATGCCATGTGGTATGTATAAAACAAAAAAGATGTTGCTAACAAGTATTGTCAAAACTTGTGCAATGCATATATCATGGACAAAGCTTCGCACTTTGTAGTTGTATAATTCCTTTCAGCAGGAGTTAGCTTCCTACTAGAAAAAAAAATTGGGTGATCTATAATACCTTCGTCAGGTTGTGCTAACACAACACCAATGGCCATGCCAGAAGCATCCACATGCACATTAAATGGTTTATCCCATGAGGGAAAAAGTAAAATTGGCGCAGTAGTAAGTTTCTCTTTTAATATCTCAAATGTGCACTACTGTGGTTCTCCCCAATAAAATGTACCTTTCCCTTTTAGTAATTCTTCCAAGGGTGCATCAATTTTGGCATACCCTTTGATGAAATTTTGATAGTAACCTGTATGACCCAAAAACAATTATGCAACCTAGAATTTACTAAATAAAACCCTAGACGCATTGACCTGAAGCGTGCAAAGGTACCAGGTCCCTCTTTAGGGTTTTTGTAACAAGATGTGAGCGTGATGAAGGAAGAAACATATATATCCATAACTAATCCACCATTCTATAATGCATCCTACATTCAGATCTATGAAAGAACAATCTTAAATAGTAATCATGATTGAATTAATAACATGCACTACTTAATTACACACAGGAATGACACTAAGGTTCAGCCAATATCTTTCATCTATTAATAAACACAAAATCTCCTTACAATAATGGAAATCTATACCAATGCACGCATGGATCTGATATAGTAATCCAATCAATATGCACATACCTCTATACCTTCATACATCCATCTCTCTTTGTGTATATCTTCTACTACGTTCTTCATATCATATATATAGGGTGGGGAATTTCCCTTCACTAATTATTTATTCTAGAAATAGGCCACATGATATTAATAGCCACGCATCATTTACAGGAATATCCACACATACAAGTGTGCTATCTATATACTTCTTATAGTTAATTGAAGTGACAATCCTATTCTTATCTCATCTCCATGAAAAATGCTTGATCGATCTGCTAAAGATAAACAATGTGTCGCGCACATGTCTCTACATTATTGGTGTGTTCCACATGCCATCTTCTAAAAATAGGTCTTCATGCTAAAAATAGGCTATGTCTTAAATGCTAAACTTTCCCTCCGCACCCTTGATCCTGGCCTTCTCTCCTGTGCGGAATTCTTGTGTGATCTCTAAACAAGTATTCTCTGATCAACACTTATGGAGAGGTGTGTTTATTGGATATACCTTGGAATTGACTGTTTCTATGTATTCTTTCTCAAAAGATTGCTGAGTTTGAGTTCTTGTGGGAGCCAAGAGGATCATTTTTACATGTTTATGACATTAGCCATTTAGATTCTGATCATCACTCTAAGTATGGAGGCATTTCCTATGGATGTCTAACTTCCCACTTGGCGTGGGCTGCGGAAGCTAGTGAGGTGAGAGATGGTGGATACTACGGTGGAATCAGAGAGAGAGAGAAGAGAGGTGGCTCAATTATAATGAAGCACAAGAAAGGGAGTTGGTGAGACAACATGAAGTTTTTGGAGTGATGGATTTATGGAGGTAGAAGTTGCGGGAAGGATGTGAGGTTCATGTGGAGAAAGTGGAATATGAGTAGTCTGTGCTACCCCATCTCGAAAAGCATGGGATAGAAGCCCCCTCAGATTTTGGTGAGAGATCATCACATGGAGAAATGAGGAGAACCATAGGAACACATCTTAGCCCACATGATGACCAAACCTTGGTGCTTAGTTTTCCAGTATCTGAGTCAAGTATTTCTAGTTCAGTTGGTGTTGGTGAATAAGTAGCATTAGGTAGATATTGTTTTACATTAAACCCACCTATGGCCACGTAGAAATTTTTGGTGTTTGGAGGTATTTTTTCTGGCACATTTTTTTTGGGTAAAGTGTGGATACACAAAGCTTGGGTATCACATCTAGAAGTGGTTCAATATCAAAGACTATTATCATGTAGGGTAGTGTGATAGTGGGTATGTAGAGTGCATCTGCATCAGGCCCCTTACCTACGATGGGAGGAGGATCTAATGGATCTAGAGGAATAGGAGCTAGTGTCTTTAGTGGATTTGGTGGTGGAGGAAACACCAGAGGGATTCAAGGTCCTGGATCTGCTGGACAAGGACCAAAAGACCATCAGCAAGTGTTTTACGAGATGTCTCTGCATTTTTCTGATTATAAGGGCATTAAATATGTCACAGAGCATGTACACAAGTGCAAATTTTTATGGTGCGCTAAGGTAATAATTACCCTGAGGTGAAAAGAAAGTCAGTTTGCAATTATGTTGCAAGGACATGTGCATATCTGGTATCAGAAGTATGCCCCTTATCAAATAGTGGTGGATTATACTATGTCGCATGATGACTTCTTGGCGGAATTCCACATTCTTAAATTTGAGAAAAAGAGCATTAGAAATTTGAAGGAGATTCAACAAGGGATTGCAGAGAGTGTATGGGAGTATGATGTGCACTTTAAAACTCTTCTGTCAAAATCATCTTATGATATCCATCCCTCGCATGCTCAATGGTTTTTTGGAGGATTGATCATGCCTTTCTGATGAGTTATTTCCCACAAGACTTTCACAGATCCATGCGAGGCCTTGGAGGCTGCTTTACGCACTGAGGATATCGAAAGTGTTGACACTAGATTAAGCCCATATTTAGAAGCACATATCACTACCATGGAAAAGTATCTTGAGAAATTGTCTGCTAGCTCGGCTCATGAGACTCTTAGTGGACTATGGTGCACGGATTGTGAGGTAGAAGGAAACACAAAATATAGTTTCCTGTGAAATACGATATGTGCTATGTCATTGGATTATGAGATCTATTGTAGAGATCATGATCCAAGCAGATGCTTGTTGTTTCAGTGCACACTCCACAAGAATGTGTCCTTTTATTGTAACATTTTCTCATCTACGTCATACAATACAAAGGACTACTGATTGATAGACCAAATCCATGATGTCATTGATATTGGTGTGCACCAAAATATCATTGGGAATAATTCTAAGAATAAAGGTCATCATTTTAAAGGGTGCATAGATGGAGGTGGTTGAGGAAGAGGATTTCATGAAGGATTCAGAGGCCATGGTAGTCAAGGAGGTAGGAGTGAATTTCCCCATGGAACATGTTACAATTGTGGATCTATTGAACACTACAAGCACGAGTGTCTAGATTTGTTACAATGCTCATGGTGCAGGAAGAAGCATAAATATGATGAGTTACCTGAGTTGTATGAGCACATGATCTAGAACCATAAGAAGGACAGGGGCGGGGGAATGGTTAGTGTGAAGCGGGAAGATATGTTATGGATTCCTAGGGTAGTGCATGTCTTTGAGTTAAAACCTGTTTTAGTAACCACATGGGTGGAAGCCATGCGTGTTAGGGAATATCCAAAGAAAATGCCACTCATTACAAGAGAAGAGGTGTTACATGGGATCTATCCTAATCCAAATCCTTAGAAGGAGGTTTACCAAAATACCATGGAGGTAGTTAAACACCTATAAGGGGAGATTAAGTGTTTAAACGATCAATCCAGGAAGTTGGAGTAGAATAAAAGTGTTGAATTTCATCAAGAAGACATGGATGAGGTCAGAGAAGTGTGTAGGATGTTGCACTAGGAGAATATTATTCCTTTGTTAATCTTCCGCCTCACAGTATTGACTATGATAAGGAAATAACATTGAATTTAGTTGTGTATGGATGGATTTTGAGCAACATCTTGATTGACATGGGCATTGAGGTCAATGTTCTCACTTTATATGCATGGAATCAGATGGGAAGACCCCCGTTACAACCATATTTGAGTGTGTTGTATATAGTAAATATGACAAAGACTATGCCTGTTGGAGTATTCAAGGATGCATTGTAGTCATTTATTTACCCATAATACCTTTACTAACCCCAAACATTCTAACCCATCACCAACAGGCATTGGGCACTCATCCGAGGCATGCATGGGTGTTGAGCTCCTACTTTATGTGAGCTTTCTGAGAAGGTTCCACCATTAATGAAGGATGATTTACATAAGAAAGAGTATATTCACTTTTTTAAAGAGGCATAAAATGCAAATATAAGATCTAACATTAGTGCATCACAAAAGATAAAGAAAATTGCAAGAAGCATAATAAAATAGATCTAAGCCATGATAAGTCAAATGACATGAGGGTTTACACCCTTAAGAAAAATATACAGAATAAACCCAAATATATATTGATTTAACATAGTTCAGGTAGCCACATTACAGTCAAAAGGGTCATCTCAGACCATATACAGTAAATTACATGGACTTAACTCTTGCAAATCCTTCCCCATATGAGACCATATCTATACCTTTCCTATCTTAACCCTCATTACAGATCCTAGTGCCATACAGAGTCTTAGATAATCCCTCACAAACCTTAGCACTAAGTTCTCTAAACCCTAACATTACTGCAGCATATAGTTACCTTGCTTCTTATTCTTTTTGTGTTCCCTTTGTCTCCCATCACCTCTTCCATTCTATATTTTTCTATCTCTTTGTCCCTCTTCTATATTATCCCCCTTTTATCTAGCATGAGAATATCTCTTTATTGGATTAACACCCACTATGATGCCTTCTCTCCTGAATAGATCATGTGCTAAGTGTCTATGTGATCCTCCAATGGTGAATGCTTATCCCTTTGCAAACCCTCCACT
Source organism: Taxus chinensis (assembly GCA_019776745.2). Taxonomy (NCBI): domain Eukaryota; kingdom Viridiplantae; phylum Streptophyta; class Pinopsida; order Cupressales; family Taxaceae; genus Taxus; species Taxus chinensis. The sequence continues at coordinate 645,557,573 of CM034147.1, read as the reverse complement.
CTCTGTAATGATGTCTTATGGTAATATTCCTTGCGTGGAATATCATTTTCTTAACCTCTAAGGTTCTAGGATGGTACCTTATCCACTCATCACGCCTAGTCAGGTCTTCAATTTTTTCCTCAAGTGCCTCTAGATTTCCAAATATGGCTAAGTATTTTAAACATGTGTTCTGCTTCCCACGTGCACCCTAGTTTCACTTAAACTCTTCTTAAAACCCTTTTTCATATGCACTTTCCCATGAGCACCATTATTATTACTGGTCCTATGCATGTGTGCCCTTAGGTACATGGATAATATTTTAGGGCCCAACATCACCCCACACTAACTGTGTTCTCCATCCTCGGAAATTTCCTACTTCTTTAAAGAATAAACAATAGTCGGATAGGGACAATCTAAATAAAGAATGAAAGAATGGAAGAATATACTACTATTGTAGGAGGGGGAATTATTTCTTTACTATTTCTTCAATATTTTCCTAGGAATCTACCTCATCCTACGTTTACTGAAGTAGGTCACCCACTAAAGGGCTCACCTCATCAAAACTTAATTCATCACTCTTAGCATTCAGCATGTCTGCCATTCCTTCTAGCTACTTGTTAAGATCGTTGAGTGCCTCCATTATGTGGGTGACCTGGGGATAAATTCTTAATTTAACCCTAAAAGGTTTCTATTGATTCCAAAATTTTCTCAACCTTGGCTAGGATCGTATCTTGATCCACCCTATTTCCTTTTTTCTTCTCTTGAAACTACTTCAAATACACCTCATGCGTAGAAAATAGAATGCTTGATACCCTATCCCTGTCATCGCAATTTTCATAAACAACCTCAGCCATTTGTGCACCAGTCTTTACAACAAAAAGGAGCTCAGAATACCAAGTAATTATCTCCCCAATCTTTAGTTTTTATTCCTCCTTCTGACACACCAATGTCTCTTCTGTTGATTCCGATGTGAGCAACCACCTCTTCATGGTGAGGATGTGGGTTAGGTATTTGAAGCATTGCATGGTTGAATTGTATTTTTGTTCAGGTGGGGCTAGGTCTAGGTGCTTCAAGATTATGGCATCTAAAATAGTCTCTATATTCTTATGGATCTCTCACACCTTTTCCTTTTCCTCATTTAATTTACACCTTAATTGTGCATTGATTAGCTCCTCCTGCTTTAGCTCCTTGTCCTTTTCAATTATATCTTCATTTTTCTTTTCAAGCTCTTCTTCCAAGACCCTTACTCTGTCATTTCTCTCGAAGAGCCTTGCCTCAACCTCCACTGAAAATTTGTTGAGTGAATTACAAACTTGATCACTTGATAGTTGTTGAGCATTCACTGGAGGGTTAACTCCCTTGGTATATGGTATCTTCATCAATGCCTCATGGTTGAACTCAAATTTGGGCTTATTAACATGTGACTCAAAATCCTAAGACAACATCTTCCTTATGCACGAGTATACACCATCTTCATCAAAAGAAGACCATGCAAGGAGTTGGTTTGAAGGCACGGTACTTTGGAAACAAATGTGTAGTACCTTATTTGAATCATTGATTTAGGTCATACCTTGTTCCTACACTGCTACCATACCATTTCCTTATATGCACACTTCCTTTGGGAAGCTTACTGCTAGGATAGGATCCTCGCCCATGCTTCCATACTACTTTTCTATGCTCTCACTTCCCTCCGTCTCCTTGAGTACTTCTTCAGCATTTCACTCTACCTCTTGATCCACCAAGTATTTTATGATTCCTGATACCTCCCTTTCTACAACATCCTCCATCTGATCATTGGTCAAGCTTGGAGTCCTTTGATCTTTCATGTCGACTTCCTCACTTCCCCCCTTTTCATAACTACCTCATACGTCCTCATCCTTCTCTTCATTATGCTCCTCCTCTTACTCATATACATCATACATAAGATGGTCTTGAGCCTCACCATTCTCTTTATCATCTTCATCACCCTTTTCATCTTGCATGCTCTCTATTTATTCTGAGTCTGCCTTTTCTATTACCCTTTGTTTCTTCCTAATTGGTGATTCCAATATAGGAGACTCTTCTATTTAGGGGGCTTCTCTTGCTTTAGCACCTCTTGCTCAAGTGTCTTCTCTATCTCTTATGTGGGGGAATTATTCCTCCATGCATAGGTGTTTAGCCTTACACCTGACTCTTGCACTCCTACAAATTGTGTTGTCTGTGCACTTGGTGCCTTTTTCTCAAGGACTTCCTCTCTCTCTCTTTTGCTTGGTGTGACCTTCTTCCTTATGGTGGAATATTTTGGGATAGAGACACCATTTTCAACTCAAGCACCCTTCTCATACTTTGACCTTATGCATAGGTATACCATTGATGCGGTCCTCCTAGCAACAGGAAATGCTACTGGATTCACTATATGTATGTCATGGGAGACATACTTCTCCACATAGGCACATTTCTTTGGATATATCAATGTCCTGCGTAGCTCGTGGTAATCCTAGTCTACCATGCATAGGTCAAACCTTAATTTCTTTTGCTCTTTGAATTTATTGACTCCAGTCTTGAAGTATTGTGTTGTGAAGGAGAATGGTAATTTATACAAGGGACCCTTGGTGCCGTCTGCTAGAGTAAAATTTCCAATGAAAAAATGTTGGTATATAGAAAATTCATCTTCACCTTATAGTAAAATAGGTAACTACTCAGGTATCCTCCACTCAGCACCAAATGAGTCATACATCCACTTATACCATTTTTCTAGGTGCACCTTACAGGAAGCCATCATGGTGTCAAAAGTGTACTTCTCAAATATTTTGGCAAGGGAGGGGTTCTCATCTGGGTATTCCCACATAAATTTATCTGGCCCATAGAGCACATTAATCTCTGAAAATAAAATGGTAAGAAGGAAATTACCAAACTTGATCTTTTCTCCATCACGTGTGGCACTAATGATTTCTTCTGCTATGAACACCGAGTGGTTATAGACAATACCCTCTGAGATCTTCCACAAAACGTTCAACCAAGCCTTGTTGATCTATGTCCATCTTTCTTGCCCATTTAGTTTTATGACCAAGCATGTGGCCATCCTCATTACAAGGTCAAAAATCATAGAGATTTTGAAGTATCACGACCCCTTTTTGTAGTCATAAGCTTCAACAGTATTCTTAATGGCCTCCTTATCATCCAAGTCATCATCAAATGATTCTCCCTCGTAGGTAAGACCAGTAAATTTAGATATCAGTTGGGGATTTATCCGCATCCTGTATCCTGTGAAGTAGAAATGGTCTTCATGTATGCATGACATTAACCACATGTATAGTTGCTTAGGTTTTCCAAAATAGGGCAACTCGTAGAGTTACAATAACCTAACCTTTTCCATTTTAACCTTCACCTTATCATCATAGATAGGCATTCCATATGGTTTCCTTTTTTCTGTAGGGTGAACTATTTCTAATGTCATCTCATTCTCTGTGTTTCTCATCTAATGGTTTTAGTCAATTATAGCCATCTTTCTAACATGAGACACCTATTCTTTTCCAAGAAACATGTCATCTGAATATTGCATCTCCGCATACCATTCTTCATTGAAATTGGTGGAAACAACTTGTTTCCCTTTTCCCTTGCCCTTCTTTAGTGAAAAGGTTGTTGCTTTCCCTGGTTCCATTTTTCTGTTGGGTCACTAAAAGTTCTTTCTTCTTTCTGATCATGGCTCTGCTCAATTATACAGCTCTACCCTTTCACGAAAATCCCTTCAATTTTGTGCCCTAGCTATGGAACCCTAACCTGGAAAAACAATTCTTTATACAAGATGATGTATTCACTTGTGGGTTTCAAAAATTTCTACGACCGTGTACTCTTCTTCCACTCGGGTTCGCTAATCAAAATGTTTATACACTCAAATCTTCACAACCCTTTTTCACGTAACTTTTCTTCAAGGATGCCCTAGTTTGTAAGAGCTCTTTGATATCACAATTGCAAGGTAAACAATAATGTACCGCAACCTTATACTTATAGTTTTGCTTTTTTCCACAATAAATGCCATGCCACCTACCAACATACCTTTGCAATAAAGGAAAATTTTTCTTCTAAATCAAACCTTTAGCAATTTTTTCCCGCACCTAATAATGTGTGAGACCTTCTACAACCTTTTTGGCATGCAAAAACACTTACTGAATGAAGATCATTATGCGCACGCGTGCAGTGCTAAAGGAAATTATTTTTTCCTTACCTTAATTTTTGACATCACATACCTCCTATTGTTCTTGCACTTCTCACCCTTGTACGTGGTTTTTGTAAAGCCTTCTTGACACCAAAATCCTTATGTTCACCTTCTCTATGTGTGCTCTTCCAAACTATGCACTTTTGATCCTTCAACCTAGGACATCAAAACATAGCTTCTCTACCAAATTCCAGTACTTTTTGCATCACTTCACACCACACAAAAATGGATGTGCGGTCCTCTACATATAGAAAACTTTTGAAAATAATAAGTGGCTACAAGTGCACAATGCATACACAATAATAAAAATAAAGGGAACAAGCAACGAGAAAGGGAAACACAAAGAAAGGAAATGCACTACAGGAAATCCTAGGATAAATGGAAACACTACCTTATTTACAAACACAAGGAAGACATATTTATAGTAGGGCTTCATCCTAATCCCATTGAAATGGCTTGGTAACCTTGTTCAATCAAACATTTATAACTGGAAAGCACCTGAAGCAAGTATATAGGATATAATGTATAGTCCCTTCCAATGGACTTTGAATTTCCTAGGATGGCGTAGAAACTTAGAATCATATAATAGAACAATATGCCCAACCTCAAACTTTTTGTTCTTGATGTGTCTATCATGCCATGCCTTCTACCTAGATTTTTATTTTTTTGACTCCAGCGCACAATATCCCACCTATAATCTAACTACATTAACTTATCAATCCTCTCCTCAAGTGCTTGTTCATCAGATAATCCTCCTTTACACGTTATACACAGTGATGGTAACATGAATTCAATAGGTAACACCACTTCTGTGCCAAAAAACCAATTGAAAAGGTGTGGCCTTGTTCATTCTTTTATAAGTAGTCTGGTATGACCATAGCACAACAGAAACTTTATTATCCCAATCCTTTCTTCCCACATCATAAATTTTGGTTTATGTGTGACTCAGTACCTTGTTAAATTCCTCAATAGTTCCATTAGCTTGGGTGTGATAAGGGGTAGTCTTATGGTGGGATACCATGAATTATACCAACAATATTCTAACTATCTCATTCAATAAATGAGCACCCCTATCACTTGTTAAACTCAGTGGAAATCCCTATCTACTGATTATATTTTCCCACAAGAACTTAGTTGTTACCATTGTACAATCCCTTGTAGGCGTTGCCTCCACCCATCTTATTAAGTATTCAATACAATTAATGATATAGCGTGAACCAGTCCTTCATGTCGTAGGTGAAATTGGTCCCACAAAATCAATGGCACACTTCACAAATTTTTTCTTCGTTAGCTATCATTCTCAAGGGAATCTCATCTCTTCTTCCTAGTTTTCCAAGGCACTGACAATGGTCACAGGCCTTGTAAAACTCAATACAGTCCTGGTAGATGCTTTCCCACCAAAGACCTGTCAGAAGGATATTACACGTGGTTACATTCCCTGCATGGTTTCCTCTTGTAATCCCACCTTTTTCTTTCTCCATGATTGTAATGCATTCATAATCTAATATGCATCGGTAAAAAACCTCATCGCAACCTATCTTGTATAAGTCTCCACCAATTAACATGTAGAGCATGGTGTGTATGGCTAACTACTTCCTTTCCAAAGTATTCATTCCCTCTGGTGCCACACCTATTTTGAGAAACATAGCTATATCTTCCAAGTCATAGGGCATGCACCACAATATAAACATTTACGCATCTAGCATTGTATCTTAAATGCTCTACGCATCCTCCCCTAAGTAAATCATTGATAAATGATCAGGTCCTAAATTACTCTTACCTGGTTTCACCACAACTGAAAACACAAACTCTTGAAATAGTGGGACCCTTCAGCATATGCGCCCTTGTAAAATGGGCTTGTTCACTAAGTACTTCAATTCCATGTGGTCCGTGTAGAATATGAAGGGTGTTGCTAATAGATATTGCCTAAATTTGTGCAATGTGTAGATCTTGGAAAATGCTTGGCAATCAGTAGCGGTATAGTTCTACTCTATTAGTGTCAACTTCATACTAGAAAAACACAAGGGGTGGTCAATAATTCCTTCTCCAGGTTGTGCTAATATTTCCAAAATCGTCATCCCTGAAGCATCAACATGTACATGAAATGGCTTATCCCAAGAAGTAAATTGTAACATGGGCACAGTGATAAGCTTATTTTTCAATGTATCTAATGCCATCTGCTGTGCCTCTCCATAGTGAAATGGAATTTTCTGTTTAGTAAATATTCCAATGGTGCAGTGATCTTGGCATAACCCTTAGAATATTTCTAGTAGTACCCCATATTCATAAGGAATCTACACACTGCGCTTTGGTTGGTAGGTTCACCCAATCCCATAATAACGAAAAATTTGGTAGGATCCACTAGTAATCCCTCCTTACATATGATATTCCCCAAAATGGTTCCAAATAGAGTAGCAAAAACACATTTCTTAATATTGAGGGATATCCTCAACTTCTAAAATATTTCAAACATCAGCCTCAGGTTGTCATGATGATCCCATACTAACCCATATACCATCCAATCATCAAGGTATACTTGAAGAAACTTATGGATGAAGTCTTGAAATGCCTGCACCAAAATGCGTGAGAACATAACAGGCACGTTCTTCAATCTAAAAGGAATAACTTTGTAGGTAAAACTTCCCCACTCAGTGGAGAAATTTATCTTTTATTGTTCTTCCTTTGTAATTATAACTTGATGATACCCCGAGAATCCATCTATGAAAGAATAGATCTCCCACTTGGCTACTCCTTCTAGGACATCCTCAATGAAGGGGGTTGGAAAGGGATCAATGACACATACTGCATTCAAATCCTTATAATCAACATAGATCCTTATCCTCCCATCCTTTTTAATGTTAATGACCATTGGTCTTATCCATTCTGATTCTTTAACTTCCTTAATAATACCTGATGAGATCATCTTCTCAATATCCTCTTGAATTTGATGTGAAGATTTGGATTCATTCGATAAGGTCTCTTCTGAATTGGGTGTGCTCCTTCCTTTAAACCCCTTTTAGCTCATGGTACCCACACATAAATAAGTCCTAAAACTAATGAAATATATCAATGATATTCGAAACCTCCTTTTTTTGACCAATAGTCCCCAATAGTAGCCTCCCTAGGTTTCATTTCTGAGCCAATGTTAACCTTCTTTGTCTTGAGAAGTTCATGGTAGGTACGCGCTTACTCATCAACACTATCCATAACTTCATACGCACCTTCAATATAGTTAGCATCCAAATTTTCTATTTCTTCACCATTAATCACATAGACCAATTTTCCTTTCTCATTCTCCATGCATGTGTGCTCAAGTTGTATCTCCTTTGATTCATCCTCATCAAAGTGTCCTTCTAAACTAGGTTCACTCAATACTTCCAGTATTTTATCCTCCGTTATGGCACTATCTCCCATCGTTAGGCACTTAATAACCTGCAACACCTCATCCATTGATGGCTTAGTGCTCTTATATTCAAAATCTTGAAGGACGTTAGTCATAAACTCCTGTCAATTTCTTGTCTTGTGGCGCATTTATGAGTGAATGTACCATGTGTGCATGCAGCCTTGTAAGGTGGAGTACAACTTATGAACCCATAAATAAGGTGGCAAGGCTTCTGTGACTTCCATCCAAGACTTCTCACATGATTGGCATGGAACAAGGTGGGTTCCTTCCCATGATAATCTTATATGATAGTAAGTGCATTGCTTAAGACAAACCTAACAGAGAACGTGATTCTCACATTGGGCCACTCTAGATAGTTATCATGATGGGTCACCCACCAACATGTTGTGGTTATGAGAAATATATAGCTGATCATCCATCTACTCTTGACCTCACATATTCACTGGGTCTCCATTTCTCATAGGAAACATCATGGTTGGCTCCTCCAGAATAACTTTGTAACTTCTTACCTCTTAGGTGATTGATTGAGCATGCCTTTGTTACCCTCATTACATAGCTCTGTAAATGCCTTCCCACTAACTCATATGTCATGTGTTCCCAATCATCACATGCTATGCTAGTTGTATCACTTATATATTGAGTGTCTTCCCACTGAATAACACCCTCCTTTATTGGTTGCACAACTTCAAGATCTCAGATAGTGTGCACGTAATTTTTTTCTAGGTCTTCTTCTCCTAAAGGCTCAATATAGGGTGATGAATTCCCATATGTCAAATAATGATAACTCATTCCTCCTTTTTCTCAAAACACCAAGGGCACGCAAGTAATGCTGGAAAGTTGTCTTCCTCAACAAGTGCTAAGACTTCGAAGTCCCCATTGAATTTCACCCCTTGGATAGTGATTAGAAACATCTTTTAAAACACCACTAGGCATTACCTTTGTCTTATTTTCTATATATAAAAAATTTGAAGATGGCTATAATGGGGGCCTTCCCATTTGATTCCAAGATTCCAGGGTGTGAACATTGACTTCCACGCACGTGTCAATCACAATGTTTCTTAGGAGCCATCCATCAACAAATGCATTCCAAGTAATCTCCTTATCGTAGTCGAGGCTATGGGGAGGAATGTTAGCATGAAAAACCCACCTCTCACACTTTTCTCCAGTGTTTGGTATCTTATTCCTTAACCATTCTCCTAATAGAGGAATGATATTTTCTTGCCTCAACAGTTTTTATACCTTCTTGACATCATCTAGATCCTTCTATGGAGCCTCATCGCTCTTCTTCTACTCCAACTTTGGGGATTGCTCCTTCAAACATTGAATTTCCCCTTGAAGAATCCTAATGATGTCCATGGTCTCTTGATAGACTTCCTTCTGATGGGTAGGGTCTGAATACTCCTAAATACCACCTCTTCCCTCATAATTAGGGGTCTCTACTTTGGTATCTCCCTAGTGCTCACAACCTCAACTCGTGTCATCACCTGTAAAGGTTCTAATTTTTCCTCACGCACCACTCATGGAATCCACTATGAGTCTGCTTTCTTAACGCTTACCATCTTGACACCTTTGTATTTCTGGTGTTGTTGGCTCATATGTTCAAATATCCCTAGGCACTCCTCATACTTGTGCTTCTTTCCACACCAAGCACATTATAGTAGGTCAAGACATTCGTGGTTATAGTGCTTTGTAGACCCAAAATTATAACAAGTTCCACATGGGAACTCACTTCTTCCGCCTCTATAGTTGCCACAACCTCTAAAATCCTCCATGAAATATTCTTCCATGAGCTCCTCCATCTATGTGTCCTTCATAGTGATGACCATTTTCCTTAGAACTATTTGCAATGCTTGTCTGGTGTACACCAATATCAATGGCATCATGTATTTGGTCAATCAATTGACAATCCTTAGTGTCATGAATAGTAGAGGTGTAAATTTTGCATTAGAAAGACACATTCTTGTGGATCGCACACTACAGTAGTGGATACCTACTTTTATCATGATCTCCATTGTAAATCTCACAATCTACTATCATGGCGTGTACCAATCTTTGAGGACAACTATAGTTTATGTGCCCCTCTACCTCACAATATGTGCACCATAGGCCACTGTGAGTCTCATGCACCACGTTCATAGATAGCTTCTCCAACTATTTTTCCATTGTAATAATCTGAGCTTCAAGAAAAGTGCTAACACTAGTATCTATGCTTCTTATAGCCTCAGTGTGTAGGGAATCCTCCAAGACCTCACATGGGTCTGTGAAAGTCTTGTTCAAAAGAGCTCTCCTGAAAGGTGTTATTAGTCCTCCAAAAACCACTGAGCATGTTGAGAAGGATGAATATCATAAGACAATTTTGTTAAGAGAGTCTTAAAATATGCATCATACTCTTGCACACTCTCTTCCATACCTTGTTGAGTTTCCTTCAGTTCGTTAATGCTCTTATGTTCAAACTTAGGAATATGAAACTCATCTATGAAGGCATTACACACCACAATTTAATCTACCATTTTTTGGTGGGGGTCATACTTTTGGTACCAACTATGCGTGCATCCTTACAATGTTGTTACAAATTGACTTTCCTTCCATTCTGGGGTAGTGATCCCCTTTTTGTGCCATAGCAACTCACATTTGTTTATATGCTCTGTAACATCCTCAACACCTTTGTAAGCTGGTAGATATAAAGAAATTTAAATAGAAACTTTCTTAGGTGGTTGATTCCCTTATCTGCCTGATCTAAAACCTTGATTTCCTCCAGTGTTTCCTCTACCACTAGATCCACTAGATCCACCAACACTTATTCCCCCTGATCCACCGGATCCTCCAGATCTGCCAGGTCTACTAGTTCTTATTCCACCAGATCCACTTGATCCTGCTCCCGTGGCTAACAAGGGTCCTGAAGTGGTCATTTCTTTTATCCCCACTGTCATGCTAAACTATGCTTTAACAGTCTATGATATTGCACCGCTACCAGATGTGTGTCCCGTGTCATTCCAGACACAATACCTAATATTTATATATCCAAATTTTTCCCAAATGCTACCCCAGATAATATACCTCCAAACATAGGAAATGATTGTGCATCCATAGATGTGCCAAATGAAAATTTATACCTCCTTGGTGTTGATCGTTCACTCCCACCAATACCAATTGGGTTAGAAATAATTATCTCTAGATTTGGAAAACTAAGCACCGGGGTTTGGTCATCAAACATATTTAGATGTGCACCGATGACTCTCATTTCTCCAAGTGATGAGCTCTCATCATAATCTGAAGGGTTCTCTCTCCCATGCTTGCTAAGCTGGGGTAGCACAGACTGCTCAAGCTCCATGTCCTCTGCATGAACCTTAATTCCTTCCTGTAACATCCACCTCCATAAATCCATTTCTCCTAAAACTTTGTGTTGTCTATCTAATTCACTCTCATGAGATTTATTATACTTGATCCATATCTCTTCCCTCTCCTTTTCAAGAGCAAGCTCTACTATCTTCCTCCACCCTAGCTTCCTCACCCAACACTCTAAAGAATCTTAGCCGGCCATAGGTAATTCTTCCAAACTTAGTGTAATGATCAAGATCTTTATAGCTAAAGTTATAGCACGCAAGAATGATCCTCTTGGCTCCCTTAAGAACTCAAACTTAAAATTTTCTAGATAGGAACGTAAGAAAGGAAAATCACTGTAATGAAAGAAATAAACAAACCATGCAAACCTTTCCAGCAACCTTCTGTGCAAACCTCAAATAAGGGTCTCCTGTGAAACCTTGTAAAATGGATGTCAGAAATGATTGTGGTTGGTCTTCATTACTCTCCAATATTTGAATGAAAATATTATAGACACAATGAATTCAAAAAAAAAAATTGTATGTCAGATTCAAGAGGATTTGAAAGGAAAGTAAGCCTATAATTTATAGAGGTAGAAGTAGTTAATGTTGGTTACACACAGATAAATGAATATGTTAAAAATAGCATTGTGACCAGTTGCAATAGTGTCAGGGGCAGTAAATGAATTAATTACAAAAAATTACATCCGGAAATTCCGTTGTACGTACATTTTAATTGTCCCCACCTTTCTAGGATTCTAGAAATGTAGTTAACTAGGATAAAGATAAGGAGTCCAAGCGGACTCTAAGTGGAGTTTGGGTGGAGTTTGAACAAGTGGAAGATGACTAGGATGTGCACACACTTAATTAATTAATTATTTAATTAATAAATAATAATTAATTTAACTAAAGGGGTACTAAGGATACATGGGATTAATTTAACTAATCCAAAGGGGTACAATGTGTATTAATTAATTGATTTAATCAATTTATTGCAAATGGGTGAATAACAGGGCATACTAGGATAACACTGGGAATAAGTGGAAACAGAAGTGTAATTTTGGGGTGTCTACATTTTTCCACTCTTTAAAGTGCTATTACAAAGTAATAGTGCTTTAAAGATAGTAGACGCATGCAGATTGGTGAGCAGAAATTTTTTGAAGCATTGAGATGCCCCAACAAAAATAATAGTAGAGGAATGCCCCCTCAAGTTGATGGATGATGCAGAAAGGAAGCAGACAACTACTTGATAGGAAGAAAGAAAGGGATTAAAACAAGGATGGGAAAGGTATGTGTTCGTAGAATGAGTGTTATTTGGAGATTAATTTATAGAGCAACCTGATTTTTGTTGTTGCACAATAGAGTTTTCACCATGATTATAAAAGAATCAAGATGGTTAGCCTAGATGCGTGTAAACAAACACATACAACAAAGAAAATATAAAAAAGAAAACAAACCCAATATATAAATTAGGCATCGGCATCAAAGTTATAAAGGAACCAAGATGTAATCAAACTACTTGTAAGTGGTCCAAAAAGAGTAAACATCAACAATGCAACACATAGTCGAAAAAGAAGACAATCAACTATGCCCCTAATGCATGCCATAATGATGATTAATTAGATATAAATTCTCCTAAATGGGAATAGGATTAGACTAGAAGATTGTAGTTAAAGAGACTCCTTTTGACACTCTTGTTGAATCCATTGTGCAAATGATCAAGGTTGAAATTTCCCCAGGCGAAGTTATATCGAAGGAAAAATAATTTAGTGGCTTGCCCCAAACAGAGTTAACATATCATGCGAAGGGAAGAAAGTGATAGTTGCATGATTGTCACAGACACTAGAGTAATAGATAAAATTATGACATTTATCAAGATTGTATTAAAAAGTTCAATGATTCACTTTAAGTGTTTTCCAATTGTAGGATTCTTGTGATAAGTGAATGTTTGTCTGAAAGTTTTGTGATGATTGTTTTTATTTTTTTATTTTTGAAATATTTTATTTTTATGGATTTTCACAAGTTTTGAACTACAAATGCAAAAAGGCTTAAATAAACTAGGAGGAAAAAAACAATACGTTTAAGTGAAAAAAAGATATAAAGGAAGTAATAGAAAGAAACACAATATGAACAGGAAAGAACCACACCAAAGTTATATGTGAACTAGGATGCGAATAAATTTCCTACAATTGGTCCATGAGTGTATTCTATATACATGGAGTACTAATTATTTGAACTATCAAACATAAGAAACTAAGCTAGGAATATACAATACGAAATTCCATATGTACAAATTTTAAACAAGAAAACAAGCTAGTGAACAAAAACACACTAATGTAAAAAAAAATCTAATAAAGAAATGAATATATATAGATGTCAAGTTTCCCCCAAGAGAAAGCCAAAGCCAAGTGATTTCCCTATAAAAATTTACATTGCAAAGAGTAGCTTGATTGATTGGAAAAGATGATTGGGAATAATCAGATGAAGAAAATGGTGAATGAAATTACACAGTTGTGAGTTTTTTTTAAAGCATTTTCGAAACATTTTGTATGTTTTTTTTGTATTTTATAAACAATTTTATATTTTTTTTGGGGATTTTGAACAATTTATACTATTTTTTTAGTTTTTTGTGAGATTATTTTTTAATGTTTTTGGTTGTTTTGGAATTTTGACCCACGCGCCAAAGAAAAGGGAAAGGAAATTCCCAAATCAAAACCGACATGCTACTTATGAAGGAAGTGAACAAAATCATAATGGAAGGTGAATAATAGTGTTAGATAATGGGAATGAAAACCTAAAAAGGAAAACAAGTGACACATGACAAGGTGAAAAGCTACAAGTGGGAAACAAAGTGAAATGACAAAACATATGGATGCACTGATATGCCCCCAGTACAAGGGTTACTCTTCAGAGACTCGGGAGTAGAAATTCCTAAAATGAATGGAATTCTTAAGCTCCTTCAACTCTTTTCCATCCTCAGTAGATAGTTTGTATGAACCAGATCAAAATTTAGTAGCTATAACGTAAGGACCCAACCAATTAGGTTAAAATTTTCCCTATTTTTCTCATGGTTTAGTTTTGTTCTTTTGATTTTCCTTTAGGAAAAAATCATCGATTTCAAACTGTTGAGGTTTGATCTTACGATTATAATTAGGACACAGTTTATTTTGATATAACTACATATGGTCTAGAATTTGTCTCTCATCCAGTAATCCTAGCTCTGTAAGGCATGTAACATGGTAATCATATTCATGAATGAGATGTTGGAGGGAGACACGAAGTGAAGGAATTTAAAATTCGATAGGTAAAATGGCTTCAGAGCCATATACTAGGGGAAAAGGAGTAGCTCCTGTAGGTGTATGAAAGGAAGTGTGGTAGGCCTAGAGGGTAGGATATAATTGTGTATGCCAATTACGTCTGTGTTTATTGACTGTCTTTTCCATAATGGAATTGATAGTCTTTATTGATGCTTTAGATTGGCCATTGCATTGTAGATAATATGGTGTAGCCCATTTTAGGCGGATATTGTATTTCTTAGTGAGGTCTTTGAGATCCTTATTTTTGAAATAACCACCATTTTTACTGACAATAACAGTGGGGATGCCAAAATGACAGATAATATGGTTGCAGATGAATTTAGAAATATTACATCCAGTAACATTAGTAAGAGGCATAGCCTCAAACAACTTAGTGAAATACTCAGTGGCGGTTATAATTAAAGTGTGGCCATCAAAAGATGTGGGCTTTACTTTTCCAATTAAATCAACTCCCCATTTTGAAAAGGGCCAATGTTAAGTAATAGGCTCCAAGGCTTGGGATGGTGCATGAATGACATTACCCGTGTTTTTGGAAAGCCTGAAATTTCTTCACAAAGTTGCATGCATCTTCCTCCATTGTGGGGCTAGTAGTATCCAATGCATAAAATATTATTTACAAGGAATTTACACTGGTATGGGCACCAAAAATACTCGAATGTACTTTAGCTAGCATTTGATTAGCTTCATCCTAATTGATACATCTTAAGAGAGTCCCATCATAGCCTCTTCGATACAAGGTGTTAGCAAGAAGGGTGTAGTGCGAAGCACATTGTGCTAAGGATATTTTATTAGATAAATTAAAATTAGGATGATAGTCTTTAGTTTGAATGAAGGTGTATATATTGTGGTACTAGGGATTATCAGGACCAACAATCTCACAAACCATGGTGGACTCCGGAAATTCATATGCAAGCACCAAAATATGTTCAACAAGGAACTCGATGTGAGTTTGATTAGTGTCGAATGAAAGAAGGGAAGTGATAGTTTCCATGGCATTTGCTGCTTTGTTTTGTATGCAATGAACTTGTTCAAAATTGATAATCTAGAAATACCCTCTAAGGTTATCAACCATTCTTTTATAATGTAAGAGATTTTCATCTTTTACCTGATATTCTCTGTTAACTTGATTAATGACTAGAAGAGAATCACCAAGAACTATCAATTCTCATAGGTGCCATAAGATAGAAAACCATAATCCTGTTATTAGTGCTTCATACTCTACTATGTTATTTTTACAAGGTAAGTTGATACAATAAGATTTAGGTATGAGGTCACCATTCGGTGTATGCAAGACAATCCATTCTCTAGAACCATGGATATTACAAGATCCATCAAAGAATAATGTCCATAAGGGTGTTGCTTCTATGTAAAACAATTCTTCATCTAGAAATTCAAAATTTAGCAATTGTGAATCTGGTAGTGGTGTTGCAGCCAATTGGTCTACCAGTGCTTGACCTTTGATAGCCTTTTGATTGAAAATTTTGATATCAAATTTGCTGAGTAACACAATCCAGCTAGAAATTCATCATGTTATGACTGGTCTCAAAAGTAGGTACTTAAGAGGATCAACCCATGAAATTAGCTTGGTGGTATGATTTAGCAGATAGTGTCACAGCTTGTCAAAAGTATAAGCAACCATTAAAAAAGCATTTTTAACCTGTGAATACTTAGTCTCATGTTTAAGAAGATTTCTTCTCAATTAATACACACCTTGTTCCTGACCCTTCTCATTTTGTTGTGCTAATAATTCCCCAATGGAATGTTCTATTGCAGATGTATACAAAAACATAGGCTTATCCTATATAGGTGGCATGAGTACTGGCAGAGAGGCCAGTTATTATTTCAATTTTGTAAAGGAATCTTGACAGTCTTGTGTCCATTTGAACTAGACATCCTTTTTAAGCAGTTGGTTGAAATGATGACACTTATCTGCCAATTGAGAGATGAAACAATGAATATACTATATTTTTCCTTGTAATCTCCTTAGTTGTCGAAGGTTCTGAGGAGGTGGCATATCTATTATATCTTTGACCTTGGTAGGATCCACTTCAATTCCTCTTCGTGAGACAATGAATCCCAGAAGTTTCCCTGAAGTGACACCAAAGACACATTTTTGGGATTAAGGAGAACCTTGTAATCCCTTAACCACTCAAATATACACCTAAGAATTATTGGATGATCCACCCTAGTATTTGCTTTAGCAAGAATATCATCGACATAATCTTCCATTATGTCGAGAAGAAGGTCATGGAAAATAACACTCATGGCACGTTAATAAGTTGCGCCATCATTTTTAAGGCCAAAAGGTATGACCTTGTAACAAAATGTCCCCCATGGGGTTGTAAATTTTTGTTATGCTGGTCTTCTTTAGCAATTTGAATTTAGTTATACCTAGAAAATCCATTTATAAGGGATAACATCTCATGGACCATAGTAGAATCAACAATCATGTCAATATTAGGAAAAGGGAAATCATTTTTAGGACATGCCTTGTTAATGTCATGGAAATCTATACAAATATAGATTCTGGGGGTCTTCTTCACAACTGGTACCATATTAGATATCCACTCTAAGTAGTCAATGCACCGTATGAAGCCTACATCCAATAATTTTTGTAGTTCAGCCTTAAAAAATAATGCAACCTTGGGATGCATTTTACGTAGTTTTTGCTTGACAGGTTTAGCATTTGGGTGCACCACAAGGTGATGAACCACAAGAGAAGGATCACGACTGGGAATATCTTTGTAAGACCAAGTGAATACATCCTAAAAATTAGTTAGAAGTGTTGTGACGGATTTGATTTTGGTTTCTGATAAACTGGCACCTAATTGTAACACTTTTGGCTGGTCTTCAGTTCCAATGGTAATGGTTGTCATCTCTTCTACCAACAACTTAGAAGTGTCATTATCTTAAAATGATGTTGTAGGATTGTGTATATTTTCAAATATTTCTGGATAGAAATCTCCTCTCACTAGTGCCTCTGAAAGTTTTTCACTAGGAGATGCATTCTTTTCTTTCTTTTTCTTTTTCATTTTTTATTTCTCGTATAATGTCTCAAAAAAAATTTCACTATGTGAAATATAATTTTTTTCTTTTTCTGTGTTTAATTTATTTTTCTTTAGGACTGGAGATTGTAAGTTATTCACCAAAGTAATCGGTAGCATCAAGGTTTATATCTAAACCCTTATTTTGATCCGACAAGGGAAAAGGGTCTCGAGCCTCAAGGAACTCCTGGGTGGCCTCATCATTTTGAAAAATATCCATGGAAATATGACACTGTTGGTCCTAATCAATGAGAGAAGAATAAACAACGTCAAGGGTTTGAATGGATAAGTAGTCTAGGAAAAGTGTAGTTTCAGCTAGGTCTTCAAAGAGGCTATGTGTGGAACCGATCTCAATTTCGAAATCTGAGTTCTCATCGCTAGATAATACATCAAAGAATATAGGCCTCTTCTCATATGTCTCATATCCTAGACCATATGTGTAAAGGTTAGACTTGATATTCATTGGCTCAAGAACACCATGACCTTGTGGGCCAAGGCCTCTTCCTTTCCAATTCATGTTTTTCATCATTTTATGGCCCTTGGTATAATCAGTGGATACAAAGTATTCTACCATCTTGTCATCGTTTAGCCAAGATTCCTCAGAGATTGGAATACATTCATCCTCTATATATCCATATCGTCTCCAAAGAGTGTTTTTGAGATAGTAAGCTAGAGGTTCTTGTAAATGAGGAGTGTTAGGACACACATAGCTGTGAGGTGATAATGGGAGTTTTCCAACAAGAAATGCATTGTCAAGTGTGTACTCACCTAAGTCTTTATGAGAGAATGTAACTTCAGGTGACACCTTATATGTATATGCTCCAGAGGAAGACTCAAAGGTGTGAGGAATATCCTCAGGTGATGCTTTAGATGTAGATTCTTCAGAAGAAGATGCAGAAGCATGAGGGTGTAATATTACATCAGGATTAATATGGTTAGTAATACTAGATTTTTTCTAGATCCAGTTGTGCTATCAATAGATGGACAATATTTTTCATTTTTGTACCTTGCTTTGAAAAAAATACAGTATTTAAAGGGGTCAGTATCACCATACAAGGTGAACTCTGTCGTTATGTGGAAAATTATTGCATTGATGAAAAGTGGAAGTTATTGCATTCATCGCATGTATCCAAGGTCTACCCAAAAGAAGGTTATATAACGTGTCTGCATCAACTACATGACACATAGTATCAAGGAGTTATGGTCATACTTGTATTGGAAGAGTGATGGTACCACAAGACTGGCGCTCAGTATTATCATAACCATGAATGACAATGATATTAGCATCTAAGTCATCTATTGTATGACCAAGGCAGCAGAGCATTTTTATAGAACACATGTTAAGAGCCACTCCATTTTTTATAAGAACTCTCTTGAATTTATTATTGGTAACATAGGATTCGATGTACAAGGAGTTGTTAATTAGATTTGAGTTCAACATATCTTGAGGGCCAAAAGATAGGATAGGATTTTCAGGCGTAAGGTTCACGATCATATCCTTAAATTTTTGAACATTGAGAGTATGAGGAACATACGATTCATTTAGAGCACAAGTGAGAATATACTGAAAGCTAGGTGAATCTTTCAGTAGTTCCATGAGAGAGATATGTGTTGGCATGTTGCTAATTGTTTGATGAATTCACACTGACATGAAGTGCAATATTTGACATTAGAATTTGAATTTTGATTTGAAGGAGCTATTGGTTTGGACATTTGAGGTCCTACAAAAGACATAGAAAGTTGGTTTTCTATAGAAACCCATATCTTCCATTGGCATGTGGTCATAACATTACTCAAAGGTGTGAATTTAATGTTCACCATTGTAGATGGTACTTCCTTAATAAATGAGATAATTGAACTAAAATCAATGTTATTTGCAGAGTGACCTTTGTCATATTTTTTATTGTCACCGCCGTGTTTGGGAAATAGGTTTGAGAACACCTTAATATTATCATTAGGTGTTCTATTTGGTGATGTTTCTTCAACATTGATATCTCCACTATCAGTAAGGTCTTAGACGAAGTGACGTAAGAGAAATAATCGATCAGTTGGGTGATCGTCAATGCAATGAAAATCACAATAAGTATCAGCCTTATACCAGGTAGGCTTAGGTTCTCTCTCAACCCAAGGTCTGGTGATGGGATAATTAACCATGTTTACATTAATGAGTTATTGAAGGACATTTGATAGAGGTTCTCCCAAAGGAATGAAACAACATCATTTAGAATTAGGAGAGGAGGAAACCTCTTTGATAGGAAAAAAAGAGGTTGTTTACCTTTGTTTGGTCTAGTCTGAGTGTTTTGGACATTGTGGACATTACGGTTATCTGTAATACCATCATTAACCATATTACAATCATAGTTACCATGTTTAAATTTGTCTTGGTGAGAGATATTAGGATGATTACTATATTTCCCATTTTCTTTTGAATGAGGTTTAATCAAACCTTTTGTGATAAGGGCTTTTTCTATCTACGATCCTTTCTCAATAACTTCTTTGAAAGTATTAAGTAAATGCATTTGCATGTGAAAGATATCTCACTATTGAGATTGGGTACAAATATGCTCACGAGATACTTCTTAGGCATGGAGCATGAGAAACAACTAGTGATCCCATGCCATATTTGTAGGAATTGTGTGAAGGTTTCATTTGTTTGTTTTTTGGCATTACATAAGTCCACCATTATAATTTTAGACTCTAGGTTGAATGAGAAATATTTGATGAACTTATCTGAGAGGTCCACGAAAGTTTGTATAGAGCCCTTGGGGAGGAGTAGGAACGAGTCCAAGGATTATCTTCCTAGACTTTGTAGAAAGAGATGCATTAAGAAGACATCACTATAGGCCACCTCTTGGAAAGCCATATAAAAATCCCTGATATGCTCTCTAGAATCACTCTTGCCTTTTTATTTGTCAAATTTAGGCATCTTAAAAGACTTTGGAAAAGGAACACATAAAATGTCCTTATCGAAGGGGTAAGGACACAATTCTTCAAAGTTGAATTGTTTGCATTATTGTTGCACAATATAGATGGTTTCCTTCATCATTTCCCATTCTTGGGAAAATGGTGAGTTGTTCTGTAAGAAATATAAGGAACCATCACTTGTAGAGTTGTTTTTATCTTTGGTGTGCATGGTATGACTCTTAAATGAAGTATCACTAGATTTATTTGGTGCCTCATTGTCATGGGATTCATTGGTGACTTTGGAATTTAAGATAGCAAGTTGTTTAGCCATGTCATTAATTTGATTCATGTGGGCATGAGCAAGATTAGTGGCCAAATCAGTTGGTTTTCCTTTGTTCCTTTCCATATTTTTCTTTATTTGATTCATTTATTTTGGTGTTGTTCGAGGTGAACTTGTTTCGATCATCATTATTCGTGTGACTAGGTCCTACATCATCATCAATATTTTTCAAAATGAAAGGTTCACCCTTGTTAGGTTGTGGTTTGCCAAGTAATGTTTGTAGGCTAGCTTCATCAAAATCAGAGGGTAATTTTTCTCCCATCTCAAGGATACGAAGAAAAATTGGTATTTAGTCATACGTAAAATATTTTCAACACGGGATTTTTCTTCGAGTGAGATGCCATTTTGATCATCTTCAGAGTTTTGGTCACTATCACTATCAAAATTTCCAAAAGGACTATAATCTATTTGTCGTGTTCCCACCATTTTTAAAAGAGGGAGGGAGAAAATGAGAAATGCGAAAGATAACTCAACCCATAGCAAAGTGAATGTATGATGGAATATAAATGTGTGATTAAGCTTGGTAATAACTTGTCACTTAACAAAGTGAATGCTAAGATGGGCAAGAGGTTTGGAAGATATGAGTGACACAACCCTCAACAAAGTGAATGTCAAGATGGAAGCATGCAAAAGTGTTTGATAAACTTGACCCTTGACAAAGTGAATGCCAAGATGGAAGAGTGGTGTGATGTGATGAAGGTTCTCATTCTCTAACAAAGTGAATGCTAAAATGGAGGAGGGTTATAGTGAAAAAATTATGAATGTGTTCAACCTCTAAAAATGTGAATGCTATAGTGAAGAAGCAAGGATAGATTAATTGCAAATGCACTCTACCACTAGAAAAAGTGAATGCTAAATCGGAAGACGGTATGAAAAAAGGAGTCAAATCATATGTGATGTGTTCAACCCTTACAAAGAATTAGTTAAGAAGGAAGAGGCTAATGAAGAGATAAGACTCAAATACTGATAGTGTAAATATTGGAAAGAAGATATGATGAAGTGTCTATAATGCAAAAAATATGCTGTCAAGTTAGAGACATGAAGAAAGAAAACATATATAGTTTAACAATGATTTTGTTAAACTAAATGATGTCAAAGGGGAATGAAGAGAAAATGTGATGAAATTGAGTTGTTGCAAAAGTGGAACACAACATCATTAATATGTGATTCGTAAGATGAAAGTGCTTTAGTGAGTACATGGATATCCGCAACTCAAGACTTGATGTCAAAAAGAAGATGATAACTTAAACTTTACGAAATTTAATCCAAATATTTAAGTGTTGAATGAAATGGGAGATGAACTCAAGGAGGTGAATACAAATGATAGAAGGATTTGATAATCGTGAAATGGGAAGAAATCAAATAAGTGAATGAAAACTCCAAATGGAGAAGACAATGAGGATGAAAATAAGAGAAGATCAAAATAATGAAAAGAGATGAAAGTTTCAAAAAGGGGAAAATTGAGAGTAAAATGAAGGTTAGTGAATGACTGATGATGAGAAGAAAAGAAGACGAAAATAAATGAGATGAGGATGAAAGAAGAATCCAAACAAGGATAGTTTGGAAAAATGAAAAAAAAAGATAACAAAAGTGAAAGATGGATCCCAAACAAGGAGTATTTGAGAATAAGTGAGTGTGGAACACTGCTACAAAAATAAAGAAAAACAAAACAATAAAATAGAGAAATAAGTTTTTGTTTGAATGTTTGTTTGTGGCCTCTACCGTAAATTGGCTTAGACAATGTTTGACTTCCTGGGTGGCTCTATCAACTAGGTGTCAAAAAAATATACGAGCGAGCATGATGTTATTACTATTTGATGGCTTTACTTTACCCCCTTTGAAATGCCAAGAAAAGATATTTCTCAAAATGAATCGCATTGGGGTTGCCACTAAGGATATCCATGACTTTAACTCATAAAGGCTTTACTAGTCATGTAGGAGAAAATTTTCCCATTTTATCCACGAGTTTCCTCAAAGTGTGGAATACTTTGGGGTTCCTATAACCACCCCCTTTTTTTAGCTTAAGGCTTATGCCAAGGGGGTTATGTTCTTGTTAAGTGGTTGAGCCATAACTCTTAACCGAACTTGCAAATCAAGTGTTTTGAATGTGGTGTTTTTTTAATCTTGTGATTTAAATGTGGTTTGGTTGAATTCCTTTGGCAACTTGTAGTTAGTAGTTTTTGGAATGTTTAGCCACCTTATGTGAGAGTGGTTCCTACAAACAAAGATTAGAAAGTTTTCTATAATGAGGTAAAAATAACAAAATAAATAAACGAGACAATAGAAGCAAACCCACATTTCTGATTTCCAAGATCATTTAAAAAGCGTGAGGAAAGAGCATACGTGTGGGTTGGCTTTGGTTAAGTGAAACATTAATTCACCAAAAACAAAAAATAAATAAACGACCATGTTTCTTATTCCCAAGAATGCTTGAAAAAGTGTGAGGGAAGAGCATACACCTGGGCGATTCATGTTAGTTGCAAAAAAACAACAAAAAATGACAAGCGAGAAGCACACAAAACACGTTAGAAATCATTATTCTAGTTTTCAAAACAAATAAACATGGACAGAAAAGGAAAAAACACATGAAAAACTGGACCGAAACGTCCAATGACACTAATTTTACAACCTACATAGTTAGTACAATAAAAATAAATAAATAAACTATTTTAATTGTAACTTAAACTACAAATAAGAAATGGTAAATAAAATAAAATAAATAAATAAGGAAAAACCTAACCTTAAAACTAAAACTATAAACAAGGTCAAAATAAATGGAAAATCTTAATTTTTTGTATGTTTGTATGTGTGTGCATGTTGAAGTAGTGGAGGGGCTCGGCGGGGAAGCTCGGTGAGCTTGATGCAAACCAGAGGAGGGGTGGGCTCAGTAACGAGCCAAGGAGAGAAGGGAGAAAGGGAGGGGGGTGGGCTCGGTGTTAGGGAGAGGTATGAGATAGGGGCAAGATGAGTGGGAAATGACCTAAATATGGATCAAGTGCTAAGATGGCTTGGTTGGGGTGCGACAGCGAGCCATAGGTCATGGGAGGGAGGGATCGAGGGTGGGGGGAGTTACATGTCAAGATTGGGGACGAGCTCGGTATGGATGGGAAGAGATTTGGGTTATAGGGTTAGGAGGGCTCGGTGTAGCTAAGATGGATCATAGGGGAACTCGGGCATGGGTCTGTGGGTGAGGAAGAGGGTGGGAATGAGAATGGGGTCATTGTGGGGAGTGTGCAGATCAAAGGGCCAAGTTGGCCAGGTTCTCTGTGGGGAGATAGGACTGGGTCATGGTAGGAATTTAGGACGGGGTTGGTGGGAAATGGGGAGGGCCGAGCTGGGTATGGGTGGGGTAGGTAGGGTCTGTGTGATGTGAAGTAGCTCAGCTGATTGGCCAAGCTGGGTAGGGAGGGAGGAGGGTAGGGGTAGGGTAGAGTAGCTAGGGTTTAACAAAAAATGTGTTTTGTATATTTGCAATAATTTTTTAATTTTGTTAATCTGTTATTAAATAAAAACAGTAAATGTATATATATATGTAATATATATATTTTTTGGATAAAAAATCTAATGTATCCTTTAGGTGTGTGTAATGATCAATTGCAACAATAGAAAACCTATAGAAGATAAGTGTAAATAGAAAACAAGTGTAACCAAAAATGTCTACAATCAGAATGTACACAAAAAAACATCGTGAATAAAAAAATACAACAATATGTTATTATTATTTTTATTTTGATCTGGGAAACTTGGTGTTTGCTTCAAAATCTACACAAGTGGTTGCTTCCAAACCTGTACAACTGATGCAGCCTAGAATTGTTAGTTAACACCTATTCACGCTGGCACATCACTCAGCCTAGGCTGAGCACTCACCTGAAGCACGCAAAGGTACCGGGTCCCTCTTAAGAGTTGCAGTAGTCAGAATGGTGGTATGATAAAGTAGTAAACATATATTTTAGGAACTAATCCATCTATTCATCATTATATTTAACCAGATCTATAAGCAAGTTAAAGTTAAATCATCATGAAAATAATAACATGCATTGATAAAACACATCAAACACTATTTGTTGGCCAATTTCCTTTATCTATTCATCGTACCAACAATACAGAAACTTCATACAATACCAGGCATGGGCGCATGGATCTATTACAACTATCCAGTCACATGTACTCGTGTTTTCCCATTATTCAAAGCATATGTTTCCATCCGTGTATCTCTATATGTGTCTATATATTTTCTAAGTAATTCATTACATATATATATAGGTGGGGAACTAGCCCTTCACCACTTAACTCTACCAGAAATAGGTCATATGCTAATAATAGCCATAAACCTTCTTACAATTATAGCCATACATGCAAGTATGCTATCTATAGATTGCTGATAGTTAACTAAAGTGATGGATCTATTCTTAACTTATGCCCATGCAAGAGTGAGTTGACATGTCCTTCAAAAATCTCCACGAAGAGTGGCATGCAAGTCTTGGCATTGCTTTGTGTGCTCCGCACACCAATCTCTAAGAATAGATCATGATCCCCAAAATCAGATAAGTCCTTGAGAGTTTGACTCTACACCTCCAGCACGTGACGCCTTCCTATACCTTCACGCTTTTGCTCCTGTGCTATTCTTCCGTACAGACTCTGTGTGCAAGTTCAACTAAGTGTTTTCTCTTATCAACATTACCCCACACTAATCTCATTGTCACCCCAACAATGGCGATGCCCAAAACTTATACAAAGAATGGATAAATAAAGAATAGTTGAATAAAGAATTTTGAATAAGAATCTTGAATAAGAATAGTGAAGAAGATGTACACAGCTAACAAAACTGTTTAAGCCTCAGGCCCCTCCATCTCATCCTGAAGCAGCAACTCTGGATATTCTTCTTTGATATCTACTTCCAGGTTCTCCCACATTGTTAGCGCTGCTCCTGCTATTTCAGGCACATCTGCAATGATGGACTGCAGCTCTTCCATGGAGAGTTTCCCTTGCTCATTTTGTATCACAAGCATTACGCTTGACATAGAGGTTTACACCCCTTCCAGTACATCCATCTTCTGAGAAATGAGCTTTCCTAGCTCCTCCAACCTCTCCTTATGTGGTGCCTATGCCGTAGCTAGTGCCTCACACTTTTTCTTTACCAAGACTAAGCATTCAGTGTGGCCTAGGGAAGCATCCTTCATCACCTTGTGGAACTCATTCTCCTCCTCCAATGTTTTCACTGTGATCAGTGCATCTGAGGCTGTGCATATTGTTAGCACATGATCAGCCTTCTTCAGTTCGTCATGGGTGGCTTGCAGTAGGCCTTCATAAGTAGAAATATTCCTAGCTACTGTAGCCTGTGCCTTTTCTATCTTTTCCCCAGAGTCCTTGGGCTATGAGGATACACGCACTTTTTCATCTTCCAACACTACTATTATTATTGTCTTTACATAATGCATTGCAGAAGGAAATTCTTTTGGTACCCAGGATTCTAGATGTGGGCATACCTTTAGAACATCATCTCCAATTTCCTCTGCCATACTGACAAAAGTGTCATATTTTCTTTTGATTAAGTCCTTTTCCTGTACTAGGTGTGATATCTCCACATCCTTGGCTTTTAATTTCTCTGTCAGCACCTTGATGGTAGTAGATTTATCTATGTTTCTTCTTGCTACTTCAGAGGATACTTTTACTAGAGCATTGCTCACCTGCTCATCTGACATCATTGTTGGTTTGATTTTCATATGGCATTTCAGGTGCCTTCTTCAACCACCTTGACACACATGATTCTTCACCGACATCAAAGTTGGGCTCGTCCATGTGCGTGTGCATAGACCATGAAAGCTGCTTCCTTGTGCGTAGAGTCACCTTGTCCTCATCCATGAGCGCCCATCTAAATAAATCCTTCTACTTGATGGTGCTCTGGAACTGAGTGCAAATGATCAGCTTTGGGTCTTCTGCATACCCCATGGTATGTGCCTTGGCATCCTCCCCTATTTGACGGGATCAGGGTCCTCTTGGAATGGCTGCATCAAGGTTGGGAATACCAGATGTATCCCCACCCTTGTCCTGTGTAGCCTCTGATTGACCCCCTTCTTCTCCTTCCATCTTCTCCTCCTCATGTTGAGGCTCTTCTTCAGTTGGAGATGAAGGCACCTTCTCCTCAGATTCTTCTATTTCCTCGCTCAGCCTGAGTTTTCTTCATTTCTTCTCCTCTAGCTCCTTCACCTGTGGGGTTCCTCCTTGTGCCCTTGTGCACTTAAACACCTTTTTAAATATTTGTGTGCCCTGCTCCTCCCCCATAACTCCTTCTCCCTGGAAGTTGTCGCGTGCTCCCCCTCCTGGCCAGATGGCTGCTTCCTCCTTCGAACCAGGCTGCCACTATCTTCGTGTTCTTCATCCTCTTCCTCATCATCTTACATGGGTGTAGAGGGCCTAGGTGCCAGAATGTTTTCCATAGTATGTATTCCCTTCGAGTGGCCCTGGAAGCACGAATTCATTCTCCACATACTTGTTATTCTCCATTTTAGGCTTCAGTTGGAGGTATATTAGCGCGGCCCCGATATCCGCAATGGCCACTGTCTCTGGCTTAATGCTTAAGATTTCTGAGATGTTATTCTCATTGTATGCATTCCTCCCTGGATATCCATAAGTCTTCCTCAGGGTGTGATACTCACAGTCCACCTTATCCGCATTAAACACCAACCTTTGTGTGTTGGTGAACCGATGAACTACAGCTTGGAAGTACTGTGCAAGGGAAATGCATATGGATAGTTTGCACCAGGGGCTCCATGACCCATCTACCATTGGAAAGTGCACAATGTAGAAGTGCTGGTAGACTACAAATTATACCTATTTTCCAAGGACCAAGGGAAAATCCTTGGGTATGCACCATTCTTCTCCAAACGCCACGCGGAGCCTATCATACCACATCTCAGCGCGCTCCTTCACCTCCTCCGTCATCGACCCCTTGCAAAGATACTTGCTGAATCACTCAGATGGAGACTTATGATTCATGGGGTATTCCCATATGTTCTCTTTTGGGCCATCTGGTACCCCAATCTCCATGAAGACCAAACTTAGTAGGACGCAACCAAAACTTATCTTACTCCCTTCGCGCGCTTCCTCTACTATCCACTCTGCAATGAAACCGATGATGTTATAAGTGGTTCCTTCTGACATGCGCTTTGGCCACATGCAACCACATAGAATTAACTTGTGACCAACATTCTTGGTCATTCAATTTTGTGGTTAGATGTGCTGCTGCCTGTACTACTGGACAATTTTTCAATTTGTCAATGTCCATCCCGCGCGGTCCTTTCTGATAGCCCAGCACCTTCTGTGTCTCCAAAATGGAACTTTTGTCAGCTAAGTTCAGTCTTAATGTCTTCACCCATTTCCCGTAATCCAGTAACTATGGCAATAAGGATGGGTGTCAGTCTTACCCTCCATCCTGCAAAGTAGAAGAAGTCCTCATGGACTCAGCTCATCAGCCATCTGTACAAGGGTGCATACTTTCCAAAGTATGGAAGCTCATAAAGCTGGTAGACACCATTTCCTTTGAGTAGCTTTTCCCCAGCATCATCATATATCGGCATGCCATCCTCAGTGCACCTGTTCATTCGAGAAGTGAGCAGGTCATCTAATTTTTTCTGGTTTTCACTGGTTCGGTGATTGTATTCACTTATCTTACTCTGTCTTATGTGGGTATTCCACTCCTGCCCCACAATAACTTCCTCAGGGTACTGCATTTCAGATAAATTGCTCTCCGGGGCCATCTCCTCTTCTTCTTCCACCACCACCTTCTTCTTTTCTTTTACCGATGTTGCTTTCTTCTTTGGTGCCATTCTTCTTTCAGGGTTTTGTTTTGTAGATCAGTTGCTGTGTGTTTTGAGTAATTTTCCTTGAACCCTAACCTAATTCTTCCATGCCCTAATTTGTAATCATGAACTTGCACACCCTAGCTCTATTTTATTACTCTGCTTCATCAAACCCTTTTCCTAGGGGATCCAAGCCCTTCTAATAAACAAATCTCTTCTCTGCGCCTGGTTCACTTGCTTCGTACCTTGAATCAGTTAGCTTTATGCTCTTCACGTATAGGCTCTTTATCGAATTCTCATAGTCACAAGGGTAAAAATGAAATCGCATCCCATCCTTATATAGATTTCTACTTTTTGTTGCATTAATTACTCCTCCACCTACCAAATTCTCCTCATTTATGACCCATTTTTATCATTTCCACGTGGTATATTTTCACACAAAGCTATAACCTTCTAGCACGCCTTTTTACCCTTTGTCATAGACTTCTCTTCAGCGCGCACTCTAGCACCTGAGTACCTCATCACTGCACCATCTCCTAGTAATTACCATGGCCACCGCTTACCTCGTGTTATACTTTCCCTTATCCATATTCATCCTTTCTTATCTTGAGAAGCAATCTTTTATCAGTTACCCTTAGCAACCTTCTTTCTCAACACCCACAGCATGACATCTTCACAGCATATACCTGAGAGTCACCAACAATCCACCCCACATGAAAAGGATGTGTAGTCCTCTGCGCATCAACATGCTTCATATTGTAGTTAGCTTCATGTGCGCAAGCGCGCTTATTACACAAACAAGAGCTAAAATTGACAAAGCATAGCGACGATGAAAGAAATACATTAAGGAAATGCATAAAGGGAAACCTAATGTATTTGGCAATACTGCCTTATTACAAACACCAAGAAGACTTATTTATAGTAGGGCTTCAACCTACTCCCGTTAAAGAAACCGGGCAACCTCGTGCCATCAATTGTTTCCAACTAGCAAGCACCTGACTCAAGTATATGAGTGATAACATATGGCCCCAACCAATGCACCTTGAGCTTTCCTAGATGGCGCAAAAACTTGGAGTCATATAAAAGTACCATTTGTCCCACCACAAGTTTCTTATCCCTGATGTGTCGATCATGCCATGCCTTTTGGCATGCTTTCTCCTGTTTCTGACTCCAGCGTGTGATGGCTCGGTGCTCATCTAGTTGAACCATCTTCATAATCCATTCTTCCAAGGCTTGCTCATCAGCTAGACCTCCAGTGCGTAATGCACAAAGAAGGTAACATAAATTCTAGAGGAAGAACAACTTCCGTGCCAAACACCAATTGAAAAGGTGTGGCTTTGTTCAATCTTTTGTATGTTGTTCTATAAGCCCAAAGAATAGCAGATACTTTATCATCCCAATCCTTCCTTCCAACATCACAAATCTTGGTCAATGTGTGGCTCAAAATCTTGTTAAAAGCCTCAGTAGTCCCATTTTCCTGAGGGTGATAGGGTGTAGTTTTATGGTGGGAAACCATAAACTCATCTAAAAGAATTCATATTGTCTCATTTAAAAAATGTGTGCCCCTATCACTTGTTAAACTTAAAGGACAGCCATACCTTGTAAGAACATTCTCCCATAAGAACCGTGCTGCTGTAGCCACTGTACAGTCCTTTGTAGGTGCTGCTTCTGCCCATCGGGTAAGATAATCTATACAAGTGATGATATAGCGCGATCCAGTCCTATGCGTGCGGCTGGTGAAATAGGCCTGAAAAAGTCAATTTCCCATTTCTCAAAGGGTTCTGCACTTGTTATTGGTCGTAGGGGCATCTCATCCCTTTGTCCTGGTCGACCGAGACGTTGACAATGGTCACATGTCTTACAATACTCTTTACAATCCTTGTACAATGTTTCCCACCACAACCCAACAAGTAGGATCTTGCGTGCTGTTGCATCACCTGCATAATGGCCACCTGCAATACCACCATGTGCTTCTTCCATTATGTCCTTTCATTCATGCTCCAAGACACAACGACGTAACACCTCATCTCTGCCTAGCTTGTACAAATCACCACTAATTAACATGAATGGTGCCGTGCGAATAGCAAGTTGCTTCTTCTCTAAAGCTTTCATGCCTGTCTGGCACCATACCAGTTCTTTAGAAAGACAACAATGTCCTCTAATTCCAATGGCATGCATTGTAACCTATACAGCTGTGCATCAGGCATGGTCTCTTCTATTGTTTGTGCCTCTTCCCCTGATTGAATTCTAGACAGGTGATCTGGTCCAAAATTGCTTTTGCTTGGTTTTACCACAACCGTAAAGTCAAACTCTTGAAATAAGAGTATCCATCGGCATATGCACCCCTGTAAAATGGGCTTGTTCACCAAATATTTTAATGCCATGTGATCTGTATAAAACACAAAGGGTGTAGCCAACAAATACTGATGAAATTTGTGCAAGGCATAGATCATGGACAAGGCCTTGCACTCTGTAGTGGTATAATTCTGTTCTACAGGGGTCAACTTCCTACTAGCAAAGCAAATGGGATGATCAACGATACCTTCACCTGGTTGAGCTAAGACAACACCAATGGTTGTGCCAGAGGCATCCACATGAACATGAAAAGGTTTATCCCATGAAGGAAAACACAGATAGGTGCGGTAGTAAGTTTCTCCTTCAATATCTCAAACGCGCGCACTGCTGTGACTCCCCCTAGTAGAATGTACCTTTTCCCTGGAGCAATTCTTCCAAGGGCACGACAAATTTTGCATACCCTTTTATAAACTTCCTGTAATACCCTGTATGACCCAAAAATCCATGCACCTTGCTGACTAGCTGGTGCTTTCAAGCCAATGATGACTGCAACTTTAGCTGGATCAACCAACAACCCTTCCTTGCAGATAATATGTCCTAAAAGTGTGCCAAAGGGAGTAGCAAAAATGCACTTCTTGATGTTTAATGAGATACTCAACTGTCGACATCTTTCAAACATTAAGCATAGATTGTCACAATGATCCTTAATCAGCCCATAGATGGTCCAATCATCAAGATAGACCTGTAAGAAGTTATGAATAAAATCCTTGAAGGCTTGTACCACTATCCTTGAAAATACAGCAGGTGCATTCTTCAATCCAAAGGGCATCACAGTATAAGCAAAGCTTCCCCATTCAGTAGTGAAGGTGGTCTTCTCTTGATCTTCTGGGGCAATCCTAACCTGATGATACCCTGAAAACCCATCTGTAAATGAATATATTTCATGCCCAGCCACTCCTAATATTTCCTCCATGAATGGCATAGGAAAGGGATCTGTAACACATGCTACATTCAACTCCCTATAATCAACACAAATTCGAATCCTACCATCCTTTTTGATGCTTATCACCATAGGACTGACCCATTCTGATTCATCCAATGGTCAAATGATCCTGGATTTCAACATCTTGTCAATCTCCTCCTTTACTTTCTCACGCAAATTGGGATTCATCTGATATGGTCACTTCCTAACAGGGCACACACCTTCCTTGAGCTTAATCTTCATTTCTCCAAGTGATATATGCATGCCTTTAAGTTCATGGTATCCTCTTGGGAATAAGTCCTCATAATCTCGAAGTAACTCTATGATCTTTGCTACCTCTGATTCTGACCAGTAATCCCCAATTATCACCTCCTTAGGTTCAGCTTCTGTGCCTATATTGACCTTTGTTGTCTTCATAGGTTCATGATATGCACGCGCATCTACATCCGCACTGGATAACACTTCACGTGTTCCATGTGAATGATCCATGTCCAAGTGCTCAACTTCCTCCTCATCAATTATGTAAACCATCTTCCCCTTATCTTTTTCCAGAGAAGCGTGCTCAAGTAATATGATATCATCTTCTTCATCCATAAAGTGCACCCCTGTCTCTGTCTCACCAAATAATTCCTGAACAAGTTCTTCCACTTTCCCACTGTCTCCCATGGTTAAGTGCTTGATAAAGCTTAAAGCTTGTGTTCACTAGTGGCGTAGATGAAAAGAAGTCAAAAGTTTGGATCATCCCTGACAGTCAAAGTTTTCCAACTGCCAGTGTCGCGATGTAATTCAGCATAGACATACCAAGCACATGTGCGTAACCTCGTAGAGTAGAATAAAACTGATGCACCCAAAGTGAGGGTGGTAATGCTTCCTGTCCTACTATCCAGAGTCTCTCACACTGCTAGATATGATGTTGAGCAGGTTGATCACCATGATAAGGGCTTATGTTTGTAGGTGCATTACTTCTTGAAAAATTGGTTGATAAGGTGGTCCCAATCACTCCCCATTCTAAGAGATTATCCCTGTGGACTACCCACCAGTGCATGCGGCTATCCCACCCAAAGTATATGACAACATATCTCATCATTTAAGCTGGTCAACCTAGTTTGTTTCCATGACCTGTAAAAATCCAACCAAATCTTTAGATCCAGTATAGCGGGGTACTACGTGACCTATACATCGAACAGAGTGAAAACCCATCTTGCAAGTAACCACACACTTAACTTTGCACCCCACTAGTTCATAAGTGCCATGAGCCCAATTATCACAAGCAATACTAGTAGTATCGCTGATTGACTGAGAATCTTCCCAATGAAGGATTCCTTCCTTAGATGGATCATTGACCTCTGGGTCCTGAATAACGCGTACATAGATTCTGTTCAAATCCTCTTCGCTTAAAGGTTCCACATATGGCACGGATTTCCCATCTGTCAATGGTATTATGACCCTTTCCTCCTTGTTCTCAAAGCTGATATACCCCTTGTTAAACCTTAAATCACCATTGTTTGCATAACACCAAGGGCACCCAAGTAAAGCTGGGAAACTATCTGGCTTCTGCAAGCACTAGCACTTCGAAGTCTCCTATGAACTTGGCCCCTTGTATAGTGATAGATGCATCCTTCAAAACTCCTATGGGAGTAGCTTTCATTCTATTTTCCATGAAAAATACATTAGATGATGGCTGCAATGGGGGTCTCCCCATTTGTTCCCATGCATCTAATGTAAGTACATTTACTTCCGCACCTGTGTCAATCAAGATATTGCTCAACAACCATCCATCCACAACAACATTCAAAGTGATCTCCTTGTCATAGTCAATGTTATCGGGGGGAAGATTCACATGAAGTATTTGTCTCTTAGTTTCAGTTCCCGCACATGGAGTATTCCCTTTCAACCAATTTCCTAATAAAGGAATAATATTCTCCTGGCACAACATTCTACATACCTCTCTGATGTCGTCAATATCTGACGGGACTTGTTCTATATCCTTGTGCTCCAATTTCCAAGACTACTCTTTTAAACCTTGTATCTCACCTTGAAGGCTCCTAAGGACCTCCATTGTGTCCTGATAGACTTCTTTCTGATGAGTTGGATCTAGATATCTAGCATGGCAAAACCTCCTCCCTAGTGATTGTCGACTTCTGTTGTAACACCTCTCTTGCGCGCGTGCCACCTCAGCTCGTGTGGTTATCTTGACTATTACCCGCCTCAGGTTCTGGTGTTAACTTTGGCATCCACTAGTTCTCTATCAGCACCCTAGATTCTAACCATCCCTGCGCCCTTGTTTTCTTGCTTGTGCTGCTTACTGAGATGCTCATACAAGTCCAGACACTCTTCATAACTATGCCCCTTTCCACAAAATGAATAGGAAATATTCTGCGGGCATTCACCCTATAATGGTCAGGTGAACCACATGTATAGCAAGTTCCTCGAGGGAATTCACTCCTTCCTCCACCTTGGCCTCATCCTCCATATCCACCTCAATATCCTCGTCCCCTTTCACGAACCCCTTCAAACCTTCCGTCATTCCTGTCATAGCACATTTTATTATAATCCCTATCCTGATGCTCATTCTTCCCTTTAAAATTATCAACCACACTCACCTGTCTGACCCCAATATCAATGGCATCATGGATTTAGCCAATCAATCTACAGTCCTCAGTATCATGGGTCGTGGACCTAAAAATTTTACAAAAGGAGGACACATTCTTCCTGATCTGCACATTGTAGTAAGGGGCAGTGACTAGCATCATGGTTCAAATGGCAAATCTCACAGTCTAATAACAATGAACGTATAGTTCTGTGAGGGAAACTATCCTTAGTGTGCCCTTCCACTTCACAATCTGTACACCATATTCCTGAGCAGTGCGTTTCATGAGCTGAGTTTGCCGATAATTTCTCTAACTATTTTTCCATAGCTACTATCTGAGCTTCCAAAAATGGACTAACCCTAGTGTCAATACTCCCAACTGCTTTAGCGCGTAAAGCGGCTTCCAATGCTTTGCATGGATTGGTATAAGTCTTATGTGACAGTGCTCTTCAAAATGGGGTAATCAATCCCCTGAAAAACCATTGTGCATGTTGACTTGCATGAATGTCATAAGAGAGTTTGGATAGAAGTGTTTTAAAACATGCATCATACTCACGTACACTTTCAGTAGTGCCTTGCTTTATATCCTTGAGTGCGCTTATGCTCTTCTGCTCAAACTCTGGGATGTGGAATTCTTTTAAGAAATCATCTTTCAATGCTGCATAGTCAATACAAGTTTGATTGGGATCAAACTTCCTATACCAACTGTGCGCGCACACCTGCAATGTAGTAGCAAACTGACTTGCCTTGCACTCAGAGGCCATAATACCTTTCACATGCCACAATATTTCACACATATGAACATGTTCAGTAGCATCCTTGATACCTCTGTATTCTGGGAGATGAAGGGACATCTCCATATAAATGTTCTGGGGTTGCTGCGGGCCTTGACCACCCGACCCAGAACCTCCTTGGTTTCCTCTTCCTCCAATACCACCCAAACCACCGGAACTAGAACTTCCCATACCACCCAATCCTCCTCTAGAATTTGGAATAGGGCTCGCATGGATGCACTCCCCTGTGCCCCAACAGTGGTACTATACTAGACCCCTATAGTCTGGGAAGTGGTCCCAGCTCCAGAGGTGATTCCCACACTTGGCGCACTCATATTCTGTGCAGATGATGAGCCTAAAAATGTACCCCTAAAGAATAACAAAGTTGTTCTATGCTGCCATTGATGTACTTGTTGTCTGACCTATTTCTGTGCTTTCACTTCCTAAATTAAAACTATTTTTACCTGTTGTACTAGATACTTGGAAAACCAAGCGCAAGGGCTAGGTCAACAGGTTGGCTTAGATGCACGCACCCACGGCCCAGGTCATATCTACTGATGCATGCTTCCATGTGAGGCCGAAGAGGGTTCTCTGTCATGCTTTCCTAGATGGGGGAGTTCCTGATGCTCTTGCTCTTCTTCCTCCCCATGAGCCTCAAATACTTCACGAGCCATCTCTCTCCACAACACCATCCATTCTACAATTTCTTATCTCTTGCATAATTCCCTCTCACACGCCTCATCATACTTCAGCCACCTCTCTTCCCTTTGTCGTGTTGCTGCTAGGTCTGCCATCTTTCACCAATCCTTTTCCTGCCCACGCGCATGGAGATTATTTTAGCTTTCCATGGGTTTAGCTTCCAAGTTCAATGTTACCATTAGTATTTTGATTTCCAGCGGAATACCTTGCAAATATGTCCCTCTACGATACCCTAGAAACTGGAACTTCGCTACTTCCAGGGCACGAATAAGTCGAAATTGAATACTCCAAAATATAACTATTTAGGATACCACGAAACCAAGTATCTAATGCGTAAGTCTAGCTTAAGTTAGCATCATATAGTGTTTGAAATTCCTCTTGTGTCCAAACAAGTGTGCGATACCTCTAATTCCACTTAGATGCATATGTAATCAACCATTCCTATAATTCTACTAAAAAGATAGCAAATAATCTTTCGTATAAGCTGTCATACATATTCTTCTCTACCCAAGTACGTGCGCTAAATCTAGATCCAGTGTCAAACCTCCGTATGCGTATTCTTTCTCCAGATCATGAATCCATTCTTCAACACTGGCCAAAGTAAGCCGGTATGTCTTCATCGTGCAAACCATTCTGAAACAACTAAAAAAGAGGTCCTGGCAACGAAACCAATGATGCAACCTAGAATTGTTAGTTAACACCTAGTTGCACTGGCACATCACTCAGCCTAGGCTGAGCGCTCACCCGAAGCACGCAAAGGTACCAGGTCCCTCTTAAGAGTTGCAATAGTAGAATGGTGGTATGATAAAGCAATAAACATATATTTTAGGAACTAATCCATCTATTCATCATTATATTTAACCAGATCTATAAGCGCTTAAAGGTAAATCATCATGAAAATAATAACATGCATTGATAAAACACATCAAACACTATTTGTCGGCCAATTTCCTTTATCTATTCATCGTACCAACAATACAAAAACTTCATACAATACCAGGCATGTGCGCATGGATCTATTACAACTATCCAGTCTACATGTACTCATGTTTTCCCATTCTTCAAAGCATATGTTTTCATCAGTATCTCTATATGTGTCTATGTATTTTTTAAGTAATTCATTACATATATATATAGGGTGGGGAACTAGCCCTTCACCACTTAACTCTACCATAAATAGGTCGCACATGCTAATAACAGCCACACGCCTTCTTACAATTATAGCCATACATGCAAGTATGCTATCTATAGATTGCTGATAGTTAACTGAAGTGATGGATCTATTCTTAACTTATGCCCATGCAAGAGTGAGTTGACATGTCCTTCAAAAATATCCATGACGAGTGGCGCATGTAAATATCAACATTTTTTTGTGTGCTCTACATGCCAATCTCTAAGAATAGACCTGATCCCCAAAACCGGCTAAGTCCTTGAGAGCCTAACTCTACACCTCCGCGTGTGACGCCTTCCTATACCTTTGCACGCTTTTTCTCCTGTGCTATTCTTCCACGCAGACTTTGTGTGCAAGTTCAACTAAGTGTTTTCTCTGATCAACAACAACAACATAGATACACTACAAGAACAAAATTAGAGAAACCAAATGAAAAAAAGGGAAAGAGGAGGGGTGTGAGTCCTACCGGGCGTGCCAAAATGTAAGCAATGAAAATCACTATAATTAAAGAAATAAACAAACCATGCAAACCTTTCCAGTAACCTTCTGTACAAACCTCAATTAAGGGTCTCCTATGAAACCTTGTAAAATGGATGTCAGAAATGATTGTGGATTCTCCTGATTACTCTCCAAGCTTTGAATGCAAATGCTACAGACACAATGAATTCAATAGAGTTTTTGTATATCAAATTCAAGAGAATTTGAAAGGAAAGTAAGCCTATAATTTATAGAGGTAGAAGTAGTTAAAGTTGGTTACACACGGATAAATGAGTATGTTAAAAATAGAATTTTGGCTAGTTGCAATAGTGTAAGGGGCAGTAAATGAATTAATTGTAAAAAGATGTATCTAGAAAGGTGGTTGTACGTACATTTTAATTGCCCCCACCTTTCTAGGATTCTATAAGTGCAGTTAACTAGGATAAAGATAAGGATTCCAAGTGAATTCTAAGTGGAGTCTAGGTGGAGTTTAAGAAAGTGGCAGATGACTAAGATGTGCACACACTTAATTAATTTTGTAATTAATAAATAATAATTAATTTAGCTAAAGGGGTACTAAGGATACATGGGATTAATTTAATTAATCCAAAGGGGTATAATGTGTATTAATTAATTGATTTAATCAATTTATCACAAATGGGTGAATAATAGGGCATGCTAGGATAACACTGGGAAAAAGTGGAAACAAAAGTGTAATTTTGGGGTGTCTA
The DNA here is from genome assembly GCA_019776745.2 of Taxus chinensis. NCBI lineage: Eukaryota > Viridiplantae > Streptophyta > Pinopsida > Cupressales > Taxaceae > Taxus > Taxus chinensis. Next base: position 645,519,554 of record CM034147.1, on the reverse strand, counting down.
TAAGGAATACGTAGAAATCAAATGCTCCAGGGTGTAACTCGTTAACACTCTACTCCACCAATGATCAACAAAATGTGTCTAAGTCAGATCAACATCATGTATCCTCTGGTACTCATCTTGGGTCCTTACATGAGGTCTATAGTACCATCTTGATCTAGATGCATATGCTGAAATCCATTCATAAAAATCCACTGGGAAGAAATAGAAGGTCTCATACAACTCATGATACATATGTTCTTCTACCAATTTATGTACATCAAACTCAGGTTTAATACTAAATCTCTGAGTGAACTCATCCTTTGTATTTTTAAGCCATGCTTCAAAACTGTCCAAGGTCAAGTGCTCTGTCATCACGCACTATTCTCACAAAAGATTTGAAAAGAGGTCCCAACAACGGAACCAAGATGCAGTCATTTATTTACCCTTAATACCTTTACTAACCCCAAGCACGTCAGCCTATCACCTAGTAGGCATTGGGTGCTCATCTGAGACACATGTGGCCATCGAGCCCCTCCTTTATGTGAGATTTGTGGGAAGGTTCTGCCATTAATAGAGGATGATTTACACAAGCATTAGTATATTCACTTATTTAAAGAGGTATAAAATGCAACTAGCAAATCTAACATTAGTGCATCACAAAATCTAATGAACATTGCAAGAAGCATAATAAACTGGATCTGAGCCATGATAAGTCAAATAAAACTAGGGTTTACACCCTTAAGAAAAATATACATAATGAACCCAAGGATATATTTATTTAACATAGTTTAGGTAGCCACATTATAGTCAAAAGGGTCATCTCAGACCATATACAGTAAATGAAAGGGACTTAATTCCCTTAAATCCTTCCCCATATGAGACCTTATCTATACCTTTCCCATCTTAACCCTTATTACAGATCCTAGTGCCATATAGAGGCTTATATCATCCCTCACAACCTTTATCACTATGTGCTCTAAACCCTAGAACTACTGCAGCACATAGTTACCCTGCTTCTTATTCTTTGTGTTACCTCTTTCTCCCATCATCTCTTACATTATGTATTTTTCTATCTCTTTGTCCCTCTTCTATCTTATCCCTCCTTTTCTCTAGCCCAATCATCTCTCTTTATAGGATTATCACCCACCGCCATGTCTTCTCTCTTGAAAATATCATGTGCCAAGTGTCAATGTGGTCTTTCAATGGTGAATTTTTATCCCTTTGAAAACCCTCCACTCTTTGTAATGATGTCTTTTGGGAATATTCCCTATGTGGAATATCCTTTTCTTGACCTCTAACATTCTAGGAAGGCACCTTATCCACTCATCATTCCTATTCGGGTCTTCACATTTTTCCTCAAGTGCCTCTAGAATACCAAATATGGCTAAGTATTTTAAACCCTTGTTCTACTTCCCACGCGAACCCTAGTTTCATGTAAACCCTTCTTAAACCCCTTTTTCCTATGCACTTTCCCCTGAGTTCCCTTCTTCTTACTGATCTTATGTGCGTGGACCCTTTGGTACTTGGCTAATATTTTAGGGCCCAACATGCATCCATAAATATCTAACAGGAAATGTTTACTTGAGACTTTGAAGTCTTAGCATTTGCTAAGGTAGATAAATTTCCAGCCCTACTTGGATGCCCCTAATGCTTTGATAAGAATATTGACGTGTGCTTTAAAAAAAGGAAACATAAGTTTTGAGAATAAGGAGGAGCGAATTTTTATTCCACTTATGGATGGGAAGTCTACACCCTATATAGAGCCTTTGGGAGAAGAGGACCTGGATATAATCTATGTGCACACCATTAGATACCCCGAGATTTTTCATCCATTAAGGGAAGGAGTCATTCAATGGGAAGAGGCTCGATCTATGAGTGATACAACTAGCATTTCATGTGAAAATTTGGTGCATGGGACCTATGAGTTGATTGGAAGATGACTGAAGCGCCATGTCACTTGAGTTACCAGAGCACACACAGTTAGACACATGAAAAGATGATAGTTACCAAATTATATTGGGGAAGGTAACTCGAATAAATTTTTATGTGCAATAGAGGCATATTTGATCTATCAGACAGAAAGGAGGAATACACTAACTTATACCTTATGTGGGATGGCAGTGTGTTGGAGGGATACCAACTGGGACAACCTTCTAGAGTGGCATGAAGTAAGAATCATGCTCTCTGTTATATTCTAAGGAGAAATGCACCCTCTTTAATACACCAATATCATGTGAAGGAGTCTACCTCATTCCATGTCTAAGAGTGTGAGGGAACTAGGATGATGGGCATGGAAGAATTTCCTCCTTCACTATGGGTGCATAAGTTCTATTCCACCCTACAGGGCTACACGCACATGTGGTATATTCATTCAGAGATGCATCATCAGATGTGAAACTGACAGGAACTAACAATGGATATTATTCAAACTTTTGGGTATCAAATTTTAAATCCATCGGTGAATAAGGTGTTGTAGGTAGTCAAGCATCTTACTATGGGAGATAGTGCCATGGTTGAGGACCAAATTCTGGATTTATTAGGAGAAAATGAGTTGGGGCCATTCTTTGTAGAAGAACTAGAAGAAGAGAGGAAGGAGGTGCAACTTGAGTGCACCTTCCTGGAGAAAGAAAAAGGAAAGTTAGTCTATTTTATAGATGATAAGGAGGTGAAAATAATAGTTGTTAACCACACAGAAGGTATGCATGTTGTATTAAATAAAGGAGATGAGCAAGCACATGCATACCATGATCCCTTGAAAACAAAGAAAGTTAACATTGGTACAGAGACAGAGTTGAAGGAATATTTCATTGGAGATTACTGGATAGAAGAAGAAGTGTCAAAAATAATTGATCTACTGTGTGAATTCCAAGATTTGTTCCCGCATAGGTACCACAAATTAAAAGGAGTAGATCCCCGATTGGGAGAAATGAGGATTAAGTTAAAAGAGGGTGAATGCCCATTTCAAAAGAGACCTTATAGGATGAATTTGAATCTACACGTCAAGGTTAAAGAGGAGATTGATAAGATGATAAGATCTAATATCATTGAGGCAATTGAAGAATATAAGTGGATGAGCCCGATGGTAATTAGTATTAAAAAGGATGGAAGGATAAAGATTTTTGTTGACTAAAGAGACTTAAATTTTGTGTGTGTCATAGATCCTTTTCTAACCCCATTTATTGAGGAGGTCTTAGAAGGAGTAGCATGGTGAGAGATCTATTCTTTTACAGATGGATTTTTAGGCTATCACCAAGTAAGAATTATGAAGGAAGACCAGGAGAAGACCACTTTAATGATGGAGTGGGGAATTTTTTACTATACCATTATGCCTTTTGGATTGAAGAACGTGCCTATTGTGTTTTCATAAATTTTAGTATAGGCCTTTCAAGACTTCATCCATAATTTTCTGTAAGTTTACTTGGATGATTGGATGACGTATGGGTTAGTAAGAGACCATTGTGACAATATGTGGTTGATTTTTGAGAGATGCAGGTAGTTGAGTATCTCACTTATTATTAAGAAGTGTTTATTTTCTACCCCATTTGGCACTTTACTTGGTCACATCATACGTAAGGAAGGCTTAGTGGTAGACTCTGCAAAAGTGGTTGTTATCCTGGGTTTGGAGGATCCTACCAGTCAAAGAATTTTGCGTGGATTCTTAGGGCACACACGGGATATTATAGAAATTTAATCAAAGGCTATGCCAAGATTTCCATGCCATTAGATGAGTTGTTGAAACATAAAGGTAAATTTTGTTGGGGCAAGATGTAACAGATGGATTTTAAAACAATAAAGGACAGACTTGCCATTGCACCCATCTTGCATTTTTCCTCTTGGGATAAGCCTTTCCAAGTACATGTCGATGCATCAGGTATGATGGTTGGAGCAGTCTTAGCACAACCTAGAAAGGGGATTGTTGACCATCCCTTGTGTTTTGCTAGTAAGAAGTTAACTCCAGCAGAATAGAATTATATGACCACGGAACATGAGGCACTTTCAATGATCTATATGCTGCAAAAATTTAGGTAGTATTTTCTAGCAATGCCTTTCATTTTCTACACGGAACACATGGCATTAAATTACTTGATGAACACGCCTAATTTGCAAGGGCGCATATGTCAATGGGTCTTATTGTTTCCGTTAGGAAATATAATGTTTACATTATAGTGGGATATTTAACAAAAGGTAAATAATAATTAGTTAGTTATATTATTGTTATATAAATAATAATATATTGGTTGGAGTTGTTTTAACAACTTGTATGATTTGAGTTGTGTATTGTTACTTGCGTAATAATTACAATCAAATAACATTATGGTGATATTGTTGGGAAAGTATTTTCCTAGAAAATAGGGATGTAAATACCTATTTATATGTGTGGCATATGTTGTATAAACATCCGGAATGAATTGAATGAAAAATTATTCTTCTGTGAATTTTATTTTGTAGATTTGGTCTCGCGCTATTGATTGGTATCAGAGTGACATTGTTCTCTTCATATAATGGAGAAATGAAATTCCATGTGAACAATATTTATTTGCAATTTTCCCCATTCTAAGGCCTTCATTATTTGATAAAATTATTCATAGATTGTCTAATATAGGCCCGATCCTGTCAACCCACGAGACTACCCTTAGAGATCCACAACATCTATGCCTTTTCATTTTAGCTTCCTTCACTGCCATTACCAATTTGGAAGCACATCCACAGCTTATTGATCCTTGTTGTTCATTATACGTTGTCAAAAAAATCATTTCCTTGATCTCTATACTCTCATATTGTTGATAGTCATTACCTCTTCGTCATTGAGAATCAAAGCTGTGTTCTCAGCATGACATAGTGGCTATGGTGGGACTGAGGTCGATTATGTATATTATTCATCTGAATGAATTCGATGGAGCTCATGTATTCCTTGTTAGGAGTTCAATAAAATCTTGGTTGTATTCAAAGGATTGTAATTCATGGCATTCCACCTGTATGTGAGCTACAACAAAAGCTTCATTGTCTCCAATGGTAATGTGTACCTCTTTAAAATATCTATAGTTAGATTTTTTTTGAGTCTTCACATTTTTTGTTTAAAATTAATTAATCATTACTTTCTTGTTATTAGGTATTTTTTTTATTGATACATGCCACGTGATTTTCATAGTGGTTATTAGTTTTTTAAGTCTCATAGGTGGTTAGTCTTGAGTAGTTATATCTCAAGATTCATTTTTATTCTCAATGAAAGAGCATGATTATGTCAATGGTCAAGAGTCGAAAATTTTCAAAAACAAAACAATGGTATTTAGAGAGTTAATTAAAATATTTTCCATTGTAATTCATTTAATATTGTTATTAGAGTCAATTCCATTTTCATCAAAGTCAAGTTGAGTCAGTCATCAAGTGTTGTCATAGTGTTATCAAATTAGATTGTCGAGTCATTATAAAAAGTCATTAAAAATTAAAAAAAATTACCTCACAGACGCATTTTCGGTGTTACCCGATGTCCAGAAAAATAAAGTGTTTCACATTGTGAGAGGGAAGATATAATAAACAATGTGGAAATAGTTGATCTTCATATCCAAATCTGGATGAGTTAGCATCATGTCATTGGAGGATGGAGGCACCAGAGGCTGGAGGACAACCAACGACCTCTCGTCAATCACCAATGACAGGGCTACTTCACTGATTTGGTGGCACGTGTGTGTTTTTTCTTTGGAGTGGTGTGCCTTATTTAAATGTGCAACATTTTTTATTTCAGCATTTTAGTTTGGTGTGGTTTTCAGTGTGAATTGAAAAATAAGAGCAGATGTTCATTCATATTCACATGTGTATGGCTATTCCTACATAATTCCCTAATGTAATAACATAGTGAAGAATAAATAGCACAAAGAAATGTAGCATCATGAGTCTTGAAAAGGTTGAATAATCAGATGTGTTCCTATTCGTACCTAGGTTTTTGGTTAGCCTCCTCAAAACCATTGAAGTTTTTTCAGATGTGTTCCTACTTGAGTTCCCACACTGCTAGGTCAGATGTGTTCCCTAGAGTGACTGGTTGATAAACAGATGATTCCTGAGCATGTTCCCATCCTCATCAGTCAAATGTGTTCCCAACAATGCATGGTTGATAAGAAGTTGATGTGTTCCTTATTCTACATTCAATTTGAGTGTTGTACCAAGATCATGAGAAAGCACGGGAGGCAAGCTGCAAAGGAAGTGTGAAAGTTCTTTTATTACCATGTAAACATTAAAGGGGGGAATGTTAGGAAATATAATGTTTATATTATAGTAGGATATTACCGAAAGGTAAATAATGAGTTTACAGTTGTGGTAAAAACAAGGGAAGATAAATTTGGGACCTGACCATTTATCATAGAATGAATCAAGAGAGGATGTATAGAGAATTGAGGACACAATGCAAGATGCAAGGTTGTTTAGATTGTAGCGTGTGCCCTCTGACTTGGAGGATATTGTTGTTTTCTTGAGAATAGGTATGGCACCAGAAGGAATGAAGGCATTAGAGAAAAATCAATTGATTATACACATTTCCCTCTGTATGTTTATTAGTGAAGACTTGTACAAACTAGATCGAGATGAGTTTTTGCACCGGTGTATGTTGGAACATGAGTGTACTACAATCATGGAAGAAGCTTATGGTGGCATTGTAGGAGGTCACTATGTAGGAAATTTTATCACACACAATATCCTATTGGTAGGTCTTTGGTGGGAAATAGTTTACAAGGATTATACTATATATTACATGGCCTGTGATCATTGTCAGCACCTTGGTAAACCAGGACAAAGAGATGAAATGCCATTAAGACCTATTATTAGTGCAGATCTGTTTGAAAAATTGGAAATTGAATTTGTGGGCCCTATTTCCCTAGCCATGCGTAGGAAAAGTTCACGTTATATTATTACTTGCATATATTATCTTACAATGTGGTCAGAGGTGATGCATACAAAGGATTACATGGCAGCTACACCAACTAGGCTCTTATGGTAGAACATAATCAGAAAATATGGATGTCTATTAAGCTTAACGAGTGATAGGGGTATGCATTTATTAAATGAGATTGTTCGAATCTTGTTGGCAGAATTTATTGTGGCACATCACAAAAATACACCCTACCACCCTCAGGCTAATGGAACTACTAAGGAATTTAACAAGATATTAAGCAACACGTTAACAAATATTTGTGATGTTGGAAGAAGATAATGGTATGATAAAGTCTATGTAGTGTTATGGGCATGTAGAACAACTTTTAAGCAATTGAATAAGGCCACACCCTTTAAGTTGGTGTTTTACATGGAGGAAATTCTTCTTGTGGAGTTCATGTTTCCATCTCTGTGTATTGCGTGCGCGGGAGGATTGGCTAGCGAACAAGCATTAAAGGAGTCCATTGACAAAATTATGGAGTTAGATGAGAGGTGTGCCATTTCCAGATGGAGTCAGAATATGGAGAAAGCATGAAAAAAGGTTTGGAATGATCATCACATTAAAAACAAGAATTTTGAGGTTGCGCAGATGGTTCTACTGTATGATTCTAAATTTTTGTACCACCCAAGGAAGCTTTAGGTACACTAGTTTGGACCATATACTATCACTTATATACTTGATTTAGGCATTTTCCAGTTACAAGCACTAGATGGTACAAGGTTTCCCAGTTTCTTTAATGGGAGTAGTTTTAAGTCCTACTATAAATAAGTCTTTGGTGTGTTTGTAAATAAGGTAGTATTGCCAATTAGCGTAGAATTTACCTTAATGCATTTTCCTTTTTATGTGTTTCCTTTCTTCATCACTTTTCTTGTCTTTTCTATTCTATTTTTCGTACACGTTGGCAAACCGGTATCTAAATACATTTGAAGTGATTTCATGTGCAGAGGACCACGCATACTTTTAGTGGGGTGGATTAGCATCTAAATTTGAAAAACATTGGCGCATTTCTAAGGAATATGAACTATTGGAAGACTCATTCTGGATGACTAGCGAAATGAAGAATACCAATTTATGTAGATGAGGTGTTCAAATGTGTGCCTATGTAGTGAAAAAGGTGTTCAATTTTTTTTCATAATAAAGGTGTCTTGGAAAAAAGTTGAGTTGAGAATAAACCATGTAGAAGAGAAGTAACGATTGGACAGTATAACATGATGTAGACAGAGGTATAGGGAACTAATTGGTGGACAATGTAGAGGTTATGTAATTTGGCATGGTGAGGCACACAAAGTAAGTATGTGGCAGTAAAGTAGTGTCAACGATCCAGAAGGTTACGACTACAGCATGTGAAGGAGAGTCATGAAAGTTTACTTAAGTGATAAAATTATTTTATTAAAAAGTGACTTTAAAATCATTAAGGTTATGAAAAAGTATAAATAGAGGGTAAAGGTAGTCATTTCAAATACATTTCCTTAGAAAATTTTCATGCTCCCAAGCTTGCAGTGCAATGAGGTTTTTGAGAAGAAAGCAAGGTACTTGTCACAAACTAGTGAAGTTGTGTGAGCTGTGGCATGATCTTGCAGTGTAATAAGAGGAGGAGAAGACAATAGAGAAGCAAGGGGTTGTGTGAAGGAAAAAAAATTGAAGTCGTCAAGTTAGGGTGAACAGGGAAAATTTAGAAACACCTAGGGTATGGGAAGAAAAATAGAGATGGAACCAAAGAAGAGTAAGAATAAGATACCAGTAGTGAAAAATAAAGAACCCATGGAAGCTTATTCATAAATGCAGTACCTGTTAGGGGTTATTAAGGTAGAGAAGTGGAGCTCAAATTTGTATAGGTATAAAATCAGTGAGCTCAACCACAGAACCACTGACCACAACAAATTGATGCAGAAGGATTTGTACAAGGAGATCATAGGGTTAGATGAACAAGGAAACCCTAGGGTAGATGATTCAGTGATGAAGGAGTTACAGAAGACTTGGGTTTTACAACTTTGGGAGTTGTCATTTTTTGCTAAACCCACACCAGTTTTCAGATGGTTGATGTTGCAAGTGCATGAAGACTTCTTCTACTTTGCATGGGGAGGAGGATGAGAATCACAAGTAATTTAATCCATAGGGTAACTGGGCCTATGAAACATTGGTGAGGAATATGGCCCTCAATTTGGGTGCCACTACAAAAGTGGAAGAGTTAAAAAAACAATTAAACTATGAGAAGGGGGAAGGGCTCAAGTTATTGTAGATCTTACAGACCCATGGTGTTGAGAGTCACCTCCTGACTCATTAGTTACAAATTGGGAGCATCAAAGAGATGGATGGACATCAAAAAAAGGTTCTTGTATGTTGCCTACAAAGTTTCTAAGTGGCCACACTACAACTTTACACAATTTATTGTGGATAGTATCATTGAGGAGGCACGAGTGCATAAAATGAATTAGGAGTGAAAATAACTTTGGGGTCCATGCTGTTATTAATTTTATTATGGGAAATCAGTGTCCCAAATGGACCTAAAGGGAACATGTGGGTTTACCCACTGGTGCACCCGTCTCCTAATGTATAGTTTAAGCAATTCACTTGTGACGGGTCTATCTCAAACACCTATAAGGTGCAGATGAACAAGTGGTATGAGAGGTTGTGGAAAGCTTTTAAAAATGAATGATGCATCCCACATGAGCTACCATAATTTTTTTGGGACTAGGTATAGTTCATTTTTATGCAACACTTCTATTTAGAATGGTTTATGATGGCTAAAGGAGAATTAGGGGCATGGTGCAAATTTTTTTTTTGCATTCATTACTAAGTACATGAAATGCACCATCAACCGGTTAAAGGATGCACAACATTAAACCTTCGACATGGATAAGGTGGACGTTGATGTGTACACCCTGAGCATGACCTATAGATTATAACTATCGAGGCCAAAATATGTGGAGGTCTTGGAGCCTGACTTTCTATATCTACACCCATAGGTCAATGTTACCATCAAGGGCTACATCCACTGGGTATTTATACAACTACACCCCAAGATCACAAGGATGATCTGAGGTGGAGGTTAGAGAAACCACCTTCCCAAGGCCACATGAAGTGCTAATCCCACCAATAAAAGTGGTCCAGGAAGAAGGCATAGTAGTATGAAGAAGAGGGTGAGGGGAAGTTGGAAACTTCTCAGAAGAGAATATACTATGTGCACTGAGGTAATTAGTGGGGGCACAAAGTACATCACACCCAATCAGTTCTGAGGACTCACAAATAGAATGTGAGGAAGGTGAGTTACCTAGAGGAGAAGATCCAGAAATAGAAGAGATAAAAGGTACATGAGCTTGCTAATTTGGCAACAGAAACAGGCTCAAAAGAAGATACCACAACCTTCAAGGGAGGAACTTGAGGCTGAGCACAAGGTAGAAGAGAAAAGAAGGGATGAGGTAGACACCAAGGTGGTGGTGTGTGCATGCACCAAGGAAGAAGGATCATTCTATGGAGGAAACTGAGAGTCTGGTGCGAGGGTCTCCTCCTACACATTCCACTAAACAGAAATAAGAAGATAAGGGGGACTCTTTTTTCATAAAGGAGGATAAAGGATTCACTCCAGTGATCAAAGAAGAAACGAACAAAGCACAAGGTTTTAAGGAAGAAGTGGATGCACTATGTCCCCACATATGGACTTCGTGGATGATCCCGTGAAGGTGTTGCATGTAAGATTTCAATGTACCCTCCCTACAGGAGAAGTTACATGCATGGGATATTTTAGATCAGAGTGGGGGTGTGACAAGAACAAGGAACGATAATAAGTTGGAACTTACATTGCCATGTAGAGGAGAATGAATTTCTAGGTCAATTGATCATGCAGTGATTGAGATCATTCATCTGAAGAAGAAGGAAGGAGAGAAATACATGGTGGTGGATCCAAGCCACCTCAATAGATGAGTAGGCATAGCAACGTGCTACAAAATATGTCTTTCGATAGGTGGTAAGACATACCTTGGACACAGGGGAAACCATTCAAACCTTGGTTACAGACAAGAAAGGGAAGGAGAAGGAAATAGAGAGGTTGTGCCAAGGGTTAAAGGGGGAGAAGGTGCATGGCCTAAGGAGGCTTATGATCGAGTGGGTGCCCTTGTTAAGAGTATTTTTGGGTAATGTCGATAGTGCTGGTAAGCCAAAACTAGGACAAGACTATGGTGATGAAATGGAGTATCTGGAGGACCTTGTGGGGATGTTTCTAGCCAACATCAAGGATGTTGTGAGGCCTACCTTTGAAGAACTCTCCAAGGAAAAATAAAACATAGCAATATCAGTTGTAGAATCACAGATCACTGAGTTGGAGGACTTTACTCACCCAACTCAAGGAAGAAAATATACTAGTAGATAGGGGTTTCGATAGCTACTGAAGTGTGAGCCCATCATTGACATGCACATGAGTAACAAGATGAGGAGGATCCTCCCTTAAGGCCTTGTAAGAGAAGGTCCCAACTAAAAAGTCTAAGTTTTCACACAGTTGATTGTTGACACCACAACACAGAAGGATAAAATAAATACCAATGCACGAGAAGTTAGAGTTCCAGATTTGGAAAACTCTAGGACTCCATCACCAAACATATGGATGAGTTCTGAGGGTCTTTGTGCAGAGATCTGGTTGTGGTGATTAAGGAGTTGAAGGAGAAGTTGGAAGAGATCACACCAGACCAAGTACCCGGTTTAGCTAGGATAGGTATCATGGAAAGCATTGAAAACATCTGGAGGCATGGAAAAATGTTAAAGGGGGAAATAGATGTAGAATTCCCTGAGTTAATCCAGTTGGTCATGTAGGTGGTGACGGCGTGAGATATTACTTTTTTCCTTAGCATATTTTTGGTCATTGAAGATTTGTTTGGGGAGCGCAAAGGATTGTCATGGGTGGCAATCAAGCTAGTGTGGGGTGATGTTGAGCCCTTGAAATAACCAAGTACCTGGGGCATGGAGGGTTATGGCATGTAGAAGTAGGGTGCATAAGGCATGCATAGAAGTAAGTTTGTGGGACTGTCATGAATGCTCATGCCCAGGTAGGGATGGATTTGGTACTTAGTCACTTTTTGGACTATGGATAAATATCATGATAAAGGAACATACATGGAAAGGATGACCAAATTTAGTTATGGATAAAGGTAATATAGGAAAGACTTAGAGCTCAAGGAAAGCATATTCCAGGACATCATTACAGTTATCATAGCAAGATATGGAGATGTAGTGGATTTAGTTATGGATTAGCTAGGCACTTACATGGTGTAGGATACTCAATTAGGGAAAGACATGATGACATTTGCATGTGTTCTTGAGTAATGATGAAGTGTTTAGAGGAGATTCCTTCTAGTTCCTTCTTATGTATTGTTTTTCATGGCAAGAAGAGTGTGTGTTGCACAGCAAAGAAAAGAGAATGTATGTGCCTATGGAGAGTGAGAGCTAACGGAAACATGTATGTAATCTTGTGTAATGAAGCTATTGTAGAGAATATATGGGGAATTTTTTATTGTATTAGCTCCATTCATGGTCTCTTTAATGTATTTGGCTACTGTAATATTGAGGAATTAATATAATGGGAATGTTCTAAGATATCTGAGTCATTGGATCTTGATCTATATCTTTTCTTTTATGTTTATGTATCCAAACCCTTATGTTCTTGATGATGCTCATGGTTCAGATCTTATTCTCCCCTATAAATGTGATGTTCTCATCTATATTATGGTGCATTTATGCTTAGATCTAGTTTCCTTGTTTCTGTCTTAGAATGCATGAAATTATATCTATGGATTGTCCCCCTAATGTGTCTAAACATTCTTGCAAAGCAAAAATAAAGGAGAGGCTTGGCACCTGCATTTACCTCAGGTGAGCACCCAATTAGGCTGGGTGATAGGTTGGTGTACCTAGGATATTAAGCAATTAGAAATAATGACTACAAGTCAACTCCAATGCCCCTAATAGAAACGATAAAGCCAAGGATTTTTCTCGTTAAGACTCTAAATACACACTTTCCTAGATTGAGACAACTTGACAAAAATTAATAAGGCAATCGAAAAGGATTTAGAGAATAGAAAGATGGTCACCCTGATGTTTAGATTTTCCTAAAAGATCATCAACATAGTCTTCTATAGTTTTTCAGATGAAATCGTGAAAGATATAGGTCATGGCCCACTCATAAGTAGCATCGACATTCTTTAAACTGAAGGGCATGACGTTATAGAAAAAGGTCCCCCAAAGAGTGATAAAAGAGGTTTTGTGTTGATCTTATGGTGTGATGTGAATTTGATTGTAACAAAATAAACCATCCATGAGATAAAGCATCTCATGACCGGTGGTAAGATCCACAAGTTGATCAATGTTTGGAAGAAGAAATTCATCGTTAGGGAAAGGGAGATTAAGATCTTGAAAATCAGTACATATACAAAGTTTTCCTGAAACTTTGGAGAAGACCAAAATGTTAGAAACCCATTGGGGATAATCGATAGGAATGATGAAATTGGAATAAATAAGGCAATGTAACTCTTCTTTAACAAAGAGGGAAACACAAGGATGCATGCGGAAAAGCTTCTGCTTTATTGGTTTAACATTGGGATAGGTGATGATAGAAGGGTCAAGACCTGACATATATGAATAAGACCATGCAAATTTCTGACTATGATGAGAAAGGAAGGCATTGAATGATTCAAGCTCATACAAATCAATATATTGGCCTACTTTAAGAATGTGATGCTCTTGAGGAGTCCCAATATTTACATTGATGGTGGCTTCATTGAGAAGATTAAGTGTATCAAATGGTAAGGTCTTATGAAGATGAGATTCCTCTATCCCCATGTGGGAGAGAATGGCATCATCATAATCACACTTAAGGAAATCGATGGTAGAAGAATATTTATCTATCATTTCAGGATGGCAAAGGAGAAGGGACCTATTTTGATTTTCACACTGATAGGTGACCGGTCCGGTCCCAAAGTAATGGTGGAGACTAAAAAAAGTCAAAAGAAATGGAAATGGTGTCATCCATTTACATGTATTTAAGAGTTAAAAATATGGATAAGTTAGATAAGGTATGTTCATGTCTTCGAGAGTCAAAAGAGATGGAAAGGGCATAGAAGGAATGTCCATATCTTTGAAAATTGTAAACTATGTTCATGTCTTTGAGAGTTAAAAAAGATAGAGGAGGTGGAGAAGGCATGTCCGTGAGTATCTCATATGGTGGAATGGGGTGAGGGGAATGTTCCTTGTAACCTAACCTAAAATTTTCGTGAGGTTTGCGGTATTAATCAGTAATAAGACCATGTGGTTTGTTCTTGTAACTTCCAATGTTGAATACTTTCCGTGTGCAATGATAGAGATAGGTTTAAGAAAAATATGGTTTTTTAAGGAACACAAAACCACTGGTTTAAGGTTTGGCATGTGGAATATCATTAATATGGGAAGAGGGGTATCAAAACCACCATAAATAATATTGGTGTGAATATGTGGTGGACCGAAGGGAACAACATCCCCGATATTCGGCTGGTACATAGGTGCCTTATCAATTATACCAATTTTATGAGGACTGGGAAGAGTGTTGAGTGTGAGGAGATGATACTCCCCCATCATAATTTTGTTAATTATTTTATCTAGAGAGTCATCATTAGTAAGTTTAGATGAGGGAATGGTCAAGCTATTTGATGGCACAGATGAATCATTCTTAGGAACAAGCACATCATTTGGTCTATAGGTCATGATACACACCTAAAAGGGAAGGTCATCCCTAGGAAGTGTCAAATTATTTCCCTCATGTTCATACTTAAGGGAACAATGAAGTGTAGAAGGGATGCAATGCATGGCATGAATCCACGGCCATCCATGGATAACATTATATTGAGTTTTTCCTTCAATGATGTATAATACCTTATGGAGGAGCTTCCCACCAACGTGGATGGGGAGGACGACTATTCCCAAGGTGGGAGTGATGACATCATTGAAAGTGCAAAGAACCACGGGAGTTTGAGAAATATATGCCTTTGGTATCTTAAGTTGGTTAAAATTATGTGATGGAAGGATATTAATGTTTACCCCACTGTCGATCATGGATCGCCGAATGAATGTATCATTAATCTTGACCATGATAAAGAGGGGAAGGTCATGTTCTTTTGGTGGAATTTCAATAATTTCAACATCATTGAATGAGATGGTATTACCAGAATCTATAAGTGCTCTTATAAGAGATGCAAAGGGCTGAGACTTGTCAGTGGATTTCGGAATATGCTTTAAGGCTTCAATAAGATCAATTATATGATCTAGCAAGCTTTCGATAAGCTCTTAAAGTGACATATTAATAGGGGCATGATGAAGCTATTTTATGATACTCTGTTCAATGGGCCTAGGGGCCGCTAAGACAAAAACCTTAGGTGTTGATGACCTGGCTAACTCCTTAGGAGAAGGAGTGGTGACGAAAGTCTTGTCTTTCGATTTGGAGATCGATTTGGGATCTCGTGAGTCATATCAAGTGGTTACATGAACATCATTAATAAAAAAAAAGGGGACCATCTTTGGAATAATCATCTCGCAAAAGTTAGATGATAGGTATCGATCTAGATGTGGAAGGAAGGGATCGAATTGGTCCAAGAGGAAGTATTTTCTCTTCAATGAGTTTGTGGATAATGGCTCAGGGTACTCTGCAATTCTTAGTATCGTGTCCAGGGGTACAATGAAAGGTGCACATAAGGTTGGAATTGAACCATAAAGTTTTATTTCCTTTTGGTTCAAAGGCCTTGATAAGAGAAAGTGTGATTGCAGAGGTTTGTAGTAATTGTTGGAAGATTTCTGTATATGATACAACTAAAGTGCTAAAAGATGCCTTATGAGATATCTTGGGTCTTTGGGGTAAAACCTAAGTATATTGATGTTTTAGTGGCTTGAATTTAGTTTTTGATGTTGGTTGGTGTTTTAGTGTTGAATGGTTTTGGATTGGAGGGTTGAAATGTTCGTGGTCCTGAAATAGACAATTTTAGATTAGATGGTTTAAATCTAGGAGGGATTATAGATTTCATATGTGAAGATGCATCCTTGGGAGGAGTAACGACGATTTCCATTAGAGGGTGAAATGGTAATGTCATTGTTGGCACAGGTGCAGAAATTAGCATTTGTCTGAAGTGATTTATAGAAAGTGGAGATTGATCAGATAGTGTTGATGATACGGAAGGAACATTTGGGGTCATTACAAGATGAAGTGTTTTAAAATTTCCTTAAATGATGGAATTGGCATGGAGGAAAAAGGTTGCATGGATGTGATTAGAGAAGTTAATGTCGGTAAAATAATGGGAGGAGGAACCAGTTTAGATTCTAAAGACGGTATGGAGGGCAAGGGTGGAATGGGCATAGGTGAGGTGGTCAAGCCTATTGGAATGGATGAAGTAGATGATGAGGTGGATATGATAGGAAATGGATTTGTTGAAGGACCAACACTGGATGTGGAAATAGGTTGGAATGGTTTCTTCATGAATGTCTCTAGGGGAATAGATGATATATTCACAAATGGGGTCCTAGCAGTTGTATAGATGGGAGTGGATGCCAAGATAAATGTAGGTGTAATAGATATAGGAAGGATATCAAAGGGAGTTGGTGTGATCGATGATGAAGGATAGGAAGTTGTGGATGGGATAGGTTCCTAATCAGTATTGTTTAGGGTGTTTATAGTGTGAGAGTTGGGTGGTTGGTTTATAGTAGAAGAGGTATCTTGGCTTGTTGGTGCATGATTTGGGAAAGGTTGTTTGAAGATGTCAAGTGGTTTATTGGGTGAGGCATTTTGATTTTCCACTAGAAGATTTCCCTAATCAATGAGTCTTTAGACTGAATCCTTGAAATTTTGGCATCGTTCTATGTGGTGTCCTCATACTAGCTAGTACCTGCAATAGTGTTCTTCACGATACCATATGGGTTTTAGTCTAGACTCATCAATTAGTCATATATGAGGGAGCGTCATAAGATTTACCACCACCAACTTGTCAAATATTGTGTTAAATGACTCCTCTATGGGAGTGTATTTGGGTGTTGGTCGAAGGGAACATTGTTGAGTCCACGTACTACATGTAGGTGTAGGAGATGATTTAATGACAAAAACATTGTCCACTTCTTTTGATTTGTTGTTTTGTGTGGAAGGATTGGTAAATTCATGTTTAGGTTTGTTTGATTTTAATTTTAAATGACCCTTCTCAAGGGCACATGTTTCAAGTTTGCAAGCCATGGTAAATTCTTAATCAAAGGTTTTAAATGATTTCATTTATAAAACAAAATATATATGCTTTGTATACGAACGTGAGAATAGATCCATGAGTTTTTTTACAAGAGGGGAGGATAACTAGTTTATAATGCTGCATCATTACGTGAAAAAATATGTTGTAACATCCCTATTTCATGATTACAAAAGTAGGGGGAAAATTTTTGTTTAAAATCAATGTTCACTATTCTAAATTCGGCATTTAGAACCATATTAAATCTGTTAATCAGTCCTACAATAGTAACCATATGTAGCTATTATGACTCAGTATAAAACTGATCTCTCATATTTCATTTCAATGATGACTCGATGTAAAACCAATCTCTCATATTTCATTTCAATGATGACTCAGAATAAAACCGATCTCTCATATTTCATTTCATTGTACACTATATATACTTTTGGTTCCCTTTTTTCATTTAAGGGCTCATCAAGTGTAGTTGACCAAGGGCTTATCTAGGTACTTGTTATGAATACCCATCCTATATCCTGCTCCTTAGTCTGGTGAATTTAAGACAAGGCAACCAGTAGCTAACGATACTTTGGACAAATTTTTAAACATGTTTGACATGCCTATATTATGATATGGCATACTCGTCATGAAGGAATATGTCTTTCACCACACTTGAAATTGTTAGCTTGATTAGATTTTCTTGACCTATGTCAATCCTTCTCATTTCCTTGTTAGACACTAAGAAGAGATAGATCCTCATGGGCTAGTGTAGATAGTTTGCTTGTAGTGACTAAGAGTAATCGAGTGTGTTCAAATCGACCCCCTATCATTTTGGAATCCACTCCCTCACTCATAGTCAATGCAAGTTGACATCATGGCCGCAGATCATGGCCTCATAACTACCTAGTGTATGACAATAAATTGAGATCCCATGTTCCAATACAGCCTTAATTAGAGAGGCTGAATGGATTATTGTGCCATAACGACTGATCCACAGTAACCACCTAATGAACCTCATCATTAGATGGGTACTATGTGGCATTGGTTATGCTGCAACAGCCCATTAATTTCTAGAAATCTAAACCTCCCTCCTTAACAAGTTCATTAATCCCTTTAATTCGCAGCTTGTTAATCATGACCTAGATTATTTTTAGTTCGTTATGTGTCATTCCTAAGGACTACCTCAGGTACTATTAGCATTCCAATAAGGAATGGTATGTTTCCACTTAAATCAATAAGAAGGATTTGTCAGATTTATCTCTCCTCACTACTTATTCTCTTTTAAGTATGAAATTCTCTTTAGTTGATTAAGTATCTTAGAAACATCTTATTAGGATATTGTGGGGTGGCAATAACCGCATACATCCAATATACTTTAGGAGTATTTAAAGGTTCATCTTTTTTACTCCAAATGGGTTCTATGTTTTTCAACGTGTAATAGTTCTCTTGACTTAATATTTGTCTTATTTTCCTTTAAGTCGTTCAACTATTTGAATTATTATAAACTTAGTTAAACATTATCCCCTAAGTATAACTCATCTTGTGATGGAATAATATTCTGCATCCACCTCATAGCCTATTCGAAGGGTTCGTTATGTTTCCCAATAGTGGACATCCCCCTTTACCAAGGTTTCATAACATAATTACATTATGCATGTAAGTCAAATATGTATAATTTTTATGAATTCATTATTACAGCAAGAAGAACTTTTTTCTTAATTCCTTAAAGGTTAGTTCAAGTTATACATCTAACCCATTTTATCATACCTAACCTTTCTTAAGTACAATTCAATTTCATTATTGTACTTATTTGTCATTTAGGATAGGTGGATTACATTATAGTATAATCACTTAGATCCCTTTTTAAAAGGTAAATTCTTATATGTACTTAATGAGATTAAGTACTCTCTGTGATTATCCCTAAGGTCTGAAACCATTTCCTTTTATTCATGCAACCCATGTTTGTTTCATATCATTCCTACATAAAATAGTTATACTAGTATTGTTCTATAATGATGTAATTAAGCATAGTCAATCATAACTTAAATTCCACAACATATAACTAGTTTTGAATATAACTTGTCCATTACTGTCTTATTCAATGAATTCAATAATTAAAATTTATAACATCCCACAACTATTTCAAGGATAAGAAATTCCTTTTATACCTTTCATACAAGTTATTCACAAAATACAATGCTTCATATTTATCCCCTTTTTCCTGCATATCCAAAGATCAATAATAATATTCCTAGCTTCATAATTGGTAATATGAAAATGGATGACATTTCATATAACTTCCCCAAAATTATTAATCAATGTCAAAAAGAAAATCAATGCATATATCAACTAATTCCCCACAACTTACTTTGCAAGTGAAAGAACTCTTAAACTCAAGATATCATTCGCACGCAACTAAATTAGTCAAAAGAGAACTGATTCAAACTAACCACTTCAATTATTTCCAATCTAAGATGTTAATTCAAGTAGATAAAAAGTAATCAAATTATTCCAACATTTACATAATTGGCCTTAGGCCTTAAACATTTATACACAAGAATAATTTAGTAAATGAAACATAATCTTTTCATTTAATCTACATTTCTTCAATCAGTAGAATAATTGTAGCTTTCTATTATTCATCCTCTTTTCCATTTTCATGAAATCTATCTGCAAGAGCGTTAGCATCTGTCAGTTCATTTTAACTGAGCATGGTAGGAGCTAAATCCTTGTAACCATATGTTCTAACCAACAACTTCAAGAAGTAACACTACTTATTAATAGAAAATAGTCAAGGGTTCAAAAAGATCTTTTCCTATTTGAAAACTTCTAGGAGTACCTTACTCAAGTGTATCACAAAACCCTACAATGTTAGCATCTAACAATCCAATCAAGTCTGAATCCTATCAACTAGAAGACATTTAATGAACAGATTTAACATTAATTCATTATTCATTAAAACAAGTAACTTAAAACTATACAAGTATACATTCTCACTTTAAGCAATATCATACCAATAATACAAGGCCAAGTATACATAACAGTAGAAGGGAAGGCATGAGTAGAAATACCTTAATCATGTAGCCCATACTACATGATTAAAACATTGTACTCGGGTCTAAAAAAAATTACATTCAAGAATGAATTCAATTCCAATAGTCCTTCAACCTATAGGTTCGATGAGATTGATACAATTGAGTAGAGGGACTATACTAACATCAACAAGCTATCAGAGCCCAAATCCATTTTAACTTATCATATAATTAATCCAAACCATGACCACTTACATCCAACCAATTAAAATGTATACCAGTCATTAGAGTACACTACATAAAGATTTATTAGATAATATTTATTTAAATCAATACAAGTATACCATGTCATGACCAAAAAAGCCCATATCCCAATATTTACATCACTCAGGAAACAACCAGAATGATCCAAACCATAAACAGAGAATGCTAGATAAAAACATATAGCCTTCTAAACATGGCTAATCAATTCCCTTGATCATTTACGAATGATCAAGGGTATCAATAGAATTTAATCGATTAAAATTAGAATAAGGGCAAGCATTGCAAACTCTCCTAACAATTCTAGGTTTGGATTACAATCAGTATAAACTTTTCAAATAAGATCAAACAATAACTATGTTCAAAAATTATTAATACTAGAAGCTAAGAAATTTTAGTATACCTTAAACACTAGAAGTCTTACTCATAAGGGTCTAACAGTTCATAATAAGTTCCACAACCCATCACAAGTTGACCACTAGATTCATGAGTTTGAAGCGCAAAACATTATATTCAACCATTTAATCAACGATACTAGAAGATGGAACAGTCGTAATGATAAAGTAAAAGAATCCCAATTTATACCACCACAACAGTGGTTAAACCCTCCATGGTTCATAGAATCAAATCCAAGCAGCCAAGCCAAAAAAATAGTCATGTGCCCAACTAAAACATAACAGTGAATGCATTCTATCATAGTGAGTAAGAACAATATCCAAACAAATTTGGTTAAGATCTAACCCGACCTACCTTATCAAGACTCAACAAACCTTTCCAAATCATTCACATAATAATATAGACCAAACCATACCCAACTGGGTTTGAATAACAACTCACCCAAATGAGGATGATCAAGAAGCAAGAGCCCATTGAACTTGCAGTTTCTTAGTTTAAAGAGTTTGAATATTTAAACTAGAATACAAAACAAACCCAAACAGGTTAAACAATACATCGTTAAACAACACTAGTTTAACACGACTAGGTGCTTGAGTTCTAACTCGACCCACAACACAAGGTCATTAATTTATTTAAAAGATAAGCACATGCAATTCCATAGTCATCAAAATAACAAATAGAGATCAATAAAAAACTGTAAAATTGATTTATAAAAATATATCTACATGCAACTCATATATCCCACTTGTTCTTTTCATCATAGTCATGACGAGTTTGTTTCAAAACATCCAAAACAATTATGTGAATAAAATTGACATTTCAACCAGGATAAGACAAGTATACAGTTGTGAGACCCAGATTCAATCCCAAAAACAACTTACCAGTAAGAGATTTCATTTTATTTTACAATAATAGAACCCAGAACCCCAAAATGCTTTCTATAATAAGCAAAGTTATTTTCATGGATTAATTAGATAGAACAAGTTTTTACAAGGGATTAGATCCTATCGTGCCTAGTAGAGATTCTCAAAGTATCCTTCCAGCTCCCATGATCCTTCTTCCAACTCCCACAATAGCTTCTACAGTTGAAGCAATCAATCTTCACAAAAATATTTCCACCCTTATACTAAAATCTCCCCCAACAATTTCTCCATGAAACAAAGAAGTAGAGATTTGAACCAAATTGAAAACTAGTTCAAACACCCACAATTTCCATATGCAGAGTGATACGGAGAAGAAAAATGACCAAATGGAAACCCAGAGACAATACTACCTTTTTCATATCTGACATATTTTCCCTATGCAGTTTAGAATGATTTTACAAATCATCAATGCTAGCAAGGATAGTCCATTCATCCCGCCAACCAATTGAATTCCTTCAACTTCATTTAGGTTAGCTACTAACTGTTTAGTCACCCAGAATATCAGGTTACACCCATTTTTAGTAACCTTCCAATTCAAATTTGTCTCACAGCTAAGAAGTGGAGATATCCTCCATTAATGCCCAATAATAAAGGCTCCAATACATGCAAGGGTGGCAACAACCATTAACTCGACCCTTGACAATGCTTCCCCAAAAGCTGACTAGGATTATCTTAGAGTTACGTTCCATTTCCCTTTCCCAAACATAGGTTAGGATTTATTTGACCACATAGAAATTTATATCAACTTAGCATAAGTTTAAGATTAGGTTCTCAAGCCACCATAATTAATTCATATTCCTTAGGTCTAGGTTAAACCCTTATAAAATTTAAGTGTTATCAAAACATTAGTTATAGCCTAGGCCTTTAATAATTGCCACAACCAAGACCTTACCAGTTGAGAAATGTTTTTCAAATGGAGCAGGGCTACACAAACTAGCTCTCAAACACATTTCAGCCCCCAATATGGGACCAAAATCATAGGCAAACTGAAACAAGTCACCAATATCAATTAGTATAAATTGATAATCCATAAACAATGAACAACTACAATTTCTTGCATTTAATCATAATTGTAAATTGAATTAAGAGAATTCCTTGGATCAATGAAACTGATCCAAGGTACTTTCTTAATCAAGTTTCAATAATAATAATCAATTATTATTGACTTAGGATAATTTTCCAAATTACCAGCTTACCCAATGGTTCCAAGAACAAAATTTAAAATTTCCACAAGATGAAGACATCTAGTTCATTTCATGAACCCATTGAATAAGCATCACAATTCAAGAGTGCATTGAAAATAAATGGATGATTAATTACACAAATCTCAACTGAGATAAACATTAATCGAGAAACATGATTTATTTGGTTCTACAGATAAACAACTCAAGAAAAATCACATGTCAACATTACAATCTACTTCACAATAAGAAAGTACATATGAAAGGATGGCATAGGTGTTACATACTTCCCCTTTAAAAGTATCATTGTCCTGATGATTTTCTTAATTCCAAAAATTTTATCCAGAAAATAGGTTTAATAAAATTTATTTATCCATAAGATTCCTTAATAGCAAACATAATTTAATCCAAAAATTCAGTTTTCCAATGATATAACAGCACCAAGGGCTATACATAACGATCTCAAAGGGGGATACATAACGAGGTGATAACTTGGATGACTTGACAAAGGTACTCAAGCTCTTTTTAGGCTTGACTCTTAGAAAAAATTTATCACCAAGTTCAAATTTCCTTTCAACCCTTTTTTAGGTCTGCATAATTTTTTTGTCTATCAACAACCTCTTTTAATCTTTCCCAGATTACCTTTACCTATTGTTCCATTTCAAAAAGCATCTCAGGCCTAATTACTTCTCTATCTTCACTAGTATCCCAACTGACCGAGGTCCTGCACCTTCACCCATAAAAAGCTTCAAAAGGTGTCATTTTTAGAGAAGAATGGCAAGTATTATTATATGCAAATTCAACCAAAGGGAGATACTCTTCCCATTTATACTTTTGATCCATAAAGTACATTCTAAGAATATCTTCTAAAACTCGATTCACTCTTTCAGTTTGCCCATTTGTTTTTTGATGATAAGAAGAGCTAAATTTTTAGATTTGTTCCCAAAGTTGCATTAAGAGTTTTCCAAAATCATAAAGTCATTCATGGGCCCCTATCAAAGATTATTATTTTGTGAACACTATGCAATCTGAAATTTTCTTGAACAAACCTTTTTGCAAGAACATGTGAGTCATCCTTCATATTTCCAGTGATGAAATATGCTACTTTAGCTATTTTATCAACCAAAACCAAAATAACATCATGATTATTTCTTGATATAGGTAGTCCTTGAATAATGTCCATACTTATAACCTACTATTTAAACTATGGTATGTTATGAGGGTACAATAAACCATCTGGGTGCATATGCTCAGCTTTTACACACTGGAATTCTAGGTAATGAGACACATAATCCAAAATGTCTCTCTGCATCCCTTTCCAAAAATATTGTTGTTTAACATCAGTGAGCATTTTTTTCACCCCAGAATGTCTAGAGTAAGGTGAATTTTGAAATTTATTCATCACTTTCCTCCTTAACTCATTTCCTAGTGGCACGTACACTCTATCCCCATACCTCATAATTCCTTCATCATCTAACCAAAATCCTTTGTATCTCATATCTTTTGGATTTGCAGTAAGCATTTTTTTTACCCGTTCAAAGTATGGATCGGATATTAAGACATTTTTGACCTCATCCTTAAACTGAGTTCTCAAAGTCACAAGTTCATAAATATATTTTCTATGACTTAGTGTATCTTCCACTCTATTTTCCTTTCCTTTTATGTAGTTGATGTCAAAATCATATTGAGATAAGAACTCCAACCATCTCTGTTGCCTTGCATTTAAGTTAGGCCGAGTGAAGATATATTTCAGCCCAAGATGGTCAGTTTTTAGCTTGAAGGGCTTCCTTAAGAAGTGATGTCTCCAAAGTTGTAGTGTATGCACTATTGTAGAAAGATCTAAATCATGGGGAGCATAATTTTTTTCATGCAATTTAAGCTTCCTACTTTCATATGTTGTTATATGATCATTTTGCAGCAATATACCCCCTAGTCCCTCCCTGGAAGCATCTTTCACCTCAGTAAAAATCCCGTTAGGATCAGGAATAGTTAATATAGGGGTAGAAGTTAGTTTTCCTTCAATGTGTTAAATGCAGCCTCACACTTTTCACTCCATACAAACTTTTTATCTTTTTTTTATAATGAATTTATTAGGGCAGCAACCCTTGAGAAATCCTTCACAAATTTTCTGTAGTATCTAGCAAGCCCCATGAAGCTCCTAATTTCATGTACATTTTTAGGTGTTGACCAATAAATTATGGTTGCAATATTTGAGTGATCAACCAAGATTCCATGTTTATTTATTATATGCCCCAAATATTATACCTCAATCTCATAAAAATAACACTTGGATATTTTTTCATACAATTTCATCTTCCTTAGTACCTCAAGCACAATCTTTAAGTGATCATTATACTCCTCCAAGAGCTGTGAATAGATAAGAATATCATCTAGGAATACAAGCACAAACTTGTCCAAGTATTCTTGAAAGATATTTTTCATCAAATTCATCAAGGCTGCAGGGGGAATTATTTAACCCAAAAGGTAAAACAGTGAACTCATAATGTCCATATCTCGTTCTAAAAGTAGTTTTATGAATATCTTATTCCTTGATTCTTAACTGATGATATCTAGAACATAAATCTATTTTAGAGTAAAATTATGCTTCATGCATCTAATCAAAAATATCATCTATCCTTGGAAGAGGATATCTATTCTTAATATTTTCTTTGTTCAAAATCCTGTAGTAAATGAAAATCCTTAAGGTTCCATCTTTCTTTTTAACAAAGATCGTCGAAGCTCCCTAAGGTGAGACACCCGACCTTATCAACCCCTTAGACAAAAATTCATGCAATTGTGCTTTAAGCTCTACCAATTTAGTGGTATTCATTTGATAAGGTCACTTGGAAATAGGTTTCGTTCCCGGTTTGATTTCAATGGTGAAATGAAACTCTCTTTTAGGTGGAAGACCTGATAGCTTTTGTGGAAACACATCATTGTAATTCTATAATAGTGGATATATTTCCAAAAATTTACTTCCTTCTTCAGTTGAATCTAAAAAAATTATTTCATAAAGCATGCAGCCCTTATTTTTGGCCCTTTTCAGTTGTATAGCTGATATTTCTCTAACTTTTATGCTTCTCTTTATTCCTTGAATGTCTATTGATTTCTACAGGTCATCCAAACACCTTATATGTTTCCAAAAACATTCCACAAGTGCCTTTTGATTAGTCAACTAGTTCACACCAATTATTATGGCATATGACCCTGGAGTTGCAACATACAGGTTTACCTTAGTTGCGAATCTCAGTAATTATAAGGTTGTGCCAAAAAATACACTTACTAACTGTGTGGAAAACAATATTGCCATACTGTACATTCCATGATTTTTTCCATAAAACCAAATTTACGTTTTAATTTAGTAATTAACTTTCTATAAATAAAACATTCAGAAGCATCAGTGTCAAAAATTATAGTTACAGGTAGGCCATACAAATTACCTGGAAATTCTATGGGTTTAGCCTATTTTTTAGCTTGCTTGTCAGCTACTGCAGCATGTATCTTACGTTATTGGTTTTTGTTATGTTTCTTTAAAGGATAATGAATTGTATAGTGGCTTCCTCCAAAATTGAAACAACCTCCAACAGGTCCTTTCTTAGGATCATATTTATACTCAGCCTTGAAGGTACTATTTTTCCCATGGTGACCTTTCTATCCATTATTCTTGTTATTTGTTAAAGCTTTACCTATTATTTTCTTCTTTTCATTTCCAACCACCCATCTTACTTTTGTTTCCAAAATTATTCCATGTACCCTTCTTGGGTGGAAAAGATGAAGAAGCATTTCCATTTTTCTTACATTTTTCCTCCTTATGTGCATAAATTGACTTCAATTTCTACTCCTGTCGAATGGCTTTTTCTACCACTTCTTCTCTAGTGGTGGGGATATGTACATCAACCTCACCACCTATGATAGGATACAACCCCATGATGAACTTCCTTATACGGAATTTTTCATCTGTTTGTTACGGTGGTACATATTTGAGAAGCCTGGTGAACTTCTCTCAATACTCCATTACCGACAGTTTGCCTTGAGTTAAGTTTTGGAAATCTATCATAGTAGAGCTAGGGTAGCCAGATCTTCCTAAAATGACCCTTGAATTGGTCTCATGTGATTTTTTTCTCATCAACATTAAGCTCAACCTTGTGGTTGTTCCACCATGAAGATGTTTCATGGGAGATTTTATAAGCTCCCCATATAGCCTTGGTTTCCTTAGAGAAATTCCTTATCACAAAATATTTCTCCATCCCGCTAAGCCAATTCTCAGCCCCATCTCCCTGGGTCATTCCATTAAATTTTTGTGGACTTATCTGCTTTATATCATTGGTCGATTCAGCTGCCAATCTTTCCCTCTTATTCTCAGGTTGATTGGGTACATTCATGTTAGCATTATTTGCAGCATTATCATTCACAACATTGATATCCTCAGCTTCACTATTGCTCTCATCATGTGGCTTCCCCTAAGAATGCTCACTATCAGTCTCAGTGTTATTTCCAACCACATGTTGTTCCAAAACAACAATCCTATTCCTTGTGTCCTACAGAGCAGCAAGGATTTCATCCAACTTTTGAGTTGTAGTTGTTTCACCACCTAGAGGTGGGTTGTTTACAACACATCCCTTTTTTCTCACCATTCCTGTGATCAATAAATTTAGTTTTATCATAAGTGGACTCAAATAGGTCCAATAGCTGCAACCTTTAGCTCTAATACCAAGATGTAACATCCCTATTTCATGATTACAAAACCATGGGATTTTTTTTGTTTAAATCAATGTTCACTGTTCTAAATTCAGCATTTAGAACCACATTAAATCTGCTAATAAATCCTACAATAGTAACCATATGCAGATGTTATGACTCATTTTAAATCCAATCTCTCATATTTCATTTTAATGGTGACTCAATGTAAAATTGATCTCTCATATTTCATTTCATTATACACTCTGTATACTTGTGGTTCCCTTTTTCATTTAAGGGATCATCAAGTGCAACTGACCAAGGGATTATCAAGGTAATTGATACAAATACCCATCCTATATCATGCACCTTAGTCTAGTGAATTCATGACAATGCAACCAGTAACTTTTGATACTTTGGAAAAAGTTTCAGACATGTTTTCCATGCCTATATTCTGAGATGGCATACTCATCATGAAGGAATATGTCTTTCACCACACTTGAAACTGTTATCTTGATTAAAATTGTTTAACCTATATCAATCCTTCCCATTTCCTTGTTAGACACTAAGAAGAGATAGAGCCCATGGGCTAGTGCAGATAGTCCAATTGCAGTGACTAAGAGTAATCGAGTGTGTTCAAATCGACCCCTGTAGTTTTGAATCCACTCCCCCACTCGTAGTCAACATAAGTTGACATCAACCGTAGATCATGGGCTCATCACTTCCTAGTCTATAAGAATAAATTTAGATCCCATTCCAATATGTCCTTGATTAGAGGGGCTTAAGGGATTATTATGCCATAACGAATACTCCACAATAACCACCTAATGAACCTCATCATTAGATGGATACTGAGCGGCAGTGGTTATGCTGCAATAGCCCATTAAGTCCCAAAAATCTAAACCTCCCTCCTTGACAAGTTCATTAATTCCTTTAATTCGTAGCTTGTTAGTCTTACCCCAATTATCTTTAGTCGTTAGGTATCATTCCTAAGGACTAACTCGGGTTCTATCAGCATTCCAATAAGGAACGTTATGTTTCCACTTAAATCAATAAGAAGGATCTATAGATTCATCTTTGTTCACTACTTATTCATTTTATAAATATTAAATTCTCTTTAGTTCATTAATTATCTTAGAAACATATTATTATGATTTTTTGGGGCAAAAACCACATCCATCTAATATAATTTAGGAGAATTTGAAGGTTCATATTCTTCACTCCAAATGGGTTCTATGCTTTCAACCCGTAATATTTATCTTGACTTAACATTTATTTTCCTTTAAGTCATTCAACTATTCGAACTATTATAACTTAGTTACACATTATCTCGTAAGTATAACTCATCCTGTGATGGAAGGGTATTCCACATCCACCTCGTAGCCTATTCGAAGGGTTCATTTTTTTACCTAATAGTGGACAATAACCTTTACCAAGGTTTCATAACATAATTACATTATACATGTAAGTCAAATATGTATCATTTTTATGACTTCATTATTATAGAAAGAAGAACTATATTCTTAATGCCTTAAAGGTTAGTTCAATTTATACATCAAACCCATTTTATCATTCCTAACCTTTCTTAAGTATAATTTCATTTCATTATTGAATTTATTCGTCATTTAGGATAGGTGGATTGCATTATAGTATAATCACTTATATCCCTTTTTAAAAGGTATATTCTTATATATACTTAATGAAATTAAGTACTCTTTGTGATTATCTCTAAGGTCTGAAACCCTTTACTTTTATTTATGCAACCCATGTCTTTTTCATATCATTCCTCGTAAAACAACCATACTAGTATTGTTTCATAATAATGTAATTAAGAATAGTCAATCATAACTTAAATTCCATAACATATAACTAGTGTTGAACATAACTTATCCATTAGTGTCTTATTCATCGAATTCAGTAATTAAAAGTTATAACAACCAATAACTATTTCAAGGAAATTACATTTCTTTTATACCCTTCATACAAGTTGTTCACAAAAGGAAATGTTTCATATCTATCCCCTTTTCTAGCATATCCAAATATCTACAATAATGTTCCTAGCTTCATAATTGGTAATATGAAGTTGGTTACATCTCATATAACTTCCCCAAAATTATTAATCAATGTCAAGAAGTAAAGCAATATATATCAACTAATTCCCTATAACTTACTTTCTAAGTGAAAGAAATCTTAACTTGAAAACATCATTCAAACACCATTGAATTATTCAAAAGAGAATGATTCAAGCAACCACTTCAATTATTTTCAATTTAAGATGTCAATTCAAGTAGACAAGAAGTAATCGAATTCTTCCAACATTTACATAATTGGCCTTAGGCCTTAAACGTTTATTCACAAGAATAATTTAGTAAATGAAACATAATCTTTTCATCAAACTAGATTTCTTTAATCGGTAGAATGATTACATCTTTCCATAATTCATCCTCTTTTAATTTTTCATGAAATGTATATGTAAGAACATTAGCATCTGTCAGTTCATTTGAACTAGAGCATAATTGGAGATAAATTCTTAGAACCATATGTTCTAACTAAAAAATTTAAGAAGGAATACTTCTTATTAATAGAAAAAATTAAAGGATTTAGAAAGATAGTTTCCTGTTTGAACACTTCCAGAAGTACCTTACTCAAGTGTATCACAAAACCCTACAATTTTAGGATGTAACAATCCAATTATGTCTGACTCATATCAACTAGAATAAATTCAACGAACAGATTTTACATTCATCCATTATTCATCCAAACAAGTAACCAAAAACTATACAAGTATACATTCTCTCTTTAAGAAATATCATACCAATAATGCAAGGCCAAGTATACATAACATCAAAAGGGCAAGCATGAGTAGAAATTCCTTAATCATGTCGCTCATACTACATGATTAAAACATTGTACTTGGGTCCAAAAAAAATTTACACTCAAGAATGAATTCAATTTCAACAGTCCTTCAACATATAGGTTTGATGATATTGATGCACTTGAGTAGAGGGACTATACTAACAAAAACAAGCTCTGAGAGCCCAAATCCATTTTAACTTATCATATAAGTAATCCAAACCTTGAGCACTTGCATCCAACCAATTAAAATGTATACCAGTCATTGGAGTACATTACACAAAGATTTATCACATAATATTGTTTTAAATCAATATACGTATACCATTCCATGACTGAAAAAAGCCATATCCCAAAAAGTAAATCACTCAAGAAAGAACCAGAATGATCCAAACCATGAACAAAGAATGCTCACCAAAAACATATAGCCTTCTAAACATGGCTAATCGATGCCCTTGATCATCTACGAATTATCAAGGGTATCGATAAGAATTTAATCGATTAAACTTAGAATAAGGGAAACCATCGCAACCTCTCCTAATAGTTCCAATTTAGGATTACAATCATTATAAACATTCCAAATAAGATCAAACAATAACTATGTTTAAAACCTATTCATAACATAAGATAAGCAAGTTCAGTATACCTTAAACATGGGAAGTCTTACCCGTAAGGGTCTAACAGTTCATGATAAGTTCCATGACCCATCACAAGGTAACCACTAGATTCATGAGTTTGAAGCACAAAATGTTATACTCAACCGACTACTTGAAATTACTAGAAGATGGAATAGTCGTAATGAAAAAATAAAAGAATCCCAATTCATACCATCATAATAGTGGTTAAACCATCCACTATTTATAAAAGCAAAGCCAAGTAGCTAAGTCCAAAAAAAGTAGTCCTACAACCACCTAACACATGATAGTGAATTCATTCTATCCCAGTGGGTAAGAACAATACCCAAAAAATTTTGGTTAAGATCTAACCTGACTTGGGTTATCAAAACTCAAAAAACCTTTCCAAATCATTCACATAATAATATAGACAAGACCATACCAAACTAGGTTTTAATAACAACTCACCCACACGAGGGTGATCAAGAAGAAAGAGTGCATTGAAATCATAGTTGCTTAGTTTAAAGAGTTTGAGTATTTGAATCAAAGCACAAAAACAAACCCAAACAGGTTAAACAAGAAATCGTTAAACATCACCAGTTCAACATGACTAGGTGCATGAGTTCTAACTTGACCCATAACACAGGGTCATTATTTTCTTTAAAATATAAGCACATACAGTTCCATGGTCATCAAAATAAAAAAAAAATATCAATAACACACTACAAAACTAATTTATAAAAATATATGCGCATGGTAATCGTATATTCCACTTGTTCTTTTCATCACAGTCATGGTGAGTTTTTTTCAAAACATCCAAAAATTTTATGTGAAGAAAATCAACATTTCAAATAGGATAAGACAAGCATACAGTTGTGAGATCTAGAATCAGTCCAAAAAATAACTTACCAGCAAGAGATTCCATTTTACTATGTAATATTAAAAACCCAGAACCCCAAAATGCTTTCTATAATAAGCAAAGTTATTTTCATGAACTAATTAGATATAACAAGTTTTTGCAAGGGATTAGAGTCTATCATTCCTGGTAGAGCTTCCTGCAATCTCCTTCTAGCTCCTAGGATCCTTCTTCCAACTCCCATGATAGCTTCTATAGTTGAAACATTCAATCTTTACAAAAATCTTTTCACCCTTCTACTGAAATATCCCCCAAAAATTTCTCCATGAAACAGAGAAGTAGTTATTCGAACCAAATCAAAAACCAGTTCAAAAACCCATAATTTCCATATGTAGATAAAGAAGGAGAAGCAAAATGACTAAATGGAAACACAAAAAAAATATTTCCTTCACTGTATCAGGTACATTTTCCCTAGGCAATTGGGAATTTTTTTCAAAATCATCAATGCTAGCCAGGACAATCCATTCATCCCGCCAACCAACTAACTTTCTCCAACTTCATTTAGGTTAGCTACTAACAGTTTAATTACCCAACATATCATGTTAGACCAGTTTTTAGAAACCTTCCAATTCAAAATTGGCTTACCGCTAAGGAATGGTGGTATCCACCATTAATATCCAACAATAAAGTCTCTAGTACATGCAAGGGTGGAGGAAACCATTAAATCGACCCTTGACCATGATTCCCCAAAAGTCAACTAGGGTTAGCTTAGAATTAGGTTCCATTTCCCTTTCCCAAAGATAGGTTAGGGTTTAGTTGACCACATAGCAATTTATATCAACTTAGCATAAGTTTAAGATTAGGTTCCCAAACCACCACAATTAATTCATATGCCTTAGGTCTAGGTTAGACCCTTAGAAAATTTAAGTGTTATTAACATTATTTATATTCTAGGCCTTTAATAACTGCCACAACCAAGACCTTACCAGCTGAGTAATGTTTTTCAAATGGAGCAGGGCTACATGAACCAACTCTCAAACACTTTCTAACCCCCAACATGGGACCAAAATCATAGGAAAACTGGAACAAGTCACTAATATCAATTAGTATAAATTGATAATCCACAAACAATGAACAACTGTAATTTCTTGCATTTAATCATAATTATAGATTTAATTAAGAGAATGCATTGGATCAATGAAACTAATCCAAGGTACTTTCTTAATCAATTTTCAATAATAATAATCTATTATTATTGAATTAGGATAATTTTTCCTAATTACCATCTTAACCAATGCTTCGAAGAATAGAATTTAAACTTTCCACAAGCCAAAGACATCTAGTTTATTTTATGAACCCATTAAATAAACATCACAATTCAAGAGTGAATTGTAAATAAATGGATGATTAATTACACAAATCTCAACTAAGATAAGCATTAATATAGAAACATAATCTATTTGGTTCTACAGAGCAACAAGTCAAGAAAAATCACATGTTAACATTGCAAACCACTTCACAATAAGCAAGTATAGATGAATGGATGGTAGAGGTGCTACATCTATAATGAAATCATCCTCAAATTGCTAGATAGTGTATAGATCATTGATAGTTACTTTGCATGCAATTTAATTGAAAAGTGTTCTAAAAATAGTTGCGCAAGATGGGAGAAGGAGATTATAAAATATTAAGGGATACTATTGAACCAGTCTAGTGTGGGACCAGCTAAGGACATGGGGAAATTATGAAGCATTAAGTCTTCATTGTGCATGATAAGGTGACATGCATGTCTAAATGCATGAGTGTGTTGTTTTGGATCCTATTTTTTGTTAAACTTGGTGAATTTTTCCAATTCCCAGTGTAGAGGATACGGTTTACCTGGTACGGATGGATGAATAGGCTCATTATATATTTTATCATATGATAATGAGACCTTGAATCCTAAAGTAGAAGCCTCAAGGTTGGCCAAACTATTCATGAGGGAATGCATGGTATCATTTGAAAGACTCTGTTGGGGGATGAAATGTGGTGGTTGCAGGTAAGAGGTGGTCGGATGAGTTTATTAATGGACTTGCAGATGTGTGGGTGTTTGAGGATTTTTGGGGGGTGAGTGTAAATCATGGGTTCTGATTGAAATGGTGTTTGTTGAAATAATTGTTGTTGGGAGATGGGAACATCATAGGATTATTGGGATTGGGTAGGTTGCTTTAGAAAATGTTGAGTGGGAACGTGGGTATGAATGGGTTTAAATTGTTGTTGAAAAGGATTAGATACTGAGTAATGTAAAGTACCTGTGAAAGGGGTTTGAGAAGTATTGACAGGCATGCTAAATGTGAGAAGATCATAAGTTTTGGATAGGGGATATGATGTTTGGGCATATTGGTTAGGGACACTAGTGGCAATAGTGACCGAAGAGGTGAGGGGAAGAGTAGTGTTGATTTTTTTGTTGATTGGTAGTAGATTGTGAGGAATAGGCATGAGTATCTAGGTAGTTTGATGAGATGAGGGATTGGTGGAAGAGGAAGAAAGATGGGTTATAGAAAGCTTTTGTGTACTACAAACTGGGTAGTTTGGAGATTGGTTTGATAAGGATAAAGTTGTTGGAGTGGTGGACTATCTAAGGTATTTTGAGTTGATCTCCTAAGGAGATAGTCTTGGAGCACCACTGGATTCACGTCTAGAAGATCTTGGAACATGGCATTAGCAAGAGGTGCCTTGGGAGTTCCAAAAGACTCTGAACGAATGGATGATGGGGTAGCTCGCCTAGACGGGATAGATTGATTGTGTAAGAATGGGTTAGTCTCACCTGAATTTGTATTGTGAAGAAGGAGATCTGTGTGAGAGACATCAATGAGGGGTTGAGTGCTCATGAAATAAGTAATCAAGTGCACGGATGAGGTAATTTTTTTGGTGAAAATTTGTTGAGATAAGGAACTATTTGAAGACATGTTTTGTTCTATTCTTTTGGATGCTAAATGAGTAACTAGGGGCATGAAATAAGTTTTTCCAAAGCAATTCAAGAAAATAGTTCTTTTTATATTATTAATTTATTTAAGAAAGTGTGAAAAGAAAAGGGGATGGATAACAAAGGACCTAGGAGAAGGCAAAATATGTTTGGTTTCATGTTTGTTATAGCTAGGGAAGTATGAGGTGACTTCCTGTTGGGTGATGAAATACCAATCAATAAACTGGGTAAGGGGATGTCTTGATGTGTTAATTTCATTTGTGAGGTTTAGGTTGTGTGTGATAGAGTGTGAGATGCAGAAGGTTAAACATGTATTTAAGCTATGTGAGTAAGCATGATGTAGAAAAGAAAGGTTTTTTAAAACCAAAGCAAAGTGTGATATTCGATGAGGAAACAAAAAAGAACAGAAAATTACAATGCAAAAAGGAGTAAATAGGGAAAAAGTGAGGAATACCTAGATGGAGCTTTTCCTATTTGTCTTCACCCTTGAGTGATGATTGATCTAAGCTAGGAACCGAACACGAGAAAGTAATAAAGTGGAGCCTCACACTGTAGTGTTAGCAAAAGACCAAAAAATCAAATACAAAAGCAATAAATGCAAGAGATCACCCAAAGGTTGGTCCCACCGGGCATGCTATGAATGTTTACCAAGTTTCTCATTCTTAATCAAGGTTATGCACTAGCTTCTAAAGAAACTAGAAAACGCGGAAATGTTGGAGGGTTTATGTTACCTTAGATGTGTGATGTGATACAGGCACTAAATAATTGATTGATCCTTATTGTGATATGAAGAAGACGTATGAAGAGACTGTAAATGACATTGATTAGATAGATTTATGTGGGGGCTACCTGGACAATGTCGATGACAATAATATTTTGGATTCCTTTCATAGATGTCAACCCTAATTTTTTAGAAAGAGTGAAATAAAGCAAGAGCAATATATAGCATGCAAAAATATAAATAGTTATGAATATGAGAAATGATTAAAACTGATCTAGAAGCTGATATAACTGAAATAACTACAAGTTAAGTGTTACCTAGTCTGGGTTGACGATGACCCAAATTGTGCATAGGAACATCAATGGTGACCTGATAGGATGGTTCTGAACCTGTAGATAAAATATGCAGACCTGCAAGGTCTGAGTGAAATCTTGAAACTGATAAAGGTTTATAAGTGTTGTAAGATTATTTGTAGAAAAGAACCAGAGATAGAGAGGCAGAAAAAAGGACAAGAAAGGATAGTTTAGATAGATTATTGAATGAATAGGTCCCTAGTTTATGGAAACTAGGAGGGATTGACAGTGACTATATCAG
Organism: Taxus chinensis; assembly: GCA_019776745.2. Classification (NCBI taxonomy): domain Eukaryota; kingdom Viridiplantae; phylum Streptophyta; class Pinopsida; order Cupressales; family Taxaceae; genus Taxus; species Taxus chinensis. The sequence continues at coordinate 645,483,372 of CM034147.1, read as the reverse complement.
AGAAATATAAATCCAAGGATAAGTGAATGAATATGGAAACCTGCACGAAAAGGGGTTGTAGGAGAAGGTTATTGAGTGTTCCCTGGATGTTGCAGAAGTTGCTTTGTGCCTACAAAAGGTTAGGAAAAAAGAAGGATATAGCCTAGAATTCACCAGTAAAATCCCAAGTGTGTTGGCACATCACTCAACATATACTGAGCGCTCACCCGAAATGCACAAAGGTACCAGGCCCCTCTTTAGGGTTATTGTTGCAGGATGTTAGCATGATGAAGACTTGTTACATTCATATCCAAAATTAATATACCATTCTACAGAGCATATTCAGATCTAGATCTTAAAGTATCATGAATCAAACAATAATCATAGAAAAATCATTCATGCAGTAATAAATTATAACCATGATTAACACCTTGATTCGACCAATAACCCCCATTATATTAAATGCAGTAATACACATAAGCTTATCATAATATATAATACCATAGTTTATGTGCACATCAGATTTGGTAGCATAACCTCACAATAACTCAGTTCTTACATACTATCTCTATGCCACACAGTTTACTACATATTTATAAGGGTGGGGACTTTCCCTTCACCACTTATCTAAACCCAAAATAGGTCACATGCTAATATTAGCCACGTGTTGTTACAATAATAGCCACACATGTAAGTGCACTAACAATATACTTCTTATAGTTAATTGTTAGTAGTAAATCTATTCTCAGTTTGTACCCATGTAAATCTCTTTGTATCCGATCCTCCAAAAATAGCCGATGTGTGTCGTGCAAGTTTTTAACCGGTTTGTGTGTTTAGCATGCTATCTCCAAAAATATCTCATCATCATGAAAATGGATAAGTCTTGAATATGTCTTTTTTCTCAGCACATGATTCCTTCCTGGTCCTCTCGTGCTTTTGAATGCACTATGCTCTTTCGTGCGACCCTTCTATATTTTTTTTCACTAAGTGCCATATTTTTGCTGACCAACATTAGCCCACACTACTGGCATTGCCACCTCAGCAATGGTTGTCTCCAAAATAAATCAAAGAATATGAATAGAAGAATAGAAATAATTTTTATGAAGATTAGAATGACTTTACCCTGCAGCATCTTCTGCTTCAACCGGAAGAATCAATTCTGGATATTCTTCTTTTATTTACGGCTCTAAATTTTGCCAATCATTGAGTATGGCCTCTTATTTTTCTAGCATATCCACTACAATTAACTCTATCTCATCTTGTGTAATTTCTCCTTTCTCATTCTGCAAGACCAAAATAATGTTAGACATTGCAATCATTCTTCCTTCTAATAAGTCCATATTTTGCACTATGAGTTTCCCAAGCTCATCTAGCCTTTCCTTATGTGGTTCTTGTATTATTGTAAGGGCCTCGCACTTCTTCTTGACAAGCGCTAATCATTCTATGTGGCCCAAGGTCTCATCCTTCATGGATTTTAGGACTTCATTTTCTTCTATAATGGTCATGGTTCTTATAATGGCTACTGGGGCTATATAAATATTCAATGCTTGATCTACTTTCTTCAATTCCTCCTACAAGCTTTGGAGCAATGCCTCATATGATGAAATATTCCTCATCACTGAATTCTTTTCTCACTCTGCTTCTTTCTCAGTATTATTTGGTGCTGGCATGCACAGAGGCCCATCCTTAAGCACCAAAACTACCAAGGTTTGTACATAATTCATTACCAAAGGAAACATTTTGGGTACCTTAGGCTCTAAGTGCTACTTTTATTTCAAGATATTGTCCCCAATTTCCTCTGTCATGTTGATGAAAATAGTATTCTTCTTCTGTGCCGAGTATTTTTCTTGCTTTAGGTGCACTATTTATACATCCTTAGTTTTGATTTCTTCTCTTAGAGCCCTAATTATTACATCCTTATCCACATTTCTTTGTGCCACCTCTGTCGAGACTTTTACCAAAGCATTACTCACTTATTCATCTGACATAACAATATGCTTTACTGTTATGTGCCTTTCCTAAGGTGTCTTCTTCAACCTCCTTGATACACATGACTCATCACATACATCAAAGTCTAGTTCATCCATGTGCGTGTGCATAGACTATGACATTTTATTCCTTGTGCACATGGTTACCATATCTTCATCCATCATCTCCCACCCATACAACTCCTTTGGTGTCATTGTGCTTTGAAAATGGGTATGGAAAATTTTACATGTGTCTTCAACGTAGCCCATGATTGGTGCAATATATTCTCCACTTTTTCTTTTTGATCTTGGCCCCTTAGGAACCTGAGCGCCAAGATTTAGAGCTTGTTTTGCTATGCCCTATGTAGTTTCTTGCACTGTCTCATCTACCTTCTTTTCACCTTCTTCCCCATCATTCATTTCTTCATCCTTTGTCTCTTCCATGTTCTCTGGAGGTGTAGGAGACTTGAGTGCTCTCTCCTCAGACTCTTCTTCCTCCTAGTTCATCTTAAACTTCCTTCTTCTTTTCTTAGTTGTCTCCTTTTGTGGAGAGATTCGTGGTGATCTGTGCACTGATTATGGAGTAGTACCTTGGGTCCTTGTTCTCTTGAATACCCTTTTGAAGTGGCACTCTCCTTATACCGCATCCATATCATCATCTTCTCCTTCTTTCTCCTTAGGTGGCATAGTCGAGTGCTCCATTTATACCTTATCTAAAGGATACCTCATACTTCTATGCTCCAAACCACCACTATCTTCATGCTCCTCTTATTCTTCTTCTACTTCTATTATCTCTATGGGATTAGGTGCTGGAACATTTTCCATTGTATGTTTACCTTTTGGAAACCCTGGGAGCACGAACTCATTATCTACATACTTATTGTTCTCTAGCTTAGGCTTGAGTTAAAGGTACATAAGCGTTGCTCTAGTGTCCCCAACTACCAAGCTTACAGGATTCATTCTTATTATACTCAGATAAGCCTCTCAATGTAGGCAGTCCGCCTTGGATATACATATGTTTTTCTCAGAGTGTGGTAGTCACAATCTACCTTATCTACAATGAAGCTTAGGCGGCGCACATCTGTGAACCAGTGAATTGATGCCTGAAAGTAGCATGTTGTGAAGGCATATGGTAGTTTGCACCAATGGATCCTAGCTCTTTCCTTCATCGCAAATTGTGCGATGCAAAAATTCTGGTAGACAGAAAAATGTACTTCCTTACCCACCACCAAAGGTAACTCCTTAGGTATATGTCACTCCTCCTCAAACATCACGTGGAGCCTTTCAAACCACATCTCCACCCTCTTCTTAAATGGCCCACCCATGGTCCCTTCGCATAATTATATACCAAATCTTTCCGCTAAAGATTTATGTTCCGTGAGGTACTCCCAAATCTTCTCCTTTGGCCCATTGGGCACTCCAATCTCCATAAACACCAAAGACAATAAAATAACACCAAAACTAATTATGTCACCTATATGCACTTCTTAAATGATTTTATTTTCTATGTGATCCACGGTATTGTAGATCATTCCTTGAGACATCTTCCTCACAACATGCAGCCATATTGTATTCATCTGGGACCACCTTTCTTGGTCATTTAACTTTGTTATAAGATGGGTAGCTTATTGTAATATTAGGTACTTTTTCTATTTTTTGATTTCCATACCGTGTGGACCCTTAGTATATCCTAGCTCCTTCCTTTTCTCTAGGATCACTGCTTTATTAGTTAAGTCACTATGTAGATCTACTCCTAAGGCCCTTAGTCCTTTTACTGTTGAAATCAAGGTAGTTGTGATTCTAACCCTCTGTCTGGTGAAGTAGAAGAATTCCTCATGGACTCAACTCATCAACCATTGATACAATGGTTCATACTTTCCAAATTATGGTAGCTCGTACAACTAGTAGACCCGAATCTATTTTAATAACTTCTCACCAATGTCATCATACACTGACATGTCTTATGTTGTGCGCTTATTTATTTTTAAGCTCAAAAACACATCTAGCACCATCTTATTATCCGATGTACGATGGTTGTAATCATTGATTTTACATTTATAGATGTGGGAATACCATTCTTGTCCCACAATCACACCCTCTAGATACTGCATTTATGAGAAATTATTCTCAAGAGTAATTTCTTCTTCCACTTCGACCTTCTTATTTCCTTTTGCTCTTGTTGTGGGTGCTTTCTTCAGTGCCATTTGAAAAATATCTCTTTTCTACCCTCTATAATCGAGCAAGTTGAAACCCTAGTTCAAATTTTTGTGCCCTAGTAGAAATCATGTGCCCTAGATATTTTGTAATGCTTTTGCTTCACTCAAACCCTCCACCTATGGGAATGCAAGCTTCTCCTATGCACAAATATTCTCTCCACATCTCGTTTCACACTCTTCGCACCTCAACATGATTTCTCAGCTTGTTTTCACTTAGCTCTTTTCAAATTCTCTCAATTCCAACAGTAAAAATGAACTCACATCCTGTCCTTATATAGATTTTCAAAAAGTTAGTGCATTTATTACTTCTTTACCTACCAACAATCCTCTCATTAATCGACCATCTTTTTTATTTCCATGTGGTACATCTTCGCACCCAAGCTATAACCTTATAGTGTGCCTTCCTACCTTTTAGCCATGGACTTCTCTTCATGGCGCCTCTATGCACCCAAGTACCTTACCAGTGTGCCTTCCCTTGGTAGTTCCCTTGGCCCCTTCTTACCTCGTGTTATATTTTTTTCTTCATTCATCTCCATCTATGGTCATCTTTTCTATAAGCCATCTCTTTTCTAACAATTCTCCAACTTTAAATAGCACCCATAGCAGTTTGTTCCTTTCATGTGTACTTATTTTCAACAGTCTTGTACCTGGGTATTAATAACCACCCCACACGAAGGGTATGTGCAATCCTCTGTGCACATAAATCCTTCAAATAGTAATTAGCTTCTGGCATGTAAACATGCTTATTACACAAAAACACCAACTAAATTGAAAAATAATAGTGACAAATAAGGAAATACATTAAGGAAAATACATAATTGAAAACCTAATCTAAATGGCAATATTGCCTTATTACAAACACCAAGAAGAATTATTTATAGTAGGGCTTCAACCTACTCCTGTTGAAGTATCCATGTAACCATATTCCATCAAGCACCTCTAATTGAAAATCATTTTTTTTCAATTATGTGAGTGACAACATATGGCCCCAACCAATGTGCCTTGAGTTTTCCTAGATTGCGCAAAAATTTAGAATCATAAAGGAGCACCATCTGTCCAATCTCAAACTTTTTATCCCTGATGTGCTTATCATGCCATGCTTTTTACCTAGCCTTTTCTTGTTTTTGAATCCAACATGTTATGGCTCATTGCTCATCCATCTTGATTAACTTTTCAATTCATTCTTTCTAATGCTTTCTCATCATCTAGACCTCCAGCGCGCACAATACGCAAAGACAGAAACATGAATTCCATAGGAAGAATTACTTCTGATCTAAACACTGACTAAAATGGTGTGGCTTTGTTCAAAATTTTATATGTTGTTTTATATGCCCAAAGCACTACAGACACTTTATCATCCCAATATTTTCTTCCAACATCACAATTTTTTGTCAATGTCTGGCTTAAAATTTTGTTGAAAGCCTCAGCAGTTCCACTAGCATGAGGATGATAGGGTGTTTTCTTATGGTGTGAAATCATGAATTCATATAATTAAATTATGATTTTCTCATTAAGAAAATGTGTGCCCCTATCACTGGTCAAACTCAATGGACATCCATACCTTTGTAATAATATTTTCCCATAGAAACTTGAATGTTGTAGCCACTTGTACAATCCTTTATAAGTGTTGCTTCTTCCCACCTTATCAGATAATCTGTGTAGGTAATAATATAGCGCGATCCAGTTCTACGCACAGCTGGTGAAATAGGACCCACAAAATCTGATAGCCCATTTCTCACACGGTTCTACACTAGTAATAGGTCTTAGAGGCATTTCATCTCATTGACCTGGTTTCCCTAGACGCTGAGAGTGTTCACAAGCCAGGCAATACGCCTTACAATATTTATACTGTGTTTCCCACCATATTATAGTGAGTAGAATCTTGTGAGTAGTGGCATCACCTACATAGTGGCCACCTGCAATACCATCATGAGCTTCTTCCATAATATCTATGTGCTCATTCTTCCATTACACAATTAGTGCAATACTTCATCCCATGGCCTAACTTGTACAAGTCACCATTAATCAACATATATGGTGCTCCATGTGTATAGCAAGTTGTTTATTCTCCAAGGATTTAATTCCTTATGGTGTCATACATGTTCGTAGAAACAAAACAATATCCTCTAATTCTCAATTGTGCTTTTTGTAACCTATATAAACTACGCATCGGACATGATATCTTCAATGGCATGTGCTTCTTCTCTTGACTGTATTTTGGATAGATGGACGGGCCCAGAATTACTTTTTCCTAGTTTTACCACAACTATGAAAATCATATTCTTGAAATAAGATTACCCATCTGCATATGCACCCCTTGTAAAATAGGCTTGTTTACAAAATACTTCAATGCCATATGATCTGTATAAAATAAAAATGGTGCAACTATCAGGTATTGTCTAAATTTATGTAGCGCATAGATCATTGACAAAGCTTCGCACTCTCTGTAGTTGTGTAATTATACTCTCCAGGAGGTCAACTTTTCTACTATAAAAAATAGATAGGATGATGTATAATACCTGTCTCCAGGCTAAGCTAATACCATGCTAATGGACATTCCATAGATGCATCCACATGTACATGAAATGGTTGGTCCCATGAAGGAATACACAAAATAGCGTGCGGTAGTAATTTTCTCCGTTAATATCTCAAATGCGTGTTGTTGTGGTTCTCCCCATTAGAACATACCTTTTCCTTTCAATAACTCATTCTAAAGGTGCGACAACCTTGGCATATACATTTAATAAAATTCCTTTAATATCCTGTATGACCCAAAAAACCATGCACACCTCGCTCTGACTGGTGGGCTCTCTCAGGCCTATAATGACTGCAACCTTAGTTGGATTAACCAACAAACCTTCCTTACAGATGTTGTGTCCTAATAGTATTCTAAATGGGTGTAGCAAATATGCACTTCTTAATGTTTAAAGAGATACTCAACTACCTACATCTTTCAAACATCAAGCACAGATTGCCACAATGATCCTATAACAAGTCCATACACTATTCAATCATCTAAATAAACCTGCAAGAAGTTGTGAATAAATTCCTTGAATTGCTTGAACAACTATGCACAAAAATACACCAGGTGCTTTTTTCAGACCCAAAGGCATCATAGTATAAGCGAAGCTACCCCATTCAGTAGTAAAAGTAGTCTATTATTCCTGATCTTCCTTAGGAAAATCCTAATGTGATGATACCCTGAGAACCCATCTATAAATGAATAGGTTTCATACCTCTACAATTCCTTCTAGTATTTCCTTAGTGAGTGGCATAGGAAAGGGATCTGTCACACATGCAACATTCAGCTCCCTATAGTCCACACAAATCCTAATCTGATCCATCCTTCTTAGTATGTTGATCACCATTGGACTAACCCATTCTGACATCATCCAGGGGCTTGATGATTCCATACATCAACATCTTTGTCAATATCTTCCTTGACCTTTTCACACAAGTTGGGGTTCATCTTGTAGGGTCTCTTTCTAACTAGGCGTGCACCCTCTTTAAGATTTGTCTTCATCTCCCCTAATGATTCATGCATGCCTTTAAGTTCATGGTACCCTTGAGGGAATAAGTCCTGATAATCCCGTAGTAACTGTATGATTTTTGCCACTTCAGAGTCTGACCAATAGTCTCCAATTATGGCCTCCTTAGGCTCATTATTTTATCCAATATTCACTTTCTTTATCTTCATAGGTTCATGATTGGTACTCATGGTCTTATCTGCACTATACAACACCTCACACCTACCTATTGAATGGTTTACATCCAGATGTTCTACTTCTTCATCATCCACTAAGTAGACCATTTTTCTTTTTTCTTTCTTAAGGTAAGCACGTTGAAGTAGTGTAGCATCAGCCTCTTTTTCTTCAACAAAATGCACTCCTGAGTCTCCTTCATCAAATAAATCTTGAATGAGTTCCTCCACCTTGGAAATATCCCTCATAGTTAAGAACTTTATAAATTTTAATCCATCTTCTACCGGAGGCTTGGTAGAGAAGAAGTCAAATGTTTCGATTATTCCTCTAATTAAATCTTACCAATTTTTAGTCTCTCTATGGAGTTTTACATAGACATACCAAGCATGTGTGCATCCTTTTAACATGGAATAAAACTTGTTCACCCATAGCGAAGGTGGAAAATCTTCTTGCCTCTCTTTCTAGAGCCTCTCACACTATTGAACGTGGTGCTAATAGGTTGATTACCATGATAAGTACATATTTGAGTAGGTGCATTTATCCTCAAGAATATAGCAACAAGATAAATCCTAATTTCATTCCATCCTAGAATATTATCCTTGTGAACCACCCACCAGTGCATTGTTGTCCCACGTAGGGTACATGCTAGCATATTCCTTCTCTCCAACTAGTCTACCCACTACTACCTCATGGTGCGCAGGAACATCATAGCTCCCTAGGTTAAGCTGGTGTTTGTTGTTGCATCAGGCTCCTTCTCTGGTGTAATGAGGTACCAAGTTATTAATTATTCTCCTGATATAACGTGGTTTGAAATCCTTAGAAAATATACGCTTTACTTCATGCCCTGCCATGTAACACCTGTGGAAAATTATTAACTTTTCCTCTTTTGCATTGCAAGCGTTGACATGTGATTGGTCCTAAGAAGGTGTATTATTTTGACTATTAGAAATCATGCTTGCCATGGATAATTTATTTGTTCTTAGATTCATTTTACTGAAATGTTGTTTCTTGTAAGGACTCCATTTTATTCAGATAAGAAAGGTTGTAAACAGGTAATATTGTTTACAAATTATCTCTTTATAATAACAAAACCTTGATCAATTTCATTGATCTAAGGTATGTTTTAATTCTTCTTACCTAATCTGTATGGTAAACTGACATTCAGTTGTTGAAGGAAATAAAGGAAATAACTCTTGTATTTATATAATTTCTTTTATCTTATTGGAAGTTCTTGCTTTGCATTATACTGTAAGTAGTGTGCATGGATATTCTTGCTAATTTCTCCAGGACATTGAATGACATAAAGAGGATGGAGGTCTACTTCAGGACTATTGAGGGTAATAACCTAAGTCCTAGATCTTTAAGATCTATCCTAACAGGATTCTAACCTAAGGTAAACTAGACCTACCTTACGTCTAGTTTACACTAATCTTGTTACATCCTAACCTAAGTTGTATGTTTACAAAGTGGGGTATTTGGGGAAATAACCTAAGGTAGCTATAGGTTTATTTCTAACCTATCACCTAATGCTAGATTGGTATGGGGTATGGTCTATCCTAAGATGGAAATTTGACCTAAGGTAATGTTTATAAACCTAAGGTAAATACTTTCTAAACTAACCTAAGGTCGGATCCTAAGCTAATTATATCTATCCTAAACTAATGCAAGGATGGAAAGGGACCTAAGGGGAGTCGCATGGAAAATGTGAGCTGGTGGTGATGGTTTCTAAGTCATTTATTTGATTTGATCTTGAATTTAGAACATTGCACTACTGTTAGTTGGACAGAGGCATGGAAACTAGAGGTAATCCTAGTTAGCACCATCTCTAAAGTTAAGAAATGCATGTTCTCTTTGAATTTGGACTTGCTAACTTTATATGGTGGTGGCATGGAGATATAGGTGGGAGATTGGAAATTAATGACGTTTATGGTCATAATTTTTGGCGAGCAAACCACCTTGGAAACCATGCGAGTGGATTTGTTAGGAGTTGTTTGGTCTTTCATGCATTCCGATTTTTTATCTGCATGGAGCTATTTGGTTCTTTGAACCAACAGTTCTATTTTTAGTTTGTTACTATTTTTAACTTCCTTAGACTATTTTTGATCCAATAGAAGTATATGAGGCATTTGAGAAGGAATTTTTTGGTTGTTGATTTCATTTGGAGAAGAAGGAGTTGTGAAGGCTCAACTGGAAATCTTCTTCGAATCAACAGAAGCACTATCAGGCATGATAGGCTCTATCCATTAAGTTGCTCTGCTTTTCTCTAAGTGTCTTCATTAAAACAACTTTTCTCTCGTGAAACATATTGGTCTACTATTTTTTTATGATTACCATACTTTATTGCTTGTTAAATCTCCATTTTTCTTTTGAGGAATATTTTCTTGATAAGGTTGAAGATGGGTTGTTTTCTTGTTTATTTGATGTTGAATTCCACCTTAAATATTGTGGTGATTTGAGTAATGAAGTGCATGCATGAATCTTTATTGTCTTTTCAAAAAGGGGTTTATGGAAATGAAATGTGGCTTCAAGTTTCGAACTGAGTTGTAGTTTGGGTTGTTGAAGGTAAATGAATACCCTTCGCCATCTCATCTTTTCTTAGTTGAATTTTTGTTACTCCTATTAGAACTGTATGATTATGCATGCTTAGATTCAGATTTGTGTGAACTTGAATTTGTATAGATAAATAGTAAATTTGTGCCTTCTTCTTGAACTTACTGTATAATCTATCAGTTCTTTGGATTCGGTATTTGATGGGAGCTAGGCAAATATTGGGTGTTTGGAATCTCTATTTTTGTGGATTCATCTTGTGTGGAACCAAGAGTGAATGTTTTATTATTTCTATAAAGTTTTCAGTTAAAAACAGAGTCACTCGAATTAAGTTCTTTTATGGAAACTATGAGATAGTTTTTTCTTGGATCCTTGGGTTTTGATGTTATCTTGTTAGGAATAACTATGTGTGAAGTCTTTCTTCTGATCTTATATTTACTGTGTCTTTCTCTAATTTCTTGAGTACTGAACTAAAGGATAAATAGATGAGAACCTGTTGGTTGGGGACATTGTGAGAGTTGGCTTTGTCTGAGTCAATACTTGGGTTATTCTTGTAGCTTTTTTTGATATTTCTATATGTGGTTCATGATGTCTAATTCCATGTTGAATTAGATGTTTTTGGTTTTGTATATCTGTCCCTAAACTAAGTTAATCCCTTGAGTATCTTGCTTGAGTTAACTTGTTGCATCCTTCCTGATTGGGATATCATGAAACTTTAAGGATGTTATTTAGACTTGTGGTTGTCATTTCTTGATTTAGAACTATCTAAATCGATTCTGAATAAGGATTTTTCTAGACTCTTCCATTTCTTGTCCTCTGGGTAAGATTGGAGGAGATAATTTACCTTGTCAATTGGTAGAGGTGTGGAGTTGAACTGTCCCTATTAATGTAATGAAAAGTACTCTTTTTCATCTTTGTTGATAGCTTGTGCACCTATAGCTAGTCATGTCGATCTTAGAATGCACCTTATTTGTAATCAAATCATGATGGATAGTCTTTGGTTACTTTGATTGAAAATTTGATGTTTTTGAATGAATGATGAAGGTTATTAATTTCCTGCATGCTGTTAACAATGTTGAATATTACTTCTCTTTCTTGATGAGAATATTAATACTACTACTACCTTTGATTCATGGTTTGGGTGAACCTCATTTGAAACCCAACTTGCATTTGCAGTCGTATGATTCTATTTAACATTTTTGGTGCATGGTTCTTACATTTAAAAGAGTCTAAGGATATTATGGTTGGGTTTGTACCAATCTTTTTACGACCAGCCTTTCTTGTAAAGGAATGTTGGAATCCTTCTCTAACCATGTCAATTGACCCTTTCTCTTTATTCCCTAAGGTAATGAGTCATCACTGTATCCTTTGAAAGCTATAAGAAATTTGTGGTATAAACTCTTTTTTTAGTTGTGCATGGGAATTCGGGTTATCAGAATTGTAAAGGAAGTTCTAAACTATTTTATCATAGTCATTCTTCTTCTTTTGGGTAAATCTTGTCTTAGATTTAATTGGTTCAGTTGCATTAATTTCTTAATGCCTTGTGTAGTCATCATTACCACTTGATTTGTATTAAAGGATTTTAATAATGTGGTAGTAGATTAATGAGAGATACTGTGCATTAAGTGTATACTTAAATGTTAATCAGAAATATTATTTGTTTTTCTCTTATGGTTGATACTACTTATGATTTATTTTTCTGCTTGACCCCACTGTTTCATAAAATTAGAGTTGGTTTAATGAAACAATTAGTTGGAATCACATCATTTTAATGCTTAGTGCTTATCATGCTCAGTTCAATGAACTGGCCCGTGCTAGCAATTTTTGCAGATGAATTTGTAAGTGATAAAGGAAGGCAATAACTTTTATGATGTATGGGGTGCTTAAAAGTCTGGACCATTTATAGAGAATTCTGATTTATTATTGAGATGTACTGAAGGAATGAAATTTGTATTCTATGATGATCTTGATGTTGTTGACATAAAATATGTCAGTAATGCATAGTCTTGTAAAATGTTTATTTATCATGATGAATTGAAAAGAATGAAGTTACTAAAATTGATTATGTCAATTCTCTTGTTCATAATATGAAGGAAATTTGTAATCCTATCTTTGATGTTGTCATTCATATATGATTGGACCCTTATTTTTGTTGTTATTGAATAGATTGGATAAATGGGAATTAGTACAATTTCCATTACTTGAATGAAACTTACTAAGTTGCATGTATTGATGTTCTTGATCCGATCTTGTATGGTTTATTATGATGTTATTAACGTATAGTTAAAATATCAGGATGTGTGAATTGGGTAAGGGTATAATAAATCCTAATACTTAACCATAATGAGGAAGGTTCTCCTCCTCTCAAAAATGATACAAAATAAATTAATGGTATATGAATTCGATAACCATTTAGACTTCATATCTATGAAGTCTATCATAACATAATGGTTCTTATACAATCCTTGAATGGTTGAGACACATTATTTAAATCTTATGATGGATGTTGTTTCTGTTTTCGAATAATTACACGTTAATAAAAAATAATGAACATAAAAGCAATCATGAGTTAATGAAGTTTCTTATTATTTAATCTAGACTCAAATATGGAAGGAAGAACTTAAGGAATGTTGGGATTTAGGGATTATGTCAAGGTTGTTGTATGATCTAAATCTTAATCCAAATGGTAATTATGTGGGTAATGACCACCTGAGGGGTATGTACATCGTGATGAATTAGTTCTGACGGATGTTGGCACATGCCAACTGTAGAAGATGTACCTTCGATGAAGACTAAGGAATTCATCGAGGATACAGTGTTGCAGTTGACATGTGGCAACACCCTTCCGCATTTTTTCATCTAGATCTACACACATCTAGAATTGAACGTAGTTTCTCTCTAGGTCAAGTTAAGGATAGCGTGATTTAGAATATGAAGTGAGCTTTCTATGACTCAGGGTACCTAGGCGCATTCGATCGACTTAGGTCGGTTGAGTATGCCCATATACCCTAAGTCATCGTGAGTGGTCTCCCTCTAACAAATTATGTCGCTAACCTGGGTTATGGTCAAACCCTGGGCAAGTGGACTAACAGAAGTCAGTAAAGACCATTCTAGATAACAGAAGAGTGAGGTTGAAGGACATATTTTGATTTGACGAATATGTCGTCTAGGAATAGTAACATGAACAATATGTTGGAAATATTTGGCCAAAGTATCGCAAGCTGCTGGTTGCATGTTGTCCTATGTCACCTAGTTTAAAGAAACGTGATGTTCAGATGAATATTGGTAACAAATATTCAAATAGGTTTCTTTAAACAGATCACTCAGTACCCGAAATAGGGTAAGAAAACCAAGTATACATAGTATATCCATAATATTCTATACTCTAAGAAAAACATGAGAGATTGGTTAGAAATCGAGTCATGAAATGAGAGATCGGTAGTTTACTCGAGTCATTTATAGCTGCATATGGTTATCTGTTATGAGATTGAATGGCATGGAATGGGTGTTCTAAATGATGTTTTATTTAGAACAGAGAACATTGTGTTAATTTTTTCTCCCTTGTTTCTAAAGTCTTAAAATGGGAATGTTACATCTTGGTATCAGACCCAAAGGTTACTTGCTCTTTCTCAGACCTATAGTGTCAACTAACCATGCATACAAGTGTACTCAAATTTTCATGCTCACAAAATATGTTTCATACATTTCATCAGGATAGACTAGCCTTGCAAAAAACCCACTTTCTGGTGGAGAAGCGATAACTTGTAGCTCAGATGATGTTTTGATGAAATCCTTCCTGCAACAACGTTGTACACTAGAGATCGTTTGACGTTCTCCTGTGAACAATCAAGTAATGGAACCAATTAATGTTGGAAGTTTAGTAGTCTACTAATCCCTTATGTGCACGCCAGCTCTATATCAGTTACACAAAAGTTTCCCACAATTACGTGTTGATACATATCACACTTTAAATAACCCTGATCAGGCACAAAATCACCCAAAGGCACACGAGGTGTCAGCATTAATCTCATCAAGGATATCAGAAAGGGTTTCCACCTGAATTGTTGATGTTAGTGGATAGATTTGTATTCCTTGTTCATTAATATGTAGCAAAACTATGTGTAGACCAAACACAATTCTCATATATTAATTGTTTCACACTTCCAAGTTCTAGTATAACTTGAGTACAAGTCATCCATCACTCCTATGGATCTATCCCATAAAAACTACACACATATTCTAGACCTCTCCATGGTTATTTATACTAGTGGGATCAATTTAAAATTTATTTTAGGAAACAATGGCTACCACAAATTTAATATGATTAGAAAATGACTAAATTTCAGAACTTAGCCCAAGGAAAATTAATTGTAACAGATTACTGGGAGTGGTTTACTAAACTCCTTAAGTATGTACCTCAGTATCAAACTGACGAGAAGTTCAAGATATAGAAATTTATCATGGGATTGAATCCCATTATAAGGGGAGAGGTGGATGTTCACAGCCCAACCACTATGGAAGGGGTTGTTGAAAAATCTATAAGGCGGGAACAAAAATTAAAGGTGATTTCTACTCATAAGGAGGAAGTAAGAAAGAAAGTTCCAAACCCCTCTTCATCATCTCTTGCATCTAAGAAAGGACCATGGAAGAAGTTTGGTATAAAAAGTAAGTTCTCATCCACGAGGGAACTCCCTTCTTCCACCACCACGGCCTCACCCTCCAAATCCATGATGGTGTCCTCGTCCTCTACCACGACTTCCATAAAAACACCCTTCATTCAAATCATAGCGCGCCTGATTATGATACTGATCCTGATGCTCATTCTTTCCTTTAGATTTATCTAAAACTCATGTCTAGCATACACCAATATCTATAACATCATGGATCTGACCAATCAGCTGCCAGTCCTCCATGTCATGAGTCATGGACCTACAAATTTTACAGTAGCATGAAATGTTCTTCCTTATCACGCGTTGCAATAATGGGTAGTGGCTAACATCATAGTTTAAATGGCATATCTCACAGTCTAACAGAAGTGAGTGCAGTGATCTATGGGGATAACTATCCTTTGTGTGACCTTCCACTTTGTAATTTGTGCACCAAATCCCTATGTGCATCTCATGTGCTGAATTTTTCGATAGTTTCTCCAACTTTTTTTCCATAACAATGATCTTTGCTTCTAAAAATGGGCTTACCCCAGTTTCTATACTTGCAACTGCCTTAGTGCATAAAGCTACTTCAAGTGCTTTGCGCAAATCAATATATGTCTTATGTAATAATGCCCTCCTAAAAGGGGTAATTAGGCCTCCAACGAACCATTGCACATGTTGGCTTACATGAATATCATATGAAATCTTAGATAACAACATTTTGAAATGAGCATCATACTCTCTAACACTCTTAGTAGTGCCTTACTTAATATCCTCGAGTGCACTTATAATATTTTGTTCAAACTCAGGGATGTTAAACTCTTTAAGGAATGCATCTTTTAAAGTTATATAGTCTACGCAACTCTGATCAGGGTCAAACTTTTTATACCAACTATGTGTGCACCCTTGTAACGTAGTAACAAATTAGCTTGTGCTACGCTCAGAATCCATGATTTCTTTTGCATGCCACAGTACTTCACACATGTGTACGTGTTCAACAGCATATTTTATGCCCTTATACTTTGGGAGAAGAAGAGACATCTCCATGTAAATATTCCGGGGTTGGTGTGGACCTTGCCCACCTAATCCAGAACCTCATTTGTTTCCTCTACCTCTAGAACCACCAGATGCACCGAAACTACAACCACCTATGCCTCTTGATCCCCAACCTGTAGCTAGGGTAAGACCAAAGGATCTACTTCCTTATGTCCCAATAGTAGTAATGAACTATACCCTAACATTCTGTGAAGTTTTACTACTCCCAAAAGAGAGTCCAAAAATTTACGCACCTGAATTCAGCGCTAATGATACACTTGAAAAGGTACTTCCATATAACAATGAATCCATTTACATTTTCATTGATGTGTTTCTTATATGACTCACTCCTGCTCTCCCACTACTTGAATTAGTTTGATGACTATTGTACTAGATACTGGAAGACCAAGCACAAGGTAAAAGTTTCTAGGTGGATTCAGATGCACGCTCATGGCCCAGGTCATTTCTGTTGGTGCACTTCTACGTGAGGCTGAGGAGGGTTCCCTTTCATGTTCAACTAGCTATGGGCATGAATAATTGGAAATTGAGTACTCCAAGATATAACTGTTCAGAACACCACAGAACTACGTATCCACAACACGAGTCCAAATCAGATCAGCATCATATAGGGTCTGAATTTTTTCCTGCATCCAGACAAGTGTGTGATACCTCCAATTCCATTTAGATGCATAAGCAACCAGCCACTCGTACAATTCTACTAGAAAAATAGTGAAGAAGCTTTCGTCAAAACAGTCATACAAATTCTTCTCCACCCATATACGTGCGTAAAACTCAAAACCATTGTTGAACCTCTATGTGTATTCTTCTTCCAGGTCATTTATCCACTCCTCAACACTTGCTAAGGTTAATCGGTATGTCTTCATCGCGACTAATCCTGAAAACAACTAAAAAATAGGTCCCAGCAATGAAACCAATGATGTATCCTAGAATTCACTAGTAAAAGCCCAAGTGCGCTAGGACATCACTTAGCCTAGAATGAGTGCTCACTTGAAGCATGCAAAGGTATCAGGCCCCTCTTTATAGTTGTTGTTACAGGATGTTAACATGATGAAGACTTGTTGCATTTAGATCCATAATTAATATACCATTCTACAGAGCATATTCAGATCTAGATCTTAAAGTATCATGAATCAAACAATAATCATAGAAAAATAATTCATGTAATAATAAACTATAACCATGATTAACACCTTGATTCAGCCAATAACCCCCATTATATTAAATGTAGTAATACACAGAAGCTTATCACAATAGATAATACCATATTTTATGCGTGTATTAGATTTGGTAGCATAACCTCATAATAAATTAGTTCTTACATACTATCTCTATGTTACACAGTTCACTACATATTTATAAGGGGGGGGGACTTTCCCTTCACCACTTATCTAATCCCAAAATAGGTCACATGCTAATATTAGCCATGCGTCATTACAATAATAGCCACACATATAAGTGTGATAACAATAGTCTTCTTCTAGTTAACTGTCAGTAGTAAATCTATTCTCAGCATGTGCCCATGCAAAGTGCTTCATAACCGATCCTCAAACAATATATAATGCATGTCACGCAAGTTTTTAACCAGTTTTTGTGTTCCGCACGTTATCTCCAAAAATAGCTCATCATCGTGAAAATGGCTAAGTCTTGAATCTGTCTTTGTCCTCGGCGCGTGATTCCTTCTTGATCCTCCCAAAAATTTGAATGTTCTCAACTCTTCCGCACAAACCTTTTGTATGTTTTTCACTAAGTTCCATATTTTGGCTGACCAACAACGAATATAATATAATATGATAGATATGCCAAAAACATGATAATGATGATGGAAAATCTCATGAAGGATGATCATGAGTGATGCATTCACATCAAAGGGATGTGTAAAAGGCATGTAAAACATCTCAGGAACACTCAGGTGTGAGGAAGGATGCTCAGTTTGTAAGAAATATTGAAATTTCATGCATCTGATTGAAGAATAGAAAGGAAGGATTCAAATTTTTAGGGGTGACGAAGACTGGGCTGGATTTCCGCTGACTGTGGGGAAAGTTTCCCAAATGGGTTGTTTTTTTTATTTTGGCATGATTTCAGGTTTTTTAAAGATTGGGAAAGTTCTTTAAATCATTAGGTAGGAAGAGGATGTTTAGGGATGAGGTGTAGGTGAGTTGCAGTAGAGATAGGTTAGAAAAAGCATATGAATGGGAAGTAGAAAGTCCATTAGGGAAAGGGATAGGATATTAATTGATTAATAAAAATTAATTGATTAAATGTAATAGGAATGGGATAAATGAGTGGCATTTTAATAAATTATAGGGGGATGGGCTAATTTAAAATTAAATATGTACACACGGGCGATAAGGGTAGAGATACATAATATTGGTTTCTACAAAAGAATAATATATATGCATGACTTTCTATTCTAAGGGGATGGAAATTTTGGGCTATTACTTTCTATCTACTACTAAGAAAAAGATTAAAATACAAGGACTAAATGTGAGTTACATCATTCACTGCATAAGAATGGAAATTTTTGAATTCCATCACACACATTAATCTTGGGAAAAAGTAGTTGTAGCTTGATATCTTGGTGTGATTGGAACAATGGAAACCTAACTTTAAGGAACAAAATTCTATCACATACACATACACAAGAAGTACGTTAAGTCTAAATTTAATGTACTTCTTAGTAACAATCATGTTGGAGTGATCATTGAGGTCATTATGACTCAAGAATATGCATATTTTATTCCTTTTAATGTGTGCTTAAGCCTTGTGCAGGTAGTTAGGGTTAGTTTTTTAGGTTCAGGTGTGATGATGAAACCCTTCAATTAAGTAGATTGAAAAATATATAAGTGAAGGATAGCTTATTAGACCATGAAAATATCATATCCAGACTCATTTCCAAGACACTAGCACATAATATAGAAACTAGCAATCGAGTGGGCCTTGTCTCCTTCTGGATGAAACTATCTAGATGATTTATAGATATCCATTTTCTAAATGAAGCATATAGAACCTAGACCTAGCCTATTCCATCAAAATTATAGCCTTTATCCAACACAAACAATGAGTTATCAACTAAGTTACTCTTATCCTCTCATTATTTACACTTGTTTGACATTACATGTTATATATTGCATGTTTATGAAAATATCTGACTGATCTTAGTCCTATGATTAAGTTTTAATTTTTTTAGATCCCTTATTTCCTCTTTGATCCTATTTATGGATCACACAAAGTAATTTACACTAAAGGTGTATTACAATTTAACCTAAAAGGACCAATTCTTGTCAATTCAATTGAATCACCCTACACAGTAGTCTTATGTGACAATAAACTCTACTTCCCCATCTAATTATTTAGATAGATGGAGTGGGATTCTCTATTAATATTCAAACACACTTTGTAAGTGTTTTAGCCAATTTTCCAACCTAGCTTTATATGGATTATTAAGATTTTTGGGTGGCAAGAATTGTTGATATATTTCAGCTGGAGACTTGTTATCCAAGGGGTATATCCACTTAGGTTATCCTTCACCCTTAAGGAAACCTAATTCATTGAATACCAGAAGTGGGATAATCTCCACCATCTTAAGTCTTTCAACATGCCCAAGTGTTTCATTTTTGGCTACTTAAAGGACCTCATCTTCCTCTACTAAATTTTATGCCTTAATTATTATATATGGTGTTTTACATAGGGACAATACCAAATCCACTTTCTTCAGTTCATCCTTCAAATCCTACATAATAGACTCAACACTTACAATTTTTCTTATAACCATGGCTTTGGATTAAGCTACCTCCTATGTAGAATCTTTTGGTTTTGGCAGGTGCGTTGGTCCTTCTTCTAAAAGTGACTAAACTATTATGCACAAATATGAGGGAGGATGGTAAATCTCTTAATACCTTCTTTTCAATGTCTGGCCTTTTCTCCATAATTTCATTAGCTATATGCTCAGCCATCTTATAGACATTTTGTACCTCTACCACATCCTTATCCCACTCCTCGGCAAGTCATTTGACATTGTTGGTCCGAAAATCTGTCGCGTGGACAGATCTATGGATAGACGAGCCAACAGTGTGCAGGGCTTAGCCCCTCTTTGAGACAGCAAAGCGAAACTGGTTTATTGCTACTTCTACTAGCAGGAACCTATGCAAGTCTCACAGATTCTGCCTTCGGGGGTTGGGATCTCATCCCAGTAGAATGTTCTAGGCTGCGAAGAGAAAGGAATGAAAGAGGGAAAAGAGAAAGATCAGATCCGAAGGAAGAAAAGAAATGAATTCCAAAGCAGAAGGGTCAGAAGATCTATGCTTTTAGTTTGGTAGTAAACAGAGCCAAACCTACTTGCATAAATAAACAAAGCAATACTGGTAAACAAATGACGGAAAAGTAGATATGAATTCAACAGATTAAACACATACAGATCTAACGTAAGAAAGATCTAATGCATAACACAGCTATTGAGCACAAAGTCTGAATAATTGTATTACTGTTCTTTTCTGTTACAAGAAAGCTCAAAGTCTTTCTCTCTTCACTTCTATTTCTATCTGAAAAATGTTCACTCTCGAATACCACAAGTATCCTTGTATTTATAGAAGATGAGAGAGAGAGAGAAGATAAAAAGGAGCCAACCACTTATCTACAAGATATTTACAAAATATCTAAAGTCATGTTGACTTTTACATTTTTGAGTGGATGACATCATCCCATGATGCAACATGGATGATGTCATCGTTGGCACCAACATACTTGAGATATTGCGAAAAGAAAGTCGGAGAATAGCGAGAGGAAGAAGAAGAAGAGGAAGAAGAAGAAGCTAGTCATCATCGTCGTCCTGCGGCCGAAAAGGGTTTGCCTGCTTCTGATGCTGCTCAGGAGATGAGATGTGGAACTGAGCGCGGTATTCCAAGAACTTGTTGATCATTGACCCGAACTGATCCTGTGATGGATCCTTGTGCCGATCACTGATTACTTCGCAAGTTTCCCGCTCTTCTACAAGCTTTTCGGGAAGTTTGGAATAATCTTTCACCGCCTCAATCAGGAAACCGATGAAGTCCCTGCAAGCCAGCAGGTTATTGATGGATTCGGTATCAAACGTGACTTCCGGCCCTGTTCCTTGAGAAGCTAACTCCTTGAAAACCCGGATAGTATCATCAGCCGTTCTTAAGGTGAGGGAAGGAGTGAGCAACCCTGGATTCATGGATAAAACAATTTTCTCCATTTGATACATCGCATCCAGGGCCTCTTCCTTCACCTTATCTATTTTTTCTAACACAAACTCGAGCTGATCTATCCGATAGTCCAAAGTGGACATAGTCTTGTTGAGGGTCCTTGGGTGACCGAATACTCCGAATTTGACCAAATCTTCGACTGAACAGTCGAACATCTGTTGGAAGGCCTCGTGTTGGAGTCTAGCGTTTTCTAACTCTTCTGATATCGGGACTGCTAATGCTTGGAGCTCCTTATTCGCCTTTTCAATGTTCAGAGATAAGTTGATATATTCGGCGATTACCTTTTCGCTATCTTTGAGAATCTGGCTTCTCCAAGCAGAAACAGCCATGCCCTGCTCACCGATCTTTGAATATTCATTGATCTTGTCCTGACTGAGCAGCTCAGGAGTCTCGGCGGCAGTTGTGGGAGGTGCACTTCCCATCTTCTGTAAGGCCTGAAGCAGGTATTTATTCTGTTCTTTCAGCAGCCTTTTCTCTTCCTTTAGCTTCTTGAAGCTTTTCACAAAGTGCATCAATCGCGGAACGAGCTTCCCCCTGGAGACTTTCAGAGGACGTCCCCATCGTGACTTGGGTCACTGTGAAATCTGCTGGAGACAGATCTTCTTTCTCTTTGGTGGGATCGGGGTAAGCTATTTCCAGGACTCTCTCACCTGCAGCGCTCTTTGAGAAGCGTGTAACCGGCTTGTGCTTCTTTGCTCCTTTAGCCGGAATAATTGAAAAGTCCATCGGAGCGATGGGGACTTTCCTCTTTGGCTGGCTCAGCTGCTGAGAGATCCAAGCTGGTCCTATTGAAGAAGGACCAGAGACAGAGGGGGAGGCAGCAACGGTAGAAGAGGGGAAGAACGTGGAGACACGCGGCGGTGGCATTGAAAGAATAGCCGAGGAAGTGTCCACGGGAGGAAGGGAAACCGGGGCTGCAGAAGACAAAGGAAGGGAAGGGAGCCCGGAAAGGAGAGAAGAAATGGAAGGAGACAAATCAGCAAGAGAGGAGAAGATGGATGAAGAGGCAGGGGAAAGGGTAGAAGAAGGGGGAGAGGACACAACCAAAGGAGTGGTTGCTAACACCTGAGGAAGGGGAGGAAGAGAAGAAGAAGGGACAGAAGGAACCTCCGTAGTTGTAGCAACGCCGACATCCTGAGTGGATGGGCCTTCGGGAACATCCTCCATGAACTCCTCTTCCAAAGTTATGACTTGTTCAGGCTCCGAGGGAAGAGGACCTTCAGGGGCTTCCTCCTGACTGGTGCTTGATTCACCTATTGCACCCTTGCCTTTTAGCTGCTTCTTTGATCTTGGAGGCGCATTACCCAATGGAGAAGTTATAAAATCTACGCCGAGGTAGATCAATCCATTCATACGGCACCAGAGCTCCGTTCTCCGCATGGTTTCTTTGACCCTCTCCTCAATTGTCTGAGGAGCCTTGCTTCTATCAATGGCCGGGAAGGGCCAATTGTCTCCATCTGTGTTATTATACACCTTGTCTACTTCATCTTCCGAAGTTTGGAAGCCTTTGGGGACGATGGCCACTCCATAATGAATAATTTCTGCCAATGCTAAGCGGGAGTGATCCAGTCTCCTGAGTGCCACCTCATGGATGACGTCAATGTAAATGTCCTCAATTTGAGGGACATGGATAGGATCAAGCTTAGCCCTTGGCAAGCAGCCTCTTGGGTCGAATGTAGGCCTTGCCGGGAAATCATGCTTTAGATTGAGCAATTCTAGCTCGGCAAACATCTCTTTCGCCTTGTGATAGCTGGAACAAGTGTATCGGCCTACTGTGAGGGGGAAAGGAGTTCCACCCTTCTTTCTCTTCTGGCACTTCTCATGATATGTGACCAGCTGCCTTGACAATTCCAATAGAACCAGCTTTGGTCCAGCATACCTTGGCAACCTAGTGGGCTCGCCCAAGAAGTTAACCGCCCTCAGATAGGTGAATGTGGGAAATTGGGTGAACAAGGCCCCCCACTTTTCCACAGCAGAAACAGTATTCTTAATTGTGCGGCCATGAGTCAACTTTGGTCGCAGCATGCATATAATATGGTAGAAGAAAGCATCATTGATTTTTGAAAAGTGTTGGATGCTATTCTCCAGCTTCAGCTCTGGGTAGTATTCATATATCTTGGCCTGAGGCCAAGTTCCACTTCGGTGCAGCCCTGGATAGTCCCTTTCAGACGCTGCAGCATACACTACGTAGGAGTTCATATGAAACACTCCTGTTGTGGCAAACTGTTGTAGCTGCTCAGAAATGGCGCTGCTTATTATTTCCCCCCAGCAGAAGCGCTGATCGGGCAAATTTTTGTTCATCGTCTCCAGGTACCGCAGCATCCATTTATGGAAGTAGTGGGCGTCTGAAAGCCCGAAGACTCTGCTCAGGAAAGTGATGGTGTCACTGAGTTCTTCGGAGAAGTCGCTTCGGTGGATAGTCTGGGGCCACCGGGTCACTACCTTCTTATTTTTGAGGTAGACTTCATTCATTAACTGCATGCATAGGTCCTCATTGTCCTCCCAAGTCTTGATACATTCTTCTTGGGTAACGGCCACGAAGCTTCGGTGATGAGGGATGCCAAGAATCTTTTCAAAATGGCGAGCGGTGAGGTCAATGACCACTTCCCCCTTACTATTTTCGACACACCTGGTGTCCTTGTTGTAAGATTGGGCAACCACCATTATGAACTCATTATTAATAGCGCTGACTGGAATCCCACCGGCGAAATGTAGAGCACTACCCATCAATTTATCCATCCAGGGGCTTCTTGATACTCTCTGAGTTCTCACCCAGAATTCGTCCATGTCAATGTGGCCCAGTTCAGAATCTCTGACATCCATATTGCATTCCGCCTGAGATTCGGGCATTCTAACCCTTTGGTACTTATACTTCATTTCTTCCTCTGTTAGCTTAGCTTTTCCTCTTGGTTTGGCGGGTCTCTTGCTTGAGGTAGACATGTGTTCTTCAAGGCTTATCTGATGATCTTAAAAATATAGCGAAAGTTCCTGAGCGGGTCCACAATACGATGAAAGTGACAGAGCAGGGGCTGACACACCCAGAGCAATCACGTGCTTTGAAAAAAGAACAATGAAAATGACATGGCGCGCACTGTTATATATAACAAAACTTTGTCATAAATGCGCCACCCCACTTTTGAAAAGGCGCGCGAAAACGACTGTCGACATGAATTATTGTGCGCCCTTAGGCGCACCAAAACGTGGTGTAACAAGGAAAGCACATGCGCCTTTTAGCGCATGGAAAAGAGGCGCGACAAATGATATGTCAACATCGAGGCGCATGCGCCTCGGCGCACGCAAATAAGGCTTAACATGCTTTGGCGCACCAAAAGACGTGTTGACATGGGAAACCATGCGCCAAAGGCTTTTTGAAGGGGCGCACCAAAATGTGGTGTTACAGTGAAAATCCATGCGCCCAGCCAAAAAGGCTCAAAAAGACTAAGTTCGAAAGCTAGATTTCCTGAGAAGGAATTTTAAATCGTTTCGAACGCGAGGGATCCCTATCGAGGGATCAAGACAAAAATTCTCGGTATGGTTATCAGTAAAATTGCCCTTGTCAATTTTACGGGATGACAGCTGGCTCCTCCTGGGGACTATCCTTGAGTAAACTCAGGGGTAGAGAATCCCAGATCACATGTGCCTATCCATTGGGTACGGAGTCAAAAACAAGGGGGACCAGAGGGAGAACAAAGGAAACACACAACAAACGAAAGCAAACACGCGACGAAAGCAAACACACAACCAAAATAAACTGTACAAAGAAGAGAGCAAGCTCTACCTCCTGAAGATCTTGAGATGTTGCCCGCTGTAAGGAAGCGGGAGTTCAGCTCCATCCAGATACGAGAGATAGAAACTATTCTCTCCATTGAGTTGCTTGATTTTGAAGGGCCCTTTCCATAGGGAATCAAACTTTCCATGCATACCCTTTGGCTCTCTTCGCTTGTCCCAGAGAAGGACAAGATCTCCCACTTCAAAATCTCTCTGCTTGGCTTTCTTATCAAAAAGCCTCTTTACTTGATTCTGATGTTCAGTGATCCTATCGACCACTTTCACTCTCTTTTCTTCAAGTTCTGCCAGATACATAATTCTCTTTTCTAGAGAACTCTGAAAAGTTTCATCTTCGATTGCTCGTGCCAAGCGTAGAGCAGGAAGTTCCGCGGAAATGGGGAGTTCGGCATCAGTGCCATATAACACTTGAAAAGGTGACATGCCGAGAGACCTCTTGGGAGTAATACGGTCCGCCCACAAAGCGTCGTACAAAGACTTGTGCCACATCCGTTGATTTTCATCTACTAATTTCCGTATAATGGTCACTAGGTTCTTATTACTGGATTCCGCCTGACCATTTCCCTGAGGGTAATAATCCGAGGCGTGTGCTAAAGTTATTCCATATTCATAGCAAAAACTAATAACTTCCCGTGAGGAGAAGTTAGACGCATTATCAGCAACGAT
The DNA here is from genome assembly GCA_019776745.2 of Taxus chinensis. Taxonomy (NCBI): domain Eukaryota; kingdom Viridiplantae; phylum Streptophyta; class Pinopsida; order Cupressales; family Taxaceae; genus Taxus; species Taxus chinensis. Next base: position 645,457,583 of record CM034147.1, on the reverse strand, counting down.
TTTGTTCGGGATGCCGAACCTGACAATGATATTTTCCTTGATAAAACTGCAAACCACCTCAGAAGTGGCATGCTTAACTGGTATGGCTTCCACCCACTTGGTGAAGTAATCAGTTGCTGTAAGGACATAGCTATGTCCGGCACTCGATTGGGGATTGAGTGCACCAATAAAATCGATTCCCCACTGCTTGAATGGCTCATTGATAATAACCGGCCTTAGGGGAAAGGCAGCCAATTTGGGCTTACCAACAAACTGCTGGCAAGGCTCGCATTTCGCTACCCAGGTAGCTGCATCTTGAAAGAGCGTCGGCCAGTAGTACCTGGCTCGAATGATCTTATGTGCCGTCACGGAAGAAGAGAAATGGCCTCCACAAGCCGAATTGTGAAAACTCTCCAGCAGTTTTACTTGCTGGGGCTTGTCAACACATCGCAGAAAGATACCATCTATCCCACGCTTATATAAACCGTCATCCCAGATGACATACTTGGCCGCTCTGAGCTTTATAGCACGCTTCTCCTTTGCATTCAGGTGCACTGGGCATTCGCCATAGGTGAGGAAGAAAGCGATGTCGGAGTACCATTCGTCACAAGTTGCCACAAACAAAACCAGAGGTAGAGAAACAGGCTCCTCCAGAGGGCTTTGCGCTTCGTTGGTGCAATCTCTTTTCTCTCTAGGGCTATCTGAGTCTTTGTTTTCAGCCATTAGCTGACACAGGCCCTTGCCTCTTACCAGCTTGGTGGGTTTGATATCCAGGTCATATTCCTGGACCTTTGCAATCCAATTCCCTCTCAAGCTTCCCAACTCTTGTTGAGTTAGAATTGATTTCACCGCTGTGTCGGGAACCAGCACCACCGTATGCGAGTTCAGAATGTAATACCTGAAACTCTTCACCGCTTTAACGACGGCAAAGGCATGCTTTTCCAATTGAGTCATTTTCAACTCGTGAGGCTTGAGAGGAGAACTCATGAATGCGATTGGAGATTCAATATCCTCCGAGTTCTTTTGCATCAGGATTGCAGAAACAGTATGTTCGGAGGCGTAACTATACATAATGAAGTCTTTGGAGAAATCCGGACATACCAGGACCGGTGCATGAGCAACAGAAGTTTTTATCTCCTCAAACGATCTTTTCCCTTCTTCACTCCATCTGAAAGTTGGTGTTCCCTTCATCATGTTCAAAATGTGGCGAGTCTTCTCAGCAAAGTCAGGGACAAAACGCCTAAGAAAATTCACCTTTCCGAAGAAAGAATGAACACCGGTCTTGCTTGTGGGCAGAGTAAGGCTCTGAATAGCCTTGACCCTTTCGGCATCAATCTTTGTTCCTTCTTTGCTAACCACATGGCCTAGCAATTTCCCTTCCGTGACCCCGAAAACAGACTTTTTTGGGTTAAGGGAAATTCCATGTTCTCGGCATCTGGCCAATACCTGTTCCAAATGATCATAATGATCACTTCGTCGTTTGGAGAACACGGTTAAGTCATCTAGATAAACTACAATGACCTTTCCCATCATGCCTTTGAAAGCAAAGTCCATGGCTCGCTGAAAAGTGGCACCAGCGTTGGTTAGGCCGAAAGGCATCCTGCTATAGGCAAACGTACCCCACGGAGTAGTGAATGCTGTTTTGAATTGATCTTCAGGCGAGACTTCAATCTGATTATAGCCCGAAAAACCATCAAGCATAGACAGCATTTCTGATCCAGTCACCACTTGCAGAACTTGATCCATTATGGGAAGAGGGTAGTTGTCTTTCAGCGAAGCTTGATTTAAGTTTCAGAAATCTACGCAGATGCGTATTTCACCGTTTTTCTTGCGTACTGGCACAATGTTCGCCACCCAAGTGCTGTGATGGATAGGGAAGATGATTCTTGCGTCCAGCATCTTCTGAATTTTGGCTTGAATAGTGCCCGAAATCTTGGGATTATAATGCCTTTGCTTCTGACGGAAGGCTTTGGCATCTTCTTTTAGCGGTATATCATGCTGAACGTCCTTTGGCTTGAAGGACTTTAAATCGGCATAGGACCATGCCAATACATCCATATATTTCTTCAGCAACTTGACAAACTTTCGCTTTTCTCCAGGCGTGCAGCATTTGCCAATGTTCACGAATTGCGGATGTGCCTCTGAACCCATATTGACTGGTTCAGTCTCTGGAGATGAGCCAGGATCATCCCGCCTCTTCTTTTTTACAAAACGGTCATGCCTGTCAAACAAGCGTTCCAGAGAAACCAAGCCCTTCAGAATTTTATTTCCTTTGAGCTGACATATGCCATCGTTCTCTTTTGATTCATGATTTTGGCCGTTGATTGATTCACGGCACGTAGAGGTGGATCCTTCAAAATACAACTCATCAAAGTTTTCTGCTTTTTCTAGAAAGGCAATGAGATGATTATCATCGTTGAATACTTGCCAATGCTGAGAGTTGTCTGGCACGCTTGGACGGAAAACCACTTCAATGGTGTATTTGTTCGTTTTCAAACCCGGGTGCGGGAGCATGAGAGATGCTGAAACAGCCAACGAATCAGCCATGTCATTTTGGGCCCTTGGAATGGCCTCTATTGAAAAAGCGTCAAATTCCTCAATGCTGTCCCATACCGCATTACGGTAGTGCCTGAGCCTTTCATTTTTCACTTGGTAAATCCTTTTGACCTGATTTACAACTAGCTCGGCATCACCTTGGACTTTCAGATTTTTTATTCCTCTTTCCTTTGCAGCTTGCATACCGAGTAACAGAGATTCGTACTCAGCAGTATTATTAGTGTTGAAAAACTGCAATTTGAAAGAAAGAGGAATTACCTCCTCCTCGGGAGATATCAGCACAACTCCAGCGCCACATCCACTAGTCGCGCAGCTGCCATCAAATTGCAAGGTCCAGATCTTATTACAATCCTTTTCCTGAACAAAAACGTCCTTTGTATCCGCCTCGGTGGATAAGAAGTAATTCCCCAACCCTGATGATTCGAAAAGAATTTGGGCTTTGGGGTCTTCAGAGCTAGTGACCAAGTATTTCTTTTGGGATTCCGGCTCCAAAGTTTGCATTACGCCTTTGACTGGGATTCTAGCTTTGGACCAGTCCATGTGAATTTCTCCACCAACTTCGCTGCAAAAGCTCCTTCCCAACAGAATTCCATAGGCTGCCGGAATGTCAGCGACAAGGACGGTCATCTTTACTCTTTTATCCGGGAAGGCCGCAAACGCAAATTGCGCGTCTTTGATTTGGCCAATCAATGGCACTTGCTTGGTCTCCAATGAATAGCATCTGCCGAATGGTTTGGTAAGAGTGAGGCCCAAAGCATGGGCGACTTTTGCCGGCATGACGTTATCGGAAGCTTCGGAATCAATTATACAGTTGCTCAACTTATGGCCGTTGATTAGGAGAGAGAGATAGAAAGGTTCTATTTTGCCTGATGCGGATGTTGAAGCAAAATTTATATGAGATTCAGGGGGAGTGGAAAGGATTCCTTTTGGGGAAACCTGATTGGATGAAACAGCTTGACTCTGAATGTATTTGGTCAATCTTACAAGTTGTTCGGGGTTTGACTGAAGGTACTCAGCTTCAGACATTTGGATCTTGGTCTTTTTTGCATGATCTATAATATCAAACGCGGCCAAGGGTTGCGTTGGTGAGGGAATGAGTCCTTCACTTCGCGGTGGTGGAATGGGATTACTGATCTTAGTAGGAACTTGAGGGGGCTGACTTGGAGGAGAGATGGGCGGAAAAGACTTCTTAGCAAAAGACTTAACAGGGAATTGAGTAGGAAGAGGATTACCTCTTCTAGCAATGGTTGGAGGTGCGTTTGACGTGACCTTCTCCTTCTGTACATGGGCAGCAACTTCCGCCTCTTTTCCTTGCGAGCGGGTGAAAACAACATATGATTGTCCGCTTGCGTAGCCCTGAGTACTCTCTTCTTCGTCAGATTCATCCTCGTCAAACTCCATATATCCAATAGTAGAGTCGCCAGTCGGCTCACCGACATCTTGATCATCTTCGTCTTGAAACGAAGGTTCTTCATAATACTGCTCTTCTTCTTCAACTTCGGCCAAAGCATTGACCGGAGGAGCTTCAAGCGCCAACCGTGGAGCAGTCACAGGTAGACGCGGCCTTTGTGAAGCATGGTTAGGAACAAAACTCCTTCTTGGAACATCCCGGTATGAGGAACTAGGAGCCTGGGCCAACTGCTTCTTCAATGCGAGCAAATCATTCGCCATTTTTTAGAATGCTGGGTCAGACGAAGTGGTGGGTGAAGGGCCCAAGGACTTAGGCTTTGATGATTCCTTTTTCAATTCGCCAGATATTATCAAATTGTCTTCTATCCGGATGGCAGCGGCCTGAGCGAGAGGTAGAGTAGCCACTCGCTCTTGAAGGAGCAAGAAGCTGACTTTTGAGCTCATGGCGTTCATGAAGAAACACTTCTGATTCTCTGGCGTTGGAAGCATGGCAGTAGGGACACGGTTGATTAGAGCATTGAACCGGGCGATAAAATCACGCATGGTCTCGTTTGCCTCCTTCTTCAGATGAGTGATTCGTGATAATAAAGTGAACGCATCTTCTGAGGGCTTATACCTGTCTTCAAAAGCGTCCCGCAAAGTTGCCCAACTGGTGATAGATCCGGCCGGCAAATGCTGAAACCATTCAGCTGCAGGCCCTTGTAGGGTTTCCAGAAAAAGGCAAACTGACACATCTTCATGAGTCACGTCCAAGATACTGCATGACATAATGAAAGCAGATATGTGGGAATCCGTGCTTTGATTTCCGCTCCCGTCGAATTTAGGAAAATTCTTTCGATTTCCATGAGGGAGTGCGTGAACTGGATGTGGCAGTGCGAGAGGGCCCATAGCATTTCCCCATGGTACCGCCATTTGAAAAGTTGGAAAAAGCACACGAGCTGGAAGGGTGGTTCCACTGAGCAGCAAGGCACTACAAAGGGATGTAGATGCTTCTGGTAACAGACCTTTTCTTTGTGAAGGTGAGACACTCCTGGATGACCGGCTAGCTGAGCTTAGCGCTGAAAAACGTGCCGGTGTTACGCTGAAATTGTGCCTCTGAAGCAGATCGAAAGTAGGATCAGCTTCTCCTCGGGCTCTCCTGCTGCGCGTAAAAGGTTCACTCGCCAGTGTACCTTTCAGATCTGCAGTATTACAGCGCAGATTTAAACTTTATTTTTGGGTGTACTTGCTGGTTTTCTGGTTTTTCTGACAAAAACCAGCAGCACGCACTTTTCTGGATATTAAAAATTATCCTCTTCAGAAACCGATTGCGGTTAAATGACAGATGAAAATGAGGATAAGATGGTGGGGAAGATAGTAAGCTGATTTTCGGATCTGATTTGGACTTTTTCAGAGGGTTTCAAACTTTTTTAGAAAATAGTCAAAACTCAGATCTACGGAAAAATAATGATTTCTGTAAAAACTCAGTGAACTAAAGATATGTAAAAAGCCCAGATCTATGACTCTCAGAAGAAAAAATTTCGATTCGGGCACTTTTGCAAATTTTTTGGATTTTCAACAAAAAGCTCAGATTTGCAAACTGGCAGCAACCTGCTGATTTTTCCTGATTTTTTATCTTACTACCAGCATAGATCTGACAGATCTGTCTGTTCGTTCCCCAGCGGAGTCGCCAAAAAATTGTTGGTCCGAAAATCTATCGCGCGGACAGATCTATGGATAAACGGGCCAACGGTGTTGCAGGGCTTAGCCCCTCTTTGAGACAGCAAAGCGAAACTGGTTTATTGCTACTTCTACTAGCAGGAACCTATGCAAGTCTCACAGATTCTACCTTCGGGGGTTGGGATCTCATCCCAGTAGAGCGTTCTAGGCTGCGAAGAGAAAGGAATAAAAGGAGAAGAGAAAGAACAGATCCGAAGGAAGAAAAGAAATGAGTTCCAAAGCGGAAGGGTCAGAAGATCTATGCTTTGGGCTTGGTAGTAAACAGAGCCAAACCTACTTGCATAAATAAACAAAACAATACTGATAAACAAATGATGGAAAAGTAGATGTGAATCTAACAGATCAAACACATACAGACCTAACGTAAGAAAGATCTAATGTATAACACAGCTATTGAGCACAAAGTCTGAATAATTATATTACTGTTCTTCTCTGTTACAAGAAAGCTCAAAGTCTTTCTCTCCTCACTTCTATTTCTATCTGAAAAATGTTCCCCCAGAATACAACAAGTATTCTTGTATTTATAGAAGATGAGAGAGAGAGAAGGCAAAATGGAGCCAACCACTTATCTACAAGATATTTACAAAATATCTAAAGTCATGTTGACTTTTACATTTTTGAGTGGATGACATCATCCCATGATGCAACATGGATGATGTCATCGTTGGCACCAACATACTTGAGATATTGCGAAAAGAAAGTCGGAGAATAGCGAGAGGAAGAAGAAGAAGAGGAAGAAGAAGAAGCTAGTCATCATCATCATCCTGCGGCCGAAAAGGGGTCGCCTGCTTCTGATGCTGCTCAGGAGATGAGATGTGGAACTGAGTGCGGTATTCCAAGAACTTGCTGATCATTGGCCCGAACTGATCCTGTGATGGATCCTTGTGCCGATCACTGATTACTTCGCAAGTTTCCCGCTCTTCTACAAGCTTTTCGGGAAGTTTGGAATAATCTTTCTCCGCCTCAATCAGGAAACCGATGAAGTCCCTGCAAGCCAGCAGGTTATTGATGGATTCGGTATCAAACGTGACTTCTGGCCCTGTTCCTTGAGAAGCTAACTCCTTGAAAATCCGGATAGTATCATCAGCCGTTCTTAAGGTGAGGGAAGGAGTGAGCAACCCTGGATTCATGGATAAAACAATTTTCTCCATTTGATACATCGCATCCAGGGCCTCTTCCTTCACCTTATCTATTTTTTCTAACACAAACTCGAGCTGATCTATCCGATAGTCCAGAGTGGACATAGTCTTGTTGAGGGTCCTTGGGTGACCGAATACTCCGAACTTGACCAAATCTTCGACTGAACAGTCGAACATCTGTTGGAAGGCCTCGTGTTGGAGTCTAGCATTTTCTAACTCTTCTGATATCGGGACTGCTAATGCTTGGAGCTCCTTATTCGCCTTTTCAATGTTCAGGAATAAGCTGATATATTCGGTGATTACCTTTTCGCTATCTTTGAGAATCTGACTTCTCCAAGCAGAAACAGCCATGCCCTGCTCACCGATCTTTGAATATTCATTGATCTTGTCCTGACTGAGCAGCTCAGGAGTCTCGGCGGCAGTTGTGGGAGGTGCACTTCCCATCTTCTGTAAGGCCTGAAGCAGGTATTTATTCTGTTCTTTCAGTAGCCTTTTCTCTTCTTTGGCTTCTTGAAGCTTTTCACAAAGTGCATCAATCGCGGAACGAGCTTCCCCCTGGAGACTTTCAGAGGACGTCCCCATTGTGACTTGGGTCACTGTGAAATCTGCTGGAGACAGATCTTCTTTCTCTTTGGTGGGATCGGGGTAAGCTATTTCCAGGACTCTCTCACCTGCAGCGCTCTTTGAGAAGCGTGTAACCGGCTTGTGCTTCTTTGCTCCTTTAGCTGGAATAACCGAAAAGTCCATCGGAGCGATGGGGACTTTCCTCTTTGGCTGGCTCAGCTGCTGAGAGATCCAAGCTGGTCCTATTGAAGAAGGACCAGAGACAGAGGGGGAGGCAACAACAGTAGAAGAGGGGAAGAACGTGGAGACACGCGGCGGTGGCATTGAAAGAATAGCCGCGGAGGTGTCCACGGGAGGAAGGGAAACCGGGGCTGCAGAAGACATAGGAAGGGAAGGGAGCCCGGAAAGGAGAGAAGAAATGGAAGGAGACAAATCAGCAAGAGAGGAGAAGATGGATGAAGAAGCAGGGGAAAGGGTAGAAGAAGGGGGAGAGGACACAACCAAAGGAGTGGTTGCTGACACCTGGGGAAGGAGAGGAAGAGAAGAAGAAGGGACAGAAGGAACCTCTGTAGTCGTAGCAACGCCGACATCCTGAGTGGATGGGCCTTCGGGAACGTCCTCCATGAACTCCTCTTCCAAAGTTATGACTTGTTCAGGCTCCGAGGGAAGAGGACTTTCAGGGGCTTCCTCCTGACTGGTGCTTGATTCACCTACTGCACCCTTGCCTTTTAGCTGCTTCTTTGATCTTGGAGGCGCATTACCCAAAGGAGAAGTTATAAAATCTACGCCGAGGTAGATCAATCCATTCATACGGCACCAGAGCTCCGTTCTCCGCATGGTTTCTTTGACCCTCTCCTCAATTGTCTGAGGAGCCTTGCTTCTATCAATGGCCAGGAAGGGCCAATTGTCCCCATCTGTGTTATTATACACCTTGTCTACTTCATCTTCCGAAGTTTGGAAGCCTTTGGGGACGATGGCCACTCCATACTGAATAATTTCTGCCAATGCTAAGCGGGAGTGATCCTGTCTCCTGAGTGCCACCTCATGGATGACGTCAATGTAAATGTCCTCAATTTGAGGGACATGGATAGGATCAAGCTTAGCCCTTGGCAAGCAGCCTCTTGGGTCGAATGTAGGCCTTGCTGGGAAATCATGCTTTAGATTGAGCAATTCTAGCTCGGCAAACATCTCCTTTGCCTTGTGATAGCTGGAACAAGTGTATCGGCCTACTGTGAGGGGGAAAGGAGTTCCACCCTTCTTTCTCTTCTGGCACTTCTCATGATATGTGACCAGCTGCCTTGACAATTCCAATAGAACCAGCTTTGGTCCAGCATACCTTGGCAACCTAGTGGGCTCGCCCAAGAAGTTAACCGCCCTCAGATAGGTGAATGTGGGAAATTGGGTGAACAAGGCCCCCCACTTTTCCACAGCAGAAACAGTATTCTTAATTGTGCGGCCATGAGTCAACTTTGGTCGCAGCATGCATATAATATGGTAGAAGAAAGCATCATTGATTTTTGAAAAGTGTTGGATGCTATTCTCCAGCTTTAGCTCTGGGTAGTATTCATATATCTTGGCCTGAGGCCAAGTTCCACTTCGGTGCAGCCCTGGATAGTCCCTTTCAGACGCTGCAGCATACACTACGTAGGAGTTCATATGAAACACTCCTGTTGTGGCAAACTGTTGTAGCTGCTCAGAAATGGCACTGCTTATTATTTCCCCCCAGCAGAAGCGCTGATCGGGCAAATTTTTGTTCATCGTCTCCAGGTACCGCAGCATCCATTTATGGAAGTAGTGGGCGTCTGAAAGCCCGAAGACTCTGCTCAGGAAAGTGATGGTGTCACTGAGTTCTTCGGAGAAGTCACTTCGGTGGATAGTCTGGGGCCACCGGGTCACTACCTTCTTATTTTTGAGGTAGACTTCATTCATTAATTGCATGCATAGGTCCTCATTGTCCTCCCAGGTCTTGACACATTCTTCTTGGGTAACGGCCACGAAGCTTCGGTGATGAGGGATGCCAAGAATCTTTTCAAAATGGCGAGTGGTGAGGTCAATGACCACTTCTCCCTTACTATTTTCGACACACCTGGTGTCCTTGTTGTAAGATTGGGCAACCACCATTATGAACTCATTATTAATAGCGCTGACTGGAATCCCACCGGCGAAATGTAGAGCACTACCCATCAATTTATCCATCCAAGGGCTTCTTGTTACTTTCTGAGTTCTCACCCAGAATTCGTCCATGTCAATGTGGCCCAGTTCAGAATCTCTGACATCCATATTGCATTCCGCCTGAGATTCGGGCATTCTAACTCTTTGGTACTTATACTTCATTTCTTCCTCTGTTAGCTTAGCTTTTCCTCTTGGTTTGGCGGGCCTCTTGCTTGAGGTAGACATGTGTTCTTCAAGGCTTATCTGATGATCTCGAATATATATCGAAAATTTGTGGCGAGTGGGTCCACAGAGCAATGACGGCGACAGGGCAGAGCTGACAAATCCAGAGTGATCACGTGCTTGTCAAAATGGAATGAAAATGACAGGGCGGGCACTGTTATATATAACAAAACTTTGTCATAAATGCGCCACCCACTATTTGAAAAGGCGCGCGAAAACGACTGTCGACAGAGGAAAGCATGTGCCCTTTGGCGCATGGAAGTAACTGACAACAGGAGAATGGGTGCGACTTTGGCACATCAGACGAGTTGTCGACATGAATTTATGTGCGCCCTTGGGCGCACCAAAACGTGGTGTAACAAGGAAAATACATGCGCCTTTTGGCGCATGGAAAAGAGGCGCGACAAATGATATGTCAACATCGAGGCGCATGCGCCTCGACGCACGCAAATAAGGCTTAACATGCTTTGGCGCACCGAAAGACGTGTTGACATGGGAAACCATGCGCCAAAGGCTTTTTAAAGGGGCGCACCAAAATGTGGTGTTACAGTGCAAATCCATGCGCCCAGCCAAAAAGGCTCAAAAAGACTAAGTTCGAAAGCTAGATTTCCCGAGAAGGAATTTTAAATCGTTTCGAACGCGAGGGATCCCTATCGAGGGATCAAGACAAAAATTTTCGGTATGGTTATCGGTAAAATTGCCCTTGTCAATTTTACGGGATAACATGTTGAAGTAGTGTAGCTCATACAACTATATAACCCCTATTTTATCAAGCATTCGTTTTATGTTATTATCATAAATGGAATTCCATGTATTATCCTTTTTGTCTTTCTTATGCACCAAGTATTTATCTTTCACTCCATCCAATCCATGTGCACTTTGATTGAAATCATATATTTTTCATAATCATATTTAGTTCTACCATTTTTCCACCTCTATGACTTCCTCAGGGTATTACATATCAAAGTTTAGTTATGTTGACAAGGTTATTCAACAAGTTTTGGAATAACCCACAGAAGTAAGGAAACACCTGGGAAGATAAAGAAATAACCACCGAAGACACCAAAAGAAGTGTCTTTTGGCTTATTTTGTAAGAATATATATTTATTGTACTTAATTACAAATGAATATGTGTGTGTACATATGAGAGAGAATATGTGTATAGTAATGCGATAGAAGGAATAGATAGTAGCATATGATATATATGAAGAGTGTTTGAGACTAATGTAAACTATTTTGAGATATGAATAAAGATTGAATGATTGTAACATTTTTTAGTTCATATTACATTCTTTCTGTTCATCTACTTGAATTTACTTTATTCTGTTTATATTTCCCTTACACATCCTTAACAAAAGGGTGAACTACTTAACCCTCATGCTATTGTTGAGGCTTAAGGTCAACATTTTGGTGTTGAGCCCAGGTTCCTTTTGTTAAGTGGATGTCTGAAAAAATTTCACCACCATGATATTGGAAACCATCATTAACAAAAATTGAGGATTGGTGGGAAAATCATATTGATATATTTGTTAAAGAAGAAGCAAAAAGACTCAAAGAATCTTACAAAGGAATTGAAGCCGAAGTATTTGGAGAATACGAGAAGAATTTTGGTCTCAATTTCCACACCTATTATGGCTTTGTATTTTAGCACATGCAAAAATGAATAGAGTAGTCACATTTACATTTAAGGGAACTATTTGAGTGGACTCAAGAAAAGTTACAAACACTTAGAGATCTTGACGAACCTTGGATGAGAGCAATAGACTATTGGTTTGAAACTACTTTAGATTCATACATTATTACTTGGGTGATCCAGGGTTGGACCAGTTTTTGATAACAAGAAAGCAGAAGTTCTAAGGGAAGCCAGAGGAAGATTCCTTAACAAGTTCCTTTCTTAATCAAATTTTACTAGTTGAAAAAGGATTAATTAGAAGCGTCAGAAAATTTCCTTTAGGGGATAGTGTACATGGTGTACATGAAGGGGGGTGATCCAAGAGACGTAACTGGTCAAATTTTATGGGGTGATGGTTGGGACAAAAGAAATATGATGACATGAAGAAAAAGAAAAAGAAAACAAATTACATAATTGATAAAAAGAAGGATTAGGTGGATTAGGTGAATTATTAACTAAATAAGAAGTAATAATGATGAGGAGATCAGAAGAGAGGGCTAGAATAGCGGTAGAGAAGAAGGAGTTAGAGAAAAAGGACAGAAAAACAAATATTAGTAAGGGAAGAAAGGATTAAGAAGTTAAATGAAAGAAAAGAAAAATTAAACAAAGTTTAACAAGTAGAAAAGAAAGATAAACCCACTTCAAGTGGAGGCCAACAATTGGCTACCTTGAAAATGGAGGCAGACACTCAGAGTCTTGCTATCATTCCCGCACAAGGTGGATACCAACAAGTTTTGGTTACACCACGGATCCCTATGGCACAATATCCATTAGATAATCCAATACAACACTCATTATCAAGGCAAGCTAGGTTAATGAAATATTTACAAGAATTAGTAAGTAGATTAGAACTAGATCTTGAGCAAGTATTAGGAAAAACAAATGGGAAAAAGAAAAAGAAGAAGCCCCATTATTGATTAAAGAAAAAGGTGAAGAGGAAGAATAAATAATTAGAGAGGAAGAATTAGCTGAGGAATTCAGGAGAAAAGATAAACATAATAGAAGAAAAGGATGAAGGAAAAAGTAGCTTTGAGAAATAAGATATGGAAGAAGTAGAAAAGAAAAATAAGAAAAGAAGAAGTGATGAAGGATTAGAAGAAAATTATAGGTTAAGAGATGTTAAAGGAAGAAATTATTTGTGGAAGAAGATAATTATGAAAAGTCACCAATAAAAGATGTGTCCCCCAACCATCACACTATCCCAAAGGATATGACCCCCTAGATTGGATGCCATTCCATGTGCACGCTTTACACACCACTTTGAAAAGTACAAGAGGAAGAAAGTTTGATGGATAGGTATAAAAAATTACAAGAAGAGAGTAGAAAAACGAGAAGAGATTGTGAGAGAATTCAGAGAACTATTAGGAGAACTTTATTTTGATATTGAACTTGCAAGAGACAAAGGAAGAAAACAAAGTCTGTAAAAAACATCCTAATAACCCCAGTAAGAAGGTGAAACCTCCAAGGAAACAACCAACCATTCAGAATCAATCAAATCCTCAACTAGTTAGAAGAATGGCTTAGAAGATCAAATTTCTAGTATTTGGAAAGGATACCAAGGATGCAGAAGAACATCTTTTCATCTTAGATTCATACTGGAGAAACAATAATGTGATAAATTCCACAACCAAATTATATGATTTCATTGGAACATTAAGAGAGGATACCTTAAAATGGTACATGAAGACAAATGCCCAAAACAACAAAGACTGGGATGCCATAGAGAAATAATTCAAGAAAATTTCCATTTCCCTGAAGCACCTATGGAGAGTGTTAGAAAAATGAGAGAACTAATTCAGAAAGAGGATGAATCAGTAAAGGAATTCAGTTATAGATTCAAGAATGTCACCAGAAGGTTAGAAGAACCTCTGACAGATAAACAAAGAGTTGAATGGTTCACTTCAGGATTGTTACCTTATCTTAGAGCATCCTTAGATGGGAAAAAATTTTACAAGTCTTTCAGATGCCATAAAGATGGATATAAGGTTAGAAGCACAACCTTGGAGGAGATAAGGAGAAACTTCAATTAAGATAAAGTTGGAAAGAGTGCAACTAGAATTGGAAAAGTTAAAATTGCAACAAGAAATTCAAAGGAAGGAAGATCTTAGAACCAACTCACCACCAAGAACTAACATCAAACCAAAAATTTGGTGCACAATGTGTTGTGTGGAGGGACATAGTAAAATAGATTGTCCATATTTGGAGAAATCCAAAAGAGTTGCAACAATTAGACAACATTCCTCATAGAAAAAGCATCTTCCAGTAACATATCCACAACAAAGAGAACTTGGTGTGGAATTTGTAGACTGTGGGATCAACATACCCAAGATACTTTCCCATTATTAGAAGTATCCCCTCCTACAAAAAAAAACTTATGTATTGTACAACATGTGGTTCCTATAATCATTATCATCATACATGTCCTTCAGTTGATGCTCTTGAAGACTTAAAATATTATAATACTCGAAGGGTTATGACAACTAGATAGAATACAACCCCTCCCCCCCACAACAACCAGTACCTACAATAACAATTCAACAACCCCCACTTGTTCAAGCTCTAACAATTACTACCCTCCACAATATCAGGGATACCAAGGTGGACAACCACACTATGGAGGGGATATCAAGGAAATAACTATAACCCCAACTATCAAGGATATAACGTGGAAGATACAGAGGAGGATATAAAGGAGGATACATAGGTAGATTCAGGGGGGATACAATAATTATCAAGGTAGAGGATATCAAGGATATCAAGGATATCAAGGGTGAGATAATCAAAATAACTCAGGGGTACCGATTCTAGGACAGAAGACCAATGCATTGCTACAAATGTGGAAAAGATGGCCACTTAGCAAGAAACTGTACAAAGCCTGATCCTTGTGGATTCTATCATGAATGTGGACACGATTCTTTTAGTTGTCCTAAGGTTACACAATTTTATAGAAATGGAGGAACTAAAACAGAAGCATTAGGAAGAGATGCTCAAAATAATGTCCAACATCTCACTAGAATACCATGGGATGAGGATGAAGAAGTAGAACAAGAAAAGAAAAATAAAGAAAAAACATCTAGTTCTAAAGAGCAAACTAGAAAAAAGAAGAAAAAGGATGAAGCTAAAGAGAACTAATTTAAAAGAAAAACCCACAAGAAAGAAGGTATTGATCAAGAAGAACCAAAGTATAGAGCCATTGTTACAACAAGGAGTGATGTCAAGAAAGAACCCACACCTGGAAAAAATAAAATTATCCGGTTACCTATAAAATAAGATTCCTCCAAGTGAGGATTGGGATTCAAAAGAGTTCAGACCAAAACTCCATGATAAATAAGTGGAAAGAAGTAAGGTAGTTACAAAGAAAGCCCAATCTCATGAAGATACAAAAAAAAATTGCTTCATGGAAGATGAGATCACTGTACTTAAGGAAATAACCAGGCTCACCATTAAACTTGGCTTAGTGGATAAGTTAAAACAATTCAGAAAATACTAAAACAAAGAAGAGAAGAGTTTCCATGTCCAACATGGATTGAGACTGGTCACAACAAGAAAAAGAGAAATGTCTTCAGAACACAAAGAACATGGCGCAAGTCCACCATATACTTGGATGTTGAAATATTTGATACTACAATTACAAGGATACTTTTGGATCTAGGAGCAGATGTTAATATCATGTCAAAAACTACTTGGGAGAAACTTGGTAGGCCCCATTTAGAACCTATAAGATACCATATTGGTCTGGAAGATGGATCAAAGAAAACCCCTATAGGAGTACTGAAGAATGTAGAAGTTAATTTCATGGGGATTAAGAAGATTTTCAACTTCAAAGTTATAGAAAATGTAGCCACCAAGCCCACATATAACACCATTTTGGCCTTAGAATGGTTTATTGATTGTAGTGGTACACTAAATTTAGAAGAAGAAGAAGTCACCTTAGAATCAGATGGCATTCAGGTTCATGTACCTTTACAAGAAGGAATGAGTGCCTCCTGGTTAGAAGAAGTTTGACATGACAATCGAGGATGAAGATTTTGATGATATTCAGGGCATATACACTTTGAATTGGTTAACCAATATGGATAAAGATTTTGAACCAAACTCTGATGGGGAAATTTCAGTTAAAAGTAAATCTACAAATGAGAGCTCAGATAATGTAGTAGAAGCATGGGTACATGGTTTCCTAGAATCTAGAGTAAGAAAATTACACTATGCAAGAAGATTACCATCCCACATAATTACCTTGGATGACGATGACTTTGAATCTGGATGAACAAGGAAACATTTTTTTTTCCCATCACAAGATATTTGAAGACGAAGATGGGTACTACTATACTATAGAAGAACATGATGAAAATCAATCAAAGAGTGTATATATTAAGTCACAGAGCATCCCACCATACTTTACCAAAATATTCAGGGTTTGGAGACCTAGAAGGGTATCTAGAGAAAATGGTAAGAATATTTCCTAATGAGACAACTTGTATGGAAGAATTGGATGAAACTCTCACAATAAATGCTGCAAGATGGTGGGAAAATCATAAAACAAATATATCTCATTGGAATTCCCTAGTCACACTATTAAAGATAAGATACCTAGAAAGTGAAGGATACTATGCAACCATACCAGAATATACATGAGAAGGAGATCCACAAAAGCACATTCAGATATGTGAAAGACATTAATAGATATGCAGAGAAAATTCTCCCTTGGTATGGACTCAATTATTTGTATGGACACTAAGACCCTTACCTAGATCCTGGTATATGCACCAAGAAATAAGGAAAGAAACAAGAAACTGAGATCAAGTAGTAAAGATTTCTTGCCACACCTTCAACTTCTGGGATGCGGATCTCAATACACTTCGAACACTACAAAAGATAAGAACATTCTTATTTTTAAATCCAAAAGAGATCGTGCATGGATTCATTTTAAAAAAAAACTCCACAAGAAGAACAATAAACATCAACAAGGACAGCCAATAAAAATCAAAGAAATGACACACTGTTTTACAATAGAGAAACAAGAAAGAGAGGAAAAACCTTGAAGAATTTGAAATATAAAAATAGTAGAAGGAGAAAGGGAAGTACTAGAAACTAAGATAGAAGAAGAAAATTATTTCTATCAACCTCAAAAATTAAGGAATGAAAACATTGGAATAAATGGAGAAGAGAAATTTGAAAATAGGAGATTATTGGTCGAAGAAGTAGCCAAGGTAGTAGAATTACTTTAGGAATTTCACGAAATATTTCCTAAAGATTTCAAGGAATTGTGGAACAAAAGAAGAAGTGGGAATAATGAAATATCCATATCAAAGAGGGTGTCAAACCTCTCAAGAAAATACCCTATAGATTGAACCCCAACTTGAAAGTTCAAGGTAAAAACTGAAATAAATAAAATGTTGAATGTAAGGATTATAAAACTAGTTGAAGATTCCAACTGGATAAGCCTTATGGTAGTCCAAAATAAGAAAAAGAGTGAAATTAGAATTTGTGTGGACTATAAAGAAACTAAATAAAGCATGTGTGCATGACCCATTCCCTACTCCAATTCACAGAAGAGGTTTTAGAAAATGTAGCAGGGAGAGAGGTTTATTCATTCACTGATGGGTTTTCTGGCTACCATCAGGTCCAAATTGCTCCTGAAGATCAACCCAAGACCACATTTGTCTACCAATGGGGATCATTCATGTACACAGTGATGCCATTTGGACTAAAAAATGCACCCGTCGTATTTAAGCAAAATCATGATAAATGCCTTCAAATATTTTATTCATGACTTCCTAGAGGTTTACTTGGATGATTGGATAGTCTATGGATTATTGAAAAATCACATACAAGTTCTCAGACTCATGTTCCAAAGATGTAGAGCACTACAAATATCACTGAATTTGAAGAAATGTATCTTTTTGACCCCATTTGGCACATTATTGGGCCACATTATTTACAAATAAGGGGCTATTGATAGACCCAGTTAAAACATCGACAATTGTCACAATACCACCTCCAAAAACACAAAAAGAAGGTAAGGATAATTTTGGGATATACTAGATATCATAGAAAATTCATAAGAAACTATGTAGAAATCAGTGCCCCCCCTAGAAGAACTTCTCAAGAAAATGACTAAAAAACAGATAGAATGGTCTAAAGCATGTGCTTATGATTTTAATATTCTTAAAGAAAAAATCCTACGTGCACCCATCTTAATCTTTCCAGATTGGAAATTCCCCTTTCATGTGCATGTAGATGCATCAAGGATCGGTATTGTGGTAGTACTAGCACAACCAAGAGGAAAAGATGGATCATTCCAATAGCACTTTTCAAGCTGCAAATTAGCTAAGGCTGAGAAAAATTATTCTACAACTGAAAGAGAAGCACTAAGCATGGTGTATGCCTTACAAAAATTTAGACATTATTTATTGGATACACCATTTGTATTCTATAAAGATCATGAACCTTTGAAGTATCTATTGAATAGGCCAATTTTGCAAGGAAGGATATGCTAGTGGTTGATGTTATTACAAGAATTTGACTTTACCATCTCAGTTAAACAAGGTAAATTGAACAATGGTCCATACTATTTATCCAAAATCAAACAAGAGAAGATGCAGGACCTATAGATGATGATTTTCTAGGTGCCCATTTATTCAAGGTTGAGGCCATTCCTAAAGAGTTTGATGACATAGCCAAATTACTAACTACTGGAGAATTTCCCTATAGAATACACCAAACAACAAAAGAAAAACTTATTAAGCAGGGCCTTTCCCTTCACTTTGATTCAAGGAAAATTATACAAGAAAGGACATGATGAAATCCTTAGAAGAGTAGTCCTAAAACATGAAAGAAAGAATATTCTCATAGAATCCCATGAAGGCATAACATGAGGCCAGAATGGAGGTGAAGTTACAACAAGAAAAATCATAATGATAGGTTATGGTGGCCCACACTATTAAAATATGCACATAAACATGCTACATATTTTGATATATGTCAGTGGGTTGGAAAACCAAATGCCAGAGATGAAATTCCTCTAAGACTAGTATTAGCTTTAGCCCCATTTGAAAAATGGGCCATAGATTTTATTGGACCCATCGAATCAGCCAAAAAACACCTCTCATAGCCAGATTTATAATAACATAGGGACATAATATACCTTACAATATGGGCAAAGGCCACCCCTACAAAATATTACACTGCAAGAACAACGACCAAATTTATCTATGAGAACATTATAACAAGATTTGGATGCACCCTAAGCATAAAAAGTGATCAAGGAATTTTTTTTGTTAATGCTACTATCAAAGAACTACCTGAACATTTTATGATCAATCATAATATAAGTACACCATACTACCCTCAAGAAAATGGGATAGTTGAGGTATTTAACAAGGTATTGGAAAAAGTACTCATAAAAATATTTTCACTTCAAAAATCAGATTGGGACTTGAAGATACTAGCAACATTATGGGCATACCACACAACATATAAAAGGTTGACAAAATATTCTCCTTTCCAACTTGTATATGAACTAGAAGCCATGATACCCATGGAATTTATACTTTCAAGTCTTAGGGTGGCAATATATTTTAGGTTAAATGAAGATCCCTCAGTACATGAAAGGCTCATTGGATTAGAGAAATTAGATGAAAAAATATTCATAGCTGCATATAATCAAACTCAAGAAAAAATAAGGTAGAAAGCATGACATGATAGACACATCAAGCACAAGGAGTTTGACATTGGGTACTAAATTTTATTATATGATAGTAAATGGAAAAATCTTGGAAGACTTAAACTTCATTGGTTAGGTCCTTACATCATCAAGTAATATTATCATCTAGAGACACCAAAATTAAAACACTACAATATAAATAACTACCTGAATATGTCAATGGAGCATGGCTAAAGAAGTATCATACATTATACTAAAAATTTAATGCAAAAAAAATATGTCCTGTTTGAAAACTAGTAATTCATTGGATAGGACGAGGGGGGTGAAAACCTACAAGGGCACCATTTCTCTATCAATAACAAGTAAGAAATGAAAGAAGAAGGCTATAAGAAGTAAGGACATCAAGCATGGAAAAAGGAGATAAATCAAATAAAGAGACAAATACTCAAAGAAAGGACAAGTAAAAGAACTACCCACACAACAAAAGAAAACTTCGATGAAGGGATACCCATGCAACTAAATAAAAAATGGAGGAAGGTAGACACGTGTGATATAATATAAATCTATAGAGGAAGGTAGACCCGCACAACAAAGCAAAAAGCCACAAAAGGAAGGAATATCCAAGTAATCTAAGTAAAGTCACGGAGGTAACAAAATACCCATGGAACCAAATAAAACCTACCCAATAATGAATAAAGACTGCAGAACATAAGAAAAATGGGAAAGAACTAAAATACATTGAAGGAAGTTACAAAATAAGGATAGAGAACCATGGGATATAGGATCACTTCTAAAACCTGTGAAACAAAGAATTTATTTCCCCACCTTAAAACTAATAAATATAGTAGGTAAACAACATAAAGGTATAAAATCATAAGCTCACAAAGGCACAATACATAAAATCAAACATAGTAAAGTAAAATAAGAAAAACATGAAATCAAGAAGGGTAAGAGAGCTAGGGCATACACAATAGAACAACAAATAGAAGAAGATGTCGACTCCCATCATTTTTTCATAGGAAGATCTCCCACATCCTAAATTCCAGAAACATTCCATGAAATTAACTAAGCATGACCTAATGGGATAATTTTCACACATAAGTGTGACATCCAGAAATACATACACTACAACATCATAGAATATGATCATACACGCTTAGAAGTTGATAGAAAATTATTGCTTCAAACAAACTCAACTACAAAAGAATTGGAATATAAGAACACTTCAAAATTCATATCTGAGTTTAATTTGTATGCATAGATCTGAATCCCATATTTTATTAGTGCAGATAATGCAGTAAGGGTTATTCTTAGTTGATTACACAATAAAATTCTATATCTAGATCAGCCATACCAAATCAACACACAAGTATTAGAAAGATTTATAGGATTGTTGGCGATAGGTCACTCAACATTAACAAATAAGAAGATGCCAATGAAAACTAAAACACGGCTGATGGATGTAACCATGTTGAAAAAAGGAGTAAGGATTAACAACATAAAAAATCATGCTCTCAGGTATGCTGCTAAAGCCATTTGTTTAAAAATTTACCATACAAACTGAGAAGATGGTGCCCATGGACCTATTGCACAAATTTCCCTAGATATGATAACTTCCCATTCAGAATATAATCTATATGAAGTATTAGACATTGAGTTCCATAAGAATACTAGGAATATTAAGGAGGGGAAACATACATTTTTCTATAGTTCAATTTTGGTATGTCTTGCAATGTGCTTCACTAATACCCTCTCAGCCAAAACAGAACCAGTCTAGTGGCGGAAAAATAAACCAATTACAGAATAAATTATATAATATATGAGCACAATGGATAAAATACAACAAATCACATGTTTGATAGGTTGGACAACGAATTTATGAAAGCTAGTGGCAAATCAATCAAGGGTTTCAGAGAAAGTAGTGGAAAGATATGAAAATGAAGTGATATTTACTACAAACATAGACTATAATTTCATAAGGCTCTTCATCCCATGAATTAAATACATAGCCTCAATGCCTTATAAAGCATTAGATTATTTTGTGGCCACAACAATAGAATCAATAGGAAACCTTCTTTTGGATCCTATAAAATAAGTACCCCTAAATATTAACGAAGTCATTGAAGAAACATGGGAAGAATTTAGGAACAAATATCTAAAAGAACATGGCCAAGGGGAAAAAAGTAGAATAGGGAAAAAAACATATAAATGGAGAACAAAGAAATAAAATCTACACCACAATTAGCCATTAAATGCCAAAAGACAATGGCCACAAATAAAATGATAAAAAAATCAGAAATCAGTGAAGAAGAAGAAGAAGATTCAAAGCTAGAGAATATACAAATATCATATTCAAAGGAAGAAGAAACCCCCTTTATCTCCACTCTCACCCCTAGCCATAACACAAGAAGAATCAGGGACATAATTCACTAAAGATGTAGAATCCTGGGAGGAATTACAACTATCCACAATTTCCTACAAGTATTACAAGACATGCTTAACCCCTGGAAGCATTTTAGAAGTCACCCAATAGTACGAAGTAGGCATAGGTACAGAACATGTGGCCATAGCAAAGGCCATAATTCATTATTGAAATATATTTGCATTAGTAATAGGAGATACATTCCATGTCCTCCCACATTAATTACTTAAGGAAATACAAGTCCAAGTAGACATGGACCAAGAGACCATTTTAGAATCTTTGGGGAAAAAAAATAGACACTTGAAACAAAAGAAGAAGAAAACCATCAAATATAGAAATTACATTTAGGAGATAGAAGAACTGATGAGAATAACTCAAAAAATACAAGGAAGAAAAAGAGGAAGAAAGTAAAAATAAAGAAGAATACAAGAAGAAACTGGAACAAAAGATGCAAAGGGAGGATGTGGAGAAACAAAAAAAAATCACAAGAGAATAAAGAAAAAGAAGAAAAAATAAGGAGAATGGAAACATAGAACAAGAAGAAGGAGAAAGAATAGGCAGATAAGAAGAAGAAACAAGAACATGAAGAGAAGAACAAAAAGGGAAAAGAAAATAAAATGAAGAAAGAAGAGGAACAAAGACAACTGAAGGAAGAGGAAGAAAGAAGAAATGAAGAAGAGAAAAAGAAAAAGAAATAGGAAGAGAAAAATAAAGAAGAAGAGAATAACCAATAGGAAGATAAGAAGAAGAATGAGAGAGAAAAGAGAAAGAAGAGAGACAGAAAGAGGAAGATAAAAAGAAAAAGGAAGAAGAAGAAAGAAAAAGAGAGGAAAAAAATAAGAAGAAGGAAGCAAAAGAAAGGAGAGGAAGATGAAAAGAAGAATGATGAATAAGAAAATAAGAAGGAAGCATATAGGCAAAGGGAAGAAGAAAAAAAGCAATAGAAAGAAAAGAAGGCTAGGTGGAGGAAAAACCTAAAATCACAGCTATAGGAACAAGTGAAGTATCCCGCAATTTACTGTCAAATATTTCTTTGCGGGATTCCTTACCAAGAATTAAACAATTCCTGCAATAAAGTAGAAAATAACAATCCATACAGCTATAAAAATGGGTAGTGGAGAAAACTCAAGAAGGATATACAGTGCATTTACATAAGCTCTCACTATCCAAAAGTCTACATGTAGCCAAATACTAGAACAAAGTGCAAAACAATACTAGATGAAAAGATTCCTAGATATGGAAGAGGAAATGAATAGAATATTATCATCTATCAAATTAGCCAAACCAAAACTCCAAATTATTGTTATCCTTCCAGTGGAGAAAACATATGAACTAGAAATATAGACGATTTTGGTTGATCAAGCCGCACTCCAGGAAAATAAAAGGAAGCAAATTAAAGAATAAGCAATTCAAGAATATAGCGAAAGAATTATATAACCTCAATTTCTAGAAAATAAAATGAGGTGGAAAGATATGCAAACATCCCTTGCCAAGCTAGAAACAAAATTCAATCATGCAATAGCATATTATTCCTATGTCATGGGTTGGATAGGTTTGACTCAAGAAGATAGGGTGGAGCTAGATAAAATGGAACAACAACTCATTAAGAATTCCATCAAATATGATATTACTATAGACAATGATGGATTGCAATGGAGATAGCTTGCTAAACTCACAGAACAATTTAAGACCAAACAACAACAATGAGCAAAGAAGATAACAGATATGTAAGAATACATCTCTGCAATGGACAAATCCCTAGTACGCATGCAATAAGAATCGACGGCTACAAAACAAAGGTTCAACCAATTTCACATAAATCATCCTACTACAAATATTTTGTGGTTATCTCAAGAAAACATGCTTCTTCAAGTATGGAATCAGGAAATAAAACCACATCTAGATCAATGGTATATGTTTTAAAAGAATATTATCCTTATGTATGCAAAATACATTCTGCAAGCCACCACATAAGAAAGCAACATAGGACAATTTTTTTGGGGATCTAGCATATCCTGTAAATCTAGTTGGGTAAGTCGAGAGAGAGAGAGAGAGAGAGAGAGAGAGAGAGAGAGAGAGAGAGAGAGAGAGAGAGATAATGCTTCCTTACTCCATACGTCTAAGTTTCTTGTAAGTTAATGCCCCTATTTTCCAAAGAATGGCTATGTGGATAAAGTAAAAACATACTTCAAAATTTTCACAAGAAGACAGGGTTCTTGATTTTTTGGTTATCTTAAGGATGAGACAATATTTGAATTCTGGGGATGATGTTGACATGGTTCTTCATCATATTTTGGAATAACCCACAAAATTAAGGACACACCTAGGAAGATAAGTAAATAGACATTAAAGAATGAAGATATTTTCAAAATACAGAGGAAACCACCGAACATAGGACAAAGTTACGGAATTCTATCTAGAGCCTCTGAATGAAGAAGGTCAGGAACAGAATACGGCGTGAGATGACATATTCATGACAAAAATAAGTTTCTTTTGGCCTATTTTGTAAGAATGGATATTTATTGTACTTAATTATAAATAGATATGTAGTGTATAATGAGAAGAATATGTATATGTAAAGATAAGGAAAGATAGTAGCATATGAGACATATATAAAGAGTGTGCATGAGACTAATGTAATTTATACTGAGATGTGAATAAAGATGGTCAGTTAATGTAAAACTTGTAACTTGTTTAGTTATATTACCTTATTTTTATTCATCTACTTGAATTTACTTTTCTTTGTTCATATTTCCCTTACACATCCTTAACAAAAGGGTGAACTTTGTAAACCTCACACTATTTTTGAGGCTTAAGGTCAACAAGTTGTATGGGGATACTATGTTTCTTTTCTCTCTAGCTAAAATTCATTGTTTTCTTGTCTTTCTTTTTGGAGGGTTTGAAAGAACTAGTTCCTACCTCAATTGCTTGCAATTACTCCTCTTATTCTATGTATATTTCTTCCTCTCCACTCAAAAAGTCCTTGATAATAGCATCACATGAGTCTTTTCCTAACATTGACTCTATAGAATTGCTTGAACTAGTGTCATAAGAAGTACTTGATTCATGCACAACCCTATTTGTTCGCACCTCTTCTCATTGATTCTTTGTTATGAACTTAGCTTGAAACCTACCTTGGTTTACTATGGGGTGGTTGATGGCCCCAAATATCTTCATCCTCTTAGAATAACTTCACCTCCACATTAATGGTGTCCAAGGGGTTTTGTTTTTCTTACTAAGGTAGGGCTATCTTCCACCCTTTCTCCACTATTGATAATGCATGTGCTACCTCTCATTAATCCAACATTTTACTATTTTCCACACTCATTCACCTAGAAAAACTGTAATTATTCTCTAATGGTGGATGATTTTTTGGTCATGAGTTTTTTGAATCATGTTTTCCTCTTCTTTTTCCTATTTATCACCTAAATCTCTCGATTTTAATAGCAAGGTAATTTCTAAATGAATTTCCTCCACTTTTAATAGCCTTCCAAATGTATAATCAATGTTATATTTACTTATTTTACATTATCTAAAATTTACTTCTCTGTCAACTGTAAGTAATGCCAAGTTGTTGACAACTATTTACCACTTCTTGATCCCTCTTTATTTGGAAACCCCCTTATATGTGTGTAATGTTACTCCCATAGTCCTATGTTATTTTTTCCTTCGCGCCTCAAGTTATATTAGGTGGCTTAGGTTATTTTTCCATTTCATTATTCCTTGTGCACTTCATCCTCCTCACTCACTTCTCTTGTCCGCATAACTCCTTGTAAAAAACCATTCCAAGTTCTAGTATTCTTATTTGCATGCACCACATTATCCATTCATTTAGGTTCATCATTCCTTGAAAGTTCCATTTCACTTCTCCCCCTCCTTTACACAAATAAATTTATTATTTCCTTTTTCCATATTTTGGAAGAATATTTTTTCATATTTTTCGTGCATTTTAATTCCTTAACCCAATCAATTATGAGACATATTTTCCTGCTAGCACATTTGCAATTGTGATGCACTAATTTTAGAAAAACTTGAGATGGTCGTAACTTTTGATCCAGGTGTCCATTTGATTCCATCTTTTTAAACCACTTGTTTTGATGAGATGAATGCACTAGTCAATCCACCCTACCAGTTGGAGCCATTTTCGGCACATTTTCGGGCCTAAAATCTACCATCTAGGGGCCAAAAATTAGGATTTATGTTGTAATTCAGTTTTTTCCTAATTTAGGGAATTAGTTAATTTTATTCTCTTGCATGCATAGTAGGTTAAAAAGCGGGAAATTCCTCTAATTTAGGCATGTAGAATATGCATGGAAATTTTCATTCCCATACGAATAAGCATGTGAACTTACTAAGAATAACACGTTCTTGTAAACTACTAAAAATAGTAAATTTCACCACCTAGAGTAGATTTAGTCAAAGTTAGTTAGATTTTTATTAGCAACTTGAGTTGGGAATTGTTTTAATATTTATGAAGCATTGTAGTCCATATTTGAATAATGAAGAAGAATATTTATTCTCTTTTAAGTTCAAGATTTGTAGAGTAATGAGTATGTGTTAAGTCTGGCTACATTAAATTGTTTTATCAACATTGTCTACTTGTCTCCAACTTTAAGTTCATATTTTCCACCAAATTCCCCCTAACAAAACTTCACGTGGTCCTCCATGTGTTTTTTTATCTTGCACCTAATATAATTGTTGTTATGATGTACATAAAATTTGGAGTGAAAATTTTAAACCAAAAAAACATGAAATAAATACACAAGTATCATGCACCTATTAATTCAAAGAATAAATTACCATAAAAAAATTAATTTAGTGGCATGCGCCTTATTTTTTACAAACATAACTTTAGTGATTGTATGGTTTTATGCTACTACCATTAAATTATCCTGACATAAGTTTTCCAATTAGGTCCTTCAACCTGCATACCGCACTGGGAAAGATTTCATCTATTTCACATGGACCTAACCAATGTGTATTAAGTTTTCCCAGGTGCTGCAAGTATTTTGAGTCATATAGAAACACTTTTATGCCCACAAGGAATGCCTTAGTTTTTATATTTCTATCATGTCAAGCCTTTTGTATTTCCTTCTTGGTGTCTTAGCTCCATCGTGCATGTACTCTTTGTTCACCTAGTCATTGCAACTTCATTAAGATCTCAGTGAGTGAAGAATCATCATCCAAATTTGTAATGCACATTATTCATAATGAAAAAAATCATAAAATCAATAGGTAGTATAACTTACATGCCAAAAACAAGTTGAAATAGTGTTTCCTTATTCAAATGCTTGTAAGTGGTTCTGTATGCCCATAGTACAATTGAAACTTTGTCATCCCAATCTTTGCACCCAACATCACACACTTTTATTAGAGTATTGCTTGGTATTTTTTTTAATGCTTCAACCATTCCATTATGCCATGTGTGATAAGGAGTGGTTTTATGGTTTTCCATCATAGATTATTACAAAAGGATCCATACCGTGTCATTTAGAAAATGTGTTCCTCTATCACTTGTAAGGCTTAGGGAACATCCATAGTGACTTAATATGTTTTCCAAAAGGAATATGACAATCATTGCTACTGTACAATTGTTTATCTATTTTTCCTTTTTCTATCTTGTTAAATAATCAGTTTTCATAATAATATATCATGCACTTTGTCTCCATGCCAATGGATTTATAGGTCCAACAAAATCAATTACCCATTTCAAAAATGGTTCTTGAGATATCGTCGGTCTTAACAAAATTTCATCGTGCTTACCTAGTTTTCTAACCTTTTAACAATGGACACATGCTTTTACATACTCTTTATTATCCAAAAAATATTTTACCACCATAATCTTATTTTGAGAACCTTCCGCTCTATAGCCTCTCTTGAGTAATGTCCACTGATAATACCCTTATGTGATTCACGTAGAATAGCTTATTGTTTGCGATCCATTATGGAACATCTTAGGGTTTCATTACACCCTGTTTTTCATATTTCTCACTTTATTAGTTGATATGATGTAAATTTAATGAAAATATATGTATTTTGTTCAGTAGTCTAGTTTTCTAGCATAATCCCATTTCAAAAAAATTATATTATATCTTCTAGTTCAACTAGGTTACTCTTTATTTGAATAATTTTCCCATCTTTCCGGCCATATTCAATTGATTTTACTTTATCCCCTATATTTATGCATAGTAAATGATCAGAACCTGTATTATTTATTCCTAATTTAACAATAACTAAAAATTGTAACTCTTGAAATCAAATTATCTAGTGACATATCCTCCCATGTATAACTACCTTGTTGACCAAGTGTTTCAATGTAATATGATTTATGTAGGATACAAATGGAGTAACTATAAAATAGTGATGAATTTTGTGTAGCACTTACACCATTGAAAATCCCTCATGCTGTAGTGTCTAATTTTACTCTACGTGCATAAATTTTCTAGTTGAAAAATAGATGAAATGATCCAAGTTACGTTGTTCTGGTTGTGCCAAGATTGATCAAAGGCTAAGAGTAGTAGTGATAACACCAAAATAAGGTATAAATGTTCCTAAATCTAGATGATGTAGATGCAAGAAGCACAAGGGTTGGATTTTCAAGTATGCACTCAGTTCAGATACAAAGAAACAGAATAACATGAAACATGAAAAAGGATGAAACTTTCATATCAAATAGGAGGTATTTGAATGAAATAAGTAAACCAAAATTATGGGTTTGACTATTTCATATTGAGATGTGACTATTTCCCTTCATTCTATGGGTTTGAGAAAACCCACGGGACATTAAAATTTGGTAACCCCATAGAATGCCAAACTAGTGATCTATGGCTTTGAACTTAGCTAATTCTTTGATTCCTCTGCAGATAAAAAATTATACAGTACCTCGTTTGTCTTCAATTTTCATTGATTTACTTCTTTATTGCTACAAGTTCCTTGCATTACCAAAACTTCATCAATTTCCTTCTAAGTCCCTGAGATATTCTCTCCTTTCTCCATGGGTTAGGAGAATCTGCGGAACACTAAATTTTTGCATTCCATAATCGATTGAAGTAGGCTCCCGTGGATTTTCTAGAATATGAAAATGGTTAAGTCCTT
Source organism: Taxus chinensis (assembly GCA_019776745.2). Lineage (NCBI taxonomy): Eukaryota > Viridiplantae > Streptophyta > Pinopsida > Cupressales > Taxaceae > Taxus > Taxus chinensis. Next base: position 645,428,967 of record CM034147.1, on the reverse strand, counting down.
TAGATGGGTTGTTCATAATTACATGGATTGTAATTTTGGATAAAATTTTGGAAACTTTCAGGGGACATCTATCTATTAGATGATGAAGACCAACTACCTTGAAGCATCCATTGGGCATGGAGTCAAGATTACCCTTGAAGAAACTGATCTCATTTGAAAACATGTCTCTTGAATTCATGAGAACTTACCGTTTGAATAAAGTGGATATGTGGAGATCTGAAGGATGTATATTGAAATTACTCCAATTATCTAATTTTTTTTCCTAAAACTTTCTCTAAGATGACCTGCGCATGACTACAAGTGCCCCAAAACTTATGTATAAAAAATAAGATCATACATGCCCCAATTGAAACATGAAGAGAGTAAAAAAAAATTATTACAAATGAAAGGTTCATAAATATAAGGAAAAAGGAATTCAACCTGTGGTCAACATAACAAGAGGATGATACCTTCAACAACACAACATCAGTATTTACAAGATGCAATAGAACAACTTAATGGGAATGTTTAAGATAAATCCATTGACTTGGATTTGTAATACCTCTCCATTAATACTAGACAATTAGATGCTTTGCAAGAAGTGATATTATATGGCCCAATCCAAAGTGCATCAAACTTGGAATGCCACCCTAGTTTAGCTCTATATGAGTCCCATTTAAGGACCAAATCTCATGCTTTTAAAATTTATGGCTTAGCCATCTTTTAAAACCATTTCTTGGTTGATATTTGGTGCCTTTGTAACCTTTACAAAGCATATTTCCTTGTTTCTATGAGTTTAATCAATTCATCCATTATTATTTCTCTTTGATTTGCACCTTCAAATTCCAATTTCTAAGCTAGCTCTAATGAAGGTAGATCTAGTGATAATGGGGGTATAGCTTAAACTATTTTTTGGAATTAAATCTAATGATAGAGTAACTATTAAAATAAATAACGTAGAAATGCTAAAATATAGTATGACACATGTAAAATAGCATGTAAAGTATGAAACCCTAAGAAAGGAGGAAAGATAAGAATACTTAACTAATTTTTGAGTGCAAAGAAATTGATCTAGGTAGGTGTGACTAATTAGAAAACTACAAACAAGTTTTTCGCTGGTCACTAAAAAATATGAAGTGCAAGAATAGAGTCGGACATGGGCACTCAGTACAGGATAGAGGTGTCTGGGAACTGGTGACTAAATTTGGGCACTAGTGACTATGCAAGAGCTCAAGATCTACTTTCTTATGTGTCGCAAGGGTTTCTTTTTTGTTCCCTGTTGATCACCTGATATTTACACTATGATCATCGAGGATACCTGCAACCAAAAAAAGATAATTTCACCTACAAATACCCATAAACCACATCAAACATAAAAATTAAAAATGTAGAATGGGGAGTTAGACTGACCTCGACGATCACCCCAAGATTGAAATTATGACCGAGCACTACATTACATCTTAGAATCATGTAGTTCTGGTACGTGTGTGTAAGAATGATGTCCTAAGATTCCCTTGTCTAAGTTGAACTTGATAGTGGATTATATCTAGAATGTAGAAATGTATAGCATATGTGGGTGGAATAGAATAGAATTTCCCTTCATATTCTTTGTATGCAAAAGTATGCATCCCTTTTCCCTTGAATGGATGATACATGCATGCCTTTAGAGTGCTTTAGTGCATTTGAAATGCAAACTTAGATGATGATAGTAATTCTTAGAGTTTGGTCCCTAATTTTGAACAAATAACTATGTAATTATATGATTCCCTTGTTTAATATTTATAATTGACAACTGGAATGTTGACCCATAAGTGAAAAAGATGCCCAAAGATAAAAGAGACCCAATAAGAGCGAGTAAGGTAAGAAAGGATCAAGGGCACTGTATGATGGAAAAGTGACAAGTGAGCATGGGAATCTACAAGTAACTCTTCCTCACACCCAACCTCCCGAGGTCGTGCCGAGACAGCCGGTGGGGATGGAATATACGTGGGGTATGGAGAAAGCTAGTTAGGCAATCTTATGTCTTCGACATGCACACTAATGGAATCTATGAATCTAAGGCAAAGAAGGCCCTCCTAACCTGAACTCGGTGTGATAGATCAAGTTGGCGAGGATGACTGCTCGAAGGCTCCAATCAATATCGAGCTTTGGCATGATCCGGTCTATAGGTTGTGGGATACGGGGAAAATGACCTGGAATTGTTTCGTGTATATCTCCAGATAGGGTCATAGGGTGGATGATGGATATAGTGGACTCTACGGGTGATTCTTTGGTCTAGTCCAGAAATCCTTAGCTTCGTTAGCTGCTATGTCTAACAAGGATAACTGTGCGATAATGGTTGGTGGAAGTGGAGTGGATCTAAATACTAATGTGCGTAAGCCAGCGTCAACGTCGGATTGACCTGTGGACTCGTTGGGTTGTGGGATTTTTGGATCACAACCATAGATTCATGGTTGTTGTGGACCTTCTATGGTCATACGAGGAATCAATCTCTAATCCCTAGTATCCAGTAGTCGTATGCCTTTTTGGCCTCTATATTTAGAACTACAAGTTGTGCAATCTTTTCAGAGTACCTTACAGGTGTTCTGGCAACCTGAATTCTTAAGCCGGTGTCTATGTCAGTGAGAATGTCTCCTGTGTCTGGATGTGGGACCAAAGGGTCACAACCGAACGTTTGCTCTCTTTCAAGCCCTTCTACAGTCATGCGGATATTTATCTAGGGTAATCTGTAGTTTGGCTGGTTTGACCAAAATGTGTGTGCTTGGTCGTCTTCAATGTTTAACCCTCTTAACTGTGAACTGATCTGTTGTAAGTCTGTTGTTGTTTGGAAGACTTGGATTCTAAGATTCTGATCTATATCAGTTATTGCCGTAACAAGATTGGGTTGAGGCACGATTGGCTCGAATACGTATTCTCTGGGCTCTCTAGGTCCCGTGATTGTCATGCAAAAAGGAAATGATATAAATCTAACTAATGATAGAATAAATTAACTACGCAAGATATATCTATGTATATTCCTAAATCTGATATTTATTGATAAACTATTGAACAGAATTTAAAAGAGCAATTATCTAATATATCTAGAAATTGACAACTAAACTAATGACGAAATTAAAACAAACAAAGTAGCCGAGTATAGCTACTTGCCTGTGTAGTTGTAAATCTATTCTAAATAACCAGATAACTGATCTAATCTATTTGAAAGACTCTCGATCCTACCTCAGAAGTGAGGAGTGAATCATAGTTTCTCAGAAACTATCAATCCCCATAGCTTCCCTGCCAATATCGAAAGTGAGATTAACTGAAATGAAATGATTGACTACTCTATTTGATATGTTTTAACTAGAACTTTGAAAGCTTGAACCTAGATTTTGCAGAACAGTGGCGAATCCGGTTGTGTATGGCTTTGTCCCCTCAGTGTGATCTCCTCATTCCTTCGTGCTCACGTGAATCCGGAAAAGTGTGTGATGTTAGCATCAACAGAAGTTGGTATTGAAATAATGGCAGCTTAGGATGCAGACTGAATACAATGTGAGTAGGAGAGGGATAGCGCAAGAGAACAAAGCTTGGCTTATGTAATTCCTAGCGGGATTTATTGCGAGTCATGCAACACAAAACATCCAGAACCTGAAACTATTCTTTTTGACGAACAAAACCTGTAACTTTAATGGCTTCCTACTGAAAATTAAACTGTCCTACTCCAATGGATTGCATGAAACAGTAACAACACTAGCACAAGAAGATTATGTGGCTTCCTAACAGCAAGATAACACTAACTATGCATGCAATAAATAAAACTATGAATCCTAGGCAAAATTGAAAGACTAAGCTACTGCAATGAGAAATTGAGAGGCAAATTTGAGGGTTCGCCATTTGCTTGAGCACAAGCCAGCTATTTATAGAATTCCCATTTACCCAAAGGTGAAAACCAATTTGATCTCTTAAACCATAAACAATGCAAAAACACTATTCCAGGGAACCAGAATCATAAATACAAGCAAAGGCAGGTTAAAGAAAGCTGGTGAACATTGATTTTTACGTGAGTCGCGATAAAAGGAACATTCTGGAAAAATGCGTGCAAGGACCGCCGCCCTGAGCAGGGTGGTTACAGGATCACCACCTTTTTGTCACTGAAGACCAAAAGCGGTTTCGTCAGCTGAAACCGAAAAGCAGAGGAAAAGAGAAGGAAAAAGCAAAGCACACAGGGGCTAAGCGGGGCATGCGGGATGTTAACACATACTTGGAGAGCTTTTCCGGATCCCGAACACCTTGCAAGGAGACCTGTATCATCATTGGGGCACGTGTAACGTTGTTCTGGTGGTGTAGTACCCTATAATTTTGGGTACGTGCATATTTCCCCCTCGGAGAAGTGTTTTAGCCATGAAGAGGTGTAAAACGGTGGGTCCGAGTATGGCGGTCCCGAAATGGGAAGTAAGAAATTATACCTGACACGCCTGTGTGTCGAAACGACGCCATCCAAAATCCCCACTACCTGCAAAATGAAAAGAGGACTCAAGTGCAGATAGACAAAATAAATCAAAAAATAAATACTAAAATAATACAAAATGAGGACGTACCATTTGTGTGGGGATAAGAACTTACCTCCGTCGGTGCTCCAAACCTGCGAAAAGGGGCATTCAAAACAAGTTAGGATGATATATATGTAAAAGTGGGCCCATTTTCCTATTCATTTGCGCGTGTCGATTTGATTGATTTTGAGCTCTGGGACCCATGGTGACAGTTTTTGACGAGAGTATAGTCAAAACGTTCAGGATGAGATTGTGATCATGCCTCCACGAGCGGAACACCGACCTGCGAGATCACAGGTTAGTTTTTCTCGATTTACCGTTTTTGTCCCCAAAATGTTAAAATGGTGAAATCTTTGTCATGGGGGGATTATTTTTGAAAATGTCAGTTTTAATAGGGTCACTTCGGGGGGGCGCCTAATGGGTAGGATTTTCTTTTGGTCAAAACAGTCGTGTTTTTGCGTTTTTAGGCATTTTTTTAGGGCACGTGACCCGCATGGAAATTCGGGACACGACCGCCACCCTGAGCAGGGTGGCAGTTACACGACCACCGCCCTGATAAGGGTGGTAGTTACAAGACCGCCGCCTTTAAGGCGGCGATTACAGAACTGTTGCCCTGCTCAGGGTGGCGGTCCTTCACAGAATGCATAAACAATACTTATTTGAATTCATTTTTGCATTTCTAGCATTCTTACCTGTTTTCATGATTTTTCTAATGTCATTTGAATACTAACTTACTCCTTTTTGTGTGTTTTTGGGTGTATGCAGGTGAAGGAGGAATATATCCGATGGAGCTGAGAGAGAGAGTGTGTGATTGGCTTCCAGCAGTATTGGATGCCCTTTCTCAGGATGAGCAGGACACTCTCCAGAGGGCCAGTATATTGTGCATATCACAGGTCCCGCATGTTGCACCTTCTAGTCACATACTTTGTGACTTGTTTTCATATTGGGATGCTGATCGGAACACTTTTTAGATTTCCAGGAGTCAGGGGTGAGTGGACCATCACTTTGGAGGATGTTTACCACATCTTGGGGGTCCTGATCATTGGGAGATAGCTCACACTTGAGACAGTAGGGTCACAGGCTCAGATAGCACAGTGGGCTTCATATATGGGAGACGCAGTTATCTCCACTAGTTCGAAGAAGGGGGTGAGGGTCTTGATCTATTCCTAGCCTGCCTATCCCCTTGATTCATCAGGCCATTATGGGGATCCTTGCCTCGAGATTGATCGGGGACAAGGGAGGAGACACCTTACTCTATTGTTGGTCCCCCATTATTGCACAGATTGAGGGAAATGGCTGGATTTACACCTGGGGGGTGACATTCTTAGGACCACATATCATGATTTGTACCGAGTGGTTCATTTATAGGGGCAGTCATTGAGCCATCCGACATTGGTTATGAGCTGGGTCTACGAGCATTTCATCCCTTATGGGAGAGGTGTAAAGGTGGCAGATCCTAAAGCTGTGAGGGAAGCTAGATGGACAGACATGTCGGTGCTCAGAGCACCTCACCAGCCAGTCACCTCCTTGACCACTGATGACATGGAGGCCACACCCTATCAGGCCATGGTAGGGTTATGGGGCGAGGGGGCTCTTACTTTGATCTCTTGCTCCACCACAAGGTAGCTTGTGGACAAGATGGGGAGCGTGGAGATACATCCTTTTGGTTGAGTGCCTCAGCATTTTGGCCTACCTTATGTGGGCATGCTTCCCCCAGTGGTGCCAGTATACAGATCAGTTTGGGAGGCAAGGGGAGGTACTAGAGGCTGGGGTTGAACCGTTATTACTCCTGGTGTCCCCATTGTAGCTAGGAGGGTAGTACACACTCGAGGGAGAGCCAGTGCCCCTCGAGCACCCTTACTTTAGATTACCTTTGGTCCTGCCCACAGCAACGATGACCCCATTGACATAGACTCTGAGTCTGAGGAGTTCACAGGGGGAGATACGAAGGAGGAGACTGAGGCTGAGGTCAGTGAGTCGGGTGGAGAGGAGGACAACAATCCTGAGTGGCATGACACTCAAGATATCTTACTGGTGAAGAGGGAGGAGCAGAGTGCGAAGAGGGTGATGCTAGCTTCAGAGGAGCCACTTTCTCAGGGCTTGGGTGGAGAGGATGAGTCTGTAGCGGGATGCTATGTCACTCCAACCATGAGAGGAGTACACCAGTTAGCGGCAGCATCTGTGGTAGGTGTTGACCCTAGGGATCCCTCTTGGAGGCCTGGAGATCCAAGTGAGTTATCATCCTTCTCTTTAATGGTTTTTTAGGATTTCCTTAGTTGTTATCTCTCCTTTTGTTTACTTTTTTTTCTATCTTTTGAGTATTTCTATTTCATTTTTCTCCTTTGCTTGCAGAGACTAATGATGAGTGGCGAGACCTGATTCACCGAGTATGCATTGACACCCTGATGATCCCCATGGAGAAGACCCATGCGGAGCTATCCGTGGATGTAGGGGAGCCTTCAGTAGCTGGTAGGCATACTGACATTTTTACCTCTATCTGGTATGTGGCTAGGATGGTGTCTACCCTCCGTACCGAGTTGGCAGGATACATGACAGCAGAGCACCTAATGAGGAGTCACTCTCATGGTGAGGCCACAGCTGCTCCTTAGGATTGTGAGCCTTCTGTGAACTCAAAGTGCCGACGTAGCCGGAGTCCTAGACGTGGATGTGAACCTTTAGAGGGATCTCAAAGGGGTTGAGAGGCCGCCTGGCTCTCGTAGATTGTTTGTATGATGTATTTTGTATTTCTTGGAATCTTTGAGCGTTTTGACCATGCTTAGCGCATGATGGCATTATACAGGAAACTTGATTTTATATATATATATATTCTTTTTGGATCAGACCCTTGGTATCTATGTTCTTGTGATTTTTTTCCGCATGTAAACTATAATGTTGTTTTTATATGTTTTTCAGAATGTATGCAATAGAGGAAAAATGATACAAATGCCTTCTTTCTTTTTGTATTTTGTGATGTTGATGTATGATAATGTAGACACAATGTGATCTCAAACTGTAGTTTCTATAAGCAATTTTTCAGTACTTCATACTTGTTTTGACAAAGTGTGACGATAAACCGGTATGATGAGCAGATGAACTTTCCCCACTCCTAACTCCACGCAACTAGTAAGATGCGAGGGCTCATCACAGAGAGATAGAAAAGGCACAAGCTATGAAATTTTTTGAATAGTAGTGATGAGTGATAGAAAAATATTTGATGAAACCAAATTAGGACACTACAAACCTACTCTACTCAAGTGACTTTATAGTTTAGAATGCTACTTGCTTTGCGGTTTATCTAGACTTATATCCGTAGATGGCCACATGGTAGAAAAAATATGGTTTTCAGGGTTTTGAGCTCTCTTGGAATTTTGGAGATCTGATTCATTTGTTTTTGACTCAAGATTTCAAAGGTTCATTTGATTTTTTTGCTTATGACCTTCAACATTTATTTGTCACGAGGACCCCCTATACCTTGCCCCATGCTACCAGTAAGAAGCATGGGCTTATCATCATGGACAAGGTACAGGTGAGTAAGGGCATTCCCATCCTTTCCCAACCCTACGTCACTAGTAAGAGATGCAAGCTCATCACCGAAGGTTGGTAGGGCAAGGAAATGTGTAAAAATAAAATTTTTTGTTTGATCTATATTTGACTTGTTTATTTGAGCAAAATGTCAATATGTTCTTATTTCCAAAGAGATATGCGTACGAGATAGATGTGACACTATGAAGCTTCTAGAATAGACCATAGGTAAAACACCTATCCTAGGAAGAAACCAAAAGTGAGAACAAGCATGCAGACCTTGGTATGGTTACCATTAAGACTTTGTCATATCTAGCTTTAAATGGATGAAATGATTTTGAAGCAGGTGATGATGTTTATAAAATGGAGAAGTATGATTTGGAAAGCTAATGCCAATACCATCAGAAGTTTGTAATGAATTGCTTGGAGAATAAGTTCCTTGATCACAAAATGTACGAAAAAAGCAAACAAAATGAACCTAACTACATGAAGATACAATGTAGATATAATTATACAGATAGTGTTGGTTGCTTATGCATAGAATCGTTTAAGGTGTAGGGAATTGACTGTTTCACCAAATTCCTCACCTTCCAGTGTACATAAGAGATATGCACCATTTCCATAGTATTTTGTGACTCTGTATGGGCCCAACCATTTGGGCCATAATTTCCTTCCTTTCACCGGTCTTTTTATCAATCCGGTTGTCTAGTCTTAGAACTAGATCTCCTTCATATATATCTCATTCATAGACATTTTTGTTATACTGCTAGCACATCTAGTCAGCATAGACTCTATGCTGCTATTCAGCATCTAACCTGGCCTCATCTAGGCTTTCTAGTTGGGAGATACGTGCTTCTCTATAAGCATCTTCATCCAGAATCCCTTGTAATGAGATGCAGAGACTGGGTATTTCAACCTCAAGTGGGAGAACTGCTTCTGCTCTGAATACCAAGGAGAAAGGAGTTTGCTCCTGTTGGTGTTCTTATTGAGGTTTGGTGGGCCCACAAGGCCGGGTATAACTTTAAATGCCAATTTCTTTTTGTTTTCTTTCACCGTTTTAAGGAGAATAGCTTTCAATGTTTTGTTTGTTGCTTCAGCCTGTCCATTAGCTTGAGGGTAATACAAGGAGGCTGTATGATGGATTATTTTAAATTTATTACATAATTCATGAACCTCATCATTCTTAAAATAAGTCTCATTATCTGTGATAATGATTTGTGGGACACCGTACCTATAAATGATTTAGTTCAAAATGAACTTGGCGATCACGGAACCTGGTACAGTGGTGAGAGGCATAGCCTCTACCCATTTGGTAAAATACTCGGTGGCTATGATTATGAAGTTATGGCCATCTGTAGATGAGGGAGATAATTTCCCTATCAAATCTAGGCCCCACGTAGAAAAGGGCCATGGAGTAGCGATTGGTTGCAGAGCTTGTGCCGGCATGTGAATCTTGTGGGAAAATTCTTGGCATTTATGACACCTACGTACAAACTCTACTGTGTCGTGTTCTAGAGTGGGCCAGAAATAGCCCATCCGGTGTATTTTGTGAGTGGTGGCATGACCACTGAAGTGGCCTCCACATATTCCACTGTGAGATTCGTGGAGAATCTTCTTGGATTCTTCTGTGTCAACACACCTTAGAAGCATTCCATCAAAAGCCTTACGGTAGAGCACTTGTTCTATAACAACATATTTTGTTACGATAATGCGTAACCACCTTCTTTGTTGCAGTGTAGCACCTTCTGGATATGTTTGGTCCATGATATAATTAATAATATCAGTATACCAAGGACATTCAGAGATGGGAGGTCTAGTTTCAACGTAATATATGCATTCATCGGGAAAGTCTAGATCTACTAGATCGCCTCCGTCTAATGGGTTATCAGCTAACCAATCCACAATGATTTGTCCCTTAACAGACTTCTGATTGACAAAATTTAATTCAAATTCACCCATTAAGGTTATAAAGCATCCAGCCTTTTTAGACAAGGACCCTTGCGTGAGGAAAGTTTGTAAATGGTATGTTTTTACAATGACCCTTGTTTCTTGGTTTAGCATGTAATGTCTTAAGCATTTGGTTGCGAAGACTATGGCAAGGCACTCTCATTCTACTTGCGTATAGCATGTTTCATAGTTGAGCAACGTTCAGCTAATAAAATAGATCGCGCATTCTCTCTTGTCATCGACTTCTTGAGCCAGCATGCAGGCTAGCGAGACATTGGTAGCCCACAAATATAAGATTAAAGGGTGGTCTGGCTTAGGAGGCATTAGCGTAGGTGGTGACAACAAGAAAAGCTTAACCACTTTGAAAGTGTCATTGCAGTCTTTGGTCCAATTGATACCATAATATTTCTTGAGTAGATTGTTGATTGGGTGAATGGCAAAGCTTAAATCTAGGATGAATCTTCAGATTGCACCGAGTTTCCCAAGAAACGACCTGATTCCAGATTCATCCGATGGTGGGATCATTTCAAGGACAGCCCATATTTTGGCTGGATCTACATCGATCCCTCCTGATGATATAATGTAACCTAGGAGCTTCCCTCCTGTCACACCAAAGACGTATTTTTCTGGGTTTAGTGTGACTCCGTATTCTATCAAACGTGAAAGAATGATACGGAGCACTTCCGGGTGATCACAGTGCTTCCTGGCTTTGGCCAACAAGTCATCTACATAGGATTCCATGATTTTGTGAATAAGATCATGAAATATGTATGTCATTGCCCATTGGTATGTAGTGCCAGCGTTCTTGAGACCGAATGGCATAACATCGTAGCAATAGGTTCCCCAAGGAGTTATAAACGTGGTTTTGGCTTGGTCTTGTTCAGATATTCTGATTTGATTATATCCCGAGAATCCATCCATGAGAGACAAAAGCCCAAATCCAATTGTTGCGTCAATGATGACGTCTATGGATGGTAATGGGAAGTCATCCTTAGGGCACGCCTTGTTAATGTCTCGAAAATCTATGCAAATGTGTATCTTCCCATTCTTTTTTAGAACGGGAATGATATTAGATACCCACTGAGAGTAATCGACTAGTTTGATGAATCCTACTTGGAGGAGTTTCATTACTTCTTCTTTCACCATGAGAGCTACCTTGGGTTTCATTGGTCTCAATTTTTGTTTAATTGGTTTTGCATCTGATTTGGTGACAAGGTTATGTACCGCGATGTGTGGTGTAACCCCTGTCATTTCTTTATAATTAAATGCAAAATCCTTTTGATGTTCTTTGAGGATTCGAGTGTGTATTTCTATTTCTTCTGGAGTTAATGAAGATCCTAGTTTCAAGATCTTTGGTTCTTCCTCCATTTCCGATGTTAATATCAATCGTTTCTTCAATTAAAGAAGTGTTACCTTCTTCAAACTCAAGCGGAGCTGGAGGTAGTTCCAGATCATCTCCATTCTCTACCGTGTATATGTTGAGTTCCTTTTGTGGGGGAAGCTCTATCATGGGATTCCCGAAGTAGGAAGATGAATGTGGGATTAAGGACAAATCTACCACGTGATGGGTGAGATGTAACGCTGCATAGGCATTTAAGTAATCAAGAGTGGCTCTATCACTATCAACGTGATCTAAGATAGTAGAGTTGTTCTCAGCTATGTTCGTTAAGAGAGGATTTGACATTTTCTTTACTAATGGTTCAGTATGAAGGGATACTATGAAACGGGTATCCTCCAACTCACTGTTTGGAGTGAAGCATGACGCTGAGGTTGCTATCGAATCTGCAAGAAGATTTTGTTCTCGCAGGATTGCTTCAATGGATATGAAGTCAAATTCTTTGCTCAAATTTAATACTGTTGTTTTGTAGAGCTGTAAGTGTTCAACTCTGGTCTCATACACCTCAGAGACTTGGTTTGCTACTAATTGTGAGTCTCCTAATACTCTGATGTTGTCAACCCCAAACCTCTTAGCTATGATGAGGCCAAGGAGGAGGGCTTCATACTCAGCACCATTGTTTGTACATTCAAAGTTTAATTTAAAGGTGAATGGTAAGATCTTTCCTTCGGGTGAAATAAAGATCACACCTGCCCCAGCCCCATAACAACATCTAGCTCCATCGAAATGGAGAGTCCAATATTTAGTTGGGAAGATGGACGTTGGGACATTTGCTATGTCAACTTTTTCGAGTTCGGTTACTTCTACCATGCAGAGATCCTCTGCTGGAAGAGAACCAACACCTAGGGTATATCCCATGCCTACATAATCAAATGGTAGGAAAATTGGTAGATCCTATTCTAGCAATTCGACAATATTTTCAGTAGTTCCTAATGATATTGTTTTGACAATGTTAGCCTCATCCTTGAGGGCTGGGATATTCTTGATTAGGCTCATAGTTTCTAGTTCTGTTGTAGGTACCAACTTTTCTTCTGGTTTCGCGTCGGTTGGTTTATTAAGTTGGTTTGTTGGGAGTTCAAACTCAGAGTGAATGCCCAGTCTTTTCTTTAAGTCAGCTAGGTGTATATCGAATGGTTTTAGATCACCTTTGGCTACGAATATCTTTCCTAAGTGCAAGAACCTTACTTCTTGAAATAACGTAGAAGGGATTGCCTTCATACGGTGTATCCACGGTCGGCCAAGGATCATATTATAGTTGGTTTCCAGATCTATAATATAAAACTCAGTCAGGATTGTTTTGGGTCCTAAGGTGACTGGTAGTATTATAGTTCCAATCGAAGTGGCCTTAAGGCTATCATAGCCTCTTAGTGTATTCTAAGTCATGGAAAAATTTGTTTCTCCATACCCTAGCTTTTGAAGGAAAGAGAAGGGGACTATGTTAACTGCTGCCCCATCATCAACCATTGCATGTTTAACGTAATTGTTATAAACCCACACTTGCAAATGTAAGGCTGGATCACCTCTGCGTGCAATCTCAGCGTCTGTTGGCATTTTTTTTATTTCGAATATAAACTCAATATCCCTATCCGGCTGCCCCGGAGGGTGGATATCAAAGTCTATATGGTTTACCTGTGTTTCGGGAGTGGAGTGATGTTAATTAAATGACCTAAACCTAATGCCTCTAAAAGAGTAGCCCTGTGGGCAGGAGAGTTCTTCAGCAAGTCCAAAAAGGAGATGTGAGAGAAGGTTTTTGTTAGGTCATTAATTAAATCATAGGCACCTACGGGTTTTACTAATATTTGTTGGATGTTATCTGTCTCTAGCGACTAACTTGGATTTGGCTGAGAGGAATACTCTCGTGTCCTTGTTACAGCTTCCATGGGTAGTTCAGTGTCTAACTCCACTAAACCGACTATCTTGGGTCATGGCTGACTTCCTAATTGTGGTGCAACTGGTGAGATTTAGTGAAGTCAAGGCTTCATGATCATTGTTTCCTGTCATTACACCCTTGTTCATCCCATTTGGATTTAATTTTTTGTTATTGTGATTTGGGAGTACATCGTTGAAGATCTTGAGGGGTGCATTTTGAGGAGAGACTGCTCCAATGAAAGTATTTGGTGCTAGGTGATGCAGGATCTGCTAAGAACATATCTATGAAAAGTTGTCTTTGTTCTTCTGGTAGACGTTGCATGAATTTATTGTAATCATGGCAAGTTCTAGTGTCATGGCCTTGAATCTTGTGGAAACCACAATACAGTTAGGATTGTAATTCCTAGGTTACTGGTGTGGTGCATATTGTGGTCCAAAACTCTGATCAAACCGTTGACCTATTAGGATTAAAGTTTTTCATTTGTTGTTTTTGGTTTTGGTTCTGGTTTTGATATCCAATTGAGTTTTGGCTTGGACCCTGTGTTTGGATCCGCCTTTATTGTTGTTGTTGTGGATGATTAAAATCCACTGTATTGATTGTTGGGGTAAAATTGTTGTTTCGTTGATTGTTAATCATTGGTGGAGTATTTACAACATTTGCCCTTTTAGCTTGGTCAGTTACTCCATTTGTTATTGCGCCATGATTTTTGTTAAGGATTTTAGGTCCTTGATTGATGTTTGTGGTAGTAGGATAAGTCGTAGTATTCTGGTTGGGGGTGATTAACCTCCCATTTGTTCCATACGTCTTGCGACCGCTATCTATTGTTGCTTGATCTATTCAGAGGGCACTCTCAAGTACTTCATCGTAAGTCCTTAGTGGGAACTTTTGGACTTCTTCCTTCACCTCTCTGCTGAGAGAATGAAGGAATAAATCACATAGTTCCATATGATCCATGTTTGGAGCACTTGTCAAAGAATAAAGGACTGTATGCCATCTTTGGATGAAGTGAGCAACAAATTCATTGTGTTCTTGTTTAATGTGCAAGAATTCCCTGATTCCTGTTCTCAACAGTTTGTTCATGTCAAACGCCTTGATGAACTCTGAAATGAGTTGTTTAAATGAATGGATGGAAGCTTCAGGTATTCTATAATACCAATGAGGGCGATGCCCTCTAAGGTTTTGGGGAATATTTTGGCAACAACCCCATCCCAAGGGAGTAGCTCTCGAATGGCTGTGGCATAGGCCTTGATATGTGATTTCGGGTCTCCCTCCCCTTTGTATTTGGGAAAATCGGGAAGTGGTCTTGGAAGCATGACACTTCGTATGGTGAAGTCTAAGGGATCTTTCAAATATTCTGAATAAGTCCCTATCGCATAGGTTTCGACCATTGATGGCGCCTGCTGAGGGGGTGGAGGTGGAATGGGTTGTTGATATGGCGTAGCGTATGCATTTGCAGGGGTATAAGGAAATCCCTGTGGTTGAGAAAACATGCTGGGAGAGGAGAACATATCTCCTTGTGGTGATTTGGAATACATGTTTAAGTATGGGAGTATTGCCTAGGAATGGATTATTTTGTACTAGACCGAGAGGTATCATATTCTCCACCGGAACGGTGTTAGAAACAGCGGTTCTAGTTGGCGTTTGTTGTGAATACTGAGGAGGCATGCCCAATGTGCCTATTCCTGTGAGGAGGTCTACTTGGCTAGGATGATGTGGAGGATTGGAATTTCCTACCTGCATGAATTGAGAATTTTGACTTGCTTGAGCAAGTTCTAACCCTCTAACTTTTTCTACTAAAGTTGAGATGACTTCATTTGGTGAAGTCATAGTATTTTTCCTTAGTGGAATTTTTGTATATTCTAAGGTTGTATAGGCATGTGGTACCTACTATGAACTGATCGTTGCCCTACCAAGTTTCACCACGGGCATTTCCTATAGGTAGTGGCATGGAGGTGTTTTCTTGAAACGAGACCTCGGGTTGTGTTTGTAAACTTCCTATAGGCGGGTACATACTCTGAGAGCATTGTTCATTCCTGGTATAACGCACTAAATGTTCATCATCTAAAAATGAATATGGATCCGATTGTCTGCTAATTTATGGTCTAAGCAACACCTGAGGAGACGAACCAGATTCTCCTGTGAGCGTCATGTTGTTCGAGCCTGAAGGCTCTGGTTGTGGCGTTTGAGTGAGCTGATCCAACTCCCCTATTTGGAAAGAAGAACTATATCTAGTCCTTTGAGGTGGAGTTTGTGTTGAAAACTGGTTAGTTGAATAGTTGTCACCCCATGCTGAGAGCGAGGGTGATGGCTGTCTATTCAGTTGATCGTAGTATGCTTCAAGACCTAGGAGAGGTCTGCCATATGCATTGAATCCTGACATATTCGGGGGGTATATGAATACCTGTAGAATAATGGGAAAGAGCGAAGGTGGATGAAAGAAGATGAAACACTAAAAGGGAAAAATCGAGAGTGAAGCAACTGTTCCTTTTACGCTAGGTTCACCAATTTTGTTGGTGATGCTGATGTCTAATGAGGTGAAAAAGATGAAAACGTTGTTTGTTCACATTGGTTTCACCAATTTTGTATGATGGAAAAGTGACAAGCGAGCATGGGAATCTACAAGTAACTCTTCCTCACACTTGACCTCCTGAGGTTCGTGCTGAGACAGCCGGTGGGGATGGAATATACGTGGGATGCAGAAACTAGTTAGGCAATCTTATGTCTTCGACACATGCACTAATGGAATCTGTGAATCTAAGGTAAAGAAGGCCCTCCTAACCTGAGTTGGCATGATAGATCGGTCGACGAGGATGACTGCTCTAAGGCTCCAATCAATATCAAGCTCTGGCACAATCCGGTCTATAGGTTGTGGGATACGGGGAAAATAACCTGGAATTGTTTCGTGTATATCTCCAGATAGGGTCATAGGGTAAATGATGGATATAGTGGACTCTATGGGTGATTCTCTGGTCTAGTCCAAAAATCCTTAGCTTCGTCAGCTACTACATCTAACAAGGATAACTATGCGATAATGGTTGGTGGAAGTGGAGTGGATCTAAATACTAATGTGCATAAGCCAGCGTCAACATTGGATTGACCTGTGGACTCGTTGGGTTGTGGGATTTGTGGATCACAACCGTAGATTTGTGGTTGTTGTGGACCTTCTATGGTCATATGTGGAATCAATCCCTAATCCCTAATATCCAATAGTTGTATACCTTTTTGGCCTCTATATTTAGAAGTACAAGTTGTGCAATCTTTTCAGAGTACCTTACAGGTGTTCTGGCAACCTGAATTCTTAAGCTGGTGTCTATGTCAGTGAGAATGTCTCCTGCATCTGGCTGTGGGACCAAAGGGTCACAACCGAATGTTTACTCTCTTTCAAGCCCTTCTACAGTCATGTGGATATTTATCTAGGGTAATATGTAGTTTGGCTGGTTTGACCAAAACGTGTGTGCTTGGTCATCTTCAATGTTTAACCCTCTTAACTGTGAACTAATCTATTGTAAGTCTGTTATTGTTTGGAAGACTTGGATTCTAAGATTCTGATCTATATCAGTTATTTACATAACAAGATTGGGTTGAGGCATGATTGGCTCGAATACGTATTCTCTGGGCTCTCTAGGTCCCGTGATTGTCATGTAAAAAGGAAATGATATAAGTCTAACTAATGACAGAATAAATTAACTACGCAAGATATATCTATGTATATTCCTAAATCTGATATTTTTGATAAACTATTGAACAGAATTTAAAAGAGCAATTATCTAATATATCTAGAAATTGACAACTAAACTAATAACGCAATTAAAACAAAAAAAGTAACCGAGTATAGCTACTTGTCTATGTAGTTTGTAAATCTATTCTAAATAACCAGATAACCGATCTAATCTATTTGAAAGACCCTCGATCCTACCTCAGAAGTGAGGAGTGAATCATAGTTTCTCAGAAACTATCAATCCCCACAACTTCCCCGGCAATATCGAAAGTGAGATTAACTGAAATGAAATGATTTACTATTCTATTTGATATGTTTTAACTAGAACTTTGAAAGCTTGAACCTGGATTTTGCAAAACAGTGGCAAATCCGATGGTGTGTGGCTTTGTCCCCTTAGTGTGATCTCCTCATTCCTTCGTGCTCACGTGAATCCAGAAAAGCATGTGATGTTAGCATCAACAGAAGTTGGTATCGAAATAATGGCAGCTTAGGATGCAGACTGAATACAATGCGAGTAGGAGAGGGATAGCGCAAGAGAACAGAGCTTGGCTTATGCAATTCCTAGTGGGATTTATTGTGAGTCATGCAACATAAAACATCCAGAACCTGAAACTATTCTTTTTGATGAACAAAACCTGCAACTTTAATGGCTTCCTACTAAAAATTAAACTAGTCCTACTCCAATGGATTGCATGAAACAGTAACAACACTAGCACAAGAAGATTATGTGGCTTCCTAACAGCAAGACAACACTAACTATGCATGCAATAAACAAAACTATGAATCCTAGGAAAATTGAAAGACTAAGCTACTGCAATGAGAAATTGAGAGGCAAATTTGAGGGGCCATTTGCTTGAGCACAAGCCAGCTATTTATAGAATCCCATTTACCCAAAGGTGAAAACCAATTTGATCTCTTAAACCATAAACAATGCAAAAACACTATTCCAGGGAACCAGAATCATAAATACAAGAAAAGGCGGTGAAAAAAGTTGGTAAACGTTGAAATTTTACACAAGTCACGTTAAAAGGAACATTCTGGAAAATGCGTGAAGGACCGCCACCCTGAGCAGGGCGGTGGTTATAGGACCACCGCCCTGCCTAGGTGGGGGTCACGAGACTGCCTCCCAGGCAGGGTAGCGGTTTCATCACTGAAGACCGAAAAACAAAGGAAAAGAGGGGGAAGGAAAAATCAAAGCACATAGGGGCTAAGCGAGGCATGCGGGATGTTAACACATACTTGGAGAGCTTTTCCAGATCCCGAACACCTTATGAGGAGACCTGTATCATCATTGGGGAATGTGTAACATTGTTTTAGTGATGTAGTGCCCTATAATTTTTGGTAAGTATAGGCACCCATGAGGGACAAGAGCACCTGGGTGTTGTTGTCTTGGCTGGGAACTGGTGTTTGAAGCCATGAAAGATAAACAAGTAGATTTCTAACTAGGTTATAGGGTGTGTAAGACCAAATATACACAAGATACAATTACAAGAGGTAAAATATAGTTGTTAACCACTAGTTTTCTTGCTTAGGAATCATGTAAATGCTAACATTCTTTTAGGACCTGGAAATGTAGTCAAGTGTGTGATTTTTTTATTAAGGGTAAATGATTTTTAAGGGGACCATGCCTCATAGTACAAAAAAGGCTCAAAATATAGGATATAAAATGAGAACAAAGTGGTTTTTTAATGAGTTGGGGGGCACACCCCAACATCCAAAGCCTAAAAGAGCTAAATATTACAATAGGAAACAAGGCAGGGTCTGGCTGCCTACAAGAATCCTTACAACAGACAAAAAATAGCTATACAAAAACAACAAAACTGCATAAAAATGGCATCGATCCAAAAATCACCAAACAACATAGAATTATTTAAGAAAATCATTAAAAACCTTCTATGCCTCCCTCATAGCCTTATACAAAATGATGGAAGTATGATGGGTAGAGTCTTAGCTACTAGAAACAACAATCTTCTTCGTAAGTATCCCTCCCTTCCAACCCTCTTTTGGAATGCCCCTCACTTCAAAAATTTAATGAAATTGGGTTTGAAAAAAATCTAAGAGTGCTTTATGTAGGGAAAGGTGATTGATCTAATTTTCAACTACCTATTACACCCTCTCCTCCAAGGCACCAATGATTAGTCAAAGCCTCTAATTTTTCCTCAAGCTTAGAGATAGTAGTGGGGTATAGATCCTCCATGTTTCCTTCATTAAAAAGGAAATCGATATTGTCTTCAATTCCTTGATGGTGTCGGCATGCTTCCTTAATTGGTCTCCAATGTCAAATGTGACACGAGGGTCAGACTCAGACTGGCTGATGTCTAGCAATATTTTTACCACTGCAATGTCTTTTCCTTTGGTGTTATTGCAGAACCCTTTTAGTAAGCGGTTGGCTAGAATGGGATCTCTAAAGATAGGCTTATTTGTTCTTACCCTAGGATTTTGGGGATGGGGTGGGGCTAAGGGGTGAGTGGGATTGTTGGCCTAAATGTCCTAAAAATACTGATGAAGAAGGAAGTTGACCCTTTGATGAAGAGGTAGGGCATGAGATGGGCACAGAGAAGTGTGTGATTTTGTGGCTAAATTTTCCCCTACTTTATGTTGTTGATTTAATACTCAATAACATAAATTATATAAGAGATGTGTACCTTGTGAATTTGTATAGTGTAGGTGATAGTGTGGCGAGTGGACAAGTGAATCATAAAATGATTTCAAAGTGAAGCATGGAAACTAGAAAAGGGAAGTGAACTTAGGGGTGAAACAAGTGTGTTGTAACATGTTGTTATAGCTTTTGGTTGTTTTTTTCTGTAAGGATTGGCCTGTAAAAGAAGAGAAAGAAAGTAGTCAAAGTATTTTATATGATAAATCAGATAAAATGTGTATAAGTATGTAAAGATTGTAAAAGTGTGTAAAAGAAAAGTGTGCACCTGATATGTAAAAGATTAAATGATATAAATGTGTCTTGTTTCTTGGAGTTGCTGAATTTAATGTTGAAGGTTAGGTTTTTGGGTGATCTCATGCCAAGAGTGATTTTTTTGGGTGATCTCACGCCAAGTTTTAGTTTTCTAGGTGATCTCACACCATAGTGAGAGTTTTTTAGGTGATATCACACCAAAGAGCAAGTGTTGGGGAGAGAGGTATGGTTTTACTCTCCTTCCATAACTTTTTTTGATAAGCACCACTATATATGGTGCATCTTGATTTGTTCATGTTGTTCATTTTGTACCAATTATTCTGAATTAGTTCTGAATTGTTCCAATAATGTTGATTAAAAGAGATAGAATGCATTTTATAACTAAAGGTATGTTCCTGTAACTGTAGAACTTCTCTGTGAACTACTGAAGAATGTTTTGTACTGAGAAAATGATTGTGTTTTCCCCAGAAAATTAACACCCAAGAGAGGTTAGGAGAGCTTAGGTGCTAGTGTATGGTTTTAGGCACTAGTGTCTATTTTGTGCTTGAGGTCCAAGTATGTTTTTGGACCGTTTTGTGACTACATATTTGTGTTGATTTTATACTTTTATGTGGTGTTGTAGCTTTGAGTTTTTATAGGGGTGATTTTTTCACCCAATATATGCCCCCACTCATTTGGGGTGCATGCAACGATGGTAGGAGGATGTGGCCCAAAGGAGAGGACCTGATGTTGAGTTAAAGTCAATACCTACAGGGGTAGGGAATTTGCATGGTAGAGACTAAGGAACATGAAAACAAAGTTGGATAGAAATATGTATTAGTGCAAGCAAATCATGTAATTAGAAAATAATGTAACAAGAAAGTGTGTAGATAAGATAGACCACAAAAAGTGGGTTTCAAACATGGGACATCACTCACAACGTCACAAGACAATTAGGGATGAAGATGCCAAAAGCATAAAATAAGCATACAACACATAGGTCATATCCTGCAAACAATAACATATAATGGTAAACAAGATCAAGAAAAAAAATTCAGATAACCATGGTGGCCTATAGTCCTGCAAAGCAAAATGTTACACACGAAGCACTCATTATCATGTGATAAAGGTAAATAGGATTCCAAGTCATGTATGTATCAATGGAAATTAATGTTTTAGAAAGTAGAAGTAGTAAATGATGAAACAATAAAACATATAATGTGTGATAGTAATAAATGTAGATGGCCTCAGGAGTCTCAGTGGGACTGGTAAAATGTATAGTGCCAAGAATCATTGTAGCTTCTAAGAACCTATAAGAGTTTTGTATTCACCAAAAAATACCAAGTGAATGTCCATGTGTATATATAGAACGATAATGACATGCTTGTTAGGGTGATAATGTCAAGTGGGATATCTACCACTGTAGTACAACCCATATTATTTTAAAGCTTGTCCATCAAAATTTATTATGATGGTCTTCCATATTTAAGAGTGAAGCAGCTCGACCAATTCACCCACCCATATTGATTTGGGTGATCCCTCTTGGGATTGTCTATCATCAACATTAACATTTGTACATATTGATATTAAGACTGAGATCAGATTGGAAGATTATTCGGTGATCATTGTATTGAATGATAAAGTGAAATAGCTCTGCAATCATTTTGTGAAACCAAGGTGTGAAGTGGAAGTTTTGGGTTAAAGTATTGAGAATTCTTAATGCAAAGAGTACTTTATTACAATGGGGTTTTTCTTTTGGGTTTTCCCACTTAAATATGGTGTTCTCTATCTTCTTTTTTGCCTCTGTTATTTGCTTTCAGCTCTCGTTATTACATTATGTAATCTACACAACATACTCTATAATCTTAGGCATTTATTTTGTGGATCTATAATTTGTTAATTATACATTCTTATAAATCCTAACATGGTATCAGAACTGGTGATTATGCATGTGCAAGATCAATCTGAAAGATTTTAATTATCTAGAGTGAAGAAAATTGAATTCTATTTATGGATCTATGAATCCCTAGTTGCTCTACATTTGTATTCAAACTAATCAAGTCTAAAATTTCAATTCCTGCCCAAATATTTTTTGAAAATATTGTCTAAATGGTTTTTTATATCGTGTTTGAGCAAGTGTATGCTTAGATCTATGTTTCTACATCTATTTAAACTCATTTTCATTTTAAATCCATCATCTGTGAGCTTATTTCAATTTTTCATGCCGTTTATAGCCATTAGGGATATTTTTGTTTGTGGATCCAAAAGGATATCCTTAGATCTAGTTAGTTCGGAACATTTAAATCCACCCTAACTTTATAATTATTTTTTTTTCTAGATCTACTTTTGTGAATCCCAATCGAATCATTGATTTCCAAATGGCTTCGATGTATCATTTTTTAATAGATCTTTTCATTTTTGTGAAACCCGAGTCAATCAGATGGCTCCATCTTGCTTCACACTGTCATTTTTATTGTTTATCTTATTATGAGTCACAAAATGTGAGTCAATAAGGGTTTTACATGTGTCTTCGTGTTTTCAAACTTGGGTTAAAATTTCCTCTGTCATTTGCAAAATCTGATCCAATAAGAAATCTCTAAGTCACTTTATACTTCATGTTGTCATGATTTTATTATCATGTTTATGTATTTGTAAAATATGGACCAATAGGATTAATCCATATTTCACATTTTCAGTCCTTTTTTTTTTCTAATTTTGTGAAATACGGACTAATGGGATTGCTCCGTATTTCGCATTATCAATATTGTTTTAGTTGTTACTATCTCAGTGAAATTCAATCCAATATGATTGCTCCAAGTAGCTTCATATTTCAAAGTGCTAGTATTTTTATAGCTTACTTCTGACATATGTGAAGTTTGAGCCAATAAAATTTCTCCAAGTATCTTTGCATTTCACAATTGTCATTTTCCTCTAAGTGTGGCAGTGGGTTATCCTATTAGATTTTTCCACCTGTTCACATTTGTCAGTCTTTTTATTTGTGGTATTGGTTATCTAATATGAAGTAGCCACATTTTTGCATTTGTCATTATTTTTCAAACTTGCGAAGAGCAAGCCATTTAAAAGGATCCACATGTGTCCAAGTTTTTCCTTAGTCTTTTTGGAAGAACTGCGAAGTGCATACCAATTAAATTTTGACGCATATATTAATTTTTTGTTTTATCAGTCTTCACGGGTGTTAGAATATGTCTTTCAAGGTGTCAGTCTTTGTTTTGGCTTAGCCACTAAGATTGTGACACTTGTCTTTAGATTTCAAACCCAAACTTTATTTTAAATTTTAGCTTATTCTAGGGACTTTAAATCTACTAAAGCAATCTATTTAAATTTTGGTGGAAATTTTCCAAGTGTCTTTAATTAGTCACTAGATCATTGACAAGTGGCATTGTTTGACTAAGAATTTTTCAGTATTTGTCAGTTGTGACCCAATTGAACATGTCCACGTTCCTTTGTATTTTTTTTGTATTGTGTCAGAGTGTGAAAAAAAGACCCAATTAGTCAATGACAAGTGTATATAGTTTTGTTGTCTGATTTTATATTAATTATATTCTGACTTATTAGCTACACTGCAAAGTTTGAGCTAATAGAAAAGTGACACATGTTTTAGTTGTTTACTAGTGTCAATTTTTTGTGTCACTGTTTTATAACCCCGTTGCAGACCTAAAAATAAATTGATTTTAATTTTTAAATACTTCACGTCCATTAGAGGATCTTCCATTTTTTTAAGATATCTTTAAGCTCTTAGTTAATTAAAAATTCTATAGCTTGACTCCATCTAAGCTCTGTTAAATCGATCTTAATCTTGATCAAAGCAAGTTATTTTTTGATCATTTTTAAGTTGTTTGCATTCGTATTACTAATAAGAAGATTGGTAGCTTATGTTCTGTCTCTATTTAGCTCTCCTTATTCATTTTTTTAGTTGTCTTTATCTTCATTGCCATCTGAGCATTAAAAAATGTCTAGTTCTGTTATTTTTTTGTTGAATAAGTCTCAACTGTTAAATGGAATGAATTATATCATTTGGAGAGTTTGTTTAAAATCTTGTAATTGGTGTGGAGACTGGACCCACTGGAAGTTAAGAAAGCCCTAAAAATATTATCTCATTATCCCAAAGTCACATAAATCTTTGTTCATCCTTTTGTAAAGCATAAAATATGAATTTTTAATACATATAGGTCATATAGACTCGCATGTTGATGCCTGGAAGCAATTAGAGACTATGCATGAAGGAAGTCACATGTATAAGATAATTAAGCTAGTTTTAGAGTTGTTTACAACTCCCATGAAGGGGGATGAGAAAATATTTAATTATTTAACTAAAATTAAAAACATTAAAGCTCAATTAGTCACTTTTCCTAACCCTTTAATTCCTAGGCACATCGGTATATCACCTAGTCTAAAATGGGTGCTCACCCAAGGTGCGCAAAGGCACCAGGCCTCTCTGCTATGTGATATTTTTCAAGAATGTCATCATAAATGGCATGATAATGGGTAATGGCATATGCATACATCTTATAACAAAGATAAAGAAATTGAATCTATACACAGAGGACCCAAGATATGGCCATGAATATAAGAAAGAACCCATAAGATTAAGAAATGTCCCACAAACATAATAAAGAACATAGATGTTGAAATCCATCCACATAGATATTCAAAACAACATCATTATATTAATTCATCAAAATTATAGTAGCCAAATACATCAAGAAACCCATAAGTGGACCAGATACATCAACAAAGTTTCATTATTATCCTACAATGGCTCCATTACAAAAGTTACAGTAGTGATCACACACGTCACTCTTATCTCTCTCTCCTACATTCATTATTTTCTTTTTACCCTACTCTCATTCTCTCTTGTGCACACATCACTCTCTCACACACACACACATTTTCCTCCTCTCCCCTCCTCTTGTTATCATGTAAATCAATACATATTAAGGGGTTCTTAGGAATCCTCTCTCCACCACTTATCCATCATTCAGGTACAAACTGCATGCCAAATGTCATCTTACCCCACCATACTCAAGTATCCCCAGCATGCAATTGCTAGCTAATCCATAACTAACTCCACTTTATAGCCCTTAATCTTGTCATGATAATCATATGCTAGAATATTCTTTCCTTGGGTTGTAAGTCTTCATGCTTCAACCTTATCCTCAAATAAGCATGGCCACATCTCCACATGTCCCCTATCGCAACCCTGACCATGGTCCAAAATATGGCTAAGTCTTGGGCATGTTCTACCTTGGCATGAACCTTCGTGTTCTTCCTAAAGCTACTTCTGTGTTAGCCTTTATGCCTTACTGGCGCATGACAAAACCCTCCACACCTTAGGTGAAAATCCTTCTTAGGGGCTCAACATTACCCCACACTAGTTTGATTGCCAACCATGGAAATCTTTCTCACTTTTCCAAATAAAACTCTAACAACCCAAAACTAGCTAAGGAAAAAATGTTGTGTGGTTTAACCACTATGTGATTAACTAGAGTAGCTTAGGGAACTCCAAATCTATCTCATCCTTTAACTTCTTCCATGCTTCCAATTTTTCTAAGGCTTTCCCCTATGCCTCTCCTACCATCCTGGGTACTTGGTATGGTGTGATTTCTTAAACCTTCCCCTTGAGCTCATTTATGACCACCACTAGCTCTGTGCAGACACCCTCAAACTTTTCCATATGTTCTGTGATAGATTCCTAGAGTTCACCAATGTGAAAGTCCATTTTTTTGTGCTTGGTATTATTTTTTTCCTTTTACATTGTGGTGTCAATAATAAATTGGGAATGCTTAGTCTTGTTTATGGGGACCTTTTCCTACAAGGCCTTAAGCACGGCCTCTTCATCTACTACCCGCGCATCAAAAATGAGCTCGCACTTTTGGAAACTATTGAATCCCTTATCTGCCAAAATATTTTCCTCCTTGAGTTGGGTGAGAAAATCCACCAACTCAGTGATCCAGGCCTCCACAGAAAAAAAAATTTCCTTCTCCTTACCAAGCTCCTTAGCCGTAGCTCCCATGCCAGCTTTGATGTTAACCAGTAACATCCCCACCAAGTCTTCTAAATACTCCATTTCATCACCATACTCTATCCTAGCTTATCGCACCAGTACTAGAAATTATTCTAGGACCTTCTTGACCAAGGTTCCATCTCAATCATATGCTTCCTTAGTCTGTGCATGCTCGCCCTTCAACCCATTGTGCAACTACTCTATCTCCTTTTCTTTTTCCTTCTTATCTGTGACCAAAGGCTGAATAGTCGCCCCCATGCATCCAAACTTTACCTTATCACCTATGAAGACATATTTTGTAGTACATTACATGCCTACTCATCATTGAGGTGGATTAGATCCATAACTTTGTACATTGTTCCTTCTTCTTTAAATAGAATGGTATCAACTGTGTGATCATTGACATCAAATTCAGGCTCCTCTGCATGATAATTCATATTCCAACTTATCATATTCTTCATCCTTGTCATGCCCCCATCTTGGTCCAATAGATCCCAATCATGTAGGTTCTCCAGGGAAAGGGTACTCTAGAACCTTACACGCAATGTAGTTGCGAGATTATCCATGAAGTTCATGTGAGGGTACATAGGTGTCAACTTCTTTCTCTTTTCCTTGCACTTTGAGTGTTGCTTCCTCGGGTTACTTGTTCTTGCAGTGAACCCCTTCTCCTCCTTGATAACAAATGAGTCTCCTTTATTTTTCTCTCTCAAGTTAGTGGGTTGGATAGGTGAAGTCCCTCCCGCTAAACTCTTCACATGACCCTCCATAATATGTTATTTCTCCTCTCCGCAAGCATTAGTTTCCACCTTGGTTTCCTCCTTAACCCTTCTATTTTCCTCCTCTTTGAGTTATACTTCGAGCTCCTCCCTAAAATTTGTGTGATCCTCCTCTGAGCCTATTTCTGTTGCTGAGCTGGAAACATTGTTATCTTTATGTTTCTTCTGTTCTGGATCTTCTCCTTCTAATTTTTCACCTTCCTCATGCTCTGACTATGAATCCTTAGTGTTGTTTTGTTGTGATTTACCTGCACTCCCACTACTACTCTGGTGCATATAATACTTCCTTTTCTGGGAAGTGTCTAGTTTCTCCTCACTTTCTTCTTCCTCTTCTTCTCCTTCTTCTCCCTAGAATACTCTCATAAGCAGGATTGATGCCTCCCATGACCTTGGAAAGGTGGATTCTATAACCGTTAATTCAACCCTACCCTGTGTCTTAGGGCACAGCTACACAAATAATCTGTGGATGAAGCCCTTGATGGTAACATTGATCTGTAGATGCAGATCCAAAAATTTTGGCTCCAAAATCTCTTTTTACACCATCCTTGTGCCATATTTATATGTTACGAAAATGGTGTGAACATCAGCATCCACATTGTCAGCATCAAAAGTCAGTTTTTTTACATTCTTTAACCAGTTCATGGTGCACTTCATATATTTAGCAGTGAATGCAAACAGAATTTTGCACCACGGCCCCATTTCTCCTTTGGCCATCATAAAATTTTCTAAGCTGAAGTGTTTTGTAACCACAAACTTCACCTGGTCCCTAACAACCTGTGGTAGATCATGTGGGATGTGCCACTCATTCTCAAAAGCCTCATGCAGTATTTCATACCACTTGTTCATCATGGCCTTGTAGGTATGCATGATGGTGCATTTGCAAGTGAACTATGAAAATTTCACTGCAGGAGACAGGCGTGCTAGTGGGTGAACCCATATATTTCCAACTGGACCATCAGGGACACCAATTTCCCAAAATATAATCAACAACAGTATAGATCCCCATGTGATCTTGGCCCCAACCTCATTCTACACTCATGCCTCTTCAATGATACTATTTTTAATAAATTGCACAAAGTTGTAGTGCACTCGCTTGGATACCCTTTATCCAATGTACATGAATCTTCTATTTATAGCCATCCATCACTGTGATGCACATAGTTTACAATTGATGAGTTGTATTGTGACTCTCAATGATGGGTCAATAAGGTATAAAATAACATGATCCCTTCCTCCCTTCTCATAGTTTAATTTATTTTCCAATTCCTTGATTTTTGCAATGGCACATAAGTTGAGTGTCATGTCTTCACTAGTGTTTCATAGACCTGTTACATTTCTAATCAATTAGCCCGTAAGTCTCATTATTCTTCCTGCAAAGTAGAATAAATTCTCGTGTACCCATGTCATTAACCATCTGAAGATTAGGATGGGTTTAGCAAAGAAGGGAAGCTCCCAAATCTATGAAACCTCAGTCTTCTGCAACTCCTATTGCACTGAGCCGTCCACCCTAGGGTTTTCGAGATCTTCTAACCATGAAACATCCTTGACTAGATCCACCTGTATTGACTTGTCATGTCCATCCATTGTATGGTTGAATTCATTGGTCTTGAATTTATACATCTTCAAACTCCACTTATCTACCTTAATCAAGCCCAGGGGGTACTACATTTCTGAGTAAACGTCAACAAATTCCTCCTTTTACACCACCAGTTTCTTGGTCCTTGCTTTCTTTCATTCCATTTTTGTTTCTTTACTCTGTGCCCTAGGTGTTTTGATTTTTCCATGTCTTCTCACGCTCATCGACCTTAATAGCTTTACCTTTACATAATCCCATATTACCTCATTATTTTCCTTTCACCTTGTTATACTAAAAGATTTTGTTACAGTTCACACAACGCCACTGGTTCGTAAAATTATTTTTCTTTCTTTTCTTATCTTTTTCACACTTCAACCATTCGAGAGCACAAAAATTTCCAAAGAAATTTTTTTTTTCCAAAGGCAAGGTGGTTATAATGACTACCCTCACCCCCTATTTATACTTTTTCAAAACTACAATGTCCTTCCGACCCACGTGTTTTAACGTTACTTTATTATAATGTACTTTTTCCACTAAAATCAACTCCCATGACCTCCCCTCATGCACCACAATTGTAACCTTCTAGTGTGTTATCCTTACTTCCCTACCACATACCTCCTATATTCACCTCCTCTCACCTAAGTACTTAACCTCTATGCCATCCACCAAGTAATTTCCTATATCACTACCTACCTCATGTAACATTGCATGATCTTTGGTTCTCTCTTGCGTGGTCTTTAAAAAACTTAACTTTTTCTCAATCCATCTCTACTACAACACAAATTTGAACACCTTATACACCACACAAATTGTTCTTGTACCTTGCGTCAATCATACCAGAATGGGTTTTCCATCAATCTAACCTCCTTATAAATTTTCCAACCATTTCCAAATTTAGACGCCAATCCACCACACACTAAATATATATGTGGTCCTCTGCGCATGGAATAACTTAAAATGTAATTATCTACTGGTGCACCAATGTGTGACACAACACTAAACTGAAAATACAAATCATAGCAATGATGAAAGGAAACACATATAAATGAAATGCATTAAGGGAAACCCTAAATTAATTGGCAATATTGCCTTATTTACAAACACCAAGAAGGCTTATTTGTAGTAGGGCTTCAACCTATTCTTGTTAAAGAAACCAGGAAACTGTGTTCCATCCAAATATTCTAGCTGGTAAACACCTGATTCAAGTATGTAGGTCATGATATACAGTACCAACCAATGCACTTGGAACTTCCCAGGGTGGCACAAGAACTTGGAATAATACAGAATAAAAATTTGTACCACCTCTAGCTTCTTGTTTTTAATGTGTTAATCATGTAAGTCCTTCTATCTTACTTTCTCTATCTACTAGTTCCATCAGGCTATGGCAAGCTTCTCTTCCAACTGCATCAGCTTGTCTATGCGCTCTTCATGTTCTTGTTCAGCATCCAATTGTCTTGCACTCACAATATGTAGGGATGATAACATAAATTCAAATGGTAAAATAGATTTTGCACCAAACACCAACTCAAAGGGAGTGGCTTTGTTCAACCTCTTTTAGTTTGTTCTATATAACCAAAGTACAAAAAAAACTTTATCATCCCATTCCTTCCTTCCAACATCACAGATATTTTTCAATGTGTGGTTTAGTGTCTTATTGAAGGCCTTAGTAGCTCCATTAGATTGTGGATGATAGGGTGTAGTCTTATGATGGACTACCATAAACTTTGCCAATAATATCCTAACAGTATCATTCAAGAAATGAGTACCCCTATCACTTGTTAGACTCAACGGAAATCCATACCTACTTATTATATTCTCCAAAAGGAACCTTGTTGTAGTAGTTGTAGTGCAATCCTTTGTTGGTGTTGCCTCTACCCACTTGGTAAGATAATCTATACAAGTAATGATGTAACGCAACCCTGTCCTACATGTTGATGGGGAAATAGGTCCTACAAAGTCAATTTCCAATTTTTCAAATGGTTTTGCGCTTGCTATATGCATTCATGGAATTTCATCTATATGCCCCAGCTTCCCAAGGTGCTAGAAATGATCACAGCCCCTGGCATATTCTTTACAATCCTTGCATAATGTCTCCCACCACAAACCAACCATCATAACCTTACACACAGTGGCTCACCCTATATAATGTCCACCAAAAATCCCTCCATGATCTTCCTTCATAATACCCATATGCTCATGCTCTAGTATAGATTGGTACAAAACCTCATCCTAGCCAAGCTTTTATAGATCTCTACCAATTAACATTTAAGGCACAACTTAAATGGCAAGTTTCTTCCTCTCTATACTCTTCATTCTGTCAAGTTCCACACTTGTTCATAAAAAGATGGCAATATCTTCCAAATCACAGGGTGCACATTGTAATCTAAACAATTGTGCATCTGGTATTGTTTCTTCAATGTTTTACACATCCTCACCTAAATTAATTCTTGAAAGATGGTTAGGTATTAAATTACAATTTCCTGGTTTCATCATGAATGAAAATTCAAATTCCTGAAATAGCAAGACCCAACGGCATATGCACCCCTATAACATGGGTTTTTTTACCAAATAATTCAGTGTCATGTGATCCATTGTTGAACAACCAAAAATAATCCAAGTATTGGGCGTGTGAATATAGGGCGCTAGAAGTGCGCAGAGATAAATATCAGGACTTAGTTGTTTTGTGGATAAGGGCTATTTTAGCATGCGGAGCACACATAGAGATTAAGACTTACACTCCATGTAGTGGTATTTTGGGAACAAGTGGCACATAAGAACCGTGTAGAGTTTAAGCTAATAATAGGATTTCTACTTGGAGTTAATTATAGGACATCTATTGTTAGAACACTTGCATTTGTGCATACTATTGTAAAGGCACATGGCTATTATCAACATGTGACCTATTTTGAGAAGTGCATGGGTGGTGAAGGGAAAGTCCCCACCCCTATAAATATGTATTAAACTATGTAGTTTAGTAGTACTAAGTTTTTATAGAGTTGTGTTGTGAGTTTTGACGCGTAGACGACTCATGGAGATACTTTACAGTGTATGAAGCTTTTATGTTTTACATTATTTATGAAATGGAGTATATTGGCTAGATAATGGTATTAGACATAACTGAATTTGGATCTTGTATGGTTAATATTATCATAGTAATTGTTTAGTTCATTTATCATGATTCTGTAAGATATACATCTGGATTATGCACTATGGAATGGTTATGTCTAGTTATGAATCTAAATATGCTTAAACATCATCACACTAACATCTTGTGCAAGAAAATCTAAAGAGGGACCTGAGGCCTTTGTATGCTTTAGGTGAGCGCTTAGCTTAGGCTAAGTGATGTGTCAGCGCATCTGGGATATTCATAGTAAATTCTAGGATGCATAATTGGTTCCATTGTTGGGACCTCTTTTTCAGCTATTTTCAGGATGTTTCATGATGAAGACATACCAGTTGACCCTATCAAGTGTTGAGGAGTGGATAGTAGATATGGAAGAAGAATATGCTCAAAGATTCAACATTGGATCTGATTTTGATATGTGTGTGTGGGTGGAGTAGAACTTGTATGACTGTTTATATGAGAGTTTCTTTGTTATCTTTCTAATAGAGTTGTATGAGTGGCTAGTTATGTATGTGTCTAAAAGGAATTAGAGATTTTGCATACTTCTCTAGATGTAGGAAGAATTTTAGGCTCTCTATGAAGCTGATATGATTTGGACGTGAGTTGTGAACACTTTTTTTCGTGGTGTTCTGAATAGCTATATTTTGGAGTACTTAATTTCCACTTATTCTTGTAGCTGAGTTCCAATTTTTACATTATCCTAGGGGAACCTATCTATAAGGTATTCTAGTGGTGATCAAAATCTTAATGGTAACCCTAAATTTGGAAGAAAAATTGATGGCTAGCTAAACCCCACCACACATGGGGGAAGGAGTAGGTATGGTTAAGAATGGAGGACCTAGCGGCAGAGAGGTAAAGAGAAGAAATGTGGCTTAATTATAAAGAGGCACGTGAGAGGTAATTAGGGAAGTAGTGTGAGATTCTAGAATGGATGGCGTTGATGAGAGAGATGACTCATGAAGGATTTGGAGCTCATGTAGAGGGAATGAAGACATAACATCTAGAACTCCCCCATTTGGGTAAGCATGACAGAGAACCCTCATTGGCCTCTTATGAGAGCACACTAAAAGAGATGACATGGGCTGTAGGTGCACATCTGAATCTACCTAGTAACCTAGCCCTTGCACTTATTTTTCTAGTTTCTAATACATCCAGTAGTCAGCAAAATAGTTTGGGAAGTAAAATAATAGGAGTAAATCAAATAACAAGTACATCTATGGTTGGGAATATGTCTTCCTTGTTATTTGGAGGTACATTTTTAGATGTGTCATCAGCACATAACTCAAGCGTGTAGAATTTTAGACTCACCTCTAGGAGTAATACCACCTCACAGACTATAGATGTTTAGTTTAGTACCACTGCTGGGACACAGGGTAGTACATCCTCTAGTTCACTTCTTGCTATAGGTGGAGGATCAGGGGACATAGGTGGCTCTGGTTCTGGTGGGTCTAGATGCAGAGGTAACATAAGGGCTTCAGGATCTGATGGGCATGGTCCTCACTAAGCCTAGAATATTTACATGGAGATGTCGCTTCATCTTCCACAGTATAGGGGAATAGAAGATGTTGCTGAGAATGTGCACATGTGTGAGATATTGTGGCATGTAAAAGTGATCATGTCTTCTAAGTGTAAGGAAATTCAGTTTATAACTACGTTGTAGGGACATGCACATATTTGGTACAGGAATTTTGACCCTGATCATAATTACATCGATTATACAGCATTACAGGATGATTTCCTTAAGAAATTTATATCCCTGAGTTTGAGCAGAAGAGTATAAGGATGCTTAAGGATATTAAGCAAGGAACTACTTAGAGTGTCTAGGAATATGATGCCCATTTCAAAACACTTTTGTCTAAACTTGCGTATGATATCCATGCAAGGAAACATGCACATTGGTTTTTTGGAGGCTTGATCACACCTTTTATGAGGGCTTTGTCACATAAGACATATACGGAATCCATGTAAAGTTATTGAAGTAGCATTGCACGCTGAGGTAGTTGGAAGTATAGACACTGGAGTGAGCCCATTCCTAGAAGCTTAGATTGTAGCTATGGTAAAGCAGTTGGATAAACTATTGGTCAATTCAGCACATGAGACATGCACTATGATTTGGTGTACAAATTGTGAAGTAGAGGGGCATACTAAGGATAGTTGTCCCCGTAGATCAGTGCGTTCATTGTTGCTAGAGTGTGAGATATGTCATTTAGACCATGATGGAAGCCGATGCCCATTGTTACAACACACGATAAGAAAGAATGTATCTTGCTACTTGTAAGATTTTTTGGTCCAAAACTCGCAATACCTGAAGATTGCAGGTTGATTCATCATGATCCATGATGTCATTGATATTGGTGTATGACAGACAGGAGTATCAAATAACTCTAAAGGTAAAAGTGAGCACCCTGATTGTGATCACACTCAAGGGTGCTATGATCAGAATGAAGGGTGCTTTAAAGGAGGTCGTGGTAGAGGTTGAGGATACCATTGGTGGATTCAGGGGCCTAGGCCATGGTGGTGGAAGAGGTGAGTTTCCTCAAACGTGTTATATGTGTGGATCTCCTGACCATTATAGGCATGAATTCCGTTGGAATATTACATGTTCTTTTTTTGGGAAGAATCATAACTATGAGGAATACCTAGACGTATATGAGCATCTTAGCAAGTAAATAGAAGAACAAGGGCGCATGGATGGTTTGAATACAGTGCACCATGGAAAATCAATGGATTCCAAAGTTGTCATCGGAACTTAAGGTAGTACTTATGAAAATTACTACACACGATAAAGCTTCACGTGCAAAGAAACATTGCAACATAATCCTACCATTACTAAGGAGGAGGTTTTCCATGCAATATACCCAGATCCTACACATAAGGAGGTTTATCTAAAAACCATGGATGTGCTCAAAAATATTTAGGGTGAAATACAGTGTTTAAAGGAATAGTCACAAAGTTTTAGAAGAGACAGCCGAGTCATATGTTGTGCATTTGAAAGAGGTATGCAAGATGTTGTGCCAGGAGAATATTATTCCATTACTAGGAATTGGTTAAAGGGAAACACTCCACATGTAGGTATTGAGAATGGACAGAAGATCCTGCATGCTAATCTCCCCCTCATAGCTTGGATTATGACAAGGAGATCACTTTGAATGCTGTTTGTGGATGGGTGGATTTTGAGAAATATATTGATTGACACATAGGCATGGAAGTTAATGTGCTTACTTTAGATGCATGGGTGCAGATGGGAAGACCTCCATTACAGCCATCCTCTAATGTATGTTTATGGAAAATCAAACTAAGGCCACCCTGATAGGAGTTTTAAAGGATGCATCCATTACTATACAAGGGGCCAAGTTCACTGGGGACTTTGAGGTTTTAGCGCTTGTAGAAGTAGACAACTTCCCAGCTCTACTTGGGTGCCCTTGGTGTTATGCAAATAATATTGATCTACGGTTCAAAAGGGGTATATAAGTTTTGAGAACAAGGAATAATGAGTTATTATCCCTTTGACAGATGGGAAATCTACACCTTATGTTGAACCTTTGAGTGAGGAAGACCTGAATAGAATTATGTGTGCACGCCATTCGAGATCCAGAAGTACTTGAGCCATCTAAGGAAGGAATCCTCCAGTGGGAAGATGCACAATTCTATTAGTGATACTATAAGTATTGCTTGTGATAATTGGGTGCATGGAACCTATGAAATGGTTGGGCATGAAGTAAAATGCATCTGTGTGAGGAGGAAAACCTCGCTGTATTAGGAGGATAAGTAACAACTATGTACCCCGATACACTGGAGAAGGAGACCCTACGGTATTCCTGTGCGCCATGGAGGAATAGTGGAAGGATCAAGTGGATAGGAGAAATATGTTAGTATATACCTTGCATGGGATGGAAGTGCTTTGTTGGATGGTTCACAGGGATAATCTCATAGAATGGAATGAAGTAAGAATTTCTCTAACAACCCAGTTCCTCAGGAGCAATGTGCCTACTCAAATCTACATATATCATGGTAATCATCTTGTTCAGCACCACATTTAGTAGTGTGAGAGACTCTGGACAGAGGGGTAGGAAGCTTTACCACCTTCACTATGGGTGCACAAACTTTATTTTACTTTACGTGTTGCTATGCACGCGCTTGGTATGTTTATGCAGAGCTACATAGGGAGACTAGAAATTGGCAAGACTTGACTACAGGAATGATCCAGACTTTTGACTACTTCTCCACTAAACCTCCATGAAAGAGGCATTACGGGTTATGGAGTGATTGACTATGGGAGATAGTGCAAAGGCTGAAGAACTCATTCAGGAGTTATTTGGTGAGGCAGACCTAGGAGCGTGTTTTGATGAAGTAGATGAGACAAAATGCCACACTACTTGAGTGGACTTTCCTTGAGAAGGAGAAAGGAAAGATGGTCTACATAGTGGATGAGGAAGAAGTAGAAAATTTGGACATTGATCATTTAAAAGGTACGCATGAGGTCTTGATACAGTGCGGATAAGAAGGCGTGCTGCCTATCATGAACCTATGAAGACTAAGAAAGTGAACATTGGCATGGATGATGAACCTAAGGAGGCCATAATTGGAGATTATTGGCCTTGATTCTAAAGTGGCTAAGATAATTGAGTTACTACATGATTTCCAGGACTTATTTCCTAGGGGATACCATGAGTTAAAGGGAGTGCATGAGTCTTTGGGTGAGATGAAGATTAAGCTAAAAGAAGGTTCACACCCATTCAGGAAGAGACCTTACAGGATGAACCCTAACTTGCATGTAAAAGTTAAAGAAGAAATTGATAAAATGTTGAAATATGGCATCATTAAGCCCCTAGAAGAATCAAAGTGGGTTAGCCCCATGGTAATCAAGTATAAATAAAGATGAAAAGATTAGGATTTGTGTGGACTATAGGGAGCTAAATGCTGCATGTGTGACTGATCCTTTTCCTACGCCTTTCACCGAGGAAATATTAGAAGATGTTGCAGGGCATGAAATTTACTCTTTTACAAGATGGATTCTCTGGATATCATCAGGTAAGAATTGCTAAGGAAGATCAAGAGAAAACAACATTCACGACTGAATGGTGAAGCTTTGCATATACGGTGATGCCCTTTGGTCTGAAGAACATTCCTGTAGTATTTTTGTGCATATTTGTTCAAGCATTCTAGGATTTTATTCACAAATTCTTGCAGGTTTACTTAGATGACTTGGATGTTATATGGGCTTGTCAAGGATCATTGTGACAAATTACTGCACTTAATTTTTGAAAGATGAAGACAGTTAAGCATCTCCTTAAACATCAAGAAGTTTGTATTTTCTACACCTTTTGGAACTCTACTAGGACATATCATCTGCAAGGAAGGTTTGTTAGTAGATCCAGCTAAGGTTGCAGTTATCATAGGCCTGGAGGAGCCTACCAGTCAGAGTGAGGTGCACGGATTCTTGGGCCACATAGGGTATTACAAAAAATTTATCAAAGGATATGCGCTAAGATTTCTGTGCACCCTTGGAGGATTTACTAAAAGGAAAAGGGACATTCTATTGTGGAGAACCAACAGTGCACATTTGAAGCATTTGAAGGAGAGGCTTACTACGGTGCCTATTTTATGCTTTCCCTCATGGAACCAACTTTTCACGTACATGTGGACACCTTTGGCATGGCCATTGTGTACAGTGTTAGCTCATCCTAGAGAAGGTATTATAGATCATCCTATCTATTTTGCTAGTAGAAAATTGACTCCTACAGAACAAAATTATACAACTACGGAGTGCGAGGCCTTGTCGATGATTTACACACTGCATAAGTTTAGACAGTACTTGCTAGCAACACCTTTTGTGTTTTATACAGATCACATGACATTGAAATACTTGGTAAATAAGCCCATTTTACAGGGGCGCATATGTTGATGGGTTCTCTTATTTCAAGAATTTGACTTTATAGCCATGGTAAAACCAGAGTAAAAGTAATTCTGGCCCAGACCACTTATCAAGAATTTAATCAGGAGAGGATGCGCAGAAAATTGAAGATACAATGCTAGATACATAGTTTTATAGGTTAAACCATGTGCACCTTCAGAATTGGAGGATATTGTTGTATTTTTATGCACACGTATGGTGCCAGAAGGAATGAAAGCCTTGGAGAATAAACAACTTGCAATTCACATCACACCTTTCATGTTGATCAGTGGTGACTTATAAAAACTAGGCCAAAATGAAGTATTATGTCAGTGTGTACTGGAACATGAGTGCATGGATATCATGGAAGAGGCTCATGGCGGTATTGTAGGTGGGCACTATGCAGGTAACACTACCACGTGCGCAAGATTATACTCATTTGGTTTATGGTGGGAGACCCTGTACAAGGATTGTAAAGAGTATTGTAAGGTGTGTGATCACTGTTAGTGCCTTGGAAAACCTGGGCAAAGAGATGAAATGCCTTTGAGGCCTATCACTAGTGGCAGAGCCATTTTGAAAAATGGGCAATAGACTTTGTGGGTCCTATTTCCCTAGCTGCACGTAGAATTGAATCACACTACATCATCACTTGTACAAATTATCTTACAAGGTGGGAAGAAGAAACACCTACAAAGGATTGTACAATGGCTACAACAACAAGGTTCTTATGGGAAAATATTCTTACTAGGTATGGATGTCCGTTGAGTCTGACAAGTGATAGGGGCACACACTTCTTAAATGAGACAATCAAGATATTATTGGATGAATACTATGGTCATGCACCACAAGACTACACCTTATCACCCTCAAGAAAATGGGACTATTGAGGCCTTCAACAAGATATTGAGCCAGACCTTGACAAAAAAATTGTGATGTTGGAAGGAAATATTGGGATGATAAAGTTTTTGTTGTACTTTGGGCATATAGAACAACCTACAAAAGGTTGAATAAGGCCACACCCTTTCAGTTGGTGTTTGGCATAGAAGCAGTTCTTCCCATGGAATTCATGTTACCTTCTTTTCATATTACATGTGTGGGAGGTCTAGCTGATGAGCAAGCATTGGAAGAAATAATTGACAAGTTAATACAACTGGATGAGAGGCGTGTCATAGCACATTGGAGTCAGAAGCAGGAAAAGGCCAGACAGAAGGCATGGCATGATAGACACATCAAGGACAAGAAAGCTTGAGGTTGGGAAGATGGTACTTCTTTATGATTCAAAGTTTATCTGTGCCACCCAGGAAAGCTTAAGGTGCATTGGTTAGGACCATATGTTATCACTCACATACTTGAATCAAGCGCTTGTTAGTTAGAGGTGTTTGATGGAACATGGTTACCCGGTTACTTCAACGGGAGTAGGCTAAAGCCCTACTATAAATAATCCTTCTTGGTGTTTGTAATAAGGTGTATTGCCATTTAGATTAGATTTCTTTTACTATATTTTATTTAATGTATTTCCTTCGTTTCGATATGCTTTGTCAATTTAGTTCTAGTGTTTTATGTAATAAGTGCATTTGTGCGCCAGAAGCTGATCACAATCTAAAGTGTTTATATGTGCATAGAGGACTACACATACCCTTAGTGTGGGGTGGATAAAGGAGGTATGGAAAATAAATAAACTCATGGGTAACCACAAAAGGAATAAAGGAGCAAGGTTTCAAAATTCATGAGAACTTCAGATAGTATGAATTGCTAAAAAATTTCTCGTAAGACCACACGTAAAGCATTGGGCATTAATATAATTCAAGGGAGGTAATGTGGCATTAGAGACTACGTATGTTGAAGGCATATTGGATAAAATACTTTGGCTTAATGGAAGCATGGGTAGAGGAGATCTGTGATAGATAAGTAGGAACGCGCCAGGAAATTATGACTGTGGTGTAAAATTATGAGGTGCACGAAATTGTAGAAAATGGAATTAATGAGAGCACATCAACGTGGTAGGTAAAGGAGAATTAATGTCATGTACAACTGGTAGGTTGAGTGATTAATGAAGGTTCATTTTGGAAACTTAGTTTAAAGTTAGTGTTCTTAACGTCATTTTCTACCTTGCAAACTTGAGAAGAAATTGTGAAGTGTTGAGAAGAGAGCTGGAGATAAAGAGTATTCTACAGATTGAGCTTGTGTATTTTCACATTGTGAAGAAGAAGTTGAGAGTTCTAATGAATGGAAGCTAGGGATTTAAGGAGTGGTGCATGCTGTGATGGAAGGAATACTAGGGTTTTCATTTCGTAGCTAGGGTTTTTACACATTTTTAGAATCAAAAGGGAACCAAGGCACCTTACTGAAAAGCTCCAATAATGCAGTAGAATGAAGGAGGTTGAGAGCAATCAATGTGGTAGAGGCTTAGTGGAAGGTGCCTACAGTGGATTCAATGTTGATCCAGAAGGACATTGAAGGATAGATGCAATCACAACAATTGATACTATTAATAGGAGGAAGGACCAATGCAACTCCCCAAGAAAAAGGATATAAGGGAAGAAGCACTAAGAGCAAGAGCCACTATTAGTAGAAAAGTTTCAATATATGAGGTGTTGTTCCAAACATTAAAGGATGAGTTGAAGAAATACGATCAAGCTCTTAATTTATGTGTGGCACTAGACACCATAATAAGGATCAGAACTATAATAAAGGATAATGAAGTTCTGAAGGTGATGAAGGATGAAACACTTGGGTGCATGCAGAAAGGTTGGCACTAATAAAAAAAAGTCACAGGCCCTCACAGAAGCCCAGGATCCGCATAAGGAAAGAATTGATGAGATTGGGAAACTCATAGCACAGAAGATGGATCTCATGGAGGGAATGCTTTTAGGTATGGCCAATGTTGTTTCCAGATACTACAAAATGAGAAAGAGAAAATATCTAAGGATGAATTGGATGCCATATCCACTGATATTCTAGAGAAAACAGAGGAATACGCTGAGTGACTGGAAGACCTTAGAGGCTGAGCTCAAAAATGAATATCCAGAATTAATCCTTCCAGTTGAAGAAGAGGGTGCTGTAGAATAAACTTCATTCCTTTGTACAGAGTTTGGTTCATTATTTTCATTCTTTCATTACCTATTCTCTATTATTGAAAACATATGAAGGAATTCCCATCGTTCGGGATGACAATGTACTCTAGTGTCTGGGGTAATGTTGAACAACCAAAAATAATCCAAGTATTGGGTGAGTGAATATAGGGTGCTGGAAGTGCGCGGCGCTATAATAGTATTGAAGCACCCAAGATCAAGACTTAGTTGTTTTGTGGATAAGGGCTATTTTTGGAGATAGTATGTGCAGAGCACACATAGAGATGAAGACTTGTGCTCCATGCAATGGTATTTTGGGAACAAGCGGAAAGATAAGCGCCATGCATAGTTTAAGCTAATAATAGGATTTCTACTTGGAGTTAACTATAGGACATCTATTGTTAGAGCACTTGCATGTTTTGCATACTATTGTAAAGGTGCATGGCTATTATCAGCATGTGACCTATTTTGAGAAGTGCATGGGTGGTGAAGGGAAAGTCCCCACCCCTATAAATATGTATTGAACTTTGTAGTTTAGTATTATATTTATTATAGAGTTGTGCTGCGGGTTTTAACATGCACATGACTCATGGAGATACTTTACAGTGTATGAAGCTTATGTGTTTTACAGTATTTATGAAATGGAGTATATTGGTTGGATAATGGTATTAGACATAACTGAATCTGGATTGTTGTATGGTTAATCTTATCATAGTTATTGTTTAGTTCATTTATCATGATTCTCTAAGATATACATCTAGATTATGCACTGTGGAATGTTTATGTCTAGTTATGAATTTGAATATGTTTAAACATCATCACAGCTAACATCCTATACAAGCAACTCTAAAGAGGGACCTAGTGCCTTTGCACACTTCAAGTGAGTGCTCAGCTTAGGCTGAGTGATGTGCCAACATGCCTGGGTTATTCATAGTAAATTCTAGGCTACATCATTGGTTCCATTTCTGGGACCTCTTTTTTAGCTATTTTTAGGATGTTTCATGATGAAGACGTATTGGTTGACCCTATCAAGTGTTGAGGAGTGGATAGTAGATTTAGAAGAATAATACGTTTTGAGATTCAACACTAGATCTGTGTTTGACGTGTGCACATGGGTGGAGCAGAACTTGTATGACTGTTTATGTGAGAGTTTATTTTTTATCTTTCTGATAGAGTTGTACGAGTGGCTGGTTGCATATGCCACTAAAAGGAATTAGAGGTTTCACACACTTTTCTGGATGCAGGAATAATTTCAGGCCCTCTATGATGCTGATCTAATTTGGATGTGTGTTGTGGACACTTGGTTCCATGGTGTTCTAAACAGCTATATTTTGGAGTACTTAATCTCCACTTATTCTTTCCTAGAGGTAGCTAAGTTCTAGTTTTAACATTATCCCAGGGGAACCTATCTACAAGGAATTCCATTGGTGATCAAAATCTTGATGGTAACCCTGAATTCGGAAGAAAAGTTGATGGCTATCTAAACCCCACCACACATGGGGGCAAGATCAGGTTTGGTGAAGGATGGAAGACCTAGAGATAGAGTGTCAAAGTGAAGAAATGTAGCTTAAGTACAATGAGGCACATGAGAGGGAGTTAGGGAAGCAACACAAGATTATATAATGGATGGCATTGAGGAGAGAGATGGATTGTGAAGGATTTGGAGCTCACACTGAGGGCATAGATCTAGAGTATCTGAAACTCCCCCATTTAGGTAAGCATGACAGGGAACCCTCATCGGCCTCTTATGAGAGTGTGCTAGTAGAGACAACATGGGATGAGGGCACACATCTTAATCTACCTAGAAACCTAGCCCTTGTACTTGGTTTCCCAGTTTCTAGTATATCCAATAGTCATCAAGCTAGTTTGGGTGGTAAAATAATAGGAATAAATCAAATTGCAAGTACATCTATGGTTGGGTAAATGTATTCCTTTTTATTTGGAGGTACCTTTTCAAGTGCATCGTCAGTGCAAAAATTAGGCACGTAGAATTTTAGACTCACCTCTGGGAGTAGTACCACCTCACAGACTGTAGGAGTTTAGTTTAGTACCACTGTTGGGACACAGGGCAGTACATCCTCTAGTTCACTTCCTGCTATAGGCGGAGGATCAGGGGGAATAGGTGGCTCTAGTTCTGGTGGATCTAGTGGGTCTAGAGTCAGAGGTAACATAGGGGTTTATGGATATGTTGGGCATGGTACTCACCAACCCCAGAATATTTACATGGAAATGTCATTTCGTCTTCTAAAGTATAGGGGAATAGAAGATGTTGTTGAGCATGTGCACATGTGTGAGATACTATGGCACGTAAAAGGGATCATGACTTATGAGTGCAAGAAAAGTTATTTTTCAACTATGTTATAGGGATATGCACACAAATGGTACATGAAGTTTGACCCTAATTAGACTTGGGTTGATTATACAGTGATATGGGATGCTTTCCTTAAGGAATTTTATATCCCTGAGTTTGAGCAGAAGAGTATAAGCGCACTTAAGGATATTAACTAGGGCACTACTGAGAGTGTCCAAAAATATGATGCTCATTTCAAAACACTTTTATCTAAACTTTTGTATGATATCCATGCATAGTGGGTCATTGGAGGATTGATCACACCTTTTATATAAATCATAAACAATGCTTCGTGGTCTGTTGTGGTGTAATCTTGCTCAGCTAGAGTTAGCTTCCTACTTGCAAAACATAAAGGGTGATCAATAATCCCTTCTCCAGGCTATGTTATAATTGCTCTAATTTACATACCTGATGCATCCACATACACTTGAAAGGGATTTTCCCAAGATGGAAAGTGTAAAATGGGCACAATATTAAGCTTCTCCTTCAATGTATCAAAATCCATCTACTGCACCTCGCCCAAATAGAATCTACTCTTATGTTTCAACAACTCCTCTAATGGTGCAAAGATCCTGGAATATCCTTTGATGAATTTTCTATAGTAACCTGTATACCCTAAGAATCTACAAACTGCACTTTGATTGGTAGTCTCCTCCAATCCCAAGATAACAGAAACTTTGGCAGGATCTACCAATAGGCCTTCCTTGCAAATAATATGACCTAACAATGTACCCAAAAGAGTAGAAAAAACACATTTCTTAATATTTAGAAAGATATTTAACTTCTTACATCTCTCAAACATCAACTGCAAGTTGTCACAGTGGTCCTTGACCAATCCATACACTTTCCAATCATCCAGGTAAACTTGCATAAATTTATGAATAAAACCTTGAAATGTTTGTACCACAATTCCTGAAGAATACAGCAGGTGCATTCTTAAGTCTAAAAGGCATAACCGTATAAGTAAAACTTCTTCATTCAATGGTGAAATTTTTCTTTTCTTGGTCCTCCTTCACAATCCTTACCTGGTGATAACCTGAGAATCCATTTGTAAAATAATATATCTCCTATGTTATTACACCTTCCAAGATCTCCTCAGTGAAAGGCATTGGAAAAGGATCTATGACACATGCAGCATTCAAATCTCTATAGTTTACACATATCCTTATCCTCCCATCTTTCTTAATACTAATCACCATTGGGCTAACCCATTCAGACTCTTTAATAGCTTCAATGATCCCAGATTCCAGTATCTTATCAATATCCTCTTTAAATTTTATGCACATATTAGGATTCATTTGATATGACCTCTTCCTAATCAGGCACACACCTTCCTTTAACTTAATCCACATTTCTCCCAATGAGTGATATACCCCTTTCAGTTCATGGTACCCACACAAGAACAAATCCTGGAAATTTTGTAGTAGTTCAATTATCTTTGAGACCTCATGGTTTGTCGAATAATCACTAATGATATCCTCTTTTGGTTCTGCCTCTATACTAATGTTGACCTTTTTCATTTTCAAGGGCTCGTGGTATGTGCATTCTTTCTCATCTACACTATCCAAACATTATGTGTGCCTTATGTATGATCAACATCTAGATTATCTATTTATTCATCTTCTATTAGGTACACCATCTTTCCCTTTTCTTTTTCTAGGCAGTCACGCTCAAACTGTACTTCATCTACTTCTTCCTCCATGAAGTGTACCCCCAATTCAAGTTCTCCTAGTAAATTAGCAATGGAGTCCTTGGCCTTGGCACTATCTCCTAGAGTAAGGCACTTGACTTCCTGTAACACCTCACTCACTAATAGTTTAGGACTTAAGTACTCAAAATTTTGAATAATACATGTCTTCAACTCCTACCAATTCCTTTTCTAATGACGTAGCTCTGAATAGACATACCAGGCATGTGCACAACCCTAAAAGGTGGAATAGAACTTATGCACCCATAGTGAGGGAGGTAAGGCTTCTGGGCCTACCATCCAGGATATCTCACATTCCTAGATGTGGAATGAGGTGGATTCCTTCCCATCATAGTCACGCATCTTAGAGGGATCATTTCTCTGAAGAAACCAAATAGAGAATGTGAT
The DNA here is from genome assembly GCA_019776745.2 of Taxus chinensis. Classification (NCBI taxonomy): domain Eukaryota; kingdom Viridiplantae; phylum Streptophyta; class Pinopsida; order Cupressales; family Taxaceae; genus Taxus; species Taxus chinensis. The sequence goes on along the minus strand of CM034147.1, from coordinate 645,384,206 downwards.
TCTTACTTATCACCACTCTAGAATATTGTCTCGATGAGTCATCCACCAATGTGGTATTGTTCCACGCAAGGTATAAACAAGCATATTCCTCCACTCCACTTCACAAGTCCACTAGAATTCCATAGCGTGCAAGAAGGCATTAGGTTTACCTTCTCTTATATAACTTGGTAGCTATCTTCCTCCTCACCGCCTAACTGAACATGCCTTGACAACATGTGTCATAGTGCCTCTTAATTCTCTTACAACTAACTCATAAGTTCCATATGCCCAATCATCACATGTAACACTAGTTGTGTCACTCATGTACTGAGCATCATCCCACTGAATGAATCCTTCTCTTCATGGCTCAATAACCTCTGGGTATCTGATGGTACACACATAAATCCTATTGATGTCTTCTTACCCCCAAAGGCTTGACATAAGGTGTAAACCTCCCATCTGTGAATTGAATAATCATGCGCTCCTTGTTATCAAAGCTGATATACCCCTTTTTGAAGCATAAATCCACATTATTTGCATAATACAAAGGGCACCCAAGTAATACAAAAAAGCTATCTACCTCAGCATGCACCAAGACTTCAAAGTCCCCAATGAGCTTGGCTCCTTGAATGATTATGGAATCATCCTTCAAGACTCCAATGGGTATAGATTTAGTCTTATTTTCCATGTACAACACATTAGAGGATGGATATAATGGTGACCTTCCCATATGATTCCATACATCCAGAGTAAGAACATTTACCTCTACACCTGTGTCAATAATTATGTTGCTCGAGATCCATCCATCAACTACCACATTCAATGTTATATCCTTGTCATAATCCAGGCTATGAGGGGGAAAATTGGCATGCAATATCTACCTCTTGTGCTCAGTCCCAGCGTGCAGTACCTTTCCTCTCAACAATCCCCCCAACAGAGGAATGATATTCTCCTAGTGTATCATCTTACATACCTCTTTAACATCATCCACATCCTTCTGAGGGATTTCAACGTCCTTCTCCTGTTTTAACTTCTGAGACTACTCTTTCAAGCATTGGATCTCTCCTTGCAAATTTCTAATCACCTCCATAGTCTCATAGTAAACTTCCTTCTGATAAGTTGGATCAGAATACTTCCCATGTAATACCTCTTCTCCTTTAATGAGAGGAATTTTCTTTGGTATTTCTTTGGCGCATGTAGCTTCAGGGTGTGTAGTTACTAAGATAGGCTCCAACTCTGGATTAGATGCTACCATGGGCATGAACAGGGGTTCATTACGCTTCACACTAACCATGCTTGTGCCATTTTCCTACTTCTTGTGATTATAAATCATGTGATCATATAGATGAGGGCACTCCTCATACTTATATTTCTTTCCACACCTCGAGCATTACAACAAATCTAGGAATTCACACTTATATTGGTTCATAGATCCACAATTGAAATAAGTTTCATGGGGAAACTCACTCCTTTCTCCACCATGACCACCATGGCCGCTGAATCCTCCACAAAATATTCTTCCCCTACTTCCACCATCTTCACAGCCTTTACGATGATGCCCCTTTTTCTTAGAGCTAGTTGTAACGTTGGTCTGGAAAACACCAATATCAATTACATCATGGATCTGGTCTATCAACAGTAAGTCCTTTGTATCATGGTTTTTGGATATACATATCTTACAATAGTATGATACATTCTTACGGAGTGCACGTTAAAAAAAATGGCATCTACTTGGATCATGGTCCTCATGACAGTTCTCATAATCTGATGATATGGTGCGCACTGACTTTTGATGGAAACTATCCTTGGTGTGTCCTTTTACTTCAAAATTTATGCACCAAAGCTTGTTGCAAGTCTCATGTTCCAAGTTCATAGAAAAATTCTCAAGTTGTTTAGGCATGTAAGTAATCTATGCCTCCAAAAAGGGACTTACCCCAATATCAACTCTTATGATGGCCTTAACGTGGAAAGCATCCTCTAAGGCTTCGTGCAGATCTGTGAAAGTCTTATGCGAAATCTCTCTCCTGAAGGGTGTTATCAAGCCACTCATGAATCACTGAACATGCTGAGATGGATGGATATCATAATATAACTTTGACAAGAGAGTTTTAAAGCATGCATCATACTCCCACACACTCTCTACCATTCCCTACTGAATCTCCTTTAGCACGCTGATGATTCTCTTCTACTCAAACTCAGGGATGTGGAATTCTGCTAAGAAGGTTTTTTTTCAATGTAGTTTAATCTACCACCATTTGATGGGGGTCATACTTCCTGGTACCAGCTATGCACGCGTTCCCTTGTAACGTTGTTGCGAATTGACTGGCCTTTTATTTCGAGGTTAGTGATCTCCATTCACGTGCATCATAGTAAGCTCACACTTGTGCACATACTCTTTGCAGCATCCTTTATACACCTTTAGTAATCTGGAAAGTGCAAGAGACATTTCATAAGATATACCTAAGGATGGTGGCTGAGGCCCCCTATCCTCCTGACCCAGGATCCTAGGTTTCCTCTGGTGTTTCCTTCAGTGTTCCCTCGACCAGATCCATTAGACTCCACCAGGCCCTGTGACCCTCTCGATCCACCAGTTCAACCTCCAGATCCTATATGCTAGCCATTAATGGGCTTGAAGATTGGTCACTACTCTACATGTCCCCAATGCTCCCACTAAACTGACGCACTAATGTTCTACGAGATTGTTCCACTACCTCATATGACATGTCTCACACCACTCCCCAACGATGTTTCCTAAACCTTGTGTGATTTTCCCCTTGCACCAAATAGGATTCCTCCAAAAACTAGGAAATTTCTAAGTGCATCCATAGAAGGGTCCCAAATGTAGAAATTATATCTACTTGGGTATAGATTAGTTCTTACTTCCACTGATACAAACTGGGTTGACAATACTTCTCTCTTGATCTGGAAAACCAAGCCCTTTGGCTCTGGTTGCCAGGTGGGTTCAGATGTGCTGCCAATGACTCATCTCCTTTCTCAACACTAACAAACTCTCATTAGAAGTCCAAAGGGGGTATTCTATCCCACGCTTTCCAAGATGGGTGGTAGGGTAGCACAAACTGCTCAAGTTTCACATCCTCTATGTGAACCTTAACTCCTTCCCACAAGGTCTGCCTCTATAGATCCATTGCATACTATGAATACCTTGCATTGTCTCAGTAATATCCCTTTCACTGATTCTTCACTATACTTGAGTCACCTTGTCTCTCCCTTTATTTCCACTGAAGTATCCCATATGATCTTCCATTTCTCCTCCACCCTATGCTTCCGTGCTCCCACACCTAGTGGTCAAAATGGTTTAGCCGGCCATTGGAAATGCCTCTGAACTCAAAGTAATGATCAAGATATTTATCACCAAAGGAATAGCACATAAGAAATGATCCTCTCAACTTCCTTAGAAGAACTTGAACTCAACAACCTTTCGAACAATAGTATGTAGAAACTATGCATATTCCAGACGTGTAGCTAGCCAGCACTCCACTTCCACCAACGATCAACATGGCATGAGTATCCACATCATATCTACATTTTGTAGCCTCTGGTAATCATCTTCGATGGGTCCATACGTGAGGCACTATAATAGTCAACTGGCTTGATCTGGATGCATATTCTAAGATAACCATTCATATAGCTCTACTAGGAAGGATACAGAAGATAACGTTTCATATAGACTCATGGTAGATATTTTTCCTTTACCCATCTACGTGCATCAAACTCAGGTCCAGTGTTGAATCACTTTGAGAAAACTCATCCTCCATGCTCTTGAAGCCATGTTTCAACATTTTCCAAGGTTAAACGGTCTGTCATCACATAGTACAGATACAAATATGCATACCATTTCTTATAACAACTTCAAAAAGAGGTCCCAGCAGATGGAAGCAAGATATAGTCAAATTTTCCCATACCCCTTAAAAAAAAGGGCAATCCCATGCACGTCGAGCCTATCACCCAGTCTAGGCGCTGGGCACTCACCTGAGGTGCATGTGTGGGTGCTGAGACCCCTCTTTTATGTGATTTTTGAAATAATATAGCATAGATGCGTAATAAAAAGACCGAAGATAACTCCTGTATTGGTAGACTGTAGGCATCTTTGAGTAACAATGTTACACTAGATATATTCATTCCAGACACAGAAGCATATTGACAAAAGATAGATCATAAACCATGAGGGAAAGAGGATGCATAATGATTATACTCATTCATATGAAACACACTGAACATAAGAAAAAGAGATATATATTGAGATCCATCGGACCACATATATTCATAATTGAACATCATTCCAGTAATCACATTAACATCTATCAGTAGGTCAAATACATCAATGAAAATTATAAGTGCAGATTAGATACCATGTAGGACAGACTTTCACTTACGTCCCTTACAATGGCTCCATTACATAAAGTTATAGTAGTGATCACACACATCACTCTTAGATACATCATTCTTCCTACAGGTCATCCTATTTTCTTTTTACCCATAAGGTTCTCCATTCTATCTTCTATAGAGCTTCACCTCTCATCTGACGCACCTCTAATCCTCCTCTACCAAGTGTTCTGTATTGTCATAGCCTTTCTCAATACATATTCAAGGGGTTCGTGGGAGTCCTACAGATCCATTGCCAAGTCCATGCAAGGTAGGTTCTCCAAGGGTAGCATGCCAAATCTTCAGGCTTGAGCTCTCTAGTATTTACAATTATGGCCTTCTAGAATCTTCCAATCGCAAGGGTATATTTCTTTCAACGAGCTACCACTGTTGCCAGACTAGCACCTTAATCCATGTCATGCATAACGCATATCCTAGAGTCACGCTTTTCTCATGGGTTCTAAGTCTTCATACTTCAAAATTATGGCTAAGTCCAAATAACCTTTTATCTACCTATGCACGTGTGCCACTATCGCAACTATTAACTGACCTCCTAAATACAACTAATGTCCTAGACACTGTTCTCCTTGTGCATGAACCTATGTGCTCTTCCTGATAGGCTACTTACGCATGATCCTTTGCACCTCTGCAGTACTTAGCCAATAAAGCCCTAGGGGCCCAACATAGGTACACTACATCCTGATCTTAGGGGATCAATCATGTGATTTTCCTTTAGATTAACATGAACTAAAACTCTTGGTTTTCTCATTGGATGTAACCAAAAATGGAGAGTGAGAATGGTTTTTCTGACCACATAACTCACATAAGGGGTTATAGGTTTTCAAATTTGTGGTAATGTACAACCATATTCACAATGTGTTAGTGCATTTTTCGGAATGCTCATCATAGTTCCTCTTCTCAAAGATAACATTTTTTCAGAATCTCATGATAGTGTAAAGACATATCATCTAAAGTCATAAAAATTGTTACAACATAAGTGTTATTTAAGAGATCACAATTCATGAATGTCTCCATAACTTCTATTATTCTAGAAAACACCACATTGAATATCTTTGATGAAATAAACACTGGGTCTTTCTTTTCTTCACATCATCTAGGAATCAATATGTGTGGCCTTGTCAGTGGTGACTAACGATTAGGTCATGTCAATTATCAGAAGTATGTGTAAAATCCTCCAGCCTCCAGTGTCATGTTGTTAGTCTCCCTAACTGGATATATGATCATGAGACATGCTCAATTTTTTTTACGTGGTAACTCAGACATTGGTTACCCATTTCACAATACATCCATGAAGAAAAATTTTTTACAATAGTTATTAGAATCTTTTTAAAAGTGACTCATGACACTTACTAACCTTGAATGACACTACAAATCTCTACTGGTAAGACATGACACATAAAATCTAAATTATTGATGATTACTCTGGAATGACATAATCTATATCGACCAACTAATGTAAAAATACGGAAGACATATTTCTCAATTTCACAGAATTAATCAAGCTTTAGTTGAAAATGATTCTAATCTATAACATTTAATACCCAAAAAGACCTTCGATAAAGGATACATGATTGACATATGTTTGACTTAAAACTAAATTATGAGTTATGTCTGTCATGTAGGATTCACAAGACAGTATAGACTACTCCTTAAATCCCCTATGAAACTATGGCATATGCATAAACTGACTAATAAGACTATTTTAGACATGAAAAGGACCTTAAGAAAATCATAGGATCTAACATGCCTATTTTTTTATGAGAATAAACAACGCTATAAATTTAATTGTTGGTCGAGGGATTCTTAATAGTGTATCTTACAAGATCCCTTCAACCAAAATACATTGCTCTTGTTTTTTTTATTTTCGGTTGATTCAAAAACCGTAATATTATCTCACTTACCAATATTGTGTGATTATTCCTAGACATAGATCTCTCTGAACTTTCAAATGGTTTAGAAAGGATTAGTAAGCTTGATTCCTAACCTCGGAGTCCTACATTTTTGATGGTCAACATTGTCAAACTGAAAGGTATCTCCAATAGAATTGTATGACTCCTTGTAAAGGTTGAAACATGTCTAAAACATAAATATTCAAGTCTTAGAGAAATAGCGGTATGTGATTTTTTTCATGGCACTCCAACCTCTGGTAGTACACAGATGATAGAGAACTAATAATTTAGAAGCTTATGGAAACACCATTTCAAGAGGATGAGTATCCTAAATCTAGATATGATGGAGATTGAGGTATACCCGATCTACAAAATGTCTTGCATCAGTAAGGTCACCTAAATATTAGGTCTCAAGACTATTCACGTTCAAGACTCTTATATCTCCTAATATTAAACAATGAACGTTATCTCATATGTCAGCAGGCATAGGAATTCCTTGATGGCACTCTGATGACGAGATGATACCATTTGGATCAGTTTTCACATCATATTCACTCATTAGATAATATATGTGTATATTAAACTTGACAAGAACAATATAATGGATTGATTATATATAACACTGGAGGAAGGTAAAAATAACCTCCTACAAAGATAAGCATCTAATAACCCGGGATAGGCACGTGGTAATAATAACTAACAATTTATATCGTCATAACTATATAGCAATATAATATCTAATTATTCAATTACAAGGCTGGTAAAACATGTAATTTCACTCATGAGCACTAACATATAAATTCCTAACATAGCTAAAATGAGAATTGTTAGAGTTCTTCTTGCATTAGCTGCCCAATATGGTTGGGAGATTCACGAATGGATGTTAAAATACTTTTAAACGGTGACTTAAATGAATAAATCTACTTGATTTAGCCTAAAGGTTTTGAAGAACCTGGTAAATAACTTTATGTTTGTAAGCTAGAAAAGTCTTTGTATACTATTAAAAAATCTCTAAGAGCTTGGTATGTTAAAATAAATACTTTCTTTTAGGATATTGATTTCACTAACTATTGTTCTGATAATTATTTATTTATTAAGTTTGAAAATAATCATATTATCATTATTATCTTGTATGTTAATGATATTTTGATTACTAGCAGTGATAGAAATTTAATTGTTAGAATCAAAGAAAGGTTAAAACAACAGTTCGAACTAACTGATTTAGGTTTGTTAAATCATTCTCGTATCATGGTCATATTTCAAGATCATAATTCTATTGTTTCATATCAATCTCAGTATGTTGTGAATTTTCTTAGAAGATTTAACATGATTGACTATAAGTTTTTTTTTCATTCTTATTGAAGTTTGTGTAAATTTAGATTCTAAACCAGCTTGTGCTAAATTTGATCCTACTCTATATAGATAGATATTTGGTAGTCTAGTTTATTTGACTATTACTAGACTTGATATTTCATATGCAGTAGGATTTGTTTCAAGATTTATGTAGGATCCTTATGAGGATCATCATAAAATAGTAAAAATAATTTTGAAATATATTAAAGAAACTGTTAACTATGGTCTATTTTATTCTTCTTCTAATGATGCACACTTATTTAGTTATTGTGATTTTGATCATGTTGGTGATGTTATAGATAGAAATTCTACTTCTGGATATATTTTCAAGTTGGGTACAGGTGCCATCACTTGGAGTAGAAAGAAGCAACCAACAATGTTTATCTATTCTACTGAAGCAGAGTATAGAAGTGTTATGGAAGTTGCAAAGGAAGCTATGTGGCTAAAAATACTATTGAATGAGATACATATGGGTGTCAAAGGAAGTACTACTCTTTTATGTGACAGCCAGAGTTGCATTGCTCTTGCCAAGAATCTAGCTCAACATCAAAGGAAAAATAATATAAAATTTCATATGCACTTTATTAGAGAGAAATTCCTAAATGGTGATATTGATCTCAAGTTCTATTTGACTGAAGATCAAGTTGCAGATATCTTTATAAATACATTATGTGTTGTGAAGTTTTATAATTTTCATGCCTTGTTGGGCATATCATAATTTCCATTGAGGGGGATTGTGCATGAAAATTCGACCTCTTAACGGCATGTTCTAAACTTCCTATACTTCCTCCATTTTGTAATAAGTAAATAATCATAGTATATGAGTTTACTTGTAAATTTTAGCAAAACATTAGTTATATGTATGTCTTGGTTTATAAAAGGATCCATAATCTGATATAAGTCTTCATATATAGAGCACTAGTCTTAAGAATTTCTGTATGGGAAGATCTGTATGATTTCCCTTATTTGCATGCTAGCTTGAATCACTACTGTTGATTCATGGATCTGTAAATCCTTTTTTAGAAAAAGTTCAATTTGGCATGTCTTGTTTTGTTTTTTCTTCCCACTTAACATTAGGAGGGAGTGTTGGGGTGATAATTTCAAGTGGGATATCTACCACTTTGGTACACCCCATACTATTTTAAAGCTTGTCCCTCAAACTTTATTATGATGGTCTTCCACATTTAAGAGTGAATTTTCTTAACTGATTCACCCACCCATATTGATTTGGGTGATCCCTCTCAATATTGGCTATCAAAAACATTTACATTTGTACAAATTGATATTAATACTGAGATCAGATTGGAAGATTATTTGATGATCATTGTATTGAATAATAGAGTGAAATAGTTCTACAATCATTCCATGAAACTAAGGTGTGAAGTGGAAGTGTTGAGTTAAAGTATTGAGAATTATTAATAGAGACAGTGTTTTATTATAATGGGGTTTCTCCTTTGGGTTTCCCCACTTAAATCTGGTGTTTTCTATCTCTGTCTTTGTCTCTGTTAATTTCTTTCATCTCTCATTATTACATTTTTTAATCTACACAATGTAATCTATAATCTTCGGCATTAATTTTGTGTATCGATAATTTGTTAATTATACATTCCTATAAATCCTAACAATACTAAGAATCCATCTATCATTGAAAACAAAGTGTAACATGTAAATAAAATAATCATAGCAAAATTAGATACAACCAAGATATGTAGATGTAATGTATGAGTATGATGGAATGGAATGCAAAGTGTGAAAATGATAGGAGCACTATGCCCCCAACTGGATGTGTATGAAGTGAGGGTAATTTATAGGGACCCTCAACAGTCAAGAATGAACCATAGAATAATATTGTGTCATCAAGTAATGTGTTATGTGAAGGTAGATGATAGAAATATGTATCGTGATGCACAGAGCATGAAATGTGAATAATGTGAGGTTCATTTAAGAATTAGACCCTTAGAATTCGAGTATGAATCATGGAACTAGAGTGTGTCATAGGGTAATGACGATACAATGCATGTATTAAAGGGTATGAGAGTAGGTAAAATTTATGATGCATGGAGCACAAAGTGTACTAGTAGTCATTAAAGAAAATTGATAGTGATGGGAGGGGGGAATAAATCAAAATTCCCCCCAAGTGTGTAAATGAGAGAAAGCTATCCAATGATAGTGAAGGGAAAGGGCCCTCCACCCAATTTCCTAGAAGATAAAGGCATGTGACGATTCTCTAATATTGGTGGTGTAGGAGGGTAATGATGTGTATGCGAAGGGGACCTATGTGGTGAAGACGGTAGTGAACACCTAGGGGTTTCTTGAGTCAGGGACTTAGGATGACAATGTAAACTAAGAGACCAAAGAGGATGACAAATTTATGAGGTAGGTCATGTTCAAATAGGAGAACTAGATGTAGAGTGTGCTTTAGAATTGATATGCATGGGAAGCCTAGATATTGTGACTGATGTATAGATTTCATCAATAGTAGGTTGATGCAATGGTGTACATGGTGGAATGCCTTTGAGAGTGAAAAATTGCTTATTATGGATGAAATTAAGACACAAATGAATCATATAAGGGATGGATTGGGTGGCGTGGATCCAAGAGATACCTAAGATCATGTCATAACCTTTGATTGAATATGTCGTAGATAATGGCAAAATCATGGTAAAAGATCCAATAGTAATGGGAATCTTGATGTAGCTGAAAGAATTGGTAACTGGAAATGTGATATTAGACAAAGGACATTTGATATCTAAGAGGAGTGCAACAAATCACATGTTCATAGGAGTTGCTAGATATATTAGATTATTATTGACAATAGTTGAACTAATAGAAGCATTAATCATTAATGTGTAAGGAATTAGAAGTGAATGTAGCATGATAATTGTGATCTAAGAATGTAATGATCGGTGGGTGATGCATCAGTAGACGTAACAAAAAATTAAAGGGGGGCCAATGAAGGAGTAGGCATAACTCAATATGTATGATTAGCAGAAGAATCGGGAGCTTACATGTCATGCTTGGGAAAAGGGTCATTAAATTTTTTAGTTTTTTATTATCGTTGACCGGCTTAGAAGTAGATGGCTCAAGGAGGTCAAGTGATTTATTTTCAATAAGATTCTGAATGATATGCTTGATTTTGAATAATCGATTAGTAGAAGGTCCAAAACATTGGTGATAATCACATCTTACATTTCATCATAATTACAGCCATAGGGGTGAGAGGGGTCGAGATTGAGCAATGGTAGGAGAGTGATAAGATTTATTTTGATGAGTTGTGGTAATAATAAGCAAGGTATGTAAGGAAATTTGATAAAGGTACGATTCAGAGTTTTTAATTGAAGTGTGGGGTATGGATAAAAATAATTTACAGTAGATTAGCTTCAGTGGGCTTAGGAGATGGCTTCAATGCAGATTTAGCTTGAAACCTATCAGAAGAGGATAAAGGAGTATCTTGATATTTTAATTTTCCCATAGATAGAATTTTGACTTAATGCATTTTGAGGATATGGCATGGTTGATCAAATGAAGGAGAGGTCTTAAATATAACACTCTCTTGAAGTGGGGGTAAGAGGATTTTAACAAAAATATGTTGCAATTCTGAATCAGCAAGGACATTAGTCATCTTAGCTAGGTTTTTCTTGTAACACAAAAAATAGTCTAAATGTTCATTAGATATTTGTTTGATTTAAGAAATTTATGCATGATACATCTTGGTGTTGATATTGATGGAAAATTGAACAATAAAGTAATCAGCTAGATGTGTGAAATAATTCACCGAATGAATAGGTAGATCATAAAACCAATGCATGGTGTAATCTTGAAATATTCTAGGAAATATCTTAGCTAGTAATGTATGATCATTTGCATCTTCAAGACATGATACATGAAAATATCGGAGATGCTCTTGAGGTTCCTCTTGGCCATTGAAGTTGGGCATCTTAGGGGTGAAAAAATTAAGAGGGAGTGGATAAGCAGAAATAGCGGGTGTGAAAGGGGTATGAAGGAGCAATGAGGAATCAAGTGATGGAGAAAAACGTGAAGTAGCTTACTGTAACTGACAGATTTCAATTTGTAGATCCTAATATAAGGAAGCTAAGTCTTGATTTCTAGAAGAGGAGACTTACCTTGTGTGAGAAATAAGGGGTGCAGTGAAATGGTTGGTATGAGTAGGAATGGAAATGTTAACATTAGAGGTAGGTGGAAGGTTGGAATTGGGAGGTTGTGTGGCAATATAAATGGAAGTATTATCAGAGGCAAGAGGTTTGAGCTTAAATAGGTTGGTAGATTCCTCACGAGTAGTGAATAAAATAACATCTAAGTCTTGTGGATTCTCAACAATATGAGCGTAGAGATCATGAAGGTCTTCATCAGTAAAGGGTTCATAAGTATCAACCATTGTAAAAGTATGACAAAATACCTAAAAGCGATGTTGGGTTCAAGTGATGGGTTCACCAACTGATTTAATTTAATTTGAATTAAATCTAATTTCAAAGTAAATATTTAAATAAATAACATATAAATGGTAAAATATAGTATGGCACATTCCTAGATGTGGAATGAGGTGGATTCCTTCCCATCATAGTCACGCATCTTAGAGGGATCATTTCTCTGAAGAAACCAAATAGAGAATGTGATTCTTACTTATCACCACTCTAGAATATTGTCTCGATGAGTCATCCACCAATGTGGTATTGTTCCACGCAAGGTAAAAAGCAAGCATATTCCTCCACTCCACTTCACAAGTCCACTAGAATTCCATAGCGTGCAAGAAGGCATTAGGTTTACCTTCTCTTATATAACTTGGTAGCTATCTTCCTCCTCACCGCCTAACTGAACATGCCTTGACAACATGTGTCATAGTGCCTCTTAATTCTCTTACAACTAACTCATAAGTTCCATATGCCCAATCATCACATGTAACACTAGTTGTGTCACTCATGTACTGAGCATCATCCCACTGAATGAATCCTTCTCTTCATGGCTCAATAACCTCTGGGTATCTGATGGTACACACATAAATCCTATTGATGTCTTCTTACCCCAAAGGCTTGACATAAGGTGTAAACCTCCCATCTGTGAATTGAATAATCATGCGCTCCTTGTTATCAAAGCTGATATACCCCTTTTTGAAGCATAAATCCACATTATTTGCATAATACAAAGGGCACCCAAGTAATACAAAAAAGCTATCTACCTCAGCATGCACCAAGACTTCAAAGTCCCCAATGAGCTTGGCTCCTTGAATGATTATGGAATCATCCTTCAAGACTCCAATGGGGTATAGATTAGTCTTATTTTCCATGTACAACACATTAGAGGATGGATATAATGGTGACCTTCCCATATGATTCCATACATCCAGAGTAAGAACATTTACCTCTACACCTGTGTCAATAATTATGTTGCTCGAGATCCATCCATCAACTACCACATTCAATGTTATATCCTTGTCATAATCCAGGCTATGAGGGGGAAAATTGGCATGCAATATCTACCTCTTGTGCTTAGTCCCAGCGTGCAGTACCTTTCCTCTCAACAATCCCCCCAACAGAGGAATGATATTCTCCTAGTGTATCATCTTACATACCTCTTTAACATCATCCACATCCTTCTGAGGGATTTCAACGTCCTTCTCCTGTTTTAACTTCTGAGACTACTCTTTCAAGCATTGGATCTCTCCTTGCAAATTTCTAATCACCTCCATAGTCTCATAGTAAACTTCCTTCTGATAAGTTGGATCAGAATACTTCCCATGTAATACCTCTTCTCCTTTAATGAGAGGAATTTTCTTTGGTATTATTCTTTGGCGCATGTAGCTTCAGGGGGGGTGTGTAGTTACTAAGATAGGCTCCAACTCTGGATTAGATGCTACCATGGGCATGAACAGGGGGTTCATTACGCTTCACACTAACCATGCTTGTGCCATTTTCCTACTTCTTGTGATTATAAATCATGTGATCATATAGATGAGGGCACTCCTCATACTTATATTTCTTTCCACACCTCGAGCATTACAACAAATCTAGGAATTCACACTTATATTGGTTCATAGATCCACAATTGAAATAAGTTTCATGGGGAAACTCACTCCTTTCTCCACCATGACCACCATGGCCGCTGAATCCTCCACAAAATATTCTTCCCCTACTTCCACCATCTTCACAGCCTTTACGATGATGCCCCTTTTTCTTAGAGCTAGTTGTAACGTTGGTCTGGAAAACACCAATATCAATTACATCATGGATCTGGTCTATCAACAGTAAGTCCTTTGTATCATGGTTTTTGGATATACATATCTTACAATAGTATGATACATTCTTACGGAGTGCACGTTAAAAAAAATGGCATCTACTTGGATCATGGTCCTCATGACAGTTCTCATAATCTGATGATATGGTGCGCACTGACTTTTGATGGAAAAAAACTATCCTTGGTGTGTCCTTTTACTTCAAAATTTATGCACCAAAGCTTGTTGCAAGTCTCATGTTCCAAGTTCATAGAAAAATTCTCAAGTTGTTTAGGCATGTAAGTAATCTATGCCTCCAAAAAGGGACTTACCCCAATATAAATTCTTCCAACGGCCTCAATGCACAAAGTAGCCTCCAAGGCCTCATGCGGATCTGTGAAAGCCTTGTGGTAAAGTGCTCATCTAAAAGGTGTTATCAATCCTCCAATAAACCATTGAGCATGTTGTGAGGGATGGATATCATAAGACGACTTTAATAGAAGAGTCTTAAAGCACGCGTCATACTCCCGCACACTCTCTGCCATTCCCTACTAAATTTCCTTGAGGATGTTGATGATCTCTCTTCTACTCAAATTCAAGGATGTAGAACTCTTCCAAAAAGGTTTTTTTTCAATGTAGTTTAATCTACCACAGCCTAATGTGGGTCATACTTCCGTATACAAGCTATGCATGCGTTCCCTTGTAACGTTGTTGTAAACTAACTGGCCTTTTACTTTCGAGAGTAGTGATACTCCATTCACGTGCACTCCATAGCAAGCTCATATTTGTGGACATACTCTACGGCATCTTTTATACACCCTTGTAATCTGGTAAGTGCAAGAGACATTTCATAAGATTACCTATTGATGGTGGCTGAGGCCCCTATCCTCCTGACCCTAGGATCCTAGGTTTCCCCCTGCATTGCCTTCAGTGTTCCCTCGATTAGTTCCATTAGATCAACCAGGCCCCTATTCCTCTCTGATCCACCAAATTCTCCTCCAGATCGTCATGTAGCCATTAATGGGGCCTGACGCAGTGGTCACACTCTAGTGTACCCCAATGTCCCGCTAAACTACGTGCTGATGTTATAACGACGATTGAACCACTGTCATATGACATGTCTCACACCACTCCCCAAGTTGTGTACCCACACCTTACCCAAATTTCCCCTGTGCCCACATAGGATGTCCTCCAAAAACTAGGAAATGTCTAAGTGCTTGGCCATAGATGCACTCCCAAATGAGAAAATTATATCTACTAGGTTTTAGATTAGACTACCAATACCAAAACCAACTGGGATTAACAATACTTCTCTCTCAGGAACTGGAAAACCAAGCCCCAAGGTCTTGGTCATTAGTTGGGATTCAGATGTGTGGTGCCCACATCGACTCCTCCTTTCACAACATACGACGAACTCTCACCAGAAGCTGAAAGGGTTATCTATCCCGTGCTTTCCAAAATGGGGTAGCACAGACTTGCTCAAGTTTCATGTTCTCTATGCGAACCTTAACTACTTCCCGTAATTTTTGCCTCTATAGAGTCCATCACTACCTGTAAACCTTGCGTTGACTAGTCAATATCCCTTTCTTGTGCTTCACTATACTTGAGTCTACCTTTCCTCCCTTTCTTTCTTATTTCACCGTATGATCTGCCATCTTCTCCTCCACACCAACTTTCACACTCCCACGCCTAGTGGGAAAATGGTTTAGTTAGCCATTGGAAATGCCCTCTGAACTCAAAGTAATGATCAAGATATTTATCACCAAAGATATAGCTCGCAAGAAATGATCCTCTCAACTTCCCTTAGAGAACTTGAAACTCGTCAAATCTCCAAGACAAGAGTACATATAAACTACGCATATTCCAGATGTGTAGCTAGCCAACACTCCACTTCTACCACCGATCAACATGGCATGATTCTCCACATCAGATCTACATTTTGCAGCCTCTGGTAATCATCTTCGATGGGTCCATACGTTAGGTCTATAATACCAACTGGCTTGATCTGGATGCATATGTCTAAGATAACCATTTGTATAACTCTATTAGGAAGGAACAGAAGATAATGTTTCATAGAACTCATGGTAGAGGTTTTTTCCTTTACCCATCTACGTGCATAAAAATCAGATCCAGTACTGAATCTCTAAGTAAAACTCATCCTCCGTGCTTTTGAAGCCATGTCTTGATGTTTTCCAAGGTTAAACGGTCTGTCATCACATAGTCACAGATACAAATATGCATATCATTTCTTATAACAACTTCAAAAAGAATGGTCTCAGGCAATGGAAGCAAAATATAGTCAAATTTTCCCTCACTCCCTTTAAAAAAAAAGGGCAATCCCAAGCACGTCAGCCTATCACCCAACAGGCGCTTGGGCACTCACCTAAGGCACGCGTAGGGTGCTGAGACCCCTCATTTATGTGATTTTCGAAATAATAAGCATAGATGCCACCATAAAAAGACCGAAGAAACTCCTTATTGAACTGAGGCACTTTGAGTAACAGATGTTACACTAATATATTCCATTCAGAGCACATAAGCATATTGACAAAGCACTAGATCTAAGAACCATGATGGGAATCATAGGATGCATAATGATTAAACACTACAACATCACAAAGAGATCATATCTGAACCATGAGCAAAATGAGACTACTATGGTTTGAGACCCACGGACCACAGATATTCATAATTGAACCCTTCCAGTACATCACATTAACAATCATTTATCAGTAGGTCATATTACATCAATGAAAATTCAACAGTGCATATCAGTAACCATGTATTCGAAGACTAGCACTTACGTCCCTTCCCATGGATCTAATCTAGAAACCCTATGATTACCCATCCTTTGATACATCATTCTTCCTATAGGTCTTCACTAGCGCATACACCATAAGGTTCTCCATGTATTTCTATAGAGCTTCGGCCTACATCATCTCTACTTGCACACACTAATCTCTCTACCAAGTGTTTGTATTTATAGCCTTTCTCAATTTATTCAAGCCTTCGTGGGAGCTCACCTAGATCATCATTGCCAAGTGTGCAAGGTGGTTCTCCACAGGTAGCCAAATGCTTCTTCAGGCTTGAGCTCTCTAGTATACTACAATTGTGGCCTTCTAGAATCCATCCAAATCGTCAGGTATATTTCTTAACAAGGGCTACCACTGTTGCCAGACTATCACCTGTATCCACTCTGCATGCGCTAGAATGAGTCTTTTCTTAAGCTCTCATGTCTCTATCTAATACACAAAATTTGGCTAAGTCCACCTACCCATACCTTTTATCGTACCTTGCATGTGATGCCACTTGCTTCTATTAAAAATGTGGCTAAGTCCTTAAACCCTTAGACCCTTTCCTGCTTCCACTCGAAAACCTGTCTCTCCTCATAGTGCCTTACATGCCCACGCACCTCTCAGTACCATAGTGCAATAAACTAGCGTGCCCAACATACTACACTACTGCTTGATTTCACAAGTCATGTGATTTCTGGGCTTTAGATTAACATGAACTAAAACTCCTGGTTTTCTCATTGGATGTAACCAAAAATGGAGAGTGAGGATGGTTTTTCTGACCACATAACTCACATCAGGGGTTATAGGTTCATCAGGTTGTGGCAATGTACAAGCATATCACAATGGTGTAATTAGTGCATTTTTTCGGTGCTCATCATAGTTCCTCAATTGAAAGATAACATTTTTTCAGAATCTCATGACTAGTGTAAATTAAATCATATAAAGTCATAAAAATTATTGCAACATAAGTGTTATTGTCAAATATCACATTTAAAAATGTCTCCATAACTTCTATTATTCTATAAAACACCACATTGAATATCTTTGATGAAATAAACACTAAATCTTGTTTTTATTCACATCATCTAGGAATCAATATGTGTGGCCTTGTCAGTGGTGACTAACGAGAGGTCATGTAAATTATCAAAAGCCTATATCATATCCTCCAGCCTGAAGTGTCTTGTTGTTAGCTTCCTAACATAAAGACAAGATCATGAAACTTGCTCAAAGTTGTCTATGTGGTAACTCAGACATTGGTCACCCATTTCACAATACATCCATAAAGAAAAATTTTTTACAATAGTTATTATAATCTGATTTAATGGTGACTCATGACACTTACTAACCTTGAGGTTCACTACAAATCTCTAGTGGAGCCGACATGATGTTGTATTTTCTAATACATGATTACTCTAGAATGATTTAATCTATATCGACCAACTAATGTAAGAAGTTCGAAGACATATAGTTCAGTTTACAGGAATTAATCAATCTCTAGTTGAGAATGCTTCTAATCTATAACATTAAGACCCAATCCACCTTCGTCTAAAGGATACATGATTGACATATGTTTGACTTAAAACTAAATTTGATGAGTTTTTTCTGTCATGTAGGATTCACAAGACAGTATAGACTTCTCCCTAAATCCCCTCAGCAACTATGGCATATACATAAACTGAAAGAATAAGACTGTCTTAGACATGAAAAGGACTATAAGAAAATCATAGCTTCCACAGTGCCTAAATTATTGTGAGAATTGACAACCATAAATTTAATTGTTGGTCGAGGGATTCTTAATAGAGTATCCTACTAGATCTCTTCAACCAAGAATACATTGCTCTTGTTTTTTTTATTTTCGGTTGATTCAAAAACTCGTAATATTATCTCACTTACCAATATTGTGTGATTATTCTTAGTTTCTATCTTCATCTCTGAAGGCTTCAAATGGTTTAGAAACATTGATCCAACCTATTTTTCTTGTATTTTTGTCACAGATTCAACATTGTAAAACTGAAATGATCTCCAATAGAATTTTATGACTCCATGTAAAGGTTGACACATGTTGAAAACAGAAATATTCAAGTCTTGGAGAAGAAGCGGTCTCTGATTTTCCTCATGAATGCTCCAAAGAAGGTAGTACACAGATGATAGAGAACTGATAATTTAGAAGCTTTGAAACACCATAAAAACAGTAATAAATCAAATATGGCTGAGTATACCCGATCTACAAATGATGGAAATTGAGGGGATTCATCTCAACAATGACTATTCAGCCTGAATATTCCTATATGGGCTCTAAATCTTAAACAATGACTCTCAATCTGATAATCTTATAGAACTAACTAGATAGTCAGCATACTTATCATGCCTCTAATACGACCCTGATGTGAGGTAGGATCACAATCCTTTGACATCAGTATTCACTCATTAGATAATATATGTGTATATTAAGCTATGACAGGAACAATACAATGCTTTAATCATATATGACACTGGAGGAAGGTAAAATAACCTCCTACCTAAAAGAAGCATCTAATAACCCGGGATAGGCACGTGGTAATAATAACTCAACAATTTATATCGTCATAAACTATCTAGCAATATAATTGACAATTATTCAATTACAAGGTTGGTAAAACATCGTGGTTTCACTCAGAAGCACCTGGTGTAAACTATATTGAGACTTCCTCTCCTATTGCTAAGAATGAGCACTAATATAGATTCTTATTTCTTTGGCTTCTCAATATGGTTGGGAGATTCATCGAAATGGATGTCAAAAATACATTTCTTAAATGGTGAACTGAAAAGAAGAAATTTATATGATATCAACCTAAATATTTTGAAGAACCTAGTAAGGATAAATATACGTCTGTAAACTTAAAAAACCTTTTTATATGGTCTTAAGTAAGCTCCTAGAGCTTGGTATGCTAAAATTAATAGGTTCTTTCAAGGAACTTGGATTCATCTAGTTGTTGTTTTGATAACGATTTATTTGTTTAAGTTTGATAACAATAATATTAGCATTATTGTTCTCTATGTTGATGATATTTTAATTACTAGCAGTGACAAAAATCTAATTGCTAGAATCAAAGAAAAGTTAAAACAATATTGTTTTGAGATGACTGGTGTAGGTCTATTAAATCATTTTATCGGCATGATTATATTTCAGGATCCTAAGTCTATTGTCTGCATCTCAATAAAATTATGCCTACTGATTTTACTTTAAATATTTAACATGATTGAATGTAAACTTGTTATCCATTCCTATTGAAGTTGGTGTGAAAGTTAGACCCTAAACCTGCATGTGGTAAATTTTATCCTACTCTGTATAGGCAACCTAGTTGGTAGTCTAATTTATTTGACCATTACTAGGACCTGATATTTTTTATGTAATAAGAGTAGTTTCTATATTCGTGCAAGAACATTATGAGGTTAATTGGAAAATGGCAAAGAGAATTCTAAAATGTGTTAAAGGAACAGTCAATTATGATTTTTATTTATTCTTCTTGTGATGATGAAAAATTACTTGGATACTGTGATTCTGATCACGCTGATGATGCTGCAAATAGAAAGTATACTTCTAGATATCTTTTCAAGCTGGGTGCATGTTCCATCACTTAGAGTAGCAAGAAGCAACCAATAGTTTCTATATCTTCTACTCAGGCAGAGTATAGAAGTGTTGTGGAAGCTACCAATAGAAGCCATATGACTGAAAAGATTGTTGGATGAACTGCACATGGGCGTCAAAAGGAGCACTACTCTTCTATGTAACAACCAAAGTTACATTTCTCTTGCAAAGAAATCCAGTTCAGAATCAAAGGACCAAGCATATTGAAGTTCATATGCATTTTATTCAAGAGAAATGTCTTGAATGGTGATATTGATCTCAATTTTTGTTCTGATTGAAGATTAATTTATAAATATATTCACCAAGTCACTGTGTGTGTTGTGAATTTTTGCAAGTTTTGTGTTTTGTTAGGCCTATCAGAGTTGCCTATTGAGGAGGAGTTGTGCATGATACTGCCATCTCTTAATGAAATGTTTGTAAACTTTTGAATAGTTCCTCCACTTTGTGATAAGTAAATGTGTTACTCTATGTAAATTTATTTGTAAATCCCAACGAAGCTTTAGTTGTGGGAATTCCTTAATTTATAAAAAGCTCCATAATTTTATGTAAGTGTTTATATGTAAATCACTTTTCCTAAAAAAAATGTATGGGAAGCATCTATATGATTTCCTTTTTTTAATTGTTTTATGGGAAGATCTATTTGATCTCCATTGTTTACATGCTATCATAAATCATTGTTGATAATTTAAGGATCTGTAAATCCTTTTTTAGAAAAAGTTCAATTTGGCATGTCTTGTTTTGTTTTTTCTTCCCACTTAACATTAGGAGGGAGTGTTGGGGTGATAATTTCAAGTGGGATATCTACCACTTTGGTACACCCCATACTATTTTAAAGCTTGTCCCTCAAACTTTATTATGATGGTCTTCCACATTTAAGAGTGAATTTCTGAACTGATTCACACACCCATATTGATTTGGGTGAACCTCTCAATATTGGCTATCAAAAACATTTACATTTGTACAAATTGATATTAATACTGAGATCAGATTGGAAGATTATTTGATGATCATTGTATTGAATAATAGAGTGAAATAGTTCTACAATCATTCCATGAAACTAAGGTGTGAAGTGGAAGTGTTGAGTTAAAGTATTGAGAATTATTAATAGAGACAGTGTTTTATTATAATGGGGTTTCTCCTTTGGGTTTCCCCACTTAAATCTGGTGTTTTCTATCTCTGTCTTTGTCTCTGTTAATTTCTTTCATCTCTCATTATTACATTTTTTAATCTACACAATGTAATCTATAATCTTCGGCATTAATTTTGTGTATCGATAATTTGTTAATTATACATTCCTATAAATCCTAACAATACTAAGAATCCATCTATCATTGAAAACAAAGTGTAACATGTAAATAAAATAATCATAGCAAAATTAGATACAACCAAGATATGTAGATGTAATGTATGAGTATGATGGAATGGAATGCAAAGTGTGAAAATGATAGGAGCACTATGCCCCCAACTGGATGTGTATGAAGTGAGGGTAATTTATAGGGACCCTCAACAGTCAAGAATGAACCATAGAATAATATTGTGTCATCAAGTAATGTGTTATGTGAAGGTAGATGATAGAAATATGTATCGTGATGCACAGAGCATGAAATGTGAATAATGTGAGGTTCATTTAAGAATTAGACCCTTAGAATTCGAGTATGAATCATGGAACTAGAGTGTGTCATAGGGTAATGACGATACAATGCATGTATTAAAGGGTATGAGAGTAGGTAAAATTTATGATGCATGGAGCACCAAGTGTACTAGTAGTCATTAAAGAAAATTGATAGTGATGGGAGGGGGGAATAAATCAAAATTCCCCCCAAGTGTTGTAAATGAGAGAAAGCTATCCAATGATAGTGAAGGGAAAGGGCCCTCCACCCAATTTCCTAGAAGATAAAGGCATGTGACGATTCTCTAATATTGGTGGGTGTAGGAGGGTAATGATGTGTATGCGAAGGGGACCTATGTGGTGAAGACGGTAGTGAACACCTAGGGGTTTCTTGAGTCAGGGACTTAGGATGACAATGTAAACTAAGAGACCAAGAGGATGACAAATTATGAGGTAGGTCATGTTCAAATAGGAGAACTAGATGTAGAGTGTGCTTTAGAATTGATATGCATGGGAAGCCTAGATATTGTGACTGATGTATAGATTCATCAATAGTAGGTTGATGCAATGGTGTACATGGTGGAATGCCTTGAGAGTGAAAAATTGCTTATTATGGATGAAATTAAGACACAAATGAATCATATAAGGGATGGATTGGGTGGCTGGATCCAAGAGATACCTAAGATCATGTCATAACCTTGATTGAATATGTCGTAGATAATGGCAAAATCATGGTAAAAGATCCAATAGTAATGGGAATCTTGATGTAGCTGAAAGAATTGGTAACTGGAAATGGTGATATTAGACAAAGGACATTTGATATCTAAGAGGAGTGCAACAAATCACATGTTCATAGGAGTTGCTAGATATATTAGATTATTATTGACAATAGTTGAACTAATAGAAGCATTAATCATTAATGTGTAAGGAATTAGAAGTGAATGTAGCATGATAATTGTGATCTAAGAATGTAATGATCGGTGGTGATGCATCAGTAGACGTAACAAAAAATTAAAGGGGGGCCAATGAAGGAGTAGGCATAACTCAATATGTATGATTAGCAGAAGAATCGGGAGCTTACATGTCATGCTTGGGAAAAGGGTCATTAAATTTTTTTAGTTTTTTATTATCGTTGACCGGCTTAGAAGTAGATGGCTCAAGGAGGTCAAGTGATTTATTTTCAATAAGATTCTGAATGATATGCTTGATTTTGAATAATCGATTAGTAGAAGGTCCAAAACATTGGTGATAATCACATCTTACAT
The DNA here is from genome assembly GCA_019776745.2 of Taxus chinensis. Lineage (NCBI taxonomy): Eukaryota > Viridiplantae > Streptophyta > Pinopsida > Cupressales > Taxaceae > Taxus > Taxus chinensis. Next base: position 645,361,058 of record CM034147.1, on the reverse strand, counting down.
TTTCATCATAATTACAGCCATAGGGGTGAGAGGGGTCGAGATTGAGCAATGGTAGGAGAGTGATAAGATTTATTTTGATGAGTTGTGGTAATAATAAGCAAGGTATGTAAGGAAATTTGATAAAGGTACGATTCAGAGTTTTTAATTGAAGTGTGGGGGTATGGATAAAAATAATTTACAGTAGATTAGCTTCAGTGGGCTTAGGAGATGGCTTCAATGCAGATTTAGCTTGAAACCTATCAGAAGAGGATAAAGGAGTATCTTGATATTTTAATTTTCCCATAGATAGAATTTTGACTTAATGCATTTTGAGGATATGGCATGGTTGATCAAATGAAGGAGAGGTCTTAAATATAACACTCTCTGAAGTGGGGGTAAGAGGATTTTAACAAAAATATGTTGCAATTCTGAATCAGCAAGGACATTAGTCATCTTAGCTAGGTTTTTCTTGTAACACAAAAAATAGTCTAAATGTTCATTAGATATTTGTTTGATTTAAGAAATTTATGCATGATACATCTTGGTGTTGATATTGATGGAAAATTGAACAATAAAGTAATCAGCTAGATGTGTGAAATAATTCACCGAATGAATAGGTAGATCATAAAACCAATGCATGGTGTAATCTTGAAATATTCTAGGAAATATCTTAGCTAGTAATGTATGATCATTTGCATCTTCAAGACATGATACATGAAAATATCGGAGATGCTCTTGAGGTTCCTCTTGGCCATTGAAGTTGGGCATCTTAGGGGTGAAAAAATTAAGAGGGAGTGGATAAGCAGAAATAGCGGGTGTGAAAGGGGTATGAAGGAGCAATGAGGAATCAAGTGATGGAGAAAAACGTGAAGTAGCTTACTGTAACTGACAGATTTCAATTTGTAGATCCTAATATAAGGAAGCTAAGTCTTGATTTCTAGAAGAGGAGACTTACCTTGTGTGAGAAATAAGGGGTGCAGTGAAATGGTTGGTATGAGTAGGAATGGAAATGTTAACATTAGAGGTAGGTGGAAGGTTGGAATTGGGAGGTTGTGTGGCAATATAAATGGAAGTATTATCAGAGGCAAGAGGTTTGAGCTTAAATAGGTTGGTAGATTCCTCACGAGTAGTGAATAAAATAACATCTAAGTCTTGTGGATTCTCAACAATATGAGCGTAGAGATCATGAAGGTCTTCATCAGTAAAGGGTTCATAAGTATCAACCATTGTAAAAGTATGACAAAATACCTAAAAGCGATGTTGGGTTCAAGTGATGGGTTCACCAACTGATTTAATTTAATTTGAATTAAATCTAATTTCAAAGTAAATATTTAAATAAATAACATATAAATGGTAAAATATAGTATGACATAAGAAAAATAGCATGTAAAGTATGAAACCCTAAGTAAGGAGGAAAGATAAGAATACTTAGCTGATTTCTAAGTGCACAAGAAGTGATCTAGGTAGGTAAGACTGATTAATAGATTACAAACAAGGTCGTCACTAGTTACTTAAAAATATGGAGTGCAAGAACAGAGTTGGACAAGGGTTCCTAGTTTAAGACAAAGGTGTTTAGACATTGGTGATTGAATTTGGGTACTGGTAACTATGTAGGAGCTCAAGATCTACTTTCTTATGTGTCACAAGGGTTTCGCAATTATTCCCTATTTATTGATTGATATTCTCACTATGATCTCCAAGGATACATGTAACCTACAAAACATAAGTTCAACTACACATACCCACAAACCACATCAAACCTAAAAAAGGAAAAATATAGAATGGGGAGTCAGACAAACATTGGTAGTCACCAGGAGAGTGAACTTACGATTGATCGTTTCACTACATCTTAGACTCCATGTATTTTTGGTGTGTGTGTGTGTGTGTGTGTGTAAGAATGATGCCTTAGGATGCCCTTGTGCAAGCTGCACTTGATAGCAGGTTGTAGCTAGAATGTAGAAATGTATAACATGTGTGGATGGAATAGAATAGACTTCCCCTTCCCATGTTTTGTATGTAGAAGTATGTAGCCTGTGTCCCTTGAATGGATGCTTGATGGATTCTTTTATAGTGCCTTATTTCCTTTAGAATGTAAGCTTAGGTTATGATAGTAATGCTTAGTGGTTGGTCCATGATTTTGAACACATAACTATGTATTTATATGATTCCCTTGTTTTAATTTCACAATTGACTACTAGAAGGCCGACCCATAAGTGAAAAATATTCCCACAAGATAAAAGAGACCCAAAAAGAGTGAGTAGGGTAAGAAAAGATAAGGGGCGTCAAGGAGGGATAGGAGTTCCTAAGCTTTTTTCTCCTGGTTGGGTGCTGGTGTATGAAGCTATGAAAGATAAACAAGTACAGTTCTAACTAGGCTATAGAGTGTGTAAGACCAAATAGAAAAGAAAAGAAAAAGAAAAGAGGCCAAGGATAGTTGTCAACCACTAGCTTTTTTGCTTAGGAATCATGTAAATGTTAGCATATTTTTAGGACCTAGCAACATACCCAAGTGTGTGATTTTGTGTCTGTACTAACTTCCTTTCTATATACCAAGACAAATGGTGTATTTATAATTTCTTTCTTTAGAGTCGTCATGCTAGCCCAAAGATCAATTTTTACTTTAGTGTAACATTTTCTTTGATTGACTTGCATATTCTTCTTCATGATTCTGATTAGGTTCTTATTAGTTTCTTCCACCAAACCATTACCTTGTGGGTAATAATTAGAGGAATTATTTAAGTACACTCCATTTATAAGAGCCCAATCAGATACTTTTGATCCCAAAAATTCCATAGCATTGTTATAAATGATGTCTTGAGGAACTCCAAACCTGGTTGCAATATCCTCAAAGAAATCAAGGATGATAGATTCAATAGCCTCCTTAAGTGTTGTGGCCTTGGTCCACCACATGAAGTAATCTGTTGTTGTCAAGACCCATTTGTGATCTAGACTCAATGGAGGATTAATCATGCCTATGAAAGTTAGCCCCAGTGAGAAAAGTGTTCATCCACTTTAATAGGATGAAGGAGAAGGATTGTCATCCTTTTATTACTAGCAAAGAAGGCACATTATTTACATTTTTTGACCCATTAATATGCATCCAAAAAATATGTGGGCCAAAAGTATCTTGCTATAAGGATTTTTATTGTTGTAGCATTGGCTTAGAAATTCCCACCAAATGAGCCATCATGAAATTTGAACAAGACTTTATTTATTTAATCTTCATCAATGCACCTTAATAAGACACCTTCAATATTTATTTTTAAAATAATGCCATTAATTAAAACATATGGAATTGATTGTAACCTGAGGTGTCTTCTCTTGGTCTTGTTCAAACCAAGATGTTGAGTGTGGAGCTTAATTAATTTAAAGGAAGCTTGCTTTTACATGTTATTGGGTTTAACAGTGACTGACATCGGCCATGAGGTAACCGACATTGGTTAGGAAGTGATCAGCATCAGTCAAGTGGTAACCGGCATCGGTTAGGAAGTGACCACCATTGGTTAGGAAAACCGACATCGGTCATCTGTGTGATGGTGATTTATTCTTTAAATGATAATTAGAATAAATCTTTTGTTTTAAAGGTGATTTTTTTATTATAAAAACATAGTTAGTTGCCTATAATAGATATATATGCATGTATGCATTGTATGAGGGTATGAGAGAAGAAAATATCAATGGTTTTTCATGTTGGTTTTCTTAGTGAGCAAGAAAGAGTAGTTGAGTGAGGGAAAAGCATTGAACACCATGTGAGGTGTTAGAAGAAAACAAATATTCATTGTATTTCCTCTGTAAAGCACTGAATAATAATATTGGTCATTTCTTGGTGGACGTAGCCCACACTTGGTGAGCTACGTTAAATTTGGTGTTATCTTTCTCTTCTTTTATTTTATCTTCTGGTTATTTTTGCATTCATTGCTTGTATGTTTTATTTGATTATAGATCTATTGAACATTGTTATATGGTTTAACCCCAACAACTAGTATCAGATCTTTGTTTCAAGGTTTTGTGTGTTGACAGGATTTACTCACATAGGGTTTTCTGATTGAGTAGGAGCAGAGCAATGGCAAAAGATGGTAAATACCAAGTAGTCAAATTTGATGGTTGTAATTATCAACTATGAAAGATGCAGGTGGAGGATTATTTGTATCAAAAGGATATATATTTATCGTTAGATGAGCATGCACAGTCGGACATGATGACTGATGAATAATGGAAATTTATTGACAGAAAGTCTCTGAGATCTATAAGATTGAGCCTAGCAGCATTGGTGGCTTCAAATTTTACAAATGCAAAAACCATGGTAGAGTTGACGAAATCCTTGGCAATTTTGTATGTAACTGTTATTTCTTCGAATAAGGTTTATTTGATGAAAAAAATGTTTAATTTTAATATGTAAGAAGGTGGATCTGTATCTATTAATTTGAATGATTTTTGATGTATTGTAAATCAGTTAAAATCGATAGAAATTCTGTTTGATGATGAAGTGGAAGCACTTTTATTCTTATGCTCTTTTCCAGATAGTTAGGATAACTTGGTAATGGTTGTAAGTAATACAACGTCTACTTCTAAAGGTTTGAAATTTGATGATGTGGTTATTGTAATCCTTAATGAGGAAATACATAGGAAATCTCAAAAGAAGCATCATCAGGAAACACTTTAAATATAGAAAGCAGAGGAAGATCTAAGGAGAGATCATCTAAGAGCAAGAAGAATGGAAGATAAAATTTAAGACATGGCAGATCTAGATCCGGGTACAGATATTTACTTTTCTCGAATTATGGAAAGAGAGGACACGTAAAGAAGGAGTGTTAGTCCAAGGAAAACAAAGAGAATACATCAGACAAAGGAAAAGAAAAAGGTAAAGAGGCAAACGTTTGTAAGTGAGGTAAATCAAGATTCCCTTATTCTCTCCTTAGAAAATAAATTAGAATCTTGGGTTTTAGATTCTGTAGCTACATTCCATGCTACCCCTAATAAGGGTTATTTCAGTAATTATGTTCAGGGTGATTTTGGACAAGTTTATTTAGGAGATGATAAGACATGTAATATTAATAGTAAAGGTGATGTTCATCTAAAGTTGCAGAATGGAAATCCATGGGTATTGAAAGATGTGAGGCATGTACCAATCCTTAAGAGAAATCTAATATTTGTAGGGAAACTAGGTAAATCTGAATGCGTGGTTACATTCATAGCCGATTCTTTGAAGGTTACCGAGGGATATTTTTTTGTAGCAAGAGGTAAGAAGGTAGGAACTTCATATTTTTCTACCTATGTTAATAATTCATTTTTTGTTCTATCTACTAAATTTTTAGATGCAACCATGTGGCATAATCGGCTGGGCCATATGAGTGAAAAAGGAATGTAAATCTTAAAGGATAAGGGTAAGCTATCAGATTTGAAACAATCAGATCTTGAATTTTGTGAGCATTACATATTTGGAAAGCAGAAGAGAGTTAGATTTCTCAAGGTTGTGTCAATAAAGAAGGAGAAAAAATTGAATCTTATACACTTAGATGTATGTGGACTAGCTCAAGTAGCTTTTATTAGAGGATCCCAATATTACGTGAATTTCATTGATGATGCCACAAGGAAGGTATGAATCTATTTTATTAAGCATAAATTTGATGTTTTTGAGACTTTTAAAAGGTTGAAAGCCCTTGTGGAAAATGAAACAAACTTTAAATTTAAGTGCCTTAGATTTGACAATGGTGGTGAGTACTACAACAAGGATTTCAATGATTATTGTTCAGTAAATGTAATACGAAGAGAAAGAACAGTTCCTAGAACTCCAAAGGAGAATAGAGTTACATAAATAATGTACAAGACAATAATGGAACGTGCTAAAAGCATGAGGATACATGTCGGTTTGCCTTTGAGTTTTTGGGCAGAAGCAGTGGATACAGTAGTGTACTTGATCAACCATGGGCCTTCAACATCACTAGATGGTGGAATACCAAAAGAAGCTTGGTCTGGAAAAGATGTAGATTTTTCTTTTCTTAGATTTTTTGGATCAGAAGCTTTTGTGCAAGTTGATAGGGAAAATAGGAAGAAGTTGGATGCTAAATCTAAGAGATGCATTTTCAATTGTTATAGATTTGGTGATTTCGCATATCCATTTTTGGATTTAGAAGATTCTAATATTGTTAGGAGTTGTGACATTAATTGGAATGAAAAAATAATGTACAAGGATCAAGTTATGGTTCCTAAACATGAACAGGTTGATGATATTTTGAAGGAAAATAAAATTTCAAACCTAAATTAGGCATCCATAGACATCGACGTCAATTCTACAAAAACCGATATCTATCAAACTAACTGACATTGACAAACAGGATCAGGTTTAGTTCAGACAACCAGTGGAACCAACATCGGTACTCCTTGAACTGATGTTGGTAAGGAAACCACAGTCGATCGACAGACAGAGGAACCGTGGTCAGTTACAAAACTATTGTTGGTTACACGTCAGTGTCTGTCACTGACAGAGATTGACATGAATGTGAAACATGCACAGAATGATCCCCAAACACCCCAAATCTCAGTGAGAAGGTCACAAAGGGTAAGTAGACCTCCAAAGAGATTTTCACCTTCCTTTTCTTATTTATTACTGACTGATAGTGGTGAAATAGAAAGATTTGAAGAAGTAATGCAGGTAGATACCCACAAGTATTGGGAGCATGGAATGGATGAGAAGATGGACTCCTTGGAACAAAATTAGACATGGGATTTGGTCAAGTTACCAGTAGGTAAGAAAACTCTACCAAACAAATGGGTTTACAGAATCAAGGAAGAAGAAGGTGAACTGAAAAGGTACAAGGTGAGGCTTATGGTAAAGGGATTTACACAAAAAGCAAGTATTGACTTTAATGAGATTTTTTCTCCTGTAGTTAAAATGACTTCTATTCATATTGTTCTAAGTTTGGTTGTAACAGAAGATTTGCATTTAGAACAGATTTGGAGGAAGAGATTTATATGCAGCAGTCATTTGGTTATGAAGTTAAGGATAAGGATAAAATTGTGTGCAGATTGAAAAAGAGCCTACATGGGCTATAAAAAACTCCAAGGTAATTGTATTTGAGATTTGATAGTTTTATGCATGAGCATGGTTATATGAGATGTGAATCTGACCATTGTGTTTATTTAAAGAAGCTTGAAAATGGGAGCTACGTTCTTTTGTTATTATATGTGGATGATATGCTAATTACAGGATATAGTATGAAGGATATTAGTAAACTTAAAGAAAGGTTAGCTCACACATTTGCAATGAAGGATTTGGGAGCTGCAAAGAAAATCCTTGGCATGCAAATTCAACGAGATAGGAAAAACAAGATGTTTTATTTGTCTCAAAAAGCTTATATCAATAAGGTATTGGAAAGGTTTAGCATACATAATTCAAAACCTATTAGCACACCTATGGATGGACACTTCAAATTGAGCAAATATCAGTGTCCATCACACGAGGAGGTTGAGTACATGGCACGTGTTCCCTATGCTTCAGCAGTAGGAAGTCTTATGTATGCCATGGTTTGTAATAGACCAAACATTGCATAGGAAATGGGAGTTGTGAGAAGGTTTATGGATAATCCAAGTAAAGAAAATTGTAAATTATTCCAATGTATTCTCAGGTACTTGAGAGGGACATCCAACATGGAGTTATGCTATGGAGGGTCAAATACTTCTTTACACAAATATGGCTGGATATTTGGATGGCAGGAGGAGCACCACTAGATATGTTTTCATAGTAGGTGGAATGGTAGTTAACTAGATTTTGAGATTGTAGAAGGTTGTGTCTTTGTCTACTACAGAGGAAGAGTATGTTACAGCTACATAAGATAGCAAAGAGATGATATGGATGATTAGGTTCATGGAAGAGTTGGGAAAGGAGTAATAGGATTGCATATTTTATAGTGACAGTCATAACACGATCCATCTAGAAAAGAATTCATCATTTCATTCAAGAATGAAACACATTCAATTGAGGTATCACTTCATACGGATTTTTTTGGAGGATGGATAGCTGAAGTTAGAGTAAATCCATACGGATGAGAACCCTACGGATATGCTAACGAAACCATTGGTAAGGGATAAGTTGGAGATTCACTCCACTTCTATTGGTCTTCGAGTTTGAGACTTGAAGAGAAAGAAACAAGCTAAGGAAAAGGAACCAAGGATGGTGATGTATAGTAAAATGTAGCATTTGATCTCCAAGTGGGATATTTTTGAGTGTGGAGCTTAATTACTTCATAGGAAGATTTCTTTTACAAGTTGTTGGTTTTGACAGTGACTGGCATCAATCAGGAGGTAACCAACATCAATTAGGAAGTGACCAGAATCGGTCAAGAAAACCGACATCGGTCACCTGTGTGATGGTGCTATATTCTTTAAACAAGAATTAGAATAAATCTGTTGTTTTAAAGATGATTTCTTGATTGTAAAATCATAGTTAGTTTCCTATAATATATATATATGCATTATATAAGGGTATAAGAGAAGAAAATAGCAATTGTTTTACATGTTAGTTTTCTTGGTGAGATATAAAGAGTAGATGAGTGAGGGAAAATCATTGAACACCCTGTGAGTTGTTGGAAGACAGAAAAATCTTCATTGTATTTCCTTTGTAAAGCACTGAATAATAATATTGGTCATTTCTTGGTGGACGTAGCCCACACTAGGTGAACCATGTTAAATTTGGTGTTATCTTTCTCTTGTTTTATTTTATCTTCTAGTTATTTATGCATTCATTATTTGTATGTTTTATCTGATTATAGATTTTTGCAACACTGTTATATGGTCTAACCCCAACACAAGAGAGTAGCCACCAGTTTCTAAGAATGTAACGATGTTTTTCATCAAATTTTCACAGCTAGGTTTAGTTACTTTATCATGTGGGTGACCTATATTACGTGGGTTTTCTTGTTGAGTTTCTCCCATACTCTGTTGATATTGATTTGTTTATTCTTTTCTTCCTCAACAAAGAAATAATCTTCTTCATGAATTTCCTAAGAATCTTTATCAAGCTTCTCACACAATTCTCTACCTCTTACCAATTTTGTGGCTTTGATAGTGACATCAAACTATATTATTTCGATTACCCATATGGCTCTTTTTCCACTAATTTCTACCCCAATAATGAAATATCTCACACTAGGATGCGAGATTAAAACTTTGATGCAGTTAGAGGTTAGGAGAAGCTTGAATTTATTGAGAGCATGTAGGATGGAAAATACTTTCTTTTCCAAATGAATATACTTGAGTTTGAAATCTTACAATATTTGACTAAAGAAAGCCACAGGATGCTCCAAACCTTCACTGTTCTTCTAAGTGAACCGTGACTATACTAAGATCCATTCCATAAGCATATATGATAAAATCCTTTATGAAATATGGGTTAATGAGAGTTGGTGCTTGAGATATGTATCTTTGATATTTTTGAAACTTTATCTTCCATCTGTAGTCCATTTGAAAGGAATGTATTTCCTTAGCATCAAGGTGATAGGCCTAACTAGTCCTAAAAGTTGAGAATGAATATCCTAACAAAATTGGTCTTTCCAAAGAAATACTCGATAGCCTTACTGTGAGTTAGTAATGAAAGGAGAGGATAGAAGAAACTCTTTATAGGTTAATTGTAATTTCATATTTTGATACCATGTGTAGACACTAAATCACGCACTTGGTTACATTTTAGGTCCTAATCACATACCACTATTCATATGATTCCTAAGCAAGAAAACTAGTAATTGGTTCTGGACACTAGCACCCAGTCAGAATGTTAGTGCCCAAGTGCCCTCATCCCCTCTAGGTTCCCTCAACCTCTTTGTATCTTACTTGCCCCTTTAAGCCTCTTTTATCTTTTGGGCATCTTGTTTTCTTGGTGGTTAGCCTTTTAGATGTCAATTACGAAATTCAAACAAGGGAATTATATAAATACAAAGTTATGCTACCATAATAAAGGAATAAGCTATAAACATCAATTACTATCACCCAAGGTTGCATCCAAAGGAATTTCAAGAGCATCAAAGCATCCATATAGCTTTATTCAAGGGACGAGGGACTACATTTTTTCGAATACACTTCATAGGAGGGGGATTTCATTTTGACATCCACACATCTCTCTACATTGTTACATATAGTTATTTCTCTCTATTTTGTGCATCTTGCACAAGATCTTCCTAGGGAACAATTATACACACACACATGCAAAACTACATGGAGTTTGAGATGTAGTGCAACACTCGGTCTGTAAGTTCACTCTATTGAGGTCAACATTGAGGTTCAATCTGACTACCCCATTTGCATCTTTTTTCTTTTTAAGTATTTGATGTAGTTTGGGGTTTCACAAGTAGGATATCATCTATTTTTGCAAGCTCCTAGGTGAACTTCAGTAATCATCCAGCAACATACAAGAGACCAACAACGAATGATTAGAAAACACCCTAGTAATACAAAAAAAATTAGATTCAAAGGTCTCTCCGCAGTCATGGGATCACCTACATAACCAGTCTTTGGCACCCATAAACCCTTCTGACCCCATCCAAGGTGCACATTAGTCCCAGTATTAATCTACATGATCAAAAAAATATTAGGTTCAGTTGCAATATTCTGACTCTCTTCCTAGCCTGTTCATCAGTTTTCTCTAGTTTAGTATCTTCTTCGGGATAATTAGAAAATCAGATTCCCTATTTATCTTGTTTTCCTTACATGTCTACATATCTTAGAGCTCTTAACATAATTAATATGTTATATTTTATCATAGTAGTGACTCTGCAATCTAGATTTAATATCTTTCTGATTTTATTAAATCACTTGGTTATCTTATGCAAATGTGACTTTGAAATACTCTAGAGGTTTAAAAATAGCACATTTCTTAATTATTATTTCATTAAATCATTTGGTGAACCCAACATTTGACTCCAACATTATTTCTAGGATTTTTCTTCTTATGTTTGTTACCCATAGTTAGGTCGTTTCGATTCTTTTGAGCATATAGAGCTTCCTCCATCTACCCATATTGTTTTTAAACCAATGGTTGAATCTGATAATCCCTTTTCTAACTCTCCACAATGTTCCTCTCAAAAACATCGAAACATATGATAGTGAGAAATCATATGATGGGGAAACCAACATTGATTAATAGAAATTAGATAAGCTTACTAATTTTCCTCAAGCTTTGCATGAAAATCACTACTTATCTTTCGACATATTCTTCATGCTTTGATTACTGCTACCAAAATACTCTTGAGATGCTTTGTACTCCACCCCTTGTCGGTTCTTCCTCAGCTACCATGGACTCTACTCAATCTCTTCATATTTACTACTTCCAGTCCCACTACTACTGCTCCCATCATTCAACCCAATGCTTCTACTACACAACCTAGTTCTTCATCAAACACTCCTATGATTTAACTTCTTTATATTAGGATTTACAAACTCAAATTCTTCAACTTCAATTGGATACCTCTTCTCGTGCATCTCCATCTCTTGATTCCACTTTACTCCTTCACACTCCTTTTGCACTCGCCATTTCATGATATCCAACTTCCTCTCAAATTTTTTCACCCCTAAGTCTTCCCACCTTCAAAGGCCATGATGACCCTCAAGAGCATCTCCGATAATTTCATGTATGGCATGTCTATATTATGCAGATGATCATACTTTATTAGCAAATATCTTTCCTAGAAGTCTTCAAGATTATGCAATGTGTTGGTTCTAAGATCTACCTGTCCATTCGGTAACATCTTTTATGCATTTATCTGATGATTTTATTGAGTCATTTTTCATATCAATATCAGTCTCTAAGATATCTTATGCTCAACTACACACAAATTAAACAAGGATCTAATGAACATCTAGTGGATTATGTCTTGTGATATAAGAATAACTTAGCTAAGATGTGTAATGTACTTGCAGACTCAAAACTTCAAGATATCTATTCATTCCAAAGTCTATTACCACCTTTACAAGAGAGTGTCATCTTTGAGACATCTCCATCATTTGATCATTTATGTCATACTCTTAAGCTACACAAAAGTAAAATATTATCTATGGGTAAGCTTAAGTATCATGAGCAGGCTTCATCTTCTACTCGGTTTCAAAATAAATCATCTTTCAAGCCATCTACCAATCCTACTAAAGGTAAAGCTACTATCAACGTTGTCTCTAATCTTGAAAAATATTCAATGGTAACCACCTAAGTGTACGTTTACTAAATTTCCTTGTGCTCTACATATTCTATTACCATAACTTGTCTGAGAGCAATCTTATTACACTTCCTCCTCCACTCAATCTAGACCATATTTTCCTAAAGGTTGCAATTACAATGAAATTTTTTGATGTGACTATCATCAATGCATTGGGACATTCTCCTGATTGTTGCTTTCAAACTTAGGCATCTTATTCAAGATCTCATCGACAATAATTACAATTGAAGCTTCTTGATCCTTTGGCATCTACATCAGTCAATAAAATTAAAAAATCTCAAGATATTTAATGCAATCCTCTTCCTAAGCATGAAAATAAAGCGATTGATTCTTTAGCCAATCATACATATCATGTAGTTCCTCCTCCTTCATCGGGGGCTCTTGATTTTCTAGTTTCTCAAAATGATGCATCTCCACCAGTTCATTGCATTTTACTATCATGACTATCACACTACATTATCTTCTGACACATTACATATCAATGCCTATATTAGGCCATCATGCTATCAATAATATAATGATTGATCCATCGATTCATATGTGTGTGCTCTATTGCACTTCTTGTTGCTATTAACTATCCATTATCTCATATTTCATATCCAATTCCTAAATCATACGGTTATGTCAAGATTCTAGTCACAATTGGTCCTCTTACCATGCTTGTGACCATTTCTTGTGGAACCTTTCAATCAAAGGGTGTGACATGATCTTAGGTCTTCCATGGCTCCATGTTCTACTCAAGCTATCATTTCCATGAATCACTTGTGTCTAAAGTTCATTCACAAAAAGTAAGATCATTACTATAAAATAGTGTTATGTCATTCCACACCATGGCCATAACCTCCTCTTGAGGATTCTCATTACACTCGCTAGAGCATCTAGGTCCTCAATGGAATCTCTCAATTCTAAAGCTCAATTTGACTCCTAGCACTCCTATTTGCACACAACCTACTCAGTCTCATCAGGTCTACTAGTCCATCTCATCAGTCTAGGTCCACAACTTAGGTATGATTCCTTCACATAGGTTTGCACATCACCTCTATGGTTTCCTTCACATAGGTGTTCATCACCTTTGCAATCTCCTTCGATGTTAGTCACCTTCACGTTCTCCTTCACATAAGTGTACATCACCTCCTAGTCTCATTCACATAGGTCTTCATCACCTTCACAGTCTCCTTCACATAGTTCTCATTCACTGATACATCATCCGTCTCATACGTCACTTCGATCTTAGAGCATGGTCACATGTCTTTATCTCCACAAGTATCGGGTAGAGGACCCTTGTATTTCACTTTTATTGGATAACATACTCATCATTTTACACTTTGGGAGAATCATGCTTATTCCCCCCCTAATAGCATTGTCATGTGTCTCACATTTTTACTATATCACTTCATATTTAGATCTAGTCTCTTGCATGCATCTTGATACATCTTGATACACTTGTATCATCATTACTCGATGACACACTCTCGTGCTATGGTTTCACACTCGACTATTGAGGGCATACTACATTCATGAACCTCACATCATACACACTACACATTTCACACTTGGCGCATTCACAACACATCTTTCTAGTGCACATTCATCACAACACACTTCCCGATGACGCACTCTAGTTCTAAGGTTCATACTCGACTAATGAGAGTTTAAATCTGAAATGAACCTCACAACACTCACTCAATATCTATGTTCTATGCTTTTTTATCATATCTTTCTAGTACACAATTCAAACCATTTCCCGATGATGCATTCTTGTTCTATGGTTCATTCTTGAATAAAAAGGGGTCATTTATATATGAACCTCATCTCATGCATACTCATTCACATTTGATCAGGGGACATGCAAATTTTATCACACTTACATTACATTCCATTCCATTCACACTCATAGCATATTGCATATCTTGGTTGTACATTGTTATGGATTACTCATATTCACATGTTTACTTTTCTTACTATGTTATAGAGATATTTTGTATGTCATTATTTTTTTCTTATATACACGTGTGTCCACTTTCCTTCTAGTTGTGAATATATACTTTACATAGATCATTACACATACCATGGATGCTTGGCATTGTACCTACTTCCAGTCCCATAAAGGCTCTTGGGGGCATCTTCTTTCGTACACACTACAGGCGTTATTGTTTCGATTTATACCATTTATTATTCATACCAGCACACTACTATATCGGATCAAACATGTTTTGACATAATTTTTTATCTTTATAACATGTTATCAGGTGTTTCATGTGTAGAATTTTATTTTTAGGAACTATTTTCCACCATGGTTTTCTATTACTTTGTTTCATATTGTTTATCATTTTGTTGTCATTGTATGTCACTATTAATGGGCTTTTCCATTTGTCTTTTGTGCACATTGTATGCTTTTGGTCACATCAGCCTTGATTGTATTGCAACATTGTGAGTGATGTCCCATGTTTGAAACCCGCATTTCATGGTCTACATTATCTTCTTTCTTTCTAGATTACATATTGTCTTATATATGGGTATTTTTCTTGTTTATAGTAACACATGTTTCTAGCTACTTTGTTTGCATGTGCCTTTGTTTCTACCAAACACATTCCCTCCCTCTATAGGGTATCAGTTTTAGTGTAGTTTTTGGTCTTCCCCTTTGGGTCGCATCCTCCTAGTGATGTTGCATGCACCTAGAATGAGGGGGCATACATTAGGTGAATCAAACACCTTATACAACAATACACAATTAAAGTTCAGGTCTGCACAATACAATAACAACATAGTCTACAGTCATGGAAATGACCCAGAATCTGACTTGGGTCCTCAGCATAGCATAGACACCAGTGCCCCTATAGACATGATAATTTAGGAACCCATGACCCTTCCTGGGGTGCCTATGACCAAGGGGAAGTTATATATTTTCTCACAGATCATCATAGTTTTCATAAATTTACACAACAATTTTCACATAATAGGAACAGTCCTCCAGCAATCAACATGCATGTTATCTCCTTTTTCTATTTAGGTTGGATCAAAATGAATTAAACTAGAACAAATCAGAATCACACCATCTGCAGTGGTGTATAATTTTGAGAAGTAGTCAGGGTTGGAGAATGACACTAGACCTTTCTCCCCAACACTTCTTCTGTCGTGGCATGAGATCACCCAAAAAACTCATTTTTCTAAAGCATTTTCAGGATCCTTTCTATCCTTTTCACTCATCATGGATCAGGTGCACATGTTCCTTTTACTAATTTTTCACATTTTTACACACTTTTTACATATTTGGATCAAATTTTCATATACACATATTTGACTACTCTTTTTCTCTTCTCTCTTGCAGGTTCATCCTTATGGGAAGACACAGTCACATCATCAAACACATTAAGTGATAGCAATTATAGGTATAATGTGACATAACACATGCACCTTCATTCCTAATGTCAATTCCTCTCCTTTAGCTTCCACGCTTCTGTAGACATCGTTGATCCCCATGTCCATTTCCGCTAGCTCCCCTTCATTATCACATCACCATCATATTATACATTAAATCCATTATCACATCACTATCATATTATACATTAAAACCTTATCCTATGTCTTATTCCTCCCCCTTTATATTTACTCCTTGTAAATATTATTCTACAGCTGTAAAATGCTATGTTATCTTCTCCTAAACAACTCAAACCACTTACAAACCAAAATCAAATAAAAAAACAAGATCACTAACTTATCAACCATTTAACAACATTCTTAACCCATACAACTTATTCCCAACATACATCCTTTGTCAAAACAAAAAAAATGACTCAATTTTGGAAGTTGTTATAACCTTTTTCCCATGTTTTCTGAATTATTGGCGATTCTACCCAATCACCGACAATTCTCCTATGTTGACATAAACCTATATAAATGTGTCTTGTGTCTTCATTCAAGGTTAGCTTCTCTCATCCTAACTTATTAGTTGAACGTTCCTCTTGCATTATAACAAGTATGTATCATATTCTTCTCACAAAGCTAGAGTTCATCACAACATCACTTAAGACTTCAAATATCTCTTCTCCTACCTTCAAAGGTCATTCAATCATTTGGAAATCAAATTGACAGTCTTTTGGAATCTATAATCTTCCTCTTTCTGGTAATGGCATCCTCCTCGCTTTATTCATTAAATGGAACAAGGTAAGTGCATTTCCCTTATACATCATTGTCCTGTTTATTTATCATTTTATAGAATCAAACAATTTTACCTCGTTCATTATTAACCAGCACATTGTTGAAGTAATCACTGATAATTCACCTAATCGTTAATGATTCAGTCCAATCATCGGTGATCGTCCTCAATCACCAGCAATTGTTGTCGATTGGACCATTTAACACATCGTCTTACTTTTTATACATCTAGATCACATAATTTACTATTGTAAGGCCCCTCAAAGTGTTTGTCCAGTCATATCAAGCTCCTTCGAGCCATCTTTAGCACTCTATCAATTATTTAAATCAAATTTATCATCTTTTTCACCTTTTTGAGTACACATCTATCTATATCCTTGCTCCTTTGAGCCATTTTGTGGTTCCTAGCCTCCCTTTGGATTAGGTATCACCATCAAACCATCATATAGCCTTAGGATATGTCAGTCCCTTTTCCTTTGCATTTTTTATTATATCATCTATTTTATCAATTTATCTTATCATTATCAGATTGATTTCTTGAACGTGAATTGATATCCTTGTAAGGAAGTCCATTGACTTCCGAGGACTAGCCTTTGCCAGGAAATCCATCATATATTTATTTAATCCCATCTTCTTCTTATTGTATATGATCTACATGTTCCTTTATTAGCAAAATGAGGGAGCTTTCATCCATCAAGTACATCACCTATCTCCACGGGTATCGATAAACCCCGTATCTTCTGAGGTCAATTTTGTTTTTATTGTTTCACTTCATTAATTTAAAGTAGAAAGGTAAAAACATATCTAAACATTCTGACATGTTTGGTGGGACCCTTATTCCCTTCTTTATTTGTGTTTTCATTTCATTTAAATCAATTTTCCATATATTTTAGGTCTTCTGATCTGTAATCGCCAGCGATCTAGTCAAATTGCTATCGATTGTGTGAATCATCGGTGATTCTATCAATCGTTGATGATCTCTATGACTGCTTCAGATTACTTAGTCAATCATCCTCTAACATCATTCTCTTGAGGCATTTTTTATTTTTTTCTAATGCCTTTTTGCAAGTTTCTGATTTGGATGTTTTTTCTTACTACTTTTGCTTTGCTAAAAAAAACAATCAAAATTTTGAAAAATTAAAAAGGAAGCATTTTTAAGGTCATTCCTTTCCCTTTATTTTTTTCCATATTTCATTTTGTTATTTTTCCTCATTGAAATCAATCATGATTTTGGGCTTAAAACTAAATTTGTATCCTACTTGATCACATAGATTAATTAAAGGATTACTTTATTGCATTCACATTATCTTCCCTCACACATAGTAAAACCACATCAAATATGAATTTTTCATATAAAACTCCTACCCATGTGATAACTATTGGGATTTCATCACCCAATAAAGAAACTAACTCGGTGTTCTATCCAAGTATAAATAACTAGTTTTTGGTATATTGGTTAAGCACCCGACTCTCTTATTGTTGCGGGACTATGAAGTGAGGGGGTAGGCCCTAATGCCAAGCCCAATATCGATACCAATACAGATTTGGGCCTCACATACCTTCAGGTATATCAAGGACTCCATCCTTAAACAAGCCTGAAACCAACCTTAGAACAGACATATCTTTAGGTTCCCTCTTATCCTCTTCCTCCACATCTAAATTCTAATCAAGATAATTAAAATTATTTTGCTTGACTTGTTTATTACATTTGTAGATATCTTAGGGATTTATTGTATCATTATCAGTTAACAATCATTTAATATCGATCAAACCTCTACATCAACATATTATTTAACCCCTTATATGTCATTTTTACAATCATCCTCGATTTCTTCATCCATTACCTCTACAAATTTTCATCCCTGTCAA
Source organism: Taxus chinensis (assembly GCA_019776745.2). Lineage (NCBI taxonomy): Eukaryota > Viridiplantae > Streptophyta > Pinopsida > Cupressales > Taxaceae > Taxus > Taxus chinensis. Next base: position 645,342,858 of record CM034147.1, on the reverse strand, counting down.
TTTAAAAACACCCACTACACATGATCTAATCCTTATCAATCTCATCAACCTATCATGTCACACTCAACTTCACTTATCTCTGACATTTTTCCAAAACCATCTAGACCATCGTTTGTTCCCTGTGGAACTTACACCTTTCATCCAACCATACAACCCTATAACAACCCCATCTAACAACCTTGCAACTATCCTTTATGTCCAAACTACTTCCAAATTATCACTCCTCATCCCATGTCCAGTGTATCCCATTAATCAATCCTTTCCACATCCCATACTTCATCAAAAACTCATCAAAATCTTAACCTTCCTCATCTTTTATACAATCAACCTATCTTGAATTCAATACCTCTCTCTTTACCTCAAAAATTTCAAACCTATACACACATACCTATTCAATCCCAATCAACCCCTTTCATCCAACAACAATAGCATATTCAACATTTTTCCACATCAGCCCACATCCCTTCATCAGAACCTACTTTACAAAAAATATCCTCTCAAGTTATCCCTTATCAACCTCCACATCAATCCCATCCACAAAAAAAACTATCTTACTCCACATTTTCATAAATCAAATCAATCACATGCTCATCCACACTCACATGTTAATGCCTTCACATATAATCATATAAATGATCTTATGCAAGCTTTTTTCAATAGATTAGATAATTTGGAAGTCGCTACTAAGAGACCCAAACACATCCTTTCCTATGATCATGTTTGTAATGAACCCATCTATCCATCAGTACTGTATAAGCGCTATCCTCCACATTGGGAATTTCCTGAGTTTATAATGTTCCATGGAAATGATGATCCTCAACAACATATCCTATCATTTACACATTCATGTTATCTCATCATCCACAATCAAGATATCATGTTTAGAACCTTTCCTATGTCATTAGCAGGACTTTCCTTGGATTGGTACAACTCCCTCACTCGACACTCTTTATTCTCTTTCAAACAACTAGCCTTGTTGTTTCTCAAGCACTTTTTTATTAACGTTACTCGCAAAACTACCATTTCTAACCTATCTACCATCAAAAAATTTGAAAACAAATCCCTTATCAACTTTTTCACTCGGTGGTAAAGCATTATCAATCAATTGACCTTCTCACTACCTCAATCAAAACTGAATCGAGTTGTTTACTCAATCATATTCCCATCACATTTCATCTACCCTCCATATCCACACATTCCATACTTTTGATGAAGCCTTCACCATGGCCAAAAAATTAGAAATCCAAGCCTTTGAAGAAGGCCGTCTCAATCATCAATCTACACATATCCCATCTGATTCTCATAGGTCTTCCTATGAACCCGGTGAAACTACCATGCGTGATGTCTATTTCTTATCCTATCTGACCAAACTCCCTTGATAGAATCCAGTCCATATAGATACTAGCACATCCCTCAAGTTCACGTCATCAACATTATTACATATGATCTTCCCCATGAGGAGACCCATTCATCACCAATGTTTCCTCTTAAAAACTTAGAATTCCCTTAATCCTCTTTTTGATGATCCTCACACATCGATATCACTTGTGTCTACTGTCCAATCATCCATTACCTCTTTGAAACCCTTAGACTCTACCTTGGAGACTATTACTAAGGAGGAATTCATAATAAAAGATTTAAAAATCTAACCACTTTTAAGCTAATCGAAGAATTGGGAAGCTCACACACACACACACACACACACACACACACACACACACACACACACACACACACACACACACACACACACACACACACACACACACACACACAACCCACCTCAATCATGTCTTGAAACAACATCTCCCTCATTTAAATCAAACCCAATCATATCCCTAAATACTTACCATCTAGTCCAGAACCTTGTCCTGAATCAAACACTATATAATCAAATACCATCAGATCCACTGCCTCACTTTCATCATCTGACATGAGACCTTCTCCACTATTTAAAGTAAATATTACAAAATTGAAACCTATCACGTCCACATGTCCATCCTCATCATCTTTTGTAAACCCCCTTCTTTACCTAAAATAAAAATTACAAAATCAAAACACACATCATCTAAGGTCTCAACCTTACCATCCATTTTGGGACCTCATCCTTTATCACAATCCAAATATATCAAATCTATGATCCCACCCTTACCATCAATTTTTGTACCCCATCCTTTATCTCAATATCATGCCACACAGTCATACCCTATCTCATAAATAATACATCCCTCCTTGTCCATTTTGGGACCTCATCCATCATCCAATTATATTAATCCCACATCATACCCTCTCTCTTATCAACCTCACAACATCCCTATGATGTTTTAACACCATACGACATCTATGAATCCACCCCCATCCAAAAATAAGATGCATCCTACCAAGCGATCTCATAAATCAATTAATCCAAACCCCCAAAAGGGATTTACATCGACATCCTCAAGAGGCTCATACAGGCTTCTCTTATCACATTACCACCAATCAAAGCACCCAATCCACATTCTCAAAAATCTACCTGGTATGATTAAAAAAACATGTTCCTATCATAGAATCCAAGGACATAGCATAGAGAGGTGTAAAGCACTTAAAGCCATAATCCAATGAATCTTCCTCATTGATGATATTCTCCCAGAAGAATACCATCCTAATCCATTATCGATATCATCTACATCTCCACCCCCGGTGTCTTTAGGGTAAGGGGGCATCCTCAATCTTGTATTATCAAACCTTTGTCAAACATCTCCTCAACACCTTCCATTGAAGGTCTCTCAATCTAGTCAACATCTACACTCAAATAATTTATAATGTCCTCACCAATATTTACAGGACAAGGGGTCATCCTCAATCAAATATCGACTAACCTTTCTCATTCATCTTCTCATCACCTCCCAGTGAAGGTCCTTCATCTCAAATAAGTACAGTCTACCCACCCACATGAACCTGGAATCATCATACATGAAGAAAAGGAAAAAACAAAGATTCGTCATCTACCCCTCCTCATTAATAGTCTTCTTATATCCCATACAAATTTTCAACAACTCCTTTGTTAAGGGATCCTTTATTTACCATATACTCAATCAATCAAGATCAAAACTTCCATCATCCTAATCTAAAAAATTTCATTCCTTTCAGTACATGTCATCTTTATCCACAATGTCATGTTAGGGGGACCCCTCTCTACTGAGACTTCAAAAGTCTTACCTTGGACACACACCCCTAGCGCATCTTCACCCAACCTATCCTATCAATCCAATCAAAATGTCACTACTCTAGAGAGGAGTAAATTTGGAAAGTTTTCCCTAGTTGGATTAGTTCATATAGTATGGGTCAACCTCTTAATGCCTTGCACTTGCAACCTTTCTATTATTAACACATAAACTATCATAACAATAGTCATATCAAAGATATTATTCCACCATCAGGGATTTTGTTAGTGGCAAACATTCGTCATTTGGTGAATATTCCATTTTAGGAAAATTTGAAAAGGTGAATTTTCCAGAGTAGGTTAATGACTTGTTCACCTAAAATTTATAATATATATTTTTTTAGGGCTCATCTTTGCCTAAATTTGAAAACATCTTCCTATAAAAATATAGGTGATTCGTTGGGTAGGTTAATACTAACTTGCTGCTATTTTACTGAGGTACTAGCATATCAAGTATTGTGAACTTGCAGGGTGGGTTGTTGACGCACGACAAGAGGTTTTTTTATGCATGGAAGGAAGTTGTTGACGCATGACCAGAATTTTGTTGATGTGCAAAAGTCCTATTTTGTTGGCACATGATAGGATGGTAGAGGTTGTAGATGCATGATAGACAGCAACCTCACTGAGGTGCGACAACAAGGTTATTTTCACGCAATAGTATTTTTTTTTCACGCAACAACAACCTTACTGTCACGCAATATGAGGTTTGTTGTCATACGACCACAACCTTGTTGTTGCATGACCACAACCTTGTTTTCGTATGACTACGAATCTCATGTCATGCATATTCAGCCTTTCTGTCACATGACTTGAAAATGAAAGCTTCTTTCGGGTGAAAAACTTGCACACAAACCCCAGAAATTTCACCATGTTCACAAAAGTGGTTTCAGGGATATTTGTCAGGAATATTCTACCTTTGATTTCCCATAGGTCTCTTAAAATGAACCATGTCCACCATCAACCAGCCATCTTATCATTATAATGATTTGAAAGAATGTGGTTTTCTATCACTATCCTCAGACCCTTACAGATGAGAACCATGGCTCTATTCATAACATCTTTCACATGGATAAGTTCCTCATTAGCAAGAACCCCACAATCATTACATCCATATACCTTATGTATTAATTTGAAACATGTCACGAGGCACGTATGTGTAGGTCATATACACATATTTTCCCCTCCTTGAAATAGTCTAGTAAGAGTTTTCCCTCAGCTCAAAATAAAAGCCAAAAATATCCATGGATGCATCTTATCAAAAATAATAGACTGATCCCTCAAAGGACAAATATTAAAAAAATCAAAGTCAAAAGTAAAATTGTAGACCAATCCCTCAAAGGATGGCTACCCATGTAAAAATGCTTCAGATGAATATAAAATCATCCTAGGAAATTTTCTCACATTGATTAGCTTTCACATCAAATAAAAATTCACATCAATCAATTTGCATCAAAAATGAAATGTAATGCTGGGAAATTTCTCTATAAAACTATTGAAAATGAGAACTATTTTTTCCCACACAACCTACACATGTTAAACCCCCTCTCATTTTCTAGGAAAGTACATCTTATCATGCCATTACTATAGCTAAGATCCTACGTGTGACTGCTCATTGTTAGTCATCTGTTAACATTTTTTGTAAAGGTCAAAAGTGTAAGAACCTTCACTATTGTTTCCCATCACATATCTATCAAATCCAGCACAAAGTAATCAATCCATATTTCATTCTTTACCATGGTTTTGAAAAACATTAAGTCACTTTAAAATCAATATCGAATAACACTCCATACCTAAAACATAACTTTAACAGTTGTCAGCCCTACCACATCCATGTCTATCATCATATCGATGTCTGTCAATACCCAAAAAATCCTCACCACATCTCGGCATTCCATCGTTGCATCAAAAACATCACATTTACTCAATAAAATCAACATTTGTCAACTAGCTTCCTCCTCAAGTGCTACACCTCTGATCACCGTTAAGACCCCCATCTAGGCCTTGTAAGCCCAACTTTGTGGAAACATCCATTTTTGGTCCCTTGACCTTTTCAAACCATCATCTTTCCATTGTTAAGTCATATGTCTATAGGATATGAACCCTTTGGTTCCCCTATAACTTGACTTCTTGGCCTCATAACCCCACCTTTGTTGAAACATCAATATTTGGTCCTTTAACCTCATCAAAACATCCTTTTTATTTCCTCTTACCATCATTAAATCATACGTTTATATGACATGAACCCTTTGGTTCCCCTATCACTTAATTTTCTGATAGTACCCATATTTTTTCTATACCTCATCTTGGGGCATTATCTCTCATCTTCCCATCCTTGTATCTTTCATCCATCTACCTCTTTCAAACTTGTAATTGATTCCCTTTTATATCAGCAATCCATAGTTTGAGGGGGGAAACCTCATCATATAATTCTACATATTTCCTTGTCTATCACATCTCGTTTTTGTCTCACGGATTGCCTACACCAAACCACTCAACAAAAAAGGAGCGAATGTAGACACCTAAAATTAGCACAGCTAATCCTCATATCTACATCTTCTAGCTCCCCTTCATTATCACATCACCATCATATTATACATTAAATGCATTATCCAATCCCTATCATATTATACATTAAATTCTTATCCTAAGTCTTATTCCTCCCCACTTTATATTTACTCCCCGTAAATATTATTCTACAACTGTAAAATCCCATTTTATCCTCTCTTAAACCACTCAAACCACTTACAAACCAAAATAAAATAAAACAAAACAATATAACCAACTTCTCGACCATTTAACAACATTCCTAACCAGTATAACCTATTCCCAACATACATACTTTGTCAAAATAAACAAATGACTCGATTTGGGAAGCTGTTATAACCTTTTTCCCATGTTTCCCAGATCGTCGGTGATTCTACCCAATCATCGGTGATTCTCCTTTTGTTGACATAAACCTGTATAAATGTGTTTTGGGTCTTCATTCAAGGTTATCTTCTCTCATCCTAAATTATTTTTTGAACATTCCTCTTGCATTATAACATGTATGTATCATATTCTTCTCAAAAATTTAGAGTTCATCACAATAGCACTTGAGACATCAAATATCTCTTTTCCTTCCTTTGAAGGTCATTCAAGCCTCCAGGAATCAAATTGATGGTTTTCTAGCATCTATAATATTCTTCTCTCAGGTAATGTCATCCTCCCAACTTTATTCATCAATTAGAATAAGATAAGTTCCTTTCCCTTTTACATCATTATCATGCTTATTTATCATTTAACAGCTTCAATCAATTTTACCTCATTTTTTATCAACACAAAAACTTCTATAGTAATCATCGATGATTCACCTAATCGTCGACAATTCAGTCCAATCACCAACAATCATCCTCAATTACTAGTGATTCCTATTTTTTAGACCATTTAACACATCAACTTACTTTTTAGACATATATATCACATAATTTATTATTGTAAGGCCCCTCAAAGTGTCTATCCAGTCATATCAAGCTCCTTTGAGCCCTATTTAGCACTCTATCAATTATCTAAATCAAATGTATCATCTTTCTCACCTTTGTGAGTACACAGCTATCTATATCCTTGCTCCTTTGAGCCATTGTGTGGTTCATAGAATCCCTTTGGATTAGGTATCACCATCAGACCATCATATAGCCTTGGACCACATCAGTCCCTTTTCGTTTGCATTGTTGGTTATATCATATATTTTATCAATTTATCTTATCATTATCAGATTGATTTCTTGAACATGGATTGATATCCTTGTAAGGAATTCCATTGACTTCCAGGGAATGACCTTTGCTAGAAAATCCACCATATATCTATCTAATCCCATCTTCTTCTTAGTTTCTATGATCTGCAGGTTCCTCTATCGATGAAAGAAGGAGGGAGCTTTCATCCATCAGCTACAACATCCATCTTCATAGGTATCAGAAATCCTCGTGTCTTCTGAGGTTGGTTTTTTTATTGTTTCACTTCATTAATTTAAATTAGAAAGGTAAAAACATCTTTGAACAACTTTATTTTATCACTCCACACTTTTTCTTATTTCCTCAGCACACTTTCGCCATTGATCTACATGGTTATCAGGTACCCATCTCTTATCTACTTTATTTTATTGATTATTTACTCAACAACACAAAGTGGGGGTAAATGTAGACAATAAATCACATACTTGGGTACATTTCTAGTCCTAACCACTTACCATTATTCATATGATTCCTAAGTGAGAAAACTAGTAATTGACATCTATCTATGGCCTCTTTACTTTCATTCTTGCTTTCACTATGGTCTTGCACACCTCACTACCCAATTTGACTTTCACTAATTTATCTTTCTTGCCTCTAAACACCAGCGCCTAGCCAGAACACCATTTCCTAGGTGCCCTTGTCCCCTCTGGGTATCCCCTGAGCTCTTTGTATCTTAGTCACCCCCTTTAGGCCTCTTTTATCTTTTGGGCATCTTGTTTTCATGGTGTTTGTCCTTTTAGATGCCAATTACAAAATTCAAACAAGGGAATCATATAAATGCAAAGTTATGTGACCATAATAAAGGACCAAGCTCTAAGCATCTATTACTATCACCTAAGGTTACATTAAAAGGAATTTCAAGAGTATCAAATCATCCATCTAGCTTCATTCAAGGGAAAAGGGACTGTATTTTTTTACATACACTTCATAGGAAGGGAAGATCATTTTTACATCCACGCATCTATCTACATTTCTACATCTATTTATTTCTCGTTATTTGGTGCATCTTGCATAAGAGCTTCCTAGGGCATGATTCTACACGCAGAGAGAGAACTACATGGAGTCTGAGATGTAGTGCAAAACTCAGTCATAAGTTCACTCTATTGAGTGACCTTCGGGGTCATTTTGACTCCCTATTTGCATCTTTTTCTTTTTATAATTTTATGTGTTTTGGGGTTTTGTATGAGGTCCTTTATTTTGCAGGTTACAGGAAAACTCGGTGATCTTCTAATGACCTGCAAGTGATCAACAACGAACATCTTACAGCACTAAAAAGTTTAGTTTCTTATTTTTTTCATAGTCACGGGCACCTTGAACCAATCTTTAGTGCCTAAGCACCCCTAACCTAGTCTAGGAACCCTAGTCCCAACATTTCTAAAAGTTCTGTGATTTTCTGTTTTTGGTTGTGACAATCTCTTCTCTTGTTTCATCATTTTTCCAGCTCAATACATCTTCAGGATTATTGTGAAATTAGCTAAGTCTCTTATTCTCTCTCTCGAACTTAGGGTTTTAATTTCCATTTACTTATTTCTTAGGTCAGAGTTGTACTTATTGCTTATCTTTACGTTGTGATTCTGTAATTAGGGTTTTACAAATTTTAATATTTGTTAATCATCATGTGACCCAATAGTTTTCCTTACGGAATTGTAAAATATCACTTCTTAGGGTTTAATGATACTCTAAACTCTCTTCATATCTCAAACACTTTCTCCAAATGCTCCATGTGTTGTTTTCTCTTCTTAGAGAAAATCATGATGTCATCTAAATACATTAGGATAAACTAATTGATGATTCCATGGAAAGCAATGTCCATTGCTTTCTAAAATGTGGCACATGTTTTTGAAAAATCAAAAGGTGTTTTCTAAATTCATATGTTCTCAATTTGATCATAAACCTAGTTTTGAATTGATCCTCCTCTCTAATTTTTATTTTATTGAAGCTTAAATAGCTATAAAACATAGAAAATCTCTTAGATCTAGCTTCTGTTTGTAGAATTTTTTCCATAGAAGGCATGGGATGATCTTTCAATGAAGCTTTATTTAGGTCCCTGAAATCCACACAAAGCCTTATCTCTCCATTCTTCTTTCTGACAAGAACCAAATTCACGACCCAAGATGATTATTTGATAGGAAATTTTATTTTTGAATGAATGAGTTTTAATAACTCAATCCTCATTAGGGTCTCAATCCTGGGGTTCATTGGCCTTTGATTTTTTCTTACTATATTCACATCAAGATCTAGATCAATAACATGTTGAGAAGTGTTGGGGTCAAATCCTTTTAGATCCTCATAGATCAATGAGAATACATCATAAAAATTTTGACAAAGAGAAATAAAAAATTTCTCCTCCTCAGTACTACACACATTTTCCAACAAAATTTATTTTCGTTCTGTAATGGTGACTGATTTTCAGTCTTCTTGACCTGCGGACATGGCTTTGTTTTTCCCATTGATTTCATTGTTATAATTAAATATAACTTCAAGGGTGATTAATCCTTTAGGTAGCTTTTTTTCCTCAACTGAATGATTTAATCATGATAACTGTCTTACAACACGAGCTTTAAGTTGGAAGAAAATTATGACTGGGTTGTAGGGTGTGCAAGACCAAATAGAAAAAAAGAGACAAATAAAAGAGGCCAAATATAGTTTTCAACCACTAGTTTTCTTGATTATGAATCATGTAAATGCTAGTATGCTTTTAGGACCTAGAAATGCACCTAAGTGTTTGATTTTGTATCTACACCAAGCATCATACATCGTGTAGAAACTTGTAAGTGATATGTGTTCACCTCAAAAAGTACCATGTGAATGCAAATGTGTGTATGGAAAAATCATAGACATACTATGAATCCAAGTAACATGATAAAAAATGTGCAACATAGAATAGTATGAGCAAGCAAGGATACATCCAATCAAGATATAGGCTAATGTTTTTGAATTTTTGCAAATATGTGAACATGAAATAGAATATATACAACAGGGGATAAAGGTTCACCCCCATTCTATGTGTGAAAGGTGAGGTCCATATAGGTAAGTGTGCCCTCAACAATCATATTTGAACATAGAACAAGAGTGTGTCGTTAAGTAGCAAGGGGGAAAAGTAATATGCCCCTAAGTGTGAATGTCATGGTGATCTAAGTGATATCATTTTGATTTAATATAAATTGAATTAAACCTTTATTTTGGAGTAAATATTATAATGTATGATATTCCAATTAATTGAGTATAGTAAGACACAAACATATAAGCATTCAATAATTAAAAACCCTAGTAAAATGAGAGAGAAGGATGACTTAGTTGATTTCATGTAACCTGGGAGTGATCTAGACCGAGTAACTACCGGAACAGACTGGAAATAGTGTCATTAAGGCTCACTGAGGGCTCTAGAACTCTTAAATATCAAGGACAGAAGCACCTAAGGGAGGACAGAAGCACCCAATAACTTGTTTCCACTTAGATGCTGAGGTTCTGATATTTTATGGGATGGAGGATCTTTTCTGTTGATCTTCTTTAGTCACTCTGGTTTTGTTGTAATGACATCGGTTGTACCTATAACCTACAAAACAAATTTCTACCTGTACATATCCACAAACCACATCAAATCCAATTAAAAATATGCATAATTTAGAGTCAGAGTAACCCCAGTGGTCACCCAAAGAGTGAACTTGCAACCAAGCATTACACTACATTTCAGACTCCATGTAGTTCTCTATTATTGTGTTTGTAATGATGCCTTAGGTTTCCCTTGTGCAAGTTGTATGATGATAGCGGACCAGGTGAAGATTGTACCAAGTATGCAAGATGTGTGTTATGGAATAGAATGAACTCCACTCTTATGATGTGTATGTAGAATGATGTATCCCTTTCCCTTTGTATGGATGTGCTAGATGTATGACTTATAGTGATCTTATTCCTTTGATACAAGCTTAGGTGATGATAGATAATTCTTATGATGTTTACCCCCTTATTTGAGAGTAATAACTAATTGTATATATGATTCCCTTGTTTTAATTTCGTAATTGACAATTGGAAGGATGAGCCAAAGTGTAAAAATATTCCCAAGAGTCTAAAAGGACCCAAAAGGAAAAGAATTTTAGGATCACTTAGAAGTGACAGGAGCACCTGGGTGCTTATGTCCTAGTTAAGCACTAGTGTCTGAGGTCATCAAAAGATAAATTAGTTAAGTGCCAATAGAGCTATAAGATGTGCAAAGCTATTAAATTATAAGATATAAAGTAATCATATAACCAAAATGAGTCACCAACCACTACTTTTCTTTCTTATGAATCATGTATACATTAGTATGCTTTATGACCTAGAAATGTACCCAATCATATAGATTTTGTGTCTACATTTTCCCCCACTATATGTTGTTGAGTGAATACTCGATAACATAAAGTAGATAGAAGATGTGTACCTTATAAACTAAATAGAAGTGTAGCCAATAGCATGTCGAGTGGTTAAGTGGCAATGTGAAGAGTGAAGTGATCGCAAAGTGAAGTGTGGTAACTAAGTAAGGGAGGTAAACCCTATGGGTGAAGCATATGTGTAGTAGCATATTGTTGTAACTTGTGCTTGCTGATGTGAGTTATTTCTTATAAGGATGGACCTACAAAAGAAGATTGAAAGAGTATTCAATGTCCCGTACATGAGAAATTAGAGTAATGTGTGAATAAGTATGTAAAATTAGTGAGAAGTAGTAGATAAGGAAAGAGTACACATGATGTATGAGAGAGTAAAGGATAGAAAGTTGTCATATTTTTCTTTGGAGATGTTGTTAGATTTGGGTGTCTTATTTCCAAAGGGTGAGGTTTTTGGGAGATCTCAAGCCTAGAGAATTTTTTTTGGGTGATCTCACTCTAAGGAAAAGTTTATTGGGAGATCTCATGCCAAGAGAAGAATGTTGGGGAGAGGTTTGTTTTTCTCTACTTCCATGATGCTTCTCAAAGTGCCACTACAGATTGGAACGTCCCGATTTGTAACTAAAATGTAACTGAATGACTAAATTTTGTAGATGGAGATCAGTGTCTGATACTATAAATCCATGGTGTAAACTGTTGGAAACTGTGTTAAACTAAGAAACTGTTTGTTGTTTCCCTCGGGACACTAGTGCTCAAGAGGGACACAAGCACCCACCATTTCTTTCTGATATTGGGCTCTAATGTCTACTATGTGTTTTTGAAGTATGTTTCTGGACCAATCTATGAATGATTTCTTTGTCCAATTCTTTATTGTGTTGTTATGTTCTATAACAAAGTGTAGCATGTAAGTAGTATAAGCTAACAAGAGTAAATACAACCAAGATATGAAAATTATGTGTGAAAGTGATGGTGTGTGGTGATATGTAAAATATAAAAATGAGATGATCCATGTTGTTGTTATCCAAAATGTGCCCCTTGCTCATTTTGTGGCTAACTCCTCTCATTCTTCCCTCTCTTGTGCCTCAGTCACAAAATTTTGCTTTTCAAGCACTCAAAACCTTCTGGAAATGGCAGCATTGGATAGAGCTCTTTCTTAGCTTTCCAGAAAGGTAAATTTTTCCTCCTAACTCATGTATTTTTCAAGTTATGGCTCGGTAGAGTTTTTGTGGGAAATTTTCCCCTGGAAGCCCCGCAACCAATCAGAACTCGCCACATGTTCAGGCCAAAAATATCAAAGCAACCCGATTTGGCCCTGTTTTGCCCTAAAACTTCAAATCGCCATATCTTTCGATCCAGAGCTTGGTTTTTCACGTTCTTTATATCAATGGAAATCTGGTGATATTCTATACAAGATTCCAGGGTCAATTTTGCATTTTGGTGGAGTTTGGAGAGAGAAAATCAAAAAACACTTATAGCACGTGGTCATGAACAGAAATGATGTTTCAACCACCGATTTTAATGAAGAATGGCTTGCATTCTCTCCCAGCATGGTTAAAAATGTTAGGGAATGGGTCTGTCAGGTCGCCCATGTTGTTTTGATGGCATTTTGGTCAATGGTTGAGTCCCTTCCATGTTTTCCCATGTTTCTCTCTCCTGGGCTCGTCCCTTGCACTGTAAAAGCCAGATTTGGCTCATTTTTCAAAGGGTTGAACATTTTTTGTGTATGGAAAGCTCCCTTTTTCACCTTGGAAGTGATTTAGTGGAATAACAGACCTTTTCTAGAAACTGCAACTGTATTTTTGCCTTTTAGGTGTTTGAATGCAAGTGATTTTGATGTTAAAATAACAATACAGGCCCTGTGATTAGTTTTTATTCTCTGCTGGTGTTGTTTGCCTAATTTCTAACACTTCATTACAACTATCAGTTTGTGCATGTTGTTTTTGTTACATTTTATGAACTATGTCAATTTGCAGAAGTAAAAAATGCTCACCACTCCTTTGGTGCATCACCTATTAGCATTAGTTTTAGTTCTTTCTTTTTGCATTTTCTATCCTTGTCCCTTTGAAATTTAGAGTAGATTTAGGAGTTTAAACCTCTGCAATTGTGCAAGTAAAATAGCTTATCAGAGGATTTGAGGAACCAGCCTCTAATCTGGAGATTTCTCTTCCATTTTTGCAAGTCCCACACTTGGGAAGAGGATTCAATGTTGTGCAATCACACTGGATGCTAGTATGATCAAACTAGAAATCTGATCAACATCTAGGGGGTGCTTCTGATTTGCAACAGTTGCCCCCTAGAAGATGTGTGTGAGATAAGGTTCATTTAGGAATTGTTCCCTCAACAATTAAGTATGAACCGTAGAACAAGAGTTCACCCTTAGGTAATGATGGTAAATTATGTTTACCAGAGATTTAGTGATGCTCAGAAATATAGACATGGAGCATAGAGTGTGAGTATCTAAGATGTTATAAGTGAGGTTCATGGAGGAATTGTACCCTCAACAGTTAAACATGAACATAGAACAATATTGTGTCATCGGGTAATGATGTTAAAGTATTTTTACCAAATATTTGGTGATGCTCAGAAAGATACACATGAAACACAGAGCATGAGTAGTCAGGATGTGATAAGTGAGGATTATGGAGGAATTTTACCCTCAATAGTCAAGCCTGAACCATAGAATAAGAGTGTGTCATCAGGTAATGATGGTAAAGTATGTTTACCAAATATTTGGTAATGCTCGGACAGATATGCACAAAGCACATAGCATGAGTAGTCAGGATGAGATAAGTGAGGTTCATGGAGGAATTGTACCCTCAGTCAAGCATGAAAAATAGAACAAGATTGCATCATCAGGTAATGATGCTAAAGTATGTTTACCATAAATTTGGTGATGCTCGAAAATATAAACATGAATTACTGAGCATGAGTAGCCACGATGAGATAAGTGAGGTTCATGGAGGAATTATACCCTCAATAGTCAAGCATGAACCATATAACAAGAGTGCATCATCGGGTGGTGAATGTATTGTATGTGTTGTCAGAGTAGATGTTATTAAAGATGTATCATGAAGTATGGAGTGTGAAGTGTAGAAAATAAGCTAAGATTATAGGATAGAGACATCGAATGACAATGGAGGGGGAGAAAGCACAATCCCCCCAAGTGTGCAAGTAATAGAAATCTATACAACAACAACAAAGAATGAGGGCTCCTTAGCTGGTGTCCAAGAAATAGAAGGCATGTGACCATGGTCTAGGACTAGTGGTGTAGGAGAGTATCTATGTGCATGTGACAAAGACTAATGTGGTAAAGGAGGCGGAGAACATCTATGGCAAGGGATTATCTAATTAGGGGACTTAAGCTGATGAGGTGGACTAATGGATCTATAAGGATGATGCGGCCATGATGTAGACCATGTACGAATGGGAGAGCTAGGTGCAAATATGGATTTTGACTTGAGAGGTGCAGTAGGCCTAGATGTCATGATTGGTGCTAAAATAGAGGCAAGAGTGGGACAAGGTAATGGTGTACATGGTGGAATACCTTTAATGGTGAAAACTTGTTTGTTATGAATGAATTTAAGGCATAAGTGGAGCATGGAAGGGATATCCTAGGTAGCTCGGAACTAAGAGAGACCCAAGACCATGTCACATCCCTTTATCTCAAATGTAACAAGGAATGTTGTAGGTATGGTAAGGGACCCAACAGTAATGGGAAGGACAATATGTTTGTAAGAATTAGGGATGGGAAATTTGGTTTGAGAAGTTGGAAATTTGATAGCTAATAGGAGTGCCATGGAGCATGCATTGGAAATGTTCGAGGTATGAACCATAGTATTGTTAACTATATGAGTACCAATGGAATCTTTAATTTTCAACAAATCAAATGAAAATGTACCATGGTAATCATGATCTAAGAAGGTGATAATTGGTGGTGGCATGTCATCAGTAGTAGTGAGAAAGTCAAGTGGCTCTAATGAAGGAAGAAGCACAACATGATATATATGATTAGTAGATGAATTAATAATTGGCTTGTCATGTTTTTTTAATGGGTCATTGAATATTTTAAGCTTTTTACTATCATTGACCAAGTTATAAGTAGAGCACTCTGAGATCTCAATTGCAATTTTATCGATAAGATCATGAATGATATGTCTGAGCTTAAAACAATTCTCAATAGAGTGGTCATTACATTAGTGGTAATCACCGTGTGCATCTTCATCATAGTTACAACCACATGGGCAATAAGGATCTAGATTGAGTGGTGGAGGGAGATTAATTATATTGTTATCAGTTATTTATGGTAATAGTGATTAACAACAATAAGTACCTAACCCTAAAGGTAGATTTATAGTTCTAGTGTTAATCTAAATAGGAGGACTAAAACATTGTAAATGAACAAAAGTAGTATGAAATAAATGTAGACAAACTATTATAAGTTAAATCAAAACCCTAATATGCAAGAGGGAAAAGGGAAATGACTTAGCTGATTAAGGTTGACTTTCACAAGTTTTTGCAAATCTAGAACTAGAATTTGGTTGTGCAGACGATCATTTAAGGACCCTACAAAGGGTAGATCTAGACTATTTGAAGTGAAAAATGTGCATGGAAGTGTACTAAGGCACCTTGGTTTGGGTTTTAGGCACTATGAAATATGCAAGGACTCAGGAACTGTGTTCGAAAATGTCATAACTAGGTATGAAACCCTACATGTCTGTCGCACTAGATTTATTGGATGAACTGGATAACGTGCTGCACATGAAGAATAATAAGGGGTCAAACTAACCTATTGAGTTATGGAGCTCAATTACTTCATTTTAGCATGCAATGGAAACTTGCAGGAAAATATAGTAACCATCATTGGTCAAGCGAGGGAGGAACCAACAGCAGTTAGGTCTAACCGACGTTGGTTACGTGTGCAAGGATGTTTTAATTAACTCTCAGGAATTAGATCTATTTTTAGCATTAAAGTATATCTATTGATTTTAATTGCATGGCTAAGTTCCCTAAGTCTATAAATGACTATATAAGCATAAAATCTAGGGTTTACAAGTAAGATAATTAACAAGAATTAGAAATAACTTGCACAATTTTGGTGAGAGAGTGAATTCTTGGTGATGAAGCAAAATCTTGAGAGAAATAAAGTACTATACATTTGAGAGGTGTGGAAGATTGTAAATCTTCATTGTATATCTTGTCAAATATTTGGATAATAGATTGGCTTGTTTCTTGGTGGACGTAGCCCACACTGGGTAAACCACATTAAATATGGTGTTAATCTATATCTCTTGTTTTATATATTTCTTCTGGTAGAATATCCACTTTTATTTGCATGTATGCTTAGATCTGATATATTATCTATACAACTGGTGTGCTAACCCCAACAACTGGTATTAGAGCTTTGTTTGAGGTTTTTGTGTGTTGATAGATTTACTCACAAAGGGTTTTTTGATTGAGTGGGAGCTACAACAATGATAGAATAAAACAAATACAAGGTAGAGACATTTGATTTCCAAAATTATCAACTATGGAAGATGCAAATTTAGGATTATCTATATCAAAGAGATTTGTATTTACCATTAGATGGGAATTCTAGACCTATGAAGATGACTGATAAAGAATGGAAGATTCTTGACAAAAAGGCTTTGGGATCTATAAGATTGAGCCTGGCAGCATCCTTGGCTTCCAATATTATAGAAGTGACTTCTACAGTAGGATTAATTAAATCTCTTGCTAATTTATATGAAAAACCTAGTGCTTCAAATAAAGTTTATTTGATGAAGAAACTATTTAGTTCTAAAATGCATGAAGGTGGATCTACATCTAGTCATTTGAATGATTTCAAATCTATTGTAAATCAGTTAAAATCAGTTGATATATCGTTTGATGATGAAGTGAAAGAACTTTTATTCTTATGCTATTTACCCTGATAATTGGGATAACTTGGTAATGGATGTTAGTAATACAACATCTACTAATAATATTTTGAGGTTTGATGATGTGGTTAGTATTATCTTGAATGACGAAATTCACAGGAAGAGTATGGAGGAATCATCATCTTGAAATGCTTTGAATGTAGAAAGGAGGGGTAGGTAGAAGGAGAGATCCAAGAGTAAGAGTAATGGTAAATCAAATTCAAGGGATAACAGATCTAAATCCAGAAATAAGGGAATTACTTGTTGGAAATGTGGAAAGAAAGGACATGCAAAGAAATATTTTTTAGTCAAAGGACAAGGAGAACCAACACCCAGATAAAAGTAAAGAAATAAATATTTCTAAATCAGAGGTAATGCAAGATGCTCTTATTATTTCTTTAGACAATAGAATTGAATCATGGGTTTAGATTCAGGAGCTTCTTTCCACGCAACCCCTAATAAGGGTTATTTTAGAAATTATGTCTAGGATAATTTTGGGCATGTATATTTTGGTGATGATGAACCTTGCAGTATTATTGGTAAAGGGGAAGTTCATCTAAAATTTTAGAATGGGAATAAATGGGTATTGAAATATGTGAGGCATGTGCCAAGCCTCAGGAGGAATCTTATTTCTACAGGGCAACTAGGTGAATCTGGTTGCATGGTTACTTTTACAGGAGACTCTTGAAAAGTCACCAAGGGTGCTTTTGTTATGGCAAGAGATAAGAAGGTAGGAATGTTATATTTATCTACCTGTATTATTGATTCTTTTTCTGCATTATCTACTTCAGATTCAGATGCATGCATGTGGCATAATTGATTGGGGTCATACGAGTCAAAAAGGAATGAAGATCTTAAAGGATAAGAGTAAGTTATTAGATTTGAAAGATTTAGATCTTGATTTTTTTGAGCATTGTATCTTTGGAAAGCAAAAGAGAGTGAGATATCTCAAATTTGGGGCAACTAAGAAGGAGCAAAAATTGGAGCTTGTACACTTAGATGTGTGGGGACTAGCTCAGGTAGCTTCTCATGGAGGATCCTAGTATTATGTTACTCTCATTGATGATGCTATAAGAAAGGTATGGGTTTCTTGTATTAAAAGTAAATCTAATGTTTTTGAGACTTTTAAAAGATGGAAAGCCCTTATTGAGAATGAATCAAATTATGAGTTAAAGTTCCTTAGATCTGATAATGGTGGTGAATACTGTAGTAAGGTTTTCAATGATTATTGTTCAGTGAATGGGATACATAGGGAAAGAATGGTTCCAAGAACACCACAGGAGAATGGTTTTGCAAAAAGAATGAACAGGACAATCATGGAACGTGCTAGAAGTATAAGGATACATTCTGGATTGCCCTTGTAGTTTTGGGTAGAAGCAGTTGATACAACGGTTGATTTGATTAACCGTTGGCATTCAAGTTCACTAGATGGAGGAATACCAGAGGAAGCTTGGACAGGAAAAGAGGTATATCTTTCTTTTCTTAAATTTTTTGGTTAAGAAGATTTTGTGCATGTTGATAAGAAAAATAGGAAAAAGTTGGATGCAAAATCCAAGAGATGCACTTTCATTGGTTATGGATCTAGTGATTTTAGTTTATGTTTTTAGGATTTAGAGAATTCTAGGAGTCGTGATGTTGAAAGCAATGAAAATAGAATGTACAGGGATTAAATTTTGGTACCCAAGGATGAACCGGTTGAGAAGTTTGTGAATGAAAATGAACTCTCAAATTGAAAAGTATTACTAATAGGGTTACACAGTAACCGGTGTTCGTTGACCCCCTAACCAACATCGGTTAGATGAACCAATATTAGTTACAGAGGATCCAAACTGGCATCTGTTAGAAAAACTGACGTTGGCTAGAGGTGACCAGCGTCGGTCACTATCAAATTTGGATAGGAATGTCCAGGAGGTCCAGTTTGAGCCTCTGTTACCCTAAACTCCTGTGAGAATATCACAAAGGGTAAGTAAACCTCTAGAAAGATTTACACCTTCTCTATTTTATTTATTATTGACTGATAATGGTGAACCAAAGATCTTTTAAGAAGCAATGCAGGATAAGACCCACATCCATTGGGAGCATGACATGGATGAGGAGATGGACTCCTTGGAGTAGAACCAGACTTGGTATTTGATTAAGTTGCGAGTAGGTAAGAGGACATTGTAGAAAAAGTGGGTTTACATGATCAAAGAAGAAGAGTGTGGACAGAAAAGGTACAAGGAAAGGCTTGTAGTAAAGGGATTTACACAGAAAGTAGGTATTAACTTTGGTTAAATATTTTCTCATGTTGTAAAGATGACTTCTGTTCATACTGTATTGAGTTTAGTTTCAATAGAGGATTTGCAATTAGAGTAACTAGATGTGAAGATAGACTTTCCTTCATGGTGATTTGGATGAAGAGATTTATATATAACAGCTGCTTGGGTATGAAGTCAAGGGAAAGGAGAAATTAGTGTGCAAGGTTGAAAAAGATCCTATATGGGCTTAAGCAAGCTCCAAGGAAATGGTACATGAGGTTTGATAGGTTTATAGGCATGAGCATGGTTACTTGAGGTGTGAATCTGACCATTTTGTTTATGTCAAGAAGCTTGAAAATGGGAGCTATATTATTTTGTTACTATATGTCGATGATATGCTTATTGCATGATCTAGTATGCATGACATTGGTGAGCTTAAGGGAAAGCTATCTCACACATTTGCTATGAAGGTTTTAGGAGCTACAAAAATAATCCTTGACATGCAAATACATAGAGACAGGAAGAACAAGAAATTATATTTGTCTCGGGAGGATTATATCTATAAGAGTGTTAGAAAGGTTCAAGATGTAGAATGCAATTTTTTTTACTACACCTATGGATGGACACTTCAAATTGAGCAAATATTAGTGTCCATCATCACATGAGGAGGTAAAATACATGACACGAGTGTCCACATGCTTCAGAAGTTGGGAGTCTCATGTATGATATGGTTTTTACCAGACCATACATTATATAGGTAGTGGGATTTGTGAGTATATATATGGATAATCTAGGTAAGGAACATTGGAAAGCAGTCTAATGGTTACTCAGGTATTTGAAAGGGACATCTAGCATGCCGTTATGCTATGGAGGTTTAGATATTTCATTATGTCGGCTATGTTGATTTGGATATGGCTGGAGATTTGGATGGTAAAAGGAGCACTATTGGATGTATTTTTACAGTAGGTGGGACATGACATTTAGCTGGATTTCAAGATTACAGAAGGTTGTGGATTTTTCTATTATAGAGGTAGAGCATGTTACATCTACATAGGCTAGTCAAGGAGATGATTTGGATGAGTAGGTTCATGAAAGAGTTGGGAAAGGAGCAAGATGATTGCAAACTGTATTCAGTGATAGTCAAAGTGTAATTCATTTGGAAAAGAACTCAGTGTTTCATTCAAGAAAAAAACACATTCAGTTGAGGCATCACTTCATACGACATGTATTAGAGGAGGGGCAGTTGAATCTAGAAAAGATTCATACGAGTGAGAACCCTGCGAATATGCTAACAAAGTCCATTAGAAAAGGAGAATTTGGAGCTACACTCCACTTTTGTTTGTCTTTGAGTTTGAGACTTTAAGAGGAAGAAACAAATCTAAGGAAGGATCCAAGAATGATGTTGTATAGGTATGGTGTAGTAATTAATCTCCAAGTGGGAGATTGTTGAGTTGTGGAGCTCAATTACTTCAGATTAGCATGCAATATGAAACTTTCTGGAAAACATACTAACCGACATCAGTTAAGGAGGGAATGAAATTGGTTAGGAAAGGAGGAACCGACATTGGTTAGGGCTAACCGGCGTAAGTTACCTATACGTGAGTGTTTTATTTAACTCTCGGGAATTATATCTATTTTTAGTATTAAAGTAGATCTATTGATTGTAATTACATGGCTAAGTGCCTTAAGTTTGTATACACCTATATAAGCATGAAAGCTATGGTTTAGAAGTAAGAATTAAGAAAAACTTGTAAAATTTGATGATTATTATGAGAATAATTGTGAGAGAGAGAATTCTTGGAGAAGAAGCAAAAGCTTGAGAGAAAAAAATACTGTACATTTGAGAGGTTTGGAAGATTGTAAATCTACATTGTATATCTTGTGAAAGCTTTGGATAAAATATTGGCTTGTTTCTTGGTGGACGTAGCCCATACTGGGTGAACCACGTTAAATATGGTGTTGATTTATATCTCTTGTTTTGTAAAATTCTTCTGGTATAATATCCACTTTTATTTGCATGTATGCTTAGATATGTTATATTATTTGTCCAACCGATGTGCTAACCCCAACAAACCTCTCAAATCCCCTCTCCTCATGAAGCAACATACCCTTGGTGCACTTTTTAGGCTTATTATACCTTTACACCTAGTGAAAAATTGCATCAGGTGTAAAAAATTGTGACCCCTTGCAAGCCCTGCTCTCTCCTGACACTTGTACTCTTAACTTACTAGGAAATTATCAACAACTCACACAATTGCACAACCCTAGCCCTTTCCTCATGAGAGATGAGCCCATGGTTCAATTTTCAAGGTTGATTTCACCATTTCATCACTTACCAAATGTGGTAAGGTGTAATGGAGGTTCCTGTACCTATTTGGAAAGTCTTAACCCGCTCTCAACTCGGGTTAAGGATAAGGAGTGCAAGTGAATCAAATGTGAGTCTAGCTTAAGCATGGTTAAATTTTAAACATTGAAATAACACTTAACCAAATTTGGATCTCATTTTCAAAAAAAATTACCCTCTGTTTCTTTTGTGACCTATGCATGCTTTGATTTTTCTAAGAAACCCCATGTTGGGAAACACATTTTTTCTCATATCTCAAACATCCTTGCTCTATTTTCCATGATATTTGAACTGAAGCTTCCCTATATGAATGAAATTAGAATGAGTGTTTTAATGAAATAATTTATGACCTCCTCAAATTTTTATGGACATCAGAAAATTTCATTCATGAAAAATTCCATCCTCATATATTAGGAGATGAAGCAACCCAAACAAGAAAAAAATTGGAGCATGAGATCCTCGAAAAGTTAGCTATCCAACGAATAATTTATTGCAACATGAAAATAGGTATGATGAGAGTTATGAAAGATTGTTATTTTTTAGAATTCTACCCTATCATATGAATAACATGCAGACCTACAAGTTTCCTTTTCAAATTCATGAAGATCTGTTGAACCCAGGTACATTGGGGTTGTCATATATGTCAGGTGGAATTGATGGAAAAGGTGTGAGTGGTGAAGTGAGGCTTGGTTTAGGGACACGAAGGTTGATTGGTATTGCCTTCTCAACAATGGTTAGAGCTCAATGAGTGGATTCATAGTGGTTTCAGGTTGACTTCAATGTGTTACATGATTGGTCGGTGAAGTATGTTCCTATTGGAGGTGTGGAAAATATTAGTGTTCCTTTCTTAGGTGTCCCACAAGTCTAATTTGGTGTCTCAAGGATGTTCAAGATCTTATATGGTGATCATTAGGTCAAGTTTTGTAAGTCATAGTTAGAACTATCCCATTTAGGCCTAGTTCTAGAGCCTAAAAAGGTGTAAGAGACCATTTATGAGATACCAATCTATGGATCATGTAGAGGGATATGTTGTAGTTCTTCATGTCAGTTTTCATCAAGTTTTGAAGAATATTGTTCAAGTTATTCAAGTTTTACCAAAACCTAGTTCTTGAAGAATGTAAATTGAGCACTCTCTCTTCTTAAAACTCAAACAAAATTATTAATCCTTCTTTATAAAAATCATAGAAGGAAATTTTGAAGGTAACTCCATGACTAAAATTTTATAAAATTTGTGAGGACAATTGGATAGGAAACAAAATAGTTCTATTCATTTTACTAACAATGTTTTCACTCTCCAGGCCTCCTTCTTGAAGTGATAGGCATAAAATGAATAGTTTGACCTGTCAAATCAATTATTCATGTCTTGAAAAACCATAAGAGTTGTAGTATGCTCCTCATAGGTAATAATGGTGGAATCTTGGCTCTTCAGGTCTAACTGCTCCATACAAGTCTACCCTTGTTTTGCCTAGTTTTGACTATACAGTTTTAAATTGAAGACTCCAAGATGATTTCTTTGTAGTATAAGGTGATGTGTAATGTATTATTATAGTTCATGAAGTTCTTGGGATTACTTCAATGCATATCCAATTTTTTCTTAGTCCATTTTCCTCTCTTACCGCCAAAATGACCTTCAAACTAAATCTTGCATGGTGCTTGAAGAAAACGTTTATGGAAAAACATGGTTATAAGCTAGAAAATGAATGTAAAATTATTGTATAGGCCCTAGAAAACTTGTTGACATACATTTCTACTTTGGTGAAGTATTGGGAATTTCAAATCCTCTTAGTCCTAAACTGCTATGTTTTCCAAGTTAAGAAACTTTAAAAACAAAGATGGTTTAGATTAACTCTTCTTCACAACTTGTGTGCACACAAGTGGTTGGTGATGGTGTATAGGTAGTCTCTTGATTAAATCATACACTAGTTATTTAAGTAAGTGAAGGGTTAATGATATGAAAGCTCCAAATTAAGACTGCCTAGTGTTGCCTCAAGAGATAGTACCTCAGTCCTACAAGATGCTTGTATTCATGCTTAGGTTTCTTGAAGTAGTGGCTATTTTAGTATGGAAAGTGACATAAATGAACTCCCCCTCTAAAAATGGTACCTTAGAATTCTAAGACATGGTTTTCACAAGAAAATCATCTCATTTATGAAGAATGTAATAGTTTCTTTGTGGAAATCATGTAGGACTATAACTGTGACTCAAAATCTTGAATATATCCTTCCATATATGGAAAATAAGGCTTGACAGTGGTGAGTGAATCTCAAATGAAGTATTAATTCACTTGTTATGGTATAAAAAGGAAGAATGAAGTGTTTTTAAGTCTTCATCTATATACCTAGGGTTTGAAACTTGAAACCCCTCACTGGTCTCAATTTTGAAAGATCAAGTTTATTTGATCTTGTAAGCATGATTTTAGATCAAATCTTAATATGATGAGCTACACAAAGTCTTTATCCACTTGGAAAGATGTTCCTTGAAGATGTGTTTGATTGAGAAAGTGTGTGGACTGATTAAAACATTGAATATCATATTTGTATGAGAAAAATGTACATGCCCCTATCTCAGTGGTAGAACCATGAAGGAAAATGGTGTTATCATGTCTTTTGGTACTTATGGTTGATCTAAATGCTTACAAATCATTCATCTCAAGCTGTGAAATGTGTGGGAAATTGATCCAAAAATGGGTGTTAAATTTTTCCACTTTTAATCATTTCCAAGGATCTCGAAATTAAAGTCAATTTTAAGGATTCAATTTTCCAAAACTGATTAATTTCTTTTTCATAAATGTACCTCAGCCTGATTTTCAATCACAACATTGAAATGTGCATTTTTAAAAACTTTGTGGATTATGGATACTGAAATTTTTTCTTAAATCTAATTTTCCTATTTTTAAATATGAAGTTCTTAACCAAATTAATAAAAATCCATGTTACTAATTTTATTTGATCAAAAGCTTCATCCAAAACTGAAATAAACGTCCACAAATCAGAAAATGACACAAAGATTTTTTATGAGTACGTGTGTATATTGATTTTTGGGTGGAAGGGATACATGTCGTTGATTATTATGATCCTTCTTAGTGATATCTACAAGAACTCAAAGTTCTAACCCCTTTAGGATGCTTCTACTTATTTGAACACTTCTCATATATAGTTATAAAGCTACGAGTTTGTAAAAAAATGAATATATATGTCTCTAAGTACTTGAAATGGCTCAAAAGGAACATAACTAAGAACACACCACAACTTAGTTTGTATAAAATAATGTATTATTGTAATCAGAGTTAATCTTTCTTATGTTTAAGAAATAATGTCCCATTAGGCATTCCAAAAACCTATTGGTCTAAAAATGTGCACCATGGGTACTCAAAAAATAAAATATAATTCTCCCTAAGGTTTGGGAGCTTAGGGATTATTGCGAATTCCTCCAGAGAAAGATGGACCTTACACCCAACTACTATAATACCTACACTAACAACATGATAATTCCTAAGCTAAAAATTACAATGGGTAAAGGAGATGATGGAATGAATAGTTAAATCATAGAACGAATGCATGGCGTAGTCCTGGAGACTGCGAGGAAAATTCTTGGCTAACAGGAGGTGATCATCAGCAAAATCAAGACAAACAACATGAAATGCACGAAGATGCTTCTATGGGTCACCATGTCCATTAAAAATGGGTAATTTAGGGGTGAAAAAGTTAGGAGGAAGAGGGTAAGTGGAGATAAGAGGGGAAAAAAAGGTATGCAACAATAAGGTAGAATCTAAAGAGGGAGATGTGGTTTCCTATTACAACTTACGGATTTGAGCCTAGAGATCGTGATACAAAGAGGTTAAATCTTGATTTACAGTAGAGGATGTTTATTACTGATGTGACACCAAAGGATGAGTGAAGTGGTTAGTGGGAGTGGGAACCGAAACTGGAACATTGGAAATGGGTGGAATCATAGAGGTGGGAGGTTGTAAAAGGGTTGAGTTCAACCAAGTTAGTGGCCTCTTCACAAGCTATATGTAGAAGTAGATCTAAATCCTGTGGGCATTCAACAAGGTGATTGTTGATGGCTTTAAGGTGATATTCGGTAAAGTCTTCATGAGTTTGGGCCATGGGGAAAAGGGATACTACACCTCAGAAAGTGCAATAAAGAAACACGGGGTTCACCAAAATGATTAACAAAAATAATTACCTAACCCTAAATGGATATTTAGGGTTCTAGTGTTAATCTAAATAGGAGAACTAAAACACTATAAATGAATAAAAGCAGTATGAAATGAATGTAGACAAACTATTCTAAGTGAAATAGAAACCCTAATATGTAAGAGGGAAAAGGTAAATGACTTAGTTGATTAAGGCAGACTATCGCAGGTTGTTGCAGATATAGAAATGGAACTCAGCTATGCATACAATCATTCAGGGACCCTACGAAGGGTAGATCTAGACTATCTAAAGTGACACAAGTTCTTGGGAGTGTATTGGGGCACCCTGGGGAACCCTAGTCTATATTTTGGGCACTGTGATCTATGTAGGGACTCAAGAACTGTGTTTGGTAGTGTCACAACTAGGTCTGAAACCCTACTTGTTTTTTGCACTAGATTTGTTGGATGAATTGGATGACGCCATGCACATGAAGAAGAAGAAGGGGTCAGATTGACCTCATCTACCAAACTGGTGGAGTTATCACTGAGCATTGCACTATATTACAAATCCTGGTGTAGTTTTGAAGAGTGTGTGTATGTCATGCCCTAGGTGCTCTCGTGTCAGTTGCACTTTGTGATAATAGTGAGTTATGGTAGCTATAGAAGATGTAAATAGTATAGTATAATGAATAGAATCCCTCCTCTAAGAATGTGTGTGATGCAGACTTCCTAGCTTGAATGTATGGTGCTATGTGGAAGGAAGATGGTGCAATGGATGCAGCCCTAGATGGAGTTATTATAGTGGTAGGATGCCATGACCTAGGACCCTTATTATGGTCTTATAAGCTTTATATTTATAGGGATATCAATTTTAATTTCATAATTAATCTTGACAATGATGACTAAGGAAAAGATAACAGAGACCAATGGCTATAAGTGACCTACAAAGGAGTGAAATAGGTTAAACATAGAGAGGGGCACCCAGGGTGAGACCAGAGCACCACGAGGCGCCCCAATACATGGTAAGGCACACAAAATCAGAGCTAGAATCTCAAGGAAGTTGTGGAAAGGTTGGATAGGTAATAGTAAATACGTGGGAAAGATGAAGTAAAACATAAAACAAAGATGAAAAAAAGATGGGATTAATCAATACTTTGTACACTTGAAAACCTTCTAAATACTAGTATAATACCGAGCTAATTATTGTTTAAAATGCATGATTTTATGTCTATAAATAGGAACCGAGGTGTGCATGGTATCTTAGGAAAGGTGCACCTTATGGGTTGCAATTGAATCTTGGCACGTGGAGAAACAACATTGATAGTAGCTTGAGATTTGGTAGGCTTAGTGGATGGTTTGAATGTGGATTTAGCTTGAAAATTGTTGGAAGATGAGGTGGAGGAATTCTCATAACACTTCAATTTTTCCATATATAGTAATTTAGTTTCACGTAATTTGAGTGTGTGACATAATTGATCAAAAGGAGTAGTCTCGAAAATGAAACTCTCTTGGAGTAGAGGTGAAAGGCTTTGAATGAATAGATCTTGCAAATTTGAATCAATGATGACATTGGTCATTTTAGCAAGGTTGTTCTTATAGCGCAAGACATAGTTCACAAGATGTTTATTGGTCCTTCAGTGATTTTAGCTAGCTGTGCATAGAATATCTTAGTGTTGATATTTATAGAGAAATGAGAAAGGAATGCATCAGCTAGAGCTATAAAATAGGTTACTAAATGGACAAATAGATCATATAACCAATGCATATCATATTCATTTAAGCTTTGAGGAAACAATTTAGCCAACTGTGTAAGGTCGCCAGGACAGTCAATACATGCAACGTGGAAGGAGTGACGGTTCTCCTAAGGGTCTCCATAGCCATTGAAGGTGGGAAGCTTAGGTGAAACAAAGTTAAGAGGTAGGTGATAAGAGGAGGTAGCGGGTGTGAAAGGGATATGAAGGAGGAGTAAGGAATCTAGAGATAGAGAGAAGGATGAAGAGGCTTGTTGTAACTAAAAAATTTGGGTTTGTAAGTCATGGTGTAGGGAAGCTAGGTCATGGGTTCCTGAAGAGGAGGCATGTCATGTATGAGAATTAATATGGAGGGAAAATTTATTGTTAGGGGTAGGCATAGAAAAAGAAACATTACATGTAGGTGGAAGAGTGGTGGTTGACTGAGGAAGAAGTGTCACAATAGGCAAAGAAGTAATATTGGAGACCGTTGAGCTTAGCTAATTGTGTGTCTTGTTTGTGATCAGTGACTGATAAGAGATATAGGTCTTGATGGTGCTCAACAATATGGTCCTAGAGATCATCAAGGTCTTCGTCAATAAAGGGTTCATAAGTCTCAGCCATTGAAACAAGGTAGGGTTCGAGTGTATGGGTTCACCAAATGATTTAATATAAATTGATTAAACCTTTATTTCATATTAATGACTGTAATGTATGATATTTTAGTTAATTAATTATAGTAAGATGTAATAAAATAGGCATTCAATAATGTAAAACCCTAAGAAAATGAGAGATAAGAATGATTTAGCTGATTTTGTGCAGCCTGGGAGTGATGTAGATTGAGCAACTACTGCAAAACACTAGATACAATGTCATCAAGGCTCACTGAGGGTTCTAGAACTCAAAAATATCAAGGAAAAAAGCACCCAAGGGGAGGACAGGAGCACCCAGGTGCTAGTGACTAATATGGGTGCTTGTGTCCACTTAGATGCTTAGGTTCTAATCTTTTTTGGGATGGAGGAGCTGCGGTGTTGATCTTATTTTGTCATTCTGGTTTCACTGCAATGTCTTTGGTCATACTTGTAACTTGAAAAAAAAATCCTACCTACACATATCCATAAACCACATCAAATCAATAAATAAATATTCATAATGTAGATTCGGATTGAACCTAGCAGTAACTCGAAGATTGAACTTACGACTGAGTGTTGCACTACATTTCAGAATCCATGTAGTTCTTTTTGTTTGTGTGTGTAACTATGCCCTATGTTTCCCTTGCGCAAGTTGCATGATGATAGCGGGCTATATGTAGATTGTACCAAGTATGCAAGATGTGTGTGATGGAATAGAATGAATTCCCCTCTTATGGTGTGTATGTAGAATAATGCAGCCCTTGTCCCTTGTATGTATGTGTTAGATGTATGTCTTGTAGTGCTCTTATGCCTTTGATACAATCTTAGGTGATGATAGATCATTCTTATGATGTTTGGGCCCCTTATTTGAGAGCAATAACTAAGTATATATATGATTCCCTTGTTTGAATTTCGTAATTAACAACTAGAAGGCCAACCCAAAGTGTAAAAAGATTCCCAAGAGGCTAAAAGGATCCAAAAGGGTAAGAAAAAGGAAAAGAAAATAAGGAGCTCCCATAAGGGATAGGAGTGCCTGAGAACTTCTATCCTAACTAGTAATTAGTATCTAAGTTCATCAAAAGATAAATCAATCAAGTGCCAAAAGAGTTGTAAGATGTGTAAATCCAATAAAGTGCAAGAGATAAAGTAATCAAATAGCCAAAAGGAGTTGCCAGCCACTAGTTTTCTTTCTTAGGAATCGTGTATACATTAAAATGATTTAGGACATAGAAATGTACCCAAGTACATATATTTTGTGTCTAAACATCGAGAGAGCCATCTAAATATGAAATATAGCCAATAAGATTCAAAGTAGATACATAGTATGCAAAGGATTTTGTCCTATTTTTGACAAAAATCATTAGTCGTAAGTCATACATGCCCATGACATATTCTTCATTGGTAAAAGGTGCATTAGAGCGCTTATGTACATTCCATTGTGAAAAATTAGGAGTGTAGTCAAGGAATCAATCATTACTAATAGCGATGGTCTTAGAGGGAATAAGATACGTTAGAATAGTCTTATGCATATCAATAGTTACACCAATGTAATCCATTCAAGATTTCCTAAGTGTAAGTAAAAAATGTAGGGGATTAAGTGCAACCCAAACTTACATTTAAAATACCCTTGTACTATAATATGTTAGGATAAATATATATCCTTGATATTCACTATGTAGTATGAGGAAAGGTATGATATCGGTAGGAGTGAGGCCCAAGTGGGTTAGAGACTCATGCGTACAAATGGTTTCAAAACAATGAGGATCATAAGGTACATGTTGCTAATACTCTTGATTAATGTATAGTGTGCAAGTAAATAAATCAAAAGAGGAGGGTGTCCTAGAAGAAGAAACAAGAATAGAAAGAGGTCCTTGGTTGGTAAGTATAGGAGTTGGAATGGGTTCAAGGATGTGCACAATATTATAATGAACCATAGTAGTAGTAATAGTCTATAAATTTGGAGATTTAACATAGTATTCACTAGGACCTGTAGCAACATACTGGATATGAAATAAGGATTCATCAAATTCCATGGGAGTAAATTCCAAATCACAAAGAGTGTCACCAGTAAGCTCAATAGTATCAACAACATCATCATCAGAATCATCAGTTTCAACATGGAAGTATTGTTCATAATTCTCTAGGGGTTTGGTAATAGATGTAGAAGGTGTATGATAGGATATAACAGGAGAAATAAGATCAGTGTTGTGAGTATGAATGGAGGAAGCGATGGGGGGTGAGTGATATAGGACTAGAATTTGTGGGCTCCCCAATATCATATGTATCAAGACAATATGAGGGGATTGGTTGAATTGGGGGAATAACCATGGAGGTGGCAGAGTCCATGCGAAATTATTTGAATGGATTAGGATTAATAGTAACAATATGCTCATAGTCATCAAAGATAAAATTGACATAATTATGGGTTATAAAAGGGATAGCTTGCATGTCATGGATCCAAGGTCAGCTAAGGAGGACACTAAATTTTAATGGGGCATCTATGACATAGAAAGGAGTATTGAGCTTGCAAGTTCCCACTTGCAACTCTAATTTGATAATACATAAGCATGTACTAGTGGTAGTGTCATATCCACAGACAACAAGAGTAGATTGTTCAATTGTGTTCTATAAGGAATATTGAGTTGGGATAGTAAGGATAGAAGACAAATATTCAATGTGAAACTATTATCAATGAGTACACACTTACTTTGGAAACCTTAGATCCGAGCCATGATAAGAAGAGGAGGAGAATCAACAAATGATTCATGTGTTATATCCTCATCAATAAATGCAATAAAATTTCAATGTGTTTAAAATATCCCATGAGATTGGAAAATGCAACAGGATGGTCATTACTTTTTATTTTAATAGCTTATAATGTGGTTTTGAGAGTGTGATGACAATCATATGCCTTACGTAAGTGATCAAAGAGAGATATCTTAGTGTGGGAATTCTTTAATTTCTCAATGATATCATACTCTTTGGATGAAGTGGCATGTTGAGGGAGCAATGCACTAACATGAAGAGGGAGAGAAGTAGGGGGTTGCAAAGGCTACTTATTCTGAAGAGTGGTTATGGCATTGAAAGTGGTACCTATAGATGTATTCGTGAAGCAAGGTGGATGTTGAGTAATGACAGGGATATACTCAGATTAGAAGGCCTCTTGGGAATAGACACAAGTAAGGATAAAAGAGGAAGAATTAGGAATAACCTCAAGAGAGGAAGAGGAAAGGAAAGGGATCTGGTGCATGATCATGGTAGGGGTTCACCAAATGATTTATAGAAATTTAAATCTTTATCAAAGGACTTAGACCAAATGAATATAATATTAAGAAGAAATATCTATCATGAAATAAATAAGCAAGTATAAACAATAGTGAGATAAGACTTAGCTTGTATTTGAAGATTTGGACTGATATTGGGATGGAAATTGAGTGGAACAAGCTAGATTTGGACAATATGTTAGGAATAATCTTTGGATTAGTGCTCACATCATTGTTTGTAATAGTGAAATGTAATATTCATATATTACATTAGTAAGCTAGTGTGTTAGTAAGATATTAATATTGTTATATTAATACCATATTTTTGTGAGAAAAATAAAAGATTGTAATATTATTAATATGAGTTATAAAACAACTCATTATTAATAATATAGGATATTGTATTAGTTGTGAGTTTGTTGAATAAACAACTCAGGTAGATTATTGTCTGTGGAGATATTGGTGGGATATATGAGAGAATAGTGGTGATTGATCATAGGAGAGATTAGTGGGATGATATTGGTAAGCCTCATCTCCTTGTTTATAGGAATTGGAAAGGCTATATATTGTAAGCTCTCTCACCATGTTATTAGCTCCAAAATTATTCAATAAATAATATAGTGTGTTGTTTATTATATATTTTTGGTCTAATTTTGTGTTTATGTTATTAGCTTCATTTTGCAACATTGTCTCTTATTGATTTATACAATTATGTAATGTAATTGTTGCTTATTTATATTAGATAAGCTATCAATTTCACATCATGATATACTTTATATGGAAAACTGTAATCTGAAACACCTTCAAAATGGACCTCCTAGATAAGTACAAGACCTTGTAGGAACTGGTGTCTAAAATAGATGGTAGTGTCCTGGTAAATGCTCCATTTTTTATATTTTCAGGGTCTGAACTTATATTCTTCCTTTCACTCTTTGTCACATCCACTTTGTTGTAGGGTTCTTCTTTCACTCCTGAACTTATTAAAAAACTAGATACCTACACAAGGCTCAAACAAACATTAGATGAAATAAATAATTCATATGCTTAAGTCAAACTAACCTCGATGGTCACCCCAATGTGATTTTCACCGAGAATTGTACTACATTTTAAACTCTTTGTAGTTCTAGTATGTGTGTGTGATTGAATTGTGTCCCTTGAAGATAGGTTTCCCTTGTGACACTTGTACCAAGATAGCGGGCTACAAAATAATTTTCCCCCAAGATGAATGTGTGAGATGGAATTCAAAAATATCCCCTTTTATGCAGTGAATAATGCAACCCAAATGCAATCCTTGAATGTTTCTCTTTTCCCAAGTAGTAGATTGTAAGTAATAGCCCCAAAGTTTTCTAGCCCCTAATAATAGTAAGTGATGTATATATATTATATCCTTGTTTGAATTTCATCACTAAAAAACAAAAAGGATGACCCAAAGTGATAAAATAGATTTTAGAAAAGATAACAAATGATGTGGCATTTAAAACTTGAAGAAAGAAAGGAAAAGGAAAAAAGTTCCCAAATGGGCCGGTAGCACCTAAGTGCTCATGTACCTAATGTATGGTACTTTATGGGATGATCGGAGGATATAATGGAAATTACAGACCTAGTTCATGTATTGTCCAATGTCCAAAAGGAAAGTGACCATTTGAGAAAAGAAAATGTCAAGAGTATCAAAAGGGATAAAGCAATGTAAAACCAAAACAAGTGTTATTAATGTCTAGTTTTATTGCTTAGGAATCATTCATATAATAACATACTTTTAAACGCGATGTAAATAGAAAGTGTGTGATTTTGTGAATACACAAAACTCTTACCAGAAGGTGCACTTGTATCAACCTCAAGCAGTGGAGGGAGAGATACAAGGTTACACTCAAGGAATTATTGAAGCACTTTTTGTGATGTACAAGGTAAACAAGTGAATTATCATCGAGAAAGTTGTAATTGTACTTTTATAGGTTGGGAAACATCAATGACTGTGGTTTTAGCTTTAGGTTTATCATTAGTAGCTTTGGTCTTAAAATTAGCCTTAGATAGAAATTTTTGAGTAGAGGAGCTAGGAGGATGAGAAACATATTTAATCTTATTCATGTTGAGGATATTACCTTCAGTTTCTTGCAAAGTATGAAAAATATTTTTTTTTAAATGAATGAAAATAGTCAAAAATACTTGATTCTTGCAAAGAAATAAGGAGACTTTGAGTGAAACACTCTTGTAATTCATTATCAACTAGAAAATTGTTCACATTAGAAAAGTGTAGTCTTATATCACAAAATGTAATCGTTGATGGGCTCATTAGAACCTTGTCACATTTTATCCATTTGAACATAATATACTTTATCACAAATGTTGATAGAAATTGGTGAGAGGAATTTATTAGATAGAGGTATGAATTTCCTTACAGAATGCATGGGTAGATCATAAAACTATTATAAGGAAAAATCTTGGTAAGCAATGTATCATTGGAAGAGTAATCTAAGTAGTCAACATGAAATGTACGGAGCTGATTTTCATGATAACCATTTTCATCATAGATAGGAAATTTAGGAGCAGCGAAACTAATTGGTAAAGGGTGTGAATCCACTTAGGATATAAATGGGTTATGAATCAATTAAGTAGAATCTATAGTATGAAAAGAATCAAATGTGCCTTGTTATATTTGTAAGATTTGATCTTGTCAAGTATGAACAAGGGATTTGAGATCTTGTGTTAGAATAAAAAGCATGTGAAGCATTATAAGTGTAGATATGATATGTAGGAATAATGATTGGTCATCAAAATAGTCATGGCATTACTGTGAAGTGGAGAATTGGATTTCCCCCAATGAAAGAGGCATTGTCGATGTAGGGATGGTTGATGTATGCATATTAGATGATGAATGATTAAGGGGTCCAAAAAATGATTTTTCATTAGATTCGTAATCATGAACAAGTTTAGAAACAATAATAATGTGGATGAGAGGCTCAATATGTTGAGGTTTTTCATGGATCCGTGCACAAAAATTAGATACCATTTCAACTTGTTCCTAGTCTACATTTTCATCTTCATTAATATCATGTTGTCAAAAGAGTTTTCACTAGTGATTTCTACTTCATTAAGAGGACTGTTATAGGTAATATGATCCATAATAGAAAGAACCCTAAAAACACAGGGTGGAGAAGAGGCCATGATGGTACACTGCTGACAAGTGGGAGAAGAAATATCAATGTGTTTAATATGTTATTGATTAATCTGATTGTTACACTGAAAGCGCATAGAAATAAAGGATAGAAAAATTGAAAATAATGATCCCTAGTTATGATAGGGTTTAATAAATAAATTTGATTCAAGATTCATGTTCACCAAATGTTTACATCCTAGTTTATATTTTAGAATGTTATTAAATAACAACTAAAAAGGATGTCAAGGTTTGCAATGGGTAGACTATTTTGATATAATTAACTTCCAACATCAATTATACACAATCATAATAATGCATTTGAACTTGAAATTATTGATTAACAATAAATGCTTTCTCAAAAACACAAGAGGGGATATAAAATTAGTTATTTAGTGTAAGACATAGAGGATCTATATATGTGAATGATGAAACAAGTTGATTTGGAAGTTTGGATTTTTGTAATGGAGGTTTTGAAATTGGAACATGAGAAAGGACATGACCATACAACTACTATACAATCCATACTAGAACTATATGGTCCTGACTTGGAGTTGTAAGGTTTCATACGCTTTTACAATCTAGATATTCAACTTTTTGTGTGCTTTGATTTTTAGAAATGATATTTAGTGTATGTCACTCTTTATCCACATATTTGAGATGACCTTAGATCACCTTCAACAAAGTAGAAACCCTAGTAACCTATATAACCATTCATCAGAGAATTGACAAAGCAAAAGGAGAAAACATGTGTATGTCGTTAGGCTAGACTACCCTTAGCGGTCAGACTCCTAGATAATGAACCAATCCAAGTGTTGTGCTATAATTTCTTGTAGTGGGATCAAGGTTCATGTAGTTTTTCCTAGGTTTTTTTGAAAGTGTTTATAGTTAACCAACCCCCTAAGAGTTCCCTCATGTCTCTTCACACCAAGATAATAAGATAACTACACAGTATCGAATGTACTCAATTTGGTAGTAGAGAGATGTGGTGTGCCTTGGCTATGTGACCTAACACTTTATTGATTGAACCCCTTTGTAGACATAAAATATATGAACTTGGGTACATTTCTAGGTCCTAAAAGTATGCTAGCATTTACATGATTCCTAATCAAGAAAAATAGTAATTGACAACTCCATTTATCCTTTTGCTTTGTCTTCTACTCTTTTTATTGGCTTTATACATTTTTTAATCTTTCCTGCATTTTAATGTTTTATTTTTCTATGGCCTTAGACACTAGCACCCAATGAGGACACTAGCGCAAGGTGCTCCCATCCTCCTGGGAGCTCCTATCCTTCTTTACCTTTTCCTTGTCCTTTTGGACCCCTTTCCCTTCTTGATTACTTTTTACTACTTTGGGTGTCAGT
Source organism: Taxus chinensis (assembly GCA_019776745.2). NCBI lineage: Eukaryota > Viridiplantae > Streptophyta > Pinopsida > Cupressales > Taxaceae > Taxus > Taxus chinensis. Next base: position 645,306,750 of record CM034147.1, on the reverse strand, counting down.
TACGAAATTCAAACAAGGGAATCATATAAATACACAGTTATGTTTTCAAAATAAAGGACCAAACACTAAGAATTTATATCATCACCTAAGCTTGCATTCCAAAGGCACTAAATCACTCCAAAGGCACCCATCTAGCATCCATACAAGGGACAAGGGGTGAATCACTTTTGCATACACTTCATAGGAGGGGGAAGTCTATTCTATTCCATCCACACATACTATTACATTGCTACATTTGAGATCTAACCCCCTATAATTTTTGTAACTTGCACAAGGGCATCTTAGGGCATCACTTCTACACACACATAAGAATTGTACATGGGGTATGAGATGTAGTGTAGTGCTCAGTAGTAAGTTCACTCTTCAGGTAATTGTCTGGGTTAGTCCGAATTCACATTCTGCATCTTGTTTATTAGATTTGATGTGGTTTTGTGGACATGTAAAGTTATTCATTATGTTTTATAGGTTGCAGGTACCCTCAAAAATCACAGTGCAAATATTAAGCGACATACATGAGCTAACTATGAAACCCTTACGACACAAAAGAAAATATTTTCTGAGTATTTGCACGACCACTGACACCTAGATCCATTCACTAGCATCCAGATGCCCTTGCCCTATTGTGGGTGCCCCTGTCTGACTCTGGTCATGAGTTCCATATTTTATAGTGAGTAGTAAAAACCCTGTCTATAGTCTGTTCAGCACTTTGACATGCCCATATCACTTCCTATTTGCTCAGAAATCAGCTAATTCTTCCTACCTCTCCTTCTTACTCAGGGTTTCACATCTTTCATGTTTATTTACTTTTCTTACTTTATATTTAGCATTTTTATATCGCACATTACAAAGGGGCATCTATTGGGTGAAAAAATCACCCCTAAAATAGCTCAGATCTATAGCACATCACAACATAGTACAAAATCAGCATAGGAATACAGTCACATAATGGTCCAAAATCAGACTTGAACCTCACACACAGAGCAGAAATTTTCACCCAGTAGCACCTGGCACTAGTGTGTCCCCTGGGAGCTTGTATCATGGGGGAAAAAATAGTCAATTTCTCATATCAACAAAATCTCAAACAAATTTTAGAACATTTCTATAGTAGAAGACACTTGCCTCTAGTTACGAAATTCATTTTATCAATACATTTCAGTTATAATTAGAACAAATCAGGATGTACCATTTGCAATGGTGCTTATTTGGGAAGTATCATAGAAGGAGAGAAAAGCTAGACCTCTCTCCCTAACACTCTTCTCTTGGTTTGAGATCTCCCAAAAAACTTGCACTTGGCATGAGATCGCCCAAAAAACTCGTTCTTGGCATGAAATTGCACTACAAACTCACTCTTGGTGCAAGATCACTAAAAAACCCCACCATTCAAAAACAAATTCATTAGCATCTCCAAGTAAATCAAGATATTCTATATCTTACACTCTTATACATTAGGTGCACACTTTCATTTTACATACTTTCATACTTTTACGTACTCATACACATGTTACTTTGAATTCTCATATACAGAACTTTGACTAATTTTTTGCTCTTCTTTTGCGGGCCCATCCTTAATACGCAACAATGAGAAGCTCACATCATAAAACACAACATACTACTACACATACGCTTCACCCCTAGGGTCTACCTCACATTCCTAGTCTCCACGCTTCATATTGCGATCACTTCACACTTCACTTGTCCACTCAGTATGTTGTCAACAACACTCTTCTCTATAGGATCACAAGGTACGTATGTTCTATCTACTTTATGTTATCGAGTATTCAAACAAAAACATATAGTGGGGGGAAATGTATATACAAAATATATGTACTTGGGTACACATTTCTAGGTTCTAAAAACATGCTAGCATTTATAACTAGTAATGACAACTCCCTTTAGCCTTTTGATTTGTATTTTTCACTTTTATTGGCTTTATAAATCTTGCATTCTTATCGGCATTTGACTATTTTATTTTTCTATCTCCTCAAACACTAGAACCCTATTGGGATACTAGTGCTAGGTCCTCCCTTCCTCGTGGGTGCTCCTATCCTTCTTTACCTTTTCCTTGTCCTTTTGGACCCCTTTCACTTCTTGATTACTTTTTACTACTTTGGGTTGACCTTTCAATTGTCAATTACAAAATTAAAATAAGGGAATCATATAAATACATAGTTATGTTTTCAAAAAAAATGACCAAGCACTAAGCATTACTATCATCACCTAAAATTACATTCCAAAGGCACTAAAGCACTCCAAAGCAACCCATCTAGCATTCATACAGACAAGGGTTGCATCACTTCTACATACACTGCATGGGAGGTGGAATTCTATTCTATTCCATCCACACATATTATTATGTTGATACATTTTAGATATAGCCCACTATCATTTGTGCAACTTACAGAAGGGCATCCAGGGGCATCATTTCTACACACACACACATAAGAAATACATGGGGTATGAGATGTAGTGCAATACTCAGAAATAAGTTCACTCTTCGAGTGACCTCCAGGGTCAGTCTGACTCCACATTTTGCATCTTTTTTATTATATTTGATATGGTTTGTGGAAATGTGCATGTAGTCATTATGTTTTGCATGTTACATGTACCATCATCGATCATAGTGTGAATATCAAGTGAGAGACATGAGCTAACAACAAAACCCTTATGACACCGAAGAAAATAGTTTATGAGTATTTGCAAGGCCACCACCGCCTAGATCTAGTCGTCAACGCCCAGGCACCCTTTCCCTACTATGGGTGCCCTTGTCCAGATCTATTCCTAACTTATAGATTTTAGAGTGAGAAGTAATTACCATGTCTACAGTTTTTTCAACACTTTCACATGCCCAGATCACTTCCTATTCACTCAGAAATCAGCTAAGTCTTCCTACCTCTCCTTCTTGCTTAGGGTTTCACATCTTTCATGCTTATCTTCTTGTATCTTATAGTATAATTAGCATTTGTATATCACACATTACAATAGTTACTATTTAATTAGATTTATTTAATTCAAAATTAAATTAAATCACCCTTGTGCACTGCTTGGAGTGACTTTTCTCTTGTTAAGACATGACTCTATGATATTTGCATGCTTGGAAATAGATGAAACTAGAATATTTGACCTGGTTGAGTGCTTCAAACTCATATTAGGTATTTATTTAGATGATGTGCAATTTATTTAGGAAGATTTAGGAAAACTTTGAGTGCTTTTGGAATAATATTTGCAATAATAACTTGTATGAATGTTTGGTAAGTTATAAATTGATAATGACTTACTTATATAACCTTCCATAGGTGAAATATTCTAATAAGGACAACCATAGGAAGAATAAATGACTCAAAGAAGGATTTGAAATTAAAATTAGAGTCAGTGAATGTAAAGGGGTAGGAAAATACAAGACGGTCAATATCATACCCTACATATTGACCCTTCCATATGTTTTCAAAATGAAGAGATGAATATTAAAACTAGAATGTGTCATGAATATCAAATGTTTTATGTTTCTTTGATTAAATAATAATCACAACATTAACAATGGAGAAGAGTGTAACTATAATCAAGGTGTACAAGATCTAGAGAAATGGGGAGATTGGATTCCAAATGTGAGAATTTTTCTTAGAAAGGGACCGTGGTCAAACTTGGCATTACACATGAACAAGTTACCAAGTTTTAGTGTCCATAGATATATGGAAGAATAAAATGCACACGTGGTGGCTAAGTGGTAGGTTCAAATGCACAAGGGTTGTCTCACATAAGCACCACATAATAATATCAATTGTTATAGTTGCTTTATAATTTAGCATTTAACATTTGACATTGAGGGTATTCCATTATACACATTTCATGCTTTAATATCAATTTATGTTAGTTACAATTTTTTCATAAACATATTGATTGGAAATTAATACACATTTTTGTATGTGGTACACAAGTTCACATGTATGACAAAATAAGTATGAGGGAACACACATATTCCAGTCTCATACAAAAATTTTCCTTATATGAGGTTCACATATATGAAAAATAAGGATAAGGGAACACATGTTCCAATTTTGTGCATACCTTGTTCTTATGGCAATTTTGAAGTTATAGTTCATTTATTTTATTCAAGTAATTTTTAATTACTAGATTAAAATTTGGGGAAAATATAGTACCCTAGATTTGGACAATATCCTCAGTATTGATCTCAATCCATTCTTATTTATGTAGTTGAATGACATATTCCTCTATGCTAGTTTAACACTACATAACCACTAGGTCACACTTGTTACTTAGGCTTGATTGATCTAAATCCTATCTATTATTTACATAACACATATTTATACACATGGCCACCTTCTCAAACTATAAAAAAAAATCAATTTCCCGTGATAAATTCACATGTCAAAGAAAAATCCATTTTTTGGTTTTATCTAAGGACAAAGTATTAATCCTCTACTCATGTAATAGTAAGTTTGTCAAATGCATAAGTTACCCCAGACACAATATATTCAAATGAGTAGAAAGTCTTTCATGAAATTCACATATAAAATCAAAATCATCCCACCCATTTAAAAGACCACATCTCTTACATATATGGGTTACATATAAGATAACAACAAAGCACCAATTTACAAACACTCTTTGAATTATATAAACCAACTACCAAATCTAAATAAATATTGCATGGCTTCCTTAGTTCATTATCGCATGTTACAATATACACACAAGATCAATTCCAAGTGTTATAGTTATTATTTGGGGTATTCTTTTCCAAACACATTGTTATTGGACATCTTGCACACATTCCCGGAGTGGGAGAACTACATCAATATGAGGCCTCTTTACAATATTGCTATGTAGGTAGCTCTCAATTCAATGGGGGGTTGAGGAAGCTTTACCACTATAGACTAACCAATTTTTAGGTCCTTCAAGTAGGGAGGAAGCTAGGATTTTAAGAATAAGAATATCTAATCTACTACAAAGATGAGACCTACATAATTTGAACATATAATCAAGAAATTTCTTGGACCACAAAAGATCACAATGTCAGAGCTAAACATGAGCACAAATTTTTACAAGAAAACATTATCTAGCCAAGATAAATTCACTTAGGTGACTTATCTAACACAATTGAATTCATCCTATGTACACTTTCCGGTCACCTAAATTTGCATAGACCTATATCCCTTCCTACATAATCAAGATCCATCATCACAGTTTCTAGATTAGCTTATAGAAAAAATCAATATGTGTAATATTTTATAACCCTAACCCACACTTTCAATTATCTAAATTTATAGAGTTTGAATATCTGATATAATTGAATAATACACGATTTAGAATCTGTATATTTACTGTATTTCTGGGTCCAAATCATATCTACACATTTAATCTTTATCTTGATTAGGAAATCCCTAGTTGTGCTATTATAACAACAATATAGATGAATTCAAATTTCAGTAGCTTACTGTTGAGATAACATTCTAAGAAATTATATGGTTCAGTGCTTTCTCTTGAAATTCTTAAAGTGAGAGAGTAGAGGATCCCTAGATTCCCTTAATAGATCGAGGAGGATGTGTACATATATATGAAAATTCTTATTATTTCCCACTCAAATATACCTAGGTTGAATAAGTTACGATTAGAAGTACAAGGGATATATTCATGGGGTTGGAAAATTTCATGGTTGAACCTTTATTGGGCTTACAAACTTGTATAGAGTGTGAAAGGAATAAATTATTTGACAATTGGAAGTTTGTATATATGTTTTTAGTGCATTTGTAGTGATCCCTAAGGAGGTAAGTTGGAGAAAAATTCTCTAGTGGGACTATGACACGAGAGAGAGGAAGGTGTTATAGACATCTAAATTTGGTTATTTATCACTTGATAATCTTAGTATTGACTTAATCCCTTAAATAATGACTTGTGCACCTATTTATGAGTTTTACTGGTATATTCTAGTATATCCTTACCCCTATTGTAAGACTTTCTCTCCTCAATACACTATTCAACTACTTACAAAAATGCTCACATCAGTCACAAGTAGTCCATTACTTATAATTATTGTGCACAAAGCTTCATAATATTGTACTTCACTTCTAGACCAAACTATCCAACAATTTAGTCCCAGGTAGAACAGTCCTATTGTGGGCCACCCAATGGTCAATTTTTCAATTTCTATATCTTTTATGGGTTGACATCTCCACTATGAGTCATCATTAATGAGAAATTATATCCACGAAACTATATATAAGAAATTCTAAGACCCTTATTTATTCACATGGAAACTTGACACTTACCTTACACAAATTAGTCAAAAAGTCATTCAAAGCTCTCATAAACTCCCCTAAAGTAGCAACAAACATTAAAATAACCATTACACAGGTCTAAAGAACTCTAACCCAGGTTCAATAATCAAGCTTCCCAAATCAAGAGCCTGAAAAATTTAAGTCAAGCATAAAAAAGCCAAGTCAGTATGAAACATTGATCAAGTTTTCAAAGTATCAAATATAATTACATCCTTGCAATATTATGTTGCATTTACTTGTGGAAAATTATGTGTGGTTTGAGGACTCTTTAAAGTAATGCCACAATAGGTGATGTACATATTGCACTTCAACCTAACCAATAATATTTTTGTAAGGTTTTTCTAAGGATTAGGGTTTTTGGTTAAGGAGGTGTTTGATTTAAGAGGGGTTTCATACATTTTCAAGACCTAATATTTCACATTGAAGCATATATCAATCATTTGTAGAGGTTTTGAAAGTTACAAGGCTCTATTTGCAGCCCAGACCAAACCTTCCAACAAAAATACCACCAAATGGTTTGGTCCTAGGAAAATAGTTTCATCCTTTTGTACAATATAATTCCTAAATTAAAGACAAACCATTTGTAGGAGATTTCTAGCCATTTTGTACCCCTATCATACCTAAATTAACTTCCGGACTAATCAAAAAGCTAAATGCACTCATATTTTTATGTTTTACTATATTTAGCACATATTTTAATTGATCTATCTTAATAATAATATTTTATTGCATATATGTTTATATTTGAATAATACTTAATTACTAATTTGAATTTACATCTTGTTTTAACCCTAACATGAATTTTAAAAAATAAAGAACCACATTCCCACATTTACTTTTTTGGGTTGAATCAGGTGCCTTGAATGGGTCATATATGTATAACTGGGATAAATGTTAGAATAAGTGCCAAATGTATATTTCAAAGTGCTTAGACCAGATTTTGGGTGTTATAATATCTTAGAATTATTTACATATGCATCACACACCCTTCAATTGATTAACTAAAATATGATATTTGGATTATATATTCTAAGTTAATCTAAGTAGGTACAAAAATGTAATAAATGATTCAAGATGAAATCTTGGACCTAAATATTTTATTTTGATAATTAAATGAAATGAAATAATGAAAATATAAGGGATAAGATACTAACTTGAAGATGACTTACCTCGTCATGTGTTGGACTTGAATAGGATGATGTGTGGGAAGGGCAGAGTGTGAAGGAGCTACCTAGGAAATTGCAACTAAAGATCCGACTGGACTGGGGCTCCTGGGAGAGGATTGGGGTGCCCTGGTCTGTATTATGGGTGCTCTTGTTTGTAGAAAAGCTCAGGATCTGAAATTGAAAGTGTCACTAGGTCTTCGCAATATCTTCATATTTTTCATGTGGTTGTTGTAATGGATTCACTTATGTCCCTGTGAATTAGTGTCGAATATCTACCTACAAAACCCCATACAAAAGCATCAAATCCCTAAAAAAGAAAGATGCATATGAAGGGGTCAGACAGACCTTAGCTACCACAATAGTGGACTTACAACTAAGTGTTGCACTACATTCGAGAACCAATGTAGTTCTATGTGCTTGTGTGTGTAATTATGTACTTAGGGTGCCTTAGCGTCAATGACGCAAAAGTAGGGGGCAATAACTAGATGTAAGATGCAAATGGTGGATGGAATAGAATGAATATAACCCTTTCCCCCTATGCTTGTATGATGCAAATGTAAATGATGCCCAAATGTAGTCATTTTCCTTAACAAATAGCTAGCTCTTGATAATAGATAGTATGTCCTTAGAATAGTGAGTCTGTTATGTTTATATAGGGATCTCTTGTTCAAATTTTGACACTAGTGACCCGAAAATGCTGACTAGCACCTACGGGAATGAGACAACAAACCATAAAGACTGACCTTAAAACTCTAAATGAGAATAAAGTGGAACCAGGACTGGGGTGCCTAAAAAGAGGACCGGGGCGCTGAAGGGTGCCCTAGTACCTTTCCAAGAACCCTAGCCAGAGACTAGAGATGATAGATGACCAAATAACGACAACTAAGAGTCTTTGAGAGATGACCAGAACTGTGCAAAATACTGATGATTGTGTAAGACAAGTGATAATGACGACTGACTAACTGACAAAAATACTAGGGGATGAGCCATTAGTGAATACTTTTCTTAGGCGAGATCCATATATAAAATAACATACTTGGCGGTATAAATGTAATAGTAAGTGTGTGATTTTGTGACTACATCAAGAACACTATTACAAAGGCTATATACATATTAAATCTTCCATGAGAAGTCCATGAAAACAAGAAAAAAAGTTCATCACATACAAAAGAAAACTCTACAACAAGGCAAAATTATTGTAAATAAAGAAAATCAAGAAATCTATGTTGCTTCCCTTGAGCGACAATTTCAAATAACAGGAAATGATATAAAGAGCAAGGCAACCAAGGGGATAGATAGTTATGCACGCAGTAATTTGTTGATTCCTTTAATTCACAAGGCATTAAGTGCTTGTAAAAGATCTAAACCTAGAAAGGGAGTTGCAAATACTTTTCCAACAAATCCTTGGTATGACGAAGAATGTAAGGCCGTCAAGAGACCTTTGAAGGAAAGTGAGATGAACAAAGAAAATAAAAAGAAATATGAGAAATTGGTACAATACAAAAAAGAAAACTATGTGAGTACCAAAAAGAAAGAATTAATTTCTCTCGGAAAGCACAATCCCAAAGGCTTTTGGAGGGAGTTGCAACAAAAGAAAAAACACATAGAAAATAACATCACATACGCTCAATGGTTAGAGTATGTGAGGATCCTCTATGAGTGGTCTCAACAAAAGGATATTGCTCCCAAAATTAATACTTCGATTGATCTTTTCTCCGAGGAAGACATCAAGCATGGCATCATGAATCTAGCAAGTGGTAAAGCACAAGATATCGATGGGCTGCCAGCTGAACTTTTTTAAGTGGGGTGTGGAGATCCTCACTCTGCACATCATAAAAATATTCAATGAGATCAACCAAAATGGCTTCCCATTGGAGTGGACAACTAGTGTTGTTATTCTTCTATTTAAAAGTGGTGATATCAACAATCCATCAAACTATTGCACCATTATGGTCAATCCCCTCCTTAGTAAAATTTTTGGGGGCATGGTAAAATGTCAAATCAACAGTTGGATCGAAAGAGAGAATAAAAGAGAAAAAGGGCAAGCAGAGTTCCAACCTAGACACTCAACCATCGACCATTGCATCACTCTTAGGCACTTGATTGAAAAGGTTTGGGATACCCAAGGCGAGCAAGATTATTGTTGCTTCATTGATTTTAAGAAATATTTTGACACGATGCCTAGAGACAAACTTTGGAAAATGATGGAGGAACTTGGGATTCCATATGAGTTTAGAGCAGCAGTGCATAGGCTTTATGAACAGGTCAAAGGTAAAATTAGAACCAAAGAGGGTATGCTAGAATGTTTTGGCAGTGACATTGGTGTCAACAAGGTTGTCCTCTCTCTCCCACCTTGTTTGGCTTATACATTGACATCTTGAAGAATGGTTAAGAAAAACCGAGGGAGGGGACATACAGTTGGCAGGTTATGTGATGAAGTTACTCTTATACGCCGACAATCTTATTCTAATTTCAAAAATAGCTCAAGGATTGAGGGATCATTTGAAAGCTTTAGAACTTTTTTTTCTAGGAAGAAGGGATGCAAGTGAACATTAGCAAAACCAAAGTAATGATTTTTTCTTTAAAAAGGAAAGAGAAAGAACTTAACTTTCTTTTTTAGGGGAGCTTGTTGGAAATTGGAACGGAATACAAATATCTTGGGATTGATTTGCACAACAAGCTTAGTTAGGAGACATATAGAACAAAAATGATACAAGGGGGTTGGAAAGCATCTTACCTATTTCAAAATAGGTGCAGGACAACTGAACTTTGGGATTGGAAAACTAAGAAAACCCTTTTTGAATTGTTGGTCACCTCGGTTGCTCTTTATGGTTGTGAAGTATGGGGAAGTAGCATGTCAAATCATGGATGGAGACAATGAGAAAGAATCCAAAAACATCTAATCACAAGCACTCTTAAAGTTAAGTCAACAGTCCCTTATGAGATCCTGTTAGTTGAAGTGGGTACTTTCCCGATGGAAGCATCAATAATAACACGATTGTTAAGCTATCTGAAAAAGGTTGAAAGCATGGATAATCATTGCTGGCCCAAAATAGTTGTGGAGGAAAAATTAGAGTGTAGAAAGAAAACTTGGATGAAGCAAAACAACAAATGGATGAACAGATGGGGAATCAACTTTTAGGAGTTTCCTAACAACAACAGGGGAAAAACACTATGTGATAGAAAAATTTAGGACTGTCATGTGGATAGGGCAGATTGGTCATAAGAAAGCTTATTACATCAAAGAATTTAACCCCGCTTGGGAACATGATGATAAAATTTATCTTGGGGAAGCTATCAAGGGTAAAGCAAGGATTCTAGTGGCTCAAATGAGGATCGGATCGCATCACCTTCGATGTGAAACTGACATATGGACTATACCCAAGGAGGATTGGGAAAGGAGAACTTGTCTTTTCTGCAGCAAAGGGGTAGTTGAGATGGAAAGGCACTTCATCATGGAGTGTTCAACTTATGAGGATATTTGCATATAGTACACTTGAAGGTGGGGCAAATTAAATGAGTTATTCGAAGAAACAATGATTGAAAAGATCATGGGTTTTGTGCTCAAGATTCACAGTAGAAGATTTGCTATTGAAAAGAGTCTGAATTCATCGTAAAGTCTCAGCTTTTGGTCCCATAGACTCTTTAGTCTCGTGACATCATTAAAATCTTTCATTTCATGAGATAAATCTTAATTTGAAGTACATCTAGGTCTGAAGTTGCATGTCGCCAAGTGTCTTATGCCAAGAGTAGGGGTTATCCTAGTAGCACTTGATATAATTAGTTTCATGATTGAACATACGTGATCATGTGTGATACACATACACATACACTTCTCTCACACGAGGAGAACTACATCAACATTAATTCTTCTCATATGTAGCGGACTGCTTTCACTTGAGGGAAGTGAGAGATTAGTTTAGACCTAATTTAGGGTTTCTTTTCTCGTGTATAATTAAAATTTGTTAGGGTTACAGATAAGGTGAAGAAAAAAATCTTGAGTGTTACATCACATCACAAAAATTCTAGGCAAGATTCTCGAATAAAAGAGATAAGAATACACACAAAATTCAAAGTTTGCACAATTAACAAAGTTAAGTTCAATGACACATAACAAGGTCGTGGCCGATTCTATCCCCCAAATCGAACTCGTCTTTCACAAGATTCCAGACAATCAAACTTTCAAGGTCTATTTGTGAGCCTATTATAATCTTGTTCCTATATTCTAAACCATCGATAGAGTCATTTATCCTCATCATGTTTCTTTACTCACATTCTCACATTTAAAAAAAAAAATCATTCCTAGACTCCACGTATTTTATGTATTTCAAATATGATTATTACTATCTTTTAGCGTGGGGCCGTGGGCACCAAGTCATTCATGGCGGATACACAAAACTGTATCTATAAATATGTGAACTCTATCCCGAACAGCGCGAGGTAAGACCATATCAGATACGATGTCTTGTGCAATCCTTCACCACCACAATCCATTTACGTTTCCATTTCCATCTGGGTGCTCATCATCCAGATCACAACCCTCTAACCCTAAACCCCATATTCTCCCTTCCAAACCCATTAAATCTCTGCACTGCTCCTGCATTTCTCAACTCTCATCCTCCTCGTACAGATCACCCACCACAGTACTCAATCCAAATGAAAATTTCAGCTCTGCAACAGACGGCCTACTCAGCGCCCTGAAAAGCGAAATTGACCCTTTGAAGGCATTCAGAATGCTTGAATGGGCTACACTGCAAGGTAGTTACACCCCGCACCCTTCAGCCTATGAATTCATGATCAAACGCTTAGGCTCTCAAGGCCGTTTTCACATAATGCGAAAGGTTCTGAGCTTAATGACCCACCCAACAGAGGAATCCTTCATTGGGATGATGACGAGCTACATCAATAACCACATGGTGGACGAGGCCCTGGGAGTCTTCAAAGAAATGGAGGTAACAGGACTCGAACTTACCACCAAATGCTACAATTTTTTGTTGAATTATATTGTAGATGAGAATGAGCTTAACATGGTGGAACCACTCTATTCCCAAATGAGGTCTGTTGGGGTCCAACCTGATATTAAAACATTCACCATATTGATCAAGGCCCTCTGCAAGGATAACGAGATAGATTCTGCAGTGGGTTTGATCAAGCAGATGTCATGTGACCATGGTTTGGTCCCTAATCAAATACCATATAGCACTGTTATACGTGGGTTAATTAAGGAGGATAGGATGGAAGAGGCCTTGGATTTATGGAAGTTAATGGAGTCAAATGGGTGCATTCCTAGCAAAAATACATTCAATGTTTTGGTACATGGGTACTGCCAGCAGGGTAGGTTGGACGAGGCCGTCAGGTTTCTGGAGGAGATATGTGGAAGTGGGTTCTGCCCTGATACTGTCACTTTCAGTACAATAGTCGATGGGTTCTTCAAGCAGGGCAGATTGGAGGAGGCCGCCAAACTTCTGGAAGAGATGTGTGTATGTGGTTTCTACCCTGATACTGTGAATTTCAATATAATGATTAACGGGTTTTGTAGAGCAAAAGAAATGGGAATCGCAGCAGATATGCTTGACAAGATGGCGGAGAGGGGCTTTAAACCTAATGTTGCTACATATATTACTCTAATCTCAGATCTCTGCAGGAGTAACCAGATGGGTCCTGCATTGCGTTTGTTGAAACATATGTCTTCAGACTACGGGTTGTTCCCTAATAAAGAAATATATATAGATCTTATACGAGGGTTTTTAAAGCAGGACAGGGTGAAAGAGTCCTTGGAGTTATGGAAGGAAATGGATTCAAATGGATGCATTCCTGGTAACTTTACAAACAATAGATTGCTACTTTGGTTCTGCGGGCATGTCAGGGTGGAGGAGGCCGCCAGACTTCTGAAGGAGATGTCTGGTGTTGGGTTCTGCCTAGATACGGTGACTGTTAATGTTATAATCAATGGATTCTGCAAGAAAGGCAGGGTGTCAGAGGCCACCAGACTTCTGGAGGAGATATATGGAACTGGGTTCCGCCCTGATACTGTGACCCTCAACACAATAATCAAAGGGTTCTGTAAAGCTGGAGAGACAGGCAAAGCAGTAGACCTAGTCGAGAAAATAGTGGAGGAGGGCTTCAAAGCTAATGTTGTTACATATAATACTCTAATTTCAGGTCTGTGCAAAAGAAGGGCATACCAAGAGGCAAGAAGGCTCCTGGATGAAATGGTTGTGAGAGACTGCGTTCCAAATATAGTTACATATAATACTATGATCCATGCAATGTTACGGGAGGGAAGGATGGAAGAAGTTATTGAGCTTCTTCATGACCTGACTAAAAAGGGGCTTGAGCCTAATGTTTATACTCACAGGATCTTATTGCGCACACTCTGCAAGGGTCACAGCCTCGATGACACCATGAGGTTCATAGACAAGATGCTTGTAAAGGGCTGCATTCCAGATGGTGTGGCTTACAATCTATTGAAGGAGAGGCTCTGCGAAGAGGGCAGATCAAATCAAGCAATGCAAAAAAAAATGGAGACCTAGGGAACCTATCCCAATTCTTTGAATGTTACCAGCAACATAACACCCAGGGTTCACCACTTTCCCGAACCTTGTTTTTCACCACATTCCCAAACCTGGTTTTCAAAAACCTGGTTCTAGAGTGCAATACACATCTGGCCAAATCAGAAAAGAATGCGAAAAAAATCAAAACTAATTGTGTCAGTATCCAGTAACCCTTTTCAATCTGTTCCTAATAGTTCCGTTTTTGATCTCTTAGCCCAAAATTCTCAATTGAGACCGATTTCTGTTCAATTAGTCTCGTGTTGAGTTGTTTGACAGATTTTCTGCTGTACGTGTTTTATATTTTCGGACTGAATGATTTCACCTGGTGAAACAGAGTATGTGGCAATTGAGGTGGTTGTACTCTTGAACGACGTTTTCTGTTCGTTAATTCCCAAACAACAAATCAGAATATTATATATTGTTGTACTTGTAGTCGTAGAAACAGAAAGTTTATAACTTTTATATGATATGATGATGATTAAAGTTCACGAAATTCCTCATATTGTATTAGAAGTCCTCGACAGTTTTTATTTTTTTAATCTTGAAACCTTATAACCCCCTTTTCTCAGTCTGAACCGTCTGCATTAACTTTCTGCTCCTGTTTTGGTAACATTCTCATACAACATTTGCTCTCTTTAAGCAAGACACTGTTCTAGAGGCAGAAGTGCTTTTGGTGAGATGGATGATCAGGGAGTGGTGATAACTTACAATTTCCTTATTAATGGCCTCTGTAATATTCAAAAATAAAAAGAAGCAATTGAATGCATTGAGGAGATGCTTGTTAAGGGACTTATTCATGAGAAGGTAACATACAGTAGCATCCGAAGAGCTTTGATGGTTTTATCAGTAGGGTTAATTTCCAATGGTTGTCATCCAGGTGCCCTGCAAAACCAGCAGATAAGACCCTGCCTTCAAAATCTTGCAAACAATGGGCAGGAATTGATCAGGTCTTCCAAGGACTCTGCATGATGGGTAATCTAGGTGAAGAAGCAGACAGAATTTGTGGAAAATATAATGGACAAGAGTTTCCTTGTACAGACCACAACTTTCATGCAACTTATTGAAGGTCTTTATTTATTAGGCAGGGGGAAATGCTAGTAACTCTTCTAAATTATGCTGTGTAGAAAGACTGCCTGGAAGAGTAAAAAGGCTATAGTGGATGGGTTTACTGAAATTGTTTTGGGACAAACATTGGATATGAACTGGAATAACATAATCCTGCCTAAAGGAGAAATGTGAAGGAAGTCTTCTAGATCTTACCCTGCAGAAAGGCTTCCTGGAAGAGAGAGAAAATGCTATGGTGGATGGGATAAACAAAATTGTCTCGGGCCAAATGTTAGTTTAAGGACAAGTTAGAATTTGGTATGAACTGGAATAACGTAACTCTTTCTAAAGAACTGTGAATTAATTTTCCTTCTTGGACTTTTGAACCACTCCATAGAACCCCTGTCTGGTATCAAGCAAGAATTTCATTGGACGGAGGTGAAAAAACCTGATGTGGGTTTTCTTTTCTCATGGTGTCAAGGAACTTAGGAGATGTTATCATTATGGGATTTGATCCAGGTATTACTTTTATGTAAATCATACCATAAGGTATTAGACACCAGCATGCTCTTTTGAAAGACGTAAACTGAACTTTATAGGTTGTTGGATCCAGCACGCTTTTCAAGTGATATTTTTTCAGGGCAAAAAGTGATTATTTGTGGGAAATTAATCGCAAGATACCCACTCATCTCCCCCAACTTTTATGCATAGGAAGATTACGGGCAAACTTGGAACTAGGATCTTCTTAGTTTGTATTAGGAAATTCTTTTTGTTTAATAGAATAGTTGTCATTTTGTTGGTGTTTCTCACGTTTTTTTTGGGGAGAGGGGTTAGTAGTGGTACACGCTAAGTTAAGGGGTCACAAAATAATTTTTTTATCATGTGGGGTCACGATTTTTTCACCAATATGTAGTTCAGATTTGTCTCAACTTATATTTGTTCTTTGGAATGTTTAATCCGAGGGAAAACCATATTTTGAATTGATTTAAAATAGTAAATTTGAGTTACACTACAACCGTGGTGGAAACCAATCCTTGAACATGAATAATAATGATTGAGCATTGAATTTTTAATACTTGTACATGGGTGAGAGGCCTTGCATGTCATGATGTGATTGACTACTTTATATAATTATTATGTCAAAAATAAATAACCACTAGATAGTACTACGACAACTATGAAGTGGTACTATAACAACTATTGGGTATTGTGTGATCAAGACTCATGTCAACTATTAGACCATGTTCACCTATTGGCCCCTCTCCCCTATGTTGTTGGGAATATGAGATTGTTTGACATGGGGTTGTCATTTTTTGGAATCGGCGGTCTTGGGAGACTTGAGTGATTGTGCATGTCATGTACCAATACAAAAAGGTTGATATTATCTCAATTATGTGTTCAGTCTTTGGCATGTCTTATTTTGTAATTATTTTTGTGTTTTTTTATTTGAACATTTGTTGTGTTTTATGTGTTTTGGTTCCTCAGTGGATCAAATTATGTGATGGTTTTCAAAAATTAGCTTTTGTGGTTCAAAGCCAATCTACATTGGCCCATATTTCATAAGTTGGTTCATAAGAATCCGTCTCTTGCAAACATAACAATCCACTTCACGCCCCTTGCATCTAGATGATACTCACAAGAGCAAAATATTGTGATTACTTTGGAGGTTGATCATCCCAATGCACAACTTCCATTCAAGTACAATTTGTATGTGGGTTAAAAAAATATAGATTATCCTCTCTTCTCGAGAATATAGATTAGGATAAGAATGGGACCAATTAAAGGCCAACATACAAGAAGATTTAACCAAGAGGTACAAGCGTCGTGGATCTCGGAGATGGTAATCCACTCTTTATCAAAGGCATAAGGTTCTAAACTCTAGGTTTAGTATAGAGGATGATGTCTTACTAATATCCTAATTGTATGAAAATCAAAAGATTGTAAATACCACGAAGATATTTAAGTTAGGTATGTAAACATGGATTATAGAGATCGATAGGTTGTAATGCCTAAAGGGATTACAACAATGGCCGATAAAGAATACTATAATAGATAATAATATGCTACTCTATTCTAATCTATGTATATGCTATATCGATCAAATTAGTCTTGACATAAAGGAAAATAAAGCTTAAAGATACTTATCTTTGTGCAAACACCATTAGTGCATTAATCTTCCCATGGGTTAGTAGCATTTTATGAGAGAGTTGATGTGGGGACCACAAGACGGATATCATAAAACCTAAGTAAACTTCAGTTGGAGATTTCAAAGACATGGTGAACCTTGTTAGTACAACTTTTATACTTGAGTGTCCTAGACTTAATGCTCTAAAGATAGACCTCTAAAGATAAACATGACTAACTCCTAAAACTTTAAGACCATAAAAAACTTGGCAAGTGCATGCATATTAAACAACGAATGATATGATAATGGTAAATGCTCGTAAATGATGCACATAAATAGGGATCATGATTAGTTATTACAGTTCCCTATAGCCAATGACATCAACCATGGTCAACGCAATGGACCATGAAGAATTACAACTAGACGGTATTGACTATGGTCGATGTTGTCGACTCTAGGTAATTGCAAATATTAAAGTCCTAAAGGGAAGAGTCAGAAGGTGGAGGAAGTGTCATGCGTTGATAAAAGTGATATGACAGGGACAATAAGTTGTTGTAAGTGGATGTGTAAGTGATCATTAGATGATAATAAGGTGATGTCATACGAGGCTGTAAAAGGATGATTAGGAGATATAAATGATAAGGTTTTTAAGGTATCAATGATTGCACATCAAATCTCTCTCATAGGTACTGCTAATCATACCTATTGTTTCGACTCTTCCATGCGCTCAGTAATGTCTTAAAAGACATCATTTTGGGAGGTAAATGTGTTAATGGTGTTTGTGAAGAGAAAAAAGTCAGTAAGAGTAAAAAATAAGGTGTCTACACATTTAGCCACAAAGTTTGTAACGCAAACAGGGTGTGGGAATCCAATGAAAGGCGACCTCAAACCTCACAACCCTTATAATGTGCACAAAACAATACTAAACCTAAATAAAACATACATTGACAAAATGATGAAATGTTCACATATTTAAATAAAATCAATGCTCTGGGATATCATATTCAGAGAAATAACAACATTACACTGATCATCAATGATATCTTTTTACACGTTAGTTATCATCATAATTTAGTGAGTAATTATCTCCTCTCATGTCACAACTTCTCCATTCTTTCTATTCAAAACGAGCCTCTAGCTCACATTCCTACTCCGCCCTTAAGTATACTTTGAGTTCTTGCTTAAACTTGAACTACTAGTCTAAGGTAACTGACTCTACTTATATAGTCATTCGTGCCACCTCTTAAGACTCCTAACTCTACAAAATTCAAATGAAAGGATCAAATGGCCCAACAATAGACCTAAACATAACTAGTCGGTCTTTCCTGTAACTTATGCCTTTCGATCGATCAATTATTCCAAGCTCGTAGCTTGAACAGAATTGGCATGAACAATTTTGTACACTTGACGATTGTGCACGAGAGTAGACATTGCATAGAAGAACTACACATTATACAAGCATTGCACAAAGGACTTGCACACTCAATAGAATGCAACACAAGACTCCATGACAAATCCTGGGCATGTGCCATAGCTGTAAGGCCATCTCCATCCCTAACGGTGTCAGGAAACCACCTCCTAGATGCTGCATTCGATGCTCTCTCAACCATGGCTCTAGTTGTCTCTCCTCTTTGGTGCTAGGACTAGTTGCGCCTGTATCACCCACCTGTGGGTCCGGGCCGATAGGTCCTCCATCAGATCCCTCATTCGATCTCTCAACTGCAATAATCTCTGGTGGGTTATGAGCTGCCCTGCCTCTCCGTTGCTTCCTTTGTCCCTATTGTCATGTGGCCCGTACTCTTCGGAGCTGCAATGCTAGTACCTATCCACTGCGCTCACAACCTCCCTCGCATGTCACTGTCTGTAAGCAGGTAATGGTGGTATCATGACAGTCTTAGGCCTCCCAAATTATCCGGGTACCCTATCTATCAGATGGGCCTCTACACAATGCAAGCAATGACTTGTCACCTCCATAACTACCTCTAAATCATCTACCTATGGCCAGCTTGGCCACTGATCTAAATTCCTTATATAAGGCTTCCATACGACCTCATCTGGACATACCTGTCGTAATGGCCAATAATATGAAATTTGTCTCACTATCAGCCCCGATGCACACTGGAGTTTTCTCGGGGCATCTTCTATTATGACTAGGGGCGTCCCTGTAGGCCTATGCATGGGGAGCCTCTCATAGATCCAAGTTGTCAATAATATCACGAGACCTATGGTCCTTTGTGCCCTCCATTGGACCCTGTATAAGTTGTGCACCAGCTGCATCCATATAGTGGTCCCCTAGATGAATAACACATCCTGCTCTATCATGTCTCTGCATACATCCACCAAATACAACAAAATCATCCCATCTGCCTTGTGGCACAATATGTGTGCCACAATAATTCCCATCACCACTATTTGGATAGCTGGAATATTTGCACTGTGTACTGCGATGCATCTGAAATTGAGCATACCCTCATCATACGACTCGTTGCCTATGGCCCATGCAGCTAGGGATCTCCTCTTTGTAATATCCATGGTGAAATCATAATACATGTGAGCTCCCTCAATCGGAAACCCCAATTTCCCATGCACATCCTGAAGTCTCAAGATCATCTCCACTATCTCGCCTGCCCACCACCGAAAGGTGTTGGCCCTAGACTCCCATGCTGCCAAAAACATTTGCAGCAAATCTAGACTCAATGGTATCCTGGGCATCTACATGATGCCCCCAAATCCCTTTCTATGCAGCTGTGTTGTCTCTACATTTGTCAATCTGGCAATCATATCATTCAGTCAAGTTATATCCACCAGTCGCCATAGGTGGATCCTTCGATCCTCCTGCAATCACAAATCAACAAAATTCAGGCATTAGACTCCTTAAAAATCAATTTAAAAATTTAAAATCATAATAATCTACAGGCTTCATGACATTTCCTACTTCATCGACCCTGTTGTCTTAGGGGGGCGATGACATCTAAATCCGTGCAACAGTGACGTTTAAAAATTAAAAAGCAAAAATCTAACAAATGACAAAACTAAAAGAAAATCCCTCCCAAACCTACTTGTATCTTGTTCTACTCTACCCAATGACGCAAGTTTGACTAAAAATGGCAACATATTGCCTTCACATTTCTAAAAATACCAAATTGTTAATAATCTACTTACTCGTGGTCGAGCATCGCCGCGTGCTCCTCCTCATTGATCTTGTCCTCCTCCTCATACTCATGCCATCTCGTCACAATAATTCCCAATTTTGGAATTTCAAAGCTCAATTATCTTAAATCGAGAAATAACAATAAGCAAATAAACTCAAAAATACTATATAAACCTAATCTTTCTATTCAATTTCGCCACAATGGTCCTTAATCTTTAAATATCCGTCATCTCCATTCCCAATCTCCACAAAATCCGTCATCGATTGCATTGGGATCATGATCTTTCTCCATTCTTTTTGACATATTACACGCCTTGTCCCATTCTTTAGCCAAAAATCACGATTTTCGACCCTCCTCATCTCCAATTTCTGAATCCATGATATCCATTCAATGGGCCCCTAGCTAGGTGATTTATGTCTTATTTTATTGATGATCCTCTAGTGTTTCTTTTTAGTTTTTCTTCTCCAGGGTTCTAGTAGCATGGATTGCGCCTGTACGTAGCAGGACGACCGACACTATCAGGTACGCGTTGGTGGGTTTATTTCATTTCAGCTAGTCCCTTCTTTACTTTCGGCATGTACTTTCAGCTTCGGTGTTATGAATGATTCTTTCTGCTAACTACCCCATTTTTTGTTATTATGATATGCGATAATCAACGACTGGGGCATATGTATACACCTAAATTTTTACGCTTTCTATTTTCATACCTGTTACTAATAATTATCTTTTCAAGTTAGAGGTTGCTAATGCATCTATCTCTAAAACAAGTGCCTTAAGGGGCTCATTCTGTGATAGGGGTATGGTTATTCACATAACCATTGAGTTAGGGATCATACATGGAGAGAGAGAAGCTTTCAGTCCCATTGATCTATTTCTTTTGCTCATATTCCCTCTTATTTTGGTTCAATTTCTTCCAACATCTTGCTTGTTCATGACCTTACTTCTTCTGCCTTGCATGATCTTCGCTTCTCATAACACCTTGAACATCCCCTCTACCGATGCCATCACCTGCAGTCGATTGTGTCGGTGCAAATTCAAAAATCTTGTTGACGCCTTTTCTCGTGGGCGAAGATGTCGGTATAAATACCCCAAATCTCATTTGCACATTAGGACATCACATAATTGCACAAAGGAACTCACCATTAGCTTTGATCTCTTGCACCAACTTGCACCCACTCGCTTAACTTTTGGATTTTTTGCATCTTGACCCTTGGCTTGGAGATTCTTCTTTCTTGGACTGGTTTACTTGCACTTTCAAGTCAACTATAGTGAGATGGGACTAGATTGTTTCCCCTTCTCCACTTGATAGTTGTTCTCTCTTGGTGTATGGCCCTTTGGGAGATAGATGCATCAACGACCGCCCCCCAACATGCAAGTGCTCTAACCCACTTTGTCATTTTGTATAGATTAGTTTCCTACATTCATTGCATACTTTATGTTAGCTTGGTATTTTATGGACATGTTAGGTTAGCATATTGTATTTCAATTCATTATTTCATGTTACATGCTTTCCTTAGGTTAGCATAAAATTTGCACGCTTCTTTTCTTTATTACTCCCCCCATAGTGTCAATACCTCCCCAAGGTTCCTTCCTCTTCTTCAACCTAAGGCCTTAGAAACCTAAGTTTTTCCTAGTGTAAGGGTTACCCCCCTGGGTATGCTATCATACTGGTCTATGTACCCCCTTTAATTATATCCGTTTATGTGTCGGTCTTGGTGTGTCCTTTACTCGTTGCCTCAAATACCCTGGTTGAACATATGATAAGAGTGCATAGTGTCTAGACACATTTTTTCCCATCATACAAGGATAACTTTCAGATGGGATCATCCATGCAATTATTTTTCATAGGGGCTAATGACATCTAAGTTGAATCAAAAGATAAAAGAAAAAATCATAGACCGTATCAATTGTGTAAAAAACATGTACAATGACTGATGACGTATGTGAGTTATATATTAGTTAGAATAGGATCATACATGTAGTAGGGTCTTGCACAAGGGTTGAGGGTGTAGAAAAAGTATGAAACATTTGAGAGTGGAATGAATTTGACCTAATTTAGGGAAAAGTAAGCTTCACGTTGGATTCACCAGAGTGTATGATGAGTAAAAGAGAGGTTCCTTGTTGGGTTCTCAAATTTAGGGATCTAATCTAAAACCAACCACACTGTATAGATACAAAGGTGCTCAAGGAGTGATAAATTCATAAATCTGGAGGATAATATCCCTAGCCCTAGGATAGATATAGGTTTACAAGGCCTAAAACCAAGACAAAGATAGGTATCCTATTAAGAGGAAAACAACCAAGAGGTGAATAAAACCAAAGGGCGTAATAACAATAATACAAAACAATAGATCAAATTTAATCTATGTCTAATCTAATCCATAGTGATGAATGGATAATAACAAGCACATACATAAAAAATGCAATACTAGAGAGAGTTAGAAATACTCACCTATATCATGTGTATGACCGTTGATGCATAATCCTCCACAAAGATAATATAATCGAGAGAGAATCATTATGTGTGGAGAAGGGGGAAGCTTAATAAGAAATAACCAGACCTAACTCACTATGATGACCCTAATGCAAAAGAGGAAATCTCCAAGACTCCAAATCCAGCTAAGAAGTGTGAAATAATGTGAGTAAGAGAAGATCACACACAATTTGTTTGTAAGAAAGTAGTTATCAACTAGTTTATTGGTGAAAATAACAAGGAAACGTGGGAGTATATATACCTAATGCGATCATCCATGGACAATGGAGTCAACTATATAAAAACCAAAATAGGTGTCATCTATCATGGTTAATGGTGTCAACCTTGGGGGAAATCCTAAATTTATAGGTTGAAATCATGAGTATCAAAGTGAGAGTGAGTGATGAAGGTCCATAGTGGCTGAAAGTAGGTATAATAATGTGCAACAAGAGGAAACAAGTGGATATAATGGGACAAGTAGACATAATTAGTGCAATGTGAGGAAAAAGGGGAGAAATGAGGCATATATGGGGTGATTAAGGATAATAAATACATCTCTCAAATGTTGTTGTCCAGCCCACATGACCAAGTTCAATCATACCCCATTCTTGGAAAGCCCCTTAAGGAACCCGCTCAAGAGGAGAATTTGTTAACAATCCTGACACAAAATAAATGGTTAGAAAGCATAAAAAATATGGTGTATACACAAAACGATTATTATGCAACAAATAAGGCTCCTTCACAAACTTTGGTTCAGGATAATTGGGAAAAACATATATATATATATATATATATGAAAGTTTTTAAAAATAGAAGGCACCCATAGCTCATAGTTATAACCAAGAAGACACAAAACAACAAGGACAACAAGGACAACAAGGAAAGTGAGGAACAAAAGGTAGAACAAAGAACTATATAGTTATATACAAGGTAAAATAGATTGCTCAAAAGTATTGCTTGAGAAATTACCCATTGACTAGGATAGGAAGCATTTCACCATCAAGTTTTGCCAATTTGAAAGCATTATTTTCTTTCCACTCAGTGATTTAGCATGGACCACTCCAAATGGTGTCAATGTTTTTAATATCTCCTAGGCTTATCTCTATCTTTATCCCGTTTGAGGATTAATTCTCCTCTTTTGAATTGTTGTGGATGAGACTTCCTATCAAACCACTTCTTCATAACTTGTTATTGATCCATGAGGTTACTTATGGCCTTTTCCCTAATTTATTTCAATTTTAACATCTCTGCAATCCTAATGCTCTTGTCATCATGATGGTCCAAATCTATTCTACGAGCTAAGTGAAGGTCTAGGAGCTCAAGTAATATTCAAAGTCTATCTTATCTACCATATGCAAACATGAACGGGGAATTTCCAATAGATTTTTTGGGTGTAATCCTATCATCCCAAATTTTTTCTTTTACATTTTTTATGTCACTTCCTCTGGTATTCCTCTATAGTCGTCCTCGGGATTATGATAATATTTTTGTTTGAAGACTCAACAAGTCCATTTCTTTGAGGATAGTAATTTGATGATCTCTTCAAATAGGTATCATACCTCAAGGTTAAATCAGTCACTTTTGAACCTACAAAATCTTTGAAATTATTTAATATGATAGTGTGAGGGACTCCAAACCTTGTCGCATTATCCTCCAAGAAGTCCACTATAATATTTTTATTTTCTTCCTCTAATGGAACTTCCTTAACCCATATGATGAAGTAATTTATTATTATTAAAACTCACTTATGACCATCACTAGAGAGAGGATTCACCATGCCAATGAAATATAGTTCTCATTGGGATAATGGTTGGTATGCTAAGATTATTTGAAGAGGAATATCTACATTTTTTCTCCCTATGAAAAACAGACACTCCTTGTAACTTCTTACCCACTTATGATAGTCATCCAACATGGTGGGCCAAAATTTACCAACCCTTATGATATTTTTTGCAATGGTTTGGGAGGGGAAATGACCACCAAAGAAGCCTAAATGGAACTCCTTAAGAATATTTTCAATGTTTTCTGGTTCCACAGACCTCATCATGACACCATCAAGGTTCTTCTTGAAGAGAGATCCATCAACCATCTCATATTAAATAGCCTACAACCTGAAATTTATTCTTTTGGTTCTATTAAAAACATTAGGTAGTCTTATAATGTGGAGGTAGCTTTTCATGTCTCAAAACCAATTGTTTTCTACACTTGCATATGTTGATACCTATGTTGGTTCATTACATATTGAATTTTTGATAAGGCCATATATCTTCAGCCAAGTGTTGAAAAAGTTCCTTGCCTCTGATTATCTTAGTGGATTTGATTTTGTTGAGGTTAGCACACCGGTTGTACAGATAATATATCAGATCTAAGCATACATGTAAATAAAAGTGGATATTCTACCAGAAGAAATATAAAAAAAAAGAGATATAGATCAACACCAGATTTAATGTGGTTCACCCAGTGTGAGCTATGTCCACCAAGAAACAAACCAATCTATTATCCAAAGATTTGACAAGATATACAATGAAGATTTAAAATCTTTCATACCTCTCAGATGTACAGTACTTTCTTTCACTCAAGCCTTTTCTTCTTCTCCAAGAATTCTCTCTCTCACAATTATTCTCACAATAATCATCAACTTTTACAAGTTCTTCTTAATTCTTACTTCTAAACCCTAATTTTCATGCTTATATCTAGGCGTATATACACTTATAGCACTTAGCCATGCAATTACAATTAATAGATCTGTTTTAATGCTAAAAATAGATCTAATTCCCGAGAGTTAATTAAAACACTCCCGCATAGGTAACCAATGTCGGTTAGCCCTAACCAATGATGGTTCCTACTTTCTTGACCTATGCCAGCCATATGTGACCGATGCCGGTCCCTCCATAACTGATGACGGTTACTATTTTTTCCAGCAAGTTTCATATTGCATGCTAATATGAAGTAATTGAGCTCCACAACTCAACAATCTCCCACTTGGAGATTAATTACTGTACCATACCTGTACAACATCATTCTTGGAACCTTACCTATCTTTGTTTCTTTCTCTTCAAGTCTCAAACTTGAAGACCAATAAAAGTGGAGTGTAGCTTCAACTTCTCCTTTGCTAATGGCTTCGTTAGCATATCCGCAGGGTTCTCACTCATATGAATCTTTTCCAGATTCAATGGCCCATCCTCCAATACCTTGATCCTGTAAACCCACTTGTTTTGTAATGTCCTCTTATTTGCTGGCAACTTAACCAAATCCCAAGTCTGGTTCTGTTCCAAGGAGTCCATCTCCTTATCCATGCCATGCTCCCATTGGATGTGAGTCTTATCTTGCATTACTTCTTCAAAAATCTCTGGTTCACCATTATCAGTTAATAATAAATAAAATAGAGAAGGTGTAAATATTTCTAGAGGTTTACTTACCCTTTGTGACCTTCTCACAGGAGTTTGGGGTACCAGAGGATCATTCTAGACCTCTTGGACATTTGTATCCAAATCTGTTAGTAACTGATGTTGGTCACCTATAACCGACGTCGGTTTTTCTAACCGATGTTGGTTTGGCTCTTTTATAACCAATACCGGTTTTGCTGACTAATGTTAGTTAGGGGTCAAGCACACTAGTTACTGTGTAACCCTGTCAGTATTACTTTTAAATCCAAGAGTTCATTTTCATTCACAAACTTCTCAACCGATTCATCCTTGGGTACCAAAATTTAATCCCTATACATTCTCTTTTCATTCCATTCAACATCACGACTCCTAATAATTTTATAATTCTCTAAATCCCAAAAACGGAATCTAAAATCACCAAATTCATAACCAATGAAAGTGCATCTCTTGGATTTTACATCCAACTATTTCCTATTTTCCTTATCAACATGCACAAAAGATTTTGAACCAAAAACTTTAAGAAAATAAAGATCTACCTCTCTTCTGGTCCAATATTCCTCTGGTATTCCTCCATCTAGTGAACGTGAAGGCTTGCGATTAATCAAAGAAACTGATGTATCAACTATTTCTACCCAAAACTGCAAGGGGAATCTAGAATGTATCCTCATAGTTCTAGCACGTTCCATGATTGTCCTGTTCATTCTCTCTGTAACACCATTCTCCAGTGGTGTTCTTGGAACCGTTCTTTCTCTACACATCCCATTCAATGAACAATAATCATTGAAATCCTTGCTACAATATTCACCAGCATTGTCATATCTAAGGCACTTTAACTTGGAATTTGATTAATTCTCAACAAGGGCTTTTCATCTTTTAAAAGTCTAAAAAACATCAGATTTACGTTTAATACAATAAACCCATACCTTTCTTGTAGCATCATCAATGAAAGTAACATAATACTGGGATCCTCCACGAGAAGCTACCTGAGCCAGTCCCCACACATCTGAGTGTACAAGCTCCAATTTCTGCTCCTTCTTAGTTACATCAACTTTGAGAAATATCACTCTCTTTTACTTTCCAAAGACACAATGCTCACATAAATCAAGATCTAAATCTTTCAAATATGATAACTTACCCTTAGCCTTTAAGATCTACATTCCCTTTTGACTCACATGGCCCAACCGATTATGCCACATGCATGCATCTAAATCTGAAGTAGATAATGCAAAAAAGGAATCAGTAACACAGGTAGATAAATATAACGTTCCTACTTTTTTACCTCTTGCCACAACAAAATCACCCTTTGTGACTTTCCAAAAGTCTCCTGTAAAAGTAACCATGCAACCAGCTTCACCTAGTTGTGCTGCAAAAATAAGATTCCTCCTGAGGCTTGGCACATGCCTCACATCTTTCAATACCCATGTATTTCCATTCTAAAATTTTAGATGAACTTCCCCTTTACTAGTAATACTGCAAGGTTCATCATAACTCAAATAAACATGCCCAAAATTGCCTTGGACATAATTTTTGAAATAACCCTTATTAGGGTTTGCATGGAAAGAAGCTCATGAATCTAAAACCCATTATTCAATTCTATTATCTAGAGAAAGAAAAAGAGCATCTTGCATTACCTCTGTTGCAACAAGATTTACTTCTTTACCTTTGTCTAGTCATTGGTTCTCTTTATCCTTTAACCAACAATCTTTCTTTGCATGTCCTTTCTTTCCACATTTCCAACAAGTAATTCCCTTACCTCTGGATTTAAATCTGCTATACCTTGACTTTGATTTCTCATTACTCTTACTCTTGTATCTCTCCTTTTGTCTGCCCCTGCTTTCTACATTGAAAACATTCCCAAATGATGATTCCTCTGTACTCTTCCTGAGAATTTCTTCATTCAAAATTATACTAACCACATCATCAAACTTCAAAATATTATTAGTATATGTTGTATTACTAACATCCATTACCAAGTTATCCCAACTATCAGGTAAAGAATATAAGAATAAAAGTGCATTCACTTCATCATCAAATGATATATCAACCGATTTTAACTGATTTACAATAGATTTGAAATCATTCAAATGACTAGATGCAGATCCACCTTCATGCATCTTAGAACTAAATAGTTTCTTCATCAAATAAAATTAATTGAAGCACTAAGTTTTTCATATAAATTAGCAAGAGATTTCATTAATCCTACCGTAGAAGTCACTTTTGTAATATTAGAAGCCACGGATGCTGCCAGGCTCAATCTTATAGATCTCAAAGCCTTTCTGTCAAGAATCTTCTATTCTTCATTAGTCATCTTTGTAGGTCTATATTTCTCATCCAATGGTAAATACAAATCTGTTTGATACAAATAATCCTCAATTTGTATCTTCTATAGTTGATAATTTCAGCCGTCAAACTTCTCTACTTTGTATTTGTTTTATTCTACCATTGTTGTAGCTCCCACTCAATCAGAAAACCCTCTGTGAGTAAATCTATCAACACATAAAAACTTCAAACAAAGCTTTGATACCAATTGTTGGGGTTAGCACACTAGTTGTACAGATAATATATCAGATCTAAGCATACATGCAAATAAAAGCGGATACTCTACTAGAAGAAATATACAAAACAAGATATATATATTAACACCAAATTTAACGTGGTTCACCCAGTGTGGGCTACGTCCACCAAGAAACAAACCAATATATTATCCAAAGCTTTGAAAAGATATACAATGAAGATTTACAATCTTCCACACCTCTTAGATGTACAGTACTTTCTTTCAATCAAGCTTTTTCTTCTTCTTCAAGAATTCTCTCTCTCACAATTATTCTCACAATAATCATCAACTTTTGCAAGTTCTTCTTAATTCTTACTTTTAAAACCTAGTTTTCATGCTTATATAGGCATATATAAACTTATGGCACTTAGCCATGCAATTACAATTAATAGATCTGTTTTAATCCTAAAAATAAATCTAATTCCCAAGAGTTAATTAAAACACTCCCGCATAGGTAATCGATGCCGATTAGCCCTAACCGATGACGATTCCTACTTGCCTAACTGATGCTGGTCATAGGTGACCGATGCCAGTCCCCCCATAACCGATTACGGTTACTGTGTTTTCAAACAAGTTTCATTTTGCATGCTAATCCAAAGTAATTGAGCTCCACAACTCAACATATTTGCACCTTAAACTTCATGATCTGTGTGATCCAAGAAGATCTCTTCTCATCAATCTCTATGGTAATGATATACTGGTTGATGCTAGGATGAGTGATAAAGACTTTGATCTTATTGTTTAACAGTGGATGTTTGAACTTTAAAAGGGCTCTTAGGACTATAAATGTATGTTTTTTTAAAAAAAAATTAGTTGAGTTCACTATCATTGAGACTTTGGATTCTAAAATCAATAGTTTTATCTAAACCTTGTTGGTTTTCTTGAGTTAAAATTGTAATTGTGTTATTTGCCACTCCAAATTCATATAGAGTGAAGTCTTTTCATAGTAGAATCTTGAGATGTGGCTTTCTTAATATGAAGTTTGGTCAGAGTTACAAAAAGGAATAACACAATAATATGCTATCTTCTATATGATTCATTCGTGATGATTACAAATTTATAGGAAGAGACTTGCCTATAATTAGGGAGATAAAATCTCCACACATATCGCACATGAATCTCCCTCAAACAAACCATAATAATAAACTAACTACTTAATAATACGAGATATATTGTTATAACAATATATCAAAACAACTATATATTCTAATATATATCGTAATATTGTTTATAGAAATATTACAAATATTAACTAACCTAACACCTCTAATGTAATGTAAACATTATTTTCCTAACATTCCCCACCTTAATGTTTACATGGTCGCAAAAGAACTTTCATACTTCCTCTGTAGCCTACTGTCCGTGCTTGCTCATGATCTTGGTACAACACTCGAACTGAAGGTAGAAGAAGGAACACATCAACTTCTTATCAACCATGTACTGTCAGGAACACATATGACCAACGAGGATGGGAACACGCTCAAGAATCATCAGCTTATCAACCAGTCACTCTAGGGAACACATCTGACCTAGCAGCGTGAGAACTCAAGCAGGAACACATCTGAACACCCTTCAATGGTTTTCCAGAGGCTAACCAAAAACCTAGGTATGAACAGGAACACATCTGACTGTTCAACCTCTTCAAGACTCGTGATGATGCATTTCACTGTGTTTTATGTTCTTCACTATGTTATTACATTGGGGAATTGCATAGGAATACTCACATATACAAGTGAACAAAAACATACCACATTTGTTCTTACTTTTCACACCACGTTGAAATCCACACCAAACTGAAATGCTGAAATCAAACACACTGCACGCTAAAATACTCACACACATGCCACCAAATCAGTGACGCAGCCCCATTGTTGGTGACTGATGAGAGGTCGTTGGTTATCCTCTAGCCTCCAATGCCTCCGTCCTCCATCAACATGTTGATAGATCAACTGATATTGACTTTGGGACTCAATAGTTTCCACATTGGGTTTATTTTGTCTAACTTCCCCACCGCAATGTGAAATAGTTTATTCTGCGGATGTCGGGTAACACCGATTGCGTCCGTGAGGTAATTTTTTTTATTTTACAAATTTTTTACAATGTCTCGAAAATCTAATTTGACAACAAAATTACTGACACAAAATGACTAAAACAATGCTTTTGACGATATTACAAATTTGATGACTCTTTTGACTCAGACAAAAAGATTCGACTAGAAATTAAAAAAGTAATAAAATGAGATTAATATTTAAATGATAACGACTCTAGACTCTTGACTCATTTTATTTTTGACATTCATAATACTAATAACTCACAATTGATGCTAAATAGACTAAACTTATACTATTGACTACCTTTATAATGATACACATTGGAATCTTCTTTTAAATCATGACAATTGTAACTTTTGACCACGGTAACTAATCACAAATCGACTGAACTTAAGACAATACAAAACAAATACTATACTGATTCAAATAGACATCTAAACCTAAGATACATTTCTATATAGAATCGAATCACAAAGAACAAGACAATCAATGAACCTCAGGCTTTAGATAAACTGACTTGACCAAATGACTTACTCAAAAGGTGGAGCTTAAACGTGGAAAACTCGGCACAACCAACAATATGCAATACACATGAGCATCAAAGAAGATATTCACATGACCAGACAATCACAAATGAAGCCCGGAAGGTGAGAAGAGATACGTTCCAAAATTTCAACATAAAATTTCTCAACACTGTGAATCACAGGCATGGAATGTGAATGAATTCACGTCGTTGGAAATACTCAGCCTTCCAAATTCACCTCAACTTACTGTAACATGTTCTCTCTTCAGTATTTTCTTCTAGCCTGTGATCAACTGTCAGTAATGAGATTAAGCCACCCTGAGAATCCAATATACATCATGAATCCCCAACATAGGCATATGATTTTGCAAATGTAACACGAATGCTGTGAAATTTTAGACGGTAACAAATATATGACTTTATGTAGACGATCACGTAAGAGGAAAGAATAGTCTGAAATAGATCTGACAGATTTGCAACACAACCACCAATGCAAATCTGTGTATGGCATGAAGGCACACGTACAATCAGTATAAGTGATTCACAGGCCTAATTTCAGAATATATAATGCCCAACAAATGCACAATGATCTTTATATGAATTCAATGCACCCTTTTTGCATGAATAAAGACTAGCATGCTATAAAGGCATATACAGAGCATAGTCTAATAATATATCACCATACATCTACACCTAGACATAGATATACATACGTTTAACACAACATTTTTCAAATTACACTCTCCGCAGTGTTAAAGATTATATCCTGGCGCACCGTTGAATCCTCACATCAGTGGGTTGACTCCTAAGAGATTTTATGTCATGCTCTCAACATAAACTACTTTAGATTTTGAAAAATAATTCCTATGGAATCTAATTTAACCACTGAGTCAATAAGAATAACTTAGAACTCATAAATTTGAGGCAAAGGTAAGGCGTTGCCTCATAAGTATATGTAATCTTCCATTACAGAGGATAAAATATCGCTCTGATACAAAATATGAAGTTTGGTCAGAGTTACAAAAAGGAAGAACACTATAATATTATGTCTTCTATATGATTCATTCGTGATAATTACAAATTTATAGGAAGAGACTTGCCTATAATTAGGGAGATACAATCTCCACACATATCGCACATGAATCTCCCTCAAACAAACCATAACAATAAACTAACTACTTAACAATACGAGATATATTGTTATAACAATATATCACAACAACTATATATTCTAATATATATCGTAATATTGTTTATAGTAATATTACAAATATTAACTAACCTAACATCTCTAATGTAATGTAAACATTAATTTCCTAACACTTAATTTGTTCAAAACTACTCCTTCCCTATTGTTTCTATTAAAAATCACATCCCTTGTTCAGGATTAAAGTTATGGGTCTCACCAAGCCTACAAAGTTAGTGATGAATTTCCTCATAAATTTTATCTTCCCCAAGAATGAATAAAGTGATTTCTTATGTGAAGGGAGAGATGAATAATTTTTTTATTTTTATTTTGTCAATATCTATGGATAAACTATGTTTTGATATAATGTGACCCAAGAGTTTATAAAGACATCAAATATGCATTTCTTGGGGTTTAGAGAAACACCAAACTCTTTGCAATCTATTAAAGGTATGTTCAAGGTGCTCTAATTAATCCTCTTTTTTATTTTAAGAAATAGTAATGTCATCTTAGTAGACCAATACAATATCATTTATCAAACTTTAGAAGGTCAATTGCATGGCTCTTTGAAACGTGGCACCAATATAGAAAATCTAAAAGTCATTTTCCCATACACACATGTTCCCCATTTTGTAGTGAAGGTTTTATTATATTTGTTAGAATATTGAACAAGAATATGATTGTGTCCTGAAAAACCATCCAACAATGAAAATCTCTCATCCCCTGCTATTATTTTCAAAATATCATCCATAGAGGGTAGGGGATAACGACCCTAGAGAGAATCTTTTTTTAAGTCCCTAAACTCCACACATAGTTTTATTTCACCATTGTTATTTCTCACAGGGACCAAATTGGAAACCAAAGAGGAGTGTTTGATAGGAAATATGATATTGTCTTCAATAATTTTGGTGAATTATTTCCTCATTAAGGGCTCAATTTTGGGATTGACTAGTCTTTATTTTTGCCTCATATGTTTGGCATTGGGATACATCTCAATTGTATGTTGAATGATATCATGGTTGTATCCTTTGAGATCATAATGTCCATGTAATTATATCATCATACTTTTGACATAGCTGGATAAATTTGTGTTGTTGTTTAGGCGTACATAACTTTCCAATTTGAGTTATTTTCCAGCAGAGATAACTACTTCATCATAGTCTTCATTCTTGATATTTATATTTTTCTTCTTTCCTTTGAAAAATTAACTATGTGTAAACACACTCTCCAATATGACTAATCGCTTGGGCATCTTATTTATTTTCAACTAGATCATCTCATCACCATAACATTCTTAAATTTAGGGTTACAAGTATTGAAATAAATTTTCTTTATGCTAGATAAATTTTACAATTTATTCATCATTTTCAAATATATTCCAATGGAATTTATTATTAGGTATAAGTGTCTTGATCAATAGCTTCACATGTTGATCTGTACTCTTCATAACATCTCTAGAAATATTAAAATGAGCTTCCATAAAATTCATCCAACCTGTTGGTGCCCATTTTTATCTTGTTGTATCTTTGGCATCATCTCTATAAAATTCCCCAATGCTTCGTGAGTGTATCACGGATTTGAACAATGCTACTCCATAGATTGAAGAGAATGTAGTCTTTGACAGGTTTTGAGGAAAGAAAATGAAGATGAAAAAAACGAGTGAAGAAACATAATGCTTCGTGGGCTTGGTGATTATAGCATTTCATGGAATTAGTTATTTTTGCAAAACAAAGGACGTAGTCCACTCAGAAAAAGCTATGATGCTAAGAAAAAGTGTCATGAGAAACTGGGCAACAAAAAGAAGGAAGTTAGAATGTGACCAAGTATGGATGCCATAGAACAAAGAACTTAATGTTCCACAGGTGTCTCAAGGTATGGTGTTCCGTAGAACAACATAAATATGCAGTCATAAAGAAATATATGTCACGAGGAACAGAATGTTGAATAACAAACGAATTAGGTTTTCGTAGAATGTCAACAAATGGCATGAGCATTTGCAGCATAATGACGTAAGAAGATTAAGTGCAAGAGTATTCAACGGCTAAGTATGGAAATCTGGTGAACCCATGGAGTGATAAAATTTACTGTTCCATGGATGTCATACACTAAGTGTTCCACAGAGTTGATGAATTCGTTGAATCAAAATAAAAAGTCACATACTTCAAGGCATAATCCATGCAACAAAGAGAATGTCGTGATGCAAAGGATACCCCACAGAATAAGAAAAAGGTTGTGAAAAGACTTGAAAGATAAAACCAAATCCACAGAATCAAATGAACACTCATAAAGTCTGTGAAGCAAAGGGGTGATTATCCTAAAATTTGTGATAACAAGGGAGTTTTTTGCGGGATGGTTGAGATTTACATTTGTGTTCCCCATAACTTTTCGAATCAAGCCTATCGATTTCACCTCAAACCAAGTGCATTGGGAACATCTTGGAGAAGAATTTCCAAGGAGATGAAATTTGTGGAAAATGGTGAAGTAAAATTGCATGATATTTTAATTGCAAATTTTTTTATTGTTATGCGTCATTTTTAAGAATCAAAACAATTGGAAATGCTTCATTTTGATCCTCCTTCACCCATGGATGCTTCTAGAAGAATAATATGACCTCTCCTATCCCCCCACCAAATGAATAATGGATTATCAAAGCATCAAGGGTCAGACACTTGGATAATTTCACATGCATTCATCCTCCAGATTGTATGGTTTTCCAATTAATTTACGCCCTAAGCAGATGGATCACTGATTAGCATATCTTACAATCCTTGATATTAGCATCTATGGTATATTCTTTTAGGATTGGGACATTGTTGTATAAAAAAGTGAAGGATTTTCTTCACTAAGGGAGATAGTTGGAATTTGTGGGGTTTTTGCTTTAGAAGTGTGGATTTTTTGTTTACGGAGAAGCTTTACAGAGAGTTGGTGATTTTTGCTTTTCATTTACAATTTCATGCTAAGGTGGTTGTATTGTTGTATAGCCATTAGCAAGATTTGAGACTCAGTTTCTTACATGTTTCCCTTACCTCCTTTGACAAATGGACACAAAAAAAACCTTTTGCCATGTATAATTTTGATGTTCCTTCTTGCAAACAAATTTGAAATCAATAAATTTACATTCTCCTCTGTAATTTTGTGTTGATCATGCCAAATAACTACATGAGAAGCATTTTGTACAGTTGATTGTTTGATTTGAACATTGAGGGTTTATTGCATTGTAGTATTACCTTGCATCATTGGCTTCAATTATAAATCTCCTCTCTACAATTTCTGAAAATGCATACCATTGTTTGCCTTAGGGTGTCCTTTTGATGTTGGAAATTTGGTGTGATGAGTGCATGAGACTTCATTCTTATGTGTCTGTGTTGGGGTTTCAAGAGTTTATTTTTCATTATATACCTTATTTGGGTGTTCATGAGGTTAAATAACCTTTAGAGGGTGATATTCCTTTGATTCCATGTTTAAATGCATAAATAATTGTCGACTACAAAGTGGTTTATGTGGCTACTTCCTCTCACTAGTCCCCTTTCCCCCATTCCCATCCCCTTTCAATCTCATGTTACACTACCCATTGCCCTACCCATGCAGATTTCATCACTTATTGTTACTTCAACATGATATATGCTCAGCAAACTCAACATCATGTGCATATTTTGAGTGGGTTTGCTATGATTTGTGAAGCTTAACATCTCAAGTATGATTTCACTTCAATTTGTTGACAACAGGTACCTTCAAATTGATGTTTTTGATCACCCTAAATTTGTGTTTAGTGGCTTGTGTCTGATGTACTAATTGTTTTGCAATGCTTGTATGACCATTATTTTTAATGAGCATTTGCATTTTTTGGTTTCATTTGATCTCATATTGAGGTTCCAAAAAGTATGAGGGTTTGAAACATAGTATATACTTCCCCCTTTGAAGCCACCCCTTAGTTCCTCTCGCCTTGGTTCAGGAAAATCCATAAAATAGTAGGTGAACAACCACAACCCTTAGTCAGGTGTCTCCTTGTCATCACCATAGACTAGGCCATGTGAATGATATGGGTCCATCCTCTGGATGCAAATGAAAAAATTAACAGATCCATCATTCTTCCTATAACCCCCTAAATCATGACCAATTCCCTTAAAGTTTATGTGAGGTGTTAGATTGGGAACCAACACTCCTTACTAGAACCATTGACAGGGAGTTAAAGTATGGCTTATTAGTTATCAAGGTTTAAGAAGGGTTTAAGTTTTTATACCCTACTTTGATTTGTTTATGTTTTAACAAGGGTTTATCAAATCATCATTTACTTGTTATTTTGGAGTACAATTTAGTGTATTTTCATTTTTATCCTATCATGTCTGGACTGTAATCTCTAGTGGTGAACTCCATTCTGAAGTTCTAGGATTTGACCAGTGCTATATTATATACCATATTTATGTTGGTGATTCGACATTTACAAAGCTATGGAAGGATTGAGATCATCATTCATATCAAACCTCGCTAAAGACACTATGTCTTGAGTATGGGTACATTGCATAGGAAAAGTTGACAAGTTTGGAAACTGAGTTGTCGATCATAACTCACAAGGTAAGAACATACGATACATTTGATCTAACTATTTCTCCTTTGATAGAATAAATATTTGAGTTCCCCTAAAAGGTCAGAACCTAGTATTCCTTGTTTTTCAACTCCACAGTTTGTTTAAATACAGCATCTAGACTTAGAATTGTTAAAGGTGCTCATATAAGAAATTTATAAAATACTATCCCTACTCCTTTGTTTCATAGACCATTTTTTCAAAACCTTGTTAGATCATATTGTTGAAAATCTAGTTGCGCATAATATGGATCCTCCTCCCCCACATGCCCCTTTCATAATTAAAGAATTCAGACCTATTAATTTTGGGGGCCTGCCTAGATATCCAAATGAAATACTTAATGAAATTAGGAATAGGTTGCCTAAATTTTGAGGAAATAATGGTATTCTTAGTGATCAACATATTGAGTTGTTCCAAAATAGTATTTATGATTATGAAGTTGAACATGAATATGTTTACCTAAAGTTGTTTATACACACATTAGAAGAGGATGCAAGGGAATAGTTTAATTCATTGCCTCATGGTTCAATTGATTCTTGGAATGAAATGATAAATTCCTTTAGAATTCAATGTAGTGATAGTATTGACCATAGGCTCCTCTTATCTGAATTTTAAAACATAAAGAAAAATCCCAATGAATGTGTACAATATTTCAAAACAAGGTTCAATAAGACCTTGATGAGATTACTAGCTAATTTGAGGCTGAGTAATGAATCATGTTTGATCAAGTATTGTGATGAATTTGACAAGAAAGTTATTTATTACTTGAGATATGTTGTTGCCCTCAAAATCCCCCTCATTTTCTAAGTCAAGTTTCGAAAATTTTGAGTTGGTGCCTTTGATGAATGTTTAGAGTAGAGTAAGAAGTCTGGAGAGATGGAGAAATTCATGCTTGGAAGTTGTTGGTGCTCGGTTTTTAATCTCACCTCTTTCGTTTAAAATTCTCCAGTTTGAGTGGTTTGATAAACTTTTTGTCTTGTCATCTAGATGCTTAAAATTGTTTCCTTCATTCGAATGTTGTTGTCAATCCTTCTCTTTGGCTAAGGATCACGTCAAGCCTTGTGTCATTTGTAGTTTTCTTCCGGTGAATTTTTTTTGAAATTCAGGCATAAACGGTGGGGTTTTCCCTTTCATTTTTATTTTTCCACACTCGTGAAAGACAGAAATCAAATTATGTCTTGACGTCCACGGATACGTGGACATCTCTGATTGAATGCGACGTGGCGGGTTCTTTTCGCGAACTTGTCATTTTTGCTATTTTTTGCAAAAGTGTCAAATTAGCCCCGTAGCCCCGAAGGATCATGATTAGTTGAAACAAGTGGTGGCAGAAAGGTGGGCCCTTTTTGTGTTTTGATGCTTTGAAAGGTCAAAGGCAGAAAGGTGGGTCCTTTTTGTGTTTTGAGGCATTATGGCGAAAGGCGTAAAATGTAAAAAGAATGCCTTAGGCCTGCAAAGGGACATGTGGCCATTTTCAATTCAAAAGCAGGGAGGTGAGTTGTCAGGACACTTTATGAATTTTACCTTTGTTTCCAAAAGGGTGTCAAGTTATAAAGTGAAGTGCAACCCTGCTGGTGCCCAAGTGAAGCCACGTGTTGATGCCTACGTTGAAAAGTCAAAGCAGAGAGGCAGGTTGGCGAAGAAATTTGAGTTTTTGAGCTTTTCTTTAAAAAGAGTTAAAATTGTAAAAGTGAGCCATGACTCCATCGCCACTCAAGTAAAGCCACGTGTCAGGCCTATATCAGAAGTGGATGGGTGGACCAGAATCTCTCAAATGCACAATCTCTATAAAAATCATAAAATGCAAAAGGGGCCCCCAGGCTTGCTTCAACAAATCTCTCCCACGTGGATGACTCATATTTGAAGTTACAAATCAGGTTTAATGGTTGCATTACAGAGCATCATTTTTTCCGCCATTAACAGTTCTGTATGAACCAAGAACCGAATTTAACCATTTCTGAGGATTATTTAATGGCTTCTCCACGCCATTGTTCAGGGTTGGATCCTATCATTCTTGAAATGTTACAAATTTGAAATTAATCAATACAGAATAATTTTCCCTTCATTTCTATCTGCTATTCCTTATTTCCTTGTCTGAAATTTGTGAATCATCCATCTTTGCATGCTAAGAAACTTTGTGTTCTTGTTAATATGATTTCGGGAACTTTGTGTCTGTGAAATTATATCTGTTATAAACGTGAATGATTCCATTTTTCATCTCCTTTTCTCAATACACATAAGGTTATACTCTGCTATCTATATTTCCTGAAAGTATTGTTATGTTCTTCCTCTCTCATCTCTTTAGTTCTTCTATTCTTTCGTATTGATGATATTTGGGCATAAAACTTTTCAAAGTATCAGGAATCCACACTTTGAAAGTTGTACATTTGTATATAAGTTTTGATGCTTGCTTTCAATAAGGGAACCTCTCCCATTAAAGAGGAGGGACTTGTTGTCCCCTGACTGTGGTTTGTTAAAGTACAATTTTAAAACCCAACAAGATACAAGAACCCCATGAACTTGAGACAAACATTCAACATTTCCATTCAAATTGAAAACAACATCAAAGCTATAGGAAAACCACCAAAAAGGGAAGGGGTAAAAATTATCAACCCTAAAAAACAAAAATCTGGCAAGTCTATTGATTTGGAATAAGTGGTTAAGACCTTCACATGGGTAGTCAAAGAAATATCCTACAAGCTAACAAGAGTTGAGAAAGGATTGTGTTCAGGCCCTCAAGTTCAAAATAAATAACAAAATGAATATAGATTTAGAGGAGATAAAAGAGAAAATGATAGAGGAAATATACCTATGTGTCAAAATGATAGGCAACATCCACCTAGAGACAATAAGATAGTTTCTGATCCGTTGGGTGTAAGAATTGTAGTTGTTGAAGAAGCACACATCATTGATTAATGTGATAAATGTTTTTTGCCTCATGTTTCTTGTGAAATTTTTTCCTTGAATGAAGATGTTGTTAGATCAGAATTTGATAATGCATGTGTGCTTGACCATCAAGTAAACTTTGAACAAGGTGCAACCTCTACTGATCTTCTATGTGCTAGAACTGCTGATAATTTTGGACAATTGTGAACAAGGTATGTTATCTTCCTCTTGAAGTTGATGTTGAATTTGATATGGCTTAATCCACTGAATTTACCAATCATAATTTTGAGTACCTAAGAGCTATAATGATTAAGAAGTATGATGGAAAAATCCCTTCCAGAGAAGATAGGGAAGTTTTTATCAATGCAGTTTTTGCCCAAGAGGAGTACAATTTGAGAAGTAATAAAGTGAAAATATACTACGCCCTTAGTCGTATAGTTTATATTGGATATGTAGTGCTAAATTGTGGCTTAAATAATCTCTCTTCTTTTCATATGTTATTAATTTATGCTTTCATATGTTTAGTAGGTTAGCCTTGGTGTTGGCCAACATAGGATTGGTATATATAGGTGGTAGTGAGGAGTAGTTAATCATCATATTGAGCATTTGGGTCTTCTTGTATGGTTTGAAGGTTTCCCCCTTGAAGTGGCTAAGCTATTATACTTGCATATTGTGATAATATATCTACAATCTTGTGTTCCATTGCTATTAATATTCACATTTATACAAGTAATTTCATTACAAGTGGTATTAGAGCCCAATCTCCACCAAAGTTGTGTCAAACCCTAATTGTGAAGGTTTGGCTATATCTCGAAATTGGTATCGATTTTTTCTATATTTTTTTTACGGTGTGGTGAAATCAGTCAAGTAAGACCCTCTCCAAATTTCAAACATGTTGGACTTGTTTTGTAAAAGTTATATGAGTTTTATGTTTTTTCATAAATCGGCTACCTAAGGTGTAATTTATGGATTTTTTCTAAGTTTATTATATTTTTGGAAATATTTGAAAAAACTAGCTAGGGTTTATTCTTTATGATTTCCTCTATTCGTCCATTAAGTTTACAAAACCATAAACCCTAAAGTTTTACCCTATTCCTTCTACCCTAAGTCCCAAACCCTACATCATGATCGGTAGATTAACTCGAGGCCAAGGGAAAGGTCAAGAAACTCCAAGAATGACCCCAAATAAGGAAGATATGGATTTAAAATATTTTGGTTTAGGAGTATCTAAGGTATTCATCTAACTTTAGGAAAGGGTAAATAATATGGTGAGTAAGGATGACCTCAATAATGAACTTCTTCATCGGAAAGGTAGTCTTAGGGGTGAACTTAATATGAATTTTCAATTAATGAAGTAGGAGATGTTTCTTTCTCTTTCAAAAAAATCCCAATTCTGGTCACATGGATTCCTCTAGCAATACTCACACAGGTCCAAACCAAGTGGATTTCCTCACAAATGGCGTGACATTATTCCAAAAATGGAAATGCGTAAATTCTATGGAAATGATACGCTCAATTGGATTACCCAAATAGAGAATTTATTTGATCTCCATCAGATCCCATCAGGACAAAAGGTGACCATGACATCCTTATATCTATAACTTGAAAAATTTGTCTGGTATCGTTGGTTATGTGCTCAATGGAAGAAGAATGGTCTAAGTGTCACATGAATAATTTTCACCGAAGAGATACAATTACACTATATTTCTAGTGTGTCAAAGAATTACTTCAGGCAATAAGAAAAGTTACGATAAACAAGTTTAGTAAAGGAGTATGTCCATTAATTCTAAAATCTTTCCTTGCGTGAGGAGGATATTACAAAAGAGTATTTGAATGACCTATTTCTTGGGGGTCTTAAGGACTACTTGAGCATGAGGTGCATATATTTAATCCATTCAAGGTTTCTAATTATATTATCATGGCACATAGGGTAGAGGAAAATTTTATTTCCATCAAAAGGAAGGCCTTCATTAACATAAAAGATCATAGCATCTTGCCACCTTCGTACCCTCGTCCAGTTTGACTGACACCTCAAAAAATTGAAGAAAAAAGAGCAAAAGGGTTATGTTTTAACTGTGACAACAAATATGGACCAGGTAAAAAATGTGCTAAGAAGAAATTGTTTTACATTGAAGGGACCGATGATGAGGAATAATATGAGGAAACATCAAGCGAGGAAGTGGAAAAATTAGAGGAAGAATTTAAAGAGCCCCAACCCACTATCTCATGTCATGCTTTATCAAGTATTAACACTCCACAAATCTTTCAGGTCGTGGGTTATCTTAAGAAGAGAAAGGTGACAATATTGATTGATTCTGGGAGCACACATAATTTCATTAATCATAAGCTGACAACAAGGCTAAATTATTTCATCTTCCCAACACCTAAATTTCAAGTAATGATTGTAGATGGTGGCACAGTCCAATGTTCAAGAAAATTCCATAAAATCATACTTATGATGGGCGACTACACATTGGAATTTACTGTTTTTTCTATTCCCATGGGTGGAGCTGATATTGTCTTAGGTGTTCAATGGCTCACAACTTTGGGCACCTTAGAGCTAAATTTCCAGGAATTGTTCATTGCACTTTCATTCTAAGGGTGAACAGTTTGAACTTCAAGGACTATAGGGAAAAACTCCTCAGGTGGTTAGTTCTCACCAAATGCCAAAGATTATTAAAAAGGGATATGAAGGATTTGCAACATGATTGTTCTCCATGGCAGCTCAACCACTAATGACAGAAGTGCATCCTGATCTTCATAAGGTTATTGATCAACATGCAGTTGTATTCGAGGATCCTAGAGGATTACTTCCTGAAAGATATCATGATCATGCCATTCAGTTAATTCCAATAATCCAACCCCCTAACTTCAGGCCTTATATATACCCATATGTGTAAAAGAGTGAAATAGAGAAGGTGGTGGAGGAAATTTTAGAAATGGGTATTATTCGTCATAGTTAAAGTGCTTATTTTTCTCTAGTGGTGATGGTGTACCTTAAGGATGGAAGGTGGCTTCCAGAATACAAAGAACTTAACAAGTACATTATCAAAGATAAGTTTCTTATTCCTGTCATTGATGATTTGTTAGATGAGTTACATGGTGTAATTTATTTTACAAAACTAGATCTACGTTATGGGTATCACCAAATTAGAGTAAAGAAAGAATATATTCATAAAATAACCTTAAGAACTCTTCAAGTGCATTTTTAATTTCTAGTGATGCCTTTTGGTCTTATCAATGCACCATCCACATTTCAGAGTTTGATGATTTCAATATTTTGACCAATCCTACATAAGTTTGTCTTGGTATTTTTTGATGATATCCTCATTGAAAAAATTTCTTGGGAGAAACATTTACATCATGTCATTAAGTATTGGAAGCCCTATAGAAACATCAACTATATGTCAAGCCTTTGAAGTGTTCTTTTGGGGTACAAGAAGTGGAATACTTGGTCCATATTTTCTCTCATGAAGGTGTTTAGATGGACCCTCACAAGATCCAGGACATGGTGGAATCAGAATTCCCAAGAACCCTATAGCATTTATGAGGTTTCTTAGGTCTCATAGGGTACTATCACATATTTGTAAAAAAACTATGGCAGTATAGCAACACCACTCGAAAAATTATTAAAGAAAAAATATTTTCATTGGAATGAGGAAGCTTTTAGGGCATTTGAAAAATTAAAGGTGAATGTTGTTTATTTTTTCACCCCTTGAAAAAATAGAACTTGGATTGCCGCCGGCTTGGAAGGAAGGCCGCGAAGAGTTAGAGTATTTCATGGGTGAGAATAAAATGCCGCAACCAAGG
This sequence comes from Taxus chinensis, assembly GCA_019776745.2. NCBI lineage: Eukaryota > Viridiplantae > Streptophyta > Pinopsida > Cupressales > Taxaceae > Taxus > Taxus chinensis. The sequence continues at coordinate 645,262,971 of CM034147.1, read as the reverse complement.
ATGAGATGCTACCAAAGTCTGAGCAAGCCGTGGATGTTTTAGCAAGCCGTGATACACTGAAACAGAGAACCATAGGTAAAATAAAATATAAAATAAATACGCATATGTGGACATAAATCTACATCAGAAAGACATGCCGCATGGTGCAGAGGATAAGCCATGGAAAAACTAAAAATCCGTGGAACAAAGTGAATACAAAAGATGCATGGTAAAGAATAGGAAGTCCACAGAAGTCAACATGAGGCTGCACCATTTCAATGCCACATAATAAAGTGGAAGGGATGGTAGAACCATGGAGTTAAGAACATGAAGCCATGGAGGTAGAAACCGCACAATATTGAAAGGAGAGAGTCACATATCAATGGAAAAGGATAGTTTTCTGAGGGAGACTAAAATTTCCATAGCTTTTGATTGGATGATCCAATCTTTGCAAACTTTATATCAATGGAAAATTCTCATCATCCTCTATGCAATGGAGACATGATTTCTTAATTTTGTTGAGGATAGATCTACAAAAAGGTGGAAGAATTCTCCAACACACAAAAATGTGTAGTTCCAAGCGGCATAATTACCAGTAATTAATGCAGTATGGGTGCCCATATTTTCTCCAACAAGGAAATGGCGTGTTGCAGTGGATAACCATAGAGGCACTCAATTTTCTCATAAAATTTAATTTTGGTGGTTGAATTTGAATTCAATTTTCCCCCTCTTTCTCCCCTTCTCCTCTCCTTCTTTTTCTATAAATGTAAGAGCTCTGCTCATTAAAACAAACCTCTCTTTTGTTATAACGACACCATGTCAAAATGGTGGCCAAATTCCCATGGGTTTCAGACCTTGAGTTTGGCCTTTGCAATGTTTTTCACCTTCTGCCATGAATGTAAATGACTATGCATATTTTGATTAATAAAATTGGGTTTTTTGGATATATCTCTGCCTTGGTCTCACGTTTTATTCCTCCTTGCCTCTCTGTTTATATTTCTTGGCATGTTGTGTGTTCTCCTTACTTGTAGGATCCATTTCATGTGTTATTTTGTGCGATGAAATCTAGATCTATATGGTTCTTATCTATGGCACATCTGTTCTTCCCTCTCACCCATGTTTTCTATCTTTCTTCTACCATTGTGGAGAGTGATCAACCCTCTTTCTAGTGATATCACCTTCCCTTAGTTTAGGATTTCCCTTATGCATCTCCTTCTCACCCTGGTCCCTTTTTAGCATGTATAAATAGGTATTCATTCTCTGGAGGTCTCTCTCAGTTTGCAGGTCCCACAACTTAGTTGCATCAGAATAGGTCATTCATGATCATATATAGGTTACAATTTTGAGGAATCCAACCTTCTCATGTGCGGAGGTCCATATCTTAGTTTCATTTTTTAGAGGTTCCCACAACTGAGAGATAATCCCATGTTGTCTCAGAATTCTTGGTCATTCATGATCATATATTTTTTGGAGGTGTCCCAATTTTGAGCTCCAATAGTTTTGGCATAGCCTGGTGGGATAAGAATTCAAATCTATACATTTGACAAGGTGTGTATCTTGGTCTACATCTTCATCTCAGCAAGTTTGATGTGCACTTGGTGAGATCTAAGCCTTTAGAGGCAAGTTTCAAGCATATCTAGTGACTCCACTGATTTAGGTAACCCATTATTTTTGAGTTGTAGACCTTCCCCTTTCATTCCATTCACTTTTTACCATCCATTTGTATCCATTTCTTCCCTCATACCTTTCATTTTCTTCCTTTCATGAAGTTATGTACATCATGACTTCTTTTCCTTCTTGATGATTCTCATTTGCAGCAGCAAAACCATTCCCCTCCATCCCCATAGTTTCAAAATCCTCCTCTAAATCAGTTTTATGAGCCCTATCATGAAGAACATATGTATAACCCACCCTCTACTGACCCATATGGTTATTCATGTAACCAAAATGTTTATCAAGAACAAGGTTATATAGGTGATGATGGACATTCCTATGGAAGATGTTGATTTCCTAGAGGCAGATTGAAGAAATGGAGATGAGCATGACACATGCCATAGAGTTACATGCATGGTGAAGGTGGCCATGATTGGTTTTTAGGAAGCCCTATCCATCGACATAGGATTTGCACCAAACTGGTTCAACCCTCAACAGAAGCTACAGTTTTTGGTTGAAATGATGTCACAGATTGTAGACTGGGTTGAAGAAATGGAGGATTACCAATCTAGTGTTAGGAAGCCCTATCAATTGGGGTTACTCTACACCATCTTATAGCCCTTCTATTCCTCCTTCCCAACCTATGCCATCTCAGGCCTATTTTTCCCATGTTCCTACTTCTTTTCTACGTCGCTCCCATTGAGGATTCCCTTCTCCATCTTCTTTCCTCCCATCCCACCTTCAGTTCTATCCCCTCTTTCCTTTCCAAGAACTCCATCTCTTCCAAAACAATATCATACACCTTCCATCTCCACCAAAAATAATACAAAAATCTAATTGCAGAACCTAGCAAGGAATAATTCATTAAAACTTTGAAATATTGGGCTTTAAGTTTTGAGTCTGATGAGATGTCATTCCTGGTTAAATGTTCAACTAGGCTTCGCATGATTAAAGAACAAGTGGTGGAAGATGATTTTAGCAGTAGATCAAGACATAAGAAGATGAAACCAACAATATCTTTGCTTTGAATGTAGTGCACATGATGACACTTTGTTCACGAAGGTTATTGATTCATCTCAACTTATAGAATCAAAATTCGAGGGATTAATTAGATAAAACAAAGGAGTTTCTTGCAGTCGCTTAATTTTGAAGAGGCTTATTTTCTATCAAACTTGGAAGATTACATTAGTGAAGAGGAACCCATTGATCTCACCACTTTTACAGATGCCACCATTTGTCATTCCAACACAATGAGCCTCTTGCTTCAATAATTTATCATCAGCCATCCTAATGGAGGTGGAAAATAAGAATGGATGATGACATCTTAGTCATCATGGATGTGGCAGACAAAGTCTTTTGATGAGTTGTTTGTAGAAGCACCACAACAACCAAATCAGTTTGTAAACAACTCTATTCTTCCACAAAGTATTGTCAGGATGTCCCTAATCAAAGGGATGAGCTTTAAAGAGATGGGAAGATCATGAGGATCAGTCCATGGTTTCCCAAGGCCGCATGCCCAATTAATATATTTGGCTAGCTTGAAGCCAAAAATAGATTCACCACCATTCATGCTCACTTCAGAGCATGAGGATGATCATCAAGGTGCCAAAGGTCAGCTAGCAATACCTCCAACAAAATGTAGAAGCAACTTGAGGAGGTATACATCTTGTTTTTAGTTGATACTTTGATGAAAGAGGAAGTGTGGATCATGTTTAGCACTTCCACCATGTGATTTTATTTCCAAATTAATTACATGGCTGCACTTTATAAAGAAGGGAAACTACTTCTCCCTACCTATTGTAGGCTTTTTTATATTTTCTCTTGTATCTAGTTAGAGTAGGGTAGGAGTAGGTTTGTTTTCAGACAGAAGAAGTGCATTATGCACACTCTACATGTTCCACTTGGGGCATGTATGATTTTCCCTTTTTATATATAGTTTTTACGATGGGTTCATGGTGTAATCATATTTTGGGGATAGCTTTCAAAGTGTATTTGTTCAGCCCCAATAGATCATTTGCAGAGGTCAAGTCCAACAGTGCTTCAAGCAGTCTCAAGGGTGGTTCTTCAAGTTCAGATCATAATTCAAGTTTATCAGGATGACTCCATGCCCAATGGATGCTTCAAGCCACTGATCAATTCATCTAGTAGAAAGATGACCCCTGTGAGTCACCAAAAATGTTGTCTATATTTTTACCCCTTTGCAAAATAGAACAACTTGGACTACTGTGGACTTGGAATGAAGATCATTGAAGAGTTGGAGTATGCGTGGCCATAGGGTGAGAATAACCGAATTCCATGAACACGGTCTCGAGATTCAAAGTAGAAGACATGAAAGCCGGTAGATGTTTTAGCAAGGTGATATCAAAGTCATGCCAAATACTAGAAGGTAGCGGATCAAAATAAAGTACACTGAAGCTACAGGAAAGTTTTCAGCATAGAACCACGGATGAAGAAAGCAAACCATAGACGGTGCAGGAGATAAGGCGTGGACAAAAAGAAAGAAGCAGAAGATGAAGTGAATAGCAAAATCCGCATGGTAAAGGAATAGGAACTATCGTGGAAGTCAACATGAATCCGTGTTATTTCAATTCCATAGGATAAAGTGGATAGGCATGGTAGAAAGCTACAGTAGAACAAAAGGAAGAGTCTGCGGAGGTAAAAATTTGTGCAAAACTGAAAGGAGAAAGCTGTATCAAAGGAAAATGAAATTTTCCATGAGAGACTAAAATTGCCATAAATTTTGATCTGATGATCCGCATATTTGAAAACTTTATATCAATGGAAAGTTAGTCTCAATCATCCTCTATGCAATGGAAACTCATATTTCTTAATTTGTTGAGGATAGATCCACAGAAAGGTGGAAGACTTATCCAACATGCAAAAAGGTGCACGTTCCAGGTGGCACAACTACCAGCAATTAATGCAGTATGGGAACCCATATTTTCTCCAACAAGGAAAATGGAATGTTACAGTGGATAACTAGAGGTGCTTAGTTTTCTTGCAATAATTTTAATGTTGGTGGTTGAATTTGAATTCAAGTTTCCCCCTCTTTCTCCTCTTCTTCTCTCCTTTTTTCTATAAATGTAAGAGCTCTTCTCATTAAAAAGAGATCTCTCTTTTGTTGTAATGACACCATGTAAAAATGGTGGCTGAATTCCCACAGGTTTAAGACCTTGAGTTTGGAATCTTGCAATGTTTTTTCAACTTCTTCCATGAATGTAAATTACTATGCATATTTTGATCAATAAAATCAAGGTTTTGTGGATATCTCTCTTCCCATGGTCTCATGTTTTATTTCTCCTTGTCTCTCTGTTCACATTTCTGGGCATGTTATGTGTTATCCTTACTTACAGGACTCCATTATCATGTGTTGTTTCATGTGCGAGAATGCATGGTTCTGCATGGTTGTTTTCTATGACATGTATGCTTGCTCATCCACCCTTTCTCCTACATGTTTACATTCTTTCTTTCACCCTTGTGGAGATTGATCAACCCTCTTTTTGGCTAGTAATTATCTTCCTTCTTAGTTTAGGATTTCCCTTTTTTTTGCATCTCCATCTCACCCTTGGTCCCTTGGCACATTTAGGATATGATTTAATTTCAATTTTAGGACTAGTTTAGAATTTGGAATAGGTAGAGGAAGACAACCTTCTCCAGATGTTTATCCTCAGTTCGTAGGTCCCATAATTGAGAGATAGTCCCATGTTTCCTCAGAATTCTTGGTCATTCACGATCATATCTAGGGTGAAATTTTGAGCTCTAATAGTGACAATGTGCACCAATCCAATATTGGAAACCCCACATTTCTCCAATACCTTCATAGTTGAATGTGGTGCTTCAAGAAATGGGATGAGGGTAGTACTCATACAATAAGAACATCCCATATAATTTGAGATCTGATAACTAAAAGGAAATAATTTGTTGAAGCCCACCTATGAGAAGGAAATGATGGAAATATTACATTCAGTCAAACAATGGAGACCATACTTTATGGGTAGACACTCAAGGTAAAAGTGATCATGATAGTTTGAAATACTTCTTGGAGCAACAAATATCTTTAGAAGAGAAATAAACATGGGTCACACAGATGTTGAGTTATGAATTTGAGATTATTTATAATAAAGGGAAGGAAAATGTAGTCGTTGATGCCCTATCTAGGAGGGATGTTTCCACAAAATCATTGTTATATGTCATCTCTATACTAAAGTAATATTGGGTAGATCAAGCAAGGGAAGAATGGCATAAAGATGAAGAAACCATACTCTCATTCAAAATCTCTAGAAAGATCCAACCATATCTAAAAAATTTATATGAAGGGGGATACATTATGGTACAAAGACATGTTATATTTGCGTAATAACTCTACACTTAAACACCATATTATTTTAATGATCCATTCTTATCTAGTAGGTGGCCATTCTGGGTTCTTGAAAACTTATCATAGAGTTAAGAAAGATTTATTTTGGGAGGGATTAAAACGATATGTTCAATTTTTTTTGGCAGAATGTTTGGTGTGTCAACGTAATAAGGGTGATACCATTAAGACATCAAGTCTCCTCCAACCCTTGTCTATTCCTAGTGAGAGATGGGAAGAGGTATTGATGATCTTCATCACATGATTTCCTAAATCAAAAGGGAAAATCTTCATCATGGTCGCGGAGAATAGACTTACCAAGTATGCTCCTTTTTATGCCCTAGCTCATCCTTTCATAGCTAGTACAGTTTCCATCTCATTTATGGACACAACTCAAAAGCTCCATGACATGCCTAAAATTATAGTAAGTGATTGCGATTCGATATTTAAAAGAAACTTTTTGACTAAATTTTTCTCTTGTTTTGGTATCCAATTGGCCCAGAGTTCATCTTATCATCCTCAATCAGATGTGAAAAATTAGGTGGTAAATAAATGTTTACAGGGATATCTTCAATGTTTTACTTCAGATAAACAAGAAAGTTGGGTGCAATGGTTGCCACTTACAAAATGGTGGTATAATAATTCATTTCATACCTCCTCCAAAATGTCTCCATTTTTGGAACTTTATAGGTACCATCCTCCATCACTCATCTCTAGCTTAAAATTCAAACCAAAGGTGAGAGAAACCAAAGATCACATTCAACACCAACACGAGGTACTCTCTAGTATTAGAGAGAATTTGGAAAGGGCACAAAACCTAATGAATAAACATGCTTATCAAAATCGTAGTGAGTGAAACTTTGAAGAGGGTGACTTTGTTTTTGTAATGTTGCAGCCATATAAGTAGTTATCTTTAAAACAACAAAAGAAGGATAATAAAATTACTCCTAAATATTATGGTCCTTACTGAGTGTTGCAGAAAATTGGTACTGTCGCATATAAGTTGGAGCTACCTCCAGGAAGTAAAATACATCCATTCTTCCATGTTTCTTGCTTGAATAAAGTTATTAGGAAAAACATTTCCACCCATTTAGTGCTTTCTGAACTAGATGAGAAAGGAAAGATTGTATTGTAACCTGAAGTTATTCTTTAGACACACACTAAAAGATAGAGGACAAAAGTCATTACCGAGTACCTAATCAAATGGAAGAATATGAATATTGAAGATGCATTATAAGAGGATGAAGCATTTGTGTTGGGGTTAGCACACCAGTTGTACAGATAATATATCAGATCTAAGCATACATGCAAATAAAAGCGGATATTCTACCAGAAGAAATATACAAAATAAGAGACATAAATCAACTCCAGATTTAACGTGCTTCATCCAGTGTGGGCTACGTCCACTAAGAAATAAGCCAATCTATTATCCAAAGCTTTGACAAGATATACAATGAAGATTTACAATCTTCCACACCTCTCAAATGTTCAGTACTTTCTTTTCATTAAGCTTTTGCTTCTTCACCAAGAATTCTCTCTCACATAATTATCTTGTAATTATGATCTATTCACTTACTTTTAAACCCTACCTTTTATGCTTATATAGTCGTTTATAGACTTAGGTCACTTAGCCATGCAATTAAAATTAATAAAGCTATTTTAATGCTAAAAATAAATATAATTCCCGAGAGTTAATTAAAACTACGTTGCACAGGTAACCAACGCCGGTTCTACAAAACCGTTTCCGGTTCCTTACTTGCTTGATCGATGCTGGTCTGACCATAACCGATGCCGGTTATTTTATTTTCCATCAAGTTCCAATTGCATGCTAGAATAAGTAATTAAGCTTCACAACTTAACAATCTCCCACTTGGAGTTTAATTACTGCACCATACTTGTATAGTTTCATTCTTGGATCCTTCCTTGGCTTTGTTTCTTCCTCTTCAAGTCTCAAAATTGAAGACCAATAGAAGTGGAGTGTAGCTCAAACTTCTCCTTTGCTAATGGCTTCGTTAGCATATCTGCAGGGTTCTTGCTCGTATGAATCTTTTCCATATTCAACTATCCATCCTCCAATACCTGCCATATGAAGTGATACCTCAACTGAATGTGTTTTGTTCTTGAATGAAACACTGAGTTATTTTCCATATGAATTGCACTCTGACTGTCACTAAATAGTTTACACTCACTTTGCTTCTTTCCCAACTCTTCCATTAACCTACTCATCCATATCATCTCCTTGCTAGCCTTTGTATCTATAACATACTCTTCCTCTATAGTAGAAAAAGCCAAAACCTTCTGTAATCTTTAAATCTAGATAACTGTTGTTCTATCTACTGTGAAAATATATCCAGTAGTGCTCCTCCTACCATCCAGATCTCCAGCCATATCCAAATCAACATAGCCATGTAATGAAATATCCAAACCTCCATTGCATAATTATATGCTAGATGTCCCTTTCAAATACCTAAGTATCAATTGGACTGCTTTCCAATGCTCTTTACCTAGATTAGCCATATATCTACTCACAATTCCCACTGCTTGTGCAATGTCTTGTCTGGTGCAAACCATAGCGTACATGAGACTTCTAATTGCTTAAGCATATGGCACTCGTGTCATGTATTTGACCTCCTCATGTGATGAAAGAAACTGATCTTTCCTCAATTTAAGTGTCCAACCATAGGTGTGCTAACAGGTTTTGTATTCTACATGTTGAACCTTTCTAACACCTTGTAGATATAATCCTCCTGAGACAAATACAACTTTTTTTTCCTATCTCTATGTATTTGCATGCCAAGGATTATTTTTTCAACTCCTAAATCCTTCATAGCAAATGTGTGAGCTAGCTTTTTCTTAAGCTCACTAATGTCCTGCATACTAGATCCTGCAATAAGCATATCATCCACATACAATAAAATAAATAATATAGCTCCCATTTTCAAGCTTCTTGAAATAAACACAATGGTTAGATTCACATCTCAAGTAACCATGCTCATGCATAAAACTATAAAACCTCACATACCATTGCCTTGGAGCTTTCTTGAGCCCATATAGGCTCTTTTTCAACCTGCACACTAATTTCTCCTTACCCTTGACTTCATACCCAAGCGGCTTCTGCATATAAATCTCTTCATCCAAATCACCATGAAGGAAAGCCATATTCACATCTATTTTCTCTAAATTCAAATCTTCTACTGTAACTAAACTCAAAACAATACGAATAGAAGTCATCTTAACAATAGGAGAAACTATTTCACCAAAGTCAATACCTGCTTTCTGTGCAAATCCCTTTACTACAAGCCTTGCCTTGTACCTTTTCTTTCCACCCTCTTTTTCCTTAATCCTGTAAACCCACTTGTTCTACAATGTTCTCTTACCTGTTGGAAACTTAACCAAATATTTAGTTTGTTTATGTTCTAAGGAGTCCATCTCTTCATCCATGCCATGCTCCCATTGAATGCGAGTTTTATCCTGCATTGCTTCTTCAAAGTTCTCTAGTTCACCACTATCAATCAATAATAAATAAAATAGAGAAGGTGTAAATATTTCTAGAAGTTTACTTACCCTTTGTGACCTTCTCATAGGATTTTTGGGTACCAGAGACTCAATCTGAGCCTCCTGGACATTCGTATCAACTTCTAATAGTGACCGTTGTTGGTCACCTGTAACCGATGCCAATTATGTTAACCGATGTTGGTTCTGGTCCTCTGTAACTATTGGTGGTTCATCTGACCGATGCCGGTCAGGGCCTAACCGACCATGGTTACTGTGTTTTTCTGTAGGTATCTCTTTAAAACCCGAGAGCTCATTTTCATCAATAAACTTCTCAATTTTCTCATCCTTTGGTACCAAAATTTGATCCCTGTACATTCTCTTTTCATTCCATTCAACATCACGACTCCTAACAATTTTAGAATTCTCTAAATCCCAAAAACAGAAACCAAAATCACCAAATCCATAACTAATAAAAGTGCACGTCTTGGATTTTGCATCCAACTTTTTTCTATTTTCCCTATCAACATGCACAAAAGCTTCTAAACCAAAAAGTTTAAGAAAAGAAAGATCTACCTCTTTTTTGATCCAATATTCCTCTGGTATTCCTCCATCTAATGAACTTGAAGGGCCATGGTTAATCAAATAAACTAATCTATCAATTGCTTATGCCCAAAACTACAAGGGAAATCTAAAATGTATCCTCATACTTCTAGCATGTTCCATGATTGTCCTATTCATTCTTTCTATAACACCATTGTCCTGTGGTGGTCTTGGAACTGTTCTTTCTCTAAGTATCCCATTTACTGAACAATAATCATTGAAAGCCTTGCTACAGTATTCACCACCATTGTCAAATCTAAGGCACTTTAACTTAGAATTTGATTCATTCCCAACAAGGGGTTTCCATCTTTTAAAAGTCTCAAAAACATCAGATTTACATTTAATACAATAAACCCACACCTTTCTTGTACCATCATCAATGAAAGTAACGTAATTATGGGATCCTCCATGATTAGCTACCTGAGCTGGTCCCCACACATCTAAGTGTACAAGCTCCAATTTCATCTCCTTCTTAGTTGCCCCAACTTTGAGAAATCTCACTCTCTTTTTCTTTCCAAAGATACAATGCTCACAAAAATCAAGATCTAAATCTTTCAAATATGATAACTTACCCTTAGCCTTTAAGATCTGCATTCCTTTTTGACTCATATGACCCAACCGATTATGTCACATGCATGCATCTAAATCTAAAGTAGATAATGTAGAAAAAGAATCAGTAATATAAGTAGATAAATATAATGTTCCTACCTTCTTACCTCTTGCCACAAAAAAAGTACCCTTAGTGACTTTCCAAGAGTATCCTATAAAAGTAACCATGCAACCAGATTCACCTAGTTGCCCTACAGAAACTTGGCACATGCCTCACATCTTTCAATACCCATGTATTTCCATTCTAAAATTTTAGATGAACTTCCCCTTTACCACTAATACTGCAAGGTTCATCATCACCCAAATAAACATGCCCAAAATTAGCCTGGACATAATTTCTAAAATAACCCTTATTAGGGGTTGCATGGAAAAAATCTCCTGAATCTAAAACCCATGACTCAATTCTACTATCTAAAGAAATACTAAGAGCATCTTGCATTACCTCTGATGCAACAAGATTCACCTCTTTACCTTTGTCTGGTTTTTGGTTCTCTTTATCCTTTGACCAATTAAATTTCTTTGCATGTCCTTTCTTTCCACATTTCCAACAAGTAATTCCCTTACTTGTAGATTTAGATCTGTTATCCCTTGACTTTGATTTCCCATTACTCTTAGATCTCTCCTTCTGCCTACCCCTGCTTTCTACATTTAAATCATTTCTAGATGATGTTTCCTCTATACTCTTCCTGCGAATTTCTACATTCAAGATTATATTAACCACATCATCAAACTTAAAAATATTATTAGTAGATGTTGTATTACTAACAACCATTACCAAGTTTTTCCAACTATCAGGCAAAGAACATAAGATTAAAATTGCTTTTACTTCATCTTCAAACGGTATTGCAACCGATTTTAACTGATTTATAATAGATCAGAAATCATTCAAATGACTAGAGGCAGATTTACCTTCATGCGTCTTAGAACTAAATAGTTTTTTCATCAAATAAACTTTATTTGAAGCACTATGTTTTTCATACAAATTAGCAAGAGATTTCATTAAGTCTACCGTAGAAGCCGCTTCTGTAATATTGGAAGCCACAGATGCTGCCATGATCAATCTTATAGATCTCAAAGCCTTACTATCAAGAATTTTCCATTCTTCATTAGTCATCTTCATAGGTCTAGACTTCTCATCCAACGATAAGTACAAATCTCTTTGATACAGATAATATTCAATGTGCATCTTCCATAATTGATAATTTCGGTTGTCAAACTTCTCTACCTTGTATTTATTTTCTTCTGCCATTGCTGTAGCTACCACTCAATCAGAAAACCCTCTATGAGTAAATCTGTCAACACATAAAACCCTCAAACAAATCTCTGATACTAGTTGTTGGGGTTAGCACACCGGTTGTACAGACAATATATCTTATATAAGCATACATGCAAATAAAAGTGGAAATTATACCAGAATAAATATACAAAACAAGAGACATAAATCAACACCATATTTAACCTGGTTCACCCAGTGTGGGCTATGTCCACCAAGAAATAAGTCAATCTATTGTCCAAAGCTTTAACAAGATATACAACGAAGATTTACAATCTTCCACACCTCTCAGATGTTTAGTACTTTCTTTCCATCAAGCTTTTTCTTCATCACCAAGAATTCTCTCTCACATAATTATCTTGTAACTATGATCCATTCACTTACTTCTAAACCCTAGATTTTATGCTTATATAGTCATTTCTAGACTTAGGGCACTTGGCCATGCAATTACAATTAATAAATCTATTTTAATGCTAAAAATAGATATAATTCCTAAGAGTTAATTAAAAATTTGTCGCACAAGTAACCAACGCCGGTTCTACCAAAATGTTACCAATTCCTTACAAGATCAATGCCAGTCATACCTGACCATTGTCGGTCTGCCCTGACCGATGCCGGTCTAACCCTAACCGATGCTAGCTAGTATATTTTCCATCAAGTTCCAATTACATGCTAAAAGAAGTAATTAAGCTTCACAACTCAACAATTTGTGTAGAAACATATAGGGCTTCCCAACATTGGGGACAATGTTGCTTTGAAGGGGAGGGGCATGCTACACCCTTAGTCCTATAACTTATATTGGATATGTAGTGTGAATTGTGGCTTACATAATCTCTCTTCTTGTCATATGTTATTCATTTATAATTTTATATGTTTATTAGGTCAACCTTTGTGCTGGCCATAACATAGGATTGGTATATATAGGTGGTGGTGAGGAGTAGTTAATCATCATATTGAGCATTGGAGTCTTATTATATGGTTTGGAGGTTTCCCCCTTGTTAGTGGTCAATTTGATCTCGCCATTTTTATCCTAAGTATGCCTTCAAAAATTTCCTTTAACTGGTTTGTCAATGTCAAAACATGTATGCTTAAAGGATGCAATCATGTTCAATGCAAAAAAAAATCTTGTCTTTAGGTTGTGAATCCTCTTTTTTGGTTGAGGAATGTGATAATAATTTTTCCCATAAAAATACTTTTGAAAAAAATTGATTATTGATCATGTTTAACCTTCAATATCCTCCATGTATATCGTCCTTTGGAACTTCATTACAAATTTCATATTTTATTCTGCCACCTGAGGATACATGGTGTGTTTCTATTGGATATGTTACAACGGGATTGGTTTACAAAATTAAACTATTCACATGATAACTACAAAGTGCAAACCTAGCCCCACAGCCCGATGAATATTCCCATGAATATTTGAGTCAAAGGATGCAAAAGGAAAAATTGACCCCACTCCTAAAAAGGAATATGTATCAAAATGAGGTTGGAGCAGCGAATCGGGCCAATAATGTATTTTTACAACAATGAACCGATGGAGTGCAAAGTGCAATGAAGCCTCCAAGGATCACCAAGGACACTATACAATGGAAAAGTGACAAGCAACAATGGGAATCTACAAGTAACTCTTCCTCGCACCCAACCTCCCGAGGTCGTGACCGAGAACAGCCGGTGGGGATGGAATATATGTGGTGTATAGGTAAACTAGTTAGGAAATCTTATATCTTTGACACGCACTAATGGAATCTGTGAATCTAAGGCAAAGAAGGCCCTCCTAACCTAAACTGGTGTGATAGATCGGTCGGCGAGGATGACTGCTCGAAGGCTCCAATCAATATCAAGCTCTGGCATGATTCAATCTATGGGTTGTGGGATACGTGGGAAAATGACCTGGAATTGTTTTCATGTATATCTCCAGATAGGGTCATAGGGTAGGATGATGGATATATAGTGGATTCTACGGGTGATTCTCTGGTCTAGTCCAGAAATCCTTAGCTTCGTTAGCTGCTACGTCTAACAAGGATAACTGTGCGATAATGGTTGGTGGAAGTGGAGTGGATCTAAATACTAATGTGCGTAAGCTAGCGTCAACGTCGGATTGACCTGTGGACTCGTTGGGTTGTGGGATTTATGGATCACAACCATAGATTCTTGGTTGTTGTGGACCTGCTATGGTCATATGAGGAATCAATCTCTAATCCCTAGTATCTAATAGTCGTATGCCTTTTCGGCCTCTATATTTAGAACTACAAGTTGTGCAATCTTCTCAAAGTACCTTACAGGCGTTCTGGCAACCTGAATTCTTAAGTCGGTGTCTATGTCAGTGAGAATGTCTCCTGCGTCTGGCTGTGGGACCAAAGGGTCACAACCGAATGTTTTCTCTCTTTCAAGCCCTTCTACAGTCATGTGGATATTTATCTAGGGTAATCTATAGTTTGGCTGGTTTGACCAAAACGTGTGTGCTTGGTTGTCTTCAATGTTTAACCCTCTTAACTGTGAACTGATCTGTTGTAAGTCTGTTGTTGTTTGGAAGACTTGGATTCTAAGATTCTGATCTATATCAGTTATTTCCGTAACAAGATTGGGTTGAGGCACGATTGGCTCGAATACGTATTCTCTGGGCTCTCTAGGTCCCGTGATTGTCATGTAAAAAGGAAAATGATATAAGTCTAACTAATGACAGAATAAATTAACTACGCAAGATATATCTATGTATATTCCTAAATCTGATTTTTTGATAAACTATTGAACATAATTTAAAAGAGCAATTATCTAATATATCTAGAAATTGACAACTAAACTAATAACGCAATTTAAAACAAACAAAGCAACCGAGTATAGCTACTTGTCTGTGCAGTTTGTAAATCTATTCTAAATAACCAGATAACCGATCTAATCTATTTGAAAGACCCTTGATCCTACCTCAGAAGTGAGGAGTGAATCATAGTTTCTTAGAAACTATCAATCCCCACAGCTTCCCCGGTAATATCGAAAGTGAGATTAACTGAAATGAAATGATTTACTATTCTATTTGATATGTTTTAACTAGAACTTTGAAAGCTTGAACCTGGATTTTGCAGAACAGTGGCGAATCTAGTGGTGTGTGGCTTTGTCCCCTCAGTGTGATCTCCTCATTCCTTCGTGCTCACGTGAATCCAGAAAAGTGTGTGATGTTAGCATCAATAGAAGTTGGTATCAAAATAATGGCAGCTTAGGATGTAGACTGAATATAATGCAAGTAGGAGAGGGATAGCGCAAGAGAACAGAGCTTGGCTTATGCAATTCCTAGCGGGATTTATTGTGAGTCATGCAACACAAAACATCCAGAACCTGAAACTATTCTTTTTGACGAAAAAAACCTACAACTTTAATGGCTTCCTACTGAAAATTAAATTGTCCTACTCCAATGGATTGCATGAAACAACAACAACACTAGCACAAGAAGATTATGTGGCTTCCTAACAGCAAGACAACACTAACTATGCATGCAATAAATAAAACTATGAATCCTAGGCAAAATTGAAAGACTAAGCTACTGTAATGAGAAATTAAGAGGCAAATTTGAGGGGCCATTTGCTTGAGCACAAGCCAGCTATTTATAGAATCCCATTTACCCAAAGGTGAAAACCAATTTGATCTCTTAAACCATAAACAATGCAAAAACACTATTCCAGGGAACCAGAATCATAAATACAAGCAAAGGCGGTGAAAAAAGCTGGTAAACATTGAATTTTACGTACGAGTCGTATTAAAAGAAACATTCTAGAAAATGTGTGAAGGACCACCGCCCTGAGTAGGGCAGTGGCGGTTTCATGGGACCGCCACCCTGACGAGACCGCCCAAGGCAGGGGTGGCGGTTTTGTCACTGAAGACCAAAAAGCAAAGGAAAAGAGGGGGAAGGAAAAAGCAAAGCACGCAGGGGCTAAGCGGGGCATGTGGGATGTTAACGCATACTTGGAGAGCTTTTCCAGATCCCGAACACCTTGCGAGGAGACCTGTATCATCATTGGGGCACGTGTAACATTGTTTCTAGTGGTGCAGTACCCTACAATTTTGGGTACGTACATATTGCCCCCTCGGAGAAGAATTTTAGCCATGAAGAGGCGTAAAATGGTGGGTCCGAGTATGGCGGTCCCGAAATGGGAAGTAAGAAATTATACCTGACATGCCTATGTGTTGAAACGATGCCATCCAAAATCCCGCTACCTGCAAAATGAAAAGAGGACTCAAGTGCAGATAGACAAAATAGATCGAAAAATAAATACTAAAATAATATGAAATGAGGACGTACCATTTGTGCGTGGGGATAAGAACTTACCTCCGTCGGTGCTCCAAACCTGCGAAAAGGGCATTCAATAACAAGTCAGGATGTTATATATGTAAAAGTGGGCCCATTTTCCTATTCATTTGCGCATGTTGATTTGATTGATTTTGAGCTCTGGGACCCACGGTGACGGTTTCTGACGAGAGTATAGTCAAAACGTTCGGGACGAGATTGTGATCATGCCTCCACGAGTGGAACACCGACCCACGAGATCACAGGTTAGTTTTTCTCGATTTACCATTTTTGTCCCCAAAATGTTAAAATGGTGAAATCTTTGTCATGGGGGGATTATTTTTGAAAATGTCAGTTTTAATAGGGTCACTTAGGGGGGACGCCTAATGGGTAGGCTTTGTTTTGGTCAAAATGGTCATGTTTTTTAGTGTTTTTAGGTGTTTTTAGGGCACATGACCCACGTGGAATTTCAGGACACAACCGCCCTGAGCAGGGCGGCGGTTACACGACCACCACCCTGATCAGGGCGGCAGTTACACAGACCACCACCTTTAAGGCGGAAATTACCTTTAAGAACCGCCGCCCTGCTCAGGGTGGCGGTCCTTCACAGAATGCATAAACAATACTTATTTGAATTCATTTTTGCGTTTCTAGCATTCTTACCTATGCTTTCATGATTTTTCCAATGTGATTTGAATACTAACTTACTCCTTTTTGTGTGTTTTTGGGTGTATGCAGGTGAAGGAGGAGTATATCCGATGGAGCCGAGAGAGAGAGTGTGATTGGCTTCCAGTAGTATTGGATGCCCTTTCTCAGGATGAGCAGGACACTCTTCAAAGGGCCGGTATATTGCGCATATCACGGGTCCCGCATGTTGCACCTTCTAGTCACATACTTTGTGACTTGTTTTCATATTGGGATGCTGATCGGAACACTTTTCGATTCCCAGGAGTCAGGGGTGAGTGGACCATCACTTTGGAGGATGTTTACCACATCTTGGGGGTCCCGATCATCGGGAGACAACTCACACTTGAGACAGCAGGGTCACGGGCTCAGATAGCACAGTGGGCCTCATATATGGGAGACGCAGTTATCTCCACTGGTTCGAAGAAGGGGGTGAGGGTCCGATCTATTCCTAGCCTGCCTATCCCCTTGATTCGTCAGGCCATTATGGGGATCCTTGCCTCAAGATTGATCGGGGACAAGGGAGGAGACACCTTACTGTATTGCTGGTCCCCCATTATTGACACAGATTGAGGGACATGGCCGGATTTACGCCTGGGGGGCCGACATTCTTGGGACCACCTATCATGATTTGTACTAGGTGGTTCGTTTACAAGGGGTAGTCATTGAGCCATCCGACCCTGGTTATGAGCTGGGTCTACGAGCGTTTCATCCCTTATGGGAGAGGTGTAGAGGTGGCAGATCCCAGAGCTGTGAGGGCAGCCAGATGGACAGACATGTCGGTGCTTAGAGCACCTCACCAGCCAGTCACCTCCTTGACCACTGATGACATGGAGGCCACACCCTATCAGGCCATGGCAGGGTTATGGGGCGAGGAGGCTCTTACTTTGATCTCTTGCTCCACCACAGGGAAGCTTGTGGACAGGACGGGTAGGAGGGTGGAGATACATCCTTTTGGTCGAGTGCCTCAGCAGTTTGGCCTTCCTTACATGGGTATGCTTTCCCTAGTGGTGCCAGTATACAGATCAGTTCAGGAGGCCAGAGGGAGGTCCTAGAGGTTAGGGTTGGACCGTTGTTACTCCTGGCATTCCCCATTACAGCTAGGATGGGTAGTACGCACTCGAGGGAGAGTCCTCCTCAGGCACCCTTACTTCAGATTGCCGCCGGTCCCGCCCATAGCAGCGACGACCCCATTGACATAGACTCTAAGTTCTGAGGAGTTCACAGGGGGAGAGATGGAGGAGGAGACCGAGGTTGAGGTCAGTGAGTCGGGTGGAGAGGAGGACAGCGATCCTGAGTGGCATGACACTCAGGATATCTTACTAGGTGGAGAGGGCGGAGCAGAGTGCGGAGAGGGTGACCTAGCTTCAGAGGAGCCACTTTCTTAGGGAATTGGGTGGAGAGGATGAGTCCATAGTGGGACGCTATGTCGCCCCAGGCCATGAGGAGGAGTACATCAGTCAGTGGCGGCATCTGTGGCAGGTGCTGACCCTAGGGATCCATCTTGGAGGCCCAGAGATCCGAGTGAGTTATCATCCTTCTCCTTAATGGTTGTTTAGGATTTCCTTAGTTGTTATCTCTCCTTTTGTTTACTTTTGTTTCTATCTTTTGATTATTTCTAATTCATTTTTCTCCTTTGCTTGTAGAGACTGTTGATGAGTGGCAAGACCTAATTCGTCTAGGTATGCACTGATACCCTGATGATCCCCATGGAGAAGACCCGTGTGGAGCTATCCATGGACGCAGGGGAGCCTTCAGCAGCCTGGTAGGCATACCGACATTTTTTCCCCTGTCTATCATGTGGCCAGGATGGTGACTACCCTCCACACCGAGTTGGTAGGATATAGGATAGATAGAGCACCTAATGAGGAGTCACTCTCATGGCGAGGCCCGCAGCTGCTCCTTGAGATCGTGAGCCTTCTGTGCACTCAGAGCGATGGTGTAGCTAGAGTCCTAGATGTGGGCGTGCACCTTCAAAGGGATCTCATAGGGGTTGAGAGGCCACTTGGCTCTCGTAGATTGTTTGTATGATGTATTTTGTATTTCCCGGGCTCTTTGAGCATTTTGACCATGCTTAGTGCATGATGGCATTGTACAGGAAACTTGATTATATATATATATATATATATATCTTTTTGGATCAGACTCTTGGTATCTATGTTTTTGTGATTCGTTTCCGCATGTAAATTATAATGTTGTTTTTATATGTTTTTCAGAATGTATGCAATGGAGAACAAATGATACAAATGCTTTCTTTCTTTTTGTATTTCGTGATGCTGATATATGATAATGTAGACACAATATGATCTTGAACTTTAGTTTCTATAAGCAATTTTTCGGTACTTCATACTTGTTTTGACAAAATGAGATGATAAACCGAGTATGATGAGCAAGATGAACTTGCCCCACTCCTAACTCCACGCAACTAGTAAGATGCGAGGGCTCATCACCGAGAGCTAGAAAGGGCACAAGCTATGAAATTTGTTGAATGGTAGTGATGAGAGATAGACAAAGATTTTGGTGGAACCAAATTAGGATACTACAAACCTACTCTACTCAAGTGACTCCATAGTTTAGAATGCTACTTGCTTTGCGGTTTATCTAGACTTAGATCCGTAGATGGCCACATGGTAGAAAAAATCTGGTTTTCGGGGTTTTGAGCTCTCTTGGAATTTTGGACATCTGATTCATTTGTTTTTGACTCAAGATTTCAAAGGTTCACTTGAATTGTTTTGCTTACGACCTTCAATGTTTATTGTCAAGAGGACCCCCCACACCTTGCCCCATGCTACTAGTAAGAAGCATGGGCTTATCACCATGGACAAGGTACAGGTGAGTAAGGGCATTCCCATCCTTTCCCAACCCTACGTCACTAGTAAGAGATGCAAGCTCATCACCAAAGGTTGGTAGGGCAAGGAAATGTGTAAAAATAAAATTTTCTGTTTGATCTATATTTGACTTGTTTATTTGAGCAAAATGTCAGTATGTTCTTATTTCCAAAGAGATATACGTATGGGATAGATGTGACACTATGAAGCTTCTAGAATAGACCATAGGCAAGACACCTATCCTAGGAAGAAACCAAAAGTGAGAACAAGCATGCAGATCTTGGTATGGTTACCATTAAGACTTTGTCATATCTAGCTTTATTTGGATGAAATGATTCAGAAACAGGTGATGACTATAAAATGAAGAAGTATGATTTGAATGATTATGTCAATACCATCAGAAGTTTGTAATGAATTACTTTGAGAATAAGTTCCTTGATCACAAAATTGTATGAAACAAGTGGACAAAATGAACCTAACTACATGAAGATGCAATGTAGATATAATTATACAAATAGTGCTGGTTGCTTATGCATAGAATCATTTAAGGTGTAGGGAATTGACTGTTTCACCAAATTCCTCACCTTCCAGTGTACATAAGAGATATGCACCATTTCCATAGTCTTTTGTGACTCGGTATGGGCCCAACCATTTGGGCCAGGAATTTCCTTCCTTCGCCGGTATTTTTATCAATCCGGCTGTCTAGTCTTAGAACTAGATCTCCTTCATATATATCTCGTTCATAGACCTTTTTTTTATACTGCCAGGCACATCCGGTCAGCATAGACTCTATGTCACTGTTCAGCATCTAACCTTGGCCTCATCTAGGCTTTCTAGTTGGGAGAGACGTGCTTCTCTATAAGCGTCTTCATCCAGAATCCCTTGTAATGAGATGCGGAGACTGGGTATTTCAACCTCAAGTGGGAGAACTGCTTCTGCTCTGAATACCAGTGAGAAAGGAGTTGCTCCTGTTGGTGTTCTTATTGAGGTTCGGTGGGCCCACAAGGCTGGGTATAACTTTAAATGCCAATCTCATTTGTTTTCTTTCACTGTTTTAAGGAGAATAGCTTTCAATGTTTTGTTTGTTGCTTCAGCCTGTCCATTAGCTTGAGGGTAATACAGGGAGGCTGTATGATGGCTTATTTTAAATTTATTGCATAATTCACAAACCTCGTCATTCTTAAAAGAAGTCCCATTATCTGTGATAATGATTTGTGGGACACCATACCTGCAAATGATCTGGTTCAAAATGAACTTGGCGATCACGGAACCTGGTATAGTGGTGAGAGGCATAGCCTCTACCCATTTGGTAAAATACTCGGTGGCCGTGATTATGAAGTTATGGCCATCTGTAGATGAGGGAGAGAATTTCCCTATCAAATCTAGGCCCCACATAGAAAAGGGCCATGGAGTAGCGATTGGTTGCAGAGCTTGTGCCAACATGTGAATCTCGTGGGAAAATTCTTGGCATTTATGACACCTGCGTACAAAATCTACTACATCATGTTCTAGAGTGGGCCAGAAATAGCCCATCCAATGTATTTTGTGAGTGGTGGCGTGACCACCAAAGTGGCCTCCACATATTCCACTGTGAGATTCGTGGAGAATCTTCTTGGATTCTTCTGTGTCAACACACCTTAGGAGCATTCCATCAAAAGCCTTACGATAGAGCACTTGTTCTATAATAACGTATTTAGCTTACGATAATGTGTAACCGCCTTCTTTGTTGTGTGTAGCACCTTCTGGATATGTATGGTCCATGATATAATTAATAATATCAGTATACCAAGGACATTCAGAGATGGGAGGTCTGGTTTCGATGTAATATATGCATTCATCAGAGAAAGTCGAGATCTACTAGATTACCTCCGTCTAATGGGTTATCAGCTAACCAATCCATAATGATTTGTCCCTTAACGGACTTCTGATTTACAAATGTTAATTTGAATTCACCCATTAAGGTTATAAAATGTCCAGCCTTTTTAGACAAGGACCCTTGCGTGAGGAAAGTTCATAAATGGTCTATTTTTACAATGACCCTTGTTTCTTGATTTAGCATGTAATGTCTTAAGCATTTGGTTGCGAAGACTATGGCGAGGCATTCTCACTCTGCTTGCATATAACGTGTCTCATAATCGAGTAATGTTTGGCTAATAAAATAGATCACATGTTCTCTTTGTCATCGTCTTCTTGAGCCAACATGCAGGCTAGTGAGACATTGGTAGCTCATGAATATAAGATTAAAGGGCGGTCTGGCTTAGGAGGCATTAGCGTAGGTGGTGACAACAAGAAATGCTTAACTGCTTCGAAAGCATCATTGCAGTCTTTGGTCCAATTGATACCATAATCTTTCTTGAGTAGATTGTTGATTGGGTGAATGGCAAAGCTTAAATCTGGGATGAATCTTTGGATTGCACCGAGTTTCCCAAGAAATGACCTGATTCCAGATTCATCTGACGGTGGGATCATTTCAAGAACAACCCAAATTTTGGTTGGGTCTACATCGATCCCTCGTGATGATATAATGTAACCTAGGAGCTTCCCTCCTGTCACACCAAAGATGCATTTTTCTGGGTTTAGTGTGACTCCGTATTCTATTAAACATGAAAGAATGATGCGGAGCACTTCTGGGTGATCACAGCGCTTCCTGGCTTTGGCCAACAAGTCATCTACATAGGATTCCATGATTTTGTGAATAAGATCATGAAATATATATGTCATTGCCTGCTGGTATGTAGCACCAGCGTTCTTGAGACCGAATGGCATAACAGCGTAGCAATAAGTTCCCCAAGGAGTTATAAACATGGTTTTGGCTTGGTCTTGTTCGGATATTCTGATTTGATTGTATCCTGAGAATCCATCCATGAGAGACAAAAGCTCAAATCTAGCTGTTGCGTCAATGATGACGTCTATGGATGGTAACGGGAAGTCATCCTTAGGGCACGCCTTGTTAATGTCTCAAAAATCTATGCAAATGTGTATCTTCCCATTCTTTTTGAGAATGGGAATGATATTAGATACCCACTGAGAGTAATCGACTGGTTTGATGAATCCTACTTGGAGGAGTTTCATTACCTCTTCCTTTACCATGAGAGCTACCTTGGGTTTCATTGGTCTTGATTTTTGTTTAATTGGCTTTGCATCTGATTTGGTGACGAGGTTATGTACTGCGATGTGTGGTGCAACCCCTGTCATTTCTTTATAATTAAATGCAAAATCCTTCTGATGTTCTTTGAGGATTTGAGTGTGTATTTCTATTTCTTCTGGAGTTAACAAAGATCCTAGTTTCAAGATCTTTGGTTCTTCCTCCGTTCCGATGTTAATATCAATCGTTTCTTCGATTAAAGAAGTGTTACCTTCTTCAAACTCAGGCAGAGCTGGAGGTAGTTCCAGATCATCTCCATTCTCTACCGTGTATATGCCGAGTTCCTTTTGTGGGGGAAGCTCTATCATGGGATTCCCGAAGTAGGAAGATGAATGTGGGATTAAGGACAAATCTACCACGTGATGGGTGAGATGTAACGTTGCATAGGTGTTTAAGTAATCAAGAGTGGCTCTATCACTATCAACGTGATCTAAGATAGTAGATTTGTTCTCAGCTATGTTCGTTAAAGAGGGTTTGACATTTTCTTTACTAATGGTTCAGTACGAAGGGATACTGTGAAACAGGTATCCTCCAACTCACTGTTTGGAGTGAAGCGTGATGCTGAGGTTGCTATTGAATCTGCAAGAAGATTTTGTTCTCACGGGATTGCTTCAATGGATATGAAGTCAAATTCTTTGCTCAAATTTAATACTGCTGTTTTGTAGAGCTGTAAGTGTTCAGCTCTGGTCTCATACACCTCAGAGACTTGGTTTTCTACTAATTGTGAGTCTCCTAATACTCTGATGTTGTCAACCCCGAACCTCTTAGCTATGATGAGACCAAGGAGGAGGGCTTCGTACTCAGCACCATTGTTTGTACATTCAAAGTTTAATTTAAAGGTGAATGGTAAGATCTTTCCTTCGGGTGAAGTAAAGATCACACCTGCCCCAGCCCCATAACGACATCTAGCTCCATCAAAATGGAGAGTCCAATATTTAGTTGGGAAGATGGACGTTGGGACATTTGCTACGTCAAATTTTTCGGTTTCGGTTACTTCTACCATGCAGAGATCCTCTGCTGGAAGAGAACCAACACCTAGGGTATATCCCATGCCTACAGAATCAAATGGTAGGAAAATTGGTAGATCCTGTTCTAGCAATTTGACAATCTTTGTAGTAGTTCCTAATGATACTGTTTCTGACAATGTTAGCCTCATCCTTGAGGGCTGGGATATTCTTGATTAGGCTCATAGTTTCTAGTTTCTGTTGTAGGTACCAAATTTTCTTCCGAGTTTCGCGTCGGTTGGTTTATTAAGTTGGTTTGTTGGGAGTTCAAACTCAGAGTGAACACCCGGTCTTTTCTTTAAGTCAGCTAGGTGTATATCGAATGGTTTTGGATCGCCTTTGGCTACGAATATCTTTCCTAAGTGCAAGAACCTTACTTCTTGAAATAATGTAGAAGGGATTGCCTTCATACGGTGTATCCATGGTCAGCTGAGGATCATATTATAGTTGGTTTCCCGATCTATAATATAAAACTCAGTCAGGATTGTTTTGGGTCCTAAGGTGACTGGTAGTATTATAGTTCCAATCGAAGTGGCCTTAAGGCTATCATAGCCTCTTAGTGTATTCCGAGTCGTGGAACAATTTGTTTCTCCATACCCTAGCTTTTGAAGGAAAGAGAAGGGGACTATGTTAACTGCTGCCCCATCGTCAACCATTGCACGTTTAACGTAATTGTTATAAACCCACACTTGCAAATGTAAGGCTGGATCACCTCTGCGTGCAATCTCAGCATCTGTTGGCATTTTGTTTATTTCGAATATAAACTCGGTATCCCTATCCGGCTGCCCTGGAGGGTGGATATCAAAGTCTATATGGTTTACCTATGTTTCGGGAGGTGGAGTGATGTTGATTAAATGACCTAAACCTAATGCCTCTAAAAGAGCAGCCCTGTGGGCAGGAGAGTTCTTCAGCAAGTCCAAAAAGGAGATGTGAGAGAAGGTTTTTGTTAGGTCATTAATTAAATCATAGGCACCTACGGGTTTTACTAATATTTGTTGGATGTTATCTGCCTCTAGCGGATAACTTGGATTTGGCTGAGAGGAATACTCTCGTGTCCTTGTTACGGCTTCCATGGGTAGTTTGGTGTCTAACTCCACTAAACCGACTATCTTGGGTCATGGCTGACTTCCTAATTGTGGTGCAACTAGGTGAGTTTAGTGAAGTCGAGGCTTCATGATCATTGTTTCCTGTCATTATGCACCTTGTTCATCCCATTTGGATTTAATTTGTTGTTATTGTGATTTGGGAGTGGATCGTTGAAGATCTTGAGGGGAGCATTTTGAGGAGAGACTGCTCCCGTGAAAGTATTTGGTACAGGTGATATAGGATCTGCTAAGAACATATCTATGAAAATTTGTCTTTGTTCTTCTGGCAGACGTTGCATGAACTTATTGTAATCATGGCACGTTCTAGTGTCATGGCCTCGAATCTTGTGGAAACCACAATACGAGTTAGGATTGTAATTCCTAGGTTGCTGGTTTGGCGCATATTGTGGTCCAAAACTCTGATCAAACCGTTGCCTATTAGGATTAAAGTTTTGCATTTGTTGTTTTTGGTTTTGGTTTTGGTTTTGATATCCAGTTGAGTTTTGGCTTGGACCCTGTGTCTGGATCCTCCGTTGTTGTTGTTGTTGTTGATGATTAAAATCCACTGTATTGATTGTTGGGGTAAAATTGTTGTTTCGTTGATTGTTAATCAGTGGTGGAGTATTTACAACATTTTCCCTTTTAGCTTGGTCAGTTACTCCATCTGTTGTTGCGCCGTGATTTTTGTTAAGGATTTTAGGTCCTTGATTGACATTTGTGGTAGTAGGATAAGTCATAGTATTCTGGCTGGGGGTGATTAACCTCCCATTTGTTCCATACATCTTGCGACCACTATCTATTGCCGCTTGATCTATTCGGAGGGTGCTCTCAAGTACTTCATCGTAAGTCCTTAGTGGGAACTTTTGGACTTCTTCCTTTACCTCTCTACTGAGAGAATGAAGGAATAAATTACATAGTTCCATTTGGTCCATGTTTGGAGCACTTGCCGAAGAATAAAGGACTGTACGCCATCTTTGGATGAAGTGAGCAACAGATTCATTGTGTTCTTGTTTAATGTGCAAGAATTCCTTGATTCCTATTCTCAACAGTTTGTTCATGTCAAACACCTTAATGAACTCTGAAATGAGTTGTTTAAATGAATGGATGGAAGCTTCAGGTATTCTATAATACCAATCGAGGGCGATGCCCTCTAAGGTTTTGGGGAATATTTTGGCAACAACCCCATCCCAAGGGAGCAGTTCTCGAATGGCTGTGGCATAGGCCTTGATATGTGCATTCGGGTCTCCCTCCCCTTTGTATTTGGGAAAATCAGGAAGCGGTCTTGGAAGCATGATGCTTCGTATGGTGAAGTCTAAGGGCTCTTTCAAATATTCTGAATAAGTCCCTATCGCATAGGTTTTGACCATTGATGGTGCCTGCTGAGGGGGTGGAGGTGGAATGGGTTGTTGATATGGCGTAGTGTATGCATTTGCAGGGGTATAAGGAAATCCCTGTGGTTGAGTGAACATGCTGGGAGAAGAGAACATATCTCCTTGTGGTGATTTGGAATACATGTTTAAGTATGGAGGAGTATTGCCTAGGAATGGATTATTTTGTACTAGACCAGGAGGTATCATATTCTCCACCGGAACGGTGTTAGAAACGGTGGTTCTAGTTGGTGTTTGTTGTGAATACTGAGGAGGCATGCCCAACGTGCCTATTCCTATGAGGAGGTCTACTTGGCTAGGATGATGTGGAGGATTGGAATTTCCTTGCCTGCATGAATTGAGAATTGTGATTTGCTTGAGCAAGTTCTAACCCTCTAACTTTTTCTACTAAAGTCGAAATGACTTCATTTGGTGAAGTCACAGTATTTTGCCTTAGTGGCATTTGTTGTATATTCTGAGGTTGTATAGGCATGTGATACCCCACTATGAACTGATCATTTCCCTGCCAAGTTTCACCGAGGGCATTTCCTATAGGTAGTGGCATGGAGGTGTTTTCATGAAATGAGACCTCGGGTTGTGTTTGTAAACTTCCTATAGGCGGGTACATACTCTGAGAGCATGTTGTTCATTCCTGGCATAACACACTGAATGTTCATCATCTAAAAATGGATATGGATCTGATTGTCTACTAATTTGTGGTCTAAGCAACACCTGAGGAGATGAACTAGATTCTCCAGTGAGCGTCATGTTGTTTGAGCCTGAAGGCTCTGGTTGTGGCGTTTGAGTGAGCTGATCCAACTCCTCTATTTGGAAAGAAGAACTATATCTAGTCCTTTGAGGCGGAGTTTGTGTTGACAATTGGTTAGTTGAATAGTTGTCACCCCATGCTGAGAGTGAGGGTGATGGTTGTCTATTCAGTTGATCATAGTATGCTTCAAGACCTAGGAGAGGTCTACCATATGCATTGAATCCTGACATATTCGGGGGGTATATGAATACCTGCAGAATAATGGGAAAGAGCAAAGGTGGATGGAAGATGAAACACTAAAAGGGAAAAGAAGCAACTGATGAAAATTTTGTTGGTGAAGCTGATGATTTGGAAAAGATGAAAACATTGTTTGGGTTCACCAATTTTGTATGATGGAAAGGTGACAAGTGAGCATGGGAATCTACAAGTAACTCTTCCTCGCACCCGACCTCCCGAGGTCATGCCGAGACAGCCGGTGGGGATGGAATATACGTGGGATATAGGTAAACTAGTTAGGCAATCTTATATCTTTGACATGCACTAATGGAATCTGTGAATCTAAGGCAAAGAAGGCCCTCCTAACCTAAACTGGTGTGATAGATCGGTCGACGAGGATGACTGCTCGAAGGCTCCAATCAATATCGAGCTCTGGCGTAATCTAGTCTATAGGTTGTGGGATACGGGGGAAATGACCTGGAATTGTTTCGTGTATATCTCCAGATAGGGTCATAGGGTAGATGATGGATATAGTGGACTCTATGGGTGATTCTATGGTCTAGTCCAGAAATCCTTAGCTTCGTCAGCTGCTATGTCTAACAAGGATAACTTGTGATAATGGTTAGTGGAAGTGGAGTGGATCTAAATACTAATGTGCGTAAGCCAGGGTCAACTTCGGATTGACCTGTGGACTCATTGGGTTGTGGGATTTGTGGATCACAACTGTAGATTCTTGGTTGTTATGGACCTACTATGGTCATATGAGGAATCAATCTCTAATTCCTAGTATCTAGTAGTCGTATGCCTTTTCGGCCTCTATATTTAGAACTACAAGTTGTGCAATCTTTTCAGAGTACCTTACAGGTGTTCTGGCAACCTGAATTCTTAAGCTAGTGTCTATGTCAGTGAGAATGTCTCCTGCATCTGGCTGTGGGACCAAAGGGTCACAACTGAACATTTGCTCTCTTTCAAGCCCTTCTATAGTCATGCGGATATTTATCTAGGGTAATCTGTAGTTTGGCTGGTTTGACCAAAACATGTGTGCTTGGTCGTCTTCAATGTTTAACCCTCTTAACTATGAACTGATATGTTGTAAGTTTGCTATGTTGTTTGGAAGACTTGGATTCTAAGATTTTGATCTATATCAGTTATTGCCGTAACAAGATTGGGTTGAGGCACGATTGGCTCGAATACGTATTCTCTAGGCTCTCTAGGTCCCGTGATTGTCATGCAAAAAGGAAATGATATAATTCTAACTAATGAAAGAATAAATTAACTACGCAAGATATATCTATGTATATTCCTAAATCTGATATTTTTGATAAACTATTGAACAAAATTTAAAAGAGCAATTATCTAATATATCTAGAAATTGACAACTAAACTAATAACGCAATTAAAACAAACAAAGTAACTGAGTATAACTACTTGTCTGTGCAGTTTGTAAATCTATTCTAAATAACCAGATAACTGATCTAATCTATTTGAAAGACCCTCGATCCTACCTCAGAAGTGAGGAGTGAATCATAGTTTCTCAGAAACTATCAATCCCCACAGCTTCCCCGGCAATATCGAAAGTGAGATTAACTGAAATGAAATGATTTACTATTCTATTTGATATGTTTTAACTAGAACTTTGAAATCTTGAACCTGGATTTTACAGAACAGTGGCGAATCTGATGGTGTGTGGCTTTGTCCCCTTAGTGTGATCTCCTCATTCCTTCGTGCTCACGTGAATCCAGAAAAGCATGTGATGTTAGCATCAATAGAAGTTGGTATCAAAATAATGGCAGCTTAGGATGCAGACTAAATACAATGCAAGTAGGAGAGGGATAGCGCAAGAGAACAAAGATTTGGCTTATGTAATTCCTAGCGGGATTTATTGTGAGTCATGCAACACAAAACATCCAGAACCTGAAACTATTCTTTTTGACGAAAAAAACCTGCAACTTTAATGGCTTCCTACTGAAAATTAAATTTTCCTACTCCAATGAATTGCATGAAATAGTAACAACACTAGCACAAGAAGATTATGTGGCTTCCTAAGAGCAAGACAACACTAACTATGCATGCAACAAATAAAACTATGAATCCTAAAAAAATTGAAAGACTAAGCTATTGCAATGAGAAATTGAGAGGCAAAATTTTTTAGGGGCCATTTGCTTGAGCACAAGCCAGCTATTTATAGAATTCCCATTTACCCAAAGGTGAAAACCAATTTGATCTCTTTAACCATAAACAATGCAAAAACACTATTCCAGGGAACTAGAATCATAAATACAAGCAAAGGCGGTGAAAAAAGTAGGTAAACGTTGAATTTTATGTGAGTCGCATTAAAAGGAACATTCTGGAAAACATGTGAAGGACCGCCACCTTGAGCAAGGCGGCGGTTACAGGACCCCCGCCTTGCCTGGGCGGTGGTCATGAGGCCGCCACCCAAGCAGGGCGGTGATTTTGTCACTGAAGACCAAAAAGCAAAGGAAAATAGGGGTAAGGAAAAAGAAAAGCATGCAGGGGCTAAGTGGGGCATGCGAGATGTTAACGCATACTTGGAGAGCTTTTCCAGATCCCAAACACCTTATGAGGAGACCTGTATCATCGTTGGGGCATGTGTAACATTGTTCTGGTGGTGTAGTACCCTACAATTTTGGGTACGTACAGACACATGTTGTGTTCTCAAAAAAATTAAAAAAGGTGGGGTTTCAGGTCAACTTAGTATATTTGCACCCAGTCGGGAAAAAAAACAAATGTTTAAAAAATCCCCATGACTCCGCTACTCCTAAGATATGGAAAAATGTCATACTTTCAGTAGAAGTCAAGAAGCGGGTACTCGGGTCAAATGTGTGAACTTGTATGCATTTGAAAGATAGTGCAAAAGTGCAAAAATACTCCTTGAGCTTGCAAAAATTAGATTGATCCATGTGGGTGTTCTACATTTAAACGGAAAAGGTAGAATAGATGGCTAGGATGTAATACATTTATGGATGCCACCATTAATGCATTTTTACATGAATCAAAGAAAAATTATTTTAAGCATTCAAACACTCTAATTCTTTACTATTGAATATGAAGATATGGGTGCCCTAGCTATGAGAATTCACAAAGGAGAAAAGGAAAATTGACTGAAAGTTATCGCTATTGAGCTATAGATTTTAGAATCAAAGAAGCAAGTGAGAATTACACAACATTTTCACAAAAAATGGGTAAGACCTATACTGCATTTGCATTTTCATTGTTTCACTTACAATTTGCTAGAGATTTAAGGGAGAAGTTAGGGTATAAAAAATGAATCTGCTATAGTCAGGTTTTCACATCACATCCAGTATCACCAGTGACTTGGATAAAGTCACAGACACAAACTTGGTAAATGTTGATTTGAATGATTTCTTGCAAAGGCTCAATAATCCAGATAAAAGTGAATTCATGAGAGAAATTGAGGCCAATAACATTTCCCTAGCCACTGTTATACCTCCCTCAGTGCATTTTCCCGAGCTAGTAAGGCTTTGTGCTATAAATTATGATACGGAAAAAGGGAGGTTTTGGATGGAAGTGGTGAGGGAGTTCTGACTCTAACACCCAAAGCTTTTAGGGTAGTGCTCAAGTTGCCAAAAATCATAGCCCCAATAACCATAAGCATATAATCAACTCTTAAGGATTTCAAGAATAATAATAAGGATTTTTCTAGGGTCATAAATACTGAATGGTTGTTGACGGATAAAAAGGTCACCACTAGATCCCCTAAAAATGGTCAAGTCACATTTTTTGGAAGAAGTAAAAGACTTGATTGTGTTACTAAGAAGAATGGATGGCTTAGAATTGGCTAATGAATTCAAGGAGTGGATATGCCCATATATCTGGGTCATTTTGGAAAATAAGGGAAGTATTTGATGGGTAACACTCATAACTGACTCAATTCATGCACAACTTTTAACATTGGCCACAAAAATCAACATGGGTGTTACTGAGGATCTTGAATTCTATATGATGTCATACCTAATATATAATGTTGCAGGGCATAGGCTTTTTCTTGGCCTCCCACCATAGGAACATTTCAAAGAGTGTAGATTTCATGAGATTTATCCCCAATTATAATTGAGTAATTGGAAATAAATGTGAGATTAGTAGATGATCCATTTTTTGCACCTGTGATATGTTTATTCAAGCCTGAATGGGAAAAGTATATAATATCTGAGGAGGCTAGGATTGCAATCTTGGAATATGTTTGTTTCTTTATCCAATATATATTCTTCACTTATATTAGATCCATTGGGTTCGATGGGAAGCCATGCAAAATACCTAGATATCTAGATTGTAAAATGTCCTTGTGTGAACTTTCAAGGAAACTAACATCAGTGCACAAGTTGACTGTAGGAAGACACAAAAAAATATCAAATTCCCTATTAGAATTGGAAGATACTCATGCCCCTCCATTGCAAAGGGTAGATTAATGGAGGAGGAGATGGAAAGGTTTAGCATGGATAAGTTTGATTCAATATCTAAGTATGATATCAGATGGGTTGTCAGCACTGCCTTGGGAAGTTATTTTGAACATGAACCTCACTTTGAGGATTATTGGATGAATTCTAGAGATGAAGAGGAGGTTAGGCTCAGAGACTTTTCAAGAATGAATCTCAAGAAAATTATTTATTTTAAAATTATTGTAGTACCTCAAGGGATTATAGATGACCAAAAAATAGTGACTTAATATTATATTGACCACAAATTTGAGCCACAACCAATGGCTCCCATTAAATGGGATGAGAAAGAGTCAGATAGTTGATATGACATAATTACTACTGTAATGAGAAGGAAATTGACTTGGTTGAAAGGAAAAGGTATGGATTTATCCATATAGAACACAAAGGTACTTAGTGATTTCATGGATTTTGGAGTTTTGAGGGAAGATTTTCCCATTTTGAGAGAAGGAGATGATAAGATGGATCCTTTGGGAGGAAAGGCTCCTCAATTTCCCATCAAAATACCTACCACATGTATCATTTATGAATGAACTATTGCTACCAGTGAAATTGATACTTCCATGTCTGCTTTGAAGCAAAATACAAAAGAAATGCTTTTGAAGTCCATACAAAATGCCCCCACCACTTTTGCATACCAATACATGCTAAAGGAACAGATGTGATTAAAACCAAGAAACCAAACAACAATATTTACAGGGGAATCCAATTCAACTAAGACAATGAGGGGGTTTATATCAGGTGTGGACCAAACATCTCTGGTGCAAGGTGCAAAAGGAAGGGGAGGCCCTGAAAATCAAATGTTTTGAGAGAACTACAAAAAGAGATAGAGTAGTAGTGCCTTTGGAGAGAGATATGGGTAGTCAACATCAAAGGAATCACAAAATAAGGGAGCATAAGGTGATTGATCCTCCTATTCTGACTAAGAAAAAAAATAGAATAGGTGCTTCCCTAGCTCATCAAGTAACACCACCAAAAGATCAAAGGATACCCAGGTTGATCCAATTGTACAACCACTATCTTCAAATTCAGTCTTGTTCCCAAGAGGAATAGTGGCTGAATTAATCCAAGAACAGGTAACTCATGGTACTCCCCCTACCTAACTGGCTGGGCCGTTCTATGATAGAACATGGGTTAAAAAATCTGATGCAACACCATTTGAAAGTATTAATTTACCTCACTCTAATAAGCCACATGAACAAATAAGGAGTCGAGCTGAAATGATGGACAAAAATATAGTAGGAGAGGTGTTTATACTTGAACCCTTTGATGTATCACTTGAGACACATATGGTAGAAGGTGCAGGTGTTCCTCATTTGGATGAAAGAATGAAGGAATATACCCAGTTTCCAACTGTTGAAACAAAAATTCTAGTACAAGAGATCTCTATTGAAATCCCAATAGTTTTAGAGGTAGATGGATCAAATATTTAGAGAATTACAAGTGAAACACCTATGTACACTATTGCACTAACCAAAGAATATCCTCAAAAAGAAGAAGTCAATACAAGCAATGATCCACCTCAGAATGTAGACTCTTCCAAAGAAGTGGTGGTGGAAACCACAAAAGAGGCCACTGCAAAAGTGGAGACCAATGACAGTCAAAATGTGCAAAATATTGATAAGGGTGAAGAACCAGTTATTGGATCTCAGCACACAGAGAAAAAAAAGGAAGAGCTGATAGAGTAAAAGGTTGTTGATATACTAGCTCAAGAAAATGTTTCTACTAAACACCAACCTTTAAAGGAGGCATATAGTGCAATAGGAGAGGAATTTACCAAGGTAAAAATACCAGTCCAAGAAACTCCAAAAAAGACTGTAGAAGTGATTACTATCCGAGATGAAGATACTGTTATCCAAAATTCACCCCTCGAGGTAAATTTTGATAACACGCATCAAATTCCCCGAGCAAGTAGATTGATTCAATGCCCAAAATCATGTTTTTGGGGCCCCTTTGACTTCTCTCTAACTCTCCCATCCAAGGAAAAATCCCAACGAGTTAGAAAAAATTGAAAAATGCAAAAAATGAAGTCGCATGCTTGTTTTAATGCATTGCGGGTCTGAAGGCTGTGGGTTGTACCAGTGCGGGTCGTACCAAGGTTCTTTGTACCAAGTTTGAGGCAAAAATACAAATAAAATCATAAAATTCAGAATTTTTTATCCCATGCAGTCCACGGGATAGTTGGGACATTGGTACGCGCGGGACGCGAATCGGTTGATTTGCCGCAAGTCAGTCAATTGCGGGCGGTGCAGAGATTTTCGTCTGGGATAGTCAGGACAAAAGTATGCATGGGATGCATAAAGGCCAAAAGGATACAAAAGGGGAAAAATAGGCCCGAATCGGTCGATGTGGAAGAATGTGTGCGGGGCAGCCAGGACACGCGGACCTGATTTTGCCGCAATATCTACAATTCAAAGGAAAAGTCAACGTTTGACCCGTAAACTTCAAATGGCCATAACTTTTGACTTCGAGCTCTGATTTTCACAAAATTGGACTTTATGGAATGAGAAAAATGTCCTCTACCTCACAAAAACATATTCGGATCAACTCAGTTAATGCTCATTCTTGTCAAATGCAGAAAATGCCTGGTAGACCCGAAATAGCTGCCCACACTCAGAAGGCCATAACTTTTGCATTTCTCAACGAAATCACACAAAATTGGTACCATTGGAATCATGGCTCTAATTCTGATGCAAAAAAATCAATAAATTATAGATTTTATTATAAATAGATAGGGATTTTTTATAAAACGTGGCCGGGTTCATGACAATGTTTTATTTGGTAGTTGGGAGTGCAATTAAGAGGGATGATCATCATTCCTTCTCTGCTGCAGCACCTGGGACAGTATGGGGAGCCTTTTTTAAGTAAAATACAATAATTTCACTCCATTTAGTGCCTCTTACAATTGGTTGAAGGATAGATTTCAAGATTTATATTTTCCCCTTCTCTCTCTCTTCTCATTTTGCTATAAATTGGAGTGTTGGGCTCATTATAAGGAGAGGTAGTTTTTGTAACAAAGCTCTGCCAAAAAATTTCTTTGTGAAGATAATGTGTTGTAGGCCCTTGTTGTGGACTCCTTGCATGGTGATCCAGGCCCTTATCTTGTAACAGATTGAACTGTGCATATCATGAAGCAATAAAATATAAGTTTGTGGATGCATCTTCCCCTGCTGTGTTTTCTTGCATTCTTATTGCCCCTTAAACCTTGATTACAATTTTATTGTGTCTATCTTTATACTCTTGCAAGGATCCATTATTATTTAGCATGTATGAAACATTGTTGTGAATGAATTTTTAGATTGTGGAGAACTGTTATCACCCCTTCTAGTATGCACTTTACTCCTAGTTTTCACACATTGGAAGACTACCCTCACACCCTCCTTTTCTAGTGTATCACCACTTTAGTGTAGGATTTCATTTTATGCATTATCTCTCCTTGGTCCCTTGGAAAGTTAGATTAGAATAGTTATTTTACCCTGCATTAGAGTAGATTGTGGCAGGTAGTTTGGGAGCAAGAACCAACTTTCTCTGGAGGTCTATCTCAAGTAGCAAGTCCCACAACTTGGAGATAGTACCCATGTTATCCAGTCAAACAGTGAGTTCAAGTACATGCACTTGTGTAAACATAAGGGTGCTGTGATTCAATGATAACAGATACAAACAAGGAAAATGCACCAGTTGACAGTATGTCCCAAGAAGAAATTAACTAATCCCAAACTCAAGGTCAGGGAAAGGATTAGCTAGAAATAATAGTAGTACACAATAAATCCAAAGATTCAGTATTGGGAGTGGAAAAGACACAACAAGAAATGCCATTAGTGTAATATATCCAAGAAACATCTAAACAATTGGTGGTTTTCTATGAGAAATCACAACCTACATTACAAGAGGTAATCGTGGGGACTACTCTCACAATTAGTTGGTTGGGAGGGTTTATTTCAGAAGAGGAAGAGGAAGTTGTACCAAAAATGGTCATAGATATTACAACTCTAGCCTTCCCAAAGCCCAAGAAGACTTCAAAAAATGCAAGATTTATCACTAAGACTCATGTAGATCCATATGGGTCTAGAACCTTGGAGATTGCAACCCCACGCCAAGGAAAGTCAAGGGATGGCATTACAATGAGTGATTATGACATCAAACACATCACATTAGGGAAACACTCTAGGGAAACATTAAAGCAAGAAGTTACAGTGGCAGTCGAAGGTTTGTTACAAAAAGTTGATGAGGACAAGATATAATAAAGTAAATTAAAAGACCATGTCAACTCTTTGAATTCATGCTTATAGCAGTTAGTGGGCCCATCAATTGAAGATCAAGAATATGTCTCTACCATCACTCCTGAATTTGTTGGAAGCATTGAAAAGGATGTTAAGAAGGTTAAGTCTGTTGATAATTGGGTTGAAAAGTTAATTTAAAAATGGAAGAAGATCTTTAAGAAATCAAGAGAGAGGTATTAAGAACTTAAGACCAAACTCAGTGAAACTAATGATTTGATTGAACAATGCGACAATGAGCTTTAATAATTTGAAGGAATCCTTCCCAAGCTAAACCTTATCACCCAACTTGATGAAGATCTATTTGAAAAGGAAGGAGTTATGCCATTAGATAAAATGGGAACCCAGTATGTAATGGAATATTTTTCTAAAATCAGGATTGAAGTTTTGAATCAGGTTAGAGAAAAGATGGAGGTAGAAAATAAATGGGTTGAAAAAAACATTGATACCATAGATATGAAATTGGAAGAAATAGTGTTAGATAAATGCAAAAAGAGATATGATAACTTGGAAATTGACTTTTTAATCAATTCCTTTGAGAAATACATCCAAGATGAATTTTTTTCCTATGGGGTTATGAAGAGGCTAATTGATGTGGAGAACAGAATTGCGGAATTTAAAATAAAGTCATGGGAATATAAGAAAAGAATTGACCAATTTGTGGAGGAATTGAACAGGTAGATTATGATATTCAAACATCACATAGGTCTAGAGGAAAATGACATAAGGAAATTATTCCAAAGGTACGATGAATACATGGATAGACAACCAGATGAAGAAGAAGGTGGAAAAGATGAGGATACAACCATGAAGACCAGTGAGTAAGCTTAGGTTTGTTTTCATTAAACAAATTTCATCTTATTATAATTGGTACTCTTATTTCATAAAAGTATAACATTATTTTGAATTTTTGATTCCAAACATGAACGTAACTTAATACAATACATTAGGTTTCTTTATTGCTTTAATAGAATTATAGAATATCTTATGAAGCATGCTGATTTATGCAACAGTTTGAATTTTCTGTATTGTTAGAAAATCAAAATGGGGATCTATAGGGGCCCCAAACCATGGAAAATTTGCATACATTCTTGAGAACTACATAAAAAAGAAACTAGAAAAGCAACACCTAAACATCTTCTATTATCACAAAATCCTCACTAAAAGAAGAAATGTTTTCTAGGAGCCTATTTTTCCTTGGAACAAATTCCTCTGACCCAACAACCATTCGTGCAAATAGAACTTCCCCTACCATAGTATGAGACATTCCTAATGATTTTCTCAATGTCCATCCTAAGGCCATCTAAGATACTCATAAATTCCTTCTTCTTCTGATAAGAAGATACTCAATCTATAAGATCTAGGCTTCCTGTGGGACATGCCTTTTTCCCTTTTACTTTATAAACATAGGGATGGGTAGCAACAATTGATGTGGCTAGAAATGCAAGAACTATGGTCCTTGAAGTTGGCTAAATAAGAGCTTTGGAGCTAGATTCACCTTTGATTTTCTACATAACTAGTGGTGAAACTTCAATAGGTTGTGTTCTTACGTAATCACAACACCCCTGAATGTCTACAACTCGATGGTTTGAGACTCTCAGTGTGATTGCATAACATGGAGCTTCTCCCAAAGTGTGGGAATTTGTAATCGGGAGGGCTCTTTGGATGAAGGCTAGTTCCTATTCCTTTGTTTACTTCTAACGCTACTACTACTCCTATTGTATAATGCAAATCCTAGACTAAACATGCCAATGGACCAGGGATTGAAGGATGAGAAAAAAATGGGAAATCCTAAGCTAAGGAAGGCGATAGTGTCATAAATAAAGGGTTGATATCTCTCCACGTGTGGCGAAGGAAAAAAGAGGGAGTGAGAGAAGAGGGCAGACGACACATGCCATAAATCAACGTGCAGGCTTAGCCTTCTAGCACACAAAACAAATGAACGTGTGGACTACAAGCACAAGAGTATGCACAACATTCCAAAAAATGAAAACAGAGAGGCAAGATGTAATGAAAACGAGAGAGGGAAGACAAAAGTTCCACAGAACATGATTTTATTGCTTGAGGGACACAGAGTCATTTACATTCATGACAGGAGGCGAGAATAAATTACAGAGACCATGCCAAGGTCTAAGACCCATGGGAAGTAGGCCACCATTTTGGCATGGTGTCATTACAATAGAGAGGGATCCTTTTTACAAAGCAGAACTCTGTTATTTATAGAAGAAGAAGGAGAGAAGAGAAGGAGAAAATGAGGGAAACTTGGATTCAAATCTTCAACCACCAACAACCAATGATAAATGCCTACAAATATTCCTGCAAGGATGTTAGATGCACTTCCCCATGTCTGTGTGGCATGTAGAAGAAGGAATAAAGCAAGATCTGATGAAATCTGGTGGTTGAGGTCAATTAGATGTGTGCATTGATGATTAGAAAGACATTTCCTATTTTAAACCTACCAAATCTTGCCTAAATTTGAATTTGAATAGTCCAACATGTAGCTTGTGTCAATAGATCTCTGACAAGCCTAGGAACATGATGATTAGAGCTCTCTAGCAGAAGA
This sequence comes from Taxus chinensis, assembly GCA_019776745.2. NCBI lineage: Eukaryota > Viridiplantae > Streptophyta > Pinopsida > Cupressales > Taxaceae > Taxus > Taxus chinensis. The sequence continues at coordinate 645,224,316 of CM034147.1, read as the reverse complement.
TACAGTTGTCGAAAGATGTCAGAGCCATCTGGGCATGTAAGACACGTGGCATGCATAAATTGACTGAAGGAAACAACCAACTATTTATTTTCTTTTTCTTTTTTCCATGTGTCATGCACCGGTTTTTTGTTTAGATGCCTTGTTGGCACGCTTTGATAGGTTGCGTGAATCACACTCAAGTATGATAGAAGACTACATGGCACAATGATTTTTGTAGAAGAATGCACAAGGAAAAAGAGAAAATAGAAAGCGCACAAAAGGGGAACAGAGGGGAGGTATGCATAGGAGGAAGACATACTTGCAGAAGGTAAGTATGAAAATAGGATGTGAGAATTCAACTAAAGGAAGGCACACGATGGAAGAAAGAGAAAAGGGCACGTGATAGAATAAAGTGTATGCAAGTGCACAAGAGGAGTATCAGGGACTTAACTGACTGGAAGGAAATTTTACAGAGGTACACATGAGCAGTTTGTGACAAGAAGGAAAGAAAGCGGGTGTGCAGAGGAAAGGTGTGGAAAGGGAAATAAAAGGAGATAGAAGAATGCAGAGGGAGAAATAGGAAGGCATACAAGGGTGCGTAAAGGAATTACAGCCAAGAAATTATGCCAAGGGAGTAAGCTTGATTGTGTGTAACCTGAAATGTGAAACATCAAAGTCAAAATAAAAATATAAGTTATCCAAATAACTGGGAGAGTTATTTGGATAACATTTTTGGTGACTTTCGGGGGCTATTTTCCTACTAGATGAAGAGACCAGTAGCCTTAGAATTCCATTGGGCACAGAGTCTAGGGCTATACTTGAATATTTGACCTACAACTTGAAGAAGACCCTGGATTCACTCGAAGATCTATCTAAACTCTAAACAAAATTGTCACTCTCACATGAAGATATTCTAGATTGGTTTGATGAGAGTGAAAGCTATGCACTGACCGTTGGAACTTCCTCTGCCAAAATTTAACCATCATCCCAGGAAGCAAAAAAAGGGGTGTGCAGCCACAAAAAGAAAGGTGCTAGAGGGAGTGCGCCAAATAGAAGCACAACACTATGTACAGAAATGAAAATCATACACGTCCCAAATTGAACATGCAGAGTGTGCGCAAACACTTGTTTTACTGAAAGTAAACCTAATCTAACCTACACTAACCAGAGGCAAAGGACACTCAAGTAAAACTTGCAATAGGTAGGGAGAAGTAGCTTCCATTCCTCACAAATTGAGACCATGTAATTGATTTGGTGCTAAACATGGTCAGAAACAAGAGTGAAAGATTGTTTTGTAGCTAGTTTCTAATCCTTCTCCTCAAAGTATTAAAAAACAGAATATACACTGTCATCACCAATACGGCACTATGATAATTCTTCACCGGGAACTCCTCATGCTATGATTATTTACTAATGCATAGTTTTTAGTTTGGTGGATGGAATCTGGAAACACAAAAACAACCATAACACAAGAATACCATAGACTATGATAAGAAGGAATGACGATAAATCTGAAATATAAGTGTAAATTATAATATCAACATGAAATTGTTACAATCTCACCCATGAGGTACTTCAAGTGTTACTGACTTCACTTGCCTTCCAACAATAACTATGGGAGAAACTTCACAATTACACTTCTTAATGGCTTCTTTAACACACCTTCAAAATGATGGCTTCCTTTACACACTCACTCATACAATATTTCTCACTACTTCCTTCTATATACTAAATGAGGGGGGTGGCCTCTTTATTTATAGGAATTTAGGCTTATCCATCTTATCTCTAAGATAGGATAGGAAATATCTTCTGGCCAATCATATTTCATGCCTAAACTCTTGCCTTTACATGTAGGCTTATCTTCTAAAATAAGATAAACCTTATCATCTCACATGGGTTCCACCTTTTTAGACTTTCCCATGAATAAAATACACAAAATATTTATGACATCACTCTTTGTCCTTATTACAAATATAATATTTCTAATTCCTAATCATGTAGACCCTACTTCTCTGCTTATCCCAACTTTGACATTTTAACATTACCTTACCACTTACAACAAATATTTACTTTTTACAACATTCCTATTGTACTTTGACTGTTACCGTACTCTACATTATTGGCGGCACCGTACTGACGACACCGTTATCTTCCATCGGACGCTACTACTAATTACACTTAACAACATCCTATTCCTAATACATACATTAATGAAATACAAGTTACGGAGGAAAATTTTAGTGTCGACAACACCTCCTGGAGTTGTTCTGAGCTTGGATTTGGGAGGCATTGTTGCTGACCTTTAGTGCATTGAAGCTCTACCTCATGCTCTAAATTGAGCATGACCAGTGGTAACTCTATCTTTAGCTCTAGACTAGCCAAATATTTGATTGGGCACGGTTTGATCCTTGTGATTTACCTATTGCTTTGAAGCTCAATCCCACATATGGAATTTTCTTGCAAACTTTTATCTTGAAGGGGAGCGTTTGTAGGTTGGATTGCGTAAAGCTGGGGCATGCATGATTCTACCTCTATAAGCAACTTAGTCTCCTTCCAAAGTGTGCCTTCTGAGACTAACTATTTTTCTTTTGAAATATGTTCCCATATGATTTCCTCTTCCCAGTCGGAGTCACATGAGTCACATCATTCATAAAATATTTGGCAATCGTCTAACATGATAGCATTGGTTTGGAAAGGTGCATTGGCAGGGGGTTGTTCATTTATGGTACAAATAGGTAGAGGGGACTTGGAAGAAAATGGGAGGATGGGAACAGAAAGGATGGAAGGCGCGTGCGCAAGAGGAGTGGAAGTGCGTGCAGGAGGGGTGATGGAAAATAAATGAAGATAAGAGGATGGAGGAGGGAAATTCTCAATGGGGGTAGTGCACAAGAAGTTGGGGACATGCATAGCTAGCTGAGATGATGTAAGTTGGTGCAGAGGAGTGGGAGGGTTGTAAGATGATAGTGCAGGGTTGTCACATGCTAGATTTTTGAGCCTCCATTTCTTCCACTCACTCTATAATCTAGGGAAACATCTTAGTGATGAAGTGCAACTTTTGTTGGGTCCTAAAACTACCTGGTACATGGCTGACCCATGGAGAAGGGACCTTGTAGCCAACTTTATCTTCCTTTATGGAGAATTTGACTCTGAGTTGCATCATGTTCATCTCCATCTTTTGCACCTACCTCTCAAAATCAGCTTTGACCAAGGAGTTGCTAGCATCATCTGCATAAGCCTATTCTTCATAAATAGTTTGGTCAGAAAAAAGTGGGTTAAATGCATTTTTGGGATAATGGGGCTTATAAAAATGATTTGGAGGAGGATTTTGGAACTATGGGGGTGGAGGGAAGTATTTATGCTACTACAAATGATAATTACATAAAGGGAAAGAAGTCATGATTGCACAACGTCAAAAAGAGGAAGGTGGAATGATGGAAGAAGGAAAAATGAATGAAAGGAGGATGGGAGACTAGTCTATGAATGAGAAAATGGGTGCGTTTTGATCAATGGAGTCGCCAGATATGTAGAAAAATGCCTTCAAAGGCTAGATCTCAGCAAAACACATCAAAATTGCTAAGATGAAGATGTAAAGCTCTTTAGTCTGGTCCCACCGGGCATGCCAAAACTGTTGATGTGTAATCATAACACCCCTGAATGTCTGCAACTTGATGGGTTGAGACTCTCAGTGTGATTACATAACATGGAGCTTCTCCCAAAGTGTGGGACTTTGTAATCAGGAGGGCTCTCCAGATGAAGGTGGGTTCCTATTCCTCTGTCTACCTCTAACGCTACTACTACTCCTAATACAGAATGTAAATCCTAGACTAAACATGCAAGGGACCAGGGATAGAAATATGAGCAAAAAAGGGGAAATCCTAAGCTAAGGAAGGCAATATCACTAGAAATAAAGGGTCGATATCTCTCCATGAGTGGTGAAGGAAAAAAAGAGGGAGTGGGAGAAGAGGGTGAATGACGTGTGCCACAGATCAATGCATAGGCTTGGCCTTCTAGCGCACACAACACATGAACGTGTGGACTGCAAGAACAAGAGTACACACAACATTCTAGAAAACACAAATAGAGAGGTGAGATGCAATGAAAATGAGAGAGGGAAGACAATAGTTCCACAGAACATGATTTTATTGCTTGAGGGATGCAGAGTCATTTACATTCATGATAGGAGGCGAGAATAAATTACAGAGACCATGCCAAGGTCTGAGACCCATGGGTAGTAGGACACCATTTTGGCATGGTGTTGTTATAATAGAGAGGGATCCTTTTTACAAAGCTTTTTTCTGTTATTTATAGAAGAAGGAGAAAAGGAGGGAAACTCAGATTCAAATATTTAACCACCAATAGCCAATGATAAATACCTACAAATCTACATGTAAGGCTATCAGATGTGCTTCCCCATGTCTGTTTGGCATGTAGAAGAAGGAAGAAAGAAAGATCTGATGAAATCTGGTGGTTAAGGTCAATTATATGTGTGCATTGATGATTAGAAAGACATTTCCCTATCTTCCACCTACCAAATCCTTCCTAAATTTGAATTTTAATAATCCAACATTTAGCTTGTGTTAGCAGCTCTCTGAAAAGTCTAGACACGTGCCGATTAGAGCTCTCTAGCAGAAGATACGGCTGGCAGAATATTTCAGAGCCATCTGTGCACACAAGACACATGGCGTGCATAGATTGATTGAAGGAAATGGTAAATTGTTCATTTAATTTGTCTTTTCTACCACGTTCATGCACTAGTTGGTTGTTTATATTTGGCACCCTATTGGCATGCTTTGATAGGTTACGTGTAGCACACTCAAGTCTGACAGAAGATGACATGACACAGTGTCTTTTGCAGAAGAATGTGCAAGGTGTGGGAGAAACTGAAAAGCGTGTGAAAGGGGAATAGAGGGGAGGCACGTGCTGAAGGAAGACATACTTGTAGAAGGAAAGTATGAAAATGGGGTACGAGCATTCAAATGAAGGAAGGTGCACAACATAACAGATTGTATGCAAGTGTGCAAGAAGAGTGCCAGGGACGTAGCTGATTGGAAGGAAAGTCTATAGAGTAGTGCATGAGGAGTGTGTAAAAAAAAGGAAAGAAAGTGGGTGCATAGAGGAAAGGTGCGCAATGGGAAATGGAAGGATATAGAAGAATGAAAAGGGATATATAGGAAGGCATGTAAGGGCGCACAAAGGAACTACAACCAATAAATTATTCCAAGGGAGCAAGCTTGAGTGCGTGTAACCTGAAATGTGAAACATTAGAGTCAGAATAAAAATATAAGCTATCCAAATAACTCAGAGATTTATTTGGATAATAGGTTGATAAGATGGAAATTTTGTGGGCCTTTTCTCTAATGAGGAGAATCATTGTTCCAATTCACTCACCCTGCAAAGAAGAGTGGGAATCATGTCTATAAATACTCCTTCCCCAAGCTCATAAGACTGTGAAGGGATCTCCTTCATGGTGAAATCATTATTATAGATGAAAGGGCATATATTTTCACATACACCTTCCACAGATGGCCTACTCTTAAGTCAAAAAAAATTCAATAAACCAGGAGTCTTCTGATGCTCCCACCTAAAAAGATGAAAATACATAATCTGGAAGGTGGAAAAGAAAGGGTTGATCCTAATAAGCCTTTGAATCAATTATACATGAATAACTTGGGCAGTCAATGGCCCGTTGTAATCCTCTGGGTTTGCAATGTCAAATAACATCCTCACAAATGCCTCATTAGGGCTTGTTAGGTCAAAGATTTGATTCAAATCTTTAGAGGAAATCTCCTTCAAGATGGGTACCACTGTCATTCCCAACATGTTACAAATAGAGAAGTCCACTAGAATTTTTCACACTTAGAAAATATGTGAATTTGTACATGAAACAATGTGCATTTATAGAAAACCCGAGGTTGGCAAGTTGAGTTGAGTGTAATCATGGGTAGATGACCTCTAAGATTTGTATGAGATATCCACACGAAGGAAATAAACTTGAAAGAGAATGACATCACTCAAAAAGGGGAGTGATTGGCCTGATGTGACTTGATCCACGAGGAAATACTCAGCTCAGAAAGATATGTTAACGAGTGTGTGTGTGTTTTTGAGGTAGATTCTCAAAAGGTGGGAATGATTAGACATCAAATCTAACCCTTTGAAATAACTTAAAGAAATAATTGAAAAGTCTCTCGACTTACCTGAAAAGGAAATGATTAAGAAAATACCAAAAGAGTGACATGGCATCCCAGTCATTCTAAGATAATGAAAAATGTAAATCACTTGTAATTCCTCCACATGGCAACATGAAAATAGAATATTTTCAAAAGAATAATAATGGATTAGATTGTGTGCCGTAAAGGAGAATATTATCTAAAAAGAATCACGTTAATTTTGGGGGGGAATAAAAGGTGAGAGAAAGTGAATTGTATACATATGAGAGGAATGTTCTTGTATGAAGGGGGTTAAAATTTTCTAATATTTTAGAGAAAATAGAAAAAAAATGATTGTATCTTTCTTGAGACAACTGAATCAAACTGAAAAACCAGTAAGTTGTTTTATTTGGTCCAAATATTCTCATGCCAAGATGATTGTGAGTGTATAATCACTGGAAAGCATTGAGGCCATGGAATTTGTGGTCCCTTGCTGAGAAATTTGAATTTCTTGAAATTAACTGTGTGTTATCTCCTGAGCGATGTTCTCTTTGTTCTTTAGGTAGAAAATTTTGAATCATCTAGTTTTTTTTCCTTGTTGCAATCTTAGGGTGATATTCTTTCAATTACACTAGATCTTGTCTTGATTTGTGGCATTTTGGCAACTGCAATTGCACTGCAAAAAGACATTTCTTTCTGTAGTATGGTAAACAATTTTAAATTTATGTTGCTGTTATTCATTTGAGAAGATTTTAGTAAGATTTTGAGTGTATTTGGAGCATATTTGAATAGGATCTGTTAATTTTTTGTTGAAAATTTAGCGTGATATTTTGTGTCTAAATTCTCAAAGGTTGTGTGAAATCTTGTACTCCTAGGATTCTGTGAGTGCATACATTATGGTTAAACAACTACCATTAGTTGTGTGATGTATTTTTCTTGCCTTAAGGAAATTTTCAAACATTTTTAAGTTTCTCTTGAGAAATTTGTATAATCAATTTTATCCTACTTTAATCACCCGTTCATACACACAAAATTACAATTTACCATTGCTATTTTTTTTAATTATCCATGTTTTCCCTACTTATAACCATTTTCTAAGGGATTTTACCACTTTTACCCTCCCTTTCATAAATATGTAAAATAAAGCTAAGATTTACACTGTCTAGAGTGACCTGAAGTCCTATTTTGAAAAACATTTGCATTATTTAGAGTGAAAACTCATGAGAGTTAAATAGTGCTTGCATTGACCGTGTTTTTCTAGGATTATCCTTCATATTTCCAAAGGAACTTTTAGAGACTACAATTTCATCCATTATTCTCTTAATTACAGGTCACAAAATGGGTCCTCTCACATAGGTTAGAGGAAGAACCTAAAGTAGTAGGGAAGGTTATCCCCTTTTGTGAGTACATCTCAATATTTTCCAAATTCAAGTATTAAAGAGTTTGTCAGAAATGTCCCCAGCTACAAAATGACCATATTTTCGGTTTGACTTCATCTAAGTATCCAATTCAGTTCATGAATGTTTCTTGGCTCTCAACGTGGTGTAAATTTGGATACCAACACCCCTCATGGTGGATCAGCTATTATACTTACATATTGTGATCATCTATCTACAATCTTGTATTCTTTAGTGTTTCATTGTTACTGATATTCAGATTTATACAAGTAATTTCAGTACAAATCCCTACCCAAACCTCAAATAATAAGATGTCAATCCTAACTAATGTTCCTAAAGGTGCTCCCAAGAAGAATCTAACATGAAAAACCCTTGTTGTTGAGCTAAATCTAAGTGCTCCTTCTAGTGTGTCTACTTTGAAAAAATGTTTTTCCTTTAAACAAAATGTCACCCTTCCACTTGACACCCCCATGAACAAGTACATTGTTTATGATATGGCTGAAGTCTTAAGGCAACAATGGATAATTTTCCCTTTAGTATAGTTTCTTATGATTCCTGATCATAAAAAAATGGCATTTGAGTTCTTGAGATTCAAAGAATATATTGTTACAGACAAATATATCTCTCCCCTTGTTGCGAAGAATGAGATTTAAGAATCTCAAAAGAATATTGAACCATCCCCTGAAGCATATGTGGGTACAACCCTAGTTGAGATCTAGTTAGATGTGGATCCCTTTTATACTGCACTAATGGTTAATGGTTGGCTCCTACATAATTACATGTTTGACTTGTGTGATTCTTGCAATATCATGCCATTGGCGGTTATGAATGAACTTGGTATAAAAATAATAGTTGCTTATGGAATATTTTATGCCATGGATTCAAGGTAAGTTCCAATTATTGGTTATGCAAAAGGATTGGTTGTACAATTGGCATCTCACCTTGGTAAGTACTTAAGAATAAATGTTGTTTATTTCCATGTTAAATTAGGGATGTTATTGTCATGAAAGTGGGTAGCAAGTGTGGTGGGTAGTGTGCATACTAACATTTCCTCTGCTACCATTCCTTTGGAAGGTAAGTTGGTGAAATTACATAAAGAAGACAAGTTACTGCACTTTATAGAAGACCCAATGAATGCATCCTATGAAGTGCTATACATGTATGTTGATTTGGGGAAATTTGTTGCTAATGTAGACTTTGATGACTAGTGCCTTGATATTTATGCTTAGTTTCAAAACCCCATTTCTCATCAGTTGATGTTTATTGATGGATCTTGATCTAGTTTTGGAAATGAGGCAGGTATAGTGATGTTTTCTCCTAACCAAGGATCCTTTAACTTTTCTTTTAAATTATGTTTTGAGTGCACAAATAATATTTTTGAATATGAAGAACTCGTATTTGGTGTGAGGATTGCTTTGATACATGGGATAAAGAATTTGATTGTAAAGGGAGACTCTGAATTGGTTGTAAAGTATACCTATAAGAAAAAACTTGTTTTAGAATGCAAACATAGGATGATTACCAAACCAAACCAATCCTAAATCTAACACATCTGTTCACTTACCTCAGATTGAGCAATGATAAAACGAGAGAGAAGACAATATACCTACACTTACCTACTAGTAGAATCCTCCTTTGATGGATTGGTTTGCGCATTGGATGAACTTAGAATGCTTCAGATTTGTGGACTAATTTTGGCAATGCTTTCCCTTGGTGAAATGATGATTTTGGATCACTTGGATGCTATGGAGATTGATAGATTACTTGGAGATTTTGAGAGCATAAGTTTGCAGTTTTTCTAAGGTGGTGTGCATGGAGGTGGCATCTCTATTTTATAGCTAAATGAATGGTTGAGATCAATCCATGTAGGATTAGATCAATGGTATAAAATGCATTTGAATGAAGAATTCTCTAGAATTAAAGGATTCTATATTTTAGGATAACTCTCCATTGAATTAAAAAATTCAATGGAATAGTGTATCATTTATTTGAATCTTGGAAAATAAGAGGGAAAGAATGGATAGGATTCTAGAAATAGAAGCCTCTAGAGTTAAAAGCTCATTTAGCTTGTAGTTAGGTGAGATTAATTATGTTTAATGGGGTAATTATATGGAGAAGCTAGGCATAGATTAGGCATAGGGTAGGTGGCAGGTGGATGATTATTTTTAAATTGCTAGAAAATAGTTTTATGAGGATAGTAGTTAATGTAGTTGAATAAAATATTAATGATGTATTAATATTTCTAAAGATGTAATGGGATTATGGAATAAATGAAAGGAAATAATTAAACTATGATTGCATATAATAATTTATTAATTTTATAATTAATTATTATATGGTTAATGATGGGAATGGATTACTATAGTATTCTAAGCATATTATTTGATAAATGACCATGTTGACCATTTTGCATGTCTACATTTTGTCCCCTCTTTGAAGTGTTATTGTAGAAGCAATGATAGTTCAAAGAAAAGAAGAGAAGATAGGATAGATGGTGAGGTCAGATGCCCCCTTGAGAGGTTAGGTGGGAAGAAGGGAATAAGTCAGGTAACTGCTTGAAAAGAGGAGATACCTAAGTTAGTCGATGAGGAGCGATTTAGATGATGAAAGTATGAGAGGATGTTGGATAGATTATAAGATAAAGAATATAGAGGATTGAGAAGAGTAAGATAGAAGGGGGAGGGAGAAGAAATGATTAGAAGGTTTAGAAGATTTGAGAGGAAGATTGGAGAGGAAATAATTAGAGGAGATTGGAAGAGTAGAGGATGAGAAGATTAGATGAATAGGGGATATGAAAGAATAGGAGAGAGGAATTGGGGAAGAGAAGATTTGAAAAATTAGGAGGGACTGGATTGTGGGATTTTGGATGCCCCAATTAAGGGGTTAGGATGATGAGGATAAGTATTAGTTGTTGGATTCATTTGGATGATAGGTTATTGGATATGAAGATGTTAAATTCTGAGATTCCCCAATTTAGGATGTTTGGATGGGAGGATGCCCCTAGTGAAGGGGTGAAGATTATGGATTGAGATATGAGAATGCCCCAGTCAAGGGGTTAGGATTAAGGATTGAGGATTATAGGATGTTGGATGATGAAGATAAGGGTTAGTTATTGGATTCATTTGAATGAGAGGATGTTAGTTGGATGCAAGAGCATATGTGGAGATTGATTGATTGATTAACAGATTGATTGGATAAGATAATGAGGAGGTTATATGGTTAATTAGATGATAATAAAGCCAAAAGATGATGATAGAAGGGGGTGTGCTACCATAAAGTTCCCATTGTATCATCATTAGGAGTTATGATTAATGTGGCAAAGAGAAAAATGTACCATGGTATAAAGACCACAATGACTATATTGCCAAAATGCCCTTGTCCTCATATCATTGGACTAATTTTAAAAAAGTGGCCTCATATCATCGACCGAAAAATAAAATTAAAAAAAGGGCCCTCTTATCATTGGACCGTGCAAAAAAGAAAGAAAAGAGGACTCATATCAAATCAAAACACAAATGCAGCAAGCAAAACATCATAAACAAACACACAATTTGCATTATTATTATTATTATTTTACATTTTTTTTTGAATTATTTTTACGATTTTTTGAATTTTTACGATTTTTTTAATGTTTAAGAGTTTTTGAATTTTTACGATTTTTTGAATTTTTTATGATTTTTTGAAATTTTTTGATTTTTTACTATTTTTTTATTTTTTATGATTTGTTTGAATTTTTATGATTTTTTTATTTTTTACGATTTTTTCATTTTTTACAATTTTTTTTTTTAATTTTTTAAGTTTTTTTATGATTGTTTTAATGTGGGGTGATAGAGGGGGAAACTTAATGATGGTAGGAAAAATTAGAAGGAAAAACTGATACACGTGAAGAGAGAATGGGCTCTCAGAAGGTATTAGGGCACCACAACGAGTATAAAAGGGGTTCAGGGTCCACAGGAGGTTTCATTTTCACTGCTTATATTTTGAAAACGAGAGATCTAAAGGGTATGTGATGACATATGAGAGGATTGTGGACCACCAAGCGGAGCCTCGTGAGAGAGTACCCGTGGCTAACAGAGGCGGAGACAACCGATGAGTGGTTTAGATTTTATTTTGTGGATTATTTTTGGGATTTTTCGATGTTTTTAGGTTAAAGTCGGTGCTAAATTGTACTATTCAACACGTATTTGCCTAAAACATAGCATACACGTTAAATAGTAGTGGGTTTACAATGACAGGGGTGAATGGGGCCCAAAACAACGTGTTTGTGGGTGGGTGGGGTCTATTTTAGCGCATTTGATGGAAATCAATGCATACATGGTATATAAAGTAGTGTGTATGTAAGATATAATAGCACTTCTATGGACACATGTAGGAGTGGTATATGAAGTATCACATTTAATATGTTATAGTGCATTTAGGGGTGGGAGGCTTAGGGTTTAGCACGTTTATTCAACTTTAGCACTTTTATTGGGTTTTTAGCGTGTTTACTCAATAAAGTAGCATGTGTGATCATGATGGAATGAGGTGGGTAGTGTAGCACATTTAGGTTAGAAAGCATTGCATTTTTAGTATAGAATAAAACTTTTGTGAGAATTTGAAATGAATTATTCGGAGGAAAAAGGGAAGAGAGGGGGCAGTCTTTGGTGTTGGTGATTAGATGTAGGGATTGACATGGTTTATGTGAATGTGTGCAGGATGTATTGACTATTATCTAGGTTAGAAACCAGTAGTCGGTGGCCTTGCGGTATTTATTAGGAGGTGAGGATGTAGAGGAAAAGGAGGATGAAATGGAATTATTGCATGTGTTAGGATTACTTCATATAACGAGGATTCCTGTGATGCATGTAGATTGGCGTTTATTGACAGCATTGGTTGAGCGATGACACGTGGTGATAAGTACCTTCTGGTTTCCAACAGGTGAGATGATAGTGCCATTAGAGGACATATACCATATTTATCGTCTACTGATAGAGGAAGAGCCTATAGTGTGGCATATATCAAGGCCGAGGGACAGATTGAGGTTGTTGACGGATGTGGCAGATGCATCTCATGATGAGATGTGGATAGATTTGGGGGTATACTTTAGAGAGGGGTATATGGAGTGAGTACCATTGTTGTTGTGTTCATTGATTTGTTGTGTATTATTCCCAGATGGTGGAGGATCACTATTTTAGTATTGGATTTGTAGATGTGGTGTATGTTATGTGGTAAGAGGAGATAATATTTGCATGGGCCCCAATAGTATTGGCTCAATTGTATCATGATCTCCACAAAGTGGCATATCGAGGGAGGTGGGAGTATTGGAGTAAGGATATTGTTATAGATATGGAGTTATGATCATATCATTGTAGGCAGACCCATTAGGATTAGAGAGTAGTGTCAGGTGGGGGATCCATCAATATATGGTTGGTGGATGATGAGAGGGAGGCGGGAGCATTTGGGTGAGGTGGATTGGTATCACGGGCAATGTGTGGATGAGTTACATGCAGGAGATATTACTTGGCATCCTTATCATTAGTATGAGGTTTGGGAGGGAGATCATAGGACATTTGGGGAGGATCTAGACTCCATATTATTTTTTGGGGGTCAACCTTACACAGTAGAGTGATACCGGCCAGATCGAGTTCTATGACAGTTTGGGATAGTGCAGGGTATTCCTATAGGTCACCACTTGTTTTCCTGGACTACACAATGAGACATAGGTTTGGGAGTGTAGTGATTTTGGTGGTAGTAGCTAGAGCCAGTTTGGATGATGTACCATTATTACATGGGCACCATTACCAGTGGTAGAGGATGCAGGGACATAGTACATGGGTATAAGGAGTGGTGGACTGAGATTAGACTGGTGCAATTGACACGACCACTGAGAGGTATGAGATTTGTGCATGGTCATCATCAAGTATATAGGAGGATTCCATAGGGAAAGGCATTAGTGGTACACAAACCCCATAGATAGGTTGAGGAGGAGGCATAGAGGGACCACCTAATATTATATTGGGGAGAGTTCTAGGTCAACAACCAATAGTATAGTCACTAGTGTAGAGCCCAGAGAGGTAGGATGTAGATACGATGGAGATAGATGATGTTACAGGGCCTTTGTAGATGGTTTTTTACATCCCAGACAGGTATAGCAGGACCATCTAGTATAGGAGGATCAACATCAGGGAGAGAGATGTAATGAGATGTGGGAGTAAGGGACAAGAGGTGATGGTGGATCAGGGGGATCAGGTGATGGGGTGTCGATATGTATGCACAGATAGATATGTTGGAGAGGGAGGCTCATGCATGAGCGGTAGAGATAGCAAGATTGTGAGATAGAGATGTAGCTTGTATGAGAGATGTACATGTGTTGGAAGTGGTAGTGAGGTAGATGGGAGGGAGAGATTACATGACTATAGGGAGAGTTATCTCAGATAGAGCAAGAGCAAGACCATGTTATACGTGCCGAGATATATATTATGTTGAGCGGGAGGCTTATAGGGTGAGATATGGTATTTTGATACCGTAGTTGTAGTGAGACACAGTGTGGACACAAGAAGTAGGAGCAATAGTAGCCCCTAGCACCTCTCAGAGATCGGGTCAGATGGGTCTGCCAGCCACAATATCATTACAGTAGTATCAGAAGTGATGGAGGAGTTGTTATTATGAGGGTATTTTGACACAGGAGTGGCTAGATGCAATGCATTACACAGAGCATGTAGTGCGTCAGAGAGCAGGAGAGTTAGTGGGACAGAGGTTAGGATGAGACCTGGATGATCCATGACTTTTGGGAGTACTAGGAGTGTGGCACAGCCTCCACCAATGGGGATGATACTGGGAGTTTGACACCTTGATGAGTGCCAGTGTATTGTATTATATGTATTTTGGTAATTATTTTGATGACCAGGATGGTCACATTTTATATATATATACATATATATATATGGTATATATGATATATGATATACCATTTTTAGATGAGGTGGATGATTTTGTATTATTACATGTACATGTAGTGGGATGATGATATATGATGATTATGATGGTCATTTTTTGATGACCATATGGTCATATTTTTTTTACAGATATGTATATGATGATGATTATCATTTTGGATGTATAGTGTATGTTATGGGACATTTTTTATGGTGATGGTTGATATGGTATATGATGATATGATGTTTTATTGATGAGATGATGTGATTTTTCTTTGATGTTGATGATATAGTGTGATGATAATTGAGTATTTTCTTGTATTGTGATGTTGATAATGTTTAATGATTTAATGGTTATCATGATGAGCTTGTGATGTGACAATGATATAGTGTTTAGATGATTTGGTACATGATGGATTTGATGATAATGTTATTTTATTATGAATGGTATATAGATGTGATGATGTGTATTTAAAATGTGTATATGATATGTAAGATGTTAGTTATGATGGTGATTTTCATATGTTTATATATGATGAAATTTGTATTTTATTGTGGTTAATCATAGTGATGGTGATGTAGTTTAATGATGGGTGGTATTAATTTGTAATGAATATTATTAGATGATTGTCTTGATGATGATAAAATGTGAATGGGATCATAATTATTATATATTGTTATTGTGATTAGGATGGCATATGATGTGTAGATGGTTTATTTATGATGTGATGTGTTGGATGTTAGCTCATGTTAGTGATGGATATTATTATGGGTAGTATTTTTGATTGATGAGTTAAGGTTTAGTATTGATTATGGATTATGGATGAGATGATGACTATTTGTTAGATGTAGATTAGGATTTAGGTCATGGATCTTGATGCATGGATAAATGGATGTATAATGATAATCATATGGTGGTTTATTTGTTTATGTTATTAATGTAATATATGGTATTTACAAATGAAATGGATGTCAAATGTTCTCAAATTTGTACAAATATTTACAATATAACCATGACATTAAATGTGACATGATAATAGAGAGAAAGGAAAGTGACAGGGAACAAGTAACAATAAGGCGTAAATGGGGGGTTGGAGAGAAATGAAGGCCTCAGGATCTTACAAGGGTTGCATTTCTCGGACATTTGACTTAGACTCCTTAAAATTTGTTTCCCAGGATGTGATCATGGACAATGTGACCTTAATTGGGATCGGGATAGATATTCCTAATCATGACAGATCTTATGCTTTGTAGGAAGGATCAAAAGAAGTCTGGATTTAGAGAATGGATAAGGTGGATTGGGATGAAAATTGTGAATATGGATAAAAGGATGTAGGGATGAAGGGGTATTTTTTCCCCAGTGTGCTTATTTACATGTCATAGAGTGCTAGTAGATGAAGGATCTGATTTACCATAGCGCCAAAAACTGGTTTTCACCATGGTACTTTCCCAAGGCACCACCGAAGTGGTTTTCACCTTTGGATGATTTTTTTTTTTTTTTTTATTTTTTTTAATATGTATTTAGGCATAGAAACATCGGAGATGCATGATATTCATGGGCTCATCCATCTCGTATCCATCCGGAGTAGCAAGCTTATAAGCACCTGAGCCAAATGAATTTAGCTATGACGACATATGGTCTAAGCCAATTAGGTTCAAACTTACCCTTCTTTTCTCGATTGTCGTTAGTGTTGCACTGATTTTATTTTGAGGACTAGGTCACTGACTTCAAACTCATGGTCCTTTACACACTTGCTATAATGATGGTGGAGGTGATTTTGGTAGGCTTTAAGATGGTCTAGGGCTTGGAGGCATGTTTCTCATCGAGAAGTTTGAGTTCTTGAAGGTGATGGACATGATAGTTCTTCGTCATCGATGAGGTGTTGGAGGGAAACGTGTAAGGATGGGAGTTCGATCTCAATGGGTAAATTACTTCAGTACCAAAAACAAGGGAGTATGGATGGCACTCGGTGGGAGTGTGGATGGAGGTGTGATAGGCCCACAAGGTGGGATATATTTGTGTATGCCAATCTCATCCTACTTGATTCACTATTTTTCCAAGAATGCGCTTTAGTGTCTTGTTAGATGCTTTTGATTGGCCATTGCCTTGTGGATAATAAGGAGTGGAAAACTTGAGCTTGATATGGAATTGGTCACAAAGTTCACGGACATCTTGGTTTTTGAAGGATTTACCATTTTCCGTGATGAGAGTGGATGGAATACCGTAGCGGCAGATGATGTGGTTAAGGATAAATTTGGATATTTGTTTGCTGGTGACATAGGTGAGTGGCATGGCTTTGAACCCACTTAGTGAAGTATTATGTGGTAGTGATAATGAACTTGTGGCCATCAGATGAAGTGGGATTTAATTTTCCCATGAGATCGAGACCCCAGGTAGAAAAGGGCCATGGGGTAGTGATGGGTTGCAAGGCTTGGGATGGCACGTGGATGAGGTCAACATGCTTTTGACATGGGACACACTTGTGGACATATGAACATGCATATTTTTCCATGCTTGGCCAATAATAACCGGTACACATAAGCTTTTTGGCTAGGGCCATACCACTAGTGTGGGCATAACAAATTCCTACGTGAACTTCCTGAAGTGTTGATTCAGCCTCTTGGGAATTTAAGCATCGCAAATAAAGTTCCTCAAAGCTTCTACGATAAAGGTATCGCTAAGGATAGTGAAGTGAGAGGCTCGTTGGATGAATGATTTACGATGGCTTCGAGGGAGATTTGGTGGAGGGTATGATCATGGAGATAGGTATAGATGTCATGGTACCAAGGGGAATTGGGACCAACAATCTCACAAACCATCTCAGACTCAAGGGTTCATAGTCTGGGACCATTAAATTTTCAACCAAAAACTATGAGTTTAGATGCATCAGAGGGCATGTCTAGAAGGGAGGTGATGGTAGCCATAACATCCACTGATTTATTGCTTGTACGAGGGACTTGTTTGAACTGAATATGTTATAAATATGCCTTGAAACTTTCAACCATTCTTTTATAAGGAATTAATTTATCATCCTTAGTGGCATATTCATCATTAACTTGTTTAATTATTAACTGTGAATCACCAAAATACATTGATATGCTTGATATTCCATTGAATAGCCATCTTTAAACCAAAATAAGTGCTTCATATTCAGCTATATTGTTAGTACAAGGGAAAGCAAGTAGAAATATTTAGGAATTAGGTCACCTTGAGGAGTAATAAATAAGATACCTGCTCCTTAAGCCATGATGTGTGAAAGAGCCATCAAAGTATAATGTCCATGTATTTGACTCTGCAACTGTACATATGGATTCATCTGGGAACCAAGTGGTGAGTGGTTTAGAATCAGAAACTGGAGCTTCTGCCAATTGGTCAACTAGAACTTGTCCTTTGATAGCTTTCTGATTAACATATTCAATGTCAAACTCACTAAGAAGCATGATCCATTTAGCCATTCGTCCTGTGAGAGCTGATTTAGAAAGTAGATATTTGAGTGGATCAACTTTAGCTATGAGCTTAATGGTATTATTGAGCATGTAATGTCATAGCTTTTGAGAGGCAAAGACTACGGTAAGAAACACTTTTTCCATAGGAGTGTAGTTGAGCTCATATGCAATTAATGTTTGGCTTAAATAATAGATGGCTTGTTCCTTTCCATGGATATCATGTTGTGCTAGGAGAGCTCCCAAGGCATGTTGTGTAGCTGATATGTAGAGAAGAAGAGGCATTCCTAGAGTAGGAGGTACCAAGACAGGAGGATGCATCAGATATTCCTTTAGTTTATCAAAAGATGCCTGACATTCCTCATTCTAATGAAATTTTGTTCCCTTTTTGAGAAAATGATGGAATGGATGGCATTTGTCTGCTAGCTGTGATATAAATCTTCTGATGGCTTGAATCTTTCCCTGTAGGCTTCGTAGTTGTTTGAGATTTTTAGGTGGAGGCATTTCAACTACAACTTTGACTTTATCTATATCAATTTCAATTCCACACATTAGAGACAATAAATCCAAGAGCTTTCCAAATGTGACGTTCGAAAACACATTTCTTGGGATTAAGGATGAACTTTATATTCCTAGGAGTCATTTGAAGATTTGGCAAAGGACCATGGGATGTTCCTCATAAGTTTTAGATTTTCCCATAATGTTCGTCAACATAGTCTTCAACTATATCATGCATCATATCATGAAAAATGACAATCATGGCATGTTGGTAGGTGGCTCTGACGTTCTTGAGTCTAAGGGCATGACTTGATAGAAAAACGTGCCCCAAGGTGTAGTAAAAGTTGTTTTATGTTGATCTTCTTCACCAATTTTGATCTGATTATAGCCAACGAAACCATCCATGAGAGACAACATCTCATGTGCCCGGCTATAGATTCGACAATCATATCAATATTTGGTAGTGGGAAATCATCTTTAGGGAAAGCTTTATTGTATGTCACGAAAATTTGTACAGATGCTGAATGCCCCCAGTTTTCTTGCCTACTGGGACAATATTGGAGATCCAATTAGAATAATCAATGGGTCAGATGAAACTGACGTCAAGAATACTTCTGTAATTCTTCTTTGACAAGAAATGTGAACTTTCAAATGCATCTTTTGCGAAGATTTTATTTTACCAATTTTGCATCTTTACGCACTACAATATTGTGGACCACGAGAGAAGGATCCAAACCAGGCATATCCACATAAGACCATGCAAATATATCTAAAAATTCTTTTAGGAGTGTGGTAAAATATTGTCTTGTTCCTCTATAGAAAAATATGCCCCCAATTTGAGAATCTTTGGTTCTTCTTCTGTGTCGATGTTGATGTCAATGGTTTCCTCAATTAATGATGAAAATGAGCCATCTTGTAGTGTTTCAGGAGCTGGAAGAAGTTGATCGATAATTGGATCATGTTCATGTTTTCGGATTCTTGGAAGAATTCAATGAGGGGATATTCCTTGTTAAGGTGACAAGAGAAGTTGGGATGAGGGATATTAGATTGGGATTGAAAATAAAGGGGAGGATTCTTGTGCACAAAGTAGGTGTCAGCATTTAGGCATATTTGGAAACCTTTTTTATGATCCCCAGTAGGTATATTGTTGCGAGTTCCCATGAACTCAAGAATTGCTTCATCATTTTGAAATGAGTCAAGAGGGGCATGCTCTAATCATTTGGTCCCATTGAATGAGTTGTGGATAGGTGAGGGTGATATTGATGGGTGAGAACAAAGACGGAACTGGTATCATGGAAAATATTAGTGGTGGCAAGGTCTTCGTATCAGCTACAGACAGAAACTTGTGTCAATATTATCAATGACCTCTTCAGTTGATGTTGGAAGTATCACTAAGGCCATCATGAATACTTTCACTAGGTGGTTGGTACCCAAGTCTCTGTTTCTACATGGCCATCAAGGTTGGGGATAACATCTATATTTTTAGGGATGCCTTGTTTGGTGGGGCCTAGTCCTCATCTGGGAATAACCCATATGATCCATCATCCTTTTGGAATCATATATAGTCATTGTTAGAGAACAACAAGATGGTATAGAATCATCAATAAGCCATGTAGTATCAGATGGTTCAAGGTGCTCATCAATGAGGTACCCAAAAGATAAAAGTGGATGAGCCCAATAAATATGTTTTCCTTTTATTTTGACATATACTGGGCCATCCACGTGAAATTTGGGTGATAATGGAAGCTGATCGATGCTAAAAGTCTGATATTCTCCACACCCTGTCGATTTCAGCTTAAGTGGTGGAGTGGGTAAAAGAGGAGTGGATATGGATGGAGTGGGAAAAGGGGAGCGGATGATGATGAGGTGTTATGTGATGTGGATGGAAGAGTATCCAGAGAGACATATGAAGAGGTGGATGATGATGGTGGTGATGATCATGCGGGTTTGGTAATAGGACAATAGGATTCCCAATAACTTTCTGCTTCAAGCACTTGGAAATATTGAAAAGGTTGAGGATCGCCGTAGATGGTGATTTTTGTACCAGCATGCTCAAATTTGAGACATTGATGTAGTGTAGAGGGTATGCCATGCATCTCATGAATCCATGGTCAGCCAAGCAATAAATTATGTGGAACTGGATGTCTATAACATGGATAAGGGTGGGAAGCATGACAGGCCCAACATTGATGGGAAAATATATAGTGCCAACTGATTTGCGCTCAGTATTATCATAAGCTTTGATAGTAATAATATCTTGTTGGAGATCTGATTCATTGTACCCTAACCGTTGGATAAGAGTTAAGGTACAAAGATTAAGAGCATATCCGTTGTCTATTAGCACTCGTTTAACACGGATATGTTTGATATGAACTTCGATATAGAGAGGAAGATTATGTGTGGGACCATGTGGTGGTAGGTCCTGTTGGGTGAAGGTGAGTGGAAGCATTGGAGAGGGATAGAGGTGAGCAATGAGGGCTTGGAATTGTGTGGGGTCTATGTTGTTTTTGAACATGTGTTTCTTGAAGGGCACGGTAAAGGATATCTTTATGGATGGAGGATGTTTTAAGAAGGTCCATGATAGATATTTGTGTGGGGGTTTTCTCTAGTTGTTCAATGATGTTGTATTGAGGTTGTGGCATGGGATTAGAAGAGGATGGAGTGGCTCCTTGAACCACCACATGGATCCTTCGAGTAGTCACAACACACTGAGGGTTTTGGGATGGTGCTTTAACTTTAATGGTGGCTACTTGGTGTGGGAAGTGGCGAATGTGGCCAACGAGTGACTCATATTGGAATGGTACATGATGGTAATTGATGTGGTTGGAATGATGACTAGATGATTCAGGTTTACTTCCAGACTTGTTGCTAACCTTGGTTAGAAGCATTGAGTCTGACCATGATTAGGAAGGGGATTTTGATAGATCCCAAGTTTTTGATTTTGAGAGGAAGTGGAAGCATTGTCCTCTATTTTGATTTCACCTTGGTCAATAAGATCTTGAATATAATTCTTTAATTTCATACACCTATGGGTGGCATGACCCTTGATTTTATGGAATTTACAATATTCGTTCTCCTTAAACCATGAAGGTTTAGGTGGGACTCATCAATTGGTTGAGTTTGAGGGAAAATGACCATATTGGTAGCAATTAGTTTATCAAGGATCACTTCTATAGACTCGCCAAGGGGGGTGTAGGTTCTTCGTTTGGAGTCTTAGGGTGGACCGAGGTTGTCCTTTAGGGATGGAGATGAGCGGTTGTTGTATGGACATGTTGGATATTCTTGGTGTCTGTTACTCCATCGTTGACAACATTTTTATTCTTATTAAAATGTTTAGGTTTTTCCATGTAGAAGGTTGATTGGATTGGTTATGATTATCACAAGAATATATCTTAATAAGGAATTTTGTAACAAGGGCCTTTTCAATTTGCATTCCCTTCTCAATGATGTCATCAAATGTTTTGCATAATGGAATTGTAAATGGAAGGCTAATTCCTGATTGAGATTAGAGACAAAAATGGTAACTAGTTGTTTTTTTGGGTATGGGCCATGGAATTAGACTGGCAAGGGCTCGCCATCGTTGTAAGAAGGATGAGAAACTTTCACCATTGCGTTGTTTGGTATTGCACAAGTTAATCATTGTGACATCATGTTCTACATTATATGAGAAGTGTTTTACAAATTTTTCTGACAAGTAGGTGAACATTGTAACAAAGCCTTTGGGTAATCAGAGGAACCATTCTAAATCGGGACCGCCTAGACTTCTAGAGAAGAGTCTTAGCAAATAGGAGTCATCGTAGGCTACTTCATTGACACAACATATAGAACTCCTTAACATGTTCATGGGGATCACATTTTCCCTTGTATTTTTTGAATTTGGGTGGTTCAAAATATGGTGGAAAAGGGACCCATAAGATTTCATGGTCAAAAGGATAGGGACAAAGTTCCTCAAATTTATATTATCGTCCATGTGTGCTGAGTTGTAACCCTTTAAGTGTTTCCTTCATAGATTTCAATTCTTTCTCCAAGGTTGGTTATGGAGGATTGATATGTGGTGGGTTGAAGTTGGGTTGAGAATGTTGGGATCCATGATCATTGGATGGTTGTGGGCTAATTTGAGAGGATAATTGAGCAATTTGATTAAACTCATTTGTCTGTAATTGGGATAATATGGCTTCTTTGGATATGTTAGGGTTGTTCTCTCTTTCATCCCATCCATATACAACATGAAGGTTGTTCCAATTATGGTGGTGTGTGGATGGTTATCATTGGCCAATGTCATCATTTTCATCTTGGAGGATACTTTGGAGTTGGTCATGGGTGTAATCAGAAGGAAGCTTTTCCCCCATGTGATATAGTTGGAGCAAGAGGGTCATCTTTATTTTTCTCAATGAAATGGTTAAGCATTTATCTTCTTCTTCCTTCTGTAAAGTAGGTACTTGAGTCATCATCACTACTAGTGTTGACCATGGTCTCCTCGTCTTCTCCTCTAGGTCAATTTTCTTCGGCATTGGTGTCATAATAATTGTGGTTGAATATATCGTGTTCCATGTTTGTGGTGACTATTTTCCTCATCGTTTCTAGATTGGGATCGAGTTACTATTCTCCTAGGTGCCATTAGACTTTGATGTTAGTGAGATGTATTGATGAGATGAAGATGTTTTGAATAAATGAAGGATGTTGGATGAAAAAGTTACAATTCCTTGGTTAATCGACATATAATCTCAATAATCTACTCTTACTTATAGGATGAAAGAAATTTGAGGGGGGATATAGAAGAAGGATTTTCCTCATTAGTAGAGGGCTTAGGATGTGCCTTGTTATAAGGGCTTAGAAGAATAAGATAGATGATAAGGGTATTTTTTCTATTAGCAAGATGTTGATTAATAAGATTAGGTTAGTCATATAAAAAAGGAATCGTAAATGGGGTGTTTAGGAATTAAAAGTGTTTGTATAAATGTGTATGAAGATATAAGGTTATGAAAAATTTTGTGATGAAAGAAGTATGTAATTGGGATAGGTTTTTAGAGTCTTATAGGCCTAGGTTAGTTTTGAGATGCCAATAGGAAACACCAAGTAATTAGGGTGGTATGACTTATGTGGATTAGGACGAAGGATAATATTTTTGTTTGGAAGATGGAAGAAGGTGTTTATGTTGTATTTTTAATGAGATGGATTATTATTTATGTGCTTTTTCTTGGTAAGTGAAGGGTAAATAGTGTGGGATTGATATTATGAAATTTATTTAATTGGATGGGAATGTTGGTTTTCTTTTTAAATTTTGGATCTTTGTGGTAATGTGGAAAGTGTAAATAAAAGTATTTACATGATGGTAGTGTATGTTTAAAGTTTATGGTGGCAAATTTTGGTTTATTATTTACAAAGGATGTGTATAATGGCAAGGGGATAATGTATGGTCAAAATTTATGTATTAGGTGAAAAAGGAGGATTATTTTGGTTTTATAGGATAATTACAGTAGGTGTGATTAATGGTACGTGATGAGGAAGATATGGTCAAAGGTTGATGTATATCCTAAAAATTGAGGTTAAAAGGTTGTGGTCAAAATGGGTGAATGGTAGATATATGGTTTAATTATGAGGATTAGTGTGAGGGTTATTTACTGGTTTCGACAAGACACTCAAACAAGTACAACCATGCAAGCACAACCCTAACTAGTCAAGTGGGATTGCAACTGAACTATAGCTCACTTTCAATACCACACACTGATGATGGTGCCACAATTAGATCTCCACCTATGTGTCAATGTGTGATCAGCTAGTGAGTGATCTTGGGAAGTGTGGCATACTCCTTGCACTATAGTTCGATATGCGGCCAAAAGGGCTACCTAGTCTAGGCTGACAAGCTCTCTAGGGGAGTCCCCGATATACCTTGCGGTACATGGGGCCCAAGTCTATGTTGCAAGGATGTTGTCTAAGGCCTGGGTTTTGGGACATGGAAGCCCCTCACTTCACATCTACTCTTAAAACAAGCAAGCTCACTTAGCCAATAATGATAGTTGTCCTTGAATTTATATACCCCACTCGTCGGAACACGGGGTGTGTCTATGTGCATGGAGGTGAATCCCATGGTCACAAGACCCCTAGGACTACGGTAAGTGTGGATGTCACTTCCACGTCACGTTACCCCCTAAAAAAATAAAAAGGGAGGGAAGACTAACCACTTTTGATCCTCAAGATCGTCCTAGGACACGAGAGGAGAGCATACATGACGTCACCTTCAGGATTTAAAACAAGCAAGCACACAAACTTTACAAAAAGATAACACACAAAATAATGAAAATTAAAATTTATATGATGGGGGCCTTCGACAAGGGGACCTGTAAGACAAAGGATTAGTAGTTTATTTCAAACCCTAATGTTCTTGGACCGCTCAAGCTGCAAGAAAAAGGTTAGTAGTTTTGATTTAATCAATATCCTGCAACCACAAATGTTAGTAAAATATTGTTTGAATATTAAATCCGGCATAAGTTTCCCCTTGTTTCTACAATATTCCTGTAAAAACAAAATGTTAGGACTCTGAAAAACACCACTAAAAAGAAAAAAATGTGATTATTGTTCAATAATTATGTAAAAACTGTTATGCTAAAAGAAAAAGCACTATTTACAGAACAAACGTGTTGTTTTAGGATAAAGGTGCACAAATTTTAGCCAAATGTGCTAAACCTACACAACACAGTGGTCAGTATATGCAAAGGCACTATAACAAGGACAAAAGTGCTGAAAAAGTGACAAACGGGCTGCTATGTCATAGAAACATGCGCTAAACCTGCACAGACAAAGTCAGTATACAAAAATGCTATTATAGGAAGACAAAGTGCTGAAATAGTGCAAACACATTGATATGTGAACAGAAGTGTTGACCTTGCACAAACAAGAATATCAGAGGAGTAAAAGTGCTAATATGTAAATAAATGGGCTTACAATGTTGATAAACATGCCACGAGGTTTCATATAAGCACTGAAAGTATGTCCCTATGCAAGCACAGAGTTAAAAATGTGAACAGAAGCGTTGTTTTAGGTTATAAGCATTGTTTCAGGTCACATAAGTGTTGTTTCATGGTTAAACGCGCTAAAACGGAACTAAAGTGATGAAAATTTGAAAATTTTGAAGTCAAATCTCAACAAAACTTTCTCAAATTTTCACAAGCTTGTTTCTAAAGGGTAATGTTACTAAAAATGATTAAAATTTCGAGGGGGTAAGCCCCATGGTGGGTGCCAAAATGTAAGAAAAAAATTGTGTTAGTATGCAAACATAAGATGATTATCAAACCAAATCAATCCTAAATCTAACACAATTGTTCACTTACCTCAGATTGAGCAATGATAAAAAGAGGGAGAAGACAATATACCTATACTTACCCACAAGTAGAATCCTCCTTCTTTGATGGATTGATTTTCTCCTTGGATGAACTTAGAATGCTTCAGATTTGTGGACTAATTTTGTGCAGCACTTCCCCTTGGTGAAATGATGATTTTGGATCACTTGGATGCTATGGAGATTGATAGATTTCTTGAAGATTTTGGTAGCATAAGTTTTCAATTGTTCTAAGGTATTGTGCATGGAGGGTGGCACCACTATTTATATAGCTAAAATGGATGGTTGAGATTAATCCATGTAGGATTAAATCAATGGTTGAAATTCCATGAGAATGGAGAATTCTCTAGAATTAGAGAATTATAGATTTTAGGAGAATTCTCCATTGAATTAAAAATTCAATGGAATAGTGCAAATTTATTTGAATATTTGAAAATGGGAGGGAAGAATGGAGAGGCTTCTAGAAATATAAGCCTCTAGATTTAGAGGGTCATTTAGCTTGTAGTTAGGTGAGATTAATTATGTTTAGTGGAGTGATTAGATGGAGAAGCTAGGCATAGAGTAGGCATAGGGTAGGTGGTAGGTGGGTGAGTATTTTTAAATTGCTAGAAAATAGTTAATGAGGATTAGTTAGTATGTAAATAAAATATTAATGATGTATTAATATTTCTAAGGATGTAATGGGATTATGGAATAATGAAAGGAAATAATTGAAGTATAATTACATATAATAACTAATTAATTTTATAATTAATTATTATATGGTTGATGATGGGAATGGATTACTATAGTATTATAAGCATATTATTTTCTAAATGACCATGTTGAAATTTTTCATGTCTACAAGATCAAAAAAACTTATGCAACTAAAATTTGGAGGTTAAACTAATATAGAAATGCAACATGGAATCTGATTGAGATGTTTGCCTCCTTCAACATTGAAAAGCACGAACAAATTCAAATGTAGCAGTTGATAGGTTAGTACTATTAGTTTTTCAATATGATAATGAATTTTTTTCTCCATACTGCAAGTTTGAATTTGAGATGCTTATTAGGCCTTCCATACTTGATAATATTCAACATTGGTAAGTGTTTAATAATGACTCTCACATTAAAAGGTTTTTGAGTTTTAAAGAATAATTCACAAATCAAATGATGGATTTAGAGCCCATGGTAGAAATATGTGATGGAAAAGAAACTTTCTTTGGTAAGTGAATAATTAAATTAAATACTAATACAATCCCAATAGACTGGTAAGCCTTGAATCTACTTTTGATAGTATTGATAGAACTTTGAACAAATCCACTCATGAGGTAAGGGATGTATTTGATTAAAATATTGGAACTTGTGAAAATACAAGGAAATTTTGGTTGGGAAGTAATTTAGATGAAAATGAAAAACTTGCATATATCAAACTATAAAAAAAATATCAATACTATTTAGCATGGTCTTGTGTTGAATTAAATGCCTATATGGAAGATTTGTTTCTCACACTAAGCCCTTTAGGTAGAAACAAAGGCCAATCACCACCATCCTTGAAAGTAAAATTCAAGAGGATCTTAAGAGACTCAAGGATGGAGGCATCATTCAACCTATCAAGTATTCTTCGTGGGTTGCAAATCTAGTACCAATTATTAAGAAGAATGGGGACATCAGATTGTGTGTTGACTTTAGAAACTTGAAAAAGGATTCATTGACTCTTTTCCAAACATGGATAACCTTTTGCAAAGGGTAACAGGGTAATAATTTTTTTCAACATTCGATGGTTTCTTTGGTTATAATCAAGTGGTGGTTCAAGAAGCTAAGAAATACAAAACAACCTTTACCACTCTAAGGGGAACCTATGTGTATGATAGGATGCCATTTATGTTAATGAACGTAAGAGATGATTTCAAAAGGTAAATGGATGTTTTCTTTGTTGGATTCATCAATGATTTTATATTGGTTTACCAATATGCCATAATAGTATTTTCCAAGAAGAGGGGTGATAAATTAGACCACCTTGAAAAGATCTTGATCAAATGTAGGGAATTCAGTATCTCATTTAATCATAGGAAGTGTCAATTTGGTGTGGAAAAGGCAAAGCTATAGAGAATTGCTTGCATAAATTTCAAGAAAATAATGCTATTGGTGGTGATCAACATATTAATTTATTCCAAAATATTTTTTATGATTATGAATTTGAACATGAATATGTTTACCTAAGGGTGTTTGTACACACATTAGAAGAGGATGCAAGGGAATGGTTTAATTCCTTGCTTCATGGTTCAATTGTTTCTTAGGATGAGATGATGAATTCATTTTGAATTCAATATGGTGATAAGAATGACCCTAGGTTCATCCCATCTAAATATGAAAACACAAATAAAATTCCCAATGAATGTGTACAATATTTCAACACAGGGTTCAATAAGACCTCAATGAGATAACCAACTAATTTGAGACTGAATGATGAATCCTGTTTGATTAAGTATTAAGATGCATTTGATAATAAATTATATTATTTATTGAGATACAAGAACTCCATAAACTTGAGACAAACATTAATCATTTCCATTTTATGTCATGGAAAAATTCTTGCATGAAAATTTAATTTTTTTGTCATGACAACATATACCTCATTTGAAAATCTCTCTCATGGTCCATGTGAACTTATCCTCTAGCCAACTCAATTAATATGTTACTCTCATAATGGACAAGAGGAATGTGATAACATGATTTTAAAGTGAGTTTCATGTGAAAGGAAGTGATTCAAAAATTAATTTAGATCCATTAATAAGGAATTGCTCCCATGGAGGCCTAAAAAAGGTCTATTTTTAGACTTTTTCACACTAGTGGACATCCCTCGGAAGATAACTGTTGAGGCAAAACACATAATTGGTATTTTTTTAGAGGATTTATAGGATACCCTAAATTGATTTAGGGAAATTTATGAAATATTTGGAACCTAGGAAAAATCTTCTTCAAAACTGGGTTATTTCTAGTCAGCGACAGGGATTTCATTTTCCTAAAAAGAAGCCTTTCAGGTTTCAAATGTTTCAGGAACCTTAGAATTAATCAAAATGTTATTTAGATACTCATTTGAGATATATTAATTACTCATTTATATTGTCAAAAGGTTTCAATAATTTTTTTGGAGTGGATTTGTAGATATTGGCTTGACAGTACAGAAAATGATTTTTGATCATGGTGGAGATTCAACTGAATATTCTAAGAGTTACAGGAAATTTGAGAAATTATTCAAAGATCCAATGTGACATATTTAATGTCCTATTTTCATCCAAGGTTTTGGTTCTATGTTTTTATCATATAAATTTCAGTGACAGTCTTCTCTCACCGGCGTACAGGCTTGAGCAAAATTGAAAATGGGGGTAAATTTAAAATTACAGGAATAATTGGATCATTAAAATTGGTGGTAATGTTTTAATCATAACCTTTTGGAGTCAAAACCATAATATTTTTTTTCCATGGAAAGCCTACTTCTAGCCCCGGTGGTGAGAAAATGTGTCCAAGTGGCTATTTCGGGCAGTGTTCGGTGAAGGTAAGCATCTATTTGTTGAAAAACCACACTTGGAGACCCTTGGTGTCCCTTTTTACCTTATTCCCCTTTCCCAAAGGGACGTTGGGGACATAAAAATTTGCTACAATGGTGGAGGGGAACTTTTTGTCACTTAAAAGATGCCTTGGTGGTTAGAGAATGTCTTATACTCGCCTAACCCACCTAACCACTTATCATGATGACCTAACACATAATAAATTTTGAGAAGGATGATTTCACCTTTTCTCCTTTCCCAAAGGGAAATTGAGGAAAAAAAAAATTAACCACCATGTGAGGAGTTCATTTTTCATCGCTTGAAACACCAAGTGGTTAGAGCATGTTTTCAACTTCACCTTTCAAATATGGCCCCTTCCTCATGAAGAGAAGATCCATGGCACATTTTGAGAGGGCTGATATCAATTCGTCCCCTTTAAAAATGTACATGGGGGAAAAAAAAATTCACCACCATGTGGAGGAGTTTTTCGTCACTTAAGTGCACAAAATGAAGTGTTAGGAAGGTGTTTTCCATTCACTCTCATGACTTGTTTTGGCCCCTTTCATGTTGCTTCCACCCTTGGCACATTTTTTAAGGGGTGATGTCCCTTTGTCCATTAATAAATATGGTAAGGTACATGGGGAAATCTCAAACCCATTTGGAAACTTTTAAACCCACACCTCCACCCATGAGTCTATATTGAACCCGGGTTAAGCCAAATAAGTCAAGTGATGTGTTAACTAGGTTTATAAGTGAAGGAAGGTATAAATCTCATAATTATTCATTTTTAACTCACTCTTAATCTTTAAAATCCTTTATTTCATGCTCGATCAATGTTATGCTACTGAAATTATCCCAAATCCCTCATGCTCAAGAACACACTTTTGTTCATATCTCACAAACCCTTGCTCAGATTTCCATGAGATTTAGATTGCATCTCCCTTGCAAAAACACCTTTAAGGGGGATTTTTTAATGCCTCAATTAATTCACCCTGATATTTTAAAAATTCCCTTGAAATTTTCAGCCAAAAATACTCATTTATCATATCTACACAAATCCAGTGATTGAAATCCCATGAAAATTAGAGCAAAGGCCTAAAATGAAAAAAAGACTTCTGCAAGTGGTTTCGTTCTAATCTGACACCAGGAATGCCAATTTATATTTTTATTAATCCTTAATGTGAGAAATTACTATCAATAGTAAGTCTGAAAAAAAATTCATTCAGTCACCTCATTGCATTCCCCCATGATCGAGACACTCAAAATTTCCAAAATTGGCGAAAATGGGACATTAATGATGAATATTATAAAAATAGTAAATAAATGAAAAGAGATAAAAATGGTCACATATCATTCATTCACTCATGATATAATGGTCTCAAAAATCACAAAATTCTTCCACTTAATCTTAAAGCAAATTCCCGCACCCACATTCCCCGATGCGGTAAGCATAAGGTGCCTAAATGGGAAAATGCCAAAAATTTTCCCAAAAGATATTTCACTCCATCTCACATAGAGTGCATGATCAAAAAATAGATGTAATTTATTTTTGTCCATTTCTCATTACTCTGGAATTGGAAGGATGTGATTTAATGTCTCATTCATTATTACTGATCCCGCATGGGCAGAATCGGGATCAGCTATGTAAACAAAGTATACCAAATTCTCCTCATATGAATGATTGATCATGAAGATGTGACAGTGTCTCAAGGATCAAAAGGATTTTATCAATGAGGGATTTAATCTTCCAAATTTCTAAGTGTTATACTTCTCAAGTTTTCATCACTCCTCTTGTCATAGGCAGTGTGTAGAAGTGCATCATTTCAAGAATATTCAAAATTGGGAAAAGTGTTCAAAATGTCTTCATTAGAGATCTTCATCAGTGTATCACAGTAGAGGGTCGTCATGAATCAATTTTTCATCTTCAGCATCTTCCAATTTGATCTTAATCAAAGACGAAAATCTTCATCCATGCTTTGGAGCATTTCTTCTCTCTTCTCTCGATTCTTCCTCATCTTCTCTCCCCCTTTTATAATTATTCATTGTAAGCAATCATTGCATTTTGTCTTATTCAATTAAGTGACTCCCTAATGATGCAATGTAAAATTCCCTTTTAATTTATTAAAAGGGGACTTATTTTCTCACTTCCTAGGAAGACAAAGAGTCATAAGTGGAATAAAAACATGAGGATTCATGTTGGGGATAGATGAAGAGTTATATTGTAAAGCTATAAATTGGGAGAGCCTCCTCATTTATAAAGATGGTTATTCTTGTTTAAATAGTTATATTGTAAAGCTATAAATTGGGAGAGCCTCCTCATTTATAAAGATGGTTGTTCTTGTTTACTAGCTCCCATATTCTCTCTAGGAACAAGTGATCAAATTTTCCTCTATTTCCTCTTGCCTATGTTTCCTCTCCATCTCAACTACACTCCATGAGTATGTACTTGTTGAATATTATGCATTGAGACTTTGTGCTTTGTGTGTTTTGTTCCTTGTTGATTCTCATGATGTCTTCTCATTGAATTCATATATATATTCCTCATGATTTTGAAACAATAAAATATATTATACTATTTATTGTGCAAAAATCCCTTTAATATTCTCTTCACACCTCTGTTTCAAGATTTCTCTTCCCTTGTAGTTTCTACAAAGCACTTTGCTGACATGTGTAGGTAAGTACACCATGTGTGATCCCCAGTCAAAATACCATTCCCAAGAAATTCATAGATAGTGTAAATATTTCCTATTTTCAATAAATTGAGCTACCACATTTAAGCAGAGGAACTTAGTCCCACACAGTGTTGGTGAAGAGAACCTCAATTTTCCCACACAATAAATTATTTTACCAATAATTTTTGGCACCCACCTTGGGGGAGATTTAGCATATCTGCACCCAATAATGATTCCAAAAAATTATATATTCTAAAAAACAAAGAAACCAAAAAAACATAAGAAATTTGAAAGTCCTGATTCCCATAAAAAGAGTGAAAAAAATATGCCTTGAGTAGAATCCGATCTTTCCCAAAACCGGCTGAAAGAAGATATACCATATTGGATAGATTGAGAGGGATTTTTGAACCTTCTTTTGAAACTTTGAAAAATTATCAAGAAAAAATCATAGATAATCCATACTAGTCATCTCAATCTTCACCCATCTGATTAATCAAGTGGTACTCCTAGAAATCCTATCCAAACTCTTGTTGATACTTCTCCTGCAAACCCTCTTGATTCTCCCATATTTCAACCACCATTGAAAATTGAATTCCCAGGTGAAGAAGAACAAGAAGAAAAAGAGGAAGAATTTAGAGAATAATTTGTAGAAGAAGGAGAACTTGACATGGAATCATAAGGACCTCTCCCTTAGGGACAAAACACTAGCCCATTGACTTTGATTCCATCAAATCCATGAACTTTCTAGGGGTTCAAGGAAAAAATTTTCCAAGTTTAGAGGTGGTAAAAATAGCATCCAAATGATCATGTTGTTGTATTTATAATTACATGTGGCATGTTGAGAGTTTCTCATGAAGATGTCTATGTTCATTTTTTCTTGGAATCACTTCAAGATAATGTTACAGAATGGTTTTATCATCTACCAAGATTTTCCATTATAGGATGGGAAATCAAATGAAAGTTAATTTCAAAGATAGATTCAAGTGGGAATAATATGCTCATTTGCTCCTTTCTCAATTGACACAAATGAAGAAATAACCTCAAGAATCCATGAGAGACTTTGTGGCAAAGTTCAACAAGCTAATCAACAAGATTCCTACCATTGTTTGTCCTAATGCAGATAATTTGAAAAGGTTCTTTATGAATGCCCAGATTCCTGAAAGTGAGTTTCTTTCTATGAAGAATGCAACCAAGATATTTGGACCATGCTCAAGAAATTTCCATTGAAGTGGAAGATGACCTCATCATATCAGGAAAGATCAAGAATCCTTCAATGAGGGATAGAGCTCAAGAATTTCAAAGATGAGAGAGTTGATTCATTGTTTTAAATTGGCAAATGAATTAAAAATGTTGAAGAGGAAATTTCCCAACGAACATCCCATCAAAATTAGAACACAAAAAATTGTAGGAGGATCCCAAATTATTTCCTTGGAATCTCCACCAATCAATGAAATTTGCAGAACCCAAGAAGATGAAGGACTTGAACAAAAAGGTGAGGAAAACAGTTTCCTAGAGATTGAAGAAGTAGAAGAGGATGCACAAATCAATTTTTTTGAATATTCAGATGTTAATGAGGATGATGATGATGAAGATGCACCTAGATTATCATGTGTAATATTCACCTTACCTTAATCCCAAAAAGGAGCTTCCTCCTTTGTTGCTCCTAAAAATAAGAAGAATAAAGATCCTCAAGTGGTGAATTATAAAACAAAATAGTCAATCGAGGATCTCCACCCACCCTCCATGGAGTCTGTAATGGAGAAATTGGATCCCTTGGCAAGCAAGAGGCCACTTGTTATTCCATTTAAGTCTCATAATGCTCTTTATAATTCTAATTATGTTTCTGCGAGAGCTAGTCCTTCAAAATATTCTTGTGTTCCTAAAAATCAACCTTTTTTGCTCAAACATATTTTCATTTTACCTCACCTTCATACACCAACTTCCGATACTATAGAATATATAAATAATTCCAAAGTGCATATTTTTGAATCTAAATATTTGCGGACTCACCCAAAAAAATTTGATAAAAATTTCCATCATATCAAGGGTAGTGGTTCAAAGCCCAATACTGTGACTCCTAGTTCTAATGGACTACTACCAATTACACCTAATCCTCCATAGAAATAGACTTGTTTTTTATGAGTGCATCAAAGAACTGATAAGGTTGATCCTTTCTATCTCTTTGTTCTCATTGGAGGATACCAATTGAGTAATTATATAATAGATTTAAGTGATTTTGCCAATGTAATTCCCATAAAAGTTTCCAATACTATCAGACTTACCTTGAAATAGTATAGTGGCTCTTGTTACTCCATGGAGTCAAAGGAATCCATTTTTTGGGAAAATCAAGGATGCACAGGTGGCTCTCACTGAATTTCCATACAAGAAGATGTTATTGGCTATCTTGGTAGCTGACTTTTTAAGCATCATTTGGAATGTTTCTAAGAAGAAGCTTCTTCCAAGACTTGGGAGGAAAAATCTAGATGAATTGGTCTTCCGTAACCATTCTGGTTAAGGGAGATATGGAAAAGTTTCTTCCAAAAAAAAATGAGATATATAGTGCAAAATTCAAGAAATCTAGGAGCTAACATCTTGTAATAGGATAGTGGGAATAGGAATTATTTCATAACATCCAAAGAGGAGGATGAAATTCCTATCTTGATAGGAAAAAAAATTCCTTTCTGATGGGGTATTGATCATGAAGAAGCATGGAGAAATATTTAATTACAAGAGGATAACCCTAAATTTCTAAATGATGTAAGCCATTAAGAAGACAAAGTGATTCTTGATGAGTTCCAAACTAAAAAATCATCCAATGCATTTGTTCATGAAGAATAGGTGTTCTCATTCCCATTCAAAGATGAATATTATCTTGATCATGTCATCCATGGAGAAGAAAGGCCAACTTGTGATGAGCCTTTGAAAATTTTGAAAGAAAATATTTTGTAAGAAAGGTTGAGAGTTGTAGATGAAACATAAGAACCTAAAATTATTCCTAAAATCCTAATGCAAGCCATGGAATTGCAAGACATGTATGAATCTAATTTTGAATTCTCAACTTGATTCAAAAAGTTGGCATGATGAAATCAATCAAGATGAAAAATTTAATATCCCTCTTGAGGACAATGGTTGATGGATGTGATGATGAAAGTGAATTTTTATCTTTTCCATTTGAAGAGGAAGATTCTCTCTATGATGAAAAATTTGAAACAAAGGTCTTTGAGTCCTTTGAAGATAAGGCCTCTCATAATGAAGAAAAAGTGAAGTTTTAATGAGATTTGGGATGATGGATCAATTTCTCCAAATTGTTTCATCAAGTTTCAAAATGAATATTTTTCAAATGAATGTGAAGGTAATATCTCGGTACGTTTTAAAGGAGTCTATGCAATAAATCTTTAAAGTTGTAGAAGAAGTGGAAGATCTAGAGCTCAATCTTGATATCTTGACTCATGCCATGGTTATATAAGATAAGTATGAAGAAAAGTTTGATTCTTCATTCGATGCCAAAATGTCTCATGATGAAATAGGAAAAAAGGATGGACACAATGTTTCTCATGAAAATTTTGTCAATAAGAATGAATATGGGAAAGAAGAGAGATAATAGAATTTATACAATCAAATAAAAAATCATCCTTAGGGTAGTGGCAAAATGTAATTTAAGAAATCAACAATGTGGGTGAACATATAAAACAATTTGCAATATGAGATTGATGGAATTTTTGGGCAAATCTTTTAGCATTAGAGTAACCATTCAGGATCATTCCTCTTAGGTATATAGGAATTCATGAAATAACCTGGTGTTCATAAGTAGTTGATGAAAGGGGGCTACTTACTCAAACTAGTCAATGGCTTTGTTGAACATCATCATCTGATGTTTCTCATTCGGGGGTAGCATCCGAAGAAAAAAGTGATTCACTGAAAGTGGGTTATCACCCACATGTACCATAGGTGATTTTAGGTTGCATGTTTCCCTTCCTTGTCATGGATTTTGTTTTCCTTTCTTGTGGTAGTGTGTTGAATTGGTTACTCTATTATCAATTGATAAGGCTTCATTATATATTTATGTTATGACTCTATAGCCAAATGGATAAGGGACTTGTCCACGTAGTGTCTTGAGATTCTGGAGTTCCTATTTTTCCTATCCTCACTATGTTCAATCTATAACAAGTCCCTAGAAATATCCACTTGTTGTCATGCAAAATGTCTTTCATGAAAAATTCAAAAAAAATGTCATGACAACCTATACCTCATTTGAACATCCCTCTCCCGTTCCATGTGAACCTATCCTCCAACCAACTCAATTAATATGTTACCCTCATAATGGCTAGGAGGAATGTACTAACATGATTTTCAATTTTTTTTCATGTGCATGGAAGTGATTCACAAATTCATTTAGAACCATTCAGAAGGAATTGCTCATGGAGGCCTAAAATGGTTTATTTTCAAGTTTTTTCACACTAGTGGACACCCATCGGAAGAATTAACTGTTGAACACAACCACATGGGAGTTGTATAAGGGAGATGTAAGATACCTTGAAGTGATTTATGGAAATTTAGGAAATATTTTGAACCTCCGTAAAATCTTCTTCAAGACCAGGTTATTTATAGTCAATGATGGGGATTGCATTTTCCTAAAAAAGAAACCTTTCATGTTTCAATGGTTTCATGAGCTTCAGAATGAATCATAAGGTTATCAGAGACTAATTGGAAATATAATAATTCCTATTTTAAAGTAAAATATGTTTCAAGAAATTTTGTGGATCGGATTTGTATATTTTTTCCCGGTAGTACAGGTAACAATTCCTGATCCTAGTGGAGATTCAACTGAATATTTTGGGAGTTTATGGAATATTTGAGACATGATTAAAATTCCAATGTGACATATTTTAGGCCCTATTTTAATATAAGGTGTTGGTTAGCATATTTATCATCATAAAATTTGGTGGTATCTTCTTTCACTGGCGCATAGGCTTGACCAGAATTGAAAATGGGGATAAATTTAAAATTTTAGGCATAATTAGCTTCTAAAAATGGTGGTAATGTTCTCATAAGCCCTTTTTGATTCAAATTAATATAAGTTCTTCCATAGTAACTATATTCTCATCTCCGGTGGGAAGAAAATATGTTCAGGTTGCTATTCTGAGTAGTGTTCGATGAAGGCAAGAAACTATTTGTAGAAAAACCACACTTGGAGACCCTTAATGTCCCTTTTTTCAGTTTTCCCCTTACCCAAATGGACATGGGGAAAATTAAAATACACCACCATGGTGAAGGGGAAGTTAGTGTCACTTAAAAGTTGACTTCAAAGTTGGAAAATTTTTTACACTCACTTAACCCACCAACCACTTCTCATGATGGCCTGACCCATGGAACATTTTGAGAAGGGTGATGTCAATTTTTACCCTTTCACAAAGGGACATGGGGGACACAAAAGTGTTCCACCATGTGAGGAGTTCTTTTTTTCCACTTGAAACACCAACAAAGTGGTTAGCACATGTTTTCAACTTCACCTTTCAAATCTAGCCACTTCCTCATGAAGAGAAGACCCATGTTGAATTTTTAGAGGGATGTTGTCCCTTTTTATCCTTTCCAAAGGGAAATGGTGGACAAAAAATTGTGCCACCATGTGGAGGAGGAGTTTTTCATCACTTAAGTGCACAACATGAAGTGTTGGGAAGGTGTTTTCCACTCACCCTCATGACTTATTTTGTCCCCCTTTCATGTTGCTTCCACCCTTGGTGTGTTTTTGAGGGGATGATGTCACTTTTTCTATTACTTAATGTTTTAAGGTACATGGGGAAATCTCAAACCCATTTGGAAACTTTTAACCCCACTCCTGCACCCATGAGTCTCCAATTAACCTGGGTTAAGCTAGGTGAGTTTGGTGATGGGTTAATTAGGTTTATGAGTGAGGTAAGGTGTAAATCTCATACTTAGTCATTTCTAACTCACTCTTAATTTTTTTAACTCCCTCATTTTGTGCTCCCCTAATTTTATGCTGCTTAAATTCCCCCAAATCCCTCATGCTCAAGAACACACTTTTGCTCATATCTCACAAACCCTTGCTAGAATTTCCATGAGATTTGGACTGCAGATCCCTTACAAAAACACCTTTAAGGGGAATGTTTTCATGCCTCCATAAATTCACCCTAATTTTTTTTACATACCCTTGAAAATTTCACCGAAAAATACTCATTTCTCATATCTACTAAAATCCAACGATTGAAATCCCTCAAAAATTGAAGCAAATGCCTAAAATGAAAAACAAAAAATTCTACAAGTATTTTCATTGGAATCTAACACTGCGAATGAAAATTTATATTTTTAACAAGCCATCATGAGATAAATTACTATTACTAGTAGTTCCAATAAAAATGTGCATTCTTACACCTCATTCCATTCCCCTATGATCGTGACACTAAAAACTGGCAAAATTAGCAAAATTTGGCTAAAATGGAACAATAATGATGGATATTCTAAAAATATTAAATTGATTAAATGAGATAAAAATTGTCACATGTACTTCCTTCACTCATTATATAATGGTATCAAAACTCATGGAAGTCTTCTGCTCAAGTTTCAAGCGAATTCCCGCATTCCTTGATGTGGTAAGGATAAGGTGCCTAAATGGGAAAATGCAAATTTTTGTCTCAAAATCTATTTCACTTCATATCGTATGGAGTATATGATAAATTTATGCATGGAATTTATTTTGGTATCATTATCCTTACTCTATAATTATAAGGATTTTATCTCATGTCTCATTCATTATTAGTGCTCCCATAGTGGCAGAATTTGGATCATGGTTGTGCGAACAAAGTATACCAGATTATTCTCATGTGAATGATTAATCATGAAGATGTGATTGTGTCTCAAGGATCAGAAGGAATTTCTCAATGAGGTAATTTTTCTTCCAATTTTCTTATTGGTCTACTTCTCAAGTGTTCATCACTCATCTTCTTAGTGTATCCAGGAAGTGTGTAGAAGTACATCATTTTAAGAATCTTCAAAAGGGGGAAAGTGTTAGAAATATCTTCATCAGATATCTTCATCGATGCATCGTAGTGGAGGGTCATCATGGACCAATTTTTCATTTTCAACATCTTTGGAGATGATCTTCATCAAAGGAAGAGGCATCTTCATCCATGATTTGGAGCATTTCTTCTCTCTTAACCTGATTCTTCCTCCTCTTCTCCCCCCTTTCTAATTCTTCATTATAAGCAATCATTGCATTTTGTATTATTCACTTAAGTGACTCCCTAATGTTGCAATGTAAAACCCCCTTTTAATTTATAAAAAAGGGGACTTATTTTATCACTTCCTAAGAAGACAAAGAGTCACAAGTGGAATAAAGACATGAAGGGTCATGTGGGGGGTAGATGAAGAGTTACATTGTAAAGCTATAAAATTGGAGAGCCTCATCATTTATATGGATGGTTATTCTTGTTTACTAGCTCCCATATCCTCTCTAGGAACAAGTGATCAAGTTTCCTCTATTTCCTCTCCATCTCAACTACACTTCATGAGTATGTACTTGTTGAATATTATACATTGAGACTTTTTGTTTTGTTTGTTTTGTTCCTTGTTGATTTTCAAGGTGTCTTCTATTTGAATTCATGGATATATTCTGGATTTCAAACAATAAACTTTTTTGTACTATTTATTGTGTAAAACCTCCCTTACTATGTTCTTCGCATCTCTCCTTCAAGACATTTCTTCCCTTGTATTTTCTAAAAGAAATTTTCCACATGTGTAGGGAAGTACTCCTATGTGATCCCCAATTGAAAAACCACCCCAAGCAATTAGAATAGTGTAAATATTTCCTATTTTCAATAAATTGAGCTGCCCATTCAAGTAGAGAGACTTAGTCCCACACATTGTTAGTGAAGAGAACCTCAATTTTCCTACCCAAAAAATTATTTCGCCAACACTATTCAAATTGAAAACAACATTAAAGTTGTAGAAAAACCACCAAAAAGGGAAGGGGTAAAAATCATCAACAATGAAAAATAAAAAGATGCTAAGTCTACTGATTTGGAAGAAGTGGTTAAGATCCTAGAATGGAAAGTTAAGAAATATCCTACAAGCTAGAAAGAATTGAGAAAGGGTTGTGTTTGGGCCCCCATGTTCAAAATCAAAATCAAAATCAAAATAGATTTAGATGAGATTATATATTAGATGATAGATGAAATATACATATGTCAAAATGATAAGCAATATCCACCTAGAGATAATAAGGTAGTTCTTGATCTGTTGGGTGTAAGCATTGCAGTTGTTGAAGAAGAACACATCATTGATTAGTGTGATAAAAAAAATTCCTCATGTTCCTTATGAACAATTTTCATTGAATGAATATGCTACTAGATTATACTTTGATAATGCATGTGTGTTTGATCATCAAGTAAATTTTGAACAAGATGAAACCTCTACTAATTTTCTATGGACTATAAGTGCTTATATTTTTTGGAAAAGTGTTAGAAACATATGTTATCTTCCTCTTAAATTTTATGTTGAAGTTAATATGGCTAGATCCTTTGAATTTACCAATCATGATTTTGAGTACCTAAGAGCTATAACGATCAAGAAGTATGATGAAGAAATACCCTCCAGAGAAGATAGGGAAAATTTGATTAATGCAGTTGTTTCCCAAGAGGGGTACAATTTAAGAAGTAAGAAAGTGAAAATACCTACCAAAACTATAGAGACTAAGATACCAATACTTACTAATGTTCTGAGGGTGAGATGGATGGAAGGTGACAAGGTATTAGTTCAGAATGGTCATTTTTTTCAAATTTCTA
Source organism: Taxus chinensis (assembly GCA_019776745.2). NCBI lineage: Eukaryota > Viridiplantae > Streptophyta > Pinopsida > Cupressales > Taxaceae > Taxus > Taxus chinensis. The sequence continues at coordinate 645,183,599 of CM034147.1, read as the reverse complement.
ACATTGCAACGACCATTTGTCTATGACTCAGTGGGTGTGAAGAAATCTTCTACGGGCCATGGATTCTCGCAAGTTCTTTAGAAATTTCTAGGACCTAGAACCATTGACTTGGCTAGAGATCTCGAAGGAAGAAATGGAAGTTCCTTGGTCCAAACTAACCCTATTCAGTCGGAGTTTGCTTCTGTTTCTCTGGAACACTCAGTTGACCATGCTTCTCAGATTTCCCTTATTGGTAAAAGAGATATAATAGCCAAATTTTTGGGTCATCACCTGACAATTGAGGGCATCCATATATGGTATAACATCCAATGGGGAAGTGGTCTTCATATTCAGTTCTTGGATAAAAGTTTCTTTTTGGTGATTTTTTTGGAGTGAAGCATAAAGGGATGATTCTTTAGCAAGGAAAGACTTCCTCTTTACAGAATATGGGACTCACCTACGTGAGTGGTCCGCCCACTTCAATCTAGAACAAGCTGATATGGAAGGCATCCATGTATGGATTCAGTTATACTCTCTCACTAGCAAGTTTCGGTCTCTAAATACCCTTAATAAAATTTTCTCTAGAATGCGTCGTGTTATTCACATAGATCTAGTTACTCTGGAAGGCACTCTCTCTTCCTTTACCAGGATCTGTATTTCTATTGATTCTTCTAAGAAACTTCAAGAGTTTATTATTATCTCTTTCCCTTGTGGGAAATGGGTATAGAAATTGAACTACGAGGCAGTCTCTAACTATTGCTTCCACTGCAAAGAGTTGGGTCATTACCACAAAGCATGTAAAAAACCCTCCGCTTCTAGTGCGGCTGTCTGGAAAAAAAAGCTTGTCTAGCCTGTAGTTCCATAGGTCTCTGACCCCTGGCACCCCGTAAAGGTCTCTTCTACTAAACATGCATCCTATGGTAAATCACTTGATTTGATACCTTTTGATCTCAACCCAAGCACCATTTCTCTGGTCAAAGAAATAGTGTCAATGGTTCAAGACTCTACTCATATTCTTTCCTTATTCCATGAGGGTATCTCTTTGGGGCTTGGTGCAGATGTGGTTTCTCTAGAAAAGTGGGTCAATGAGAAGGAGGATATGATTTCCTCCAAAGAAGGTGTTCCTGGGGAGTCTTGCAATGTTTTGGAAGAGGAAACTAAGTTATTCCCCATTGAAACTGATAGGTAGAGCCCCATTCTTCTAGCTCTAGCCATTCTCAATATTGACTTGGGCCCGAAAGTTCCTCCAGGACGTCCCTCCAAAAACTCTCAATCCCTTAAGGAGGTTGCTGCCAGCCAACAACTACAACTTCACTCTTTTTTCCCATCTTCAAGTAGGAGAGGCGCGTCCTCTCTAAAGAAAAAGATGATTTTATTCTCATGGAACATTAGGGGACTCAACGCCACTAACAAACAATGTCTTCTCAGACACTACGCTGCAGATTTGTATGCTTCTATTTGTATCATTCAAGAAAAAAAAATGTCAAAAGTGGATTGTATGAATGGCTGGTTTCGCAAATAGAAATGTTAGGAAGGTTGTTTTGTTGATTTTTTTGGTGCCTCGGGAAGTTTAGGTGTTCTATGGAAGACCAGTAGCTGTGGTGTTGAGATTCTCTCTGAAAATCCTAAATTTCTTTGGTGCAAGGTTTTTCTGAAGCATTCAGATGAATATTTTTTTATCCACAACATGTATGGACCAAATAATCCCATCAAAAAATGGGAAACCTGGTCTAAAATTTAGAATGTGCTTGACTTTTCCCCAGAATCTAAGATCATTGTTGCGGGGGATTTCAATGCCAGTCTTTTAGACAGAGACAAATAGGGAGGTATTCAGTGGTAGCCAAGCTCTCAAGATGTCTTCATCACCTTCATGGATTTTGCTCAGTTAGTTTATGTGGAACCCTACTCAGGCTGGTTCACTTGGAACAATCAACGCCTTGGGTTTATCTCTATGGTTGTTCGACTTGACAGATTTTTTATTTCTGAAGAATGGCTTCAGCATAATTTCCTTCTCAAATTTTCTATCAATCCTCTTCCTGGTTATGATCACTTTCCTTTATCTATCAACATCTTTTTCAACCTTCCACCTCATCGTTCCCCCTTCAAATTGGATGCAGGATCCCTCCCTCTGGTATCTTATTAAAACTTGGAGGGATTCCTCAATGGTTTTAGGGACATGGATGTTTATATTGTCTAAGAAAATTTATTTTCTCAAAGCTCATCTAACCAAATGGAACTCCTCCAACTTCAAAAACATTTTTCAAGAAAAATTAAGATTTGAGAATGAAATTCAAACCCTCAATGAATCAGTTTTTAGATTCGGTATGCCTCAAGATGACTTTCTCAAAGAAAAATCTCTGCTTAGTGAATTGGGTGACCTCCTTTTAAAAGAATAAACCTTTTGGATGAAAAATTTGTTTGAAGTCTGGCTGGTTGATGGGGAAAAAACACTAAATTCTTGCATGCCTCAAATAAATCTAGAAGAAATTTTAACTAAATCTCTTCCTTGATGCTGGAGGACAATTCGTTGATTTCCTCCCAATCCCATATTAAAGTTGAGTTTATGTCTCACTTTCAAACACTTTTGAATGGTGAAAGTGTCTCCTCTTTGGATTCTCAGCTTCCATTCTTAGCGTAGATTCCAAAGTTGATTGATGCTGATGATAATGGTAAGCTCCTTTCCCCTTTTCCAAGGAGGAGGTTCGATTGATTATTTTATCTATGCAAAGGGACAAAGCCCCCTGTCTGAACGGATTTTCTACTTCCTTTTTTTAATATTTTTTGGATTACATTAGATACAATGTCTAGCTTTCCATGGAGGAATCTCATAGCTCTGGTAAGATCCTTGGAACCTTGAATCACACCTTAATTTGCATGTTTCCTAAAAATTCTTCGACTGAGAAATTGGATGACTTTCAACCCATATCCTTGTGCAACACTTCATATAAAATTATTTAAAAATCCATAGCTTCCAGAATGAGCCCCCTTCTTCATAAAATTGTTGCACATAAATAGAATGGGTTCATTCCTGGGAGATCCATCATGGATGGTATCATCATCTCGCATGAGTTAATTCATACTCTTCACTCTTCCTTGCACTCAGAAATGATGATTAAATTGGACTTTAGTAAATCCTATGATCACATCAATTGGAGGTTCCTTCTTAAATATCTTCAAGCTATGGGTTTCAGTATCCATTTCTGCAATTGGGTATTCAACTGCATTTCTTCTTTGAGATTTTCCACTTTGGTTAATGGTTTAGCGGAAGGTTTTTTAGTAGCTGCAGGGGTTTAAGACAAGGGGACCCTTTTTCTTCATTTCTCTTTCTCCTTGTCACTGAAGCCTTGTGTCATGGTATCAAATCAGTGATTAGTGATGGTTCCCTTACGGGTATCTCCATCACCACCAATCTGCCTCCCCTTTCACACTAGCAGTTCATGAATGGCACCTTTCTTTTCAGCCAAGCTTCTATCCCAGAAGCTCACAGGCCTATCCTATATTTTGAATTCTTATTCACTCACGGTCTGGTTAGGTAATCAACTTTCATAAATCTGTTATCTTCTTTTTCAATGTCTCTCCTCATTTGCAGCATAGAATCAAGGAAACTCTGAGTCTTGCAGCGGGTGCCCTTCCTAAAAAAATATCTAGGTATTCCACTTTATTATGGTAAAGGTAAGGAAAATATTTGGGATGATGTCCTCAATTATCTCTCATCAAGATTGCATTCTTGGAAAGGAAAATGGTTGTCTCAGGTTGGCAGAGCTCTTCTGATCAATTATGTCCTCCTAGGTCTCCCAATCTACATGCTCTCAGTTTTGTTGATCCCCAAATCAGTCTTAAAATTTTTTAAAAAGATCGTCTGATCCTTTTTGTCGTAGGGAAAAAAACAAAGATAGAAAAATTTCTCTTGGTTAACTGGGAAACTATCAAACTTCCCAAATCCTTAGGCAGATTGGGAATAATGGACCTCACTCTTCAAAACTCTACTCTAGGTGCAAAACTTATTTGAAATTTTTTTATCAGATGCTAATAGGTTAGTTTTTCAAGTGCTATCCCATAAATATCTAGAGGTTGGCCATCCTGAAATTTTTCTCTCTAGTACTGAACTCCCCAAAGGGTCCCACATTTGGAACTTCATTTGCAACTACAGATTTCTGATCGCAAACTCGATTTCCTGGTAGGTCAACAATGGTAGGTTGACTGATTTTTAGGAGGATAGTTGGAATGGACATCCACCTTTGAATCTTATTCCCAATCTCAATAGAATTATGAATGTTTCTAGGGAATCTGTAGGGCAACTTTGTTGTTGATTATGGTCACAAACATCATGATGGCTCGCCTTCTTGGCTTTGGAAGGATATCGCCACCCTTGGTGCTTCCCCTCTCGAGACATCCTCTTTCATGGAGGATCTTTCATCTAGAACTGCTTCCTTTAAAGATAGCGAGGATCATTTAATTTGTATTGGTGCTTCTACAGGTTCTTATTCTATGAAAGCAGGTGATGCAAAGCTTATTTCCATGTCTGGTAAAGGTACTCCCTATTCCTACGGCTACTGGAATCCCTCCATCTTACCCAAAGTAGCATTGTTCAGATGGCTTCTTCTTAAAAGGAAAATCCTCACTCAGTTGTGAAAAATATCTTGGGGGATTTTCCGGTCCTTCTAAATGTGTTCTTTATGGGGAAGCTGAGGAGGATATTGATCATCTTCTCCTTTTCTGCACTTTTTCTCTTGAGAGTTGGAAATGGATTTTAGCTAAGCTTAATTTAGCTTGGGATCCATGTAAAAATATCATGAATACTCTCCTTTCTTCGCCCAAGATGGGAGAAGAGAGCTCCCTTAGTTCTATTTGGGCCATAGCTCCTTTCTTCCTAATTTGGCACATTTGGTGGGAGTGTAACTTGCGTCTTTTCTATGAGCAGTCTTATGAATTGCTAGCTTTTCTTGTCAAATTAGAAGTGACCATCTCTGAAAAAATTTAGTAAAAATATCCATAATAATCCTCTTTTCTCCTCGTGTGATGTTTTCATTAGGAAATCTTGGCCCCTATTAAAATCCCCAGCTCTGGTTCCATCGTCAAATATGGCCCTTCCCAAGTGGAGAAATTTCTGAAAAGGAGTGTTAAATGGCAGCCTCCCCCTTTGGGAACTTGGAAATTGAATTTCTATGGGGAATTCAGTGGTAACCCTGGTAAATTAGGTGTCAGTTGCATCCTCAGAAGTGATAAAGGTTTCCTTATTTCAATTGGCTCTTTCCCCCTTTGGGACTGTACTTGCAATATGGTCAACAGCTCAAGCGCCTCCTGGAAGGTGTTTAAACTAGCCATCCACTCTAGTTGTGACTCAATTTTCATTGAAGGGGACACCCAAATCATCATATAGGCCATTGCTAAAGGATTGGCCCCCTCTTGGAAACTCAACCCATTCATTTCCAACATCCTCTATTGGATCAGGAAACTTAGCAGTTGGCACACTCACACATGTTTTTCGAGAATCTAATAATGTTGCGGATCTTCTTTCCAACCAAGCGATTGATTATCCTACAGCCATTAAAATTTCTAGTGATGTAATGGTGTGATGAGGGATCCCTTCTGTCATTTCACACAAGCGGTTTGCTTCCTTGAAGAAATGACGCACAACTCCCCCATGCAAGCATTTATTTTTTTAGTCATTAGCTTCGGCTTCGCTTGGTAATATGGTCTCCCATCCTCTGAATTTGGCATTTTGGGCTTCCCCTTTGTTTATCTGTGCTATAAGTTTCTGGAAGAGGCCATGAAGGCTGAAATTGATCACCACCATCTCTCTAAAGTCTTCTGATACTCACCCCTCCTCGAAGTTGAAGTGCTTACTTCTTCACTCGAGGCCCAAATCAACTAAGTATAAAAAAAGGCCAATGGAATCCTCCACGTGTCCTCTTCGGAACACTTTTGGTATGATGCTTAAAATAAAGATTCCCAAATGAGTGTAGGCTCTCCACATGGTCAAAGACTGAGAATGTTGCACCCATTGTTGAAAATTCTAAGCATGCGAAGAGCCAGTGGAAGCCTCCACGTGCCTCATCAACACAACTTCAAAGGTAAAATCCAAAGGCAGGTCCCCAAACAAGCGTAGGCCCTCCACATGTCTAGGGTCAAAAAAATTTGCTCCTAAATAGGAGGAAAAGGAAGAACACAATAGAAACAAGTGGAAAAAAAAGTCCCAAAAGAGCGCAAGCTCTCCATGTGGTCAGAGCCCGAGAAAGTTACATCAGACGTTGAAAATTCTAAGCATGGGAAGAGCTATCAGAAGCCTCCACGTGCCTCAGCAGCACAACTTCAAAGGTAAAATCCAAACGTAGGTCCCCAAATGAGCGCAAGCCCTCCATGTGTTGAGGGTCCAACAAAGTTGCTCCTAAATAGGTGGAAAAGGCAGAACACAATAGAAACAAGTGGAATGAGCTCAAAGATCATGCTGACAATGCATTCATTCTTCTTCTTCAGGAAGAAAATCTTCATGTGGGTACTCAGTACCATTGATCTTTTTTTTTTCCTCTAGTGGTGTTGTTTATTTGGTGTTCTTTGGTCTCTTCCCTTCTCTCTTGTTCTTCCCTGATATCGGTTCTTTCTGACATTTTTTCTTCTTTCTCCTTCCTCCTCCCTTCTTCCAGTTGGATGTTTTCAGCCCACCCTTCTCCCTTCTTCTTCTTCTCTTTTATTATCTTTTTATGGTTGGGGCCTCACCCTTCAGTTCATAGCTCTTGTCAAAAAGCATTTAATCATCAAAAAAAACGTACTAATGTTCCTAAAGGTGTTCCCAAGAATAATCTAGCATGCAAAACCCATGTTCTTGAGCTAAATCTAAGTGTTCCTTATAGTGTGTCTACTTTGAAAGAATTTTTTCCCTTTGAAAAGTAATTCACTTTTCCACTTGACACCCCCCATTGCCCAAATATATATTTTATGATATGGCCCAATTCTTAATCTAACTACATATAATTGTCCCTTTAGTAGATTTTATTAGGATTCCTGAGCATTGAAACAAGGCATTTAAGTACTTGGGATTAAATTAGGATGTTGCTGCAAATAAATATATCTCTCCCCTTGTTACTAAGAATGAGATTGAATAATCTTAAGAGACTATTGAACCATCCCCTGAAGTATATGGGGTTATAACCCTAGTTTCGATCCAGTTAGATGTGGATCCATTCTACACTACACTAATGGTTAACCGTTGGCTCCTACATAATTACACGTTTGACTCAGGTGCTTCTTACAATATCATGTCATTGGAGGTCATGAATGAAATTGACATTAAAAAAATAGCTTCTTATGGAATATGTTTACGCCATGGATTCAAGGTAAGGTCTAGTTATTTATTATGTTAAAATGATTAGTTGTACAATTAGCAGCTCACCCTAGTAAGTACTTAACAATAAATGTTGTTTATTTCCTTGCCAAATGGGGGTGTGTTATTGTCAAGAAAGTGGGTAGAAAGTGTGGTGAGTAGTGTGCATACTGACCTTTCCTATGCTACCATCCCTTTAGAATGGAAGATGGTGGAGCTACATGAAAAAGACAAGTTACTGCACTTGATAGAAGACCCAATGAATGCATCATATGATGTGTTATACATAGATGCGGATTTAAGGAACTTTATTCGTAATGTAGACTTTAATGATTGGTGCCTTGATCTTGGTGCTCATTTTGAAGACCCCATTGATCCTTGGGTTGATGTTTTTTGATGTATCTTGTTCTAGTTTTGGAAATGAGGCAAGTATAATGATTTTTTTCTCCTAACCAGTGATCCTTTAACTTTTCTTTCAAATTATGTTTCGAGTGCACAAATAATATTATTGAATATGAATCACCCATACTTGGTTTGAGGATTTCTTTGATATATGGGATAAATAATTTGATTGTAAAGGGAGACTCTGAATTGGTTGTAAAGAAGAATATAAAATTGTATGCAACCAAAATTCGTATGGCTAAAATAATATAGAAATGTAACATGGGATCTGATTGAGATGTTTGACTCATTCAACATTGAATAACATGAAATAAAGTCGAATGTAGCAGCTGATACGTTAACAATATTAACTTCTCAATATGATAATGAGTTTTTGTCTCCATATTGCAAGTTTGAATTTGAGATGCTTATCAAGCCTTCCATACCTGACAACATTCAACATTGGTAATTGGTTTTATGATGACTCTCACATCAAAATGTTTTTGAGTTGTCAAGATGAATTTGCAAATCAAATGAGGGATTTAGAGCCCATGGTAGAGATGTGTGATAGAAAATAAACTCTCTTTGGGAAGGAAATAATTTAATTAAAGGATAATAAAATCCCAAGAGTACTTGTCATCCTTGAATCTAATTTTGATAGTATTGATAGAAATTTGAAAAAATCCACTCGCGAGGAAAGAGATCTATTTGAGTGAAATATTGTAACTTGTAAAAATCCAAGGAAAGTTTAGTTAGGCAGTAATTTAGATGGAAATGAATAAAACTAAACCAAATTGTTAAAAAAATATCAAGAATGTTTAGCATGGTCTTATATTGAATTAAATTCCTACATGGAGGATTTGTTTCCCACACTAAGCCCTTTAGGTAGAAAAAAGGCCAATCAACCTCATTCTTGCAACTAAAATTCAAGAGGAGCTTAAGAAAATCAAGGATGGAGGCATCATTCAACCTATTAGGTATTATTCATGGGTTACAAATCTGGTACCAATTAGAAAGAAGAATGGGGACATTAGATTGTGGGTTGACTTCATAAAATTGAACAAGGATTCATTAAAGGACAATAACCCTTTTACAAACATAGATAACCTTTTGCAAAATGTAATAGGGTAAAAAATGCTTTTCAACAATGGATGGTTTCTCTGGTTATAATCAAGTGGCGGTTAAAGAAGCTGAGAAATACAAAACATCCTTTAACACTCTATGGGAAACTTATGTGCATGTCAGGATTCCTTTTTAGTTAATGAACGCATGAGCTAATTTCTAAATGGAAATGGATGTTTCCTTTGTTGGATTCATCAATGCTTTTATAGTGGTTTAACAAGATGATATAATAATATTTCCCAAGTTGAGGGGTGATAACTTAGAGCAGTGTGAAAATATCTTGATCAAATGTAGGGAATTTGGTATATCATTGAATCTTATGAAGTGTCATTTTGGTGTGCAAAATGAAAAGCTATTAGGGCACCTTGTGTCTCAATAAGGAGTTTTGATTAACCCTGAAAGAGTGGAGGTAATTGACAAATTACCTCTTCCCCAATCCAAGAAAGGTATATAATATTTCTTTGGTCAAATTAGCTTTGTGAAAAGGTTTATGTCAAACTTTGTTGATATCACTTTGTTTATCACAAGTATGTTGAATAGATCATATTATCAAGCAGGGATATGAGGAAGTGAAATTTTTCAAAGGAGTGAAAGATGCACTAAATACTTCCCCTGTGTTGGCTAGTCTAGATTATAAAAAGGAGTTTTAAATTTCTCTTTTACATCTGAATTTACAATTATGTCAATTTTATTGCAAAAGTATGATGAAGGCCATGAGAAACCAATTGCATTATTTTACAAGGACTTACAAGGATATGAATTGAAGTATACAGTCACAAAAAAGTAGGAATTTACTTTAGTAAAGGCCATTAAACTTTTTATACCTTACATATTGAGCTCAAAGATCATTGTATATGTTCCACACACCATGGTGAAAGAGATTTTAACACAAAATGGAAGATTTAAGAAAGAGGTGTAGATTGATTAGCAAGCACCAAGAATATGACATCGAAATTCAAACCACCAAGTTGGTAAGAGGCCTAGGTTGAGTAAGACTAATGACAAGAAAATCTATTTTTTTTTTAAAGTAAACAATGTTATTGCTGATTTAGGGGATCCTCATGAAACAGTATGTGTTTCCAATTTCTACAAGGAAATTATGTATTACTTAAAGAATTTGAATTTTCCTTTTGGCCTAAATAAGAATCAAAGAAGGAAATTGAATTCGGTGTCCCAAAAATACATCTTGAATGACTTTTATTTAGCTTGGAATAATACAGAAGGGATCTTGTTAGGATGTATAACTGAAGATGAAGCCCCTAGGTTGGTTGATGAGTTCCATGGAGGATTTTTTTGTGGTCATTATGTTGTTAAAGTGACTACTCGTAATATTTTTAGGGTATTTTATTGGTGTTCATCTCTATTTAGTGATGTTTCTAATGTTGTGGTGAGGAGGTGTGACAGTTTTCAACATTTCTCAGGTAGGATAAAATCTTCACGACCCCTATCATTGCAACCCATTTCATTTAAGGATCCTGTAAGACACTGCAAACTAGATTTTATTTTTGAAATAATATATGCATATATTGTAGGCCACAAGTGGATTTTGGTTTCTCTGTGTATAATTTAACCAAGTGGGGAAAAGCAATCCCTACCAAGAAGGCTACACACCAAGTGTTCATGGACTTCCTTTTGAACAACATCATTTTAAGGTTTGGTGTCCCAACCAAGTTAGTTATTGATAATGTCATGATATTCAGAGCTAAACCTATTGTGGCAATGTGCAAATAATATGGGACAAACCTAACTTATGCCTCCAGCTATAACCCCAAAGGAAATGGGAAAGTTGAATCAAGAAAAAAGAACTTGATTCATATACTTAAGAGTACCTTGGAGGTTAACAAGTTGGAAATGGGATGAGAAATTGAAATTTTTAATTTGTGTTGATAGAATCACACTCAAAAGGTCAATTGGAAAGAACCCATTTAAGATATTCTATGGAACCCCAACCTATTTATCCTCTTCATTTGAATTTTTCATTGTATAAATTTATGCATAAGCTTAGAGAGGAAGAAGGAGTTGATCCTTATGCTACAAGGATCAAATAGATTGTTGAACTTGATGAGGTTAGGAGATAATATCACCAAGAACACATAAAGTTAAAGAAAAATTTGAAGAATACGTTTGAAAAGAATGTCTCTCCAATAATTTTCAAAATTTGAGACTTGGTGTTATTATGGATAGTGGGCATGAAGATAAGTGAAAGCATTGAAAGTTTAAAGCTCTTTGGATAGGACCTTATTTCATAAATATCAGAATTGGAGAGCATACCTTCTTCTTAAGACATTTTGATGGTGAAATACTTGAGTTTCCTATCAATGGTAGACATCTCAAACACTTCTTGGATTAGGTGTATCCCAAATCACTCCATTTGTACAATGTATAGTCCTTTTTTTTTTTGTTCCCTTGTTTGTTTTATGTTTCCTTTGTTCCTTTTTGTTATCCTTGGAAGCTTTTTGTAGCTCATGTGATTTGAAAATTCAAAAAACCAATTTATTACCTACTTGACTATATTTCCTAATGGATCCTTTAACAAAAAATAAGATTTTGTAAAAACCTAGATATTGTAGAGTCACATATGATAAATAAATGCTAATGTAAATATTTGACACAAGTAATAAGCTAATGAAAAATGAAACCCTAAGTGCAAGAGAGAGAGAGTAAAAGACTTAGCTGATTTTGCACTTGATACCAAAGTATGATGGACTGGAAAATTGATGAACATGAACGGAATACTTTCACAATTGCCTCTATAAAATTCAAGAGTTGTTAGATAAGATTGGACCATGGTGCCTAGAACGGGGCTAGGGCACCTAGGCGCCAAATACCTCTACTAGGTGCCAATGACTACACAAGAGATTGAAATCTGGTTTTTGTTGTGTCACACAAGTGTCACTAACTTTCACGTTTGGTTGCTTGTATGTCGCTGGATGATCACCAAATTCACTTATAACCTTAAAAAAATATGAAGACCTATAAAACCCTCAAAATTCATCAAATCCCAAAAAGAAAATATGTAATATGGGGATTCAGACTGACCCCAATGGTCACCCAATTGAGTGAACTTATGAATGAGCCTTGCACTACATATCAGACTCCATGTAGTTCTTGTGAATGTGTAAAATTTTGCTTTAGGAAGACCTTGTGCAAGTTTTCTTGATAACGGGTGATAGTTAGATGCACCAATGTAAATAAATGTGTGAACGATAAAATGAACTTCCCCTTCCTATGTAGTGTATGTAGAAAATATAGTCCCTTGTCCCTTGAATGAATGCTAGATGGATGCCTTTATTTCTCCTAGATGTCCTTTGGATGCAAGCTTAGGTGATGATAAGAGATTCTTAGAGCATTGAACCTTATTTTGATAACATACCTTTGTATTTATATGATTCCCTTGGTTAAATTTTGTAAATGAAAACCAAAAGGAAGACCCATAAGAGAAAAAGATGCCCAAAAGATAAAAGAGGCCCAAAAGAGGTGAGTAAGATAGAAAGAGGATAGTGGCTCCTAGAGGTGATGAGGGTGCCTAGGCGCTGACATCCTGGATGGGTGTTGGTGTCCGGAGTCATACAAGATAAAATAGTAAAGTACCTACTTGGCTATAGGGTGTGAAATACCAGAAAGACGATAAGAAACAAAGAAAGTAGGCCAAAGATAGTTGTCAATTACTTGTTTTTTTGCTTAGGAATCATATGAATGCATGTATGATTTTAGGACCTAGGAATGTACCTAAGTACGTGATTTTGTGTCTACATTTTCTGCCACTTTACGTTGTTGAGTGAATGCTCGATAAAATAAATTAGATAAGAGATGCATATCTAGTAACCATGAGTATGGAAAAATGTGTGTCGAGTGGACAAGTGAAAGCATGAAGTGATAAAAATGAAGCGTGGAAGCAAAGAAAGAGAAAGTTATCCTAGGGGTGAAGTGTATGTGTTGTACCTGTTATTGTGCTTGATGAAGGGATGCTTCTTGTTGTGTATTAAGGACATACATTGTAAAAGAAGAGTGAAAGAGTAGTCAAAGTCATGTATTATGAAAAATATTGTAAAAGTATGTAAAAAGGAAAGTGTGCACCTGATCCATGAAGAGTGGAAAGGATAGAAAATGTCCTAAAATGATGTAAAAGAGTGATTTTTTGGGGCAATCTCTACCAAGTGCAAGTTTTTTGGGTGATATCACACCAAGAACGAGTTTTTTGGGTGATCTCACACCAAATGCATTTTTTTGGGCAATGTCACGCTAAGAAAGAAGAGTGTTAGGGAGAGATGTCTAGTGCTACTCTCCTTCCATCATTGCTTCCCAAATAAGTAAAACTGCAGATGGTACATCCCATGTTTGCTTCGTGTTTAGTTCCATATTGTTTCCTATTGTATTGATTGAATACGTTGTTCCAATTGGAGATAAAATACATACTTCTTGCTGGAGGACTAGACATGTACTGTGAAAAATAATCTCTGAATTGTTGTGAACCATGTTGATATGAGAAATTTTTTGTAACTTCCCCTAGTCATAGGCACCCAGGAAAGGTCAAGAGCACCCAAGTTCTAGTGTATGTATCTGGGTGTTGGTTTCTGTGCTGAAATGAGGTTCAAGTAAGAATCTGTGTTGTACTATGGTTGTATCTCTATTTTTTCCTGTAATGTGAAATATTGTGTTATAGCTGTGAGTTACTGTATGGGGTGAATTATTCATCCAATGTATTCCCCCTCATTTGGGGTGCATGCAACATTGCTAGGAGGATGCAATCCAAAGAGAGGACATGAAACTGATCTAATGTGATGCTAAAATGGAACCTTGTAGCGGGGAGGGGATGTGCATGGTAGAAACCAAGGCACATGAAAAAAAAGTGGCTAGGAAGTTGTGTTAGTGCAATCAAGCCAAGTATGCATATAAAAGGCAATGTAACAAACAAGTGTGCAAACTAGATAGAAAAAATAGACCACGAAAAGTGAGTTTCAAACATGGGGCATTGCTCACAATGTCACAAGACAATAAGGGTCGAAGAGGCCAAAAGAAAACAATGTGCATACAAGATAAATGGCATATCCCACAAACAATGGAAAATAATGTCAAGTAGAAATGTGGAAAATAATTTTCTAAAATGCACATGAAGCACTTGTTAGCATGTTAGAAAATTAAAAATTATGTCATGGCGTGTATGTATCAATGTAAAGTGAAGTGTTAGTAAGAATAGGAAACAATATATAATATAACAATAACACCTATGATGTATGAGAAAGTAGATGCCCTCATGAGCCTCGGTGGAACTGTTAAAAGGTACTATGCCAAGAATCATTGCTATGTGTAAATATCTATAGGAGGTTTGCATTCACAACTAAATACTAGGTGAATGCACATGTGTACATAGAAAAAGATAATGGCATAACGAATATATGATTAACATAAAAATAAAAGTGTACATGTAAGTATAAGCAAGAAAGAGTAAATGCAACCAAGATATGCAATACATTGTGAAAGAATGAGATGGAATGGTTTGCAATTTTAATGTGATAGGAGCAACATGTCCCCCCGAGTGGATGTGTATGTATGATATGAGGTTCGTTTATAAAATACCCCTCGATAGTAAAGAATGAACCATAGAACAAGAGTGCGTCATCGAGAAATGGTTTGAAGGTGTGTTCTAGAAAGATAGTTCATGAAGCATAGAGCATGAATAGTGAACATGCGGAGGTTCATTTCAGATTTAGAACCTCATTAGTCAAGTTGGAACCATGGGGCTAGAGCATGTCATATGGTAATGATGATACACGTGTATCAAGTTGTGTGAGATTGCATAGAAATATAAAGTATGAGGTATGAGGCAGAGTAGTAGAAATGATAGAAACCTAATGATGTGAAGATGGGGGGAAGAATAATCATGATGCCCCCCAAGTGTATGATGTAGAGAATAATCAAGTAGAATCATCTAGGAGGTCATCATTGTTAGGATCAAATCCAATTGGAGCGGGCGTCAGATACCTAGTAAGCAATAGTATGAGGTTGATCATATAAAGAGCCATTGTGACGTAAATTACACATGCCCATAACATATTCTTCATCGGTGAAAGGTGGTTATGGATAACCATGTGAATACCAACGTGTGATATTTTGAGAATAGAGTTAAGACATGAATCATTACAAATGGAAACGTGGCCAAAAGACATGGGAAACATGACACTATTGTGATTAGGATCCAAAGTCCCACCAATGTAGTCTAGCCAAGACTACCCAAGTGTAAGTGGAGGAGTGCGAGAAGTGCATGTAAGAAAGACTGATAGATGTAAGACGCGAAGGCCATAAGCAACATTTATGTGAACATACCCATGATAGAGATGAGGAGAATGAGGTGGAGGGAGGAGATCATCAAGTGTGAATCCTAGCCGAGCCAAGCCATCATGTGTGCAAATAGTATCAAAGAAGGTAAGATTAAATGGAATTGGATGCCAATAAGAGTTATGTATGAAAAGAGTGCATGTGAAAGGAGGCAGTGCTGCTATAGAGTTTACTTGGGAATATGAAGAAGGTGGTATCAAATCCAATGTATGGAAAACCCCCCAAAAATGTATCATAGCATTAGTAGAAGTAGGGGTTTTCTTGAATTGATATTCACTAGGGCCAATAGCTATGAAAGTATCATTGAAGTATGACTCATGTATCTTGATAGGTGTAAATTTAATATTGCGTATTGTGTCATCAATAATATTGTAGGTATCAACCTCATCATCAGAATCATCACTACTGGAATTTTCATGCTGGATAGTAGTATCAAGGATATTGGCAGGAGTGGAGCTAGATGTAGGAGCAAGAGGAAATTTTGCAGGCGAAGTGGTGGTAGTGACGAGAGTAGACACGGTGGGTGAAATGATATCAGTAGTATGAGTGGGAACGAAAGGCATGCTTGTATAAGTGGAAGAAGACTATGAAGTACTAGATTGACCAACATCATATGTATCAATATTTCTATATGGAATAGGCTACGATGGAGGAATAGGCATAACAATAATAGGTTCTATGCAACAGAGTTTGAATGGATCAGGTTCAGGAACAATGGTATGTTCATATCCATCATGTAAAGATTTAGCACACCGATGAAGTTAAGAAGGGACAATATGCATTGCATGAATCCATGGTCTACCCAACAAGAGATTAAACTAAAATGAGGAATCGATGATGAAGAATATCATAAGAAAAATCTTAGGCCCAACTTGTATAGGTAATGTGATAGTACCCAAGCATGTGCAAGTAATGGAATCATAGTCACTGATGAGAGTGGAATTTTTAGTAATTAGATTACTAGGAATACAAATTTTCTTGAGAAGGGAGTGAGTACATAGATTTATAGCAGATCTATTATAAATGAGTACAATATTGACACAAATGGATCCAATAATAGTTGTGATAAGAAAATGTGCAGAACGATTTTCAATAATAGAGGGAGGTATGTCCTCGTCACTACTTGAGGCGTGTGGCAGATTTTTAAGAGATTGAATAAGATGTGTGAAGGCCACTAGTGAGTTATTACTTTCAATGTGAATAGAATGGAGGGAAACCTCTAATGTATGATGAAAATTGGGTGCATTACGTAAGAGATCATAAAGAGAATTTTTTTAGGTGTATTCTTTAGCTGCTCAAGGATTTCATAACCCTTAGAGGTGTTGGTGGGAACTATGGGAGCAATGGGAGGTGGAACAGAATCTGATGGAGCTGTAGGAGGATGAGTGTGGTGAGTGGTGACTACATTGATGGTTGGATCAACCATAGGAGTGATGAAGTGAGGAGTATGTTGAGTATGAACTTGCATGAAATCAACAACATAAGTAGCTATGAAAGAAATCTTAGTTGGGGTGAAAGAAGGATAAGAATATTCATCCATGCACTTAGAAGAAGGAGAGATATTTTGATACATGCTCAGAAGGTAGGGTTTGAATGTTGGGATTCACCAAATGATTTAACTAAAATGGAATTTAAGCTATATGTTAAACCCTAGATATTGCAGAGTCACGTATGATAAATAAATGTTAAAGTATAAATTTGACATAAGAAATAAGATAATGAAATATGAAACCCTAAGTGCGAGAGAGAGAGAAAGAGAGAGAGTAAAAGATTTATCTGATTTCACATTTGATCCCAAAGTATGTTGGAATAGAAAAATGATGAACATGAAGGGCAGACTATCGCAATTACCTCTATAACATTTAGGAGATGTCAAATAAGCCTAGACCAGAGTGACTAGAATGGGGCTAGGGTTCTTTGGCACCAGATACCTCTGCTAGGTGCTTGTGACTACGTAGGAGCTTAGGATCTAGTTTTTTTTGTTTCACAAAATTATTGCTAACCTTCAATTTTGGTCAACTATATGTCCTTGGATGATTGCCGAAATTTCTTGTAACTTGTAAAAATATGAAGAATTGTAAAACCCTCAAACTACATCGAATCCCAAAAAGAAAATATGCAATATGGGGAGTCGTACTGACCTTAGTGGTCACCCAACTAAGTGAAATTACGACTGAGTGTTGCACTACATCTCAGACTCCATATAGTTCTTGTGAGTGTGTGAAATTATGACCTAGGAAGCCCTTGTGTAAGTGCACTTGATAGCGGGAGATAGCTATATCTACTAATGTAAATAGATGTGTGGATGGAAAAATGAACTTCCCCTTCCTATGAAGTGTATGTAGAATATGCAGACCCTTTTCCCTTGAATGAATACTATATGGATGCCTTTAGTGATCTTAGATTCCTTTTGATGCAAGATTAGGTGATGATAATAAATGCTTAGAGCTTGATCCCTTATTTTGGTCACATATCTTTGTATTTATATGATTCCATTGGTTTAGTTTCATAATTTACATCTGGAAGGCCGACCCATAAGAAAATAAGATTCCCAAAAGATAAAAAAGGCCCAAAAGAGGTGAGTAAGATAGAAAGAGGACAAAGGTGCCTAGAGGGGATGAGGGTGCCTAGGAATTGGTGTCCTAGCTACGCATTGTGTCTAGAGTCATAAATGATAAAGAGTAAAGTAATGATTAGGTTGTTGGGTGTGTAAGACCAAAGAGGAAATAAAAAAACATAAAGAGGCCAATGATAGTTTTCAATTACTATTTTTATCACTTAGGAATCATATGAATGCAAGTATGTTGTTATGACCTAGAAATGTACCCAAGTGCATGATTTTGTGTCTATAATGGATATGCACCTAGTCTACTTTAATGAGTTTTCTATGGTCCTTTGGACACCCATTAGGGGTGTTCATCCCCTAGCTAGAGCCAATTTTGGTGCCCATTTTGATCTTGTCATATGTTTGGCACTATCTTTACGAAATTCCCCAATACTT
This sequence comes from Taxus chinensis, assembly GCA_019776745.2. Lineage (NCBI taxonomy): Eukaryota > Viridiplantae > Streptophyta > Pinopsida > Cupressales > Taxaceae > Taxus > Taxus chinensis. Next base: position 645,165,459 of record CM034147.1, on the reverse strand, counting down.
CCTAAGTGTTGTACAACTTTGAATAGTGGTATGCCATAAATTGAAGAGAATGAAGTATTTGGTAGGTTTTGAGGCAAGACAAAGAAGCCACGAAAATAAAGGAGTGAAAAAAACATAGTACTTCATGGACTTGGTGATTATGGTATTCCACAGAAATAGTTATTTTCACCAAAAAAAAGGTGTATTCCGCTCAGCAGAAGCCACGATGCTAAGAAAAAAGTGTTTTGAGAAACAACGAAGGAGAAAGAAGGAATTTATAATGTGATGAAGTATGGATGTCATGGAACAAATAACTTAATGTTCCATGGGTTTCTCAAGGTTTGGTGTTCCTCATAGTTGCACAATCCATGGAATAAGAAATATGGTCATAAGGAAAGGATGGCATATAAAAAAGGAATCATATTTTTTAGGCGTAAATAGAGGGCATGCGCATTTGTAAAATAATGACATAAGAAGATTAAGTGTAGAGTATTAAACAAATAAGTGTGGAAAGTTGTAAATTCCATGGAATAATGGAATTTAGTGTTCCACAAACATCAAACACTTAATGTTCTACGGAGTTAATGAATCTATAGAACAAAAGAAAATCTCCATGTCAAAGGCATAATCCATGCAACAAAGAGAATGTTGTGATACAAAGGAGACCCCGACAGAATAAGTAAAGGATAGAAAAAGACTTGAAATACCAAACCAAAGCCACAAAACAAAATACACACTAAAAAGCTATGAAGAAAAGGGGGATATCCGAAAATCGATGAAATAAGGGAGTTTTTTGTTGAATATTTGGGTTTGCATTTTTTCCCATTAATTTCAACTCAGTAATTCATTTCACCTCAAACCAAGTGTATTGGGAACATCTTGGAGAAATATTTCCAAGGAGATAAAATTTGTTGAAAATGCTAAAGAAAATCGTGATATTTTAATTACATAAGTTTTTTCTATTACACGTCATTTTCAAGAATCAACACGATTAAAGATGCTTAATTTCTAATCCTCCTTCACCCATGGATGCTTCTAGAAGAATAATATTCCCTCTCCTGTGCCCACCAAATGAATAATGGATTATCAGAGCATCAAGGTTCAAACACTTAGTAATTTCACATGCATTCATCCTCCTCATTGTATGGTTTTCTATTAAGTTTCTCCTGAGCACATGGAACATGAATTAGCATGTGTACAGTCCTTAGATAAGAATTTATGGGATATTATTTTAGGATTGATAAATTGTTCTATAAAAATTGAAGGCTTCTCTTCACTGGGGCCATGGTTGGAATTTATTAGGCTTTTGCTTCAGAAATGTGGGTTTTTTGTTTTTGGATCAGCTTTACAAAGAATTGGTAACTTATGCTTTTCATTTTTAGATCCATGCTAAGGTTTTTCTTGTCGTATAACCATTAATAGGCTTTGAGACTCATTCTTAAGTGTTTCCCTTTCCTCTTTTGCAAATGGACATAAAAACCCCTTCTGTTATGTACAATTTTGATGTTCCTCGTTGTAAATAAATATGAAATCAATAAATTTCCATTCTCTTTTGTAATTTTGTGTTGATCATACCAAATAAATGTAGAGAATCATTTTTAATTTATTATTTGATTGTGCATTGAGGGTTTCGTTCATTGTATTGTTACCTTGCATCATTGTCTTCAATTATAAATCTCCTTTCTGTAATTTATAAAAATGCATACATGTTTTCCTTAGGGTATCCTTTTGTGTTGGAAATTTGGTGTGATGAGTGTATAAGACTTCATTCTCATGTGTCTTTGATGGGTTTTCAAGAGTTATTTTGTATTATTTATCTTACTTGGGTTTTTATGAGGGTAAATAAGCTTTACAGGATGATTTTCCTTTGATTCCATGTTTTAATACATGAATAATTGTCAAGAAAAAGTGGTTAATGCGGGTACTTCCTCTCACTAGTCTCCTTTCCCCCCATTTCCATCCCCTTTCATATTATCTCACATTACTCATTACCCTACCCTTGTATATTTCATAATTTATTGTTAATTAAACATGATGCATGCTTGGAAACTCAACATCATGTGCATATTTTGAGTGGGTTTTTATGATTTATGAAGCTTAGCATATCAAGTATCATTTCACTCCAATTTCACAAAAAATTCCTTCAAAATGATGCTTGTGATCACCCTAAATTTGTCTTTAGTGTCATGCTTTTGATGTACCAAGTGGGTAAGTGCATGGAAATGAGGGGCCAAAAATGGACAAAATGCGTGAGAAATGGAAAAAAATTTAGGATGAGGCTCATTTTTATATGGTGATTACCAAACCATAATGTGTATATGTTATAACATGTATGTGTTTCCTAAAACTTTAAATAGTGCTCTAAAAATACTAAATAGTATGTGTTATAGTGTGTACGCGTTATAGTGTGTATGTGTTTCCATTTTTTGATATCCCAAGGAAGATCTCTTGGATTAGATCTCATTTGGAACCCCAAGCATGGGGCCTAGACCTACTAAAAACATAACAAACAACGTGTTTTTGACATAAAATGCTAAAATGTGTCTTCCACCATAATAAATCCCACAAAAAGGATTAACAAATTTATTAAAAATATGAATACAAAGTCAAAGAAACTTTTTTATTTCTAAATATATGATTATTCAAATTTTCTGACTAGTATAAGGTTTACATCCCTATTATTTTATAATTATGTATTTTTATAGCTCCATTTTTTGTATATATACACGTCTATTTTTCATCTTGTATCTTTTGTTTCACTAGTCCAAATTGAATAAAAATTATACAGTCCCAAACTAGGACTAGTTCTATACATATTCAAAAAAAATCTGATTTTTCGATATTTTTTAGGTAGTTAGGGGGGCACGTTCAACTATCCATTATTTTTCAAATTTAAAAATATTTTTACTTTGGAAAATTATTAAAAAATAAATACTCACTAAAAAAATCTTTAAAATTTTCTATCCCAAACTAGAATATTATATCTAACTTTCATGTTCTTACAACATCTTTAATTTTTTAGTGTAACTATCTCAAATAACTCGTATAAGTTGACGTTTCTTATTTTTCAGAAAAAAAACATCCACTTAAGACCCCCTTTTGGTCTCCCATTTCCATGCATTTACCCAAGTATTTTTCATTGCTTGTGTGACCATTCTTTTAAATAAGCATTACATTTTGTGGTTGCATTTGATCTCAAATTGAGACTCCAATAAGTTTGAGGGTTCAAAACATAGTGTATCCCTCCCCCTTACAACCCACACCTTAGGTTCTCTCACCTTGGTTCAGGTAGAGCCATAAAGTACCAGGTGAACAACTACACCCTTAGTCAAGTGCCTCCATGTCATCTCCATAGACTAGGTCATGCAAAGAATATGGATCCATCCCCAACTACAAATGATAAATTGACATATCTATCATTCTTCCTTGCCCCTATTTCATGCCCATTTCTATTCAAATTTATGCAGGGTGTTAGATTAGGAACCAACATAACTAGCATTAATATTATGATTCCTTGGGACAACATGAAGGTTAATTGCACCAAAATTCTCCAAGAGATCCCAAAATTTGTATATATAAGCTTCGACGAGGGTGTTTCTTGCTAAACATTGAGACCTCACTTGTTGAATTACCATCTTAATGTATCCAAATATCATTAACTTCTTGAGTCATTTCATCTTGACAATCAAAAATCCTTGGATCAAAGATTCATATTCAACCATATTTTTGGTGTAGTTGAATTAAAGCCTATGTTAAAATAACATCTTCTCAATTCTTAGTGAAAACAAGACAACACCTTCACTAGCCCCAAATTTACACTTAAACCATCAAAATAAATTTCCCATATACTTTCCAAGTCTCCATTTTATTTCCAAAAGATGGGAATGGGACTACCTTCCTCCTAAATATAATAGCTTCTTAAACTAGTCTCTTCAAAAGTATCATATTGATCAAAATTCCATCTCTCCTTTTCCCATTAATCCAATTGTTATGGAACATTTCAATGTAGGAGTTAGAGATAGTTACCGTTATACATTTGGGCAAGGATCTATTTAGATTGGAACCTTCTCGGTTGGTAAAAAATATTGAATATTGCAATCTTTGGCAGCTAGCAAGGAAGAATTTTGGGTCCAGTGAATGGAATATAAATGATGTGAAACCTACAGAGGAAGAAGGGAATAGATGTGTCCTTCACAATGGGGTTTCTTTTGAAGGATACATAGAAATATTTGTTCTTATATCATTGGTAGAGGAGGAATGGATGGTGGTGGAAAAGAAATTAAAAGAGCAGTAAAGGAATGTGAAAATGATGTTGTGATCTGAAAAAATGATAGTTTACAGATATATGGAAGATTGTTCTCTACTCCTAATGAAAATTTAGTTTTCTAGATTTATTTTCAGATGTATTGTTTTTTTCATAGGGTCTAATATTTCATTGAGTTTTGGATTCCTTTTGTTTGTGTTGGATCAAACTATTTTGATTTGGGTCTTTGTTTTTTGTATGCGGGTTTCTCCTACTTTATCTTTCGGTGTTTGTATATAAGGTTTCAAGGGTGCCTTTCAAAACCTCCTTATTGCCTATTAAAAAAAGTTTCAACATGGAACTAGAAAATAGATTCATATTTGATGTTGATCTTAGTTACATATCTATATTTTAAACATATGTGAGACCATTCATAGGATAGTTATCATCCACTTTTGTAGTTAAACCTCTAGAAAATCATAATGCAAGTCAATCGGAAGGTAAATGATTGAAATATCTTAGGGGATGGTGATGCTAGGGAAGGCATGCAATGTTAGATTAATTTTTTTATGACTCCTACATTCTTAATAGTAGTAACATCTAGTTGGACTACACCTTTGTTGATGGGGTCATATTTCAATCCAAGGATGTCTTCAACTTTCTTAGGAATGAAATTGCTACTATCCCTAGAGTCAGTCATGCAACTGTAAACTAGATGTTTGCTAATAAATAATGAAACATAAAATGGAAGGGGATTTTGGGTATAACTTACTTCATATACATTACATTGGTAGAGGCTAACAGGTCCTGAACTCACCTCCTTTTAAGCCTTTGGGAGAATCTTGGATTTATTCAATGCTTGTTAATGCATATCCATTTGGCTTGGTATTGCTAGAAAATCCCATATAGAGACATTGCCATTTTTCTAATTCATTTGTTCCATAATACATAGTGATGCTAGCACATTTTTTGAAAATTATAAACAGTCCAATCTCTCTTTAGCTTCTCAATTCTAGGCTGATACAAATTTGGTTGTAACTTCATGGTAAAGGACTACACATTTTGTGCTTAAAATGTTTTCATTGGGACCTTGTCTAACTTTGAGAATTCTCCCTTTTCATCAGGTGTCATTTGATTTCTAGATGTCTATGCCTTTGATTCCAAGAGTATTTTTTCATATATTGTGTTATAATTGGATTGAACTTGGTGGTTTTTACTTCCCTTGGTTTGATTTATTCCACAAAAGTATCCATCCTACCAATAAAATAACCTTTCCTTAACTACTAATGTAGATGGATGTGATGGTTTTGCAACTTTTCTTTCTTACGCCAAATAATTTTGTACTTTCGATGTTTGGGTTAAGGATCCATTTGCGAAAGTGTTATATTCATGAGGTTTTGAACAACATAACACCATCCCATGTGTTCAGCTAAATTATTTTGCATGGGAATTGCTGGTACCCAAATCAGTCCTCCCTTTATAGTCAAGACAACATCAACCAAATGTTTAGAGAATAATAGATCTAGATCAATGTCTTTTTACAGCCTAGGAAATGATCTCATCATCTTTTTTTCACTTAAACTCAAAGGAACGTTAAGGTAGCACTGTGCTGAGGGTATGACCTAGCCCTCCTACTTTAGGCTCTTCCTTTAGCAAAGGTGAGAGGACCCGTTATGTAGTATATAATTACGAAAGGAAAGGATGTATCAACAATATTTGGCACTCGTTTGTGAAATACTTGAGGAACATAGATTTGGGAAGACATGATCTATTCAGCAATAGGCTAACTCTCATGAGTTGTCACTTTTAGACAGTGTACATACGTCTTCTAAACAAAGCTTAGACTACTAAAGATAGTAAATAACCAACTTTCTTTTGTCATTTTGTTGGCTTTAATGAGGAAAGCATGGGCAATTTCTAGTAGGATTATTTAGTTTTGGATGTATTTGATTTGGGGAACTAAACATGATAAAATTTGACTATACCAAATTTCATAGAAGCTTTAATAAATGTCGGGAAATCTACCAGATGTAAGATAAATAAACCTCAAAATAGTTAACAATGATCCTTCAACTAGAAGATGTACTGCTCACAGGAACCCAAGAAGGCACGGTTTCACACAATCTTTAAATATTCAAATACAAAGGATCATGTTGAAGATTTAATTAAACATTAGATAATCACAATTTGTCACATCTAACATACACTCAAAGGCTTACAAGAAAATTTTAAAAAAATGGTGACATAAGTTATTTTAAAATTGTTTATTATACAAATGAAATGAAATATCTTCTCAGTAGTGCAATTCCAATTTCAAAAGTGCTACCATAATGATAGAGTTATCTGTGACATTTAAGGATATGTAAAATAATATTATAATGGGAACATGAATAACTATTTTATAGTACATCACCTTGATGGTAGAAACAAAAATGCTCATGATTAACACAATTAATTCATGTCTCATCAAATTTATCAACAAGGGAAAGTAGATCTACAGTCTTAATGCATGTCAATCACTGGACACTTGCAACCATCTTGACATGATTAAATTTGAAGGCTCAAAGAAAGTAACAGGTTTCTCTAATAATTTATTAGGAAAAATGGTTGTTCTCTCATCTCTCTCTTTCTCTTTAAACAATTCTTAGAAAATTTTAATCCCCCTTTGCGTGATCATTTTCAACGCTTTTAATACCATTCTACTCACTCATTAACTTTCTAAATTTCCCCCTAAAAGCATGAATATTCTAAGGAATATTCCCATTTATAGTATACATTTTAAACCACGTTGTTCTTTTAAAAATACTTTGCCTTTTGTTTCCAGGTATACAAAATACAAGACTTTTTTAATTTTTTTGTTTGTGCATGACTAGGATACGAGGTCACAACTTTTGGAAGATTATTTAATCATTATTTTCACATACTATTGGATAATCACTTTTGACGACTTTTGAGAACTTCCAGGTGATTTTGATATGACAGATATCCTCATCTACTTCCCAAGAATCTATATTGGGTGATGCACATGTCATTTCACATCTTATTTGCATAATCATCACACATGGTTCTTGTCAAATCATATTGATTCATTAGTTCTACTAATTCCTAATTCCTTCCAAATCTTAAATTTTCTATGTGTGAGTTGAGAAAAATCTTCTTTCATCTCATGGGAAAGATTTATCTCAATCAGATCAATATGTACCCCTTTTACTATAAAACTCAGCTCTACCCTTTGAAAATTATACATTTCTTTTCCTATTTTGAAGATAAAGAATTTTTTTCATAATTCTTATCAACAAAATGGTGAAGGTACTTATAGCACACAATCTAAAAGAAATTTATTCAAAGGATTTAAATAATGGTTTTGATTTACATGTTTTGGATGAAGCATTTGTTAGAGATTTATTTCATATAACATGTCTAGGGGATACCATGGTTCCTTTGACTTATCGACAAGTTAAACTTACACTCCTCCTGAGGATGATCAAAATTAGTCCAGTTTTCTCAACCTTTCAATCCATGTATTTTCATCTCTTTTGGTGGGAACACTAAAAAAACTCTTGAAGACGTAAAGAAATTCTGGATTGAAAGGAGGCCGTAAGTGTTTGGGAAAACTAATTTTTAGTGTCACTTTTTTATGTGATGAAGAATTTATGTTGAAGGAGATCCCTTAGGAATCCTATGTGTTGTATGACAAGTATTCCATTGATATGATGCCCACCATTTCTCACAAAATAATTAAACTAGAGTAGAGGATTATTTCTCTAGAAAATAGGGAAGCCAGATCAGGTGTAATCAAAACCACTCATAGATTGAATACCAAATTCAGGGAAGCGAAGGGGTGAGTCAATATCCCAACCCCCAATTATAATTTTTGATGGAGAAGAGGAGATGTCCTTATCTTCTTGCCACTTTAGAGAAGAAATTTATTTTTCTAGGGATAACAGGGGAAGTATTTCTATTCGATCATCCACTCATTCAGTGCATCATGTTTCTCTATCAAAGCATAAACTTTCAGGACCTTGGTTAGTTCCTTCAGGAAGAGAATGGCCACCCCATACAAGGAGATGGGAATCTGGGTCTAGCTCAAGACCTTGTAATCCACTCGGCCCGCTAGAGGTAGTTATTTATCTTCCAATTACTACAGATGTTCCCTCTCAATCTCTTCCTAGTAAATCTACCCTTCATAAGGGGAAAGGTAAAACAAAATTCTTCATATGTGGTTTGGATCTTTTAGACTGGGTATCTTCCTATCAGAAGAAATTTGTGCTAGAAATTATTATGGACTATCCTAGAATGAATCTTGAGTCATTGATGGACATGGAGATGTCTCAAGATATAGCAGGGTCCGTTATATTTGTTTAGTTAGCACATGGCTCAAGTGAATTCATTTTGAGGAAGACAAAGTTGTTGAACAAATTTCATCCACTAAGGGGAAATTTTGAAGAGGGAATATAGGACATCTGAACATTATTTTTATTTTGTTGTATTTACTTTTGATATGTACACAACGTTATTTTTCATGGGATGGTGCCCCTATAGAACCCCATTTTATTCCTTTTTAACATGCATAAAGCACAAGTATTCTCAATAGTTTAAATGATTTTACAAACGTAAATATAATTTCATTTAAGTGATATAAAAACTAATGAAATTTACCAAATTCCAATTGATATTGGAAAGAAATGAATTTCAAGGTAATAATCATTCTTAATGAAACAAAATTATCAAATAAAATACCAGTTAGAAAATAAATATGGAAAGAAAGTATAGTTTTAAGAATAACATTCTTAAGATTGTTCATCATCTCTTCTTTTTACACTCTTTTCTTCTTCAATTTCCATTCCTGTTAATTTTTCTTCTTGTAACCTTGCCACATATGCATCATATCTTTGGAAAAGCTCATTGATATCATATTCATTTGTTCATGTGTGGTGTTGAAAGATTAATGTTTGTCTAGCTATTGCATCCACACAATGACCCAATTTTTTTTAATATTTCAGTGGCCTAGCTTTCAGCTCTGTGATTTTGTTTTCAATCTTCCTCATTGTTTTAATGACTTCATAAGATAAATTATCTTTTTGGATAGTCCTCTCAAAATAAATAATCAAGAAATCAATCTTTAAATCACCATATCTCTTTTTGAATTTGTCAAAGACCATATCTTCAAATTTTAAATCAATGGCAACTAGAGTATCATCGACCCAGTTCCTTTTTACTTCAATTTTTTCTTTGATCCCATTCAGAGTCTCGAATCTGATCTTTGCTAATTCATCCATAATATGTTAACTTCCTCTAAATTATTTTGGTACAATCCCCTCTTTTTCAACCAGTTCATCACTAAGCTGAGTTATGCAGTCCATTTTGGGAAAAATTATCTCAACATAAAAGATTTCATTATCACATTGATTAATTAGTTCATCAATTTCATTAAGCTATTGTTGATTTCTTCATACTTTTCCCTGATTTATTCAATTACTTTTTTTCCCTTCTTTGTAAACTTTTTGATCCATGCGTCTATGGAATGAACCTTCTTGAAAACCTTATCAATTTGTTCTAGTCCTTTAGGGGTATTGACAAAGGTACTTTATTGAGTATGACTAGGCTATAAAATTAACGGTTACACACTAGAACTTAAGGATTCGACCTCTTCTTTCAATTGATCTTTTGTTAGTATATCCTCATTAACCTTTTGCAACAAGTCACTTATTGCCTCTGATACCACCTATTTTAATTGATTTCTTGAAGGTTTTCCTAAAGAAATGATTTGAACACTGTAGTCACTAGATTTTATATTGTATCTTGTTTTTCCTTCATGAGGGATTATTACTTCTAAATTTTTGGACCCCAATGAATCAATATGGGTCTTGGTAATAACCCTAGCCTTTTTAGAAGTTCTCCCCATTTTAAGAAAAGATAAGGCAGTGAGATATATGTCCTAACTAGGAAGAATATTTTTTTCTTCATTTGAAATCAAATCCCCAATCCATCCCTTTGGAATACTTGTCCCAACTTTAGTTTTCTGTAATTCTTGTTGGGGTTTCTTGGGGACAACCACTAACTACTTGAACATTTCTTGTTCACCCTGAGTTAATGACTCTACCTACTTTTCAAAATCTACTTCAATAGTCATTTCCTTGTTCCCACCTTGTACCAGTAATTCCTCTGATTGTCTTTTTTCTTGGTCTCGAGCTTGGGATCGATCAGTCTCCTTCTGATTTACAATGGTAATTTTGGTATGTTCCTTCCTTATTTCTCCAACTGATGCAATTCATTAAGTTCAACTTCTCTCTGGGGAGTTTCTTGAATTGATATATTGCTTGCAGGTTCTCCTTTCCCTTCTAATAGTTCTATTTTCTTTGGAGACTATTTAGTTGAAACCTTATCATCCTCATTTTTAGTGGGTACCTCAAGTTGTGTCATCGTGGACTTCTCTCCTGATACTAGTTCCCTGTTCTTACCCAAAAACTTTATATCCATATTAGTAATAATTTCCTCCCTAGCAGTTGCATCCTATGTAATCTCTATTATCTTTTACAAAATATATTTTCCTATTTAACATGACTCATCATCCTTAGTGGCTTTTCCATAGTGGGAAGCATATTCTTCTACTAATATCTTTGTATTTATACCCTTTTCATAATATCATTTGACTCTGAAACCATTTGACTTGTAGAAGAAACTTATGATCCTTGAATCTTGATTTCATTGGTTGACATATGAGTAATCTTTTCCATTTATTCATTTATTTGAAGATTATTTACCTTTTTTTTTACTTTCTCATCAATAGATATATTAAGTGCATCCAATGTGGAGAATTCCTTTCTAGTATCAACATTTATTATAGCTTTCTGAGCCTTTGCTAACTCTTGTAATTATTCAAACAAGGATATATTCACATCCTCAGTTGTCAGAGTTTCATGTTTTTTCATGCCTTTACCCAAGATTTTTCTATCTATTGGATTTAATGAGATATTGCCTTGGGTCATTTTATCTTGAATGCTTCCCATTATTACTCCTTTCGAAGGAAAAGGTGAGGATAGAGGCACTGATTTCTCCACCTGTGGTACCGATGTTGCATGTCACACCTAAGAAACCTCACTTCTTTCATGTTCTGGGGGATTTATCACTACATACCTATGCTTATGTATCTCAAGTGTATGAGAACCTTCTCTCACCAAGATTGTCTCATAAACAATTTTGTGTTTCTTATGTGCCCTTTCAAACTTTTTAAGGTTTGGTGCTTCTCTTCCTTCTTCTTTATGTGGCCTAGATTGTGAATGGCCACTTTCTCTAGCCCCACTCATCACTTTATCAACACTATGGGGCTTTGTAAAAGTAATTAAAGGAACCAAAGGAGATGTCATACCCTTCTATTTTTTTTTTTTGAAGTGGTAATACAAAGGTGATAAGAGCATTCTCCATATATTTTAGAAGCATTTCGTCAGTCTTCTATCTTAGAGAAAATATAGAAGTACTAGTCCCACTAGTGGCTAAAGTCCATTCATCTATAAGTTATGAACTAGGCCTTTTTGAAGGAAATTGAGGAGCTTCTCCTCCCAAGGGATATATTTTATCAGCCCTTTCTCTCAGGGGTGAAATTTCATCATTAAAATTTCCTAAATTCCTGAAGTTATTGAGAATTCTTATGTTTTGAATCGATAAATCAATGTTCTTTTCGGCCAACCAATTTATTATTCTCCTTATTACATCAATTATCCGAGTATATGAATCATTTGATTACTGTTAATTCTAGTCTAAAGTGGCTATAGGTTATCCCTCCACCTTTTTATCAAGATAATATTTACTCACTATACGTGGATCATCCACAATTTCCTTAGGGATAACTGTAATCTTGAAATCTATAATTTAGGAAAGGGTCATTCTAGAAAATTCTCTCAACATTACCTCTTCCTCATCTCTGTAATTCATCCAATAGTTCTCAAATTGAGTCTCATGTTTGAAAGTATTTTCAATATTGTTGAACACCCACCTGATATCATAGTTGGCCATTGCCTCAAACATCTCCATCCCAAACTTGTTCATCACATATTCAATTAATCTGGATTTTATAATTTAAGGGCATGAGTACCTTCCAACCATGATGGAGAATTTAATTTTTGTCTTGTTTTTCCCAGCAATTAATTTATAAACCATTGTCAATTGCCTCACCAATTCACACAAATCTATTTTATCATTTAAGTACCTGGGTAATTTACATGGTTTTCCTTCAAAACCAATAACCCTAATATATGTAAATTTCTTGTATTGAATGAAGTAGCATCTGTATTCGATGATTAATTGTCTATATTCCTTAGAAATCTTGTACTGATCCCACTCCGGTTTGAATAGACATATGATTGGTGCAAAGAAGGCATCATTAACCAATCTTAAATTTCTACTCCAATTAACCAACTGCAATTGAGGGAAAATCTCATGCATTTGGCATTATTTAAAGTTGGCATGTGGAAAGATGTTAGGGAAATGCCTATGTCCTGTGATATTGTAAATAAAATAGGTTATCATGTAAAATTCCAATTCTAAAGTATCACCCATCTCTACTTTCGTTTCCAGTGTAACCATGTGACTATGGAGTGCCTCCGAAATGAAATTTGCCCATAAAATTCTCCCTTTCCTTTCCAAAATTATCCACATGTAAGTGCACATCCATTCCTTGAACTCATTCATGGTCTCCAACTCAAAAATTTGACTTAACAATATAATAACATCCTCTTCTTCTTCAGTAAATTATGACCTAACCAATATTTTAGGGATTCAAGTGGTTGCCTTTTTCTTTACTAAGAGCCATTTATTATTCATAATCCTAGCATTATCCTTTTTTATTTCCTCATAATCTTGTAAGGATAACTTAATACCCAAGGTTATTGGATTTATTATTACAAGAAACTTGAGCATTATTCTGATGGCTACAGGCGTCGAATTCAACACTACATCACCACTTCCATATAATACTTCCCTCTTCTTTGGGTCATAATTCATAGTGCAAATCCATACTAATTCTAGACAATGTACTGATGGGGAAATAGCACCAGCTAAAGCAATACAGCTATCGTTGAATCACTTTCATAGATTCTCTTTTATTAGGGCTATTCAATGTTTGAAGAAAATATTGTAAGTCGACATTCATTAAGACTATGTCTATGATTTTATCCAAATCACTCGTGATTCCAGACGTAACCAAAAACGTAGATGACATGGTTTTCATGTTAAAAAACCCTAGATTTACTTCCAATTTCCTTTCCAATAAAATAAAAGTATAGGAGTTCCTTAGTTCTTACCAATTTTCTTGTGAATGCTTGAGAAATTCAACTTTGATTTGAAATCCTTCCAATTTCTAGTCTTCAATTCGAGCTCCATAATAAATTTCACGATGTTCCTGAATGAAAATTGCTAATAATGGAATCCATATCTTGAAAAATGACAACAAAAGGATCAAAGAATTAAAAAACTTTAAGAATCGTCCTTGATTTGTGCAAGAATGCATTGATGGTGGCATAAATTAATACGTTGCATCATTTCCATCCATTTTGATTTTTTGATTTTAAATGTGATTCATCCATGTGAAAAATCCTTATGAAAATGTGGGATGGGGGAAACTCTTTGCACTTTTTCTTTGTGTTAGAAACACATGCACACTTAACTATTTGACCGAACTGCCTACTTTTGACTTTCATCCTAATCTTGACAAGTGGTCATATCTAAATGGTGGTGGAGTTTTGGGCCTTTTTTGAAACTTTATTCTCTTTTACAAATGAGCCCAAAAATACCAATTTTCTCTGATGAACCACTTCCTCGCTCCTTACATAAGGAAGAGCCATGTGTCCTTTGTGGGCCTCAAGAGATTATTTAAAACTTTATACATTATTACCTTAGTGTGCAGAAATAAAAGTATGCCCTGATTCCCCACATCAATCCTATTTGTGAAAAGTGTACCTCCTCAGAGGTAGAATAAATTTATTCTTATGAATTTTGTGATTGTGAATATTAAGAGGAATATTCATCGGGCTTTGGGACCTAATTTTCATATTGTGAGACTATAAAAAATTTATAAGTTTGCAAATTAAATCCACCATATCGCAACTATTTGGAACATGCCATGTATCATCGGGTGACAAAACCAAATACAAAAGTTGTAATATGATTAAGGAACATTTTACATAGGTAATTTTCCTAATTTAAACCTGACTCACGATTGTTTTTTGCAAGGTTTTCAACAACAACGTGCCTAACATGATCCTTGACAAAAAAAGAGGAAAAAAACCTACAGAAAGGAAATTCAAATGAATTTAATCAATGACTGCAAATTTGGAATTCACGCCTTTCATGGAGAAATAGAAAACATAATAATTTTCAAAGAAAGTTTCTAAACAAAAAGGGGTGAGATTATATCAAGCACCAATAGGAACCATTGATTTATTAGGGTTTGTAACAATAGGATATGGTCATTGATAATTCCTAGTAGGAGAAATTTATTATTTAGGTTGAGCTCTATTTTTTAATAACTTAGGTTGTATGGCTAGTAAGGTTTAGGATAAATATGGGTTTGTTGTATTTTAATGATATTCATGTTATTAGACATATTTCTCTAGAGGTTTTTAATGTCATCTAACTCATTTACTGAGGTGATAGGTATGGTTTCTAATGGTTGAACCATAAGGGGTTATGGGTCAGCTTTAACAGAAGGTGTTAGCTCAAGAAATAGAAGCATATGGGCTTTTGAGGATAACTTCTCTACTTGTGTCATATTATTCTTAGATAGAATGGAAATTTCATAAGCATTAGGAAGGTATTTTCCACCCATAGAATGAATCATGACTATTATATCTAATTTTAAATCTCCTAAAAAATATAAGAAGGTAGAATGAGATGATGGTCTTACCAAGGGTGTGAATTTATCCCAAGTCCTTTGAAATCTGAAGTTGAAATCAAATAACTCGTTTATTGGTGCTCTCTTTATCATAGTCAGCTAATTCATTAGTTTTAGGTGGTAACTCTATCTTCAAACCACCTTTGTAATCTCTCTTTAAATTCATCCCAATAATTTATGGAGTTATGTGGGATATTCCCATACTAAGAAATCACATTTCCTTTTGAGTGAAGACTCCAATAATCTCATAACATTATCCTTTTAGGTCACATAATGGACTAAGCATATAAGTATTATATTCTTCAGGTGATTAATGGGATTAGCATGATTTTAAATTGTGAAATATAGTAGGGTTTTAAGATCTATAGATGCGATATCACTCCATACATTTAAGGCAAGAGGGATGTCAGCATTAAAGGCGAGGAATTCATAATTTCCATTATTGATGTAAGGGGTTGGAGAATTTTCTACCAAATTTTTATGGGAACACCAAGTGGAGGAGTGGATTGAGATCTTTGGTGTTGAGGAGGTTACTGGTATATTTTTAGAGATTTTCTTTGTGTTCTCTTTTTAGGTGATAAATGTAATATTTTAGTATATTGTCCTTCATCGACACTTCTTCTTATTACAATTTTCCTCATATGCTTGAGGTGAATGGAATTTTCAAGTCAAATATTTATAAATTCACCAGGTTCTTGGAAATGAGGCTCTAAAACTAGGAAAAACTAAGAACACACCATATCTTAATTGTAAGTTATAAGATATGCATCCTTGCTTCTATGAATATGATAAATGTTTAACAAGAACACAAATAATGGTCCCACTGGGCATGCTAGAAATTGTTGGTGCAATTGAAGGCACTAAGGTGGCTATAATATTGAGAATAA
This sequence comes from Taxus chinensis, assembly GCA_019776745.2. Taxonomy (NCBI): domain Eukaryota; kingdom Viridiplantae; phylum Streptophyta; class Pinopsida; order Cupressales; family Taxaceae; genus Taxus; species Taxus chinensis. The sequence goes on along the minus strand of CM034147.1, from coordinate 645,149,462 downwards.
TATTTTAAAAAAAGATCCCAACCACGCATACCAAAAACTATTGGAGTTCTGAGATGTACACCCATGGGATTAATACTAATTTGGAGGGCTTTTGGATATTAGCAATGACACTTGGAATTTACCTAAAGTGTGAGACCGTGACTCCTTGAGAGAGACCTCTAAAAAAAGCCAACTTCATATCATAATTACTCTAATGCTACCACTAATCCACCACTATCTAAAAATAGGGGAAAGGGGGGGGAAGGAAGGATGAAAGTAAAAATGAATGGTTATACACCATAGAATAAAGATATCACACTTTTTGAGGGAATAATAAGAGGGAAAATATAGTGACAAAAGGGTAGATACAATCTGTATTAAATCCCACATTACATTAGAATCTCACTCTTTGCATTAGTGACATAGTGAAATGAAACATGCAAAGGTAACCCACACACATCATGAAATGATAGAATAGAAAGGAAATAATTTAATTACACAATTTAAAGGACATAAGAAAACCAAAATGAACATGAAAAATTTCTTGGAAGGATGCACAATTTGCTACAGTCATGGATATGGTAATGGATACATTGTAAAAGTTCAAACAGAGGTTTACAACTCATAATGCTTAGAACCCAACCGGGCTCAGTGACTTTACATTCAAGAGAGGATCCCTTCCACAATAGTGTTTATTTCTACTTATAGAAAAAATAAGGGAGAAGGAAGAAGAGGAAGGAAGAGAGAGAAAGATGAAGAATATGTTGGAGTATCTTTTTCTCTCATGTCTATCTTCTTCAAAGGTATCAAGGGCCTCCAAAATATATTTGACTAAACTTATCTTCCTCAAAACCACCTCTTGTATTTTTTTGGATATTTTATGGCGTAATGATGATCCAGTAACCATGAATTATAACGAGGGATATCTTGAAACAAACCTTATCTATAAAATCCTTTATGATTTATCAAATTAGTATGATTTTTGTCTAATTAGGTGCCTTAAATGGCAAGGAAAAAGAATATATTTATTCCCAAATTTATCTCTTAGTAAAACATCAATGTATGCCTATGAGATTAGGAAGATGGATGGGGATTAATCTATCATTTTCTCAAAAGGGTCATGATTTCACATATGGGACCATTGTAACAGATCATCCATTTTATCTCCAACTTGTTTAACTTCTCACTTTGTGTTTTTGTGGGCCATTAGGGAACTTTAGCTTGGAAGAATCTTCTAGAAGAGGGAAGAATACTTCAAAAGCATAAATCCATTAGATCTGAAAATGTGAGGTAAAGGTACCTAGTGACTATTTCATGAGATACTCTCAAATATCTAAACCATTTCTCTCGAAACCAAAACCAATGTGTATCCCCTGATGATACCTTTCCAATGGTACTATTTTCTTGTTATTTAGAACTCTCTACAAAAATTTATTAGTGAAAAACCAAAGCCTTACCATGCTCTTTGTGACATCCCCGAACTTATTTTTCCATTAGGTGAAGTTTTCAAGTTTAACCTTGTGTATATACCATGTGACTGGATATTAGAATCCACTAATCTTTTCCATACATAAATCATGCCACTTGTCTTCCATCAAAATTCTACAAGGTTTAGAGGTAGGGATAAAAGGCTTACGATAGTGTAGAGTGTTGATGATCTACATATGTCCTTCATTTCTACAATCTCCCATTAATATTTTGTAATGTTTGGAGGTAAGGACCAAGTCCTAAGATATCACCATGTGTTTATTTCCTCCATGTGTCCCTTTTATGCCACGTGTCTCACATCAATATTTTGTAAAACTTGGGGACTAAATTGAGCTTGAGATAGAGTCATATATATTGATTACTTCCAAGTGCCCCTTTGGAAACTTGTCCCACATTGGCATCCTAAAAATCTTGGGAATGAACCAAAGTTTGAAATATTATTTTGTGTCGATCAGTGACACTTATATCTCATCCATCATAGGCACCAATAGAAGTAAAAAGAGACTAAGTTTTGAAATATTTTATAAAATCAATAGAACTGATAGACTTCACGTGTTCCTTTATATACTTGTCTCACATCCATCAAATGTTCTAAAAACTATGAAATGTCGTTAAGTTCCATAAAAATTTATGGAATACAAGAGATTCAATGATTTCAACATATCAATTTTGACACTTGTCATTAATCCATCTCATTCGCAATGAAAACCATGGAGAAAGGTTAATTTCAAATCCTTATAGAGCATAGAAAATATGATCAATGCCAAGTGTTAAAGATCAATAACGGGAAGGGAAAAATTGAATAATTCAAGAGTGGAAAAGTATGTAAAGCTAATAAAGTTATGTTTTGTGGGAAATGTGAGTGCCAATATTTGTTTAAATTCAAATAAACATAGCCTAAGTAACTTGAGAAAATAGAGGTCAGACATAACCATTTTAAGGCATAACATATCATGCAAAGGGAGGGAAAAAATATTTATATAAGTTTGAATCTATAATCACACTAAAAACCAAGTTTATATATAGATATGATCATTAAAATATACATAAAAAGGTAGTTTAAGATGATTTAACACAAGTATTCTATGCAAAAATTGATAAATTCAAAAGGGGTTGAATTTAGAAACAACAATCAAAACCAAGTTTCCAATAAAATTTTGTGTGTGTGCGTGTGTGGATGTGTGTGTGTGTGTGTGTGTGTGTGTGTGTGTGTGTGTGTGTGTGTGTGTGTGTGTGTGGTGCGTGCACATGTGCACATGTGCATGTGTGTGTGCATGCATGTGTGTGTGTAACAACAACAACAATAATGAATATGTGTGTGTGCGTGTGTGCGTGTGTGCGTGTGTGCACGTGTGCGCGTGTGCGTGTGCGTGTGCGTGTGCGTGTGCGTGTGCGTGTGCGTGTGCGTGTGCGTGTGCGTGTGCGTGTGCGTGTGCGTGTGCGTGTGTGTGTGTGTGTGTGTGTGTGTGTGTGTGTGTGTGTGTGTGTGTGTGTGTGTGTGGTGTGTGTGTGTGTGTAACAAAAACAACAATAATAAAGAAAAAGTAACAAAAAATTCCATATCTCAACCAAGCTTCATTTACAACCCTCTCTTAGGTGGATATGTACATGGCTACTTATTTCACTACTTAGTGTACTTATATGATGACTAACCTCATGTCTCCCCCTTTTCCTATGGAGGTTGATGTGAGAAATATTTAACATAAATCAATTGATGTTAATGTGTATAGTAACTATCATCATTATATTGGTCATTCAAAATTGATGTTGCAAGATTAAAAATGTCATTTAGGACCTTGTCAATGATAAAACTATCAAATTTGAAACTATTTCAAAGGAATATAAAATAGTAGTTTATGAAAAATCAAATCTTAGTATCTTCAATGATCCATTACCACAACATAGAATACACTCCAAAGGAAATCCTAATGTTCATCGTTCATACAACATGCCTCCTCCTCCTACTTCTTATATTTATCCTTTGGATATTGTTGTTGGAGTTATCACTACTTGTTCGCCTCCATAACCTACTATTGCATTTGATGAGCATGAAATTGTGGATGATATTTTGGATATAAATGCACTTTATATCCATATTTATATCGGTCAATATCCCACCCATATTTTTAATGTTAACAATTGATTTAGTCACAATTTATGTACTGTGACATTGTTTAAATCTTTGGGATATGATAAGTAAGACTTATGTCTGACCCTGGATATTATTATGGATATATGAAACATATTATGTTACCCCTCAAGTGGGGAAAGATAGCTTATCTAAAAATTTCTTAGATCTTTATATCATTGGGACATGTGACATGTTACTAAGATGTCCTTGGCTTCATAAGCTTCATGTTGTCACTTTTTCCTAAGCTCCATGATGTCACCTCTACTATGTAAAAAATTTTCAAATAAATATATTGCAATAAAGATGTAAAAATTTAATGCATCCCCTATGAATATCCTTTTTCACCTATATGTACTATTATTTATTCTACTCCTTTTGTAGAAATAAACGAACAACTTATACTCATTCTATCAATTCAATCAATTTCTAGTCAAGTGGTTGGCACAACTATCCTATCATCTACTCAACATAAGTCATGACCAAAATCACGTAAATATAAGTAAATGGATTCTCATTGAGAACTACAACCAAATCACCACATCCTAAATCCTAATCTTAAAATAATGCAATCTCTTATATCATGTATTATTATTCAAGCATACACCTCCTCTAATGGTCAAACCTACACATTCTCCTCACATAATTCCATTTTAGGATATATTTCAAGAAAAATCCTTGATCCTTCTCTATATGACATGGTCATTAGATAACACACTTTCAAACATCATCAATATTTTAAAAATACTACAAAAAACTAAAATATTTAAAAATATAAAAACATTCAAATATCCTCAAAATTCAAAATAAAGACTAAGCATATATTTAGTTACTAATATTCTTCTTTACATATGTTATTTTTCATGTGATTGATAAATGGAATATTTTTTATTTCATACAGTTGTTTCGCAAGGTATATGATCAAGATGTAGGATTCACGGGACTCTGCATGATTTCAAATGTTCAATTTCTCTTTTACCTAGTGGCCTTGTTAATATGGTGGTATCGTATACACTATCAAGTGTTGTTATTTTTTATTACACAATTCTCTTTCACATCTTGATTATGCTTATATTATATATTGTAATGTATTTTATTTACCTATATTTTTAGGACTAACATGTTGGATGTATAAGACTAGTATATCATGTTCTATGCATCTACTCATTATTGTCTATATATTCTTATAGCTTGCATTTCTTATTTGTTTTTATTGTGTATATGTAACCCTTATCCTATCTATGTGTGTGTGTGTGCAAAAATTAGGTGTCCCTTGTTTGTGGCCTCATTTTTCTTTGATTATGTGTCATTTGGCCTTTTATGAGTATGTGACCCTTGTGTTTCCCTTGTTCTAGCCATTTTTCCTTTCTATATCATATTATCCATCATTTTTTGTTTGATCTTGTGTGATTATATGATTGTTTTGTGTTATATCCTTGTGTCATGATTTCTATCATGCACTTTTTTACATGGCCAGGGACTACATGGTGGCCATCTATGGTTATATTTTATGTTCCAATGATTACTGTATGTTATATCTGACATAGACACACTTTAATTATTTTGATATGATCGATCTACAAGGTATCTCAATCAACTCAAAAGAGGGGGAATTTAATAGTGTTATTACAATAATATCAATAAAATTTAGGTACATGGGAAGAAATACATAATACAATTAATAAGAATTTGTTTACAAGTTACATACATGAATATATGCATTTTATATATAAGGACATTACCGTATAGTTTTTTCACACTACCATTTGATATTAGTGTCATATAGTTTGATGGTTCTATTTAGCTCAATTATAATAGTTAGAAAATATATTATCAAAAAATTCAATAATTTGCATTAGTTCATATAAGAAATTACTTGCAACAATCTATATGGCATTATATTCACTACGTTTTCTAGAAAAATAAAGGTGTCATGAAAACTATAGAAATTATAGGTTATAGAATTATTAGTTTATTGTTATTTTTGTTTCAAGCATTTCTATCTCGATAAGTTCAATAATTTACAAACCGAGATTCATTTGTAGAAATTTGATTTAAGGGATGTTGGGGTCTATGAGACACCAAACATCCTATAAAACATTAAGGTCAATGAGACACCTAATCAGAGTTGGTTCACTTGGTGAAAAATGTGCAAAGCACATGATCATGGGATTCTATATTACCCCTAATTTTTTAGGATTTATCACTACATTATTTAATTATTGGAGGCCCATTTTACACTCCTAACCTTATTTATACCAATATACCAATGCAAAAAAAGTAAATAAAAATTACCCCTTGTATGATCATATATATATATATATATATATATATATATATATATATATATATATATATATATATATATATATATATATATATATATATATACCTTACCAAGGTAACCCACCCACCCCATCCCTATATCCCCGACATGCACCTAACATCCTTCAATATATTTAGGTCTATGAGACACTTGGAATTTTATGGCATTACAAGGTATATGAGACACACAAAATTATTTGGTATTATAGGGTCTATAAGACATTTAACCTCCATATTTACATGCCTCGATAAAGAGGTGTGGTATTCTACATTTAGAGATAAGATTCAGTTCTACACACATATACATAATCCTTCCTTGCTCCTCTTTATCTTTACACATTACAAATTCAAATTTTTGATATTGTATGAAGTTAAATTTTCAATCATCATATATATGGACATTGACTACACTTTTGTGTTGCACTCTTGGGAGCACTTTAATTCATTTAAACATTCAAATAATCAAGTAAACAAGAGAATACAATGTGTGTTTACACACTCAGGTACATTTTTCCTTTAAGCTATAAAAATTCATTTATTAGCTTAAAGTGGGGAATGTAAAAACATTTGGTAATTAGGTGGTCAATTATACTAATTTTACTCATATTCCTTAGTCATGACTTCACAAAGCTAGCTAAAACACACTATCTCACTATTTTCTAAGTCTTGGAAATACTTAATATTCTTTAATTCACCTTCTGATACATCTATAGGATTGATCTCATCACTTATACACATCTTATATCACCTATTACATTACTTCATAATTCTATTTGTTATCACTGATATCCTTGGCCACTACTATTTAGTTTGGATAGAAGCATTACACATGTGTCCCCTTTCTAGTGCTAGTTTTCTCTATCTCTAAATGTTCCTATTTCTTAATTCTATCCTGATTACTCTTTCTAGGTCATCCTTACTATGAAATTATATCTCATTGGAAGGTATAAAATAAATTCTAACACTCTCATTTATTCACCTAATATTCTCTGGAGCTTCTTTAGAAAATATGTATCAAGTCTTACGAAAATATTCCCTAAACTTCTATAAATAAGAGTATACATTATAAGAAACCTATATTAAATTCTAAATATATACAAACTAGGTTTAGAGCATCCTAATCCAATTAAATAGTATTCCAAATTCATATCAATCATTACTAGGCATGTATGCACCAAAGGGAAATTCAAGATTTTTTTCTCTATCTATAAGTACTCTATTATGGTAGTCTAATTACAATACTCTATCTATCACTCATTAAGGGTAAATTTTATATATATATATATGCCTAATATTTAAGTTGAGGAATAATGGAAAACATGGGGGTACTTCTAGATTTGGATTGACAATTATACAAGCACAAGGAGAACTACATGGAGTATGAACCCCTCATTTAGGAAATGTAGTGTATCACTTGGTCACAATCAAAAAGGGGTTCTCCACCAAGGGAATTCAACTACACCACACACTAATTTTATTTTTATCTAATGCTCATTTGAGTAGTAGTGCAATAAAATAGGGTTTTTATCATACAGGTCCATGTGCAAGGCTTTTGGAGGAAATAAAAGTGCAATAAAGGAACTACCAATAGTGAGGAAGCAACCTAAAAAATACCATAAGTTTGTATAGATTCATACATTATCTTCTTGAAGGATGTAAGTGATAAGTGCTAGTGTCTCACTTTGTGTTAGTGTCTACAAGAATTTTAAAGCCACATTTTTGAGACAAAGAACATTAGGCACAGTTACTCTATTTGCTCTAATTCTATATCTAGAACACTTTGTGAAACATTGGAAAATTCAATCCTTTCTCTTGTGTTTTGCATTATTTTAGCATTTGACCTAATTGAATGTCATTCTTTTTGCATTTACATGTAATATTAGATCTGAATGTTGGAGCTTTTATTTATAAAATATGATTGTTCTCTACTTTCAATTCACAATCCAAATTAATGATAAACTAACCACTTAGTTTAACTTAGGGTGAAAAAAGCATAGTTCCCATATCTAAATTATAGAGGCAAAAAGTTGCTAATTGAATCCAAATGATACAAGCTGAATGATACAACACTATAAGATAAATTAGTAAAATAAGTAATAAAATAAAATATAAAGGGATCTCATGGGTGGGTGTTAGGACAAGTCCAAAGAAAAAGGCTAGGTTATGTCTGAATAAGAAGGATAGGTTGGGTCTAGATAGACTATGGAAGATAAGGATTGGGTGATAGGAAAGGTCTAAATAAAATGGCTAGGTCAAGTCTAGATAGCTTATGGAAGATAGTGATTGGGTCATCAAATTAGACTAGGCTATTTCTAGAAATAAGAGATTTCACATTTTTACAGGCCATAGATGAATTAGAAGAACTTTTGGGAAGAAAACTATGTTGAAATATTTTAACTATATGTTTCAAGTTACATTTTGGGAACCTTCATCAAGAGAAAAACCTAAAGAAGTTATAAAAGGGAGACTAAATTAGATCAAAAAAACATAGGAAGGGATGCAAGGTATGCTGATGGGAATCAACCAATATAGTAGGCCTGTAAAAAGGTAAAATATGAAAAATAAGGGTAAGGTATGAATACACCTGATCAAGTTAGTCTCACAAACATGGAAAAGTAATATTTTTTTGATTTTTTTTTAAATTGGTGTAACATATTGTAAAATTCCTTGCAATGGTATGTCCTCGATGCTTCTTCCATTTTGTTTCTACGAACTACAATTGCAAATATATGGTGATTTTATAGAATATGTTTATAAATATGTGAGAGTTTCAAGTTTGGTTTGAAATCTATAAATAAGAGGTCAACCAGATCATTTCACACTTTGTTATTAGATATTTTTACATTTTTGAACTTTGAGTTAACCATTTTCATCAAGATATTTTTTTATGGAATTAGTACGGGGATATTATAGAGGTGAAAAATAAAGACATGGATGATGGCACGAGATGACAAATCCATTTATAGGTTAAATATCAAAAATTAGGTCTTGGGGAAAATCTACAAAGAAAAAATTTCCACAAATTACATTAAAATGCATGTCTCAAAAAACCTTAAGTGGGTTTGAGATATTTTTGTATTTTTTTGTCATTTAGTTAGGTAGAGTAAATTTATTGCAAGGAGAAATTGTGTGGCTTTATGCATAACACCTTTAGTGATGTTGGGCCAAAAAACTTTCAAGAGGGACAATGCAATTGGATTTTTCCCACATGCTTGATGTTGTTATGCACAACATGGCCAATATAATATGGGATAAAATAATTACACGTGGCCAACGCAATAGCAAATTTACTACATGGTCAATTTTGTTTAGTTTACATGGCCAATACAGCTGGTTATATTAGGAAAACTTTATATGGTCAATGTGTTATAGTTCATATAACTAATGTGGTATGAAAGGTTGTTTTTAGTTATTTTTTTATGTTTTGATTATTTTATCAATATTTATTTTGATCTAATTTGATTAGGTTAATCTTGTTTGAAATTTAACAAGTTTAGATATGAGTTCAGAAGCAGAATATTTTGAATGCCTCATTGTTACCTAACTTACCAAGAGGATTATCTACATTGTACTGAGAAAAAATACAAGCCCTTACTTTTTTGGATATCATGGAGATGTGTCTAGTTCCCTGAGGTGAATATTTTGTTTAGATTTTTTCAAAGACCTAGTAATATAAATCACATACGTTTAGGTGAGATTTTAGGAGGATACGATTGATACTACTTTTACTTTGAAGGATGTGCATGCTACCCTGGGTAGTAAAGGGGTCATAGATGTTATTGGATCTATTAGAGAAAAATTTTGAGTGCAAAGAACTAGCACAATGGGCCATAGCTTAATATTAGTATCACCCACAGTCTTTGGTAGTTAAGTTGCATATAGTATATGGTGCACCTTTTTTAGGTATTTAGAATGCAAGTATTTTATTTGTTTTGGAAAACATATTATTCCATAATTAAAATGGAGGAGTACCCTTTTTATTTAGTAGCATGTTGGCAAACCTTGTATTAGGACACATTTTTCATCTGGGGTACATGAATATAGGTATGGCTGACATGTGACTTATACCAAACTAAGATAAGGGAGAAGCTAGGAGTGGGTCTATTTATACTATTAGTAGCATGGATATATAATAGGTTTATAATATACTTCTAAGTTGGCACCCCATTATATATTAGTGTAAATGCACCACATATTTGGTAGCAGTGGAGAGGGCCTACAGTGAGATCCCAAGTTAAATAAAGGAGATTGAGGATTATGAGGAGTAATTAGATCATATGGATCCCATACATATAATTAGTAGATTCATGGCCATATTGGCCATCTGTTAAGGTAACATGGGGGTTTAAGGGATTACATGATGCTATCTAATGTGAATAGAGCCACATGTAGTCAACAGGGTACCTAGGTAGTTTTTTTTACCACATCTAGTAGCTTCATTTCCTCTACCTCCATACAGGACAATACATGTAAGATTTGATTGGGAGAGTGAGTAATAGATTGAAGGTTGTATTCCTACCTTTTAAGCCATAAAGAGTTTTATTTTTTCCTTTTTATGACAGTAAACACTTTAGATGGTAGGTAAAGGTGAGGGAACCTAAGGTACAAACGTTAAAAACCCAAGGTATATGAGATATTTTGGTCCATTACAGTATAGGATGATTCCCTAAAGGTTGGGGAACCAATAATGAAGAGACTTTGGTACAGAGAAAGATATTGGAGATTAAGTTGACTTGACGAAGGATACTTAGGACCCAAGGGATTTCAGGTTATGGATATAGTGGCCCAAGATCTAAAGAGTGGTGCAATAGTCATGAAGATGTCCTATGATCATGGTGATCCAAAGGGAGACATGGAAATAATTGGTAGTTTCTAGAGATTTTGATGGTGATAATGACATTATATTGGGTATTTGGGTGCATAGGGTGTTCATCAAAAACCATCCAAGGAATTCAAGTGAGAAAAGTGTTTAGTGATTATGTTGATTTCCCCCTATAGTAGAGATATATATTAGGAATTATATGTATTAAGATTGATTTGATGTGTTATCGAGTCAATGTTTAATATGTGTTTTTTTATGTTAAGAGGCCACACAAAGGAGTAGAAATATTTGATAATTTTCACACCACAAAATTCTAGGTGGCAATATCAAGCAACAATACACAGTAGTGATTCCTAATCGAGTGGTGCCCTCAACAAGTGAGAATATAGGCTCATTTAGACTCATTGGAGATGTTACCAAGGTTTTACATAAGAACATAGAGGATTTTGTTCCTAATTTTGTAGCCATTGATAGAAGTGGTGGTTTTATTTTGTAGATGTTATTGTGTGTATAGTATGTCTTATGAAAAAATAGGTTATTGGATTAGTTGATACTTAGGTGGTGTAGGTAGTAGGAAAACACAATGCATAAGTAAACCATAAGTAAACCTTCTTATCTCATTCTCTATTATTAGCGAGATGGTTTTCATACTCTTCAAACATTGATTTTCCTTCTCCTCTTAGGGGAAAAGAACATATTTGATATGTATACATGATAAACCATATATATGTATATGATGGTATTTTGACTCATTTTACATGAATTATATTGTATATTCTATGGTTGTGTTAAAATTACACGTGGACATATTTTTCCATTTCTATCTTGCACAAATGTGAAACACTTAAGACTAAAAATGAAAATGCGAATGATAATATGACATCTAATAAAATTTAAGAGAAAAACAAATAAGATAAAATACATATAAAAGTAAAGTAATAATCAATGTTTACATTATATTTTCTTAGCATGTAGATAACTACCATCCAATGTCACAAAGATGGTGAATGGAGATGCTAATGATGTGAAGGAATTATTTGAGAGGAAATACGAAATGTCTCACAATCTAAACTCACAAACATTTAGTGGAAATAAACACAAAGTGGGGTCAACATTTCTAGTGAGATAGAGAACTAGATATCAAAATAAAGTATGTACATGGTAAACTACCAACAATATCCATTAAGGGGGATAAAAGGAGTGATCATGTAAAATTTATTAAGGCACCATAATGACAATATAAGATCCTTAAAAAATAATGATACACTCTAATCACTAAGACATGATTACAAGTTTTCATTATCAACATATGAAGGAACCCAAATATGAGAGTTCATCTTAAAAAAATTATTGAGGTATAAAAATATTTTATTGCATATATGAGATGCAATAAAATTAAATGTTCCTACCTTACCATGATGTGTTCCCCATTCCTCGTAACCTTTCTTAATGATCCATATGCCTATTAACAAGATTATATACTTTTTGTATACACATAATTGTCTAGATTACTAACTTTTTCTCTTTGCAGGCATCGTTGGCACATTGTCTTCCCTAGAGTAGTGTCCTCGGGGATATTGCCAAGAGTAGTGAGTAACCAAAAATGGTTATGTGCATCCTTTGGGTTATATTGGGTTCTTCAGCAGTGGTACTTATGAGAGATTTGATGTGTAGTGAAATTATATCACATATTTCACATGTTGTCACGTCATTATAGTCCTCTTTTGTATCCATTACAGTCATCATTTATAGACTCCTCATAATATCACCTTGTTATCCCTCTATGATCACTTTCACAACTACTTTCAGAAAAACCATACCTTTTTCACTTCCTCTCTTTAGCACCTTTAAGTTCCCATCATCCAATTTGACCTACTTCCTTTACCTCCCCATGGCTACATTTCTATCTCTGACAACATCAATCGAGGTCAATTTCATGTGTTGAGAATATTTCCATAGCTAATGGAATTGAACACAATCTATGCCATTGGGATAATAATTTGTCACAACTGATGGCATCGACTGTGGAAAATATTGTTGGGTAGCATAAATTATTAAAGTTGTCATTAGGATATGTTACGTGGTAGTCTAGAACTTATTCCATATCATCATTCATCACTCATTCCTCCTACTAATGCTCATTAGTATGTCATTAAATCTTAGAATGTCTTTAATTTGGTATTATTTGTCTTTTTTGGAGTTCAAACTTGGAGCATTGGCGGGGAAAATTTTAGTGGTGAATATTCATTAATTCATGAATATTCTAGTTTTTGAAATTTGAAATTGGAGAATTTTTAGGGTAGGAATTAGGACTAGTTCACCAAATTTTCTAGGTACACAGTTAATTTTAGGGTTCAATTTTCCATTCCTGCGAAATAGAAATTCACAAAATTTTCCCAAAAAAAGTCAGGTCAGCAACATGTTTTTATACTACTAGCCAATAGCATATATTATGTTGTCAGTCTGGTGGTAGCATAAAAAATTCTACCACCGATAGCATATTTTATGTTACTAGCCTACAACATATATTATTTATCGATTGATAGAATAAAAACATGCTACCGACTGATAGCATATATAATGTTGTTGGCGAGTGACATAAAAACATACCATTGGTTGGTAGTATACAAAAAAGCTAAAGTATGAGATTTGTTTGCTTGCGCCATATTTAGGGACAAATTTCTCATTGAGACGATCATTTTAACTGCTAACATCAAAAAAAAAAATTAAAAAAATCCCATACAAAATTAGTGAAATCTGTATTTTTTCACAAAAAATCACTTTTTAAAATTTTTTTGTTTGCACCATATTTTATGAGGACATATTTCTCGTTGAGCTGGTCGTTTTAACTGTTATTGTCAACAAATGATTTTTTAAAAAATTACATGTATTTTTGGCCAACATCGTATACTATCAGTCGACAGCATATTTGCATTTTCTTCATATTTTCCATTAGCACGAAAGTCAATTTTCCCATATTCGCCAACCAATTTCTAAGAATTTTTTTGGGGGGGGGATCTTAAAATTTTCCCTGAGAATTGCGTATTTCAGATCCATAAGCATAGGATTTACACTTTCCATGTTCTACCAAGCCTTTGGATACATTGAAGTATTTAAGTAGAAGTGTTCTTAAGAGTTATTATATGTATGCCAAGTAAAAGAGATGTTTCCATTTGGGTTCAAGATCCAATCTAAGACTGCCCACATTGTACATGTACAAAGGTTCCCAAAGAGTGTTAAATTCATAAATATAGATGATATTAGTCCTCACCATATCATATTCATAGGTTTCCAATGCCTACAACTAAGATAAAGATAGGTATCCTACTAGGGTTCTGAAATAAAGAGGGAAACAACCAAGAGGTGGATAAAGCCAAAGGGCATAGCAATAATAAGGAAATTTAATAAACCAAAGAAAACATGCATGTACTCTAGCCTCACAGAGGGTTCACTTAGTACAAGTATGGTATAGCACATTCGTTTGAAGGGTATTAAATAATACCCTTAGTGTTCGTTTTTACCTCCAATTATTCAATTGATAATACCCCCTCCTGTTATTTTATTAGAATGTAAATACCCCTTATTTTTTCCATGTACCTTACCTATTTTTCCATTACAATTTTATATACCCCTTTTTTCTACCCCTAATATATCAAATAGAAAATATATCATGTTTTTCCACTCAATTATTATTTTCAAAACATGCATTTTATCTAGAGAGATATTTCGAAGCCATTCCAGACATATTATCAATTACGTTAATGTTAAGATTTATTCATTTATCAATAGTTCTTAAAATAATTTAGATGGTGAAATAATATCATTTGTGTCGAAAAGTATACTCAATCCTTATTGTTATACTTATTATTTCATGGTTAAGATTCTCCTAATTCATATTTCCTTAGTCAAAAAGAGATTGTAATTTAACTTCATGACAACACTCCTTTTCACAATTTTAAGTTATTTAGTTTAAAAACTAGGGTTCAAATGTTTTAGTTTAATGTTAAAATTAACCCCGCCTCTCTTTTAGCCCACCTCTCTAACCTACCCCCAATACATAATTCAAAATATTAGTAAATTAAACCTTTTCACCCCCTAATATCTACTAGTATATTGGACTTTGATTTTATCAATTTTGATTACCTCAATATGGAATGAACGTGCTAGGATGTTACCTAGCAGATGAACCCCCCATGTATATCCTATAATAATGAGATGACCAACAAAAAAAAGGAAATACAAACAAGAGACTAAATAGGGTTAGAAATTTTTATCTGTAACATGTGTGTGACCACTAATGCATAATTCTCCTCAAAGACAACAACACCAAGAGAGAATTTCTATGGGTGGAGAAAGGAAAAGTTCAACAAGAAGATCTCCAGTCCTAACTCACTATAGTGACCCAAATGAAAAATATACAAGATCCAAGGTTCCAAAGTCAACTAATAAGTTTTAAATAGTGTGCATAAGGGCATATCATGTGCAATTTTTATGTAAGAAAGTAGTTGTAAAGTGGTGGTACTAATTAGAGAAAATCCAAGCATGTATACCTGACGTCATTTCCCACTGGCGATGGTATTAGCTATGGGAAATGGCATCAATCTTGAAGGATTCCCTAAGGTTAAAGGCTTAAAAACATGATGGACGGAGGATGGAAGATAAGTAGGTATAAATGACGAATGTCCGAAGTGACTGAAAGTAGGGATAATGATGCACAATAAAAAGTGGTTATATATAGTGGGACAAGTGGACATAATGAGTGCAATGTGTGAAAAAGGGAAGAAAAGAGGCATGCATAAGGCAACTAAGGTTAATAGTGAAATCTCTCAAATGTTGTGGTCTATCCCACATGACCAATTCCAATCATACCCCAGTCTAGGAAAAACCCTTAAGGCACCCGCTCAAAAGGGAGAATGCATCAACAACCCCTACACAAAATAAATGGTCAACAAGAGTTTAAAATATGGTGTATATATATGCCCCGACTAAAGATCATCATATGACACAATAGTGAAACATGATATGTTCTTTGGATTAATATCTATGCAACATGAAATCAAAAGGAAATGCTAAAAGGAGAGTGTTGAAATGAATGCTAAATGAAATATGTCTTCCTCATACTTACCTTTTGGTGTCTCTTGGCATGCCTATGGTAGGTGCAATAGATTCTTAGAATTGTAAATAATAAATATTGAAAAGAAACACTAGAAGATAATCAGTAAAATAAGACATAAATCACCTAGCTAGGAGGTCACATGAGGGATGGTATTTGAGCATCGAAAATGACAGGAAATGGGTAGTTTTGGAAAAAGGTGGTAGAGATAAGTATAATATATTGAAATAAGTTGCTCGCCACCATAAATGTTCCATAATTGATGGAGTGTTCTCAAGTTTGGTAATTTGAACTATATGAATGTTTGAAGTTTGAAGGAAATTACAATGAAAACCAACTATAAATTTTACTATAAATATTAAAGGGAGGAATTCATTCATCACTTTGTTAATTTGAGATAAAGAGAACTGAGATATGATAAAACCTAAGTAGATTGATTTTAGAAACAAATATTTTGAGGCGGTGGATGAGGTGGTTAAGATGGGGCACGCGACAGTGTGAACCATATGGTGGGTTTTTTTTTTGAATTGGGAATGGGTAGCTAGGAGAAAAGGGGAAAATGCATGTTGGGGAAAATTTATCTAGTGAAAATTTACCCAAAGATAGTCAAAATGTAGATTGGATCGATTTCTAAGTGGGTTTATATGAATTTTGAATTTAGAATTCATTAGGTTAGGTTTTCTTAATTAATACAACAAAATTTGTGTGACCTTGAAATGGATAGGATCGATATGCTAGGATGACTCATCACAACAAGGCCGATAGAATCTAGCTAAGGAGAAATTTATACCATGGCCGAGGGTATTTTTCTAGTAGGGATGATGACATGGTGAGGTAGGATAAAATTGTTAGGGTCCAATGGCATCTTTCCAGTAAGGTTGATGTAGTAGAGATTTTAAGATTTTTGATGCTTTGAGATGTTCTTGGATGAATTTTGGTTATTTTGATGATGGATTTGTTTTGATATCTAATGGGAACTTGTTATTTGATATTTTATATACGTAATGGAGGATTCAACTATGGATATCCATAGATGTGGTGTGGTTACCATATTTTTTTAGGAGGTTATCCATGTTAGACATTTCACATCTATAGGGTCTCAAATTTGGAGGCATTGTGCAGATAATACGGGTCCCTCTAGATGTGGACCTAATTTAGATGTTTTTTATTCACTATCAGTTTGGGTCCAATACCTTAAGATGGAGGGCTGGTGGGTAGATTTTGGATACTATGGTGACATTGTAGGATGTACATGTCATTTTAGGACTACAAATTCAAGGATTTTGCATGTTTTTTGATGTTATAATGGATAAAAAAGAGAAGAGAACACTTGCATGATGGCCATGAGTAGTGAAGAGTATCACCTGGGAACATTTTTTATTAGATTGAGTTTCATGTATGCCAAGTAAGCCATGCCCCATAACCAAGTGGTAAGTAAAAATGACAAAGAGAAGATAGAAGTGTAGAGGGAACTCATGTTGTATAGAATGAGGACAACCATGAGAAACATGTTGTCAAATAGAATGAGATATTAGCAATGCTTTGGGGATTGTACCATGACTGATAATTATGGAGGCATAGAGGAGGATATTTGTTAAATATAGGATCTTAGATATTGACATATATGATGGGATGGATAGGAAAGAGAGTAGAGGTTCCAAGGAGGTAACTAATGATATTATTTCCCCAATATAGGTGGGCATAGTTGGTTGGGGCACACCACCCAAAATATGAAGAGGTAGGTTTTTTTAGGCCTAGAAGATGGATTAATCATGGTGGAGTAGCCTGAAGAGGTGAGTGATCCTTAGTTTTAAGTGTGTTTAATAGCATAGATTACGTAATTTGGATATATGTTGAATATATGTCTAATAGGATGTGTGGGTTGTTTGGTTTGCTGAGAAAACCACATATGAGTGGCATATGATGATTGAGGGAGTGCTCGTGATATTTTTGATAGTGACTTGGACTTTTCAGATACGAATGTGATGGTGGATCCATTTTCAATGACATTTAGAGACTTATTGGGTGCATTTAGGCTTGTAGGGGAGCTATATTGTTATCTTTAGAGGCACAAAGATGTGCTAGCAGTAGCGAGTGCGGGAGGCATGATATCCTTAGTGTAGGGCCTTCTACATGCACACAAATAATTGACATTAGAGAAAGAAATGATATTATCTTATGCATAGGGGTCAATAGTACATCAGGTACAAAATGTGGCTCACATTGCAGCATTGTAGTTTTTGTGTGGCTAAAGTAGAGGGAGATACTTTAGGGTCTCAGTA
This sequence comes from Taxus chinensis, assembly GCA_019776745.2. Taxonomy (NCBI): domain Eukaryota; kingdom Viridiplantae; phylum Streptophyta; class Pinopsida; order Cupressales; family Taxaceae; genus Taxus; species Taxus chinensis. The sequence goes on along the minus strand of CM034147.1, from coordinate 645,131,325 downwards.
TATAACCACATATTTTGTAGTATCCCTACATGTGAATAGTTAGACACTATCAGCTAAATTTATAGTCTGACCTCCATCTAAGGGAGGATATGGTTTAGGGATGTTGATTGTATGATTTTTCAAGACATGTGATGATATATATATATATGAGATACCATTGTTTTATTGATGTTGATATATGTTTTATTTTATGATTCCATTGTCTTATGTATGCACACATATGGTAACATTTATGATTAAGAGAAATGAAATGATAAAAGTTTTTTGGGATTTATAAAATAGGAATTACAAATAAGATAGGATGGTATGGGAACCAACAATAGGGCCAACCCATGAAATGGGAGATTAACCCAAGTGGGAGATGAGAGGAAAGTAGTGACCATAGTATCCAAGATGGGAAGCCATGGTTTTATAAACCCAAGAAGGAAGGATAAAACCAAGCAGGAGATAAATAGGAATTACTAACATATCCAAGATAGAAAGCAATAGTCGTATAAATCCAAGCAACATAGATGAACCCAAGTGGGAGACAAAAGAGAATAGATCAAGAATGATGAAATGTCTCAATAAGGACATGTAAATGATTGGCGTTAATCATTGATGATGTCGGCTACATCGTGAAGGATTTTCTAGTGAGTATGAATCATGAGGTCTTTGAGTTTTTCTTGGATAATGTTGATACCTCAATGTACTTTTGATCATGTGGAAAAGATATAATCATTGATATTTTCAAATATCCATGTGAGGACATCATGACATATATAATCTATGGAAGGATGAGGGGCAGAATGGTGAAAGATAAAATATGGCATAAAGTGATGTGATGGGGGAGATTAGGCTTGACACTTATGCACACGAGGATAAGGCTCTTAAGCTCAACACTTGTGGGATAAATCCCAACAATGTTCATTTGTATGTGATCAAAAAACATGATGAGGATAGAAGAATGGCATAGCAAATGAATATTGTGAGGCATTCTTGCATTGATCTCACTCAAATTCTTCATTTAGTTTCTTCATATTATATTTATAGGTTATACAATCATTAACATCATGTCCATGAGCCTCATGGAATGTGTAGTATGATTCATTAGTGGGTGGGATATGAGCCTTAATGGAAAATTAAACTGGTGCTGAGTTCATATAAGGTAGATCTATAGTGGTATGTGGAGAAATGGGAGGGAAGGAGATGGAGATGTAACAAGAGGTGTTGTAGAAGGGTGAATCAAGGGAGAAGAATGCCACTTAGGTATCATATCACCAATTAGGTGAGATCAGTTCATAAATTCATACTTGGATTCAAAGTTAGAATAGATATATTCGTTGTCTATAGGATCATGAGCCTCAATATTGAAGCTAGGATGTGAATCTTGCATGGATACATTGATAGTATTGATGTTATAAATAAAGGTAGAGAATAGAGTGTCATGGTAATGAAGGATTCCACATTCTTAGCTTAGGCATATCCTGTTAAGAAGGGGCCATTGAGAGAGTAATCATCATCATATTCAAGTGTAGTAATATTGATAGTACATGAATTGATGATAGTGTCAAGTTAGATGAGATGCTCTACAGCAGTATATTGATTGCAAGTGATGGTGATAGATATATGATTGGAATTCTTCTTATTTTATTGTATTCATATGGCAGGAGGTAATTAGGAAATAATGACATCACAAAGATCAAAAGTGTTAATTTAAAGATTAATTTCATGAGGCTCATCATCGTCAAAATCGAGAAGGTTAGGTGAGGTATGGCCCATAACCTATGGATGGCCATTGTATATATGAAGAGAATATACTATATAGTTAGAGTGTTGATATTCCCAAAATGAGATAGTAGGAAGTTCTTCAAGAGTAGGAATTTTGAATGTTTGACATTGTTGAAAATTCAAAGTTCTAAGGGTTTGTGTCACCTTGTACCTTATAAACATCTCCTATGTGTGTAAAATTAACATATTTCTAGGTGGATGACATGATTGAACACATGTGATGAGTCCATGATTGTCCTAGGAGGATATTATAATATAAGGAGAAATTGAAGACTATGAATTTGATGAAAATAGAATGAGGAGTCACAATGATATGGATCCAAATGCAACCCATATGGTACATGTGTCTATGATCACAACCATAAGACATACTACAATTTGATTTTAGATTGTCTATAGAATAACTTAGTGCCTTGATGAAGTCAAGAGAAGAAACACAAGTGTTGGAACCTTCGATTATGAGGGCCCTCTTAATATTAGTATGACCAATATGAACTAAGATAAAGAGGGGAGGATCATCAGCATGAAATAGGATCTCGTCAAGGATCATGGAACCAAGAGGAAAATGATTACATGAAGAATGATCGTTCAAAATGTCAATAGATATGGATTATTCTTTGCATTCCCGCATGATGCTCTCTTCCAAACTAAGTAGGGTAGGTTGTTTCCCCAAATTGGGTGGAAAAGGAATGTTCATAGCAAAGAGTACAGTCATAAGATTTTCATGATGTTGGGGTGAGTTACAAAGGAGTTATAATAATTGGATTTGACTATGGAGGTGAGAAAGTTTTATAAGAGGATTCCAATCTTCAAGGTTCGATTGTGCATCAGTCTAAACCTATGAAGGATTAGTCTAAACAGGTTCTGAAGAATAGGGATTGGTATAAAGTTTTGTAAGTGGAGTTTTAATTGACATTCATCTGGGATCGTCCATTATAGAAGTGCTACCACATGGGCCGATGGTATAGGGACTAATATAAGATTATATAGATAAGATTATCCCTATAAGAATGTCTACACATGGGCTGATGGCGTTCACCCTAAATAAATATTTGGGTATATGGGCTTTTCATGAGTTTTTTTTAATGAGGTATAGGGATAGATGGTCTTGTAGGATATTTTGAACTATAAGAGGTTTAAAATGTTTAATATAGGTGATAATGCATTTGGAATCGTCCATATGAACCACACTTTTAGTAAATGCATTAGTAGATGGATAGGATGTATCAACAGTGTTGGTAGATTCTTTACCAGTATGATAAGTATTGTATTTTTCATCATTAGAATGATTAGGAAGGGGGTATTTAAATATTTTCATATGCTCATTATCTTGATAGACCACTTCATGTCAATCACGTTGTTAGGATTTTTCATATGCCTTGATGGCTTCATCTATCTTTTCTTTAGTGATAGTTTATGATCAAATTTGTTCGCAAGGAGAAATGTGTAGGAAAAGGATTGAAGGGCACAACAATTGTCATATGAATGGCCCCAATTGGTGTGTCACCAATATAATTTTTTCTTATCATGTCATTGAGGGAGAGGGTGAGGGTGAGAGGGGTCTATTTCCCTGATGAATGAGAGAGGTAGATGTCTTCGTAGATCCTCTTTAGGTAGAGGTTGGTGACAGTTAGCATGGGAGGAGGTAGAATGTGATTGGATAGTAGATTGATCAATGTTATGGATGATCCTATTAAATGAAGTACATTAAGGAAGAGTATATATGACTCTATTATCAATGGAATTCTTGTTTCTAGGACACATGAGGACTTATATGTTCTTAAGGGATTTCTACTTTGGAGAAATATTTTCAATATCTTTCATGAGATAATATTGGCACTTTGTGTAGACATAAAATCACGCACTTTGGGTAACTATCTAGTCCTAATTACATACTATTATTCATATGATTCATAAGTAAGAAAATTATTAACTAACCCATATATTTGGCCACCTTTCTTTGTTTTTTGTTGTTTCTTTTAGTCTTACACCCTTACTTGCTCAGTTTTCCTTTTCATATTTCAACATTTATCATTATAGACACCAGCACCCAGCTAGGATGCTAGCATCAGGTGCCCTCATCCCCTTTAGGCGTCCATGTCCCCTTTTTACTTTCTTCACATTTTTTGGGTCATTTCTAGCCGTTTGAGCATCTTATCTTTTTCGTAGTCATCCTTTTCAGGGTTAATTACAAAATTCAAGAAAATGAATCATATAAATATAAAGTTATGTGATCATAATAAAGGACCAAGCACTAATAATTAGCTATCACCACCTAACGTTACATCCATCAAGGCATCTAAGAGCTCCATTGCATCCATCTAGCTCCATCACAAGGGACACAAGGGTTGGGCTCCTGCATCACACTTCATAGGAGGGAAGTTCATTCTATTCCATGCACACATTTATTACATTCTACATCTATCTACTTGCTCATTATCCAAGTGTGACACGCACAAGAGAAACCTAGGGCACAATTCCACACACACAGAGAACTACATTGGGTCTGAGATGTAGTGCAGCGCTCTGTCATAAGTTCACCATTGTGATAGCTGAGGACAGTCTGACCCCTCATTTTATATCTTTCCTTTTTAGGATTTGATGTCTATGTGAGGATTTTGAAGGTTCATTCTTCATTGCAAGTTTACAGCAACCTCGACGATCTTGGTGTAACCTTAGATCGATCAAAGGCACTAAAGGAAAACACCTTGCGAGTTCTCAGAGGATGTTTTCTGAGCATTTTTGCAGACCCAGGAACCCAGAAGGTCTAGGGCACCCACGGGCACCCCTATCCCTCTCCAGGTGTCACAGTCCAACCTATTCCTCTAGTTCTGCATTTTTCTTGGTCTCTATGCAGCACTCCTGCCATTCTGTTCACCTGGTCAACACTTCAATATACTCCATATTTCACTGCGAACTAGATAAGTCATCTTATTCCTTCTTTGTACTTAAGGTTTTCACATTTCATTGTTGAGTTTTCTTGGGTGTATTGTTATACTTATCATTCATTTACTGTAATTTTACATTTAGATTAGGTCATATATTTACACTTTAGGTTAATCATTTTGGTGAACCCCACTCGTGATTGGTCTTTCGGATCCTTCTTTGGCATATCATCTTCTCTATCATGGCTCCTAAAATTCCTCAAATTTATTTGTATGATTTAATTCAAATGCATCCTAATTTCCAAGTTTTTTAGAAAAATCACTAGATACCATGTATCTCCCTAGCTATACATCATCGCATCAAGTGAGTATTATATTATATCATCTATCTGAAAACTCTAGTCTTCATGATCCTCCATTTAATTAATTCATGTTGGACTCAATTCAAGCTTTGCATTCTTTATTTCAAGATAAATTTAAGGCTATGGAATCCATGATTACATCTCTCAAATTTGAAATCCAACATCTTAAGGACGCTTCTCAGGCTCATGTTTGTTATCCTTCTACATCTCATCTTCATTATATGTATACTACATGTGCTCATATTAGTGAGCCTCGAGTCATACCGTTACCAGAGCCTCTCACATTTGATCGTAATACTAAGCAACATGACATTCTTACTGAGATCCTTAGGCATCAATTTATCACTTTGTCATCTACTCAAGGCTATCCCTCTTACCGACTTGTAAAATATCAAAGTCGCCCATATTGCAATTATCATCAGATCGATGGGCATAACAACAATGATTCTTACGCTTTACAATGGGGAATCAAACATCTTGAGTGTCAATTGTTTCTCTCATTCACTACACAACATTCTATTACATGCCCATCTACAAATGCCACATCCACATGGGTTCCTAAATCTGATTCATCTATGTCTAATGATCATCATGCCATCAAGTATAATGGTCGTTATACAAAAAATCAAGCACCACCTAAGCAACCACTTCTCAAAATCAATATAACTCCTCCTCTCAAGTCATCTATGACATCACCAAGTCAAACTACGCAACAGCCTCTCAAAATCAGTCCACATTCTCCTATCAATTCTTTTGTAGCATCATCAATACCACCAAAGCTACCACCATTCAAGATTCCTCTCCATCCTAGTCCACTTTCATTTCCAATTCATTTTTACAAAGGAACTACTCCTTCATCTAATGGTCGGGACACATGTCAACCTCTACCACCATCACATGGTCCTAATGTTACTTCCACCGCTCCACGACTGCTTAATCTTTGGTAGGTGACTTTTCTCACCTCATTTCCCTATTACGTACTCTTTTGTTATGGTTCACACTTGACTGTTGAGGGAATCCTGTATACATGAACCTCACACACTACACATTACACATCATGTGTTTTTCTCTTCTTCAATTTATTAATCATCATCTACACTTTGTGCTTTATACACCTATACATCGTACACATTCTACACACTACATTATTCTACATTTTACATTATCCACATCTTCAACATCACATGTGTTTTGCACTTCTACACTTATATAAATTACTTATATAACTTATAAAAGTTGTACAAAGCAAGGGAAAAGAAGAAAACATGTAGAAGAATTGTAGCTTTATTTCATGTATATGGATAACACAAAGTCTAACAACATATTACAATCCATTATTGCTATAAAGTACAGATTTTTTAGTATATAATTTTTTAATGTAATTTTCAAGTTCCTTTGGAATGGAGAAGTCATCCAAGTTTATAGCAATATGGATTGACTTCTCATCTCCCTAATATGACTCTTTGTATTCATATTCCACTTGTGACCTTTTGTTTTCCTCTACAAAAGACAAATTAAGTATTTCTCTTATAATTTTGAGAAAATAATTTTACAATTACAAAATATGTCACTTAAGTGAATAGGACAGAACATAATTATTACACCCAATGAAGAATTAGAAAGGAGAGATAAATAAGAGGGAGAAAGAGAGGAGGGAAAAAGGAATTTTGGTGTAGATGATGCCATGCCACCTTCGCCTCATTACCTGACTGATCTGAAGAAATTTCCTAGTGCGGTGAAGTTTGGATCTATGACATTTTTATACCATGAGAAACCTCCTCCATATGATGTACAAACACCTCAAACTGAGTGTTTAAAAACAATATTGAATGATCACCTCGATGACTGTAGGTGTTTCTCACTGCAATCCACTCCGAAGAAGCTTGAGGATGGAAACCGATCTCTAATGACTTTTACTATATATCCACATTGTTGTAATCATCAATAAGTTTTGATGAAGTGCAATTTGAACACTTTATCTCACCAACGATGATCATAATTACTCCCTGGTACATGATGCATAGACACCTCAGTCATGAAATGAGTGTTGAGAAACATTGTTTCAGGGCTTCCCAGTGTGAGCTTAGGATGGACACATGAACTATTCACGATGATCCCCTTTGATACTTGATTGATGAACCAATTTAACTTGTTAAGATCTTTGTGACCAACTTATTTTGAATCCAATAGCTCTCTGAGTGATGAATATGGATTCACTTGTTGCGCCTTGCGATGACTTGCATTAATTCTAAGCACACTTGAATTTAGGAGGATGCTTCCAAGACCAATATGAAGTTATCAATGCTTTTTTTTAGCCTTCTAATCATCTTTCAATCTCACAAGGATGACAAAAATTAGTGACATAAGTTACTATGGAGATGGCAGTAACTTTCTCCAACTAGAGCCAAAAACTCATGTTTTTAGGAAGTTGGTCTCAAGAGCTGTTTTTTGAGGAAGTGTCATTTTTTCACCTTGTTGTTTGCACTAAGGCATTTCCTTCACATTATGGGTTTTCCAAATATGTCTTAGGGTCAGTTTTAATTACTTTTCATTTTTGTAAAGTTGATTTTTGTTTTTTCCTTTTTTGGCTTTTTCGACCCTTGTGCCCTAGTTTTCAATTTGCACAATTTTCATTGTTTTGTTCTTCTGGAGGAGTTTTCCTTTTCTAGAAACTTACTAAAAATGGAAAGTGTGAACCAGGGGCACTTGCTATTTTATAATTTGAACTTCAGAGTGTTGGATTGATGAAAAATTTTCAGATTCCTTCTGGGTTTGTGCTCTTCAATCTCTATTCGGATTTTCAACTCAAACTGCTTCCCGGATTGACAACAAATGAAGAAAAATCAACTTAGGGCCAAAAATCCATGTGGCTGCCATTAAAAATCATGGAAACCTTTCAATTTTTATTTTTTTTATATTTAAGGTGTTTATATGAGGAACATTTTCTAAAATTTCATGGGGATATCATGCACGGTTTGGGAGATATGAGCAATTTTTCATTTTCGTGCCTTGGGGTTTTTGACAGCTCATACTCTTAAGTTTTGGTTGAAAATCCTCTATTTCTTCACTATAGAAATGTTGAAGGATGATTAAAATATGGTCAAGGTACTATAGAAGGTGTGGCAGCATCAGAAATGGAGGATTGAAGGAAATGTTGGCAGTTGGAGGGAACCTGTGTGTGCGTGAAGGAAGAAGCTAGAAGCAGCACGACAATTAGAATTTTTTACATGTTTTTGAGTTTTGCAATGGGTCACACATTTTTGAACCACTTGCACCAAGTTCTTGGTGAAAATTTTACAAAAAAAATGCACCCTATCCTCATTGGGCCACATGGCAGAGTGCGATTTGTCGATGAGGATGAGAGAGGGGGCTAAAATTTGCACCTTAAACAGTTGTCAAGGGCACATGGGATGACCAAGAGACTAAATGGGAGGGATGGGGATTTCTTTGCACCAGATGCACAAAGTTTTTGGTGCACATGGGACAAAAAAATGTACTCTCACCCTGGCTTGACAAGTGGCAGAGCGTGATTGCACGGAGCGGGGCTGGGAAATGAAACCTAGGGGGCTTATCTTGCAAGGAGTTGAACTACGGTCATGTGGAGGGTCCAGGGGAAAAAATAGGTTAGGGGAAAATTTTATTGCACCAAATACATGATGCACTTGGTGAAAAAAAGTGTGCCACTCTCCGTTTGGTTAGATTTATAGCCCAGAAATTGGCTAAATGTTTGAACATGTGCCTTGGAGAGAAACTTATCGGGACCATAACTTGAGTTCTGGGAGAATTTTTTTGATGAATTTTATATGATTCCACCTAAAAATGTACTTCTAAATCCAATGGTGATGGTATCATCTCCTGATTCATCAATTTGATCCCTAAAAAATAGGAGTTTTGATCTAGCTCCAAGGTTGTACATGAGAAAAACTGGATGGGGGCATAGTGTGCCAAGGTGTTGTGAATAATTTGATTCCACCACCTTGTATAGATTTTAATTACCTTTTCAAATATATCTATTTTTACTCTTAACTCTTTCTGAAGCTCCCAGAATCACTTCCCGAAGCTCAATAGTTTTTTTGGCCTTGTGCGCTGCTTAGGCCTCTAAGACCCACTTTTGTTGAAACTGATCCATAACTTGTGGAACATTCCAAAACCTTCCAAAAATAATTGGACAATGTTCTTGGCTCTCTATTATGCCTCCTTGATGATTTTATTCCTTTTGTTCTGCTTCGGGGGATGTGTACTAACTTTAAGAAGATAGGGAATAGCCTTTCCTAAAGCTTGCCAAAAAGCATATCTTGATGAATCTTGTTATGAAAGCACTTGAAATGAATGGATATCCCTAAATCACCTATGGGCACATTGATATGGCACCTTGAACTTATTAGAGAGGGGGAACTAGGACTAACTCAGGGATTAGGGTGACCTGGGAAAGTGTTTGGAAAGGCCTACAACCAAAAGTTTCGACACTAAGGTCTGTTGTCATGCTTGAAAAATTGGGGCTTTTCCTGTTCCACATTTGCATTACAACACTTACATATCTTGCATTAGAAACTAAAGATTCCACATTACATATTTCACATGTCACAAACCTATGAAATTTTCTCCACCACACCTATAACACATATTACGCATTTTACTCATCTACTTCTACGTGTTGCACTCACTACCCGAAGACGCACTCTAGTCCCATGGTCCATACTCAACTGCTAAGGGTTTACATCTCAAATGGACCTCAATAGACTCACATGATCAATCCATCAATATTTTTATCATACCATGCGACACTCCTAGCTAGTGCTTACTTCACACATATCGTGATATACGCCTTATGCTAAATCATCACCCCTTTCTAGCTTTCATATGCATTTCATGATATACGTTTTGTGCTACATCATCACATTTTCTAGCATACCATCCATACATTTTGTGATATATACTTTTTTCTACATCATCACATTCATATATTTCATGATATACACCTTGTGCTACATCGTCGTGCTTGCTAGCATCTTACTCACCCATCTCATGATATATGCTTTAGGATGAATCATCACACATCCTAGCACCTCATTCTACAACTTTAAGATCAAATCATATATATTTTACATTAAATATCATCTACACATCATCATTCGGAAAACAACCCTCCACACTCAACTCATCAACTCTTTCTAACACATGACAACACATCATTCAAACCATTTCCTGATGATACACTCTTGTTTACGGTTCATTCTTGACTATTGAGGGGCCATAAAAAATGAACCTCACTGCATACATACACATCCACTCTGGGGGAAAACTACTCCTATTATTCACACCACATTCTATTTCGTCTCATCCACAACATACTAAATATCTTGGTTACATTTACTCTTACTTACATTTACTTGTTACATGTTCATTTTATTACACATGCTAGATAGATATCATATATGTCATTATCTTTATCATACACACATGTGCATTCACTTACCTTTCTATTTGTGATCGCATATTATATAGATGTATTACACACAGCATGGATGTTTGGTGTAGTACCTATTACCAGTCCCACAAAGGCTCCTAAGGGCATCCACTTTCGTACACTACAAGTGTTATTCTTTCATTTTTCCATAGCAAACTACTTTATCGGATTATTCACGCTTTGACATAATATTTATCTTTCTAAAATGTTATCAGGTGCTTCATGTGCAACATTTGGTATGAAATTCTATTTTCTTCCAATGCTATTTGTTACATTGTGTACCACTGTTTGTCCTTTGTATGCCATTATTTGTGGGTTTTTCCCTTTGTCTTGTGTGCACACTTGTATGCTTGTGGCCACTATAGCCTTGATTGTATTGCAACATCATGAGTGGTGTCCCATATTTGCACACTCTTTTCACAGTCTACATTCTCTTCTTGCATGTTTACATTATTGTCTTGTGTCTTAGCTTACACAATGTCTTCTTATCTTACGTGTTATTTTATACATGCATGATTGTTTTTTATTGTACTAACACTTGTATCCAAGACACTTTGTTTGTGTGTTGCTTAGTTTCTAAAAAGCACATTCCCTTCCCCATGTAGGGCACAATTTTAACACAGTGGTCATTCCTTTTTTGGGCCGTATATTCCTTCAGTGATGTCGCATGCATCCCGAACAGGGGGCATCATTTAGGTGAATCATTTACCCCATACAACGTCATACACAGCACAATACTAGTACAACACAATTGTTAATTTCAAACAAGGCTCAAAATCAAACTTGGGTCCTTAGCACAACAACCTTTCTAGGATGCCTGAAACCAAGGGGGAATTACACAGTGATTGGTAGTTCAACACAGTTTACAGAAGTCCACATAGCGTATTTTACAGGGCATACATTATCTAGAAAATGTGTTTATACACACCATCTTCAGTGGTGTTCTACATTGCGAGAAGCAATTAAAGGTTGTAGGATGACACCAGAATATTCTCCCTACACTTCTTCCATTTCATTGGTGTGATATTACCCAAAAAAATTGTGCATCGACATCATCTACATGATACTTTTCTACACCCTTTCCTCATCACGGATCATTTTCACATTTTCATTATTTTTTACATATTTTGATCATATACGTGTGTATTTGACTACTTGTTCGGCTTCTCATTTGCAAGTCTCTTTGTATGGGAAGTGATAGTCAACATCAAAAATGACAACATCAACACACCAACAACAACATCAACATCAACAATAGGTACATATCGATATCTACACGTGTTTCAACCCTAGGTTCATTTTCATCACTTTGCACTTTCTCCTCCTTAGCATCCACACTTTACATTTTTATCATTCAATGTTTTGTCTAGTCCCTCGACATGCTTTTCATCATATATCTACATGATTATCAGGTATGCATCTCTATCTACTTTATGTTACCGATCTTTCTGCTCACCAACATAAAGTGGGGGCAAATGTAGACACAAAATCACACGTTTTGGGTAACTATCTAGCCATGATTACATACTAATATTCATATGATTCATAAGAAAAGTACTAACTAACCCATGTCTTTGGCCACCTTGCTTTGCTTTTTGTTTTTTCTTTTGGTCTTACACCCTTACTTGCTTAGTCTGTCTTTTCATACTTAAGCATTTTTCATCCAAGACACCAGCGCCTAGCTAGGACGCTAGCGCTAGGCACCCTCGTCCCCTCTGGGTGCCCCTGTCCCCTTTATACTTTCTTCACACTTTTTGGGTCATTTCTAGCCATTTTACAATCTTATCTTTTTGGTAGTCAGCATTTTTGGGGTTAATTAGGAAATTCAAGCAAAGGAATCATATAAATATAAAGTTATGTGATTATAATAAAGGACCAAGCACTAAGCATTAGCTATCACCACCTAAGGTGGCATTCATCAAGGCATCTAAGAGCTCCATTACATCCATCACAAGGGATGCAAGGGCTAGTATTTTTCATCACACTTCATATGAGGGAAGTTCATTCATTCCATGCACACATTTATTACATTCTACATCTAGCCACGTGTTCGTTATCCAAGTGTGACATGCACAAGAGCAACCTAGGGAACAATTCCACACACACATAACTACATTGGGTCTGAGATGTAGTGTAGTGATCAGTCATAAGTTCACCATTATGACAGTTGAGGACAATTTGACCCCTCATTTTGCATCTTTCTTTTTAGGATTTGATATCTATGTGAGGGTTTTGTAGGTTTATTCTTCATTGCAGGTTTACAACAACCTCAGTGATCTTGGTGCAACCTCGAAGCGATCAAAGGTGACTAAATGTGAAAACCTTACGATGCCTCGGAGGATATTTTATGAACATTTCCACAGACCCATGTGCCTAGAAACAAATCCATGGCGCCCATGTCCCTCTCCAGGCGTCTCAGTCTAGCATGTTCCTCAAGTTCTACATTTTTATGGGTCTCTATGTGACACTCTTGCCATTTTGTTCACCTGGTCATCACTTTGGTATACTCCAAATTTCACTTCGAACCAGCCAAGTCATCTTATTCCTTCTTTGTAATAAGGGTTTTAACATTTCATTGCTTAGTTTGTTTGGGTGTATTGTTGTACTTAATTTATCATTCATTTACTATAATCTTGCATTCAGATTAGGCTCATATATTTACATTTTAGCTTAATCACTTGGCCTGCTTGAATACTTCTTCCAAAGAGGTAGGGGAAAATGCGCAAACCTTGCATTGAAGACGAGGATCAAGTGCTCTAAGGAATAATTGGAACAAGCTCCCGTTAGGCATGTTATTCTCAGCCCTAGTGGAAATTATTTCCCAACATTTGATGAAGTATTCGGTAGATTCTTGGTTTATTTGTTAGTAATCAATGGAGGCATTAATTTATTTCAAGAAGATCGTGATATTGGATTTTTTTTACTTAAGGAGGTTACCATACTTTTTTATCTCAACAATGGAACTGGTTAGCATTGTTTGATACTAATCCAAGGAATCACCTGTAAGGGTATTATCTAAGAGCTTGGTAGTATCATAAGATTTCTTCTTGACACAATCCTTATAGATATTTCCAAGGAGAGTGGGGTTGGTAGAACCATCATAACTGATGGAAGGGGTGACACCTCCAATGTCCATAGCATGGATGTAGGGAGATAATGGATCTCTTTGAATAACTTGAAGGGTCTTTTATGAATGGGTGGTTGTGCAATGGGAATTCCACAACCAGAAGTGGAGGGTGTCGACCTTGTTTTTTCATACCCCAAGAAATTGTTTGAGGTGAGTTAACAAGCTGAGTTAGGATGGGTTGAAATTGTAGAAATTGGTTTATAACCATAGTATTTTGTTGACTTAGATGGTTAATGTGTTACATGATGAGTTGGGTAGAATTTGTATTAGGATAGGTATTGATATTGTCAGTTTAATTAGGATTTTATCCATCTAGGGGAGGCTCTGGGTGGTTGATATCAGCATCAAATTTCTAAGAAAGATAGTCCTCAAGACACTTGGATAGCCTTTTAGGAGACTCTCCTACATACTCAAGGAATTATTGCAGAAATTTTTGTGTAGTGGGGGTATAATCAAATTTAGGGACATCCTCATGTTCCCCCTCTTCATGGAAATCAAAGACAACATTTTGGATGTTAGATTTGGTTTGTATGTTTCGAGGTGGGGGCTTGGACTTCCTAGAATTTGATCCTATGGAAAGGAAATCAACATAATGTAGAACTAGCTTAGGAAGGACTTGATTTTGTGAGTTAATATGATGAGATAGAGACAGTTCAATTATAGATGTAAAAGAATCATCAAGAAAATACTCCCTAATGGAGTGAAGATGGTTAGAGGAAGCTTATTGGAGATGATTTTCATATCAAATTGGCCATGTAGTAACCTCACATAGGATTTGATAGCATTTGGAAGGAAATATACGATAGGAATGAGAATTTTTGAATGTGATCAACCATGTAGGAAATATACATAAGGGATGATGGCATATGGAAGGGAAGGTTTGTGTTCAGACTAGATTGTATGTGTATTAGGATTCTACAAAGGAGTTGAAGGTGTTCGAAAAAGTAAAATAAAAAATAAAAGGAGTGAATCTGACCTAGTTTGAAGTAGAGTAAGATTCATGTTGTGTTCATCATAGTATAGTGAGGTTGATGTGAATATTATTAAGAAGGAGAACGTAAATGAAATGTTAATATTAGTTTTGAAAACAAGATATTCTAGATGGGATTGGCCATGCATAAATCATGCACATGTTTTGATAGCATTTGTAAGGATTAATTATGGTAAGAACATGATCAACCATATAGTAAGGTCCTGCAAAGGGGCCGATGGTGTAGAAAATTCAGGAAAAGTTGGATATGGAGCAAATCTAACCTAATTTATGACAAAGTAAGCTTTAGGTCAAGTTCACCAGAGTGTATGACAGGTAAACGGGAGCTTCCTGGCTAGCTTCTCAAATATAGGGTTCCAATTTAAGATTTGACACACCATGCAGATACAAAGGTGGTCAAGGAGTACTAAAGTCATAAATCTAGAGGATAGTAGTCCTAGCCCTAAGATATTTATAGGTTTCTAAGGCCTACAACTAAGATAAAGATAGGTATACTACTAGGATTCTAAAATAACGTGGGAATAACCAAGAGGTGGATAAATTGAATGGGCGTAATAGTAATAATACAATGCAATAAACTAAAACAAACATGCATCTACTCTAGCCTATAACAATGAATGGGCAATAACAAGTGCATATAAAACAAAATACTAAAGAGGGTTAGAAATATTTACTTGTATTGTGTGTGTGTGTGTGTGTGTGTGACCATTGATGCATAGTCCTCCCTAGAGACAACACCAAGAGAGAATATCTATGGGTGGAGAAGGGGAAAGATCAACAAGAATATCTCTAGTCATAACTCACTATGGTGACCTAAATGGAAAAGAGACAAGATCCAAGACTCCAAACTCAGCTAACAAGTGTGAAATAATGTGAGGAAGAGAAGATTATGTGCAATTTGAATGTAAGCAAGTATTTTTAAAGTGGTTGTACTAATTGGAGAAAGGCCAAGCATATATACCCAACTCCATCAACCATGAGTTATGATGTTGGCTATGGAAAATCCAAAACATGTTTCATCGCCTATGGGAAATGGTGTCAACCTTGGGGGAAGCTCTTAGGTCAAAGGTTGAAAAACATGAGGAACAGAGGCTAGAAGATAAGTGGGGATAAATTATGAAGGTCCAGAGTGACCAAAACCAAGGTATTGGTGTGTAATAAGAAGTAGAAAGACGTAATGGGACAAGTGGAAATAATGAGTGCAATGTGTGAATAGAGGGAAGAAATGAGGCATGTATAAAGTGAATAAGGATAATAGTGATATCTTTCAAATGTTTTGGTATATCCCATATGAACAAGTCCAATTATACCATAATCATGGAAGGCACCCTCCCATGAGGAGAATGCATCAACAGCCCTTGCACAAAAGAAATGGTTAGCAAGTGTAAAAAATATGGTGTATTCATTCTATTTGTTTGTGGTACCTATTTTCACCTGAAGTTGCACCCTTTATTAAGCCTCAATGGATCAGTACCTCAGTGAAACAATGGGAATGTCCCCAAGATGTGGGACATTCCTGCTTGGGACAAACCTTCTGAGAAGGTTGGCTTCCTCTATCTATCTATCCTAATGCTAACACTAATCCTAAGCTAAATTACTGATATACATCGGAAAGGAGGGAAGGAGGAATACATGAAACAAACTAAGCTAAAGAAATGGTGATTGCATCAAAATAGAAATGGGGTCTCTCTCTATGAGGGGAATAATTGGAAGGAAAACATAGTGATGAGAGGGCAGATAAATGCGACATATCAACTCTAAGAAACCATTCCATTCTACACATTTTAAACGCGAGGAAAATTAAAATGAAATTATAATCCATACACAACACAAAATGGAAAGAACGGAGAGGAAAGAATGAAAAAAAAGAAGCCAAAGGGTAGATACAAGCCATAATAAACATCATATTATTGCTTAGAAGTACGCACAATCCATTACAGTAACTTGGAAGGCATTACATGCAATGCACAAGATTAGATTAGAGTTCTGCAAATATGAAAGTTTATCCACCATTTTTACATGGTAAATTTACATTTTGGAGAGGATCTTGTACAATGAGTACTAAGTTGCAATATATAAAAGAGAAGAGAGAAGAGAAAGATATTAGAAAATCAATAACTCAATAAGATCACTTACTTTCTTACCCGCCAAGAACCAATCAGCATTAGTGAGTGCATTGATCTAACATTGGCACTATTTCTTACCTTGGGTGATGCAAAATCAGCTTATATCATAATGTGGTTTCCCTGGATCATTCAATGTTGGTGGTTGGATTTGATTTGATCGTGTTTCGGCATCATTTGATTGGAAAACAAGATGAAAAATGCCTCCAAAACTCTGTCAAGAAGTTCTCTATAATTTCTCAGCTATTCTCTGTGAAATCAAACTCATATTAAATATTTTCTCGAGACCTCTCTACTGGTGTATCATGTAGGTGAACAGGTGTTGTGAATCAAAAGATATGATCGATTGAATCAGACCCAAAAATTTGTCCACATAGCTCAGCTCTTAAAATGGTTGTGATATTTTTGAATTGAATTTTTATTACAAAATCCACTTTTTGGAACCCACGACGACTCATATTATAATATTCCCCTCGTCATCTTTCCAATGGTACCAATTTTGTGTGATTTTGTGCATCTAATAAAAATTTATATCCATTCAAATATTGTAGTGACGTTGGTGTAGTTTACGTCCATGGGGCCATCAATTTTAAGCTCTAGGTCACTGTACTAGATGTCAAACTCTAATTTGACCTCTGATTTCCACCTCCTACCCAGGATGATATCCACATGTCACCTTCTTATTGGCCTTTGGATTTCCTTGTTCTTTTCTCTGCCTAGAACTCTTACCATGTGTCACCTTATCATTGGTTTCGAGCTTTCCTCGTGTTCTTAGGATTTCTAATTTCTCATATCACACGGGGGTTGCCTTTGGTCATTCATTTTTGAAATGGACATGATTAGTCCACATGGACCAATCACATACCACTATATTTTTAGTGGGGTCTCTTTTCTCTTGGGCATATCAATTATCTCCATTACGAGTCACCCCTTTATTGATCTCATGGGCGCCTTGTGTTCACCAAGCTCGCGCCCACCTCCAAGCGTTGCCTTTGATTATCGGGGTCTCTAGATCTCAGATCCTGAAACCCGTACATTTTCTCCTACACATTTTCCTCTATCTTTACAAAATTCTTAGATCCCAAGGGTTTCGCTGCTTGTGACCTGAATTTTAATCGGTCCACGTGGACCAACGATGTGTTTCCTAATTCTCAGGATTTCCATTGTGACCTGTGACCAACATTTGGCCTTTGTTGATCATGTAAACCTAATATCTTTGAAATCATGGATCACCAATAATCTACCATGTTCCACCTCCATGTCTTATCCAAATCCCAACTTGCTCAACTTGTTGGCCCAACTCAATGACCCAAACAACTCGCTCAACGTAGTAATCAACTCACCCAACTCAGTGAGAAACTCGCCTATATTTGTTGGAAGGTGAAAGTGACCAGTGACCACATTTGTCCCCTTTTTGAATTAATTAAAATTTGACGTCCCAAATCCTTTGAGAAGTGAACCACATGAATGTCACCACCCCGTTTAAGCCACAAAACACAATTTTTTGATCAATTTTTTGAACATTATGATATGTGAGGGCATGAAACTAATATGTGCAAGTAACTTTGACAATTTTTAAGATTACCATGTGCTAAAAATATTGAATAATCATAATCAAATTCCTTCAAGTGTGAAAATTTGATATTAGTTTCCTGAAATGAGAGTGAGCTCATTTGGTCAAAGTCCCCACATCAACTCTCTCATAAGGTATTGTCAACCCTTGGAGGAACTCAATGCATTAATGGTGTCTTCAAGCAGGTAAGTATCGTTAACTTCTCTTGTCCTTTATTTTATTTTAGATTTGGGTGTAATCATGTATAGTTTAGGATAGGATAACAGATCTCTTTTCTATTGCATTATTTATCTATCACTCTTTACCTTACAACCTTACACAACCCTCAATCCTTGTGAATCTTGTGTTGCAACCTCTTGGATCTCTTACCACATTACTATGTAATTTACAACTTTATTATTGTCATATTACTATTGGGACCTAGTTAAACACTAATACCTTATACTAGGTTTAGAATTTGGAATCTTATACCTCTTATAGAGTGTGGAGTAAAACCTTCATAATTTTGCATCCTCCTCAATTTATAGTCTAAGATGTGTATCTTTAGAATGACCCCCTTTATCCTATAGCCTAGAACAATCTTAAAACAATCATATAATTTATTGAGATGGGTAAACTCAAATTCCCCCTCTGAAAACTGGGCCAATCTCTATTGTATCGTGTTATACTACACTAGGGATCAAACTCCCCCCACCATGAGACCGATCGACAGATCCTATGGTCATCATTTATCTATTGCACCTCATCCCACCTCCCTCCATGGGTAGAATACTCTCCCCCTTATAGAGATACAAAGAGTATATTTTATTGGGTTATTCATTATTTGCATACACTCCAGTGAACCTGACATTAACCTTACTCTCTCTTTGATTGAGTCACTTTTATGTTTCCTTTATTTCTTATTATATCTTCACAATGGCTTTACTACTTTAGTGAACCTCTCGTGAATCTTACTCCACCCTTTCATATTCACATTTATCTTATCTCTTAAAAAAATTTCTAAACCTTCCCTGAATATTTCCTATTTTTCCCTATAATCTCCTTCAAAGTCATCTCGTTTTAACTCATGTAATCCCTCTAAAACATTTTGTATCTAATGATGTATTTTTCTATTTCTCTCATGGATGAAGATCCAAAAATGGATCTTCCTCCTTTTTCCTTTCCTTCATCACTTTACCATGGTTGAAGATTCACCGAATAATCTTTCCCATTCCTTGTCATAATCTCATGGATGATTATCCAATAATATATCTCCCCCTTTCCCTTTTATTTATCACACTATCATGGTTGAGGATCCACAAGAGGATCTTCCCATACTTTATTTTGTCACCATAGTCGAAGATCTAAAAGATGATCTTCCCATTTATAATCCATTTGAACATACCAACTTTGACCTTGATATTAGCAATGATTGCTCATCTCTTCACTCTCCTGGTCACCATTCAATAGAAAACACCAAATGGGTTCTTCAACATCTCTCTACAATTTTCCCTCATCCTATCAAATTACACACATTTGAAAATATCATCCATCTATCATAAAACCATGATGTCATTTCACAAAATTTGGATCCATCAAACGGTAGCATCCATGTACCAAAAAAATTGTTGTCATTAGACAAAATTCAAACCCTCCTGACTGCATCGGTCACCATAATTATATAATGGATAATGTCATCTTAAATCATTTTCTCCACCCGTCTGCATTAGCCATCCTAATTTTATCAGGGTTGATGTCATATTAAATTGTCTTGTCATAATTGGTTGTATCAACCACCCAAATTTTACTAGGGTAGATGTCATCAAAAATTCTCATGTTGTTGACTCTACGTCATCCTACATCATCCCTAATTCCTAAATATCTCATTTTAGCCAAAGTCCTACATTAAGTCACCATTGTAATCAATGATGTGTGGATCTCAAACCTAATCTAACTTACAATAATCCATTACCTCACATTTTATCATGTGTTGGGGTATTTTGTAGTTCCCATCATCTTCTTTCATCACATTTTGGGGCATCTTACAATGTCCACCCATTCTAAACTTTCACCCTTATGGCATCTTATGATGCATATCCTCACTTATCCTCTATCTTAAGGGAAGATTATGATGTTTTCCCTCTTCTAACATACTACATTCCAATTTCAAAAATGAGTTTTGGAGTCGGTTGACGGCGAAGAAAAGGATGGCAACGAAGGGCAGAAATGCGAGGACCGAAACAATGAGCAGATCTAGCGAAGAGGAGCATAGATCTAATGGGGATCATGCTCGGCAAGAAGGTGCAGCTAATGGAGGGATTTGGTTTCCCGTTGAAGGAAGTGTAGAACACGGGGAAAGGAGAAATTTGTGCCCTAACCCACAACCTGGCAATGAAAAATTCAAATCGGCAGCTGGGCTTACTACGGGGGGTTTCAGTGAAACAGCCACAAGAAATTCAAGGGGCGGAGCTTAGGGAAATGGGGATTTTAAGCATAGGGTTTCATTCAAAGTTTCCCTAGGTAAAACCAACATGAATAATCCAAAAAATCAGGTGTATTTGGTGTATTTAGCAGAGGAAATCCCATCACTAATCATTGAAGTTCAGGAAGTGGAGCAATATTATCAAAATTTATCTCAAGGTGCCATAATAGGCCGATTCAATGGTTTATGGCCTTCCTCTACGGATCTGTATCAGTGAATTTTTCAAAATTGGACAGATAAATGTGAAATTTTCCTCTGCTTCAGAGGTTTTTTGTGGTTCACTTTAGAGAAGCGAAGGATTATCAACGGTGCATGGTTGATGGGTCGTGGTTCTGGGGTAATGCAGGCCTATTTTTGACTCCTTGGTTCCCAAAATTTGATCCCAATACTCTTTTGATTTACAAAACCCCGGTTTGGGTGAGACTCCCCAATCTTCCTCTACACCTTTGGTATGCACTGGAAGATATCGGTAATGTTTTAGGTAGGTTTTTAAAAGAAGACCTAGATCGAACTCATGTGGGTTTGTGGTTTTTTGCTCATATATGTGTGGAAGTCGACTTGAGTAAAGGATTTCTGGATCGTATTAATTTAAAATTCAGAAAGTTTCAACATTCTCAACCTTTAGATTACGAAAATACATCATTCTGGTGTAGGAATTGCATAACCCCTAGTCATCTGCAAGCATTATGTCATGTAAATAAGAAACTAGCAAAAAAGGGTGGCTCAGCGCCAACCAAAGGTTGGGGATATTTAGATCTAGAATTGGTGGATATGGCGATATTTAAGGAAGAAACTTGCAATTCCAATTCTAAAAACAAGGCAGAGGAAAAAGCAGAAAAAGAAAAGTCAGATACAGTTTAAGATCCTCAGGGGACTATGGTGGTTAGTGGAACGAAAAGGGGGCACTCTCCTGCCAAATCGGATTCGAATCAGGAATCCCTGTCAGAGAATCGGATGGCATTAACGAACCCTCATGATCTTTCGTTAGCAATTACATCAAGGAATGGTAAGTGGCAAGAAGTAAAGAATAGTAAAAAAAAAAGGTTGAACTGGTAATATTGAGGACTTTTTTCCATCCCTGGTTTGGGAAATAGTTCTTTTTTAGTCGTTTGGTTAAGGTAAATTTTGTAGGTTTGTAACCTGGGGTTTTAGGCCCTGTGGTGTTTGAATATTTATGGGGTATCTCTCCTCTATTTTTAAAGGGAACGGGTCCCATCAACCCGGCTTATCAATAAAAAAAACATACTGCATTCCAATAAAAATCCTTCTAATCATTGAAACCCAAACAAATTCAACTCCAAGAAATCTTCAAACACAAACACCTTACTCTTTGAGAGAATACCTCACCAAGGTATGTTCTCCTTGTGCATAGATATGCATGCAACCTCACATGTCATAACTACTTAGACTTTCCTCTCATCACTTAATCTCTTTTTAATCTTATTTTAATCCACCAACAATTGCTTCTTGTACATATTTTCTTCTCTTATTGTGCCCACTTAGTTTTATTTATCCTGATTTTTCATTTAATATGTTTTTCACTATGGTTTATATACTAACATGGTTCTAAAAAGTTTATGTTTATTTTTATAGTATATGAGGTTTACAAAATTTCACATCTTTTCTTTATCACCCTTTATTTTGATAGGATTATCAGTTTAGTAAGACCTAGTCTCTCAATTGGTCTCTTATATCCGTTAGTTTCTTTATTTTTACAAGCTAAACAATTCCATGACCCCTAGTCTCCTGCCTAGTCTGTTACATCCTATTTTACTTTTTATAGGTTGGTTAGTTAGGTTGAGCCCTTATCTCCCAAGTAGTCCCTTACATCCTTGTATGATCTTATATTATTTCAAGACAATTAGTCTAACGACCCCAGTTACACCTTAGCATACTATAGGCCTATTAGTTTGGTTGAAACCTTTTCCCATCTAGTACCTTTCATCCTTATCCTACCCATATATTTGTTAATTTGGTCAATATTTAACCTAGCTAACATTATCTAGTTTGGGTGCATGGAGTTATATTACATCCTTATCTTACCCATTATGATTATTAGTTTGGTTAATATAAAGGAGAATTATTATAGCGTTTTGAATCCATAGAGAGGAGGAAAAGTAAAAAACCAAAAGAAAAAGAAAAGTTAAAAGCCATGTTACCAAAAGAAAAATTAATAAAAGGAAAGTATTACAAGAAATAAATCTATCACAAAAAAGACCTATCATATTTGACACATCTCATATTATAGTTGAAATCTCAAACTCCACATTCGGCCTCATTACAAGGGTAAGTGCACCAATATGGGGGGGCAAAAGGGGGTCTTAAGTGGACATATTCTTCTTAAAAATAAAAATCTTCAACTTGTACAAGTTATTTGAAATAGTTACACTGAAAATTGGAAGATGTAAAAACATGAATCGTAGCATTTTAAGTATAGTTTCTAAGCTACTAAATTTTATTAAAAATGGTTAAATTTAAGTGGGTCAAATAACTAAAATACCTACAGGTGATCATGTTTTTGTTAAAAAAACATAATAGAGTGTCTTTCGTGCCTCCCACCATTTTTTTAGCACTATTTAGCATTTTTAAAAACCTTTTGGTAGAAATATAACTAGGACCATCAATTTTGGGCTCCATTTTTTTATTAAAAAAAAAGCGAGTATTTTTTTTATGATATTCTACTACAAAAAATTTAAATTTTGAAGAATAACGAAACCCCAACCGTGCCCCGCACCCCGCACCTTCCCCTCCCGCTCCCCCTCCCCCCCACCTAACTACCTCAAAAATAATCGAAAATTAATTTTTTTGAATATGTATAGATAGGCCTAGTTTGGGCTAGTATTTTCTTTTTTCAATTTCGATGAGCCAAAAAAAAAGATACACAATGAAAGATAAGTGTTTACAATCACTTAAAATAGAGGTATAAAAGACATAGTTTGAAATAAATATAAATAGGAACCTTAGAATAGCCAAAAAAATATAAAAAATTACATATTTAGAAAGAGGATAGTTTTCTTGACGTCCTAGACAATTTTTTAATAAAAATAGAAAACATTTTTGTAGGATTTAACATGGTGGAAGGTGAGTTTTTGCATATTTTGTCAAAAACACGCAGGTGGTTGTGTTGTTATAGGTCCAAGGTGGAGGTTTGGGAAACCAAAGCAATTTCAAGCCTGCAAATTTTTGGTTTATGGGCATATTAAAGGGAACGCGTACGCGTTCCGCATAATAAAAACATTATGTGTTTTTGGCATGCTTCTATTTACAAAAATAAATATTTTTCATTTATTATTATTTCTTATAATTTAAATTTATTTTAATAATTATAAGAAATTATGGTCACTCTGCACCTTATGGAACTAGTCTCACGGCTCCATGAGTCACGTTTTAGGAGATAATTTTTTATAGTATAATTTGGTCAGTACATAGGTGATTTTTATAATTTCATCATTCAACCTAAAACTTTTAGCATTTAAATTCTACAATCGAAACCCTAAACCCTATGCCCTAAACCTAAACCCTAAACCTTGAGCCCTTAACCCTAAACAATGATCTTTAAACCCTAAAACCTAAACCCTAAACCCTAAACCCTAAACATTCAGCCCTTACCCGTGAGCCCTAAATCCTGAACCCTAAGCCCTAAACCCTAAACCATGAACCATGAGCCCTAAATGCTAAACCTTAAACCCTAAAAACTAAATCCTAAACCCTAAACCCTAAACCCTAAACATTGAATCTTAAACCTTAAACCCTAAACCCTGAGCCCTAAACTCTAAACCCTAAACCTTGAGCCCTAAACACTAAACCCTAAACTCTGCGACCTAAACCCTCAACCCTTAACCCTGAGCCCTTAACCCTAAATCTTGAGCCCTAAGCTCTAAACCCTAAACCTTAAACCCGCAACTCCAAACCCTAAACCCTGAGCCATAAACCTTGAACCCTAAACCCTAAACCCTAAGCCTTGAACCCTACACGCTGAGCCCTAAACCCTAAACCATGTACCCTAATCCCTAAACCATAAACCCTGAACGTTGAACAATAAACCCTGAACACTTAACCATAAACCCTAAAACCTAAACCATAAACCCTTAATCTTAAACCCTAAACCATTAACCTTGAACCCTAAACCCTAAACCTTAAACCCTGAACCATGAGCCCTAAACCATAATCCCCAAACCCCGAACCCTGAGCCCAAAAACCTAAACCCTAAACCCTCAACCCTAAGCCCTAAATCCTAAAACCCGATCACTAAATATTGAGCCCTAAACCCTAAACATTGAATCCCTAAACCATAAACCCTACATCCTAAACACTAAACCCTAAACACTAAATTATGAACCCTAAACCCTGAGCCCTAAACCCTAAACCCTAAATCCTAAACCCTTAACCCTGAGCCATAAACCCTAAACTCTAAACCCCAAACCATAAACCCTAACCTGAGCTCTAAACACCAAACCTTAAACCCTCAACCATGAGCTCTAAATGCCAAACCCTAAGTCCTAAACCCCGAACCCTAGCCCTAAACCCTGACCCAAAGGAAAGTACTAATAAGATCATTCAACATGTTTCTGTGTGTAAGGAATAGTGTCTAAGGTGATCGATCAACTCATTTAGTTTTGATGAGAGACTACTTCCTTCAAAGGCCTAAAAAGACCATTTTTGGCCATTTTGTAGGTAATTGAACACCCTTTGGAAGTTTTTAGAGAAAATATAAAGCATTTGAGGGTGATTTTAGAGAGAAGTGAAGATGTCTAAGTAAATTTAGGAAAGTTTAGGAAATAAAATCTCATTCAGGAGTTGAAAGGGAATTATATTTGATTAAATTGCCTCATTTTGGGAAATTATTGAGAGAATAGTGATGCCAGCGGGAACAAGACTAAACCCTAGTGGCTCTCCCCCGAGGTCAAGGGCAGCGTCGCAGGATGGCCACCATGCAGGCTTATTAGGGGTGTGGAATGGTATCCCCATTAACAGAAAGGACGCTGCCACCATTCAAGCATTCAAAGGTTTGAATAAGGAAGCCCAAACGGCTTTCATTGATGACCTGCAGGCTAGAGTGAGGCTGGGTTCGCCCAGCCACAGTCGTCCCCCAGCATTAGAACACCAGAAGCTCCCTCTGGCTCAGAATGGCGGCTCGAGCGGGATTGTTATTGGTGAAGGTCGGGTAGATCACAACAAGTGTGGCTCTGGTGTGGCGTCATCCCTTCCTGTAGGCTCTAAGTCTGCTTCTTTTAAGGACGATGCACTTTCTAAAAACCCTCGCCCCCTTAATCAACATGCGTATGTAGTAGATTTGGCAGAGGAGATGTCGTCTTTAAGCCTGGAGAACCCCAAGGTAGAGGCATACCTTCAATCCTTGTCTCAGCTTGTGGTGATTGGTAGATTTAATGGCTTGTGGTCTGCTTCCTCCGCC
Organism: Taxus chinensis; assembly: GCA_019776745.2. NCBI lineage: Eukaryota > Viridiplantae > Streptophyta > Pinopsida > Cupressales > Taxaceae > Taxus > Taxus chinensis. The sequence goes on along the minus strand of CM034147.1, from coordinate 645,105,153 downwards.
CTTTCTCAGTGGGTTTCTGAGAATTGGTCCAAAGACTTCGAAATATCCTTTTGTTCCAAAGGTTTTTTTGTGGTTCATTTTCAAAAGGTAGAGGAATATCATAAATGCTTATTCGATGGCCCATGCTTTTGGGGTAACGCGGGCCTATTTCTCACCCCAGTGTTTCCTAAATTCAATTTGAATTATTTATCGATTTCTAAGATGCCAATGTGGGTTCGGTTATCTAATCTTCCTCTGCATTTTTGGCATGCTCTTGAGGATATAGGTAACATTTTGGGTAAATTCATAAAGGTGAATCACGCCAGGGCAGTTGCTGGTCTTCAGACATATGCCAAATTTTGTGCAGAGATCGACCGGAGTAAAGGACTATCAGACAAGATACTACTGAAATTGGGAAGCATACATCATGTTCAGGCACTGGATTATGAGAATACAGCCTTTCGGTGTCATATTTGCAGGAATTCGGGCCACTTGTAGGCTTCGTGCCCGCAAGGTCAAAAGAAAAGCTCACAAAGGAAAAAGAATGTGTCGTCCCGTGACAACTAGGATAAACCTTCTCTGTCTCAGGCAGGGGAAACCATTCGAAAGGAAGATTCAGGGGTGTTGCATCAATCAAATCAAGAGAAAAGTCTTGAAAACCCAGCCATGGTCGTACAACAGGGCCATCAGATAGGGGTGCGAGGTGTGAAGAGAGGACATGTTTCAGATAATTTAGACAAATCAAATTTGGCCCAGAAGGGAGCTTCGGGCAGTCTTCAGTCCCTGTCGGGCTCAGATAATCTCATGTTGGTGACGGTCTCTACTCTGGATCCGTGGCAAGAGGTTAGAAAGAAAAAAAAAGAAAAAAAAGGTGCTTCGCAAATCTGCTAGACTACCATCCTTCACTTGAAGTGAATAGTTAATTGGTATATGTATCGCTTTGTTTAGTTTGGTTTCGCTATTATGGTCAGTTTAATGGCCCCTCTTTGTTTTTTGCACCCCGATTCATAGCTCCGGTCAAAAATATTTATCCATAAAAAAATCTCATTCAGGAGCAATTTGTTTAAGACCAGGTTTTCAGGTGTGCAGAGAATGAAAGTTAAAACAGTAAAAGTTGACATCTCTAGATGATTCCAAGAGTTCTAGAAAAACTTAGGATGAAACAAAATAGGAATTGGAAGGATATTAGAATACTCTATAAGGTGGAATAATCAACATCGATTCAAGGCTTAAATATTTCTTTAGGTACTAGCAAAACTCTTTAACCGGCCCTCTTAAGTTCAAAATGAAATAAGACCTAAATTTTGAGTTGCACGCACAATTAGATTATTAGAATAGGTTCATTGCTCGTAAATGTGATTTTTAGTGTTTCAGTGAAGTGTGTAGGTCAAGAACATGTAACTCATACTCAAATTTCATTCAATGATTCATCCCCTATCTGGATGAGAATACCCATTTCCATGAGGAGCAACTTGAAAAAAAAAGGTGTCCATGTACCATAAGCATGCTTACAACCAGAGTTCATCTTGGTTAATAAATTGAATTGTGAAGGATTCATCATATTTGAAGGTGAAATATGGAGCTCATGGAGTGACTTTATGATCATCATATCCTCACTCTTTCATTGTACCCAAATCTTTCCAAAGAACAAGCTGACAAGAGCTAATCATGACACCGAGATATCCAAGACCATCATGTGTGAAGTATTAAGGCATCGTCTATCCCCATGAGATACATATGAGCAAATAAACGTATGAGAATCTTGAATTTGATTCCATGAAAGGATGTTTTTAAAGCCAAGAGAGGTGAAGGAAAGATATTTTTATGGAACACCATGTTTCTAAGAATGAGCAATCATCTGAGTTCACTCGATACAATTCACTTGGTATTATTCGTAAAAACTCATTCAATACCTAGTAGTGTGATCAAACGTTAAGGAGGAGGCATCATCATATTTAAATGGTATTTACAGCAGCTACATGGTTCTGTTTTACCAAAATCAGATTTAATTTCTAGTGATTTTAGATGTCCGCCATCTGTTCTTAGCAATTTCACTTTAATTTCGGCATTTTATCTTCAATTTCAGCAGCAATCAGCTTAAGATCATAACAATTTCTATCAAGAGGATGCTAGTATAAAACTCGTAGTTGACTGCAGTAGTCTCTTATCCTAGAGACAATGGAAAAGTCCATGACAGAGAATACCAATGTCACTTTAAATACTGCAAATTCCATGGTAATGCAAACAAGCAACTGTGAATCCAGTAAATTTAGGGAAGAAAAGTCTCTTTTTAATGGTAAAGCAGATGGTACAGGTGCTTGAAGACCAGCAAAAGGATGAAAAAAGTCCGTGCATGCACGAAAGAATATGATGAATCAAAAAAATTATCAGCAACTTCTAAAACTTTCTGAAGTTAGTAGTACCTTGGACAACAAATATTTCTTTCCAATTGTCACAGAACAGAATGGATAAGTTCTAGAAAATTGCAAAAAAATACAGGATCTTACCTATATAAAGAAATTTCTCTCCCTTCAGCACATAACTTTTAATGCATTTTCTCGGGAGTTAGGGTTCGTGAAAGTTCCAGAAACTAAGCCCTAGCCATGAGAGAACATTTTCAATACTAATGGCAGAATGAAAGAACATTTCCGAAGAAGTTAACACAGTGCGTAACATTAGAACATAGATTTATGATTTTCCAAGACCAGCAGTCAAGGATAGAAAATTTTCAGGCACACAAAATAACATACAGAGAATCAAAAAACTGTTCAGTGACTTCTTAACATTTCTACTGTCGGTAGCACCATTGTATTCCAAATATTTCTATCTAATAGTAACATTACAGCATGGATAGTTTCAAAATTCAAATAGATAATTTGCATAAAACTTCACATATTTACAAAATCTTCCGCATGGAAAACAGTCTCAGAAACATGGTATGCTCTCTCACTTTCACAAAAAAAGTAAGTGGCTTAACTCTGGAACATTTAGTGAAAAAAATATAATTTGTAATCAAAATCAAAAAGAAAAAGAAAAAACCTTCTGTTGTAGATGATATTGAATGTTTTGTGATTTTGTAAAGACCAGCAGTCAGGGATGGAAAAAAATTCAGATACTCACAAAAAACACACACAGAATCAAAAACATGCTTAGTGCATTCTAAATTTTTTAAAAACAGCTAGCTCTGTTACACCAAAAAAACTTTCTACCAAACGGTCACAGAATCGCACGGATGGTTTCATGAGAATAATTTGCATAAATTCAACGAAATTTACAATATTTGCTTCAAACACAAACATTGATAGCATCCTGGGACGTTTTGGAAAATCTCACTTGCACACAAAATCAAACAAATAATCAAAGAATTGTTTTGTGACTTACTTTTTTTGAATCTAGTACCACTGAATAGAAGAAAAAATATCATATGATCCTTACATAGAGTTACACAAATTTATAACATTTGCCCCAATCAAAATCACATAAGAGACAAGTAAAAACTGTAACATTTATCTGCCTTGTACTCAGGCCCATAAAAAGCTCGTTCAATTCTGATAACGTATATAACCAGTTGTACCATTGCACAAATAATCATTTCTCTGCAATGGTCACCAAAAAGGACGAATAGTTTCACAGAACATAATTTGAATTTCCTTAAACTGCAGAAATTCAAATTTATCTGCCTTGTACTCAGGCCCATAAAAAGCTCGTTCAATTCTGATAATGTATATAACCAGTTGTACCATTGCACAAATAATCATTTCTCTGCAATGGTCACCAAAAAGGACGAATAGTTTCACAGAACATAATTTGAATTTCCTTAAAACTGCAGAAATGTCAAACATTTTTCCCATGCAAAAACAAATTCTAAACAAAACATTACATATTCTACAACTTAAAGCAAACATTTTCTTAGGAATGTAAAGTTTGGGTTTGTCAAAATATCGGACATAAACTTTTGAAATGATACAGGACACTTTCTGCACCACACAGATCTTTAAAACGTCTTCCGAGGGGTTTAGGGTTTTAAAAAAATCTAACATACACAAAATAGAACAAATAATCAGAAGATTGCTCCGCACTTTCTATAACTTTATGAAGCAAGAACAGCTCAAAACATATATTTCTATCCAACTGTCATTCGATAGGACGAATGGTTTTAACAAGAATTCGCACGTGTTTACAGAATTTTATAACATCTTCCCCGTATCCGAAAAAAAAATCTCTAAAACGAACATAGCATTCTCTGTGGCCCTCACACAAACCCTTCAAATATTTTCTCGAGGGTTTAGGGTTAGGGTTTGAAAAAGTGTCTGAATTTTTTTCCCTTACAAACATGAGATACTGTCTGGCGCTCGCCGTAGCTTTACAAAGTCTGATTAGTGTTTAGTGTTTAGGAAAGTACCTGAAACCCTACAACATTGGGCATTATTTTCTGCGGCAATTGAGGCTCCAAGTCCCAATCTGACAACTCTCCTGATGGGGTATTGATAAGGGACGACCGGACCCTTAGCATTACGGCCGATCCCCTTCCCATATGACCATCCCATTCCTCGCAGCAGGGCTTCTCCGAATTCATCTACAGGCATGCTTTCGTAAGCTTCCAGCGATGGCTCGTCAGCGCACCGCTCTATATCTTCTCGCACTTTTCGTTTCTCCGTCTCCTCTTTGAACACGAAAGCCTCGCTCTGTGAATTTAGCGGTATCATGGTCTCCAGTTCGAACTCCGCCGGCTGCATTCCGGCTTCGATATTTAAATGGGTATTGGTTATCGTCGGAGGGCACCATGAATCGTTCAGCTTGGGAATGATTTTGAAAGAATAGGCAGGGGGATCGTCGGCAGCAAATTCGGTGACGCATTGGAGATTCTCTTGGGGTTCTTCAGTGTCTGCTGCATTGGATTTGGATTTGGCGGAGGAATGTGTAGGCACACCAAATGAAAATTTGATGGGTGTCACGAGTGAATTGTCTGTCTCTGTACAATTATCAGATTCAAAATTGGGTGTTTCCTCTGCATCTGAAGACGTTTTTTCTTCCATTGCGGAGGAGGCCTTCAAAGTCTGATAAATCTTTTGGCGGATAATGTTTTATATTGACGAACTATCGAACAGTCTCTCTTTTCCGGTTTACATGTGTTTAACTCCAAAGAAAAAATACAATTTTAGGTTTTCATATATATATATATCTATAACCATAATATGTCATGTTAATAGAAATTTAACAAAATTACACTTAAAAGAAAGTCATGTCAGTGGTCCTTGGTCAAGTGGAGAAAAATTATGGAAGGGATGCAAATGTAATGTTTTAGTAGATTTGGTTTATCATGTAGTAGAGAATATGGAACTTCTAAGACATTAGTGTCATTCGTTTATGTTAAAGAGTTTATCTCAATAAAATGTTTAGTTCTCCAAAGTGTCGGAAATGCTCAAGTTCTCGAATGTAGCTTTTTAGTTTTTATCATTCTCTAACTCACTTGAGTTTTAAAAAAAAAATTGTCTATTACCATTTTTTCAACCACTAAATCCTCAAATACTAATTTCTCTCATCTTTCTTATTTTAGTAATTTGCTAAAGTCTTCAAATCTTGTCTTCTCAAATCTTGTTTTCTCAAATATTTCTTTTTTTTTGTAATTCACTGATGTCCTCAAGTTTTGCTTCCTCTCATCTAATTTTTTTATCGTCCTCTTCCTCTATTTTTTATGTTCTTGAAGCTTTCTTTTTCTAATCTTTTTATTTCTCTCTCTAATTCGATAAGTTTCTCAAGTGTGTGCCTTCTAATCAAGTTTGTTTTTATTAATTTTTTGCAATCTTTTAAAAAAAATGTAGTTTTCTAGTCATTGTCATTCTCTAATTTATTTCAGTTTTAATATGTTTTGTCTATTACTAATTTTTTTGTAAATCACTGACTAATTTTTGTAATCTTTCTTTCTTTTTTTAGTTTTTGGAAATGCTCAAATCTTATTTTCTCAAATCTTTCAATATTTTTGTAATTTATTGATGTCCTTAAATATTGTTTCATCTAATCTTGTTTTTTTTATCTTCCTCTTCCTCTAATTTTTATAAAGTTCTCGAAACTTTCTTTCTCTAGTTTTTTATCTCTTTCTCTAATTCTATAAGTTTCTCAAACTTTCTAATCAACTTCTTCTCTATTAATATTCAAAAGTCATAAAAAAAATCTAATTCATTAAAATCCTCAATTTTTGTTTCTAATATCTAATTCTTTCTCTAATTCCATGAATTTCGTACCTATTTTTCTTTTTTTGATCTTCTATTTTTATGAATAAGTCTTTAAATCTTGTTTACTACTCTTTTCCTCTTCCTCTGATTCACTACAGTTCTTAAATGTTTTTCCTAAATCTCTTTCTCTAATGGACTATAAAATCATTAATTCGCTAAAGAACTCAATATTTTCTTTCTTAAAAAAAGATTGTTATCTTTAATCTTGTTTTCCAGTCAATGTAGTTATAAATATGGACATTAGTATTTAGTGAGGCACTTAAATAACATCATGAGTTAGATATGTGAGGCATTAAAACAATACTAACATTTGTTGTACTACTAAATATTAGGCATGGACTTGTCACAAAATCCCATGTCCCTTTTTAATTGATGACATATTTTCTAAACCAAAACATCCTTATGTTTGCCTTTCTCTACTAACTCAAGGAGGCAGGAAAGAACATAATGTTGATTCATATACTAGAACAATTAATACTTAAAGTTGACATCAAGGGCTTGAAAAAAAGGTGTTAGGGGATATGAAATGAAGAAACTTGCTTTCAGTTTGCAAAAACTCATAATACATTTGCATGTTGATAGTAAAATGTATAATGCGTACATATTTCAATAACAAGTTCTTTAAACTGATATGAAAGTTTATAGAACAGTTGTCCTAGAATACATTTAAATTTCAAGAAGAGCTACAATTAGGGAGCATGATTGTATCAAGATTTTGACTATGAAATCGCTCACTATAGAAGCAACATTTTCCAATACAATTAGCCTCTAAAAATAGACAATCATGTTCAAATAAATTGTGTTTGCAAGTAATATTTTATGAACGTATGTTCTTTTTCATTATGAAGATTACCTCTATTACTCTGTGTTGGATATATCCTTCTCACTTCACCCTGTGTAAATGTCTTCAGTTTCACAAAACTTTGTTGACATGAGGAAAACTATATATAAGCATTCAAAAAGGGGAAATTTAAACTTGGACAACTCTCTTTAACTACGTAGGCACCATATATGTACTGACTATATTGAAATGGTTGCACGCATTTAAGGGAGACAATAGTTGTATTACAAATATTTAAGGTAAATAACAGTGACTGAGGTGGTTACATGAGATATTTCCACACAGTGATTGAAGTAGAAAAATCCTATATATCCATTGA